>CM057071.1:43427385-44851135 GCA_029379335.1 Thymus mandschuricus
CCTTCATCTCCAGCACAGCCTTAACTTTTGAAGGGTTTGCCCTCAACCCTTCTTGAGAAATCCAACAACCTAAAAACTTCCCCGAGGTCACAACGAAGGTGCACTTTTGGGGATTAAGCTTCAGGTTAACCTCACGGAGAAGGGAGAGCACAGTTCGGAGATCGGCAACACTTGTGCTCTCTTCCTTACTTTTTACCACTATGTCATCGACATAAACCTCTACCTTCTTCCCGATATGTTCTTTAAATATCCTGTCCACCATCCTCTGGTAGGTTGCTCCTGCATTCTTCAATCCGAATGGCATTTTACGGTAGGCAAAGATGCCGAAGTCCGTAATGAATGCTGTCTTCTCCGCGTCCTCGGCATCCATCAGGACTTGGTGGTATCCCTTGTACAAATCAAGGAAGCTGAAAATTTTGTGGCCGACCAGGGAGTCCACCTTTTTATCGATGTCGGGAAGAGGGTAGCAATCTTTTGGGCAGTGCTTGTTGAGATCGGTGTAATCTATGCACATGCGCCATCCTCCCCCAGCTTTCTTGACCATCACCGGATTGGCTATCCAGGTTGGGTAGGTGACTTCGAACAGGATCCCCGCATCAAGCAACTGAGTCACCTCGGTCTTTGTGACTTGATTTCGCTCAGCAGCGAAAGAGCGCTGCTTCTATTTTATCGGTCTGACCTCGGGGTCGATCTTGAGCCGATGTGTAATGAGTTCGGGTGATACTCCTGTCATGTCTAGTGGGGACCACGCGAAGACGTCTCTGTACTCCTTTAGAAGCCGAATAACCTGTGCACGAAGGTGAGGGTGTTCGTTCAGCCCAACTTTGACGGTCTTAGTGGGATCGTCATCGTATAGAACCACCTCTCTCTCTTCGGTAGGCAACGCCCTCTTCGGCTCCTCGGAGTTCGGTAATTGCTATGCTTGGGGCAATTGGGGCGGGCCCCTTGCCCTTTGAGCGCCACATGCAGGCATTCCCTGGCCATTTTCTGATCGCCGCGGATCATGGCTACCCCTCCCTTAGTTGGAATTTTCACAGCTAGGTGGTACGTGGAGCAGATTGCTCTCACCGTATTCATCCAAGTACGGCCTAGGATTATGTTGTATGGAGACTTGGCTTCCACCACCATGAACTCGGTCAAATTAGTGGTGCTCCTCAATCCCTTCCCTACTGTGACAGGCAATTCGATCGTTCCTAAGGGATGGGTTTCTTCCTGGGAGAAACTCCGCAATAGCCGTGTGGTCGGTACGACCTTTGACTTTTCCAGTTCCATGTTATCAAAGCAGTGTTTGAACATGATGTTCACCGATGCCCCGGTGTCAACGTGAATTCTCTTGATTAACATGTTTGCTACCACAGCCTCGATGACAATGGCGTCAGAATGTGGCACCATGGGGGGCACCGGGTCCTCGGCCGAAAAAGTCACGGCTTCTTCCTTCTTGAACCTTTTATTAGCGGGCTCCCTGCTCGGCAGGTTCCGCGCACCGTTCTTGAGGGATGATTTAGTCTGCCCTTTGGCGAGAGCGGAGATCGTAGCTACTACCCCGCCATACTGGTAATCTCCGTCCTCATCTACATCAACTTCATTGTGCTTCACTTTCTTCTCAGCTTCCGCGCTGCAACTTCTTCCTCTATATTGTCTTTTCTTCTTTTGACCTCGGCGGGCATCCACTTGATTAACCCCCACGCTCCGATCTTGATACTTTTTAAGCTGACCATTGCGAACTAGGCTCTCGATGTCTTGAGCCAAGTTCCTGCAATCTTCTGTCTCGTGTCCGTAGTCTTCATGGAATTGACAATATTTGTTTTTCGACCTCGGTTTGCCGTCCTCCCGCATCGGCCTTGGTCTCTCGAACAAGCTAGCATGCAACTCGAGGATCTCGTTCCTCGGTTTGTTCAACGGGGTGAACTGTGTTGGCCGTTGTGCGGACTGGGACGTCGGCGGGCCTCTCTGTGCTGGATTCTGCCGAGGTCTGAGACGAGACTCAATCGGACCTCGCTGAATCCGCTCCATTACCCCTTTCCGAGGTGTATCTTCTTTCTTCTTTGAGGTTTCACCTCGATCCACTTCCTTTCGGCGTCTGGTCGCCTCCTCTATCTTGGCGAATTTGTCTGCTATAGCCCACAGCTCGGTAGTAGTCTGTGGTTCTTTCGCCAGAATCTCTCTGTAGAGATGGTCCGAGCTGATGGCATTTTGGAATGCCGAAATGATGAGGAGATCGTTAGTGCATCGAGTTGACAAGCACTCCCTATCGAACCGGGTCATGAAATCTTGTAGCGATTCACCTCGGCTCTGCTTCACGGTTAGCAGATGGGCCGGAGTATGTCTCACTTCGGCATGCTGGGAAAAGCTCATAGCGAACACGTTCATCAGATCGGCATACGATCTGATCGACCCGGGAGGCAGACTGTCGAACCACTCCCGCGCATTATCAACGAGCAACTCAGGGAATAGCTTGCACATGTGAACACTCCCCAGATTTTGGTTTAGCATGCTGTATTTAAACTGGCTAAGGAAATTACTAGGATTTCCAATTCCATTGTACGCCTTAATCTTCGGCACAGTGTACCCAAAGGGCATGGGTGTGTTGAGGATCTCTTCCGAGAGCGGACTGATGATCCTGCCGAGCGCGTCAAAAATCTGCGCTCCCCCAGCTGGATGTCCTTGGTTTGGTGCATTATAGGGTGGAGCAATGGCATAGTTCGGCTGGACTACGTGGGAGTTCGGCTGCTGGCTTCCCTGGGTCTGTCCTCGGGCTTGCTGGAGATAGTGCCGTAAGTCCTGTCTGGGTCTGTGAGGGACTCCCTGGCCGAACTGAGGGATTCCCTGTGCACTGGTGTATTGATTAAGGAACTCGCGCCCTGATGCCGTGGTGAAATAGTTTCTTAATAACTCCTCGATCCCTGGAGCGGAGGAGGTGGCGGGGCTGCCGAGTTCGGCTGGATGACTGGGAAAGGACGAGCAGCTAAACTCGGTCGGATGACTGGGGACTGGCGTAGTACTGCTTCCGGACCGAACAGCTCGCGATCCCGATTTGCCGTGAGGTCCTCCACATGGCCTTCGGGTGTGGCCTGTGGCCCTAGGCGCGAGCTCACGGGAGCTCGGCGCGGCTGGGCTGTCCGCGAGGGTGGCTGTGCCTCCGTGTTAACAGCAGCGTTCTGTTGACCGGAGTTTGGGATCTTCGGGATCTCTTCAGTTCCGGTCTGGTTATCCACAGGGACGTTGTGTGGTTGCTCCGCGCCCACCGTCGAGACTGGTTCTTCAGGTTGTCGTCGGCGACTCCGTCGACGGCGAGGGGTTCCCAGCAATGTCGTCGTTCCGTGCGGCATGATTAGTGATTTTGAGCAGCAAGAATCGAAAATTCAAACACAAATTTTCGTTCCCACAGACGGCGCCAGGGATGAACCTTCGATTCGCGGCCCAATTAAAGTAGGTGTGTGTGGGTGATTTGTATACGAGAATAAACGAACACAAGGAGTTTACGTGGTTCGATCGGTATGATCTACGTCCACGGTGAGGAAAAGAGTATTCTTTGTATTCAGAAAAGCGTAAGTATTTACAATACAATCCATTCTCCTATTTAAAGATGAGATGAATGACGGTTGTAAGAGGTGGGAACGTGGAGGTGTGGACAGTTTCCTGTTTCCGGTTTCTTCTCCATCGACCCACGTTCTTCTCTTAGGGCTCAACTTATTGGGCCGGCTGGGCTTGTACCGAACTGGGCCTATTTGGCTTGTGCCGAATTGGGCCTACTGGGCTTGTACCGAACTGGGCCTAGGGAGATGGGCCATTTCCTATCATATATATATATATATATATATATATATATATATATATATATATATATATAATAAAATACTTAAAGTATTAATTATATAAAAATACTATCATAAATTTCAATCTCACACAATATCTATCTTATATTTAGTTTTATATTATATACTACTATATATGCTTATTATATAAGTATAGCTTAGTTATAATTTTTAAATTAAATTAGTAGAAGAATACATAATTATATAAAGTTGTCTGTTACTCGTGTTTGTAAGAAAATAGTTTAAAAGGGAATATTTTGATGATAGATGCATTTGTCTCCCGTCGAAATTCGATACAAATCACTTTATAAAGTTATTTTTAAGAAAAAATATAAATGAAATTATTAAAATATTTCAAGCCGCCCGTTGTTTATTATAATCAAATATAAAAGAAGAATATTAAAATAAGTCAAGTCGCCCGTTGTATATTTTAATAAAACAAAAATGTCAAAGAGGGTCTCAAATAAGTATATTGATCTTATCTCGTCATGTCATCATATCAAGCCGTCTGTTAATTGTGATTATAAAAAGTAGGTTTATAAGAGTGATATTTAAAATAAAATATTGTTTATTGTAATAGAAAGGAAATGTCAGTTATATCAAAATATGTCAATCCGTCCGTTGTTTATTTTAATATAAAAAATGTCAAAGAGAGTCTCACGTAGCCCGATAAAAACAAAATGTCGTTACATCAAAATAAATCAAGCCGTCTATTGTTTATTTTAATAAGTAAAATATGTCGAAGGGAGTCTCACAACGGGGAGCATATGAAGTGACACGTAGGCATGTGAATGAATGTGGAGCTCCTAATCCGCATTGTGTGAGTTGATGAAGGTTTATGTGTGTTGTTGTGTTTAAGAATGTTAAAGAGAGTATATATAAGATAGGAGATCTATTCATGTATGAATAGAATATCATTAAAGATAACTAATAGAATACTCAGTAATTCATGTAGGATTCGATTATATAGTATACGAATTGCCTTCTTTAAACACAGACGTGTGCTCTCCTTCTAAATGCAATGATAAGCGTTCCACATGAAGATTTCTTTAATGAATTGGAAATTTAAATATCCTCCACATAGCCTCACATACATAAATGTATCTACAATCAACATACTCGCGTATTCCGTCATTATATTTTTCCGTTATTCTTGCTCCCATTCTGTCAAGCCACCCGTTGAAAATCGACGGGTGTCAATTATTTTTACCACATTTAGATATTTTATCAGTGAAATTTATTAAAAAATAGTTTGTACTATGATCATCCATTTCTAATTACAAACAATAAGAGGAATTTAAGAATAATAAATGTGAAGAACCAATTCAATGCAGGTTCATATTATATTTAAATTTTCAGACGTTTAAAGTATTATTATAAAGCAACTTTGTGATTTCAAACCGCCTGTTATTCTATGTACTACTTACAAACAATAAGAGGAAGATGAGAATCGATGAACTTGGCTTTGTCGATTTCGGCACTAATTTGATTTATATGTCTTTAAACGTCGAAGGTTTAAATGTAAAATGAATCGGCATTATTGGATTGGGTCTTCACATTTATTATTTTCAACTTCCTCTTATTATTTGTAAGTACATAGAAATCGAGGATCATAGTATGAATTATTTTAAAATAAATTTCATTGATGAAATAAAGGAATTAAATGATCTAGTTTACTGCCCGTTGAAAATCGACGGTGCAAATTATTTTTAACATTTAGATATTTTATCAGAAAATTTTATTTTAAAATATTTTTTACTATAATCCTCGATGTTTATATACTTGCAAACAATATGAAAGAATTTAAGAATAATAAATATGAATCACGTAGCCCGTTGTTAATTTTATTAAAAAGAAAATGTCAAAGAGAGTCGAGCCACCACGTTGATTCACATGCCTACGTGGCATCACCAATGCTTTTCATTCCTATTTATCTAAAATATATATTAATATCTATCTATTCACAATATTAATAATTTTGGAACCCTTAAAATAAGTCAAGTTGTCCGTTGTTTATTTGAAATATGCATATGTTGTTTAGGCAAGCTGACCATCTGGTTTGGAGGTGAAGGGTCTTACCAATTCAATGAAGATTCATATTATAGTTAAATCTTCGACGTTTAAAGTATTATAAAGCAACTTTGTGATTTCAAACCGCCTGTTATTCTATGTACTTACAAACAATAAGAGGAAGATAAGAATATTTCACGATGAACTTGGCTTTGTCGATTTCGGCACTAATTTGATTTATATATCTTTAAACGTCGAAGATTTAAAGGTAAAATGAATCGGCATTATTGGATTGGGTCTTCACATTTATTATTCTCAACTCCCTCTTATTGTTTGTAAGTACATAGAAATATTTAAAAATATTTTTTACTATAATCCTCGATGTTTATATACTTGCAAATAATAAAAAAGAATTTAAGAATAATAAATATGAATCACGTAGCACGTTGTTTATTTAATAAAAATAAAATGTCAAAGAGAGTCTCACATAGCCCGATATTTATTTTAATAAAAACAAAATGTCGATACATCAAAATAAGTCGAACCACCCGTCAATAAATCAAATATGTCAAGGGGAGTCTCACATAGTTATAATCAATTTTAACGCCAATATTCGATATAAATCACTTTATATTGTTAGGGATGTCAAACAAACCCTAAGGAATAAACTCAAGTGCACTAAGGAATAAACTACAAAACATGCATATGGCTCAATCTGTATGTTATTCGTTCCCCCTTAATGTTCGATGACCTATGTTCATTTTTATGCTTGGACTCCATCGAACGAGTGCTAATTATTCTTATTATTTAGATGTGGTTAATGTTAATTATGCTTATAAATTTCATAGGGGAAAAAAAAAAAAATTGGATTCGAAATTGATACAATAAAAATTGGACGTGGACAGGTGAGTTGATAAGTCATATCATTGTAGAGTTCAAATATGTATGCAATAAATAAAATATAAGATAATAACATGTGAGTTAAATAATAATTATTAGTTTAATATAATTTTTGTGAATTGACGTTGTGAATTATATTTTTATTATAAATAAATAGAATTTTTAGATAAATAGGAACGAAGAGCATAGGAAGCGCCACATAGGCACGTGAATTAACGTGAGCCTCCGAATCCGCTTTGCTATTATATATAAAAGGATGAAACAAGATATGATTATCATATTGTTGCATGAAGCTTGGGAATAATAAATTAATCATCGCATTATGTATATTGTATTTTATAAGTGGAAGTAAAGTGAGCAAAGGAGCAAACGTCAAATTCCGGATTCGTCTCTGGAAATAATTTTGGCCGCAGAATTTTCTTAATTTAACGAGTATAAGAGCATCTCCAACCCATACTCTTAAATGAAGTATTACTTCATTTTGAAGTACGGAGGGCATTCCAACCGTACTCTATTTTACAGCAAGAGTATAGAGTATTGAACAGTAAAACTCTATATATGGAGTTTTACTGTTCAATACTTCATACTCTATTTTCACTATTTGAACAATATTAAACTATAAAAAAAAAATTTAACTACATTTCATTAATATAATTTGATTTATAATTTATTGTATTGTATATTTTATTTATAACTAAATTTTATAATTTTTATTTAATTTAACATATTTAATTTTATATAAATAAAAAATTAGCAATCCACAATATACTTAAATTATGTTATTTAAGATACAATTTTATTAATTATTTAATATTTATGATACATTAGGACATGTTAATTATGCAAAATAAATGAAAAACTACAAATAGAGTATATATATAAAGTACGTGGTTGGAATGAATTTTTAAAATAGAGTATGTCATACTTCATTTTGAAGTGTAGCATACTGCAAAATAGAGTATAGGGTTGGAGATGGTCTAAAGGTGTAACATGGGGCCCCAACGCTGACCCCATTATACCATATTCCTTTATTAATAAGCGACCTACTTAATATTTATAATCGTTCCACGAATAAATACAAATAGCATATTCTTAGCACAACATGCAAACAGTAATTACAAATGCACTTCCGATTTTCAAATCACATTTTGTGTCCCAATTGTATCTTAAAATTCAATTACTAGTATTAGTTTTATATATTTTTCTTCAATAATTATAATTCATCATGATTTAATTTGTTACAAAATTAGAATCCGATTAGAATATATATACTTAAATAAAATATTAATACTTCCATTGTGCCGCTTGACCATATCTCTTTCACTCCTAATAGTGGCATGATCAAATGGGGGAATAGAGAATTTAGTTTAGCCTATTAATTATATTAAATTGATAAATCCAACTTTAGGATATATGGAGTATAAGTATTATAAAATTTAATTTTTATTTATAATTATCCTTAAGATTTAGTATAAATACTAACTATGTCCTATTAATAATAATAAACTCATTCTAATATAGCTGAACTCATTCTCAAATGAATTATCAAATGCATATATGAATGAATAACATTAAAAATAATAAAATTTTATAATTAAGATATGGTACATGTTTTTCTTTCCTTCTAATAAGATCATAATTGTTTTCAATTTCTTCCTTATGCAAACTCAAACGTTCCAGGCCACTTGGTTAGAGGAGAAGAATCTTACCAACTAAGTTATCTTTAGTTGTCAAGATATGGTACTTCCTCCGTTTCAATCTATTAGTCTCATTTACCATTTTTATTTATTACATTTATTAATCTTATTTCCTAAAATAACAAAAAATATTTGGCTATAATTCACCCCATCTGTACTCTTGAGACGGAGGGAGTACATATTTGAGACACCAAAATCGATAAAGAAAATCATTCTATAAAAAAGCAATCATTGTATGCAAAAAAGAAGAGTCATTTCTACCCAAAATTCTTTTTTTAGGAGGGAAAACTTTACCTTTGTCTCCGTCCCCTCAAATTGTAATTTTTTTTTTTTGATCGGGCCCTCAAATTGTATTTTTAATCAACATCTCCTACGAATGTCAACCACACTCTTTAATCTATATATTAGTAGTACTCTACTCTCTCTCTCTCTCCCCTCTTAATTTTAATTATATATATATATATATATATATATATATATATATATATATATATATATATATATATATATATATTTTTTTTTGCTTTTGACCAATAGAAAATGTAACTCAGCACATATATATACAACATCCAAGAAAATTTAACTTTCATATCCCATCAAAAGAATTGCCTATTTCCTTGTAAGCCGGAAAAAAAAGTTATAAAGAACACGAAGCAAAGTGAAAAATCATGGAAGATGAATTTCAAGGGGGAGTTTGTGGTGGAAGTTGGTGGAATCCGTCAAGGAGTCTCTTCGGCCCGTCGCCGTGCTCCGCCTCCGAGTGGCTGAACCCTACCCTCATCCTTGACACCAAAGCTGCAAAGACCATCAGTGGCGACTCCGGCGGTTCAGCTTCCGACGGCTGCAGCTCCGTCGTACTCCAAGAACCACCTCAGCTCATTTCCAATGGAAATTTCGATTCAACTTTTCCGATGATGGCCGACGACTGGAATCAGGATTTTCTGTAAGATTTATAGTATTCAAGAAAATGATCTTCTCTTTATCTAACTCGTAATATAATTTATCACTCTATAATCCCCTTGTCTCATCAACCCTAATGGTCCAAAAAATTCAGTACCGACCCCTAAAAAGCTGTGTTTTTTCGACCCGTTTCCTTTGTAATAATATGCAACTTGATCAATCAAAACTCATACTTATCTCCTTGTCTTGTTGCAGCAATGATAACGCAAGATCACAACAAAATTATTCCCTCAATTCAACCATGAATTCTCGCCAAAAAATCGCAGACGAATGGACCACCGTCGATTCTTCTCCCAACTCGTTCCGACAAAACTCTCTCTTACAGCAGCAGCCGCCACAAAATTCATACCCAACCTCAACTCAATCATCAGCCCCGGTTTTACCCCTGAATACAGCGTCGTATAACTACACTTCATCCTTTCTGCATACCTTGTTCGACGCAGATTCTGAGCCTTTGCTAAAAAACGAGGCGACGAATTACTCGTTGTCGTCTCTGAATGTTCGAATGAATTCCGCTGGAGCTGTGCCCGATTTTCCCGGAGCCGCGATGAAACCCTCCTTCCCTAAACAACAGCTTGCTAATAACTTTCAGTTCATCAACAACGCTAATTTCTGGAGTGCAACGGTGGCAGCGTCTTGCGGCGAAGTTCGAGCAAGTTTTCTGCCATCATCAACGCCGCAACTCATTCCTTCAGCTCTTGCCAAACCGAAACTTAATCAGAAGGTACATATGCAGCAGATTTTAAGGTTCCTGTCGTGTTTGTATATTCCTAGGTTTTCTACAGTTAACCTAAATAATGAGGAAAGAATAATTTCGTCAAAAAAAAAAAAAAAAAAAAAAAAAAACGCAGAAACTTCATGGAAAGGCTTGGGAAACAGACTCTGCAGCGAAAAGAGGTGGAAATGAACCGCCATCGAAGCGTCCAAGGATGGAAACTCCATCGCCATTACCAACTTTTAAGGTAGAAATTAGTGAATATTTTTGAGATTTTTGAGAAAAATTTGAGGGAGAACTTTATTTTTGGATTTTTAGGAAGAAATTAATGAACGTATTTCGATTAAAAAGAGTAAATAACTTTCGACTTTTTTAAAAAAAAAACAATTAACAAAAAAATTTAAAGACGAGAGTAGCCAGGTGTGCTAAGTCATCTCGTTAATAACTTTCGACTTTGTTGCAACAGGTTCGAAAAGAGAAGCTGGGGGACCGAGTAACTGCGCTCCAACAGTTGGTTTCACCTTTTGGAAAGGTAAAAAATGTGCACTCTTGAAATATTAACGTTTTTACAGCCGGGAAAAGATTAATTAACTGTGATTTTTTTATTTTATTTTTTTCATTTATTTATTTATGTTTATTTTTTGTGGTGTTTCAGACTGATACTGCGTCAGTTCTCCATGAGGCAATTGACTACATCAAATTGCTCCATGATCAAGTCCATGTAAGTTCGTATTACTCCCTCAGCCCACAATATATATACGCGCACTCACATTCTTTCGATATTACATTTGATATTATGTATTACTCTACTTGACGTAATGTATAATACGCTATATATCAAGTTAAACATAAAATTTATCTTTTCATCTATTTTCTGACACTTTGAATTACGAGGGACAAAATATTCCAAGCACATATACCATACCATGGACATTGAGAGCATTATATGTACATGACCTAATTATATTTACCCCACTGAAATGTCTTTGGATTTCTTAATTAATCAATGCTGACTAATATTCTAAATTTTTTTTGCTTGCTTTTAGGTACTAAGTACTCCTTATCTAAAAAATTGTCCGCCTCCATTGCAACGTCAACAGGTATAACCTACTTTCAATCACTTGCTTCCACTTACCTAATAAAACCATATAAAGTTTTTAATTCCTGCAATTTATGTACTCTCTCCGTCCCAGTTTACTAGTCCACTTTCTTTTCGGCACGTGTTTTATGCGCAGTGTTAAATTGAAAAAGTAAGGGGTCCACATCAAAAAGTAAGGGTTAATTTTTTGCTTTCAAGGAAAGTGAACTAGTGGTATGTGACGGACCAAAATAGTATAGTGGACTAGTGAAGTGGGACGGAGGGAGTGCTTAGTATTTTTCCTAATCACTTGATAAAGTTGAGGAATGGGTGCAACCCCAAAATAGTTGGTGTTGTGGGCTAAAAATGGTCGGAAAATGGAAATATATATGCTTTTTTGCCCCATTTTGGCCCACGAAGCCATGTGCCATATACACCCTTCGTTCTACTCATAGATAGATAACTTTTTCCCGGTACGGAAATTAAGACAAGAGCAATAATAGTGCATAAAGTAGTGTGAATGAGTTTTAGTGGGTTAAAATTTTGTCATTTAAGATAATATCCTTATATGAGTGAGACGGACGAAAATAGAACTTATCCTTTTATGAATGGTACGGAGGGAGTATTAATTATAATGTTGTAAGCCTTTTATATTTTTTTATCCAAAATCGATATCCCACGCTTAGTACGGATATTTCTCGACGTTACATGATTATCAAATACATGAATATGAAAATTTGAGATTGTTTTAAAACTTTATTATACTGCAGGCTACTGATAGAATTAAGGATCATGAAGAGCCATCAAAAGACCTAAGGAGTAGAGGTCTTTGCCTTGTCCCGATTTCAAGCACCTTTCCGATGGCTACCGAGACGACGGCCGATTTTTGGACTCCGACTTTCGGGGCAAGCTTCAGGTAGAAAAGAGTGATAACGAAGGCAAAACAAAAAATTGAAACAAAAAAATAAAGAAAGAAGGAAGGAAGGAAGGAAAAGGCTGATACGTAGAGAGAGAATTAAAGGGAGGTGACATTGTTGTTTCTGCAAGCATTCATGAAAAGCAAGGCAATGAGAAAGAGAAAAAGGAGAGAAGACAACCAATCTGGGGCCATATGTAAATCATCATGCAGGTAAGCAAATGATTGAGGATCGGAGAAGATTAAGAAATACAATAAATAAAGTTGTAATGAGATTAATTTAATTTAGTGGTTTAACTTTATTTAGAAATAGTATTAATTGTTATCTATGAGGAACAGGAACAAGTGCTAAATTTAGCTTTTTAGGTTGAATTTAGTTTAGGAGAACTGATAAGCATAAATGTTTAATTATGCATTATCAGTTTTTTTCCAGCTGAATTTAGCAGCTCTTGTTATGGAGGTTTGTTCCTGTTTCTACGTACAACTTTTGTTATATTCCACCAACTCTTATTTTAATTATGTACGAAGTTGGAAATTATTTAGTAAGTGTTATTTTATTGTTAGTTCTTTGAGATTATTAATTACCTGCCTAACTTTTAATTCATTTGTTTAGGAATTAGGAAGAATTTTGTGGAGTTAGCTTTTAGGGTTTCTTATATATTGATGAGTACGTGGTTGGTGTTTTATGCTTTGCGGCGTGTGCGTACGGGCGATACCCACTATACATGATTATATATAATTTGTAAGCTGGCATGTTAGTTTTGCTTTGTGTTCGCTTAACAAAAAAAATTTCTTTTCTGTAGTTTAATTATCAATCATTTGGAATTTTGGATAATCAATGTAGGATAGATACATTTGATTTTGCTTAATGAGCCATCTGCTTATGTAATACTCTCTTCGTCCTACTGGGAAATGAACTTTTTTTTTTCGGCGCAGAAATTAAGATAGAAGTGATGATAGTGTGTTAAAGTAAAATGTAGTGAGTTAAAGTGATATGTCTGAATTCTATTGGGTTAGAATTTTCAATTTTGGAAAAGATCCTTATATCATTGGGACGTCTTGAAAATGAAAATGTCCATTTATCAGTGGGACATAGGGATAATCATCTGGCCACAAAAATTTTAACCTATCTCATTTTGGTTCTTTCATTTTTTGACACTTTCACTTTCAACATGTGTGCCTTGTACAGTAAGATTATCATTGTTTACGATTTCTTCAGTTGCATTTTATATATCCATTACTAATAGTCTAATACTATTACAAAAGTGTGTATTATTATTATTATTATTATTATTATTATTATTATTATTATTATTATTATTATTATTATTATTATTATTATTATTATTATTATTATTATTATTATTATTATTAAGATTTGCACTAATTCTTTTTTTAAACTATCATATTATTAATAATAATATTATTGATACTACAATAAAGAGCATACAGTACGGTTATAAACTGTAGTGTATGAGTGTTCAAAACTGTAGAGACTGGTGGTGTAGTAAAAGGTGCAGGGTATACACTACAGTTATAAAACCGTAGTGTATATATACTAACTATTCTCTACGGTTTATTTATTCTTAAAATTTGGACGTATTTATTTATTTATTTTATCAAACCAACTAATGATCTCATAGAGAGATTTTTTATATTAACTATAATTATTGTTGAAATTTGGATGAATTCTTTTATAAAGGAAAAAATAATTATAACCATTAAACTGCTACTCTTAAGGTAGGACCTTATATATATATATATATATATATATATATATATATATATATATATATATATATATATATATATATGAGAAGTGATATGCTAGTCACCTTCGTGGGCACCTTCGTGTTCGATATTATTTTATTCGATTTTTTCAATTGTAATATATTCTAATACCTTATAAATTAATATTGAAATCACTAAATCAAAAAAAAATATAAATATCAAGGCTCGATTTGTTCGTTTTTACTTCTAAGTTCAAAAAATGTATAATAAAATAAATCGAGCCTTGATATTTATATTATTTTTGGATCTAATGATTTCAATATTAATTTATAAGGTATTAGAATATATTACAATTGAAAAAAACGAATAAAATAATGTCGAACACGAAGGTGCCCACGAAGGTGACTAGCATATCACTTCTCATATATATATTAAACTAATTAATTATTTCGCAAGAGAGACCTTTTATATTAAATTATTATTATTATTGTTGAGATTTGGTTAATTTTTTTTTAAGGAAAAAGAATTATAACTATTAAACTATTATTATTATGAACAAGAGGGAAAACCGTGTCTATATATATTAGCTACAATTAATGATCTCATAAGAAAGAGAAATATCGTTGGAGTGACGTAAAGAATTTGGTAGGATTTAGTTTGATTATACGAATTCATTCGACATTTAGATTGGTGAACAAGGAAGTATAGTCATTCTATTTAAGTTTTTTAACACGTTTCTAATTTGGTCTGTATTAGATATGCTTACTATAGATTCTATTTAATTTGTCTAATTCGTTGTTATTCACGAGTTGCTATGGACAATTGTATGTATAATTATTTGAAAAAATCATTGCTAACGAAGTAACACAATATCTCTAGATGTGAGGTTCTTCTTCGGGTAATTTTTTATAATTTACTAATTCTTTTTTTAAGCAATAATCAGTAATTTAAAACAAAATATTTATTTCATAATGTTGTAAACTCACTTGTATCTTTTAATATAATAGCTATAAAGGTGTATCGGCTTTGGAGGAAGGAAATAAGGAAATAAATTGTCTTATTTATACACTCCATTATTCTCTCATTAAGGACTAATGTAATTGTAAATCTAGACACAATCGTGAAACCCTAGTCTTGGAACAAGAGTGACGGCCGCCCAATCTGAGAGAGGAGATCGAGGTTCCAAGATCGAGAGACGTCCACCAAGTCTCGGATCTAGAGGTGTGGGACGACATTCTAGAAGATTAAAACCATAGATCATCTCGAATTCTCCATCGACATTTAATCATAAAGGTATGTACTCAAACTTTGTATGAACTTATGCCACGATCAAATCATCGCACCCAATCCAGATCTGGGATTCGGGTGGCTTTCAAGTTGCCAACCCAACAGATGAATCAGTATGGAGTGAGACAAAAACTTCAGTACAGAATATACACGTAAATTACAACACCTAGGAGGACAGACCAGCACCAGGGCTAAGCCATTCATTGGTGAAGTCCGGGTTCATTAAGTCATCAACACTGAGTCTACCTCTACCTCGGCCTTGACCCCGACCACCACCACGACCTCGGGCAGATGGACTTCGGCTTATTTGTGTTTGCACAGGTTGACCTCGATTACTACCACGACCTCGGCCTTGACTGATTGAAAGAGGTGGAATTTGGCGATCAACTCTCCTAGGAGTTGGCTGACCAAATTGGGACGAAGTAGCCACTCCGGCATACGCCTTGAGCCAATCTTGGATCTCGGGTTGCCGAACAAGCACAATTTTGAAGAGGTTAGCAAGCCGCTTCAATTCCGCAACCTGCTCCTCCAGTTCCTAAGAGTTTGGATTGTATTCTTGCCGGTATCTAGTGCACCGATCAACAACTTTTAAGGCTTTGACCTCGACTTCGAAAATGGTCATCCCGCCGAGCTCGTGGATGACGTCCTCATACTGCGTATGCTCTTCGACAAAGAACTTCATTTTGTATTTGAAGGCAAAATACCTCTCTTTGGCATCTACATAACGAGCATGAAGTTCATCGCACTTCACCTGCATGGCTTTGAATTTAACATCCAACTCGTCTCGAACGTGATCATGTTATACCTTTCCAGTGAATGACTTCAACCTCCTTTGACTTGACAAGTCGTTTGAGTCGTTTGATCTCGTTTACCGATCGCTGCTATTTTACCACCCTAAAATAGTGTAGTAAAGGGAAGCAGGAGTCGTATCCTCAGGGACCGATATCCGAAATTTTTGGAATTACCCCTACCAGAGCTTCTCAACAATGTCTAGGCAAGCAAAACTTTAGAATAGTGAGTATCTATCTAAAATAGAAAATTAAATCAAATAAAAGACACAAATATTAAATTAAATAATAAAGTAAAAAAATAAATAAAGAAAGTAACAAATAAGAGAAAACATTGATCCTAGGGTTCTAGCTGATCTAATCCAACCTAGATGCAATCAACGAATATAATCTAAAACTCTGGCTAAGGCAGCATAAATAGTCACTTAATAAAACCCTAATCTCCTCTCGGTCTCATAGGATTTAAATCAAGCGCAACAAAGACCAAGTACTGATAGATATAATCAACAAGGTTTAGTTACGACACCTATATCAACTATATGCAATACCTATGATAATCTAACTTCGGCTAGGACAAATAAATCATCATAGTATGTATTCATGAGATCCATTATGCAATTATCTGGCTAAGGCATAAAAACATAACTAAGCATACATAATTAGTGATCAAGTAATCATGCATGAGAATAAGCAGCATGAAACATACATCTAGATTGGAAGGCTAAAATAAATCTAAGAATTATTCATGTAGATTTAATTAAACATACAAACCCTAGAATTAATCTAGAAAAATTAGCTAGACATAATTAAAAGAAAGGTATAGAAGAAAGATTAAACATAAGTAAAAACACAAAGTAAAGAGAAAGGGATAGAAAAACTCTTGAATCTTGATTAAATCTTCAATCTTCAATGGTCTTCATACATGAATGTTAAAACGATTCTAAAATCTAGATCTAAAAGATAAAAGTGTAGAGAAAAGAATAAAAACTAATCTAGGGTAGGTTGGAGACCCTTGTTGGCTCCTTACAATGATAAGTTTAGAGGTATTTATAAGGTAGAAGTTTACATCTAAAACCTAAGTGTAAAAGGAAACAAATTAGGAATAAAATATTGCCAAAATAAGGTTTTCTGAAAGGGTTGACTCAGTCGTTGACTCGGCCGAGTCATAGGTCGAGTTGGACTTCTGTTTCGCTTGACTGATCAGCTGGTGACTCGGCCAAATTGGTCGAGTCGGTGGTCGATTCAGTTTGAGCGTCTTTCTTGTTTCGGCCGTATCTTCTCGTCCGAGCTCCGAATTGACCTCCGTTTTCGCCTACATGCTCCTATCGAAACCCTCTTCAATGTTATGCTTCCATAATTCCAGAATCACTATTCAATATCATTGTGAGAAGTCATAACTTGGATTAATACTTTATTATCTTCCTTGGTTTCGTCGTCTCTTGTCTTGTCTTGGGTTTCCTCAACTCAAAAAGCCCTAAAAACATTCAAAACAACCCAAAAGCGTAATCTAGATCGAAATAACATAAACGATACAAAAAATGAGCTAAACTATCAAAACATGACTATAAAACGACTCTTTAACACTTAGATAATATGGTAAAAATACACCCTATCATTTACGTGGGGGGTTAAATCCACTACTTCGGCAGTATGCTACAACAGTAAAAAAAGACACATTCAAGGAAAGCAAAGAAATATTTCATTAAAGCCTAGTAGGCGGAGTTCAGTACATGTTTCACTAAAAAGTGTTTGCAATTGAACATAATCTATCCTAACACTTAGTAAGTAAAAACCCAATATCGAATCTCAAGGAAAACTTTGCAGGACAAATAATCGTGTAGCAAAAATCCTAAACTAGCCTAAATCTAAGAAAACAAGTAAAAAGAATTTTGTTTGGTTTAGTTTTTAATTCCTAGGCAGAGAAAATAAATATGCAATAAAACAAAAGTCTAGAAAGCAAGGAATAAATCTAAACTAATTAATCTAGAGAAATTAATTAAAAGCGATTAAACTACCTAGACAAAAATCGTAGAAAAAGGAATAACGAAAGCAACGAAGAAAATGAATCTAAGGATGAATTAAATTAATTCTGAAAATCTAAGAAAATAAATCTAACTTTAAGAACTTCAAAAACGAAGGGAAAAAAACTTTGAAAAATGAGAGAACAAAAACTTTGAAAAATAAATCTAAACTACGAACTAAAAAATGAACAAAGGAATTAAACAACAAATCTAAGAATTAAATCTAAGAAACAAGAATGCAATTAATCAAACTAAAAATGATACAGAACTTACAAATTAAAAGCGGAAACGAGAGAACAGGAACGAACGAAAGAAACTTGAATAAACTGAAGAATCTGATCCGGAACAAAATGAAAGCAATAAAATCTACGAACTAGAGTATTCGAAACTGAAAACTAAAGGAAAAAATGTGTTTAATTCGTGCCCTAATGGCCTATATATACAAGAGATAGAGTTCGGATTAAATAAGGAAAAATCGGATAAAACACGGCAGGCGACACGAGAGAGCGCTCGGCTGAAACCCAATGCCAGCGAGCGCTCCAAACCAGCTACATCTTCTCCTTTGAACTTGACCACGCGAGCAAGCGCTCGCATCATGCTAGAGAGCGCTCCATCTCTCCTATGAAATTCACTCCATTTTAGCTCCTTTTTCACTCCTTTCTTCATTCTTTCTCCTTCTCTCGGCTTCCTCGGCTCCTAACAACCAAAATACTCAAAATAACCATATCATATCGACAAAAGTACAAAACGTAACATAAACGACTCAAATACGAATAACAAATAACGATTAAAACCTAACAAAATGACAGTAAACAAATCCCCCACACTTAGATCTTTGCTTGTCCTCAAGCAACATAATCACACAACTTAGACCCAATTTAAACAATCCAAATCATAGAACATTTAATCACCGAAATCGACAAGCTATGAACGAGGGCACCTTAATCCCAAGTTACAAACAATCAAACATCAATGAACTATGTGGCTTATAAATCAATCCAAGTATGAGGATTCAATCAACGATATACACACATCTCACAAGTATCCAAAATTGTTACAAATTTACAAATTTAAACTTCTAGCCTACCCCCCCCCCCCCCCCCCCCCCCTTCTTTTTTTTTTCTTTTTTTTTTTCCCAATCAACACAAAAATATGGTCGCATTAGCATATAATTCGTTAGGTAATAACCTCAATGGTTCACATTGAGTATCCTAACGCGGTTTCCCGTACTCATTATTATAAGAATAAGCGGTGTAGAATGCCCACGAACAATTCATAACTCATCATTTTTTTTATATCACAAACGAGTATCATCTAGGATATAATCGTGAAATAAATTCTTCGAGGGTTACTCAAAGCATTTTCACGTGGTTTCCCATGCTCATTACTCTAGTATTTTCATACATAACAAGTAAGAGGAAGCAAAATCCTATCAACTCAATTATTCACAATTAAGCACAAATCAACGATTTTTTATTTTATTTTTTTTAATACAAGGGGGAAGTAAACTAAAATTCCAAAATTGCAACAATCAGGATTTAACACTCATAATCCAAACCATCGATCATCACCTCACAACTCATATCAATCATGCCCCACAATTCATCAAATCATAATCGATTACAACTCAAGACTAAAACATCCTAATTCAAGCTATCAATTCCAACAATTAAATACTCCAATCCTCAAATCATTCAAATCAATCCTAAGTCACATGCTCATATGCTCAAATACAAACAAATCATTAAGTGGGAAAAACAAAAACACAAAAATTCATCTAACATATCAAAAGTGATAATTTTTGAACACCCCCACATTTAAAATCATGTAATGTCCCATTGCAAGAAAAATTAATAAGAAGGGATAAAGAAAACTTATCGCTTTTGACGGCCAAACTCGGCACAAAAATCGGAATCTCGATCGATCCAAAAATTGCAACCTACAAAATAAAAACACAAATACCAAACAAACATAATATCTCCAAAATGACAATTACAACAAAAATAAAACAAAAATAACAAATAAGCTATCATGGGTGAAAGTTACAAGGATCATTGGGATCATTAGGATCCCGAGGAGGCTGAGAAGACGAAGAAGTGGGACGAAAATCAGTGTACCTGTATAGGTGGCGCTCGATGTCAAAGACACGATCCTCAACTCCCTGTACTCGTGTCCCCATGACCCGCAGCTCAAGTCTCAATTTTCCCATGTTAGTCGTCATCGACTCAAACAAAGTGGCATGGGTGTCCAACCGCTCGAACAACCCGGTCTAGAACGTGTTGAACCCCTGTTGATACTACTGAAAGTAAGCCGGTGGTTCCTCGGGTTGAGCTTGGCGTCCACCACGTCGAGGCACTGGTGTACCTCCCATGGCCATGTCTTCTTCCTGGTTGGCCGGTGCTCCATGAAGAGCAATGTATGTCTTCACCGAACCCCTTTGATTCCACGGCTTGAATTGTGTAGGGGAAGTCAAAAACTGGCCGTGGATGAGCTCGGCTGGAGAGATCTCTTGACTTGGGACTATTGCCATCGGAGGAATGGGAGGAAACAAGACTGCCATGAAACGAGCTATCACCGTAGCGATCTGGGAGAGGGCTGGGTGAGCATTGTGCCTTGTCGAGTTGGAAGCAATCTAGTTCCACATAAAATTCGAGATGCTAATATGCACATCATGTTTAGCAACCCACAACAAATAACATTCTGGGATACTAACTTTACTACCCTCTACATTCCCTGTTACATTGAATGTTAAAAAACGATGCAACAGAAGTAAAGAGTTATCACGATTAAGGTTGCGTTTGGTAGGGGTGATAAGCCCCGGATAGTGACTGTTAACCGGGCTTATCACCCGTTTGGTACGTGAGATAGGCTAACTTGGGGGCCCATGATTTACTGTTGGGCCCGGGCTAATTTACTGTTCCTCTTTAGTGATCTCCACCGCAACTTTTGGCCCGTTTCATAAGAGCCTCGTGAACAGTAACCATGAGAAGAGGGGAAAATACAAAATTGCCCTCACTTTTTGCTAGGGTTGAGCAAATGAAAATTCGATCGGGCTCATTTCCCCTTCCCCTCTCCCTCTCCCTCTCCCGCTCTCTACCATCCTCCAACTTCCATGGCGATCTCGAACGGCGACGGCGGTGTCTCCGGCGACTCCTGCCGCGTCGCGGGCACCTGGCACGCCGGCGAATCCTCCCACGGCGGCGGATCCCGAGGCTGCGAAGGCCGACGCGAAGGCGACAACTCACCGAGGCGATGTCATTTGCGAATGCAAGAAGAAGGCCGGAGATCCTTCGCCGGAGTCCGCCGGAGATCCTTCAACAGAGGGGTTCCGCCGGCAGAAGCCGCGAGAGAGAGGGAGAGAGAGAGAGAGAATTACGCAAATTGGCGTTGCCGATGCTGCGGACAGGCAGGTGTTGTGAAGCTTTTGGTTTCTTCCTTTTCTCTGTAAGTTTTCCTCAGCTGATTCTTACGCGTTTAGTTCGATGATCGATTTGTAGACGAAGTGAAGGATAGCGATTTCTGTAATATGATGATCGATTTGTAGACGAAGTGAAGGATAGCGATTTCTGTAATATTAGTATACATTTTATGTTGATTTCTGGAGTTGGTGTTTACACTATTGCTTTCCAGTTTTGTTGCTTAAATTATGCAATTTCAATTCAAACATGGTGGATTTGGTTTTTTAAGGGACGCCGATAGATATATGCAGTTGATTGATGTTTCTGTGAACTTTTGGAAGACATTAGAACTGTGTTATCTTTAGATCATTTCCTCAGTGAAACTAGATTGTACCAAGCTTTCAGGATTTAGCAGCAGTTAAGAGTTGTATGAATGTTGTGGGAAATTGAGTTGAGCAGTTGTGAGAGCTGATATGGAATCGTGATTATTCATTCGAGTACTTTTTCGATGGGGTATGAAGAACCTCATTTTTCCCAATATCATCATCATCTTCATCTTCATCTTCATCCGTGTATATAATTTGCTGTAAGAGTTGTATGATTTGCTGTAAGAGTTGTATGATTGTGTATTTTCTGTTCTCTCGTTTTGGGTGAATCTTGGTCTATGTCAATGCGCTTGGATGATCATGTTTTTGGGCTGCTTGTATGAGTGTGAACGGTGTATTTAGTTTGGTATTCATCCCCCTTTTAGTTTGTAAGTTTGTGATTGGGCTAGGCTTGAAGGATGATTGGGAGTTGATTGGAACTGTTTTAGCTTGTTTACTTTGTAGTTGTGTTGATCTTGATTGGGTTCATGTGCTGTGCTGTTCGCGATATGAGTAGAGTTTCGATCCAGTTAAAATAAAATTTGTGTGATGTTGTAGGAATTGCTGATTGGAATATTGGCTTAGAGTGAGTTTCAGATACTGGTTTTTGGCAGAATGTTCATTCTTATTTCAAGAATATGTCGATTTCCTAAGTTCAAGCTTTGTATGTCTATGCTTTCGTGTGCAGTTTTCATTTGGTCCTTAACCTAAAGTAGGAGCATTTGGTTTTATGCTGGTTTCGTTTATGAGTGTTAATTTAATATTTTGCCTTGAATTAATCCTAGTTTTTTTGTTTTAGTTTATGTTCTAAATTCTTGCAGAAATTCATTTTTTTGTAAGTTACTTGTGTAGCCTACTGCAATAAAATCATAAGGGAAAATTGCTCATTTATTATTCAAATTTGTGAATATAAATCATGATAGAACTTGATTTAATTCACATTTTTATATATATAATGTTTCATATTACAAAGTAAGAGCATTGGATCATACAAAACATAAAAACTCCAAGAAAATTGAACCATTTTCTTGGACTATTGAGCATAACCCCCTGCATTATTCTGCAAGAACATCGTTTTCAATTCCATCTATCATTATTTTTCACCAAAATCAAATTGTGACTAAAAGAGAGCACACAAAACCATTCGGGGGTAATTTTGTCATTTGCATGTTAATCCCATGCATTACTATGGGTAACCAAACAACATTTCTTCTTAACTTTGTACACGAAACATCCTAACCAAACTACACATTACTTACGAAACTAGGGCTCGAAACCTATGTTTCAATCCCGGGCCGGCTATCCGACCCGAGCTACCAAACGAGCCCTAAAGGAAGTAGGAGCACTATTAGTAACCTAATTATCACATCTAGTTAAATCTTTCCAACCAGCAATACAGTTATATACAGGGGGCACAAATTGCACAGTAGTATTAGAATAATGAAAACCAAAAATGGTACTCATAGTAGCACAAGAAATCTCACAAAAAACACCCCCTAAATTACAGAACATGGCTGTTTCATCCTCACACCCTTCATCAGTGCATTTCCCTAAATAAAAGGTAGATAACATCTCTAAACATAATAGATCATGTCCCTTCTATTGTCTAGTGAAATAATCAGTCAATCCTAGGGTAGTCAAATATCTCAAAAGATTGTTCCCCAATCGTAACCCAACAAGAAACATAGTATCATAATGCCTAGGAGGTAACAGTTCTAAATTTTTAAGATGTAAATATCAATTGGTAACATCATAGCCACCATCAACAGAAAAAGGAACACCTACAGATCTACTGTACTCCTCCGGTGACATACCGGAAGGATGAAAACGAATCCTCGATGAAAACGGTATGTCCGAAGAAGTAGCTCCCAACTCCCGAGTGATCTCTTGCGTCGACACATCCTAGGAACCTGAAAAATAAGAGAAAATTGAGACGAAAAGACGAAGGAGAAACAAGAGAAAGAAAAACAATTTTAAGCGCAAGGGTGAGCGAGCGGGCGCTCGCGGCATTGATGGCGGAGCGGGCATTGGCGGACGGACAACGAACGACGGTGACGGCGACGCTGACTTGAACCGGTGGCTAGTGTATGTCGATGGTGGTGGACGGTGGTGGCTCAGACGGCGGTGACGGCTGGATGGCTGAGTCAAGTGAATGGCGGCGTCGACTGGTGGGTGAGGGTGGTGACGGCGGACTAGCGGCCTCGGTAGACGGCGAATGGTGATTGTCGAGAGACGACGACGGGCGGCGTCAGTCGACGGTGCAGGCGGCGAATGAGGACGGCGAACAGCGGTGGTTGACTGACGATGGGGGCTTGATGGAATGCAGCGGAGGATGGTAATGCTCGGTGGTGTCGAAGGAATTTTGGGGGCTAGGGTTTGCACAAGAAGAAAATAAAAGAAATTAGAAGAAAAATAGAAAAGAAAAGGAAGAAAAAAAACCTGACTTCGACATAGGGCGAGCGAGCACTCGTAAAGAACCGAGCGAGCGCTCAAAATAAGATTCGCTGAAAATCGGTTGGGAATTATCACCCGCGAGCGAGCGCTCGATTCCTCCTTCGAGAACCTAAAAATTTTATTTTATTTTATTTATTTTATTTTAAATACGTGGGTTGCCTCCCGCCGTGCGCTTGTTTAACGTCATTAGCTTGACTTACACATTTAATCAAGAAGAAATAGAAGGGGGATCGGAGATAAGAATAGTCTCGACAGTTTGAGGCAACGTCTCTCCTTCAATGTAAGGCTTCAATCGTTGACCATCAGCCAAAATATGTATCCCGTATCTTCATTCTTGATCTCCACAACTCCATGGGGAAAAACTTGATCTACCGTGAAAGGACCTCCCCATCTAGATTTAAGCTTGCCCGGAAAGAGACGAAGACGAGAATTAAAAAGAAGTACCTTCATTCCGGGCTTGAACTCCTTGTAGGTGATCCTCTTGTTATGGAGCCTCTTCACCTTGTCCTTGTAAATCTTCGCATTCTCGTAGGCTTCATTGTGAAGTTTATCCAATTCCTCCAACTGCAACACTCTTCGATCATGGGCATCTTCAAGGTCGAAATTAATGCGCTTGAGAGCCCAATATGCCTTGAACTCGATCTCTACAGGCAAATGACACGACTTTCCATAGACGAGGCGGTAGGGACTCATCCCTAAAATTCCTTTGTATGCCGTCCTATAAGCCCAAAGAGTGTCGCTAAGCTTGTCGGCCCAATCCTTCCTCGATGTCTTGACCGTCTTCTCTAGGATCCCCTTGATTTGTTCATTACTCGTCTCAGCTTGTCCCGAAGTTTGTAGGTGGTATGGAGTCGCCACCTTGTGAGTGATAGCGTTCTTCTTCATCAATTTCTCAAATAATTTGTTGCAAAAATGCTTTCCCCCATCACTAATGATCACACGAGGGAAACCAAATCTACACAAAATATTTTCCTGCACAAACTTCAAAACAATATTAGATTCACATGTCCTAGTGGGGATAGCTTCAACCCACTTGGACACATAATCAACAGCAAGTAAGATATACTCAAAGCCATGAGATTTAGGACAAGGTCCCACAAAATCGATACCCCACACATCAAAAATTTCGACTACCAAAATAGGATCGAGGGGCATCTCATTACGGCGACCGATAGAACCTGTGCGATGGCAACGATCGCATGCGAGGTAGATGGCTTGAGCTTCCTTGAATAAAGTGGGCCAATACAACCCACTTTGTAGCACCTTATGAGCAGTCTTTTGGCCTCCAAAATGTCCTCAACTTGGTTCCTCGTGGCAGTGTCGCAGTACCTCAATTTGCTCATGATCAGGAACACAACGTCTAATGACGTCATCTTTCCCAAACTTGAACAAATAGGGGTCTTCCCAAAAATATTTCCTGCATAAACAAATAAATCTTTTCTCTTCTTGAGAGCTAAGATTAGGTTTAGTATCCTCATCGGCCAAATAATTAGCAATATCAGCATACCAAGGAGCAACATCAATTTTGCTAACATTCTCATAAGTGAAAGAATCTACAATATCCTCAAGAGTAGCATATGAAGGAGGGGAATCAAGACGAGAAAGGTGATCAGCCACTAAATTATCACTCCCTTTTCTATCGCGAATTTCTATGTCAAATTCTTGCAAAACTAAGACCCATCTAATCAACCTAGGTTTTGCTTGAGCCTTAGTCAGAAGATGCTTAAGAAAACCATGATCACTATAAATAATCACCTTAGACCCTATGATGTAAGATCTAAATTTATCTAAGGCAAAAACTACAACAAGCATTTCTTGTTCAGTCGTAGTGTAATTCACTTGAGCAGGATTTAAATTCAAATTTGCGTAATAATTCACACGCAACATTTTATCGACTCTCTGACCCAAAACAGCCCCTACAACAATATTAGACGCATCACACATAATTTCAAGAGGTAGAGACCAATTAGGACCAACTACAACAGGCGCAAAAATCAATTTTTTCTTGAGAGTAAGAAAAGCTTTTAAGCATGCATCATCAAATTGAAAAGGGACATCTTGCGACAATAAGTGACATAGAGGTTGACAAATTTTACAATAATCTTTAATGAAACGCCGATAAAAACCTGCGTGACCTAAGAAACTCCTAAGTCCCTTGACATCACTTGGTGGACGTAATTTTTCAATCACCTCCACTTTTGCTTTGTCAACCTCAATACCCCTTCTAGAAACAATATGGCCCAAAACAATTCCACTTTTTACCATAAAGTGACTCTTTTCCCAACTTAAAGTAAGACCACTTTCTATACACCTATTTAGGACCTTCTCAATTTTACTCAAACAGTCAGCAAATGACGACCCAAACAAAGAAAAATCAACCATAAAAATCTCCACAAAATCACCAATAAATTCCCAAAATATAGACATCATACATCTTGGGAACATACCTGGTGCATTGCAGAGACCAAATGGCATCCTCCTATAAGCATAAGTCCCAAAGGGACTTGTGAAACCCGTCTTGGCTTGATCCTCTGACGCAATGTCAATCTGATAGTAACCTGATAAACCATCAAGAAAATAGTAAAATTCTTGGCCAGCTAATTTATCAAGCATTTGATCAATAAAAGGAAGAGGGATGTGGTCCTTTTTGGTTGAAGCATTAAGCTTCCTATAATCGATACACATCCTCCATCCCGTGACTGGTCAAGTAGGCACCATCTCGTTCCTCTCATTCATGGCCACCGTAATCTCACCCTTCTTTGGTACAACGTGCACTAGGCTCACCCACTCACTATCGGCGATGGCATAGATGATGCCCTTCGCCAATAGTTTGTAGATCTCCTTGCGCACGATCTCCATAAGCACGGGGTTGAGTCTCCACTGGCCATCTCTCTTTGTGATAGATTCGGGTTGAAGATCCACAACGATTTGAGTAATTATTTATCATATTTGCAAAGAGCATTCATGGATGAAGCATTGTAATGACATAGAGCAAGAGATTCATATGGTTTCATCGGCCATAACTAAGCATTTCATACAGATTTCATACAGGACATTGTTTACATAAGAGCAGCAAGTAATAATCAAGTTATACGCTTAAATAAGGGGCGTTTCTAGCTGTAAATCAGTTATATTCATGGGAGTTTAGGACTCATTTAAATAAGAAACAAAGAGAGGAAATGGGAGGAGAAAGAAGGCGAGAGCATGAAGCTTGGCCGTGCTTCTTCCTCCCAAGGCAGTGAGGGTTATACCTTAGATTCACGAGGATGTGAGAGAGAGCCTTCTCGGCGACGAGAAAGGGAGATGGAAATGAGTGTGAGTGAAGCTTCTCGGGAGAAGGCTTCGGAAGCCTCGATTGCTTGAGCTCGAAGGAGTTCGTGGTAGAATGTGTGGGATGAATGGAATAGTACGCAGAGTGTGTGTATGTATGAAGAGTTGTGTGATGATGATGGTGAATGAAGGGTGCAACCCTTCGTTACTTATAGATGTAGGGAGGGTGAAAAGGTGAGCATTCGTGTGAAGGAAGGACAGAAAAGGAATTTCTATGGAGGCAAGATACACTCTGTCATGAATGTAGTGGTCCTCACTCTAGAGTAGAGTCATGCGGACTGCGTGTCGCACAGAACCTCGAGTCCCGTCAGATGCTTGCGGGGATTAAGTGACTTCTGCATGAAATGGAACCTGGGCAGATCCTTTTTGCGCCCACACGAGCTTAGGCATCTGACCTTTGATCAAAACATCTGAGGTCTTAACAAAATTGATTTAACTACCATTAGGGGACTACTGCGTGGCAAGGCCCAATCTCTAATCAGAACTTATCATCCTTTTTGCCTTAGCACGATCCTTACGTTCGACGTAGCATCTAATGCTTATAGGGAAACGGTTCTTAATATTATCACGCGGTGTTATTGATATTAACTTTCTTTGGAGATAATACCCTAAGGTTAAGGGAAGTATGTTTTCTTTTTAACCTGAGTTATTTGCGTAGTAAAACTGATATTTAGTCCCTATCACTTAGGAGATGATGCTCCAAGGTCATGGGAAGTGTATTTAGTCTTAATTAATTACATGGTAAGGCTGATATTAGTCCCTATCAGCTACTCCCCCCCCCCCCCCCCAGGTCCAGAAGCATTTGCATGAGGGCTTCTGAAGGATGTTTTTTGGCGGGAAAACTATCCTGGCTTTGGCCATGGCTTCTTATTATTATTTAGGCTATAACTGTCTAGTCGTGTAGAGAAATTGAAGCGACAATTCTTTTTCCGAGGATAAAGTTGGGCTTACTTCCTTGCGCTCACTATTTCCCTTTCTTCTTAAGCAGAAGAATAAAAGAATATATTTTGATAGGAAAAGTGTATTACCCTTTGGGAAAAGGCGTTTCCTCCTCTTCTACAAACCGATGTGGAATAATAAGTGAGATATCACTCTACTCTCCTTTTGCCCTTTAACTTCTTCCTTTCTCTTCCTCATACTGCATCTCCAAGGTAAACAGTGACATTCTCGTTTTGCACTTTGAAACTTTGAATGATTACTTTGCTCTCCCTTTTTACTAGGTAAATTCTTTACTATTATTTTCTCTTCTTATATTTGTACGGTCTGCGCTCAAAAAAGGGATTTTTTTTTAATTATTATTATTATTATTATTATTATTATTATTATTATTATTATTATTATTATTATTATTATTATTATTATTATTATTATTATTATTATTATTATTTTTTGTAAACTGTGATGGAGATTTCCATGTATGGATTATTTCTCATGATTTCTAAAGATTGGGGTTTGCCGACATTTGTTTACAGCTATGAATCCTGATAACGGGGAAATACTGAAAAAATTTAAATGAAGTTATCGCAGAGGATGACCGAAGTCAGAGCCGCTAACCTCAGGCCTATTTCTTCCTCGGATGATGCCTCTGCACCGCCTTCCGCGGATGCCAAAGTTTCGGAATCCTTCCCTGAAAATCTTCAAGAGATAATAATAATGAAACCTCGTCCGGGCTTCGGCTTTACCGACCCTCCTACGGCTAGCCATTTTAAAGAACACGGTAAGCCCTATTTTCTTTTCCTCCCTTGTGACTGGGGCGGGCATCCATGCCTGTCCTTTTGACAAAAAAGGGGCAATTTTCATTTCTCTGTGTTTGCAGAGGCGAACCGGGTTTCAACCCCTTGCTTTGGTGTCGAAGCTTTAGCTTTTGACCAGTTCTTAGAGATTCTGTCTGAGGTCGAACAAAGTAGGGACCGTTTTCAAGTTAAGGTTCGTGATCTTCAAGACTGTCTTCGGGATAAGGAGAAATATTGCTCTGTTCTTGAACTGCGTATGTCCTCATTATCGGAGCGAGTGAGGGAATTAGAGAAAGCTCTAGAAGCTTCATTAGAACGGGCATTGGAAGCGAAAGCAGACTTCACTGTACAAATGGAACAACTAACTCTCACACATGAGCAGGAGTTGGAACGTTCCCAGACTTCTTCCTTCATTAAGGGGATAAAGAAAGGCTCAGATGAAGGCATTTCCATGGGGATACGAGCCTTCCGGTCTAATTTCTTAATGTCCCCATATGGTCAGGCTTTTATAGATTCTTTAGTGAAACGATTGCCTGAGGCGTTTATCAATTCTCCCTATTTTTGGGCACGGATGATAGATCCTCTCACGAATTGGGCTGCTGACGTTGTTTTTGAGTGCTGTGATCAATTGGGCGTCCCTGAGCGAGCTGCTGGTATCAACTTGGTACCCATAGTGCATATGTTCGAGACAAAACCCGAGGCCCTTAAGAGGAATTGTTTCCTTCCTACCGGAGAACCTTGGTTCATGTCCGTGCTAAGAGAGGCTTACGAGGTTCTTTGCCAACCCGTTCAATCCTCTGAGGATCTTCCTGCCTGGGATGCTCCCCCTTTTCCCCTCATTTCTCCGGACACCACTGTTATGCGGCTCATGAAAGAGGCTTTTGACGAGGTACCTTCCTCTATTTTTTGAGGTTTGGTTTATCTATTAACGGTTTATTAATTTTTACTTAATGGTTCTTTTTCCTTACTAGGAGCTAAGAAGGGAGAAAATTCTCTGTCCCCCTTTTCCTCAAGAAACTATTTCTACCATGCATATTCGGTCAGATACAGAGGATGATTCGGGGGCAAAGGACGCCTTGAATGCTTCAACAAATCATCCTGGAGACGACCTTCCTTTGCATTCGGCTAAAACTCCCTCTATTCCCAGGAATTGGGTTTCATCCTCTTACTTATCTAGCTCTGAGGATCTGGCTTCCGCCTCAGACCCTACTCTTTAACCCAACTATTTTTGATGGGATGTTATGACACAATTTACTTCTTTTTGGTGCTTGTGGTGGGGTGCTTTTATATGACCCTGAAATCATGTTGGTGGGGCACAAACAATATTATTTCTTTCTGCTCTTGGCCAGGTGCTTTTTAGGGCCTTGCCTTTTGTCGTGTTTATATTGTTTACTATCAGTTTAGGATATTATCCTTCTATTTTTATGACTTCTTGTTTTGTTTCTGCTTGCCATATTCCTCTTACTAAAACATCTTAAGATAATGAAATATGGGTATTGGGATGTGGGGTATCCCCTACTCCCTCCCAAGTGAGGTGTAAGGGGATGAAGGAATTACATCTCATTTTAGATCTAACAATTTGCAAGATACGATTTTAAGGACAAAGGAGGCATAATCTCGTGTTTTTCACACATTGACTAATTGCAAGATAGAAAAATTTCAAAATAGTTAGAGGCTATGACCAGCCATACTCCCTTGTTTTCAGGAGCCCCATTCAATTTTTCCCTGCGTACGTTGAGGGTGCTATCCTTTTCCTCGTGTACTGTTCCTTTAGCCTTTTCTTGATTTGGCATTTCGATTGCGCCTTTAACTTTAGCCCTTTCCTTGGCCAATAAAGTTTCCCATTGCCCTTTCAATGGAGCATGGCATGTGCTTGTTGCTTTAATTTCAAGTCCTTTGTTTTCATTGGTCTGTTGGAGCAACTTCTTGTCTGGGCTTCTGGGTAGTAGGAGCCCTTCAGAGGAATTGGTGTTGGCGATCAGCAAGTGCTCCATTGAAATGGAGAGACTTTGGCCTTCTTCTGCTGGAGTCAGGGCCTTAAGCCTCTTCTCTTCGGGTTCAGTTTTAGCTTTATCGCTAGCCGGTTCTGCCATCGGCCTTTTCCTGGCTTCTCCCGCCTGTACCGATTGGATGTAGCATTTTCGCGAGACCCTTTGGTCGCCTGACACCTGTACCACCTGGCTTCCCACGGGGAATTTCATCATCAGATGGTAAGTGGAAACCACTGCTTGGAATGGATTTAGGCCAGTTCTCCCTAGGATAATATTGTAAGAAGATGGCTGCCGCACCACCAGAAATGTGACCGGCTTTGATACCCGCGTAGGTCCTTCACCCAGGGTAAGCATCAAGTCGATTGATCCTAATTACATCACATGATCTCCTGAGAAACCATGCAGAGCCATGGCTACTCTGTTCAGAGGCTTCTGGAGGCTCATTTGATTGAAACAACTTTCGAATATAACGTTAATTGCGGCCCCTGTATCCACAAAGACCCTTTGGACTTGATATCTTTCTATCTCCACTGTGATGACCAAGGCATCGTCATGTGGATGAGTCACCTTTTGATTGTCTCCAGGTCCAAACGAGATTTCTGGTGGGGGTAGACCTTTTTTCGACCTTCTAGACCCCATGTCTTTCATGCATATGTAGTTCTCTGGCAGATGCCTTTCTACTTCTATTAGAATCTCCCATGGTGGGTCCTCCATATATCATTTTGATAATGCCTTTAGGCTCTGGTCCTTGGTTAGCATCCGGTGATTTTTCAGGAGCTTCTTTGCGCCTTTTGTTCTGTTCTGTTTCTCTTTTAACGTACTCCAAGAGTTCCCCTTCTTGGATCAACTTCTCGATGGTGATCCTCAAATTTCTGCAGTCATTGGTCGTATGACCAAAGTCATTATGGAATTTGCAGAACCTTTCAGAAGGTGGATTCCTTGGCGGCTGCCTGTGTCCAGCGGGGATTTGGACCCCTGGTCTTTTCATGACCACTTCAAGCAAGTCGACAGGTTGCTTGATGAGCGGAGTGAAAGATCTCAGAAATCGTTCATTTTTGTCAGTTTTCTTAGCATCTGAGGCTGGCCTTTTCTTCTCTTCCGGCTTCTTTTCCCTTTGAGAGGCCAGTTCGGCCCTCTTGCTACTCAGGGCCTCTTCCATGTGGATATACTTTTGGACTCGTGTCAGTAGCTCCTCGAAAAAGGTAGCCTCTTTCTTGATGAGGGAAGCGAAGAACTGTCCTGGCTTCAAGCCATCTACACAGGCATGTACTTTTAGCTTAGGCTCTACTCCCGGGATTTCCAAGACGGCCTCGTTGAAACGCGTCATGTAGTCTCTCAGACTCTCATTGGCACCTTGCTTGATAGTTGTTAGATGTAAAGAATATCTGGTAGTTCTTTTAGCACTAACGAACTGTTGGAGAAAGACCTCATTCAGATCCATGAAGGAGTGAACAGAAGCTTTTGGTAGCTGCTTGAACCAATGTTGAGCAGTCCCTGACAGAATTGTGAGGAATACTTTGCATTTGACGCCCTCCGAATACTGATGGAGGAGGCATAAGCTTTCAAATTTCATCAGATGTTCTTCAGGGTCTCCTTTCCCCTGGTATTCATAAGAGATTGTTTTGCAGTTGCTAGGAACGGGATCAGTTTGAATATCTGCAGAGAGTGGACTATTCTCATCGATATATAAAGAGAAAAGGTCTGACTTGTTTCCCCCACTCTTATTATTTGGAAAGTGTTTAGGGTTTCCTTCTTCATTTAGGTTGCGAATTTCTCTTTCGCTTGATTCTGTTTCCTTTGAGGTCCTTTCTGCAGCTTGCTTCTGCTCTTTCAGCCTTTTTACTTCTTTTGTCAATAACTTCATCTGCTCTTGTTGCTGGGCATACTTCTTGGCCCATGTATTGTCAGTATTCTCATTGAGTGTTGGTCCCGGTTTGTTGTAGGAAAAATACGTAGAGGGGGGGAGGGGGGGTGAATACGTATTTTGAAGTTTTTCAACTTCTTTTCCTTAACTCAGAGTCTGAAGTAAAGTGCTCGTTAGAAATACTAAGACCTAGCCGAGAGCTAGATCTGAAGTAATCACGATTCTCTTGACCTAAGCTTAGAGCTTGATCAAGAGTGAGACTTTACTCTAGATGTGGAATTCGGTGAGCTAATATCTTTCCTAAGTAATTAAAGTTCCAAGTTATGTTTGTTTAGATGCAAGTGCAATGAATAATCAAACAAGGAAAATAAAGAGTAAGGGTTTAGAGAGATACGACACGAGATTTATAGTGGTTCGGAGATGAAACTCCTACGTCCACTTTGTTGCACTTGGCAACTGTTCTCTTCACTCAAGAACTTGAAGGTTACGGGTCCTTCAAAAACCTAGTCGAGATCGAGCTTCACTTGCTTGGATCTGACGACAGACGCAGTGATTACGGGTTCACTAAAAAGACCTAAACTGGACTGGAAGCTTCACTCGCTTCAGTCCGACAACGACAGGGAGGTTGCGGGCTCTCCTTACAGCCTAGCTTCGATCGAGCTTTACACGAATGATGTAAGTGCAAGCTTGGATCTAGACTCTATGATCGAGGCTTCTACAATCGATGAAAGTAGGGCCTTGGATCGAACACAACCTAACGACGAACACACAAAAACCTAACGAGCAGAGCTTCGGGTTAGGGTTTTTGGTTTACGACGACACACTATGAAGAGCTCTTTACAGTAAGTGCAAAGATGGCTAGAGCTCTTCTTCTAAGCTGGGATTTGAAATGGGCTTAGAAATCTTAGTGTGAAGGTTGCGAAGACGAGTTCCGATGAGACTGGAACTCGGAGAACACTTGGAAACAAAGACTCGATGAATGCTCTAAGGCTGGGAGTGTTTGTTTGCAGTAGGCGCTCGAATGCTCAAGTAGTGTTCTACTTCTCTTCGTCTTCATCCTTCACTATTTATAGGCGGAGGTTTGGCCGAGATCCGTTGCTTGGTTGGTGGCCTTGTCCCTCTTCCTCTCGACAGTATTTGCACAGGCTGGATGCTTTTCAGACGTGCAGTTTTGGCTCTTTGCTGAAATTGGCTAAGTTCCAATCTTAATAGTAACTGGAGCGAGCCAGTACTGTTGCGGCGCCCTTGTTGGCCTGGCAGTCAACTCCGCTGCTCCTCTCCGCAATTGACACGTGGAGATCTCGTAATTAATGCGACGATCTTCAGTTTGACTGGAGTTTAAAATCGGAGCGGGAATTGTGCTGTCGCTTTCTGGTAGGTAGTGGCTCGCTTTGCTTTGAATTTGTAGCGTCCGCTTTGATCGAGTCGCTTCGGGGTCTTACTTGAAGCGTCTACTTTGGAAAATAAAGTTTCCGAGTATTGCTTAAGTAAGTTTTGACTCGCTTTGACTTTTGTTGTAGCGCTCGCTTTGCTCTGCTTTGGTGGACTCGCTTTGATTCCACTGTAGCGCTCGCTTCGCTTCGCTATATTTCGGCACGCTTCGCTTCGGCTCGGTAGACTCGCTTCGCTTGGAAAACATACTCAAGCGAGTGGCCTTCACTTGAATTTCTGCGGTCTAAAATCTAAGCAAAATAAAGCCATCCTAATAGTATAGGCTTAGAAAATTTCTAATCCTATTATCTACACCAAAAATGGGTCGCTTGAGAATAGAACACTTGGGGGTTTTGGGATCAAATCAAAACAAATATTTGACTCACTTCGAAGTGTCCCATAGGAGTTCCCCCTTAACATTTTGTTCTTAGCAATTCCCAACAATTTCCCCCTTTTTGATGATGCCAAAACCCAAAACAAACTTTTAGACTAAGAGATTTAGCCTACCTAACCGTGGAAGGAACTTCAAGCGACTGCTTCCTTTGCATGTTCGTTTGAATTTTTTTTGTTCCTTTCCCTTTTTTTTCGGTTAAGTTATTTGAGTTTTGTAGCATAAGGATAAATCATTCACAAAGCTTGTAAATGACATAAGGGAGACAGAAATTAAAATGAGATAGATGAACAACAGTTCACAAAATATGAAGCTTGAAATTCAAGGATTTCCTGCAGCTTCATCCTTCTCTTCCTTCTCTTTCTCTGTCACCTCCTCTTCCTTCTCCTTCTCCTTTGACTCCAAATCCTTCTTTATCATCTCTTCATCAACAACGTATGCATTGAGAACTTTCACTTCCAAAGTTCCTACGTTGTAAATGCTTGGTCTCCTCCAAGTATGTTCCAACTTGAAAGCTTCATCAATTTCTGCATCAATGATGCGACGATCAGGAACTCTTGTGCCAGGCAGGAAGGGCATGGGGAAATCCTTCGAAGCAGGCACTTTGATGATCAGAGGCATAGGCTTAGCAAGCTCTGCAAGAGTGAAGACCTTCCGCCTGAATTTCTCATCGTAGGCACACAGGAAGTTGTTGAGTGCATTGATCCTTGAGCATTCATTCTGAAGTGGCACTACTTCCCAGTAGTAGTACGCTTTGATGAACTTCTCTTTGTAGTACAACCACCGCTCAAGTAGATCATCGGGGATGAACTGCTCGATTTCTCGGGCATCAGGATGCTCATTCCTACGCACAATCAGCTCCTCCTCTGTCCTGCTTGACATCTCAGCCATGATGGCGTTGAACTTCGCACTTAGCTCAGTATTCCACTTCGGAAGCATATCAGTTAGTCGCCTGCGGATGTATTGTTGCTCTTCTCTGCGCGGGTAACGACCGGAATCAATCATCTCCTTTGTGGTCACGTAGCAAGCGTCCATCCAAGCTTGCTTCACACACGCATCAGGCTCTTCTGGCAGAAATGGAATGAAGGCGCTTCGAGTGAGGGCGGACTGGATGAGTCTCACTTCATTGAAGTGTTCCTCGATCCGACCTTCGATGATCTTAAGACGCCTTGCCTTGATCTTTCTCTCCTTCTCTCCTTCCTCTTTTCTCTCCTCTCCTCTCTTCCTTCTCCTCTCCAACTGACCAGCTCGTGAAGCGACCGTTTGTTTGATCTTTTGGCACTTGGCCTCGGGATCATCTTCTCTCGCTTCGGGTGTGGTACGCTTCAATGTCTTTTTAGGTGCTGGCGGTGGAGGCATCTCCTTCTTCTTCTTCTCTGCTTCACTTGGAGGGATGACTGCAGAGGCACTTGGAATAATGGCTTGACTGGATGAAGTGGCTCCAGCAGTAGATGAAGTGGCTCCTGCAGTATCTGAAATAAGTGCAAGAGTTGAAGCGGTTAGAGGTGAAGCGGGCGCTTGGAATTCGGCAAGAGTCTTCAGCTCAAACTGCTTCTCCAAGTCGCGGGCAAGGGCCTCGTCTGCACGAATTTGCTCCTCCTTTTGTTCCTTGGTTAACATAGCAACCGGAGGGTGAGCAGCAATGGAAGATCCGAGCAGCTTCCCTTCAATCGGCCTGCGGGGCTCTTCTGTGATTTTTTCTTTGCCCAATTTCCTCGCACGCTCGGCGCGAGCTTCATCCTCCTTCTCCATCTCCTTCTCCACTTCACTTCCTCCGACTCCACTCTCTCCTCCTTCAATCACCTTCTATTCTCCACTTCCTCCTTCTCCAACTTGTAACTCCAGAGTCTCAACTCTTTGCTTCTCAATACCTTCCCCCTTTTTGGCATCATCACTGCTGGGGGTTGGGGTGATCAGCTTTCCCGTGATGGAATGGTGAAGATTGTTGACAGCATTGAACACAGCATGCAGCATCCCCTCGGTCTTTCCTGCAAATGTATGCTCCTGAGAGAGCACTAATTCAGCAGTTTTCACACTTATTTCCTCGAGCAGATACTCGCATTGCTTCTCCCGCTCTTTGACAGAGGCCATCAGCCTCTCAAGCGACTCGACATTTCTGAAGCGAGCAGCCAGCTCCGCTTCGATCTGCGCACGAATTTCCTTGCGCTCCTCTTGCATTTGGAGATTGAAGAAATCCTGAGACGCTTGAAGTTCGGCAGATGCAGTAGCTATGGTGTTCTCTTGGTTGTTGAGTGTCACTCGAAGTTGAGCAGCTTCGGCTAGTCTGACCGCAAATTCACTAGCCCTCTCCTGTGCTTGATCCATTTGCTTCGCCAGTTCTGACTTCTTTAGATTGACCGAATCAATCTCTTTTGCTTGAGCAGTGATCTGAATTGCAGCACGAGCCATTTGACACTTCATCATGATCAATTCTCCATCCTTATCCTCCACAGCTCTTATCATCTTTTCAGCATAGTTGGAGACTTTTTCTATCTGTTCTTTGTGACTTGAGACCATAGCACTCTTCTCCTTCTCCAGATTGACCATCTTGTTGTTCAAGTCTTTCAGTCTACTTTTCTCAGCATCAAGCAACTGCTTGAGTTCAGCGATGGTTTTCTCCTGGTCTCCGACTAGCTTCACCTTCTCTTCTAGCATCTTCTCCTTCTCCTCTATAAGCTTCGCCTTCTCCTCAATCTTTCCTTCCAACTCTTTCTTCTTTTTGTCAAAATCTTCTCTAAGATTCTTGACTTCATCGACTTTCTTCTCCATCTCTACATTCCTCCTGGTGATCTTACTCTGAAGGCTTGAGATCTCCGCATCTTTCACCTCTACCTCCTCCGCATGCTCTCTCATCAATCTCTGCTCGTGGATGGTCGGGACATGCTCGTGGACTGAAGCATCTGGATAGGCACGCTTCACCTTTGCATCCAGTTTGTCCCAGAAGCTGGTTCCATCGAGAAATGCGTGGAAGCCATTTTCTCCGATGAAATCGAGTAGCATCCCTTCCATCTGAATGAGCTCTTCCTCTTTGAAGGCCTTTAGGAGTCTGAAGACCTTGTAATATTCAGTGCCGCGGTAGGTGATGTATGTGAGAAAATCGATGATCTTGGTGAAGAACTCGTCGGACATCGGCACAGAGGAGTAGCGGGTCCTGATTGTCTCTGCGGCCTGCTCTCTATCTCTTGCATATCTTTCGAGAGCTTCCATCTCTGCAGGGACCTTGGAGATTTGAAATTGAGGGATGATAGTGGCGGTTGTTTGGGCGGTATCGGCTGTAGCTGCCGATGAGGTAGGGGACTGGGTTGATGTGAAGTTTGGGTTTCTGAGATTTGGATGGGTTCTGTGGCTGGTTGCTGGGATTGGATAGGTTGAAATAGGGTGAATGCAGCAGTAGGGTCGGTGCTGAGAAGTGGGATAGGGGGTAGTTGGAAAGAAGATGTAGATTCTTCTTCTTGTGGAGAGAGGGGGGATTACTGGGTATGTGGTTGGGCGGATGATGAGGCTTGGGTTTCTGGTGGTTGAGTATGGGTTTGAGGTGGGGTTGTCTGAGTTTGAGTTTGTGGTGGGGGAGTTTGGATTTTGATGGGTGATGGCTGGGGTTGAGTTTCTTCAGTCTCCTAAAGCGGCTGCTCCTCAGCATCGCTTGACTTGACTAGCGAAGCGACTAGCTTCAATTTCTTCTTGGGTCGCTTTGGCGCAGCTCACTTCCCGGATGAAGCGGCTCGCTTTGTTTGGGGGGCTTCAACTTGCCTTTCGGCAGCAGGTACTACAGCGGGCACTTCAACCTCGAGAAGTCCCTCATCGATCAAAGACTTGTTCGACCTCCACAAGTCATGGAACACGGTGTTCTTCTTGTAGTCGGTGACGTCAGATTCTACCCACACCTTGTTGGGATACCGTTCCTCTAGTGCGACGGAGAGTCTGGAGAAAAATTTCAGCTTCCCCTTGCGGAGAATCTGATCGGTGCTTCCTTTCACGAACTTGAAATCATCAGCAGCTTCGTGAATCTGGTTGAGAAACCAACCATGCCAGTTAAACCTGGTTCCGGTAAGACTGTCGACGATGACAGTGGTGGCGAATAGCTTTGTTTCTGAAAGCTGTCCCAACATCCCAACATAGCATGCAACGCACTTCGAAAAGAGCTCGCATATGTGATTGAAAGGAGCCTTCAGATCTGAACGAATACTGGCCTCCTTGTAGTTGGGCTCTGCTCCGTCGACGGCAAATCGAGCATATTCGACTCCGGCCGATAACTCCATCCCCAACAAGGAGTTTCCACCTTCCCTCGGCAAGTCGAATACTCCGATGAGATGGCTCAGGTCCACCTCCACTGGTTCTCCGGTCTGTGGATCAGTGAATGACGATGTGTTTCGTTCTTTCCTCAGATTTAGAAGAATTTCAGCCACCGCCTTGGCCAAAATCTTCGTCGGCACCGCTGTCACAAACTTCCATAAGCCGGCCGTGGTCACGGCCTTACGGAAGAAACCATCTTCTTCGACGACGGTTGGGTCGAGATGAGGCTCGACATTGATGTGCTTGTCGACCTCGGTGAGAAATTCCTCCATCGTCTCAGTTTTCTGCTTCTTTCCCATGTTGAAAAATTCGAGAAATTTGATCGTAGATTTAAAGATGAAAATGGGTTGAGACTCGTGAGTTGCAGAAAATTGCAGATCTTAGCATGAGAATGGCAAATATGGAGAGTTGTGAAAGGTTTTGCAGTCTGCAACGACGTCCTTTTATAGAGGTAGAATCCGGCTGACGTTGCAGGGGCAAGACAGTAATATCGCCGAAGATCCTGTTTCTATACGGCGGCCAACGGCGAAGTGATTGACGTGTCCGGCGTCATCACAGTAAAAAGTGAACCGCCAAGTTGACTCGGCGCTCCACGTGGCCTGCTGTGATTCGTCACTTTACACGGCGTCGGATCCAACGGCTATAAATCTGGGACTCTTTAGATTCGATGGTTGGATCTCGTCCGTCTTTTCCCGCTTCGAATTCAAAGTGCAGTGCACGCGCCCGTTATTTTCGGCTGTACGTGAACCTGTATTAAATGTAAAGCAAAAGGTAAAATTGCACTCGAGTGCAAACAGCTCATACTCGCTTCGTACCCGCTCGCTACGAGTTGGGCCGCTTGGCTTTTACTCGCTTGCGAAGTACTCGCTTGAGTGACTATTCTGCACTCGCTTGCGATGGCTCGCTTGGAGTGACGTAGCACTCGCTTGGCCATCTGAAGTGACTGGAATAGGAAATGAAATTTCTTTGACATTATTTAAAATGTTTCTGACTTACATACTTCGAGGATAAACAAGAATGTTTTCCTCTTTGTTTTTGTGTCAGATTCATTTCATATTTTCCACATAGTGAGTGAAGGTTCCTAGCACGCTTCAGCTCACTTAGTGTACATAAAAATTGAAACACTTACCAGTCAATCTCACTTCGTAGGAGATTGATACCACTTATTGAAGACTTCATTTTGTGGATTTGGACATCGCTTGTTGAATCCACTTGATGATGTTGCTTGAAGCTTTTTGATACCATTTGTTGAATGCTTCGTTTTGGCTAGGACTTCACTCATCTTCATGGCATTCATCTTCCTCTACGAATTAGAGAGTCCTCCATCGAAGTGAATGGGGGAGAAAATGAATATAGTACACAAGCTTACTACAACCCAGAGGGGAGCTTCACGTAAGTGTACTTATTCACGATGAATGGGGGATGAGTACAAGTCCTTATCTCAGAGCAGAATAGGACATGATGACAATGAGAATGCTCTGACAAGACAATCTCGTATTTTATGCAGAAGCATGTCACCAGCCCTGCAACCTTTTGAAGAAAAAGGTAACCCTTCAAGCTTCCTCCTACGAGCTACAGAATGAATTTGCAATCGACTCGCTTGACCCAAACAAGGGCTGATTGAAGCGATGCAAAATTCAAAGTGGGGGAGGAATGGATAGACATTCGGCAGCTCAACTCAATGAAGAGTGAGTAAAGAATGAATATTTATCCACGATGAAGGAGATGAGAAGACTTGCTCCTCTTCGGCGGAAAGATGGGAAGAGGACGCAAGGTCTAGGTGCCAGCCCTGCCTAAGCTTTCACCATTTTTACGTGGGAAGGCCCGATACAAGACCCCACAACCGTTACTAGAAACGGTACTTGCGAGTCTTTATACCCACTCGTTAGGAATCCTTGGCTAGGTAGCAACTTTCCTTGCTCGCTTTGGAAGTAGCTTGCTCCGAGAGCAAACAATAGTTCCCTCTTAACCAATGGCTTAACAATTCCTGTAAGCGGGTAGGGAACGTCTTCCAACACTCCACCTTTCTCCACCTTATTTCTCCTTCTTCAAGCGAGTGGAATTTTGAAGTGACTCGTTTGAGTTGGTGAAGATCCGAAGCGAGTGACGCTCAAAGAACAAGCGAGCACTCCTTCGTGCATCCTGGATCTAACACTCTTCACCAGGGTCTAGCAACCCTAATTCCATGCATAGTTGATTGAAACGAGACTCAGCTAGAGGCTTGGTGAGGATATCGGCTCGCTGGAGATCGGTATGAATTTTCTCGAGCTTGATATCCTTCTTCTCGACATGATCACGAATGAAGTGATGTCGGATTTCCACGTGCTTGCATCTGGTGTGAAGCACTGGATTTTGCGAGATGCATATAGCACTGTTGTTGTCGCAGAATATTGGAATTTCATTCGTTTCAACTTTGTAGTCCTTCAACTGCTGACGAAGCCATAGAATTTGAGAACAGCAGCTTCCAGCGGCCATATATTCGGCTTCAGTAGTTGAAGTAGCTACACTTATCTGCTTCTTTGAAAGCCATGAGATCAGCTTGCTTCCCAAGAACTAACAATTGCCCGAAGTTGATTTCCTATCAATTCGGCACCCTCCATAGTCAGCATCTGAATATCCAGTGAGCTCCAAATTGTCCTCCGTTGGATACCACAGCCCCATGTTGACAGTGCCCTTCAAATATCGAAGAATTCTCTTGGCAACTTCAAGATGGCTGTGCTTGGGATTGCTTTGAAGCGAGCACATACTCCAACTGCAAAAGCTATATCTGGCCTACTTGCAGTGAGATATAGAAGGGATCCGATCAAAGCTCGGTAGTCTGTAGCATCCACAGACTTCCCATCTAGGTCTGGCTCCATCTTCCAGTTGGTGTTCATTGGAATCTTCAAAGCTTTGGCATGCTGAACACCGAACTTGACAAGCATATCTCGAGTGTACTTAGCTTGATTGATGAAGATTCCATCATCCTGCTGCTTCACTTGAAGACCTAGAAAGCAGCTCATCAAGCCAATCATTGACATCTCATATGTGGTCTTCATGAGCTCCAAACTTCTCGCTAAGCGACTGGTTTGGCGACCCAAATATAATGTCATCAACATAGATCTGGACCCACAGCATGTCTTCTCCATGATTGATGGTGAAGAGAGTCCGATCTATCTTTCCTTTGCGGAATCCATTATCCACTAGGAATTGAGATAGGGTATCATACCAAGCTCTGGGAGCTTGCTTCAATCCATATAGGGCTTTCTTCAATCGATACACCTTATCTCCTTGCTCGAAAGCCGGTGGCTGCTACATATAAACTTCTTCCTTCAATTCACCATTGAGAAACACACTCTTGACATCCATCTGATAAACTTTGAATTTCTTGGCCGCTGCATAGGCAAGAAATAATCTGATCGCCTCAAGCCGTGCCACTGAGCGAAGGTCTCATCGAAATCGATTCCTTCCTCTTGGCAGTAGCCCTTAGCGACGAGTCGCGCCTTGTTCCTCACAACGTTGTGGTCCTCGTCCGTCTTGTTCTGGAACACCCACTTGGTGCCAATAACATGCTGAAATTTGGGATGATTCACGAGGTACCATACGTCATTCCTGGTGAACTGATTCATCTCTTCTTGCATGGCGATCACCCAATTGGAATCAGCTAGGGCTTCCTCCACGCATGATGGCTCAATGTTTGAGAGAAAGCAACTGAACATGGCACTTTCTCCAAACACTTGACTTCTGGTCACTACACCTTTGGATGGATCTCCAGTGATTTGACTTGGTGAGTGAACCGTGAGCCATGCACGCTTGGATCCGCCAGCTTCGTCTTCATCTTCTTCCTGGTCGCTCGCTTCACCTTCTGAAGCGACTGGATTGGGTACTTGGCCTGCACTCGCTTCAGGAATCTTAGGGGCAACTTCAACTTTTCTTTGAACAATCTGCTCGCTTGAGTCCTTGATTTCTTCATCATCCTCAAGCATGTCCCAAGTCAGTGAGTTGATGGGTTCCTCGCTTGTCTTTCCTACCTTAGATTGAACCTGTTCCTGTGGAAGACTCAAAGAAGATTCATCAAATACGACATGGGGTGATTCCTCCACAATTAGGGTTTTACAATTGAATACCCTGTAAGCTTTGCTTGATGTAGAATATCCTAAGAATATTCCTTCATCAGCTTTGCTTTCAAAGGCATTCAATTGTGACTTCCCATTATCATGGATGAAGACCCTACAACCAAAGATATGGAAATAAGATATGTTAGGAATTCTCCATGTCCATATTTCATATGGTGTCTTGTCATGCCGCTTGCAGAGAAGCGTCCAGTTCTGCGTGTAGCATGCTGTATTGGCAGCTTTAGCCCAATACTTCATCGGAAGCTTCGAGTCAGCAATCATGGTTCGAACGGCTTCTTTGATGATCCGATTTCTTCTTTCAGCAACTCCATTCTGCTGAGGTGTGCGTGCTGAGGATGTTTGATGTGCAATACCATGCTCCGTGCAGTAAGCTTCAATGGTAGAGTTCAGAAACTCTGTGCCTTTGTCGGAGCGGATGGTGACAATCGCTTGATTCTTCTCGCTTGATTCTTCTCCACAGTTAATCGCTTGAGTAGTTGTGGTAGCTTGGTCAGTGTCTCCTTTTTGCTGAAGAGAAATACAACCCAAGTGTAGCGAGAGAAGTCGTCAACTACAACTAGAGTGTACATCCTTCCATTTACACTAACTGGAGTGACTGGACCAAACAGATCCATATGAAGCAGCTCTAGCACTCACTTGGATGAAGCTTCTTCAAGACTGGCGAAGTGCTTCTTCGTCTGGTTCCCTCATTGGCATGGTGAGCATGGATGGTCTTTAACAAAGACCTCATTGGGAATGCCTTGCACCAAGCCTTTTCGAGCTATGCGATTGATTGCTCTGAAATTGAGATGGTTCAAGCGTCGGTGCCATAGCCATCCTAATTCTGTAGCACTTCTTGAAACTAAGCACGTTTCCTCTTTGCAGCTTTCCCATTGTGCTTGTAGACGTTCCTTTGTCTAATTCTAGTGAGCACAATCTGGGAAGTGAGTTTGCTCTTCACAATGCACTTGTTGGAAATAAATTCCACCTTGTATCCTTTATCACATAATTGTGAAATGGATAGCAAGTTGTGCTTAAGTCCTTCCACATAGGAGACTTCTTCTATTGTGAGGTTTCCAACTTTCAGTGCGCCGTATCCTTTGGTGCTTCCTCGAGAGTTATCACCAAATGTAACGTGTGGACCCTTCTTCTCTATGTAGTCATGAAGTAGAGCTCTCATGCCGGTCATGTGTCTTGAACAACCACTGTCCAAGTACCAGATTTGTTGACCCTTATTTTGCATGGGATCCACGGCGCTCACCTGCATTTAGACAGATTTTGGTACCCAAATCAGTTTGGGTCCTTGCAGGTTAGTTCCCTTAGGTACCCACACTTGCTTCACTTTCTTTTGAAAGGTAGCTTGTGTTTTGGGTTTCTCGACCTTTGAAAACTGTGAGTACTGCCTTGAAGCAGCTTCACACATGCAGCAGTATGTGCAAGAGGGGTAGCGGCTCGCTTGAGGCTTACCTATGCTCTTACCCGCTTGCTTGTATCCTGAAGCGACTCGCTTCGGATTAGCTACAGGCTTTGAGACTGACTTAGGGTTTACAGTCTTTCGAAGCGGCTCGCTTTGTTTCTTCGAAGCGGTCCAACTAGGGTTTTGACCCCGACTCGCTTGAGAAACCTTGGGAATCTGAAGCGACCTCTTTGGTGCTTCAAGTTCTTCCCCCTCAACGTTAATCCGGTTGGACCATCTCCAGTCCGGATAACGTGACACATAGACATTACTCCTTTTCTTAAAAGGGAGATCCTTTGTCTCTGGTGTCTTGGTCTGAGACTTAGAAGCTACAACTGGTTTCCCTTTACCTTTGGATTGGTAAGATTTAGCATTGTGAGTGCTAGGGACAGTTGGTCTTTGCTTGCCCTTAGGTTCTGCCCTTGAAGATATAGACATCTTCATTGGCTTCTTATTAGGGTTCTCAGCCATTTGGCCTTTATCCTTGTTGGTGGTCGCTTTGGAGGCAGTGGGCATATCCAAAGTGACTGATGGTGTCATGTTTGAAGCACCAACTGATAGGTATTAATATCAGCCGTAATGCCCAAACAACTCGAGTTGACAGGAATAAGTGCTCTCCTCAACTCTAGGATATCATTTCTAAAGTCATGACATATCAGAAGTTACAATGAGCGTAAAAATATTGCTAAGGAGAAATGGAATAATAAGCCCTGGGTGAAACAAGCCTTATTATTACGATCATCCGATAATAATCCTGATAGGGCTCAATGGGAGTTATTCTACATAAAAAATCTATTATCAAAAAGACTTCCTGAGCATAATCAAGAAGGCACATTCTATGTAGAGGCCGTGGGGTTTTTTGCCATCCCGAGAAGCCCTATAAGATCCGTAAGCATCTGCAAAGCTAAGAGGATCTGACCAGATCCTATGATGTCTAGCAGAAGCCTGAGGTTTTGCTTAGCATACGGTCCGCGTGACTCTATGTACTATAGAGTGAGGACCACTGCATTCATGATGAAGGGAACCTTACCTCTACGAAAATTCCTTTTCTGTCCCTTCCTCACATGAATGTTCACTTTTTCACCCTCCTTGCACCTATAAATACTAAGTGAACGTACAAACGATCATCATAATCACAACATACGCACTCTGCGTATTATTCCATTCGTTCTACACATTCTGCTCCGAGCTCCTTCGAGCTCAAGCAATTGAAGCTTTCCGAGGCTTTCTCCCTGGAAACTTCACCCGCAATTACTTCCATTTTTCTTCTTCTCGTCGTCGGGAAGAATCTCTCTCTTGCACACTATCTCAAGCCTAAGGTATAGCCCTCATCCCCATGGGAGGAAGAAGCTTAGCAAAGCTTCACGCTCTCGGTTTCTTTCTTCTCCTATTTCCTCTCTTTATTTTCTACTTGAATGAGTCCTAAACTCTATGAATGCGACTGATTTATGGCTAGAAGCGCCTTTCATTTAAGTGCATAACTCGATCGTTACTTGCTATCTTTATGCGAACATTGTTGTGTATGAAATCTGTATGAAATACATGATTATGGCCGATAAAACCACATGAATCTCTTGCTCTCTATCATTGTAATGTTTTATCTATGAATGCTCTTTGCAAATACCATAAATCATCCTATAATTGTTGTGGATCTCCAACCCGGATCTATCACCAACAAAGATAGTCGGCTTGGAAGGTCCACCCTCATATCCAACTAAAGCTTCTCAGCGATGTCTAGGCATGCAAAACATTAAGAATTGGGTTAGCTATCTAAAACAGAAAATAAAATAAAATAAAAATAAAATAAAATAAAATAAAATAAACAAATACAAAAATAAATAACAAACAAAAAATAAATAAACTAACAAATAGAGAAAAACATTGATCCTAGGGTAGTAGATCTAATCAAACATACATAAATAACCAATAAATCTAATTAACCAATTTAATCCAACCTGATGTGATACACGAAAGTAACCTAACACTCCGATTAAGGCAATGCAAGTCGTCACCTAATAAGATCCTAATCTCCTCTCGGATTCATAAACATCAAATGAAGTGCAAAATAGAACAAGTATCAATAATACAATCAACTAGGTTCCATTATGACACCTAAATCGACTATATGCAAACATATGATAATTCAACCTCGACTAAGATAATTAAATCATCATACCATGCATTCATGAGATCTATTATGCAATTATCCTACTAAGGCATAAAAACATAACTATGCATACATAATTAGTGATCAAGTAATCACGCATGAGAATAAGCACCATGAAACATGCACCTAGATTGGAAGGCTAATTGTAAATACAGAAAACACTCACATAAATTCAATTAGGCATTCAATCCCTAAAATCAACTAAGAAAATTAGCTAGACAAGATGATATAAGAGACGACGAAAGATGATCCCAAGATCTGACTTTTCACGATTTTCTTGAATATATGGATGTAATGAATGAATAATATCGAAGAGGAGTTCGATAGGAGCACGTAGGCGAAAACAGAGGTCAATTCGGAGTTCGAACGAGGAAGATATGGCCAAAACAAGAAACACGTGCATTACCTCTCGACAGCCCTCTCGATCGAGAGAGGGGTCGAGAGGATCTCCCGGGAATCCTGAAATTTAATATTTTTTATTCTTTTAACCTGTTACTTGTACACTTAGGTAACCATTACGAATCACTACCTTATAAATACCCCAAAACTCATCATTGTACCCAAGTTTTTCATAGATTAGCATAGAGAGAGTTCTCTCTTACATTAGATTAGTTTTTATTCTTTTCTCTACTTTTATACTTTAGATCTAGATTTATTTTATGTATGAAGACCATTGAAGATTGAAGATTTATTCAAGATTCAAAAGTTTTTTTATCCCTTTCTCATTTATTTATGTTTTTACTTATGTTTAATCTTCCTTCTACATTTCTTTTAATTATGTTTAGCTAATTTTTCTAGATTGATTCTAGGGTTTGTATGTTTAATTGAATCTACATGAATACTTTTTAGATCTATTTTATCCTGTCAATCTAGATGTATGTTTCATGGTGCTTATCCTCATGTATGATTACTTGATCATTAATTATGTGTGCATAGTTATGTTTTTATGCTTAATTGTATGATTGCATAATTGATCTCATGAATACATGATATGATGATTTAATTGTCTTAGCAAAAATTAGGTTATCATATGTTTGCATATAGTCGATTTAGGTGTCATAGCTGAACCTTGTTGATTATTATTATCGATACTTGTTCTATTTGCATTCGATTTAATTTCTATGAGTCCGAGAGGATATTAGGATTTTATCGAGTCAATATCTATATTGCCTTAGCCGGAGTGTTAGATTATTTTCGTGTATCGCATATAGGTTGGATTAAATTGGTTAAATAGATTTATTAGTTATTTATGTATGTTTGATTAGATCTACTACTCTAGGATCAATGCTTTTCTTTATTTGTTAGATTCTTTATTTTTCGTTTATTATTTATTTTTGTATTTGTTTATTTTATTTTATTTAATTACTGTTTTAGATAGCTAACTCAATTTCTAAAGTTTTGCTTGCCTAGACATCGCTGAGAAGCTTTAGTAGAGGTAACTCCTATACGTTCAGATATCGGTCCCTGAGGATACGACTCCTGCTTCCCTTTGCTACACTATTTTAGGGTGGTAAAATAGCAGCGATCAAATTGGCGCCGTTGCCGGGGACTAATAAGATCATATAGGAATATTTCGAACGGGATTCAATTGGTGCTCTAAGAATTTTATTTTTTCTGTTTTTATTTGATTGATCTAACATTTTCTTGGTCTTATCTTTTACTTTCTAGGTAGTGAAGAAGGATCGAAAAGAAGTTGAGGTTGATCAAATACCACTACCCACCATGGGAGATATGAGCTTTTATTTGGATCCACCTTGATAAGAGGTATTGTCGGGCTAAAGACGTAAAACGTAGCACTTGTTGGGAGGTTACCCAACTCTATCTTTATTTTCAGTTTCAGTTTTCATTTTTTTTTTTTTAGTGTTTCTTTGAGTCTTATCTTTTATTAAGCTTTTAATCCTAGGACTTTCGAAGCTTGTGAGTTGTAGGTTTTCTCGACGAGGTTTCGACTAAGAGGAGAAGATCGATAGTAAGCTAGCTTCGGTGAAAGGTACGCTTCGTTAACTTATCCACTTCTTCTTCTTGAAACTTATTTCTTCATCATGATTCGAAATAAGTTTGGGGGAGGGGGAAGTGTGGTTTCGTTAACTCGTTCGTATGTGCTTCTTTGTGTATATACCTTGGATAGTAGTTTAATTTTGGATATTAGTTGAGTCTTAGGAGTTAGATGATTGAGACAAGCATGATTTATGAGTATAATTGAATTTTGCCGATGATAGCATGATTTTCTTTGAATTATTGGTTGATATTATGTTTGGAACCTTGGTAGAGATTATGCATGTGTGTGATGAAATTGGATTATTCTTTGATTTTGGGAAACGTTTTGTTATAACCCGTGAGGATTTGAGCCTTTGGTGCATATTTATGCCTATTTTCTTTCGTGAGAGTATCATACATGTATTTGTACTTCTAGAACTTGCCTTTGTTCTCCATCGAGACTACGTATGTGTGTATGAATTTTGAAGTGATTTTAGGTCATCTTTTGTTAGCCACATCTTTCCTAAACACTATCCTTTACATATATTCCTTTGCTAGCCACTTTTGAGCCTTTATAGCCATTTGTTCTTTTAACCGGATGAAAGGAGGTAAAGGAGGAATTATGGGTATCTTGGGAGTTGTTTTGTTAGGGATTATGTTTGGAGAGTTGTCTTTTTAGTAAGCTCCATTGAAAGAAAGGAATTTTAGATCCCTATAAGTTCTTCAAAAAAAAAAAAAAAAAAAAAAAAAAAAAAAAAGGAAATTAAGGACTTAGAAAAGTAGTTTTGAAAAAAAAAAAAAAAGCAAAAAAATATATATTGAGTCCTAGTTCGAAAAAAAGAAAAGAAAGAAAAATAAGAGCATAAAGGGATGGATATAATTTTTAGTATTTTGGGAGTTGAATGGAAGAAGGTTGAGAGGAGATAAGGTTGATATTTGAGAATGAGTTGATGAGTAGAAGATGGAGTTAAATCCTTACTAGTTTGGAGTTGTTAAAAGGTTGGTACTTGGAGACCTCTAAGTCACTAAGCCTATATTTTCCCTACCCTAAACCAATGTGCCTACATTACAACCTTGAAAAAGACCTATTTGATCTTAGTTCTTACATACAATTAAGTGGTGGAGATGTTGAGATAAAGGGCAAGTCTATGGTAAGTCTTCTGCATTGTATTGATTATGAGTGAGCCTATACACTTTAATACTTTCATTGTGAGTTGAGAGTTCACTAATACACTTATATCTTAACATGTCTTGAGTGAGTTTCCTTTGGAAGCATGATTTGATTTTATTGTACTTTCGTAGCGTCGAAACTTTGAGGTTGTTTATATGATATTGATTGATGCTTCTTTGAAGATCTATGAGGTCTTTAGAGTTCATTATACTTGTATGTTGTGTTTGCTTGATTTGTCTATACTTTATTTTAGGTTTAGTTTATTGTTCGGGACGAACAATGTTTAAGTTTGGGGGATTTTGATAGGGTGTATTTTTACCATATTTTCTAAGTGTTATATTATCGTTTTCTTGTTGTATTTTGATAGTTTAGCTCATGTTTTGTATTGTTTACATTATTTCAAGCTAGATTACGCTTTTGGGTTGTTTTGAGTGTTGTTAGGGCTTTTGAGTCGAAAAAACCCAAGATGATATAAGAGACGATGAAAGATGATCCCAAGATCTGACTTTTAACGATTTTCTTGCATAATTATATGTTGGGAACCCCCTGCAGTTTGATTTTGATGATGTTTATCGAAACCATACTTAGGCATATTTCTTTGTTTAGGGTCAAGGCCGATAGATCGACCTGCTACCTGTTAGTGCAGGTCGATGCCATTTAACGTTTAGTATCAAGTTCGATCCACCCTGTAAGAGAAAGGTCGATGTATCGACCTGCCTCGTGTTGGATCGAGCTGGATCATCAGCCTGTCTATCGACCTCCCCTATCAAGCTTCCAGCTGGCATTGCCTTAGAAGATTTCAAGAGCTGGATTATCAATCAAGGTCGATGCTCCGCCTTCATGGAGCGTCACGACCTGATCCTTGCCACGTCAAGTGCCAGCAAGGACGAATATTCCCAACGGCTAGAAGTGAGTCAGCATCCAACGGCTAGTGCCACGTCAGCCCGACTCCAACGGCTAGTTTTTCAAAACTGCCTATAAATACTTCAGCCATTTTCGGATTCAAGTACGGGAAACACAAGCTATCAACGCCATATCTCTGCCCAAACCTCTCTCAAAGCTCATATCCATTCAAGTGTTCGAAATCCGATTAGTTTCCCAAACACTTGAAGAAGAGAGGTTTCCGATTCCGGAAAACACCACAACGACGAAGCGTTCACTGCTGCTTGTCGATTGTTCAAACAACTTCTTCTCCGACTTGTTCGAAGTTAGAAAGCTTGTTTTTATTTTCGCCATTATAGAGTTAGTCAAGCTCTGTAACAGCGTAAGTTTGTTTGTACGTTCCAGTACAAAGGTTGTAAGGGTCACGACCCAAAACTCGTGTCTAGTTACTCTCAAGTTAGATTGTAGCTAGAACTGATACTCAGTCAGTATAAATAAGAGAGAGGTGGATCCAAAAGAAAAGGGATTCTCAGGTCGAGTCGACCTGACGTGGACGTAGGAGGATTTCTCCGAACCACGCTACATCGCGGTGTTTCTCTCTCTCTTTATTTATTGCACTTACATTTTATTATCTAACTGACGAGCATCAATCTGCATTACACGAATCAACCTGCTATCCATATTCAGCCTTAAGATTTTTCAAAGAGTAATCAACCTCCACCAACTTCCGCATTAAACAACAGTTTGATAAATCAAGCTTGATACCATACGAGCTTGATAGATCAAACTGCCTCTGATAAGGTCGACCTTGACAATCGACCTGCAGATCGACCTGTATTTTAAAAAGTCAAAAACGGTTGGTTATTGGTGTATTCCCCCCCCCCCCCCCCCCCATACACCAATTACTCTTTCCCGGGACCAACAAGTGGTATCAGAGCAGTGGTTCTTTTGACCGCTGCTTTGCATACTAAAAGTTCCTTATCAAACTTTTGGTCATTTTGAACCGATCCTTAGAAAAATCTTTTCATTCATTTCATATCATATTATTTTGCAATGGAGGCTTCTCTTCTCAGGGTATGTGAAGACTTCTCCGTTCAAGGCTATGAAGATTGGAGCTTTCGAATCAAGATGTGTCTCAAGGCACATCACGTCCTTATGTGGGACATCATCGAGAACGGACCCTCCCCCATTTATGCTGCGAAGATTATCGTGGATGGAACAGCCCCCGGGGAGGCTACATACGAGAAAGTCCTTAAGAATCCTCGTGATTACACAACTGAGGAAAGGAAGGAAGCCGGTCTCGATGATTACGCAAAGGGACTCATCTCCAGCACCGTGAAGGGCGTCTACCTGGCCAAGATCAGAAATCTTGAAACGGCCAAAGAAATGTGGGACACCCTCCGGTCCATCAGCCTTGGCTCAGAGGAAATGAAGGAGAACAAGCTGTCCATGGCGTGCAGCAAGTTCGATGACTTCAAGATGGTTTCGGGAGAAACCATTGAAGCGATGGCACGTATACGCCGCCATGCATCCAGCCCGATCGGATTTCAACTCCCTCACCACTGAAGATCTTTTCGACATTCTAGTCGGAAATGAGTATGAGATGATCCGCATCCATGGATCAACCCAGCCTTCCACCAGCAAGAAGGCTGAGGAAAAGAACAAGGAGGTAGCCTTCAAGGCCGACTCAGCCTCAGCTGCTACCCCAAGTCCGATTGACGAATCCATCGTCAAGAAGTTCGAGAAGATGACTCTCGACTATGCTCTAGCCGCTAGGAGGAATGAGAAGCTCCTAGGGAAGGTTGTCAAATACAAGAAATTCTACCGTGACAACAAACGAAACTTCTCAAACCGCAACCACGACCGCCCTGACAAAAAGGGAGAAGGTAAACCCTCAACCTTCAATTCTTCTAACACACCCGAGGGTGGTTGTTTCAACTGTGGCAGGCCAGGTCATTACAAAACGGACTGCCCAGATCTTACCAAGGTCGAGAGAGACGAGCTCCGTGCAAAGCGCGATAAGAAGGACGAAACCCTCAAGACCAAAGATGCCGAAATACACAGCCTTACTTCAAAATTGGCTGACTTGGTAATTCGACACGAACTCCTAGTGAAAAAGAAAGAAAAACTTCAACTCACGTTGAGTCAGTTGAAGAAAAGTGGAAAGAAGCTGGAAGAGGTCCAATCCATGAAACGCAATCCGCGCGATCACTCTGGGATTGGATTTAACGGAGAATCCAAGAAAAGCAAGAACAAAGACTGCGAGATCACGTTCGTGAAAGCGCAGCCTAAATCAAAGAATGTTCGGAAAGCTAATCAAGCTCTCCCTGATAAGATGGTCAAGCTGAAGAATCCAGCTCGACAGCTCCAGGCCATCCTCATAAAGCAACAAAAGAAAGAACAGCCCGCTCCTCAAAAGAAGGAGAGTCGACCTGCCAAGCAACGTCGACCTGTCCCCCACCATCAAAATCAGGCTGTTCATCAAGAGCGATATCAAGGCCAGTTCTATCAAAGGCCGTATCACCCTGAGTTCTTCCACCCGGATTATCAAGAGTGCTACTGCCACTACTCTCAACAGTCAAATTTTCAAAACTGGCAGTATCAACCTGGGTTTTACGAAGAACAATATTATCAACCTCGTCGCCCTCGTTCGAAGAAATCCAAGGCTCCTAAGCCTAAGACCGCTACTGCCTCGTCCTCAGCCTCGGATAGAAGCAGACCGGTGAAGCAAATATGGGTTCCAAAGGCCGTTCCCGCAACCGATGTAGCACCCAATCTCAAATGGGTTGCTAAGTTTAACTAATTGCAGGTTGGGAAGGCTCAGAGAAGGAGCCAAGCAGCTCATGGAGCTGTATGGATCATTGATAGTGGATGCTCAAAGCACATGACGTGTGACAAAACGCCACTTTCAAATTACCAAGAACGAGACGGGCCACTTGTAACCTTTGGAGGAAATTCTAAGGGATTTACGAGAGGCCAGGGCGAACTAAGAGTTGGTAAAACAACTATCTCTAACGTCTCTTATGTTGAAGGTCTTAATCATAACCTATTTTCTGTGTCACAATTCTGCTCGAGTGGTAAACGAGTAGAATTCACCGCTAACAAATGTCTCGTGAAAGATGAGGAAGGAGAAATTCTTCTTACCGGAATTTTGCAGGATAGACTCTATATTGTTCAATGGACAGATTGGATAGAAACCTGCTTGGTCACAAAGGCTGATTCCGAGACAAGTTGGCTATGGCACAAGAGGTTGAGTCACTTAAACTTCAAGGCCATTAACAAGCTCGCACGCAACAAGCTGGTGAACGACCTGCCAGACCAAGTCTTAGATCGTGATCACATCTGCAGAGCATGTCAAGCTGGAAAGCAGACAAGATCATCATTTCCAAGCGTGACAGCACAATCATCAAATCGAATTCTTGAGCTTCTCCATCTCGACCTCTTCGGTCCAATCACTCCCTTGAGTATAAACGGTAGAAAATACGCTCTCGTTATTATAGATGATTATTCTAGATTTACGTGGGTTATTTTCATGTATAAAAAGAAGGAGACATTGGAGAAGCTACCTGTGTTGCTGAGCAAGCTGTGCAATCAAAAGGAGAAATCCATCATCTCCATTCGATCAGATCGAGGCACCGAATTTATCAATGCAATGATCGAAGAATATTGCACAAAGAGTGGGATTCATCATCAAACTTCAGCTGCACGCACACCTCAACAAAACGGCGTGGTGGAACGTCGTAACAGATCGCTGAAGGAAGCAGCTCGTACCATGTTGGATGAAACTAATCTTCCAAAGAAGTTTTGGGCAGAGGCCGTCAATACAGCCTGCTACACCCAAAACGGGTCGATCATCACGACCCGACATGGAAAGACTCCATACGAGCTGTGGAACAACAAGCTCCCCAGGTTAAAGTATTTTAAAGCCTTTGGGTGTTTGTGTTACATTCATAACAATGGAAAATCTCAATTGAAGACTTTTGATAGCAAAGCCGATCCAGGAGTATTTTTAGGATACTCAGAGATTAGCAAAGCTTATAGAGTCTTTAATAAGAAAACCCTAGTTGTGGAGGTAACACCTCATGTTGTATTTGATGAATCTACTTGTATGTACAGAGAATCAAGTACAGGTACAGAACAGCCCGCTGCTAACAGGTCGTCTAACTCCCCCATTGACGACCTGCTAGTATGGACTCCAAATGATTTGGAGGAAGAGGATCAATCTGATCCTAAGGTCACACAGCAAGGGGGAAGTGATGCAAACAATAATACGAGCTGTAATACATCAGCCGGACTTAACCAAACTGATCCCCCTCCCTCAGTCCCCAAGACTGATGCTGTTCACGACCTTACATCACAAATCGAGCAGCTCGATAACACAATGGAGCGGCTCAACATCCAGGCCGAACAACAGCCTGATCAACAGCCCGAGCAACAGCATGTGCCCTCTGATCAACCTTCAACTCATCCGGAGTTTGATGAACCCATTAATGAGCCCGAGCCAATCATTTCAAATGAAGAAAGATCTCGACGCAGACGTTGGATCGATGATCATCCGAAAGAGCTCATTGTTGGGAACCCAAACCAAGGAGTGCGAACAAGGAGGACGATTGGTGAAAGTGCACTTCTAAGTTGCTATCTCTCTCGCATAGAACCCAAGGATGCCTATGAAGCTCTTCAAGATGCTGACTGGATAGAAGCCATGCAAGAAGAACTCAATGAATTCAAAAGAAATGAAGTATGGTCTCTAGTGGATCGTCCTTATCATCAGGGTGTCATTGGAGTCAAATGGGTTTACAAGAACAAGAGAGATGAATCTGGAGAAGTTGTCAGAAATAAAGCCCGATTGGTTGCAAAGGGTTACTGTCAACAAGAAGGAATCGACTATGATGAGACGTTTGCCCCCGTTGCAAGATTAGAAGCTATAAGGCTGTTTCTAGCTTATGCCGCTCATCAACGATTCAAAGTCTACCAGATGGACGTTAAAAGTGCGTTCCTCAATGGCGTTCTCGAAGAAGAAGTCTATGTAGAACAGCCTCCTGGATTCGAGGAGGGTGATTCAAGCAAAGTCTACAAACTGCACAAGGCCGTCTACGGACTTAAGCAAGCTCCTCGAGCTTGGTATGAGACGCTATCATCCTTTCTCATCGAATCAGGATTCAAGCGTGGTTCAGTCGACAAGACACTATTCACTATCAAAGTGAATGAACATATCCTTTTAGTACAAATTTATGTTGATGATATCATTTTTGGATCTAAATCTCCCATTTTGTGTGAAAAATTTGGTAACCTCATGACCGAAAAATATAAAATGTCTATGATGGGGGAAACGAATTTCTTTCTAGGGTTGCAGGTAAAGCAGTCCGATGAAGGAATCTTCATTAGCCAAACAAAGTACGCACACGAGCTGGTCGACAAGTTTGGTGTCAAAGACAGCAAGCCTGTCAAAATACCTATGCTCGCTGGTGGGAAGATCGACCCGGATCCCCAAGGAAAACCTGCCAACATAACACAGTACAGGGGTATAATTGGTTCATTACTTTACCTAACTGCTAGTCGACCTGACATCACTTTTGCAGTTGGAGTGTGTGCTCGATTTCAAGCTAATCCGAAGGAATCTCACTTGGAAGCAGCAAAGAAAATTCTTCGATACATCAAAGGAACCACAAATCTAGGTCTTTGGTATCCTTGTGATGATAACTTGCAGCTTACAGGTTATTCAGATTCAGATCATGCTGGGTGCAAGCTCGATAGGAAATCTACCTCGGGTACTTGCCACTTTCTCGGAAACAAGCTGATTTCGTGGTTTTCAAAGAAGCAAACTTCAGTAGCCACCTCCACCACAGAGGCCGAGTACATGGCCGCAGGAAGTTGTTGTGCACAAATCTTGTGGATCAAACAACAACTTAAGGATTATGAAGTTGAAGTCAGTGAAGTACCAATATTCTGCGACAGCTCGAGTGCCATCGCCATTACTCAAAACCCAGTTCTTCATTCTAGATGCAAGCACGTGGATATTCGACATCACTTTATTCGTGATCACGTGGAAAAGAAGAACGTGGTTATTGAGAAGATACACACTGACATTCAACGAGCTGATATTCTAACCAAACCCCTAGCCGAAGAAAGATTCAAAATGCTATGTGGAAAGCTGGGGTTACTAAATGTTGAGACATCAGGCCGATCGTAAGCCTACAGGCCGTTATCTCCTCATCGACCTGCCAAATTTTTCAAAAGCTTGTGTGGGACCTACAATCGGGACCAACAAGCAGGCCGTCTCTTTACAAGCAGGCCGATATTAAGGGGGAACAGGCCGTCATCTACTCAACAGGCCGATACCATTTGAACAGGGAGACACTATTTGAACAGGCCGTGCCTATCCACAGGCCGTTTCTGTCAACAGGCCGTGTCCATCATCAGGCCATCGACTATTCAATAGATCGACCTGTGGTCCTCAAATTGAGGGGGAACACTTAGCCAAAGTGATCCATCATTTGAGGGGGAACAAAGGCCGATGTCCATCTCCAGGGCGTTTATTTCGCCAGGCCGACATCTTAAGCCCAGGCAGTTCCACCTTGCCAGGTCGATGTCATATGTCCAGGCCGATATCACAAATACAGGCCGTTCATCTCGACAGGCCGTTCTCCGTCACCAGGCCGATATCATCAGACCGATATCAACCTGAATGCAACTACATTTATGAAGGAAGAATCAAAAGGGCAGTATCACCCTTTTGTCTTATAACTTCTTCAATACGCATTGATTCCTTCATTTATTAATGTTATTTATTTCTCAATGTGTTTCATTAGTTAAGGTTCTGATAACTTGCAGAAAATGAGGAAAAAGGGATAATGATTACTGATCGCACTATTTTCTACCACACAAAAATAGGTATAGTATAGAATAAGTACGAGTATCGTATCCACAGGGATTGATATATCGAAATCACACACAATACCTCTACTCTAGAATTAAACTGATGTCTAGGCAAATAAGAAATTAGAATGTGGTATTTTAATCCTAGGCAAATAAATAAAATAAATAAAAGAGAACACAAATAAGTAAACAAATAAATAAGCAATTAAACAAATAAGGCAAATAAGTAAATAAGGAAATAAATAAATCAAATAAGGAAAAGTGTTGATTCTAGGGAAGCCTACCTAATCAAATATATGCAAGCAATTAATGAGTACAATTAACCAATTTAATCCAATCTAGATGTGATACAGGAAAATAACCTAACACTCCGATTAAGACAATGTAGGTCGTCACTTAATAAGATCCTAATATCCTCTCGGACTCATAGATATCAAATCAAGTGCAAAATAGAACAAGTATCAATAATATAATCAACTAGGTTCAACTATGACACCTAAATCAATTATATGCAAACATATGATAATTCAAACTCAATTAAGACAAATCAAATCATCATACCATGTATTCATGAGATCTATTATGCAATATCCTATCAAGGCATATAAACATAACTATGCATACACAATTAGTGATCAATTAATCATGCATGAGAATAAGCACCATGAAAACATGCATCTAGATTGAAAGGCTAATTGCAAACAAGAATACTCACATAAATTCAATTAGGCATTCAATCCCTAAAATCAACTAAGGAATTTAGCTAGACATAATTAAAAGAAAGGTAGAAGGAAGAATAAACATAATTAAAAGCATAAAGTAAAAAGAAAGGGATAGAGAAACTCTTGAATCTTGATAAATCTTCAATCTTCAATTGTCTTCATACATAAAATAAATCTAAATCTAAAAGTATAGAGAAAAAAATAAAAACTAATCTAAAGAATGTAGGAGAGTGGAGGAACTTGTTTACAATGATAGGTTTAGAGGTATTTATAGGGTAGAAGTTTGCATCCAATACCTAATTGTACAAGGAAACCAAGAAAAAGTCAAAAATAGCCTTTTAGAGAAAATCCCGTCTGGAAAACAGGAGACACCTCTCGACACCTCTCTCGATCGAGAGGTCGGTCGAGAGGGTCGAGAGGGTTCTGCGCAACTTTCTTGTTTCGGTCATATCTTCCTCATCCGAGCTCCGAATTGACCTCCGTTTTCGCCTACGTGCTCCTATCGAACTCCTCTTCAATGCTATGCTTTCACTTTTCCAGAATAACTCTTCCAAAAAATCGTGAGAAGTCAGAACTTGGGATCAATACTTCATCTCTTCCTTGGTTTCATCGTCTCTTGTCTCATCTTGGGTTTTCTCGACTAAAAAGCCCTAAAAACACTCAAAACAACCCAAAAGCGTAATCTAGCTCGAAATAACATAAACAATACAAATCATGAGCTAAACTATCAAAATACGACAAAAAAACGATAATATAACACTTAGATGATAGGGTAAAAATACACCCTATCAAAATCCCCCAAACTTAAACATTGTTCGTCCCGAACAATAAACTAAATCTAAAGAATAGACAAATCAAGCAAACACAATATACAAGCATAATGAACTCTAAGGGCCTCATAGATCTTCAAAGAAATATCAATCAATATCATATAAGCAACCTCAAAGTTTCGACTCTACGAAAGTACAATAAAATCAAATCATGCTTCAAAAGGGAAACTCACTCAAGACATGTGAAGATATAAGTGTATAAGTGAACTCTCAACTCACAATGAAAGAATTATAGTGTATAGGCTCACTCAAAATCAATACAATGCAAAAGACTTACCATAGGCTTGCCCTTTATCTCAACATCTCCACCACTTAATTGTATGTAAGAACTAAGATCAATTAGGTCTTTTTCAAGGTTGTAATGTAGGCACATTGGTTTAAGGTAGGGAAAATATAGGCTAAGTGACTTGGACGTCTTCAAGTACCAACCTTTTAGCAACTCCAATCTAGTATGGATATAACTCCATCTTCTACTCATCAACTCATTCTCAAATATCAACCTTATCACTTCTTAACCTTCTTCTATTCAACTCCCAAAATACTAAAAATTCTATCCATCCCTTTATGCTCTTTTTTTTTTTTTTTTCTTTTCTTTCTTATCTTTTCTTTTGAACTAGGACTCATATATATATATTTTTTTCTTTTTCAAAACTGATTTTCTAAGTCCTTTATTCCTTTTTTTTTTTTTTTTCTAGAGCTTATAGGGATCTAAAATTCCTTTCTTTCGAAGGAGCTTACTAAAAAGACAACTTCTCCAAACATAATCCCTAACAAAACAACTCCCAAGATACCCATAATTCCTCCTTTACCTCCTTTCATCCGGTTAAGAAACAAACGGCTATAAAGGCTCAAAAGTGGCTAGCAAAGGAATATATGTAAAGGATAGTGTTTAGGAAAGATGTGGCTAACAAAAGATGGCCTAAAATCACTTCTAAATTCTTACAAACATATGTAGTCTCGATGGAGATCAAAGGCAAGTTCTAGAAGTACAAATACATGTATGATACTCTCACGAAAGAAAATAGGCATAAATATGCACCAAAGGCTCAAATCCTCACGGGTTATAACAAAACGTTTCCAAAATTAAAGCATAATCCAATTTAATCACACACATGCATAATCTCCACCAAGGTTCCAAACATAATATCAACCAATTATTCAAAGAAAATCATGCTATCATTGGCAAATTCATATACTCATAAATCATGCTTGACTCAGTCATCTATACTCCTAAGACTCTACTAACTACAACTAATATCCAAAATTAAACTACTATCCAAGATATAAACACAAAGAAGCACATACGAACGAGTTAACGAAACCACGCTTCCCCCTCCCCCAAACTTATTTCGAATCATGATGAAGGAATAAGTTTCAAGAGGAAGAAGTGGTTAAGTTAACGAGCGTACCTTTCACCGAAGCTAGCTTACTATGGATCTTCTCCTCTTAGTCGAAACCTCGTCAAGAAAACCTACAACTCACAAGCTTCGAAAATTCCTGGATAAAAAGCTTAATAAAAGATAAGACTCAAAGAAAAACAAAACAAAAATAAATAAAACAAAAACTGAAAATTAAAGATAGAGTTGGGTTACCTCCCAACAAGTGCTACGTTTTACGTCTTTAGCCCGACGATACCTCTTATCAAGGTGGATCAAAATAAAAGTTCGTCTCTCCTCCATCATCGAGTTTCTTCATGGCTCCATCGATTGATCTCTTGAATTCGGCTAACTTCATTGGTGGAATGGCTTCCAACTGATTTAAGAACTCGAGAATCTCCTCGCAAACTCCATCCGGTGCCGGCGGTATAGGTGGTTTCAAGACTTGAACGGCAAAAACATCCTCTCGATGATCATCGGGCCTCTTCATTGCTTCATAGATGGAAATCTTCAATTCTTCTCCGTTGACTCTAAATGTCAAATCTCCATCTTGAATATCGATTAAAGCTCTCCCCGTAGCTAGGAACGGCCGTCCTAAGATCAAAGGTTGATTATCATCCTCGGGCATATCCAACACTACAAAATCCGCCGGGAACACAAGATTCTGAACTTGTACTAGCACATCTTCAACTATCCCCCTTGGATAAGAAACTGATCGATCCGCCATAAGTAGGGAGATAGTTGTCGGCTTCATCTTTCCAATCTTGAGCCGGTTGAAAATAGAGAGGGGCATCAAATTGATGCTAGCACCAAGATCACAAAGGACATTTTGGAAGACGTGATCACCAATCTTGCAAGCTAATGTGAACCTCCCGGGATCCTTTTGCTTTAATGGAAGCTTCTTTTGTAGGACCGCGCTACACTCCTCCGTCAAATTGATCGTCTCAAACTTCCCCCACTTCTTCTTTCCCGATACCGCATCCTTGATGAACTTCATGTGATTGGGCATGTCTCGTAGTGCATCTAGAAGCGGGATGTTGATGTTGACCTTTTGAAGCATCTCCAAAAACCGTTGATACTTCTCGTCTTGCTTCGTCTTGGTCAATCGTTGCGGGAAGGGGGCCTTCGGAGTGTAAGTCGGAAATTGGGGCGGATACTGGGCCTCTCGACCGACCTCTCGATCGAGAGAGGTGTCGAGAGGTCCCTTCTGACCTCGGTTTTTGACCTCTCGATCCACCTCTCGATCGAGAGAGGTATCGAGAGGTGGATTCTGCATAAGCTCGTCGTGGGCCTCTCGATCGACCTCTCGATCGAGAGAGGTATCGAGAGGTGGATTTTGACCTCCAGTATTGACCTCTCGATCGACCTCTCGATCGAGAGAGGTGTCGAGAGGTCCTCGATTCGGACTTCGTCTTCTCGTCTCCTCGAACTCCAAATCCTTGTGCCTTCTTTCTCCATTATGTTCAGCTTCCAAAGATGAATTCGTGTACCGAGTACCGCTCCGAAGCTCGATAACATGAACTTGATGGTCGGGCTTATGTACTCCTCCTTGAGCATTGACTACTTGATCAACTCGAGCATCCAACATATTCATGTGCCTGGTCAAATTTGCTACACTAGACTCCAAGGCTCCAATTTTATTTGTTGTCGTTGATATGAGAGTCTTTATCAACTCCTCCAATGAAGGTTCCTTCTTCGGCTCTTGGACAACTCTATTCTCCTCATAAGTCTTCTTGAAAGCATCCAACTCCGTTGCCGTCTTGGTGTATTTCTCCATCAAATCATCATAAGCTTCGGATCCAATGGCGGCAACCTTCCTTCTCCCAACTCTTCTATCGGTAGCCTCCTCATAACTTGTATTGACGTTGAGCTCGATGATCTCCCAGGCCGTCTCTACATCGTTATTTAAGAATCCTCCTTTAGATGCATAATCGAGCTCCTTCTTGCATTGCTTGTTCAATCCTTGATGGAAGCAGAAGATTTGTTCCCCCTTGTCCATACCATGATTGGGGCATTACCGAAGCATCTTTCTGAATCTCCCCCATGCTTCGTAAAGGTACTCATCTTCAAATTGTTGGAATGTTTTGATCTCGTTTAGAAGCCTCTGAGCCCTCGAAGGTGGGAAGAACTTATTTAAGAACAGTTTGCACATCTCGCTCCATGTCTTTATCTCGGCTCGATTCTCTATATCCTCAAGCCACTCTTTAGCATCATCCTTGAGAGACCACTCGAAGAGAGTGAGCTTGATGTAGTCTGCAGGCACTCCATTTGCCTTGTAGGTGGCACAGATGTTGAGAAATTGCTTCAGGTGAGCGTTAGGATCCTCCATCGGTGTGCCTCCATATTGATTTGCTTGCACCATGTTGATGAGGGAAGCCTTGATCTCGTACTCGGTAGCCTCAACAGTCCCCCATCCTCCATTTTGGAATTGATCAACAACCGGTTTGAATCGATCGTTGAGAGTCTTTTTCACTACCGAGTCCGCCATAAGAATTTAGACCTCGACAAAGAAAGGAAACGGTTAGTTTAATACACAAAAACAAAAAAATAAACACCTAAATCACCTATTAATCCTATTTCAAAATATCTATGTGAAATCTAATCAATCCCCGGCAACGGCGCCAAAATTTGATCGCACTATTTTCTACCACACAAAAATAGGTATAGTATAGAATAAGTACGAGTATCGTATCCACAGGGATTGATATATCGAAATCACACACAATACCTCTACTCTAGAATTAAACTGATGTCTAGGCAAATAAGAAATTAGAATGTGGTATTTTAATCCTAGGCAAATAAATAAAATAAATAAAAGAGAACACAAATAAGTAAACAAATAAATAAGCAATTAAACAAATAAGGCAAATAAGTAAATAAGGAAATAAATAAATCAAATAAGGAAAAGTGTTGATTCTAGGGAAGCCTACCTAATCAAATATATGCAAGCAATTAATGAGTACAATTAACCAATTTAATCCAATCTAGATGTGATACAGGAAAATAACCTAACACTCCGATTAAGACAATGTAGGTCGTCACTTAATAAGATCCTAATATCCTCTCGGACTCATAGATATCAAATCAAGTGCAAAATAGAACAAGTATCAATAATATAATCAACTAGGTTCAACTATGACACCTAAATCAATTATATGCAAACATATGATAATTCAAACTCAATTAAGACAAATCAAATCATCATACCATGTATTCATGAGATCTATTATGCAATATCCTATCAAGGCATATAAACATAACTATGCATACACAATTAGTGATCAATTAATCATGCATGAGAATAAGCACCATGAAAACATGCATCTAGATTGAAAGGCTAATTGCAAACAAGAATACTCACATAAATTCAATTAGGCATTCAATCCCTAAAATCAACTAAGGAATTTAGCTAGACATAATTAAAAGAAAGGTAGAAGGAAGAATAAACATAATTAAAAGCATAAAGTAAAAAGAAAGGGATAGAAAAACTCTTGAATCTTGATAAATCTTCAATCTTCAATTGTCTTCATACATAAAATAAATCTAAATCTAAAAGTATAGAGAAAAAAATAAAAACTAATCTAAAGAATGTAGGAGAGTGGAGGAACTTGTTTACAATGATAGGTTTAGAGGTATTTATAGGGTAGAAGTTTGCATCCAATACCTAATTGTACAAGGAAACCAAGAAAAAGTCAAAAATAGCCTTTTAGAGAAAATCCCGTCTGGAAAACAGGAGACACCTCTCGACACCTCTCTCGATCGAGAGGTCGGTCGAGAGGGTCGAGAGGGTTCTGCGCAACTTTCTTGTTTCGGTCATATCTTCCTCATCCGAGCTCCGAATTGACCTCCGTTTTCGCCTACGTGCTCCTATCGAACTCCTCTTCAATGCTATGCTTTCACTTTTCCAGAATAACTCTTCCAAAAAATCGTGAGAAGTCAGAACTTGGGATCAATACTTCATCTCTTCCTTGGTTTCATCGTCTCTTGTCTCATCTTGGGTTTTCTCGACTAAAAAGCCCTAAAAACACTCAAAACAACCCAAAAGCGTAATCTAGCTCGAAATAACATAAACAATACAAATCATGAGCTAAACTATCAAAATACGACAAGAAAACGATAATATAACACTTAGATGATAGGGTAAAAATACACCCTATCAAATTACCATTTTTGTAAAACATCCAGTCAAGTGTCAACTTTTGACACATTGACCGAGAATGCATTTAATTCCCTGCCTTCTCTCTGCAAAAAGTGCAAGTTTTCGCACGTTCTCATAACTCACGCGCGAATGTGTAACGTTTCACATTTCACGCGCACACATCGTGTGGTTGAGATTTAAAGAGATATTTTCACCTTTTCAAATTCGATCGATCTCAACCGTTCGAAAATTCTATAAATATGGCATGCAGTTTTCTCTCATTCTTACTTGCCTTCTTCATCTTCTTCGAAAAACCTAATTTCTCTCTGCAAATACTAAAACTGCCGCTTTCGTGTTCGTCATTTTTCTGCATTCTCACTATCTGCATCAAATCACTCGCGTGGTTTGTACTCTTTTCACCGATTATATTTTTACTCTTCTGTCAAGTTCTTTACTGTATTTATTTACTTTCTAATCTTTCTTGAAAAACTTGCAGAAAAATCAATGGCAGAAAGGGTTTCTACTTCCGGTCGAAAGGAGATGCCATGGTCCGAAATCGAGGAGATCTTGATGGCTCATCTCAAATTCGAGCCCTACATGGAGCGGAATAACTTCGGTTTTCGCGATCTCGACTCGATGTTCGCCCTGGTGGAAAAGTGTTCTTCCTTCCATCAGATCATCACCACCAGGCCTGCGAAAAGCCTTCCCAGGCTCGTGTGTGCCTTCTTCTATAATTGGAATGAAGGTGAGTCTGTTTCTTCTCACACAGTCTCCCTTGGCACCACGAAGTCCCTGGTCACCATCAACGTTCTGGACGCGGTGAAGGCGGCCTTCGGCATTGAAGACGGAGGCTCAATGCAGCTCTCGGATATTTCTCAAGACCAACTGCAGCAGGTTGCAGATCGGGTCTTGATTGAGCAGAGGCAGTTCGTTCCAGTGGCCTTCAAAAGGAGCGAGCTGCGCCCCAAATTCCGCCTCCTTATGGACTTCATCCAGAAGTGTTTTCTTGGGCACATAGGGAATTACGACCAGGTCACCCCGTTCAAATTCCAAATCATGACGGCCGTAATTCTCGACCTGCCCATCTGTTGGGCCAAGCTGATGGTCTCGCTGCTCTGGGAGGAAGCCAGGCTGATCATCACCGAGACCGAGGGAGAGGTCGTTGTGAAAGTGTCCCTTCACAACAACAAACCGCTTCGTCTTGGGACGAAGGTAACCTCAATCATCATCTCCCACTTCAAGCAGAGGACATGGGCCAAAGATCCATGTTGGGAATTGTTAAGGACTAAATTGTTAAGGGGGAACTTCATGGGACATTTGATAAATGAAGTCATTTGTTTTGATTAGATCCCAAAACCCCAAGCGTCCTTTTCCCAGCGACCCATTTTGATGTAGTTAATAGGTTAGAATTTTTCTAAGCCTACACTGTTAGGATGGCTCTTTTATTTTGCTTATATTAGGCTTCAAAAGTTCAAGTGAAGGCCACTCGCTTGAGTGTGTTTTCCAAAGCGAAGCAAGTCAAGCAAGCGAAGCGAGTCTACCGAAGCAAAGTGAAGCGAAGCGAGCGCTACAAGCGAAGCGAGTCTACCGAAGCGAAGCGAAGCAAAGCGAAGCGAATGCTGTAAAGCGAAGCGAAGCAAACGCTGCAAGCAAAGCAAAGCGACCCGCTATAATATGATCCTAAAGCGACTCACTTTGGAACGTCCGCTACAACTTCAAAGCGAAGCGAGCCAATACCTACCAGAAAGCGACAGCACAAATTCCCGCTCCGAATTTGAATTTCAGTCAACTAGAGATCTTTGCATTAATTGCGAGATCTCCACGTGTCGAACGAGGAGAGGAGCAGCGGAGTTGACTGCCAGGCCGACAAAGACGCCGCTACAGTACTGGGTCGCTCCAGTTACTGTTAAACTTGGAAGTTAGCCAATTTTGGCAAAATGCCAAAACTGCGCGTCTGCAAAAGCTACTGCCTGCGCAAGTACTGTCGAGAGGAGGAGGGGCAAGGCCACCAACCAAGCAACGGATCTTAGCCAACCCTCCGCCTATAAATAGTGAAGGATGAAGACGTGAAGATGTAGAACACTACTTGCGCATTCGAGCCTACTGCAAACAAACACTCCCAAGCCTTCGAGCAAATCTTCGAGTTTTTGTTTCAAGTGTTCTCCGAGTTTCCAGTCCATCGGAACTCGTCTTCACAACCTTCACACTTAGATTCTAAGCCCACTTCATATATCCGAGCTTAGAAGAAGAACTCTAGCCAATCTTTGCATTCACTGTAAAGAGTTCTTCATTAGTGTGTTCGTCAACCAAAAACCCTAAACTGTTGTCTGTTAGGTTTTTGAGTCGTCGTTAGGTTGTTCAGATCTAAGGCCCTTCTTTCATCGATTGAAGAAGCCTCGATCGTAGAGTTGAGATCCAAGCTTACACTTACATCGTTTGTGTAAAGCTCGATCGAAGCTAGGCTGTAAGGAGAGCCCGTAATCTCCCTGTCTGTCTGACTGAAGCAAGTGAAGCTTCCAGTCTTTGTTAGGTTTGTGTAGTGAACCCGCAATCACTACGTCTGTCGTTTGATCTAGGCAAGTGAAGCCCGATCCCGACCAGGTTTTTGAAGGACCCGTAACCTTCAAGTTCTTGAGTGAAAAGAACAGTTGCCGTCGTGCAACAAAGTGGACGTAGGAGCGTTATCTCCGAACCACTATACATCTCTGTGTCGTATCTCTCTTACCTTAATCTTTTACAGTATTCGATTATCCATTGCACGTGCATATAAACAAACTTAACTTGGATTTTCAATTACTTAGGAAAGATTTTAGCTCACCAAATTCCGCACAAAGAGTAAAGTCTCACTCTTGATCAAGCTCTAAGCTTAGGTCAAGAGATTCGTGATTGCTGTAGATCTAGCTCTCGGCTAGGTCTTAGTATTTTCAAGAGCACTTTACTTTATACTCTGAGTTAAGGAATTGAAGTTGAAAAACTTCAAAATACGTATTCACCCCCCCCCCCTCTACGTATTTTTCCTATAGCATACCGGGACCAACAAGTGGTATCAGAGCAGCGGTTCTTTCGAGCCTCTGCTTTGCATATCCGAAGTGAGTCCCCACTCACTTCACGTTGTCTCACTGAACCGGATCCTATTTCCTAAGTGCATCAAAACCTCACCCACGCATATTGCATTTACTGCTGATAGTTTGCTATGTCTACATACAGTGCATCAAATCTTCCACAGTTCTCGATCGAAGGATACGAGATATGGAGTTTCCGAGTCGAGAGCTTCCTATGCTCAATCCACGACCGGATGTGGGAAGTCGTTGAAGACGGACCAATCGAAATTAAGAAAGCCATATCTGTGGAGGTTCCAGCTGCTGAAGGTCGTCCAGCCCATGTTCGACAACAGTACGTGGAGAAGGATAAGGACGAGTATACTCCAAATGACTTCAAAATTGCCAACCTCGACAAGATTGCACGCCACACGATGCAGAGCACCGTGTCGGACGCCTATCTACCACGAATAAGGAAATGTGCAACAGCAAAGGAAATGTGGGAAACCCTAGCCCTCATTTCTCAAGGCACAGACAAAATCAAGGAGAACAAGCTCGCCGTTCAGATGCGGGAGTTTGAAAATTTGGTGATGAAGTCAGGAGAGTCCATCGACGCCTTCGAGCTGAGAGTTACCAACATTACTGCAACTCTCAACTCGCTTGGGAAGGAACTCACAGACAAGGAAGTAAATCTGAAAATAGTCCGTGCTCTCACAAGGAAGTGGCAGACTATGAAGGAGCTATATCTAGCTACCAAGGATCTAACGAAGCTCACGCCAGAAGTGCTGTTCTCCGAGCTCAAAGCTCACGAGTTTGATCTGAATCGAATGAGCCTCGACGACGAGGATGAAGCGCCCACTACGTCAAAAGGAGTAGCATTCAAAGCTGCCGAAGGGCCAAGCGAGCAGTCGCTTGCCAAAATGACAAGGGAAGAGTTGGAAGAACACATTGCGTTCTTATCAAAGAACTTCAACAAGATGAACTCTCGAGTGGGCAAGTATAAAAGATTCTACAAACAGTACAAAGGGAGGAGCACTGATGCTCGAGAAGGAAAAGGAAAGAGAGAAGAGACGACCAAGCCGATCCCGCGCGACATGATGGAAGTGGAGTGTTACCACTGCCACAAAATGGGCCACTACAAATCCGATTGCCCAAAGCTAAGTGCCAAAGAGCGCGAAGAATTGAAGGCCAAGAGGGATGCCCCAAGGCGAGCGCTCGTAGCGAGTGAAATGCCGGTCGCTTCAACTGAAGATCTCTCAAGCGACTCAGATGCATTCACAGATCCCAACTCAAGCGAGGGAGAGGATCTGGGACTCATGGCGCTCACCGATGAAGAAACTGGGGAGGTATTCTTCTATCCTTCAATCACTTCAATTACACTAGCACACACTGTCAATGAGGAAGAGCAATCCTCGACATGGAGTGAGTTGTTTGACAAACACCAGAAACTGTCAAGCGACCACGAAGTGGTAAAACAAGCTCTGTCTCGAAGCGAGAAGGAGAACCGAAAGCTAGCCACTGAGCTTGACCAAGTCAAACTTAATCTAAGGGCTATGACTAGTAAGTTCGAGGATCTCTTCACTAGACATCAAAGCTTGGAGGGAAGGTATGAAACCCAATCCACTCTAGTTGCCAACTTAAATAAAGCATCATACGCTAGACAGGCACTAGAGAGTTCTCTTCTACCTTTTGGTAGAAAGGGAGGACTTGGATATGAGGGTGGACCTCCCAAGCCGACTGTCTTTGTTGGTGCATCACACACTTTACCATCAGTCACTTTGGAACTGCCCACTGCATCCAAAGCGATCACCAACAAGGACAAAGGCAAAATGGCTGAGAACCCTAAGAAGAAGCCTATGAAGATGTCTATATCTTTAAGGGCAGACCCTAAGGGCAAGCAAAGTTCAACAGTCCCTAGCACTCAACCTGCTAAGTCTTACCAATCCAAGGGTAAAGGAAGAACTGTTGAAGCTTCTAAGTCTCAAGCCAAGACACGAGAGACAAAGGATCTACCTCCTAAAAAGAGGAGTAATGTCTATGTGTCACGTTATCCGGACTGGAGATGGTCCAACCGGACTAACGTTGAGGGGGAAAAACTTGAAGCAACCAAGAGGCCGCTTCAAACTTCCAAGGTTACTCAAGCGAGTCGGGGTGAAAACCCTAGTTGGACCGCTTCGAGGAAACCAAGCGAGCCGCTTCAACAGACTAGAAACCCTAAGTCAGTCTTTAAACCCAAAGCTAATCCGAAGCGAGTCGCTTCAGGATATAAGCAAAATGGGAAGAGCGTAGGTAGGTCTGAAGCGAGCCGCTACCCCTCTTGCACACACTGTTGCACGTGTAAAGCTGCCTATAGGCAGTACACCAAGTTTTCGAAGGTCGAGAAGCCCAAGACACAAGCTTCATCTCAAAAGAGAGTGAAGCAAGTGTGGGTACCTAAGGGAACTAACCTGCAAGGACCCAAACTGATTTGGGTACCAAAATCTGTCTAATTGCAGGTGAGCGCCGTGGATCCCATGCCAAGTGAGGGTCAACCAGTTTAGTACTTGGACAGTGGATGTTCAAGACACATGACCGGCATGAAAGCTCTACTTCACAACTACATAGAGAAGAAGGGTCCACACGTAACCTTTGGTGACAACTCTCGAGGAAGCACCAGGGGATACGGCGCACTGAAAGTTGGAAAGCTCAAAATTGAAGAAGTTTCCTACGTGGAAGGACTCAAGCACAACCTGTTATCTATTTCACAGTTTTGTGATAAAGGGTACAGGGTGGAGTTCATCTCCAACAAGTGCATTGTGAAGAGCAAACTCACATCCCAGATTGTGCTCACTGGAGTTAGACAAAGGAATGTCTACATAGCACAATGGGACAGCTGCAAGGAGGAAACTTGTCTAGTTGCAAGAAGTGCTACAGAAATTGGATGGCTATGGCACAGACGCTTGAACCACCTCAATTTCAAAGCCATCAATCGCTTAGCTCGAAAAGGTTTGGTGCAAGGCATACCGAATGAAGTCTTCATCAAAGACCATCCATGCTCACCATGCCAACGAGGGAAGCAGACGAAGAAGCACTTCGCCAGTCTCGAAGAAGCCTCATCAAAGCGAGTGCTCGAGCTGCTTCACATGGATCTGTTTGGTCCAGTTACTCCAGTTAGTGTAAATGGAAGAAAGTACACTCTAGTTGTAGTCGACGATTTCTCTCGCTACACTTGGGTTGTATTTCTATTCAGCAAGAAGGAAACACTGACCAAACTGCCACAACTACTCAAGCGATTGGCGGTGGAAAAGAATCAAGCTATCGTGACCATTCGCTCCGACAAAGGCACAGAGTTCCTGAACTCTACAATTGAAGCATACTGCACGGAGCATGGCATAGCACATCAAACCTCTTCAGCACGCACTCCTCAGCAGAATGGAGTTGCTGAAAGAAGGAATCGAATCATCAAAGAAGCCGTTCGCACCATGATTGCTGACTCGAAGCTCCCGATGAAATATTGGGCTGAAGCTGCCAACACGGCATGCTACACACAGAATCGGACGCTTCTCAACAAACGGCATGACAAAACACCATATGAAATATGGACAGGGAGAATTCCTAACATATCTTATTTCCATATTTTTGGTTGTAGGGTCTTCATTCACAACAATGGGAAGTCACAGTTGAAAGCCTTTGAAAGCAAAGCTGATGAAGGAGTATTCTTAGGATACTCTACATCTAGCAAAGCCTACAGAGTATTCAACTGTAAAACCCTAATTGTGGAAGAATCACCCCATGTCGTATTTGATGAATCTTCTTTAAGTCTTCCACAGGAACAGGCTCATGCGAATGAAAAGGATCAAAGCAAGGAACCCTCAAATCAACTCTCTTGGGACGTGCTCGATGAAGATGATGAGATCAAAGAATCAAGCGAGCAGGATCCCAAAGGAGAAGTCGAAGCTGCCCCCAAGATTCCTGAAGCTAGTGCTGGCCAAGCACCCAATCCTGTCGCTTCGGACGGTGAAGCGAGCGACAAGGAAGCGGATGAAGATGAAGCTGGCGGATCAAAGCGAGCGTGGCTCAAGGATCACTCACCTAGCCAAATCATTGGAGATCCATCCAAGGGTGTAGTGACCAGAAGTCAAGTGTTTGAAGAAAGTGCCATGTTCAGTTGCTTTCTCTCAAACATTGAGCCATCAAGCGTGGAGGAAGCTCTAGCCGATTCTAACTGGGTGATCGCCATGCAAGAAGAACTGAATCAGTTCACCAGGAACGACGTATGGTACCTCGTGGATCGTCCCAAGTTTCAGCATGTTATTGGCACCAAGTGGGTATTCAAGAACAAGACGGACGAGGACCACAACGTAGTGAGGAACAAGGCGCGACTAGTTGCCAAAGGCTACTGCCAAGAGGAAGGAATCGACTTTGACGAGACCTTCGCTCCAGTGGCACGTCTTGAAGCGATCCGTTTATTTCTAGCCTATGCAGCGGCCAAGAAATTCAAAGTGTACCAAATGGATGTGAAGAGCGCATTCCTCAACGGTGAACTCAAGGAAGAAGTGTATGTGGAGCAGCCACCGGGTTTCGAGCAGGGAGATAAAGTGTATCGCTTGAAGAAAGCTCTGTATGGGTTGAAACAAGCTCCCAGAGCTTGGTATGATACATTATCTCAATTCCTAGTGGAAAATGGATTCCAAAAGGGAAAGATAGATCGGACTCTCTTCACCATCAATCATGGAGAAGATATGCTATGGGTCCAGATCTACGTGGACGACATCATATTTGGGTCACCAAATCAGTCGCTTAGCGAGAAGTTTGGAGAGCTAATGAAGACCAAGTATGAGATGTCAATGATTGGCTTGATGAGCTGCTTTCTAGGTCTTCAAGTGAAGCAGCAGGATAATGGAATTTTCATCAATCAGGCCAAGTACACTCGAGATATGCTTGCGAAGTTTGGTGTTCAACATGCTAAAGCTGTGAAGATTCCTATGAATACCAACTGGAAGATGGAGCCAGACGAAGGAGGAAAATCTGTAGATCCTACAGATTATCGTGCCCTAATTGGGTCACTTCTCTATCTCACTGCAAGCAGGCCAGATATTGCTTTTGCAGTCGGAGTCTGCGCTCGCTTCCAAAGCAATCCCAAACACAGCCATCTTGAAGCTGCCAAAAGGATTCTTCGATATCTGAAGGGCACTGTCAACATGGGTCTGTGGTATCCAGCGGAGGACAATTTGGAGCTCACTGGATATTCCGATGCTGACTATGGAGGTTGCCGAGTTGATAGGAAATCAACGTCGGGCACATGTCAGTTCTTGGGGAGCAAGCTAATCTCGTGGTTCTCAAAGAAGCAAACAAGTGTAGCCACTTCAACAACGGAAGCTGAATATATGGCCGCAGGAAGCTGCTGTTCTCAAATCCTATGGCTTCGTCAACAGTTGAAGGACTACAAAGTTGAAGCGAATGAAATTCCGATCTTCTGCGACAACAACAGTGCCATATGTATCTCGCAGAATCCAGTGCTTCACACCAGATGCAAGCACGTGGAAATTCGACATCACTTCATTCGTGATCATGTCGAGAAGAAGGATATCAAGCTCGAGAAGATTCACACCGATCTCCAGCGAGCAGATATTCTCACCAAGCCTCTAGCTGAGTCTCGATTCAACCAGCTATGCATGGAATTAGGGTTATTAGACCCTGGTGAAGAATGCTAGTTCCAGGATGCACGAAGGAGTGTTCGCTTTTTCTCTTGAGCATCACTCGCTTCGGATCTTCACCAACTCAAGCGAGCCACTTCAAATCTCACTCGCTTGAAGAAACTGAAGTTAGGTGGAGAAAGGTGGAGTATTGGAAGAAGTTCCCTACCAACTTATTGGAATTGTTAAGTATATGGTTAAGGGGGAACTAATGCTTCTCTCGGAGCAAGCTACTTCCAAAGCAAGCAAGATTGCAGCAATCTTGAATTCTGCGTTGCTTCAATTTGCCCTAACTTGGGTCAAAGCGAACCAACAGCAGATTCATTCTCTAGAATGTAGGAAAGCTTGAAGGTTTACCTTTTTATACAAAAGGTTGCAGGACTGGTGACATGTTTCTGCGTAAAATACGAGATTGTCTTGTCAGAGCATTCTCATTGTCATCCTGTCCATTTCTGCTCTGAGATAAGGACTTGTACTCATCCCCCATTCGTCGTGAATAAGTACACTTACGTGATGCTCCCTTCGGGTTGCAGTAAGCTTGTGTACTTTATTCATTTTCTCCCTCATTCACTTCGATGGAGGACTCTCTAATTCGTAGAGGAAGATGAATGCCATGAAGATGAATGCCATGAAGATCTAACTCAACGTGTAGCATTCAACATGTGGTATCTAATTCAAATGAAGTCTTCAATTTGTGGTATCAATCTCCTACGAAGTGAGATTGACTGGTAAGTGTTTCAATTTTAAGTACACTAAGTGAGTCGAAGCGTGCTAGAAACCTTCACTCACTACGTGGAATATATGAAATGAATCTGACACAAATACAAAGAGGAAAACACTCTTGTTTATCCTCGAAGTATGTAAGTCAGAAACATTTTAAATTAAGCAAAGAAATTCAATTTCTTATTCCAGTCGCTTCAGATGGCCAAGCGAGTGCTTCGTCACTCAAAGCTAGCCATCGCAAGCGAGTGCAGAACAGTCACTCAAGCGAATGCCTCTCAAGCGAGTCAAGGCGTAGCGGCCCAACTCGAAGCGAGCGGGCATGAAGCGAGTATGAGCTGTCTGCACTCGAGTGCAATTTTACTTTCTGCTGTGCATTTAATGCAGGTGCAGGAACGACGGAAATAACGGGCGCGTGTTCACACGCTTGAATTTGAAGCGGGAATAGGCGGAGAAGATCCAGCCGTCGAATCTCAACAGGCCCCAATCTGGAACCGTTCGATCAACGCCGTATACAACAAGCCAACCATAGAAGGCCACGTGGCGACGCCGAGCAAGTGGCGGTTCACTTTTACTGTGATGACGCCGGACACGTCAGAATCCATCACCGCACGTCCGCCGCCTACCTACAGGATTTTCGGCGTTATTACCATTCTACCCCTACCACGTCAGCCATAACCTATTTCTATATATATGGGACGAGGCAGAACTGCAAACCCTTCACAGCCTTCTAAATTTGCCATTCTCGTGTTAGATCTGCAATTACTCTGCAACTCACGAGTCTCAACCCCTTCTATTTCATTGTTAAAATTTTTCTTCAAATTTCTTCAAATCCACAATGGGCAAGAAGAAGAGTACAGAAACGATGGAGAAGTTCATGTCAAATATTGGCGATCACATCAACGTCGAGCCCCATCTCGACCCGATCGTCATAGAGAAGAATGGTTTCTTCCGTAGAGCCGTGACCACGGCCGGTCTATGGAAGTTCGTAACTTTGGTTCCGACGAAGATTCTGGCGAAAGCCATCGGAGAGATTCTGCTGAATCTGAAGAAGGAACAGAATACATCTTCCTTCACCAATCCACGAACCAGGAAGCCGGTGGAAGTTGATATGAGTGAACTCATCGAGGTCTTCGATCTACCAAGAGAAGGAGGAGATTCTCTGCTAGATCTAGGCCTTTCTGCCGAAGTTCAGTATGATCGATTTAAAGTCGACGGAGCAGAGCCGAACTTCAAGGAGGCAAATTTTCGCAAAAATTTGAAGGAACCGTTCAATCTCATCTGCGAACTCTTTACGAGAAGCATTGCATGCTATGTCGGTTTCCTCGACACGCTGTCAGAAACGAAGATGATCGGCACTACCATGATCGTCGACAGCCTCACAGGAACGAAATTCAACTGGCATGGGTGGCTTCTCAAGCAAATTCACGAAGCTGCAGAAGACTTTGCATTCGTACCAGGAACTCCAGATAAGATTCTACGCAAGGGAAAGTTGAAATTCTTTTCAAGACTGTCAGTCGCGTTGGAGCTAAAGTATCCGGAGATAAGATGGCCGGATTCAGACATGGCTATATACAGCAAGAAGACAGTCTTCTATGAACAGTGGAAGTCAACAAAAATTCCAATGGATAAGGGACTTCTAGTTGTAGAAGTGTCCGCAGCTGAAGCTCCCCGAACGAAGCGAGCCGCTTCACCCTTGAAGCAAGCGGCTGCAAAGCAAGGGAAGAAGAAGAAATTGAAGCAAAGCACTCCATCTGTCCAAGAAAGCGAGGCGGTGGAGAAGCCGCTTGAGGACAAATCTCAATCCTCACCTACTGAAACTACCCATATCCCTGAGCACACCCCAACCATGCATGAGAAGAAGCTAATGAGGGATCATGCAGAAGAAATGGAGGTTAAGAATGCAGAGATCGCAAGTTTACAAGACGAGATCTCTAAACAGAAGATGGAGCTGAAGGAGAAGGAGAAAGTGTTGCAGGCACAAGTAAATCTGGTGAATGATCTCAAGGACTCGCGTGACGCAGAACGGAGCCGCTTGAGAGTGGTAAATACCAATCTGGTCACAGTTGGTAAAGAGAAGGACACGTTGGAAAAGGAGGTGAAGGAGTTGAAAAAGAAACTGGAGAATAAGGAGGGAGAGTTGGTGGTGAAAGAAAGCGAACTCCTCAGCACCAAGAAGACTCTTGACTTACTTCGAACCCAATTGAAGAAAGTCAAAGAGGAGAGTGAAATTGACAAGCGAGAGCTTGAAAATCTAAGGAAAAATGCTGGATTGTCGGAAAAGCAAGTCCTCGAGTCTCGAACGGAAGAAATGTTTCATATTGTACTTGACAAGATTGAGGTTCTTCACAAATCTCTTACTGGAAAGACAAGCGTCCCAACCCCTGGTTTTGATGATGCCAAAAAGGGGGAAGGGATGGTACTGAAAAATGTCAATCTGTTGGAGCCACAAGGTGGAGGAATTGGAGCTGTTGAAACAGAGAGATCGTTGAAGGAGAGTAGTGGTGCTGGAGAAGAGGAGAGAGAGGCGAAGTCTGCAAAGAAAGGCAAAGAAAAGCTCACTAAGCCTGAAGAATCCCGCAAGCCACTTGGAGATAAAGTGCTTGCCTCTTCCATTGCTCGACATCCTCCAGTTACTGTGCTAACAAAGGAGGAAAGGCGGAAGCTAGCAGAAGCGAGCGAGACTATGGCTTGGGAGAGCGAGCGCCAGTCTAACTCGAAAACTCTTGCAGGTACTTCGAGTTCTCAAGCGCCCACTTCAGACGAAGCACCCACTTCATCTGCCCCATCATCAATACTGAAGCGAACAGATCCAGAAACTAAGAGAGATGAATCAGGGACCAAGCGCCAAAAAGTTGAGAAGGCAGTTGTTCCAAGGGCAGAAAAGGAAAAGAGGACAAGGACAAAACGACTGGAAGTCATTGACGAACGAATTGAGAAAAATTTCAATGAAATGAAAGTCATCCAGTCCGTTTTGGTCAGGAGCATTTTTGCTCCAATCACGCCAGAAGAATCCGATGCATGCATAGATCAGGCTACGATCGACACATGTCACAAAACTGCGAAAGAAATGATTGACTCTGGCCGCTACCCTCTCAGAGAAGAACGCAACTACATTCGCAAGCAACTCAACAAGAAGCTTCCTTTCTGGAGCGGCGAGTCAGGAAAGAAGTTCAAAACAATCATAGCACAGATGTCCAGCCGGTCGGAGGAGGAGTTGACTGTACGCAGAAATGAGCACCCTGATGCCCGTGAGATTGAGCAGTTCATTCCTGACGAACTACTCGAGCAATGGCTATACTACAAGGAGAAGTTTATCAAAGCTTACTACTATTGGGAGGTAGTGCCATTGCAGACTGAATGCTCAAGGGTCACTGCGCTCAACAACTTCCTTAGTATCTATGATGAGAAGTTTAGACAAGAAGTCTTCGCTCTTGCACAGTTTGCAGAGCCTGCACCGTTAATCATCAAGGTACCAGCCAAGGAAGAATTCATCATGCCATTCCTACCTGGCACCAGCATCCTCAATCGCAGCATCATCGACGCTGAGGTGGATGAAGCCTTCCAATTGGAAGAGACTTGGAGGAGGCCAAGTATCCACAGTGTTGAGTCGATGGAAGCAAGGGTTTTCAGTGCATACACCATACCCGAAGATATGATTGCAAAGGATTTGGAGGCAGATGTAGAAGAGGAGGAGAAGGAGGAAGAAGGGAAGTGATAAGAAAAGGAAAGGAGGAGACAGGGAAGGAACTGCAGGAAACCTCCGAGTTTCAAGTTCCTTACATATTTCTTTTTGTGAACTTCTTGTTTATATATCCTATTTTTAAATTTCTGTCTCTTCTTGTGTCATTTACTCGCTTTGTGAATGACTTTACTTTTTGCTACAAACTCATTAATTTAACCGAAAAAAAAGGGGAAGGAACTTAAAAGAAAATTACAAACGAAACTGCAAAGGAAGCAGCCGCTTGGAGTTCCCTTCACGGTTAGATAGACTAGATTTATTTTTATCTAAGTCGTATGGGTTTTGGCATCATCAAAAAGGGGGAAATTGTTGGGAATTGTTAAGGACTAAATTGTTAAGGGGGAACTTCATGGGACATTTGATAAATGAAGTCATTTGTTTTGATTAGATCCCAAAACCCCAAGCGTCCTTTTCCCAGCGACCCATTTTGATGTAGTTAATAGGTTAGAATTTTTCTAAGCCTACACTGTTAGGATGGCTCTTTTATTTTGCTTATATTAGGCTTCAAAAGTTCAAGTGAAGGCCACTCGCTTGAGTGTGTTTTCCAAAGCGAAGCAAGTCAAGCAAGCGAAGCGAGTCTACCGAAGCAAAGTGAAGCGAAGCGAGCGCTACAAGCGAAGCGAGTCTACCGAAGCGAAGCGAAGCAAAGCGAAGCGAATGCTGTAAAGCGAAGCGAAGCAAACGCTGCAAGCAAAGCAAAGCGACCCGCTATAATATGATCCTAAAGCGACTCACTTTGGAACGTCCGCTACAACTTCAAAGCGAAGCGAGCCAATACCTACCAGAAAGCGACAGCACAAATTCCCGCTCCGAATTTGAATTTCAGTCAACTAGAGATCTTTGCATTAATTGCGAGATCTCCACGTGTCGAACGAGGAGAGGAGCAGCGGAGTTGACTGCCAGGCCGACAAAGACGCCGCTACAGTACTGGGTCGCTCCAGTTACTGTTAAACTTGGAAGTTAGCCAATTTTGGCTAAATGCCAAAACTGCGCGTCTGCAAAAGCTACTGCCTGCGCAAGTACTGTCGAGAGGAGGAGGGGCAAGGCCACCAACCAAGCAACGGATCTTAGCCAACCCTCCGCCTATAAATAGTGAAGGATGAAGACGTGAAGATGTAGAACACTACTTGCGCATTCGAGCCTACTGCAAACAAACACTCCCAAGCCTTCGAGCAAATCTTCGAGTTTTTGTTTCAAGTGTTCTCCGAGTTTCCAGTCCATCGGAACTCGTCTTCACAACCTTCACACTTAGATTCTAAGCCCACTTCATATATCCGAGCTTAGAAGAAGAACTCTAGCCAATCTTTGCATTCACTGTAAAGAGTTCTTCATTAGTGTGTTCGTCAACCAAAAACCCTAAACTGTTGTCTGTTAGGTTTTTGAGTCGTCGTTAGGTTGTTCAGATCTAAGGCCCTTCTTTCATCGATTGAAGAAGCCTCGATCGTAGAGTTGAGATCCAAGCTTACACTTACATCGTTTGTGTAAAGCTCGATCGAAGCTAGGCTGTAAGGAGAGCCCGTAATCTCCCTGTCTGTCTGACTGAAGCAAGTGAAGCTTCCAGTCTTTGTTAGGTTTGTGTAGTGAACCCGCAATCACTACGTCTGTCGTTTGATCTAGGCAAGTGAAGCCCGATCCCGACCAGGTTTTTGAAGGACCCGTAACCTTCAAGTTCTTGAGTGAAAAGAACAGTTGCCGTCGTGCAACAAAGTGGACGTAGGAGCGTTATCTCCGAACCACTATACATCTCTGTGTCGTATCTCTCTTACCTTAATCTTTTACAGTATTCGATTATCCATTGCACGTGCATATAAACAAACTTAACTTGGATTTTCAATTACTTAGGAAAGATTTTAGCTCACCAAATTCCGCACAAAGAGTAAAGTCTCACTCTTGATCAAGCTCTAAGCTTAGGTCAAGAGATTCGTGATTGCTGTAGATCTAGCTCTCGGCTAGGTCTTAGTATTTTCAAGAGCACTTTACTTTATACTCTGAGTTAAGGAATTGAAGTTGAAAAACTTCAAAATACGTATTCACCCCCCCCCCCCCCTCTACGTATTTTTCCTATAGCATACCGGGACCAACAATCCAGCTTTTCCCCCTCTGTTTATTCCAAAGGATCTCCACCAGCTGGAAATGGCGATTGGGGTGTCGGGGCAAATTTATTACAACTACTCCGACGATGTCAGGGCGCACATCGCCAAGACCGGCCATTCCAAAGTTGGCTGGAGGATTCCGGATCGACCTGCTCAAAAGAAGAGGAAGGCCGATGTCGATCTGGTTCCCTCTCGCCCTGTCAAGAAGGCTCAGCCCGTGAAGAGGACTCCCCCTCGCAAGACGCAGTCGGCCTCCGGTGAGCCTCCCAGGCCGTTCCATAAAATCCTCCCTCTGGATTTCGAGGTTGCTGCACCTCCCAGGGAGTCTTCGCCCGCCTCATCGCCCTCTTCATCAGCCGAACGGACTCCATCTCCAGTCCGTTCCGCCGCCGAGCAGTCCGCCTCACAGCAACGCCCTGCATCCTCTCAGCAGGTCGTTGCCCCCTCTCCACAGAGGCCTCCCTCAGTCCATCGCGCTGGATCTGTCGAGATCCAGGATCTGACTGCCGAAGAATCTCTATCTTCCCCAGTTCGGGACGCGCCTGTGGAGGAGGACGTCGTGCTGGAGGTCCAGTCGTTCGTTGAGCAGCCAATGTCTGCTGCTCACTCCCAGGTCGCTGCCAAGAAGGCGGAGGCCAGGCTGAAGGTCATCGACCTGATGCCGGGGATAGCCCAACTCCCCAAATCCCTCGACCTCGCCACTCGCCTCCAGTTCTACCTGGATTGTAAGTCGAGTTATTATTATGTGTTCGAGGCGCTGCTGCAGGTCGTCACTCTCGACGACCTGAAGGTCGAGGAGCTGGCTCTTGAAGCGGAGTTCGGTTTCTACACCGTGGGGGATGCGGCCTCCAATTTTCGCCAGCTGGTGCTTCGCCGCATGAAGGTCGAAGCCAAAATTTTGGGCATCGACCTTCGCCCCCTCTATGCGCACTCTCGCGCTTTGTATAACTCCGCTGCAGAAGCCGGAGACGAGTTTGATCGGATTCAAACTCCGGAGCAATCATCACCCAGGATTGAGGGTGATGATCAGCCTCTTGTCGCTGCTGCTCCGTCTCCGAAAATTGATGTGGAGGCTGTGTTGGATGAAATTTCTGCCAAGCTCGAGTCCATCATCACCAGCCTCCCAGAGCAAATCAAGCAGGCCGTAGCAGAGGCCCGGGCTGATATTGTGAAAGATGCCAAAGCCCAGGCCGATGAAGCTGCAAGGGAGCGCGTCACGGACTTCGCCGTGAAGCTGTTGAAAGAATATACCGACAAGCTCTTGCCTGGCCAGCTCGATGAGCTCAACATGGCGTCCCGTGACCAGATCGCGGAGGTATTGGAGGATTTGGCCAAGGTCGATGAGCGAGTAGAAAATCTGAATTCCTCAATCTCAAACTCGGCATCGACCTCCAATGAGCAGATCAACGCCATCCACGGCACCATCTCCTCCCTTCTCAATGGGCAAATGGAGTTGAAGGATGCTGTGGTCAAGCTGCAGCAAGAGGATGCCACTCTTCTTTCCCTTATCAAGGCCCTGACTGATGATGTCGAAAAGGGGGAAGAAGAACGAGCTGCCGCCGCCACGAAGAAGAAGAAGGCCCCAAAATCCAAAACCCCTTCAACTTCCGCGGCTCCTCCTCCAAAGAAGCCTTCCCAGGCCGTTGCACCCAAGGCCGTTGCCACTCATGCCGATCCCATCTCCCAGCTTGGTGCGGAGCAGGCTGCTGCCTCCAAAGCTCGATTGGCAGCCGAGGCCGATCTTATTTCTGCCATGGTTCTGGCTGGTGCTACGCCGGAGCAGGCTGCAAATCAAGAAGAGCAGCAGCGTTTCAAGGCCGAGCGCCGTGCTGCTGAAGCTAGGAGGAAGAGAGAGTTGGACTGGATCAGCCAGTCCGCTCTTGTTTTGAATGCAGGAGGATTGCAGCAGGTCGTTGATTGGCTTGATGAATCTCAGAACAACCTGCTGCGGGAGCTCAATTCTTGCTTCATCCTGCTGCACTACTTCATCAAGGACCCCTCCCTGCCTGCCGATGCCGACGAAGCGTATGCAGCCTATATGCGCAAGTTTCCGTACCAAAAATTCATTGATGATCTACGGAAAAAGGCTGCAGAGGCTGGTGTGACGATAAGGGCCCCTGCTCTTCAATATTTTGCGCCCTTACGTCTTGGTGCTTCGGAGTATTTGGATTACTCTCGAATCGACCAGTACATCGCCCAAACTGCCATCGGCCTAGGCGTCAACGTATCAAATTCCGATCCCGACTATCATCGTATCAGGGATGGAATCTACGCGAGCATGCAGACGAAGTCCAGGGAGCAGGTCCAGGAAGAGCGCCTAGCAGCCCGTGCCAAGATCCAGGCTATGTAGATAGATGATTTTGTAATCTTGTTTTTCATTTGTGCTCTCAGCTGGTTGTAAATTCTCCATGTATTCTGCTAACGAGCTTAATGAAACAAAATCATCCTTCGTCCTGACGACAATATCTCTTTGTCCAGGCATCTGCCTTTACTGCTTTATTTTAATTATGTTCTTATTTGCCTTTCATTTAATTCCTTATCAATCTTCATGATTGAAAAATGTTTAAGCTCTGATACCATCTTTCAGTGTTTTATCTTAGGAATTATTTGTAAAGTGTTTGGTTTCGACATCATCAAAAAGGGGGAAATTGTTGGGAACCCCCTGCAGTTTGATTTTGATGATGTTTATCGAAACCACACTTAGGCATATTTCTTTGTTTAGGGTCAAGGCCGATAGATCGACCTGCTACCTGTTAGTGCAGGTCGATGCCATTTAACGTTTAGTATCAAGTTCGATCCACCCTGTAAGAGAAAGGTCGATGTATCGACCTGCCTCGTGTTGGATCGAGCTGGATCATCAGCCTGTCTATCGACCTCCCCTATCAAGCTTCCAGCTGGCATTGCCTTAGAAGATTTCAAGAGCTGGATTATCAATCAAGGTCGATGCTCCGCCTTCATGGAGCGTCACGACCTGATCCTTGCCACGTCAAGTGCCAGCAAGGACGAATATTCCCAACGGCTAGAAGTGAGTCAGCATCCAACGGCTAGTGCCACGTCAGCCCGACTCCAACGGCTAGTTTTTCAAAACTGCCTATAAATACTTCAGCCATTTTCGGATTCAAGTACGGGAAACACAAGCTATCAACGCCATATCTCTGCCCAAACCTCTCTCAAAGCTCATATCCATTCAAGTGTTCGAAATCCGATTAGTTTCCCAAACACTTGAAGAAGAGAGGTTTCCGATTCCGAAAAACACCACAACGACGAAGCGTTCACTGCTGCTTGTCGATTGTTCAAACAACTTCTTCTCCGACTTGTTCGAAGTTAGAAAGCTTGTTTTTATTTTCGCCATTATAGAGTTAGTCAAGCTCTGTAACAGCGTAAGTTTGTTTGTACGTTCCAGTACAAAGGTTGTAAGGGTCACGACCCAAAACTCGTGTCTAGTTACTCTCAAGTTAGATTGTAGCTAGAACTGATACTCAGTCAGTATAAATAAGAGAGAGGTGGATCCAAAAGAAAAGGGATTCTCAGGTCGAGTCGACCTGACGTGGACGTAGGAGGATTTCTCCGAACCACGCTACATCGCGGTGTTTCTCTCTCTCTTTATTTATTGCACTTACATTTTATTATCTAACTGACGAGCATCAATCTGCATTACACGAATCAACATGCTATCCATATTCAGCCTTAAGATTTTTCAAAGAGTAATCAACCTCCACCAACTTCCGCATTAAACAACAGTTTGATAAATCAAGCTTGATACCATACGAGCTTGATAGATCAAACTGCCTCTGATAAGGTCGACCTTGACAATCGACCTGCAGATCGACCTGTATTTTAAAAAGTCAAAAACGGTTGGTTATTGGTGTATTCCCCCCCCCCATACACCAATTACTCTTTCCCGGGACCAACATTATATGAATGTAATGAATGAATAATATCGAAGAGGAGTTTGATAGGAGCACGTAGGCAAAAATAGAGGTCAATTCGGAGTTCGGACGAGGAAGATATGGCCAAAACAAGAAACACGTGCAGAACCTCTCGACAGCCCTCTCGATCGAGAGAGGGGTCGAGAGGATCTCCCGGGAATCCTGAAATTTAATATTTTTTATTCTTTTGACCTCTGTTTTCACCTACGTGCACCTATTATGCAAGAAAATCGTGAAAAGTCAGATCTTGGGATCATCTTTCGTACCCTATCAGCCATCGGATCTTTTCAACACTTCGAAGGGGCAACGATCCGACATCGTCGAATCTAAATTTCAATAGGGCCATCGGATCTTTTCAACACTTCGGAGGGGCAACGATTAGACTTTATCGAACCTAAATTTTGGTTATGCTAGCAGATCTTTTCAACACTTCGGAGGGGCAACGATCCGACTTCGTCAAATCTAAATTTCGATAGGGCCACTCAACTAATAAACGAATAAGAAAAGAACTTAGTTTGACTACTAGCTACGTTTGGAACTAACATCTAACTGCTCCATCGAATCTTTTCAACACTTCAGAGGGGCAACGATTCGACTTCGTCGAACCTAAATTTCGACGGGGCCATCGGATTTTTTCAAAACTTCGGAGGGGCAACGATCCGACTTCGTTGAATCTAGATTTTGACGGATCCAGCGAATCCTACCCTACCACTTCGAAACTCTGACTCAGCCACAACACGACCTAGCTCCCATGTCTTTTGGAGGGAGGGGGATGTGAAAGGATACGACCCAACTACTAGGCTCAAGCATTGGGCCCAATCTAAATAGGGCCAACAACAAAGCTCGGCCTACGTAGTTCGACCCATGAAGAAGTCCTCCAACGACTGCAACTCGAACCCTAAGAGATGTAGGAGACTGAGACGTTTATCACAAATTAAGAAATAGACTTCAAAGAATCCTTGTTATAGTATATATAGAGGCTAGGTAAGATTTAGAGATTCATACACAATTTAAATACTTAGTACGTTACATCCATCAATATACGTGATTGGTGTTTAGATGTTAGGATTTTCGTCGTGTTTTCGAGTCTGTTTTCGTTATGTTTTCGTGTCTTTTGTGTGTCTATGGCTATGATTTGGTTGTTTGGAGTTTTTGGTATTTGTATGTGCTTATGGATGAAAAAGGAGCGGAAATGGATCGAAAAGGGCGAAAAGTCGAGGTTTGGATGGAAGAGGTCAGTTCGGGGAGTTGGACGGCCGTCCAACTCATCTGGACAACCGTCCAAGGTGCTACGTCCAAATGCTGGACGCACGTCCAGCGCGCGAGAGTGTTCTTACAGACCCAGGATCTGGACGTACATCCAGATCAAGTTGGACGTACGTCCAACTCGGCGGCCAGCTGTTTGTTTCCTTCTATGTCTAGGTTTTGTACCTAGTATATATATGGCTCCTTGTACACGAATTAGAGAACACTTTTACCTTCGTTTAGCTTTAGTTTTCGCATTCAAACACTTTAGATTAGCTTTCCTTTGTTCGGATCCAGATTCTTCGTTTCGTTTCAATTTAATTCAAGATTTCTTCGTTTAATTCAAGTTCTTCGTTCTTCGTTCAATTTCGTAAGTTATTTATTGCTTTCATTTAATTGCTTTATTTGAGTTCCTTAGTTTTAGATTTAATTTCGTAATTGCTTCGTTTAATTTCGTTTGTTTAACTTCATTCGTTCGGTTTTCAACTTCTAGTTTAGATTTGTTTTTCCTTCGCTTTCAATTCTTTCGTTTTCCAAGTTCTCAGAGTTAGATTTCTTTATTTAATTTCCAGATTTAGTTATTATGTCTAGATTCATTTTCTTCGTTGATTTCTTTATTGTTTTCTTTTCGATTCTTGCCTAGGTAGTTGTTATTGTTTTCTTTTAGTTTAATTTTCTAGATTAATTAGTTAGATTTATTTCCTTGCTTTCTAGATTAGTTATTTACTTGCTTTGATTTATTTGCTTTGATTTATTTTATTGCCTAGGATTTAAACCCCAAAACCCAAAAATATTCTTTACGTACTTTCTTAGTTTTAGGCTAGATTAGGATTTTTGCTACACAGTTATTTGCCCTGCTAAGTTTTCCGTCGAGATTCGACTTAGGGTTTTGCTTGCTAGTGCTACGATAGGATTTTGTTCTATTGCAAACACTTTTTAGTGAAACAAATTTTGGCGTCGTTGCCGGGGAAAACTTTAGGCTATTTAATTGTGTAATATTTTATTTTTATTTATTTTATTTGTTTTTCGTTTGATTTCTTTCTCCTTCCACTCGATACTTTTAATCCCTTTGTTGAGTGTTGTTTATGCATGGTCGCCGAAGTCTTCAAAGGAAATTAGTGCCGCACATCGACAACATCAATCAAAGGAAAGCAGTTCTAGCCGCGAAGGAGGAAGAGGAGATCGATTCCCAAGACTTTTCCTTAGTCTTGTTATTTGCAGAGCCCAAAGAAATGGCAGCAAGAGTTATGGGCGATTTTGCTCGCCCTACGTTCACAGCCACCACTTCGGCGACTGTCCTGACGGAAGCGATCAGGAATCATGAGCTTAAACCTCACCACATGGCGTTGCTCCCATCCTACCTAGGGCTGCCCAACGAGGATGCTTTGACGTTCATCCGAGAGTATTGCACGGTGGTGCAATCTTTCCCACTCTCGGGTCTCACGGAGGACAACTTGAAGATGAAGTGCTTCCCGTACACCCTCAAGGATCGAGCAAAGTCATGGTATTTGTCACACCCGGCCAACTCTCTCACCACATGGAATGCCGTTTGTGAGAAGTTCATGCTCAGGTACTACCCGAACCGCAAGACTCAAGAGGTGCTGTCGAAGATCATGAATTTTTCCCAAGACAACGATGAGCCATTTCACGAAGCATGGGAGAGGTTCTAAGAGCTACTTCAACAATGCTCTCATCATCAAATGGCATCGGAGTTGCTCTGGCAATATTTCTACGACGCACTCAACCGAACTTGTCAGTTCATGGTGGATAGTTCGGCCGGAGGCAACATAGCGGTCAAGACACCTGATGAGACGAATATTTTCGAGACGCTCGCTGCGAGTTCTCAACAAAAATCAGCTAGGCCAAGGAAAGTGGAGGCGAGTGCGATCTCGATGAGCTCCGATATGAAGAAGCAAATTGCCGACATGTATAGGGATCTCGAGAACTTGAAGATGAAGCAAAGTGCACCGGCCTCGAAGGTTGAAGAGAGGAAGCCGGATCAATGCAAGATTTTTGGAGAGCTTGGACACATAAAGGAGGTGTGCCACAACATGGGGGAGTTTCCATACGAAGGAGGAGTCGAGGTGTACGCCGCTCAAGGGTATCCGCCTCAAGTGCCTCCACCTCAAGGATATCAAGGAGGATACAATGGACGCTACCAAAATCCGAGGCCGACACAAGAGCAAGGTAATCCTCCTACATATCCAAATAGGCGCCCTCCACCATATAATAACCCCTATCCTCCACCAAATCCCTACTATCCTCAACCACCACCATATTATCCACCTCCACAATATCCTCCCAATCCATATTATCCACCACCTCCGTACTACCCACCTCAACCTATTCCTACCCCACCAACACACCTAAATTCTCGTCCTCAAGGACCTCCACAAAAGCCTCCCGTCGATGAGAGTCTCTCTACATTCCTACATGAAGCTAAATTGGCTCGAGAGGCTCAAGATGCTACCATTAAGAGGCTCGAGACGGCCATAGGCCAAATTTCTGGTTCCATGCACTTGATGCAACAACCGGGGTGAATTCCGAGCTAAGGGATTCAACCGCAACAAGCTCACGAGGTGCAAGCCCCATATCCCCCGTACGTTTCTCATTTTCCACCTCATTAAGCCCAAGCAGTCTCGGTGTTGCGGAGTGGAAGACAGGTGGACAATGGTGTTAATATGCCACCTCAAGGGCACTCAAGTGATAGATGGAGCCCAAGCACACGTTGGAGCAACGCCAGAAATCTGGCAGAATCTTGAGTTGGACGGACGTCCAACTTTTCTGGACGGGCGTCCAACCCTTCAGCCGTTGTTGGACGTGCGTCCAACGAGGTTTCTTCTCACCCAACAGGAGCCGGAGTTGGACGTCCGTCCAACTCTTCTGGACGTACGTCCAACCCCGATTCTCTGCGTCCAACAGTTACAGAAGTTGGACGTCCGTCCAACCCTACTGGATGGCCGTCCAACCCCGACGAGCCACACACGGAGTCCGAGGAGCCCGAGAAGGAGTCCCAACCTCTTCACAAGACGTCCAACCCCTATGTTCCTCCCATTCCTTATCCAAGTCGTGTGAAGAACAAGAAGCGCGATCAACAATTCATGGATCTATACAAGCTTCTTTCAAAAGTGGACGTGAACTTGCCCCTTCTTGATGTGATTCGCAACGTGCCACCATTCGTAAGGTTCGTGAAGGAGTTGACATCAAGGAAGAAGCCGTTTGATGAGATGGAGACGATTGCGGTGTCGGAGGTGGCAACATCGATAATGCAACACCCTCTTCCACCTAAGCAACGAGATCCAAGTTCTTTCATTATCACTATCTCTTTAGGTAATGGTAAGGAAGCATGTGGTATGCTAGACTTAGGTGCCGGTATTAATCTTATGCCTTATTCTATCTTTAAGGAATTAGAGTTAGGAGAACTTAAACCTACTCGCATGAGCCTTCAATTGGCGGATAGGTCTATTAGGTACCCTAGGGGTATTATTGAGGATATTCTTGTTCGTGTGGGGGGTTTGATTGTTCCCGTTGATTTCGTTGTTTTAGAGATAGGTGAGGTACAAGAGAATGGTATTGAGCACACACTTTTGCTAGGTCGTCCTTTTATGGCTACTACTAACACTTTGATTGATGTGAAGAGTGGTGTGATTAAGATGTCCATTTTGGGTGAGGATGTCTCATTTTCTGTGCATAAGAGTCGACGTATGTCATCGGTCAATTTAATTGATAATTGCTCTTTCATCGATCAGGTTGATGCCTTGGCCGAGTGCTCTTTTGTGCAGGATTTTGATACCGAGGAAGTATGTTGGGGATCCGGAGATCAAATGGATTTGGAGCGAATGGAGAGGGATATTGGAATCAAGCTTCCGTTTCCACCTCAAGATCCCGAGCTCGGCTCGAAAATTCCGGAGCCGTTGGAGTGGAAAGAGCTTCCTTCGCATTTGAAATATGTATTTTTAGAGGGGGGCAATCAAAAACCTGTAATTATCTCTTCTTCTTTGTCTCTTGTAGAGGAAGGAGCATTGGTGGGCATACTCCTGGAGAACAAGCTTGCTTTTGGATGGAGCTTGGCGGATATTCGAGGAATTAGTCCGGCCACATGCATGCATCGCATCAATCTCGAAGAAGGCGCTCGCCCCAAACGAGATGGACAAAGGAGGCTCAATCCAATGCTCATGGAGATCGTGTGCAAGGAAATTTAGAAGCTATTGGTGGAGGGCATTATTAATGCCATCGCCGATAGTGAGTGGGTGAGCCTGGTGCACGTCGTTCCAAAGAAGGGAGGAATTATGGTGTCGATGAACGAGAAAGACGAGTTGGTCGCCTCCCGCCCGGTTACCGGCTGGAGAATGTGCATTGATTATAGGAAGCTCAACGCTTCCACCAAAAAGGACCACTTTCCTCCCCCTTTTATTGATCAAATGCTTGATAAATTAGCCGGGCAGGAATTTTATTGCTTTTTAGATAGCTTGTCAGGTTACTACCAAATTGCGATAGCTCAGGAGGATCAAGCAAAGACGGACTTTACAAGCCCTTTTGGGACCTACGCTTATAGGAGGATGCCATTTGGTCTCTGCAATGCACCGGGTACGTTCCAAAGATGCATGATGTCTATTTTCTCGGAATATATTGGTGATTTTGTATAGATTTTTATGGATGATTTTTCTGTTTTTGGGTCGTCTTTTCATGAATGCTTGATGAAAATAGAGAGAGTTCTTAAGAGGTGCATTGAGAGTGGTGTTACTTTGAGTTGGGAAAAGAGTCATTTTATGGTTAAGAGTGGTATTGTTTTAGGTCATGTAATCTCGAGTAAGGGTATAGAGGTCGACAAAGCGAAAGTGGGGGTGATTGAAAAATTGCCACCACCTAGTGATGTCAAAGGTATTAGGAGTTTCCTTGGTCATGCGGGCTTTTATAGACGATTTATTAAGGATTTTTCTAAAATTAGCCAACCACTTTGCCGTTTACTTGCTCAAGATGTTCCTTTCCACTTCGATGATTCTTGTATGCATGCTTTTCTCACTTTGAAGGAAAAACTCATCTCTGCGCCTGTTGTAGTTGGTCCCGATTGGTCATTGCCTTTTGAAATCACATGTGATGCTTCTAATAATGCCGTAGGGGCTGTTTCGGGTCAAAGAGTCGATAAGATGCTTCGTGTGATTTACTATGCTAGTTTAACTCTTAATCCTGCTCAAGTGAATTACACCACCACCGAACAAGAGATGCTTGCTGTTGTTTTTGCCTTAGATAAATTTAGATCATACATCATAGGATCTAAGGTGATTATTTATAGTGATCAGGTGCTCTTAAACATCTTTTGACTAAAGCCCAAGCAAAACTTAGGTTGATTAGATGGGTCTTATTGTTACAAGAGTTTGATATTGAGATACGTGATAGGAAAGGTAGTGATAATCTTGTGGCCGATCATCTATCTCGTCTCGATTCACCTCCTCCATATGCTTCTCTTGATGATATTTGTGATTCCTTCCCTTATGAGAATGTTAATGAAGTTGATGTTACTCCATGGTTTGCCGATATTGCTAATTACTTGGCCGATAAGGACACTAAACCCGTCCTTAACGCTCAAGAAGAGAAAAGGTTTCTTCGTTTATGCAGGCAATACTATTGGGAGGACCCTCACTTGTTTAAACTTGGGAAGGACGAGGTGATTCGAAGGTGCGTTCCCGACCACGAGCAAGCTGAGGTGTTGCAACATTGTCACGAGGAACCGAGTGGAGGCCATTTCGGTGGGCAAAAGACTACACATAAGGTACTTCAAAGTGGGCTATATTGGCCCACTCTTTTTAAGGATGCCCAAGCCTTCTATCTTTCTTGTGATCGTTGTCAACGCGTCGGCTCGATTAGTCGACGCAATGAGATGCCTTTAAATCCTATCTTTGTGGTTGAGGTATTTGATGTATGGGGAATTGATTTTATGGGTCCTTTCCCCAAGTCTCATGGATTTGAATATATTTTGCTTGCCGTTGATTACGTGTCTAAGTGGGTTGAAGCTATACCCACGAAGACATGTGACTCTCACGTTGTCTTGAAGTTTGTACAGAAAAATATTTTGTGTAGGTTTGGTTTCCCTCGTGTGATCATTAGTGATGGGGGAAAGCATTTTTGCAACAAATTATTCGTGAAGCTCATGAAGAAGAACGCCATCACACACAAGATGGCGACTCCTTATCATCCACAAACTTCGGGACAAGCGGAGACGAGCAATCGGCAAATCAAAGGGATCCTTGAGAAGACGGTGAAACCATCAAGGAAGGATTGGGCCGACAAATTGAACGACGCTCTTTGGGCATATCGTACGGCTTACAAAGGCGTGCTTGGGATGAGTCCTTATAGGCTCGTCTATGGTAAGTCGTGCCATTTGCCCGTTGAGATAGAATTCAAGGTGTATTGGGCCCTCAAGCGCATCAACTTCGACCTCGATGACGCACACGATCGGAGGATTTTGCAAATGGAGGAGCTCGACGAGCTAAGGAACGAAGCCTATGACAATGCCAAGATCTACATGGAGAAGGTGAAACGTCTACATGATAGACGAATAGCCTACAAGGAGTTCAAACCCGGAATGAAGGTACTTCTCTTTCACTCTCGTCTTTGATTATTTCCGGGTAAGCTAAAGTCTAGGTGGGGAGGTCCATAAACGGTGGTGTAAGTTTTCCCCCATGGTGCGGTGGAGATCCAGAACGAGGATTCGGGATACATCTTCTCGGTCAACGGGAAACGATTGAAGCCTTACATTGAAGGGACGACATTGCCTCAAACGGTGGAGTTGATTCTCACCTCCGACCCCCCACTTTCCTCTTGAGTATTTGGTACGTCAAGCTAATGACGATAAACAAGCGCTTGGTGGGAGGCAACCCACGTAAAATATATATATATATATATATATATATATATATATATATATATATATATATATATATATATATATATATATATATATATATATATATATATATATATATATATGTAGTTTAGGATTCATTTTTGTTATTTGCGTTGTTTTCATTTTGTTTTCTTTTTGTTTTTCGTGCAGGGAGTAGTTCACAAGGATTGGCGTGAAGAGAGGTCGAGACGGGAAGGAAAATCGATTTTTGAGTAGATTTGGGTGTTGGACGGGCGTCCAACTTATGTTGGAGGTACGTCCAACATGTGCCAACCAAACTCAGTATCATGAGTTGGACTCCGTCCAACCCGAGTTGGACGGGCGTCCAACTCTAACTCACCAGCTCAGTATCGTGAGTTGGATGTACGTCCAACTTAGTTGGACGGCCGTCCAACCTGCGATAAGTTTCTTTTCCTTTTCCAAATCGATTTCCTTTACTACTTAACCTAAATCCTTTTCTTCCCTCTTATCTCTCTCCTTTCTCCTAAAGTTGTAGAATTAATAGCCTCCCGTCGCCGTCCGTCCGTCACCGTCCGTCTGTCGCAGTCCGTCCCTCTCCGCCGCCGCCACCTGTTGTTGCAGCCACTGATGCCGCCAATTGCCGTCGTTCCACAGCGCTGCATCGACGTTGTCCCTCCTCCTTGCCGTCAATTCACCGTCGGCAGTCGTAGGAAGAAGCTGCCGCCATCATAAGCTCCACCGCCAGAATTCACCCCGTGCCCAGATTCGTGTGGATGGCCGTCATGCATATTCTGGACGTGCGTCCAACACCAGCTGCTGCCCCGACGCAAAATTTAGCCCGTTTCTTCCTCGTCTCATCCCGCTTCCACTCTCCAACTCTCCTCTACCACCATGGCTCATGGAAATTCCTTCAACAACTCCCGAGTCGCTCTCGACACTCGTCTCGAGGCGAACCGACCCACCGGAGCCACCCCGGAGCAACTCGGTGAGCAACATGGTGTTCCTTTCCCCACTGACAGGTGCACTACTACACATTTTTATCTTCGATTTCGTGGTTTAAACATTAGACCCCCTAGGCACTTTAATGTTGAATTTCTTCGTCATTTGCCAGTTTGGAACACGCTTAGGGGATATCTAAATTATCTTGGTTTGACTCTTTGATTACCCATCAGTGGGAGGGGCACGATAGTCTTTGCTTGGAAATGTGTTGTAGCTTTAGGCTTGAGACGAATGATGATGGGGAATTGTGTATGTATAGCAAGTTCAATGGTGTGCTTTGGGAGGTGTCTAGGGCTGTGATGAACTCTGTTTTTGGCTTTCATTTTGGTGATAACTTGTCTAAATTTGTGCCCTCTGACTTTAATGTGGCTAATGCTTGGTTTTCATTGTCGGGGGTTGCAAACTATAGGACTTCGGGGGTCTCGAGTGCTTTTATTCATGATGACGCTTTACTTATCCTTCATCGTTTCTTGTCTTGTATGGTTACTGCTAAGAAGGAGCATAGTAAGGTGAATGATGTGGAAATATATTTGCTAACATGTGCTCGAGATAATATGCGTGTGTGTTTAGCCCCTTTTATTTGGGCTCAGTTGGCTAACGTGCAAAACAAGAGGGGAGCACACCCTACTTTGGGTTACATTGCTACAGGGTTAGCTCGTCATTTCGGGGTCGACACCACGCACTGTGAAGGACGAACCCCGAGTCAAGAGATCGCTCCAACCGACTTCATCAAGGCCCATCTTATGCGTTACCCGACAGAGTTCTTTCCTATGCAAGAGCGACCCTCGGTGATAGCATACTTTGCAAACCGCCGACGACGACGAGGGAATGTGCAAGAGGAAGTACAAGAGGAGGAGGAGCAAGCGTATGAAGCCGGAGATGATGACGAAGAGGGAGACGGTGAGGAGGAAGAAGAAGAGCAGCAAGAAGAGGAAGAAGAGCCCCGACGAGAGGTCCCGGCCGATGACGAGCTCCTAGTTCGCCATTACACACGACGTGATCGAGTTCGGGCCCGACAAGCTATGGAAGCCGAGATTCCCCCTTATTGGGCCGAGTTTCGGGCTGATTTTACACCCTTTCAACAAAATGTGTTTGATCGGTTCGATTCGTTGTCTACCCAAGTGACAGGGTTGGATAGGCGGGTGTTCAACTTTGAGAGTCACTTGACTCGATATACCGACTTCTCGGTTGGCTCTACCTCCGCTCCACCGGACCCGAACGATTCTCGATTTTGGGCTCCCAACGATCCTCGCTGGCAAGATCCACGGTTCCGAGGTCCATTCAACCCCTAGCCTTTCATTTTTTATTTGAGTCTTTCATTTCGTTTTCTTTATTTTGTACACTTTTACGCTTTTGGTGTTTTGTTTTTGAGCTTGTTTTGTAGGTACTCACTTGGAATCTCTCGGAATTTTGAGTGTGTTGGTTATCTTCGTGCGATAAGTCTTTCTATCCCTTTCCTTTTTATTTTCTTGCAATGGGGACATTGCTTGATTTTAAGTGTGTGTGTGTGTGGGGTGGGGGGGGGGGGGGGGGGTCTTTCAAACTTTTGGCATGAAGTGTTCGTTTTTGTTTTGTGTCTTGTTTGGTTTGATCGAGTCTAGTTGTGATCGAGTCTTGATTTATTTCCCCACTTAGGAATTTGTTTGAAATTGAGTTTATAAGCATGTGACTTAGGATTGGTTTGAATGATTTGATTTTGGAATATTTAGTTGTTGGAATTGATAGCATGAGTTAGGTTGGTTTAGTCTTGAGTTGTGATTGATTATGAATTGTGGGGCATGATCGATTTGAGTGTGAGGAGATGATTTATGATTTTGGATTATGAGTGATAAATCTAGATTGTTGCAACTTTGGATTGCTAGTATCATTTCCCCTTATGTAAAAAAAAAAAAAGAGAGTTTTGTTTATATGTGAATAAAAGAGTTGATAGGATTCTGCTCCTCTTACTTGTAATGTATGAAAATACTAGAGTAATGAGCATGGGAAACCACATGAAAAGGCTTTGAGAGACCCTCGAGTGATTAAATTTCATGAATTATGCCCTAAATGATATTCGTGTATGTGAGAATAAAGTGTTCGTAGGTACTCTACCCCTCTTGACAATGGGTACGGGAAACCGCACTAGGATGCTCGATGAGACCCATCGATTATTAAACCTAGTGAATTTTGTGCCAAAAACGTTCACTTGTGTAAAAAAAAAAAAGAAGAAGAAAAAGAGTTATATTGGTGATTGAGTAGAATAAAAGGGGAAGTAGGCTATGACAGATCCGGGCTGAAGATCCACAACGATTTGAGTGATTATTCATCATATTTACAAAGAGCGTTTATAGATAAAGGATTAAAACGGTAAAGAGAGCAAGAGATTCATGCGTTTTATTGACCATAATCACGTATTTCATACAGGTTTCATACAAACATTGTTCGCATAAAGATAAGGAGTAATAATCGAGCTATATGCTTAGACAAAGGGCATTTCTAGCCATAAATCAGGCAAATCCATGGAGTTTAGAACTCATTCAAGTGGAAGGCGAAGAAAGTAAGTGTGAAGAGAGAGGGAAGCGAGGAGCGAGAAGCTCTACGAGGCTTCGTCCTCTCTTAACAGCGAGGGTTATACCTTAGGTTCGAGATGATGTGTGAGAGAGAGACTCTTCCCGGTAATGGAAATGAGAGATGGAGGTGATCGTGGATGAGGTTTCCCGGAAGAGGACCTCGAAAACTTCGATTGCTTGAGCTCGAAGGAGCTCGCAGAAGAATGTATGAATGAATGGAATAGTACGCAAGGTGCGTGTGTGTATGAAGAGTTGTGTTGTGATGATGAATAATGAGGTGTGCGATCACTCGGTATTTATAGATGTAAAGAGGGTGAAAAGGTGAACATTCGTGTGAAGGGAGGACAGAAAAGGAATTCCTGTGGAGACAAGATTTCCTTCGTCATCAATTTAGTGGTCCTTACTCTAGAGTGTATAGAGTCATGCGGACTGTGTGTCAGGCAGATCCTTAGATCTCAAACAGATGCCTACGGCTTCTGCATAAGCTGAGATCTGGACAGATCCTTATAGCATCTTATATGAGCCGCGACATCTGTATTGAGCAGATGTGAAAACTAATTCTAGCCAGAACTTATCATTTCATTTGTTTTGGCAAGGCTCCTGCGTTTGACGTAACACTCGATGCCTTAGGGAAATAATTTTAGCTACTATTCGAGATCGTTGTATGGTATTATTGGCAATAACTCTTTTTAGAGGTGATACCCCAGAGTTATGAGAGGCACGTTTCCTTAGCATTTAGAATAATTTCTTAGCAAGGCTGATACTAGCCCCTATCAGCTACTTCCCCCCCCCCCCCCCCCCCCCCTAGGTCCAGAAGCGTGCTTGTTAGCTTCTGGCAGATGCTTTGGCGAGGAGGGGTTACATTATGGATGTCACGATTGTCTTGTCGCATGAAAAATAGTGCGACATTTAGTCTTTCGAGGGCAAGGAAACGTGAGAACTCTTCCCTTCATTATTATTACTTCTTCGATGTGACTGAAACACAAGAGAGATATGCTCCATTATTTTTTGTCTATAAAAAGCCTTATCTTTTCTTCATCACTCATTACTGCTGAGACCAATGATTAAATCTTAATCATTAAGCTTGAGCTTCTTCAGGCTATGAAGGTGCTTTCTCCGTGTTATATGAGGTTTTGGTGGTTCCCTTGGGATGATCTTGAGGCTTTTTATTGCTCGCTATTTCGTGAAAAAATTAGCCTCATTTTCTGAAGGGAAAAACCCACATTCCTGCTTATCTTCCCATGCTATTTATTGTTTCTACTTTTCCTCTTCTCTTGTGACCAGTTTTGGTGATTTCATCGGGGGGCAGAATTGAATAACTGCGTGCTATTTTATCATTGTTACACTATTATTATCATTTTTTATATTCCGCGTGTGTAAGCACGCTCAAAGAAAGAATGAGACCCCTCTTCTGGAATTAATTAAATTCTGGTGCGATGGGGGGAAACGTACTTTCTCTTCTTCCCATTTTCCCCTTTATTTTCTCTTTTCCCAAATTTACGAGTAGTAACTACTCATCTTCCTTTATATTTTTCAAACTTTCGAAGGAAGAGAGGAAACTTTTTCCATTCCCCTTCAATTTTTTGACGCTCCTTCTCCCTACTGCACAGGTGTTCTTTACATTTCACCTTTCTTAGATTTTTCGTTATCATCTCTTTAGACGACTGCTATGAAATCTTCCTCTTCTCGGCGAGGTACTTCTGACCATCAAGGCCGTAGCAGGTCTACTAGATCTGCTTCAGTACCTGAGGTACAGAGGGGGAATATGGAGTATAAACCAAAGAAACAGATTTTACCCCTAGAAAAATATGAATCTTCTACCCTAGTTAGGGCAGCATTAGATGTTTTTATTAGAAAAGTGAAGGAGTTTGGGGGATACTCCCTAAGAGTTCCCGGGGAGAACAAGCGTCCTTCATTATTGAAGCCTCCTCTAAAAGCCTTTTGGTTCTTTCAATTGGGGGCCGGACTACGCTTTCCCGTGCCTCCTTTCTTCATTCGCATTGCTAATTTATACAACGCTCCTCTAAATTAACTTAACCCGGCCTCCATTCGTAAGGATACTTTTTTTCCATATGATTGCTAGCCTAGAGGGGGTGAAGGACACAACGTTCTTTTTCTTTCGTACCCATGAATTAAAACACAGGGATTCTCATCTGTATTTTTCTCCCAATGTTCGTTTTGCTGATATATACGACAAATATGAGTCCATAGATAAAGACTGGCATAAATGCTATCTGACAGTTAGCCCTCCTCCAGGCATTTCTTGGAATATCCCTAACATCAACTTGTATAGGAATCCTAGCAAAGAGAAATAATGTCTGCACTTTTGCGCGAATACCCTTCTGATCATACCATGCTTAGGCCTCTTGTAGAGAGTGAAGAGACTCTTTCCTTCTTTGGTTTGAAACCCTGCGTCCCCTGGTCTCCGTTAATGGGTAAAAAATTTCTTTGATGTTACCGCTGTTTTTCAATTTTTCATATATCCTTCGTTAGGTATATGAGCAATATTAATCTTTTCAATGTATATAGGAATGGACGTCTCTAAACAAAATTTTAAGAAGAAAGCGTATGATAAACTTTAACGGATGATTGCCGAAGCTGGCCCTAATGATGGGGCTCCTGGTCTTGTTAAGGAGGCTTCCACAGCGGAGCGTGAAGCCTTCTCTTCGCCTGCAAGAGGTTCTGCCAGCTTGCCCAAACCCCCACGAGGAACAGATGCTTCTTCTTCCTCTCGATCAAAGGCAACAGCTCAATGGAAGGGGAAAAGCAAAGTTTCCCTTGACTCAATTCCTCCTTCCGCTATTAGCTCTACCCCTCCAGAGCCTAAGGACTCTTTGTCCCTATCATCTCGAGGCTTGACTCCTGTTTCTACTGAATCGGGGCCCATGGTGGATGTAGAGGGTCTTGCTCCCTCTTCCCCTTTCTCTGTCACCCGTCCTTCTATGGAGGGTTTTGGCTTTTCTTCATCAGGTCAGGACCTGTCTGCTACAGAGGCTTCTCCCACTGTTGGGAATTGTTAAGAACGAAAATGTTAAGGGGGAACTACATGGGACACTTTAAAAATGTAGTGTTTTGATTTGATCCCAAAACCCCAAGCGTTCTGTTCCCAAGCGACCCATTTTTTGATGTAGATGATAGGTTAGAATTTTTCTAAGCCTAAACTGTTAGGATGGCTTTATTTTGCTTAGCCTTAGACTGCAGGAATTCCATGTGAAGGCCACTCGCTTGAGTGTGTTTTTCAAAGCGAAGCAAGTCTAGCAAGCTGAAGTGAAGCGTGCCGAAGAATAGTGTAGCGAAGCAATCGCTACAGTAGATTCAAAGCAAGTCTGCCAAAGCGAAGCGAAGCGAGCGCTACAGTGGAATCAAGTAAACCCACTAAGGCGAAGCGAAGCGTGCGCTACAAAGAAAAGTTGAAGCAAGTCAACGCGGGTCAACATTAACTTAAAAAGTTTCTCGGGAAAATTATTCCCAAGTGACTCACTACGAAGATGACCACGAAGCGACTCACTTCAGAGCGGCTGCTACAACTTCAAAGCAAAGCGAGCCACTACTTACCAGAAAGCGACAGCGCGACTCCCGCCCATATTTTGAACTCCAGTCAACAGGAGATCGTAGCATTAATTACAAGATCTCCACGTGTCGAATGCGGAGTGGAGCGGAAGAGTTGACTGCCAGGCCGACAGGGCGCCGCTACAGTACTGGCTCGCTCCAGTTACTGTTGAAGTTGGAGTTTAGCCAGATTTGGCAAATGGACAAACTACGCATCTGCAAAAGCATACTGGCTGCACAAAGTACTGTGGAGTGGAGGAGGGAGTATCCGTCGAGGAAGCAATAATACTCATGGCCGGCTAGACGATCGAGCATTTGATCTACGAACGGGAGTGGAAAGTGATCCTTCCTTGTTGCTGCGTTGAGAAGACGATAATCAATGCACACTCGCCATCCCGTGACGAGCCTTGTCGCGATCAGCTCTCCTTTCTCGTCGTTGATGACCGTCATGCCTCCTTTCTTTGACACCACTTGAGTAGGGCTCACCCACTCACTATCCGAAATATCATAGATCATGCCGGCATCAAGCAACTTCAGCACCTCCTTCCTCACAACTTCTTGCATGGCTGGGTTTAATCGTCTTTGAGGTTGGACTCTTGGGCGATGGCCTTCCTCGAGCAAGATCCTATGCATGCAAATCGTAGGACTAATACCTTTGATGTCGGCAATCGTCCATCCAATTGCAGATTTGTGCTCCCTTAACACCCTCAATAGCTTGTCCGTGTTTGCCTCCGTGAGATGAGAAGATACGATCACCGGATACGTCTCTTCTTCTCCTAAGAACTTGTACTTGAGGTGCTCGGGTAATGGCTTCAATTCCACCTTAGGGGCCGCATCCTTCTTCTCTTCCTCTTCGAAAAATCCATCGTCCACCTTCTTGTTGATGTCAAGATATGAAACCTCCTTGTGGTGACTCGATGGTTGATTAGCCTCCAACTGATTGAGATACTCGAGAATCTCGTCGCAAGCTTTATCCAACTCCTCGTAGGCATAGAGAGAATTCGAAATACAATGGTTAAGTGCCTCCTCCGAAGTAGGTGGTATCAATGTCTCGATGGAGAAGATATCCTCACGTTGATCGTCGGGTCTCTTCATAGCTTCGTAGATAGAAATTTTCAGTTCCTCCCCGTTGACTCGAAATGTGAGGTCTCCATCTTGCACATCGATCAACGCTCTCCCCGTTGCTAAGAATGGCCGCCCCAAGATCAATGGTTGATTCGTGTCCTCGGGCATGTCCAAGACTACGAAATCTGCCGGAAAGACGAGGTTCTGCACTTGAACGAGAACGTCCTCCACTATCCCCCTTGGATATGAAACTGATCGGTCCGCCATAAGTAGAGAGATGGTGGTTGGCTTCATCCTCCCGATCTTGAGCCGGTTGAAAATAGGGAGAGGCATCAAATTTATGCTAGCACCAAGATCACATAGCACGTTTTGGAAGATTTGATCACCAATTTTGCACGACAACAAGAACCTCCCGGGATCCTTTTGCTTCAATGGTAGCTTCCTTTGGATCACCGCGCTGCACTCCTCTGTGAGATTGATCGTCTCGAACTTCCCCCACTTCTTCTTCCCCGAAACCGCATCCTTGATGAACTTCATGTGGTTGGGCATGTCTCGGAGAGCATCGAGAAGTGGTATGTTGATGTTGACCTTTTGTAGTATCTCCATGAAGCGTTGATACTTCTCGTCTTGCTTCGTCTTGGTCAATCGTTGCGGGAAGGGAGCCTTCGGAGTGTACGTCGGAAGTTGGTGCGGCTGCTGGGCCTCTCGACCGACCTCTCGATCGAGAGAGGTGTCGAGAGGTCCCTTCTGACTTTGCTGTTTGACCTCTCGATCGACCTCTCGATCGAGAGAGGTATCGAGAGGCTCCATCTGTATCTCCTCGTCGTAGACCTCTCGATCCTCCTCTCGATCGAGAGGGGTGTCGAGAGGTGGTTGCTGACTTCCAGGGTGGACCTCTCGATCGACCTCTCGATCGAGAGAGGTGTCGAGAGGCCCTCGCCTCGGCTCTTGTATCCTTGTTTCCTCGAGCACTACGTTCTTGAAGTTCCCGACTCCTTTCTTCTCAGCTTCCAAGGATGGATTTGTGTATGTGGTGCCGCTCCGAAGCTCAATAGCATGAACGTGATGGTTGTTCTTCGGGTTTTGCTCCGTGTTACTTGGGAATTGGCCGGGCTTATGGACTCCTCCTTGAGCGTTGGCTATTTGACTCATTTGCGTCTCCAACATTTGCATTTGTTTGGTCAACGCATTGATGCTACTCGCTAAGTTGTTGGTTGATGTACTTTGAGTGAGCTCCAACGTCCTCAACTTCGCATCTTTTTGTGTCATCCTCATCTCCGATTGAGCCATATATTGACGAATTAAATCGTCGGTGGACATCTCCTTCTTGGGCTCTTGGATGACTCCGTTCTCGACATGGAAGCCGGGAGGTGGTTGCAAGGCATTGTTCGGATTGGCATAGGAAAAGTTCGGATGACTTCGGTTGTTAGGAACATATGGCTTCTTGTACCCTCCTTGGTAGTTCGAACCTCCTTGTCCTCCTTGCCCTCCTTGCCACTTGTTTCCTTGATTCGGTTGCCACTTGCCCCCTTGTTGCACAAAATTGGCATCTTCCTCTTCGGTTGGGTTTGCTTGATCGTCCGTGATAGCATCGCACCGAAGCACTCCTTTCTTGATAGAATCCAACTCATTCGCTGTTTTTGTATACTTCTCCATCAAGTCCTCGTAAGCATCGATCCCAATGTTGGCAACTCTCCTTCTTCCAAGCCGTCGATCGGTAGCCTCTTCATAGCTCGAATTTACGGTCAGCTCAATAATCTCCATAGCCACTTCGTACTCATTGTTCAAGAATCCTCCCTTCGAAGCGTAATCGAGCTCCTTCCTACACAACTTGTTCAAACCACGATAGAAGCACGTGATTTGATCCTCCTTACTAATCCCATGATTCGGGCATGCTCGAAGTAACTTCTTGAATCTCCCCCACGCCTCATAAAAGTGCTCATCCTCATATTGTTGAAATTGGTTGATCTCATTGATAAGCTTTTGAGCCCTCGAAGGTGGGAAGAACTTGTTGAGAAACTTTGTGCACATCTCAGCCCAAGTAGTGACCTCCTTCTTGTCCAATCCATCCAACCACTCTCTTGCATCGTCCTTGAGAGACCACACGAAGAGACTAAGTTTGAGGTAGTCCGAAGATACTCCATTGGCTTTGTATGTAGCACATATGTCCAGAAATTGCTTCAAGTGCGCGTTGGGATCCTCCGCCGGTGATCCTCCGTATTGATTGTTTTGCACCATGTTGATGAGGGACGTCTTGAACTCGTAGTTGTTAGCTTCCGTGGTCCCCCATCCTCCTTGCTGAAATTGGTCCACGACCGGTTTGAACCGATCGTTCAAAGTCCTCCTCACTTGATCCGCCATTGAATCGAAACTCCTTGGTGAATCGGGTGGTGAAGAGGGGGGGTGTATCGATCTTCTTTGCCTCCTTTCCTCGCCTCAATGATCGAAGAGAGCGCTCTAACTCCAAGTCTATAGGAATAGGATTTATCCCTTTAGACCTTGTGGTCATGCACTACCTAAAACCAAAGAGAAGAAAAGAAAAACGTGAGATCAATAAACCGAAAACAGAAAATAAAAGTGCCTAAATCACCTATTAATTCTATTTCAAAATATGTGTATGAAATCTAATCAATCCCCGGCAACGGCGCCAAAATTTGATCGCACTATTTCTACCACACAAAAATAGGTGTAATATAATGAAGCACGAGTATCGTATCCACAGGGACTGACAAGTCGAAAACACACACAATACCTCTACTTAAGAACAAATGTGATGTCTAGGCTTTTAAGAGTTTAGGATGTGGTATTTATAGACTAGGCAAATAATAAAAAGACTCAATTAAATCAAATAAGGAAACAAAGTGTGCAGGAAAATAATTAGTCAAAATTAAACAACTTAAGGCACAAGCAATTAAATAAATAAGGAAAGTGAACAATTAAGGAAAAGTGTTGATTCTAGGGAAGCCTACCTAATCAAACTTATGCAAGTAATTAATGAATACAATTAACCAATTTAATCCAATCTAAATGTGATACATGCAAATATAACTTACACCCCGATTAAAGCAATGCAAGTAGTCACCTAACAAGATCCTAATATTCTCTCGAATTATAAGAATCGAATCAAGTGCAAAATAGAACAAGTACCAATAATATAGTCAACTAGGTTCAACTACGACACCAAATCAACTATATATAAACATATAACAATTCAATTATCAATCATGAGAATTAAACTATTATATCATGCTTTCATGAGATCGATTATGCAATTATCCGATTAAGGCATAAACACATAATTATGCATACACAATTAATGGCCAGTTAACTATGCATGAGAATAAGCACCATGAAACATGCATCTAGATTGGAAGGCTAATTGTAAACAAAAACACTTACATAGATTCAATTAGGCATTCAATCCCTAAAATCAACTAAGAAATTTAGCTAGACATAATTAAAGTAGACATGAACACAAAAGATTGAAAGAACATAATTAAAAAGTAAGAGTAAGAAAAACTTGGAATTGAATCTTGAACACGAAGAACTTCGAAACTTGAATCTTGAATAAACTTAAAAAGCTCCAATGTAAAATACAAAACTCTAAAATAAAAGTATGCTAGAAAATATGGTGTTTGCTAGATTAGGTTTACAATGCTAGAATAGGAGTATATATAGGAGAAATTTACATAAGGAAAACCTAGACCAAAAAGGAGTCTAATTAAAAAAAGGAGAAAAATCCTCGGCTGGACACCTCTCGACCTCTCGATCGAGAGGTCGATCGAGAGGGTATAAATTCTGCTCTCGATCGATAACTCAAACAGAAGGCACCTCTCGATACCTCTCTCGATCGAGAGGTCGATCGAGAGGCCTTCACTCGAACTCAAATCTTGGATTTTCAGCTTCGATCTTCACGCCTTTTCTCGTCTCGGGGTTTTATCATCGATTTATCATCAATTTATGCCTGAAAACACAGAAAAACACCTACAAGCATAATATTGTCCCATATACTAAAAACTATATAAAACATAGACAATACTATAAAATCGAGACACAAAATTGACTCTTTTTGGCTATGAAAACAAGGTAAATTTCACCTATATCAAATCCCCCAAACTTAAACATTGTTCGTCCCGAACAATACCAAAACATAAACAATAGACTCTAGCATTGTGAACTATATAGGCCTCAAAAACTTTTCAAAACCAATACTCATGATCATGATCCAAACTATGCATACAACCTTAGCATCAATAACACAACCTATCCAACAAATTCGAAACATGTCAATCTATCAAAGAACACTCTCCAATCATGTGAGATTATGTATATAAGTGAACTCTCAACTCTCTCAAAGAAAAGATGTAATATAATGTACATCATGGGGTTCACTCAACATCAATGTAATGCAACATGTTTACCATATGCTTGCCCCTAATCTCAACATCTCCACCTAATGTAATATTCACAAACTAAGATCAAAAAGGTCTTTATAAAGCTTGTAATGTAGGGACATTGGTTAAGGTAGGGAACATATAGGCCAAGTGACTCAAATTACTCCAAATCATCAACCTCTTTTCTTCAACTTCACCCAAAGTATAGATTTTACTCCATCTTCTACCATCCAACACCAACTACAAAACTCAATCTCAAGATGCAACGTATACAATACAAGCTAACTATCCCCTTATGCTTATTTTCATACTTTTTTTTTTTTTTTTTTTCTCTCTAGAGCTCAACTAATGAATGTTCTTTCTAACAATGAACAAAGGCTCTATATTTCTTTTCTCTTTTTTTTTCTTTCACAACTATTTTTTCTAAGCTTATAGGGATAGCTAACTATACTTAATCAAGCATCTCAAATTCTTTTCTTTTTCTTTTCACACCACATCAAGATAATCTATTCAACTCCTTCCCACATCATCAACTAACTCCACTAAAGATACCCTTATCCATCCAAACCTCCTATCATCCAAGCTTAAGAAAGAAAGGCTCATAGCAAGGCTCAAAGGGGGTAAACAAAGATAATGATCAAGGTTAGTGTATGGGATTCATGTGGCTACGAAAGAATGGCCTAATATCATCTCCTAGTTCATAAATATACTAAGGTCTTGACGGAGAAATAGGGCAAGTTCTAGAAACAATGAAGCATACATGATCACTCAATCAAGAAAATAGGCATCAACATGCACCAATAGCTCAAAACTCACGGGCTCAAACTAACTAGTTCCCGACTTCATGACATGCTTCAATTTCATCAAATAAAATCGCGTCGCTTCGCCAAGGTTCCATGCATAATAAAGATCATGAATTTTCTCCAAAAATCAATCACCAATTTTCTATCATTGGCCAAATTCACAACACTATCGTCACATGCTTACTTGACTCAATTTAAACCTAAAACTCAAAACAATAAAAGACTCTAACATACCCCAAAATAATACTAACAAATAAAAGACTCTCAAAACAAGAAAACAATAAAAGTAATTAACTTAGACACTCTTTCCCTCCCCCAAACTTATTTCAAAGCATAGCAACGAAATAAGTTTAAAGAAAAGAAGTAGGCTAAGTTAAAAACTGACCTCATTGAAATGGCGGCGGGAAGGGAGGGTTGTCGGGGTTGTTGGGGTCGAATCGTTGATGGCTCTCCGGGTAGTGAGGATAGAAATAGTGCATCTCATGCACCATCCTATTATAATTCTCCAAATATGCTCGTTCATCCTCACGCCTCTTCGCCTCCTCTTCTCGAAATCTCCTCTCATTCTCAATGTAGGCGTCGAGAGTATCAAAACGACTTCCAATAAATGTGCAAAGATCCCCTACCTCGGTTCTCAACGTTTGTACCTCTTCGCGAACTCCTCTTACTTGGGATTCAACAAACTCCCTACTATCCCAATGATAGTTGTCCATTGCTTCCATTGACTCCGTGTGCCAATCCCGCATCGTAGAGAAATCCGGAGCTCTCATATGAAAACCGGGCTGTGGAACACCCTCGTATCCTTGCTCAAAAGCATCTTCCCCTTGATCAAATCCCCTCTCATATTGCTCAGCCTCGTCGTCATCTTCCTCCTCCTCATCATCATCACCACCGTCGTCGGGTCTTGGACCTCCCTCAGCCCACATAAGCTCCTTGTGTTGAGGAGAATCCATCTTTCCGTTCCCTCTCCGCAACTTATCGTTCCCGATCACCTCCGTCAAATAATTGTTCGGAAGCGGAAAGAGATAAATGCCACTCATCCCATGCAACTTGAAGAACCACCCGGACGTGTCATATGAAATCATCCTAGCAAGCTCCAACGTGCGTCTATCTACGAAGATGGACGTAGATACGGGCTGCTCTCCAATCGGAATGTTGAAGTGTTGGGCAATGGGAGTGACGAAAGCTCCTATCCCGATCTTTTGCCCCCCGAACAAGTATGCTTGGCTCTCCATATGATCGACGAGATAAAGGGCTGCATTTTGTGAGTGGCCTCGATATGAGGTCCAAATAAGATGAGCGTCGGTGGCAAGGAAGGTGCCAGAGTCATGACGGGAGTGGATGGTGCACGAGATCAGCCTGTGGAAGTAGCGAATCGTGGGATTCCGAATCGAGGTGGCCTTTGCTTTCGCCGGGTTGTAGGATCTCGTTCGTTCCTCCTCGAAATCCACGAATTGTGCCCACAAATCTTGCAAATCTGGATGATTGTTGCCAATATACTCACCACGCTTGTTTCCTCCGATGATATCGTTAAGTTGATCCATATCAAGCTCTCTCGGTTGACCACCGAGTTGGAAACGAATGACGTGGGGCACTTGATTGACTCGCTCCACTACCAATGTTGAGAGAAACTCCACCGTGAGAATGTGGTAGGTGAAGTGATTCCCTTGAAATATGTTGGTGAAGCCTCCTCGTTGCATCAATTGCGTGATCTCATTAGCTATCCCCATCGCTGCCACTGTCTCTTGATGTAGGAACCGGCAGTGCTTGTGCTTGAGTTGCACAAGGTGAGACCATCTCCTCTTTGACTCCGCCGTCGTGAGCTTGAGTTTGAACGCTTTGGGCTCCAAACTTGAGGGCATCGACCTCACCGGCGGTATCCTTGTCTCCGGGATAGTCCTATCATTCTTCCATGTCTCCTTTCCCTTGCTCGAAGAGGTGACCTTTTCTTTTCCTTTGCCTTTGCCCGACGAGGTTGAAGCAACATTCTTGCCCTTGTCTCTTGCCATCACTAGTACCTAAAAAATATCACAAATCAATACAAGAGATGCAAGAATATAGCAATTTAAATCCTCTTCCCCCAAACTTCAACCAAGCTCAATTCTCCCCCATTATCAACTCAATTTCATCACCAATTTATACAATCACCACAATACTCTTCCATAATCATGAACTTATAATCACACAATCTCAATCTCATGTATATAGATATCAACGAATCTTCAATAATTCATAGACAAATATAAAGACCTATTCGATTATCCATACACAATTATCTCTGCATTCATCCATGAATTCAATTCATACAAATAATTCAATGAATTCCATGAATCCAATCTATCATGCTCAATCTAATACCCAATCTATCAATTCAACGAATTTAACCATCAAAATTGAATTTTAATCGGTCAAAACATACAAAATCATGTAAAGAATCAAGAATTGATAGCAAGAGAGCAAGAAATCGAGTACCTTTTGACGAATCGAAGAAAGAAATCGAGAGAATTTGTGTGTGCTAGAGAGAATTTGTGAGTTATGAGAGTATGGTATGTGAGTTGTGTGCAAAAGGTATATTTAAAGGAGTAGATAAACCTGGTCAAAGTCGGAATGTGCGCCGTCAACGACCCTCTCGATCGACCTCTCGATCGAGAGAGGTATCGAGAGGTGCGTACTGGAATCTGAAATCTGACCTCTCGATCGACCTCTCGATCGAGAGACCTGTCGAGAGGTAGCTACTGGAATCTGACATTTGACCTCTCGAACGACCTCTCGATCGAGAGAGGTGTCGAGAGGTGCTGCTCTTTACGTACTGACCTCCCCTCTCGATCGAAAACACGGGGTCTCGATCGAGAGGCTTCACGTGACACACCTGGGAATCAACAATTCAAAACCTCTCGACCGACCTCTCGATCGAGAGAGGTGTCGAGAGGTCCTTACTGTATGCCAAAATTTCACCTCTCGAACGACCTCTCGATCGAGAGAGGTGTCGAGAGGTCCTGCTCGACTTTGTTTTCTACACAACTTTTAACATTTGTTAGTATACTAAGGGGTTCGACTCTAAAATACGAAATTTGACTCAAAACTACGAAAAATAAACTACCTAAAACTCTCAAACGTAGAACGAAACAAAATAAAATAAAAAAAACGGGATACGAATATTGGGTTACCTCCCAACAAGTGCTACGTTTTACGTCTTTAGCCCGACGATACCTCCTTTCTACTTTGGATCATCGAGGTGAATGGCCGCTTTCTTAGGGAATAGAGGCATCGGCTTGAAGTAGTGCTTGAGGCGATGTCCATTCACTACGAATTTCTCACCGTCGTTCTTCAACACCTCAAATGCACCATTCTTCAAGTCCTTGTAAATGACGTACGGCCCCGACCACTTACTTTGCAATTTTCCTGGAAACAAACGAAGTCGAGAATTAAAAACAAGAACATCATCACCAATTTCGAACTTACGCTTTTTGATGCTCAAGTCGTGGAATCGTGCAGCTCGTTCCTTGTAGATCCTCGAATTTTCGAATGCTTCGTTTCTCCATTCATCAAGCTCCAACAGGTCGTCACATCTTTGGCCCATGGCTTCCTTGAACTCGAAGTTAATCCTTCTCGTCGCCCAATAAGCTTTATGCTCCAACTCCATTGGTAAATGGCAAGACTTGCCAAATAGCAATTGATATGGCGACCTCCCGATTGGTGTCTTGAAAGCCGTCCTATAGGCCCAAAGTGCGTCATCCAAGTACTTCGCCCACTCCTTTTTGTTGGTGACGGTCTTCTCCAAGATTTGCTTGATCTCTCGATTAGCTAACTCGGCTTGACCGTTTGCTTGAGGGTGGTAGGGCGATGTAACTTTGTGCTTGACTCCGTATTTTGCAAGAAGCGATCCTAACCAACGATTGTTGAAGTGGCTCCCCCCATCACTAAGCAAAGCCCTCGGAGTTCCATACCGAGTCAAAATATTTCGCTGGAGGAATTTGATCACCACCTTCGAATCGTTGGTTGTAGTCGGAATGGCCTCGACCCATCTAGAAACATACTCCACCGCAAGTAGAATGTAGGAGAACCCTTGAGACTTGGGAAAAGGACCCATGAAATCAATCCCCCAAACATCGAAGAGCTCCACTTCCATGATAGTTCGTTGCGGCATCTCGTCCCTCTTCGTGATATTCCCCATCCTTTGGCATCGATCACATGACTTGATGAACTCATGGCAATCCTTGTAGATCGACGGCCAATAGAAACCACTATGAAAGATCTTGAGGGCGGTCCTATTCGCTGCAAAGTGTCCCCCATTCGGAGCGCTATGGCAGTCTTCGATGATCTTCTTCCATTCCGATTGTCGAACACATCACCTTATAACTCCATCAGCACACCTCCTATACAAGTATGGATCATCCCAATAGTAGAACTTACAATCGTGGAGGAACTTCTTCTTTTGGTGAGACGATAGATCCTTGGGCACATGATGGATCACCAAATAGTTGACGATGTCGGCGAACCAAGGTGTCAAATCGTCCATCTGAAAAATCTGCTCATCGGGAAAACTCTCCTTGATTTCAATGTTCGAATCCTCTCCTTCCACGGGCTGCTCGAGTCTCGAGAGATGGTCGGCCACCACGTTCTCGCATCCTTTCCTATCCTTGATCTCCATGTCGAACTCTTGAAGAAGCAAAATCCAGCGAACTAACCTTGGCTTCGAGTCCTTCTTGTTGAATAGATAGCGAATGTCGGCATGGTCGGTGTGCACAATCGTGTGAGATCCCACCAAATAAGGTCTAAACTTATCAAAAGCGTAGACCACAGCAAGTAACTCCTTCTCCGTGGTGGTGTAGTTCCTTTGAGCCGAGTCCAATGTCTTACTAGCGTAGTAGATCACTCGGAATAGCTTCTCCCTTTTCTACCCCAAAACAGCTCCTACCGCCCAATCGCTTGCATCGCACATGAGCTCGAACGGGGCACTCCAATCCGGTGACACCAAGACGGGAGTAGAGATAAGCGCCTTCTTTAACGTCTCGAAGGCTTCCAAGCACTCATCATCGAACACGAACTTGACATCTTTCTCGAGCAATCCACACAACGGCTTCGTGATCTTTGAGAAATCCTTGATGAATCTCCTATAGAAGCCGGCATGTCCTAGGAAACTCCTCACCGATTTGACATTGGTTGGCGATGGCAATTTCTCGATGGCTACAACTTTGGCTCGATCCACCTCCAATCCATATGAAGACACCTTGTGACCTAGCACAACTCCTTCTTGAACCATGAAATGGCACTTCTCCCAATTGAGAACGAGGTTCGTCTCTTCGCACCTTTGAAGTACCGTGGCGAGATTCTCCAAACATTGGTCAAAAGAGGGACCAAAGACTGAAAAATCATCCATAAATACCTCCATGATATTCTCGATCAATCCGTGGAAGATGGCCATCATGCACCGTTGGAAAGTGGCCGGTGCATTGCATAATCCGAACGGCATCCTCCGATAAGCAAAGACTCCATATGGGCATGTAAATGCCGTCTTGTGTTGGTCCTCCGGAGCGATGGCGATTTGATTGTAGCCGGAGTATCCTTCGAGGAAGCAATAATACTCATGGCCGGCTAGACGATCGAGCATTTGATCTACGAACGGGAGTGGAAAGTGATCCTTCCTTGTTGCTGCGTTGAGAAGACGATAATCAATGCACACTCGCCATCCCGTGACGAGCCTTGTCGCGATCAGCTCTCCTTTCTCGTCGTTGATGACCGTCATGCCTCCTTTCTTTGACACCACTTGAGTAGGGCTTACCCACTCACTATCCGAAATATCATAGATCATGCCGGCATCAAGCAACTTCAGCACCTCCTTCCTCACAACTTCTTGCATGGCTGGGTTTAATCGTCTTTGAGGTTGGACTCTTGGGCGATGGCCTTCCTCGAGCAAGATCCTATGCATGCAAATCGTAGGACTAATACCTTTGATGTCGGCAATCGTCCATCCAATTGCAGATTTGTGCTCCCTTAACACCCTCAATAGCTTGTCCGTGTTTGCCTCCGTGAGATGAGAAGATACGATCACCGGATACGTCTCTTCTTCTCCTAAGAACTTGTACTTGAGGTGCTCGGGTAATGGCTTCAATTCCACCTTAGGGGCCGCATCCTTCTTCTCTTCCTCTTCGAAAAATCCATCGTCCACCTTCTTGTTGATGTCAAGATATGAAACCTCCTTGTGGTGACTCGATGGTTGATTAGCCTCCAACTGATTGAGATACTCGAGAATCTCGTCGCAAGCTTTATCCAACTCCTCGTAGGCATAGAGAGAATTCGAAATACAATGGTTAAGTGCCTCCTCCGAAGTAGGTGGTATCAATGTCTCGATGGAGAAGATATCCTCACGTTGATCGTCGGGTCTCTTCATAGCTTCGTAGATAGAAATTTTCAGTTCCTCCCCGTTGACTCGAAATGTGAGGTCTCCATCTTGCACATCGATCAACGCTCTCCCCGTTGCTAAGAATGGCCGCCCCAAGATCAATGGTTGATTCGTGTCCTCGGGCATGTCCAAGACTACGAAATCTGCCGGAAAGACGAGGTTCTGCACTTGAACGAGAACGTCCTCCACTATCCCCCTTGGATATGAAACTGATCGGTCCGCCATAAGTAGAGAGATGGTGGTTGGCTTCATCCTCCCGATCTTGAGCCGGTTGAAAATAGGGAGAGGCATCAAATTTATGCTAGCACCAAGATCACATAGCACGTTTTGGAAGATTTGATCACCAATTTTGCACGACAACAAGAACCTCCCGGGATCCTTTTGCTTCAATGGTAGCTTCCTTTGGATCACCGCGCTGCACTCCTCTGTGAGATTGATCGTCTCGAACTTCCCCCACTTCTTCTTCCCCGAAACCGCATCCTTGATGAACTTCATGTGGTTGGGCATGTCTCGGAGAGCATCGAGAAGTGGTATGTTGATGTTGACCTTTTGTAGTATCTCCATGAAGCGTTGATACTTCTCGTCTTGCTTCATCTTGGTCAATCGTTGCGGGAAGGGAGCCTTCGGAGTGTACGTCGGAAGTTGGTGCGGCTGCTGGGCCTCTCGACCGACCTCTCGATCGAGAGAGGTGTCGAGAGGTCCCTTCTGACTTTGCTGTTTGACCTCTCGATCGACCTCTCGATCGAGAGAGGTATCGAGAGGCTCCATCTGTATCTCCTCGTCGTAGACCTCTCGATCCTCCTCTCGATCGAGAGGGGTGTCGAGAGGTGGTTGCTGACTTCCAGGGTGGACCTCTCGATCGACCTCTCGATCGAGAGAGGTGTCGAGAGGCCCTCGCCTCGGCTCTTGTATCCTTGTTTCCTCGAGCACTACGTTCTTGAAGTTCCCGACTCCTTTCTTCTCAGCTTCCAAGGATGGATTTGTGTATGTGGTGCCGCTCCGAAGCTCAATAGCATGAACGTGATGGTTGTTCTTCGGGTTTTGCTCCGTGTTACTTGGGAATTGGCCGGGCTTATGGACTCCTCCTTGAGCGTTGGCTATTTGACTCATTTGCGTCTCCAACATTTGCATTTGTTTGGTCAACGCATTGATGCTACTCGCTAAGTTGTTGGTTGATGTACTTTGAGTGAGCTCCAACGTCCTCAACTTCGCATCTTGTTGTGTCATCCTCATCTCCGATTGAGCCATATATTGACGAATTAAATCGTCGGTGGACATCTCCTTCTTGGGCTCTTGGATGACTCCGTTCTCGACATGGAAGCCGGGAGGTGGTTGCAAGGCATTGTTCGGATTGGCATAGGAAAAGTTCGGATGACTTCGGTTGTTAGGAACATATGGCTTCTTGTACCCTCCTTGGTAGTTCGAACCTCCTTGTCCTCCTTGCCCTCCTTGCCACTTGTTTCCTTGATTCGGTTGCCACTTGCCCCCTTGTTGCACAAAATTGGCATCTTCCTCTTCGGTTGGGTTTGCTTGATCGTCCGTGATAGCATCGCACCGAAGCACTCCTTTCTTGATAGAATCCAACTCATTCGCTGTTTTTGTATACTTCTCCATCAAGTCCTCGTAAGCATCGATCCCAATGTTGGCAACTCTCCTTCTTCCAAGCCGTCGATCGGTAGCCTCTTCATAGCTCGAATTTACGGTCAGCTCAATAATCTCCATAGCCACTTCGTACTCATTGTTCAAGAATCCTCCCTTCGAAGCGTAATCGAGCTCCTTCCTACACAACTTGTTCAAACCACGATAGAAGCACGTGATTTGATCCTCCTTACTAATCCCATGATTCGGGCATGCTCGAAGTAACTTCTTGAATCTCCCCCACGCCTCATAAAAGTGCTCATCCTCATATTGTTGAAATTGGTTGATCTCATTGATAAGCTTTTGAGCCCTCGAAGGTGGGAAGAACTTGTTGAGAAACTTTGTGCACATCTCAGCCCAAGTAGTGACCTCCTTCTTGTCCAATCCATCCAACCACTCTCTTGCATCGTCCTTGAGAGACCACACGAAGAGACTAAGTTTGAGGTAGTCCGAAGATACTCCATTGGCTTTGTATGTAGCACATATGTCCAGAAATTGCTTCAAGTGCGCGTTGGGATCCTCCGCTGGTGATCCTCCGTATTGATTGTTTTGCACCATGTTGATGAGGGACGTCTTGAACTCGTAGTTGTTAGCTTCCGTGGTCCCCCATCCTCCTTGCTGAAATTGGTCCACGACCGGTTTGAACCGATCGTTCAAAGTCCTCCTCACTTGATCCGCCATTGAATCGAAACTCCTTGGTGAATCGGGTGGTGAAGAGGGGGGGTGTATCGATCTTCTTTGCCTCCTTTCCTCGCCTCAATGCTCGAAGAGAGCGCTCTAACTCCAAGTCTATAGGAATAGGATTTATCCCTTTAGACCTTGTGGTCATGCACTACCTAAAACCAAAGAGAAGAAAAGAAAAACGTGAGATCAATAAACCGAAAACAGAAAATAAAAGTGCCTAAATCACCTATTAATTCTATTTCAAAATATGTGTATGAAATCTAATCAATCCCCGGCAACGGCGCCAAAATTTGATCGCACTATTTCTACCACACAAAAATAGGTGTAATATAATGAAGCACGAGTATCGTATCCACAGGGACTGACAAGTCGAAAACACACACAATACCTCTACTTAAGAACAAATGTGATGTCTAGGCTTTTAAGAGTTTAGGATGTGGTATTTATAGACTAGGCAAATAATAAAAAGACTCAATTAAATCAAATAAGGAAACAAAGTGTGCAGGAAAATAATTAGTCAAAATTAAACAACTTAAGGCACAAGCAATTAAATAAATAAGGAAAGTGAACAATTAAGGAAAAGTGTTGATTCTAGGGAAGCCTACCTAATCAAACTTATGCAAGTAATTAATGAATACAATTAACCAATTTAATCCAATCTAAATGTGATACATGCAAATATAACTTACACCCCGATTAAAGCAATGCAAGTAGTCACCTAACAAGATCCTAATATTCTCTCGAATTATAAGAATCGAATCAAGTGCAAAATAGAACAAGTACCAATAATATAGTCAACTAGGTTCAACTACGACACCAAATCAACTATATATAAACATATAACAATTCAATTATCAATCAAGAGAATTAAACTATTATATCATGCTTTCATGAGATCGATTATGCAATTATCCGATTAAGGCATAAACACATAATTATGCATACACAATTAATGGCCAGTTAACTATGCATGAGAATAAGCACCATGAAACATGCATCTAGATTGGAAGGCTAATTGTAAACAAAAACACTTACATAGATTCAATTAGGCATTCAATCCCTAAAATCAACTAAGAAATTTAGCTAGACATAATTAAAGTAGACATGAACACAAAAGATTGAAAGAACATAATTAAAAAGTAAGAGTAAGAAAAACTTGGAATTGAATCTTGAACACGAAGAACTTCGAAACTTGAATCTTGAATAAACTTAAAAAGCTCCAATGTAAAATACAAAACTCTAAAATAAAAGTATGCTAGAAAATATGGTGTTTGCTAGATTAGGTTTACAATGCTAGAATAGGAGTATATATAGGAGAAATTTACATAAGGAAAACCTAGACCAAAAAGGAGTCTAATTAAAAAAAGGAGAAAAATCCTCGGCTGGACACCTCTCGACAGACCTCTCGATCGAGAGGTCGATCGAGAGGGTATAAATTCTGCTCTCGATCGATAACTCAAACAGAAGGCACCTCTCGATACCTCTCTCGATCGAGAGGTCGATCGAGAGGCCTTCACTCGAACTCAAATCTTGGATTTTCAGCTTCGATCTTCACGCCTTTTCTCGTCTCGGGGTTTTATCATCGATTTATCATCAATTTATGCCTGAAAACACAGAAAAACACCTACAAGCATAATATTGTCCCATATACTAAAAACTATATAAAACATAGACAATACTATAAAATCGAGACACAAAATTGACTCTTTTTGGCTATGAAAACAAGGTAAATTTCACCTATATCAGCTGTAAGGAGAGCCCGTAATCTCCCTGTCTGTTTGACTGAGGCAAGTGAAGCTTCCAGTCTTTGTTAGGTTTGTGTAGTGAACCCGCAATCACTACGTCAGTGGTTTGATCCAGGCGAGTGAAGCCCGATCTCGACCAGATTTTTGAAGGACCCGTAACCTTCAAGTTCTTGAGTGAAAAGAACAGTTGCCGTCGTGCAACAAGTGGACGTAGGAGCTTTATCTCCGAACCACTATAATTCTTGGTGTCGTATCTCTCTAACCCTAAACTCTTTCTTATTTGATTATTCATTGCATATTGCATCTAAACAAACCTAATCTGGAAATTTTAAATACTTAGGAAAGATTTAGCTCACCAAATTCCACACATACGAGTAAAAACTCCCTCTTGATCAAGTGTTCACTTCGGTCAAGCAGGCTAGCTACGTACTGTAGATCTAGCTTCAGCTAGGTCTTAAGTTTCAAGTGAGCTCTTTACTTGTCACTCTGAGTTAAGGGATTTGAAGTTGAAAAACTTCAAAATACGTATTCACCCCCCCCCCCCCCCCCTCTACTTATTTTCCCATTAACAAACCGGGACCAACAAGTGGTATCAGAGCAGCGGTTCTTTCGAGCCTCTGCTTTGCATATCCAAAGCGAGTCCCCACTCGCTTCACGTTGTCTCACTGAACCAGATCCTATTTTCCTAAGTGCATCAAAACCTCACCCACGCATATTGCATTTACTGCTGATAGTTTGCTATGTCTACATACAGTGCATCAAATCTTCCACAGTTCTCGATCGAAGGATACGAGATATGGAGTTTCCGAGTCGAGAGCTTCCTATGCTCAATCCACGACCGGATGTGGGAAGTCATTGAGGACAGACGAATCGAAATTAAGAAAGCCATATCTGTGGATGTTCCAGCCGCTGAAGGTCGTCCAGCCCATGTTCGACAACAGTACGTGGAGAAGGATAAGGATGAGTATACTCCAAATGACTTCAAAGTTGCCAACCTCGACAAGATTGCACGCCACACGATGCAGAGCACCGTGTCGGACGCCTATCTACCACGAATAAGGAAATGTGCAACGGCAAAGGAAATGTGGGAAACCCTAGCCCTCATTTCTCAAGGCACAGACAAAATCAAGGAGAACAAGCTCGCCGTTCAGATGCGGGAGTTTGAAAATCTTGTGATGAAGTCAGGAGAGTCCATCGACGCCTTTGAGCTGAGAGTTACCAACATTACTGCAACTCTCAACTCGCTTGGGAAGGAACTCACAGACAAGGAAGTAAACCTGAAAATAGTCCGTGCTCTCACAAGGAAGTGGCAGACTATGAAGGAGCTATATCTAGCTACCAAGGATCTAACGAAGCTCACGCCAGAAGTGCTGTTCTCCGAGCTCAAAGCTCACGAGTTTGATCTGAATCGAATGAGCCTCGACGACGAGGATGAAGCGCCCACTACGTCAAAAGGAGTAGCATTTAAAGCTGCCGAAGGGCCAAGCGAGCAGTCGCTAGCCAAGATGACGAGGGAAGAATTGGAAGAACACATTGCGTTCTTATCCAAGAACTTCAACAAGATGAACTCTCGAGTGGGCAAGTACAAAAGATTCTACAAGCAGTACAAAGGGAGGAGCACTGATACTCGAGAAGGAAAAGGAAAGAGAGAAGAGACGACCAAGATGATCCCGCGCGACATGATGGAAGTGGAGTGTTACCACTGCCACAAGATGGGCCACTACAAATCCGATTGCCCAAAGCTAAGTTCTAAAGAGCGCGAAGAATTGAAGGCCAAGAGGGATGCTCCAAGGCGAGCGCTCGTAGCGAGTGAAGTGCCGGTCGCTACAACTGAAGATCCATCAAGCGACTCAGATGCATTCACAGATCCAAACTCCAGTGATAGTGAGGATCTTGGATTTATGGCGCTCACCGACGAAGAAACAGGAGAGGTATTCTTCTATCCTTCAATCACTTCAATTACACTAGCACACACTGTCAATGAGGAAGAACAATCCTCTACATGGAGTGAGTTGTTTGACAAGCACCAAAAATTGTCAAGCGACCACAAAGTGGTAAAACAAGCTCTGTCTCAAAGCGAGAAGGAGAACCGAAAGCTAGCCCGTGAGCTTGACGAAGTCAAACTTAATTTAAGGGCTATGACTAGTAAGTTCGAGGATCTCTTCGCTAGACGTCAAAGCTTGGAGGGAAGGTATGAAACCCAGTCCACTCTAGTTGCCAACTTGAACAAAGCATCATATGCTAGGCAGGCACTAGAGGGCTCGCTTCTGCCTTTTGGTAGGAAAGCTGGCCTTGGATATGAGGGTGGACCTCCCAAGCCGACTGTCTTTGTTGGTGCATCTCACACTACACCATCAGTCACTTTGGAAATGCCCACTGCATCCAAAGCGACCACTAACAAAGATAAAGGCGAAATGGATGAGAACCCTAAAAGGAAGCCTATGAAGATATCCATATCTTTAAGGGCAGATCCTAAGGGCAAGCAAAGTTCAACAGTCCCTAGCACTCAACATGCTAAGTCTTACCAATCCAAGGGTAAAGGGAGAACTGTTGAAGCTTCTAAGTCTCTCAAGCCAAGACACGAGAGACAAAGGATCTACCTCCTAAAAAGAGGAGTAATGTCTATGTGTCACGTTATCCGGACTGGAGATGGTCCAACCGTACAAACATTGAGGGGGAAGATTTTGAAGCTTCCACTGGATCGCTTCAGATTCCCAAGGTTTCTCAAGCGAGTCAGGGTCGAAACCCTAGTTGGACCGCTTCGAGGAAACCAAGCGAGTCGCTTCGACAGACTAGAAACCCTAAGTCAGTCTCTAAACCCAAAGCTAATCCAAAGCGAGTCGCTTCAGGATATAAGCAAAATGGGAAGAGCATAGGTAGGTCTAAAGCAAGCCGCTACCCCTCTTGCACACACTGTTGCACGTGTGAAGCTGCTTCAAAGCAGAGATCACAGTTTTCGAAGGTCGAGAAGCCCAAGACACAAGCTTCATCTCAAAAGAGAGTGAAGCAAGTGTGGGTACCTAAGGGAACTAACCTGCAAGGACCCAAACTGATTTGGGTACCAAAATCTGTCTAATTGCAGGTGAGCGCCGTGGATCCCATGCCAAGTGAGGGTCAACAAGTATGGTATTTGGACAGTGGATGTTCAAGACACATGACCGGCATGAAAGCTCTACTTCACAGCTACATAGAGAAGAAGGGTCCACACGTAACCTTTGGTGACAACTCTCGAGGAAGCACCAGGGGATACGGCGCACTGAAAGTTGGAAAGCTCACAATTGAAGAAGTCTCCTATGTGGAAGGACTCAAGCACAACCTGTTGTCCATTTCACAGTTTTGTGATAAAGGGTACAGGGTGGAGTTCATCTCCAACAAGTGCATTGTGAAGAGCAAACTCACGTCTCAGATTGTGCTCACTGGAATTAGGCAAAGGAACGTCTACATAGCACAATGGGACAGCTGCAAAGAGGAAACTTGCCTAGTTGCAAGAAGTGCTACAGAAATTGGATGGCTATGGCACAGACGCTTGAACCACCTCAATTTCAAAGCTATCAATCGCTTAGCTCGAAAAGGTTTGGTGCAGGGCATACCGAATGAAGTCTTCATCAAAGACCATCCATGCTCACCATGCCAACGAGGGAAGCAGACGAAGATGCACTTCGCAAGTCTCGAAGAAGCCTCATCAAAGCGAGTGCTCGAGCTGCTTCACATGGATCTGTTTGGTCCAGTTACTCCAGTTAGCGTAAATGGAAGGAAGTACACTCTAGTTGTAGTTGACGACTTCTCTCTCTACACTTGGGTTGTATTCCTTTTCAGCAAGAAGGAGACACTGACCAAACTGCCACAACTACTCAAGCGATTGGCGGTGGAAAAGAATCAAGCTATTGTGACCATCCGCTCCGACAAAGGCACAGAGTTCTTGAAATCTACAATTGAAGCGTACTGCACGGAGCATGGCATAGCACATCAAACTTCTTCAGCACGCACTCCTCAGCAGAATGGAGTTGCTGAAAGAAGAAATCGAATCATCAAAGAAGTTGTTCGCACCATGATTGCTGACTCGAAGCTTCCGATGAAGTATTGGGCTGAAGCTGCCAACACGGCATGCTACACACAGAATCAGACGCTTCTCAACAAACGGCACGACAAAACTCCATATGAAATATGGACAGGGAGAATTCCTAACATATCTTATTTCCATATTTTTGGTTGTAGGGTCTTTATTCACAACAATGGGAAGTCGCAGTTGAAAGCCTTTGAAAGCAAAGCTGATGAAGGAGTATTCTTAGGATACTCTACATCTAGCAAAGCCTACAGAGTGTTCAACTGTAAAACCCTAATTGTGGAGGAATCATCACCCCATGTCGTATTTGATGAATCTTCTTTAAGTCTTCCACAGGAACAGGCTCAAGCGAATGGAAAGGATCAAAGCAAGGAACCCTCAAATCAACTCACTTGGGACGTGCTTGATGAAGATGATGAGATTAAGGACCCAAGCGAGCAGGATCCCAAAGGAGAAGTCGAAGCTGCCCCCAAGATTCCTGAAGCTAGTGCAGGCCGAGCACCCAGTCCAGTCGCTTCAGATGGTGAAGCAAGCGACAAGGAAGAAGATGAAGATGAAGCTGGCGGATCCAAGCGTGCATGGCTCAAAGATCACTCACCAAGTCAAATCATTGGAGATCCATCCAAGGGTGTAGTGACCAGAAGTCAAGTGTTTGGAGAAAGTGCCATGTTCAGTTGCTTTCTCTCAAACATTGAGCCATCAAGCGTGGAGGAAGCCCTAGCCGACTCTAACTGGGTGATAGCCATGCAAGAAGAGCTGAATCAATTCACCAGGAACGACGTATGGTACCTCGTGGATCGTCCCAAATTTCAGCATGTTATTGGCACCAAATGGGTGTTCAAGAACAAGACGGACGAGGATCACAACGTTGTGAGGAACAAGGCGCGTCTCGTTGCCAAAGGCTACTGCCAAGAGGAAGGAATCGACTTTGACGAAACCTTCGCTCCAGTGGCACGGCTCGAAGCTATCAGATTGTTTCTAGCCTATGCAGCAGCCAAGAAGTTCAAGGTCTATCAAATGGATGTGAAGAGCGCATTCCTCAACGGTGAATTGAAGGAAGAAGTGTATGTGGAGCAGCCACCGGATTTCGAGCAGGGAGATAAAGTGTATCGATTGAAGAAAGCCCTGTATGGGTTGAAGCAAGCTCCCAGAGCTTGGTATGATACTCTATCTCAATTCCTAGTGGACAATGGATTCCAAAAGGGAAAGATAGATCGGACTCTCTTCACCATCAACCATGGAGAAGATATGCTTTGGGTCCAGATCTACGTGGACGACATCATATTTGGGTCGCCAAACCAGTCGCTTAGCGAGAAGTTTGGAGAGCTGATGAAGACCAAATATGAAATGTCAATGATTGGCTTGATGAGCTGCTTTCTAGGTCTTCAAGTGAAGCAGCAGGATAATGGAATTTTCATAAACCAAGCCAAGTACACTCGAGATATGCTTGCCAAGTTTGGTGTTCAACATGCTAAAGCTGTGAAGATCCCAATGAATACCAACTGGAAGATGGAGCCAGACGAAGAGGGAAGCTTGGATCTAAACTCTATGATCGAGGCTTCTTCAATCGATGAAAGAAGAGCCTTGGATCGAGACAACCTAACGACGACTCAAAAACCTAACAGACAGAGTTTAGGGTTTTTGGTAGACGAACACACTATAAAGAGCTCTTTACAGTAGATGCAAAGTAGGCTAGAGCTCTCCTTCTAAGCTTGGATATTTGAAGTGGGCTTAGACTCTAAGTGTGAAGATTGTGATGACGAGTTCCGATGAACTGGAAACTCGGAGAACACTTGAAAACAAAGACTTGAAGATTGCTCTAAGGCTTGGGAGTGTTTGTTTGTTGTATGCGCTTGAATGCTCAAGTAGTGTTCTCTTTCTTCACGTTGTGATCCTTCACTATTTATAGGCGGAGGGATGCCGAGATCCGTTGATTGGTTGGTGGCTTTGTCCCTCCTCCTCTCGACAGTACTTGCACAGGCTGGCTGCTTTTCAGACGCGCAGTTTTGGATTTTTGCCGGAAATGGCTAAGTTCTAATTTCAACAGTAACTGGAGCGACCCAGTACTGTTACGGCGCCCTGTCGGCCTGGCAGTCAACTCCGCTGCTCCTCTCCGTGTTCGACACGTGGAGATCTCGTAATTAATTCGACGATCTCTTTGTTGACTGGAGTTCAAAATATGGGCGGGAGTTGTGTTGTCGCTTTCTGGTAGGTGATGGCTCGCATCGCTTTGAAGTCGTAGTGGCCGCTTCGAAGTGAGTCGCTTCAGAGTCAATTTGTAGTGAGTCGCTTGGGAAATGAGGTTCCGAAGTGACCTCTTTAATAAATGTTGACCATCGTTGACTCGCTTCGGCTTTTCTTTGTAGCGCTCGCTTCGCTTTGCTTTGTGGACTCGCTTTGATTCCACTGTAGCGCTCGCTTCGCTTTGCTAGCTTCGGCACGCCTTGCTTCGCTTGGGAAAACACACTCAAGTGAGTGGCCTTCACTTGGATTTTCTGCAGTCTAAAAAATCTAAGCAAATCAAAGCCATCCTAACAGTATAGGCTTAGAAAAATTCTAACCTATTTTCTACATCAAAGTGGGTCGCTTGGGAACAGGACTCTTGGGGTTTTGGGATCAAATCAAAACAAATTACTTCATTGGTAAAATGTCCCATGCAGTTCCCCCTTAACAAATTGGTCCTTAACAATTCCCAACAATTTCCCCCTTTTTGATGATGCCAAAACCCAAAGACTTAAGATTATTGAAATCTAGTCTATCTAACCGTGGGAAGAACTTCAAGCGGCTGCTTCCTTTGCAGCTTCGTTTGTAATTTTCTTTTAAGTTTCTTTCCCCTTTTTTTTTTGGTTAGATTTATTGAGTTTGTTGCAAAAGGATAAAATCATTCACAAAGCAAGTAAATGACGCAACTTGACAGAAATTGAAATTTGGATAAATGAACAAGCAGTTCACACAAGGCAAAAATATGAAACTTGAAACTCAACGGTTTCCTGCAGTTTCATCACGTTCCTCCTTCTCCTCTTCTTTCTCCTTCTCAAAATAGTAAGCAGACAGGACATTCGACTCCATCGTCCTGATGTTGTATTGGTTTTCTCTCCATCTTTTCTCCAATCTCAGTGCTTCATCCACTTCTGCATCAATTACCTTCCGATAAGGAATCTCTGAATTCGGTTGAAGGGGCATAGGAAATTCTTTCACAGCTGGCACTTTGACAATGAGTGGTAGGGGTTTTGCTTCTTCTGCCAGCGTAAAGATCTTCCAGCGCAACCTCTCGTTGTATTGATGTAGGAAGTTATTGAGAGCCTCCATCCTAGAGCACTTGTCTTGATACGGCACTACCTTCCACCAGTAGTAGGCCTTTATGAACTTGTCCTTTAGAATCAGCCAAGTGTCGAGGAGGTCTCTTGGGATGAAATCCTCGATTTGTCTAGAGTCCGGATGATGATCTCTCCGCATAGCCAGCTCCTCATCCGTCCTGCTTTTCAACTCCTTCATGATTGAGTTGAATTGGGTACTGGCGTCACCACTCCACTTCGGAAGCATATCATTAATTCGCTTCCGAATGAAATCATGCTCTTCAGGCGGGTAGCGACTGGAATTTATCATTTCTTTTAGTGTGACTTTGCCAGTATCCATCCAGGCTTGGAGATGGACGGCTTCAGACTCTTCAGGCAAGTGAGGAATGTAGGCACTGCGCGCGATGGCAGATTGGATGAGCCTCACTTCATTCCAGTGGGACTCGATCCGTTCATCCAATTTCCTCAGCCTCTTCTCCCTCACTTCCTCATCCTTCTCCTTTCTCTTCTTCTTCTCCTCTTCCTTCTTCTGCCTCTTCTCGAAGCGACTAGCCCTTTCTGTGATCACTTGCTGCAATTTTTGGCGTTTGGCAGCAGGATCGTCTTCCCTTGATTCAGGCGTCGACCGCTTCAAGGAAACTTTTTGAACAGGAGGTGGTGGAGGCGGCATCACAACGGCAGCTACACTGGCTGAAGTGAGTGCAAGTGATGAAGCAGCTACGGAGGCCGAAGTGGGCGCTGCGGCTGAAGCGGGCGCTTTGGAACCTGAAGCACCTGCAGGAGTTAGCTTTCTCAGATCAAATTGACGTTCTAACTCCCGAGCCATGGCCTCATCCCTTTCTATTAGCTTCCGCCTTTCCTCCTTGGTCAGCACCGTAACAGGGGGATGACGTGCGATTGAAGCACTAAGCACTTTTTCCTCAATCGGCCTGCTGGGCTCTTTGTGCTTCTTCATCAGCTCCTCCTCAGTGAGCTTTGTTTTGCCCTTCTTTGCAAGCTTCGCCCTTGATTCTTCATCCATCTCCTCCTCTCCAGATCCTCCAACTTCTCTAGATTGAATGATTGCTCTCTCAATGATTTCCCCCTTTTTGGCATCATCAAGACTGCCTGGGGTGGTTGTAATCACCGCTCCGCTGATGGATTGGTGGATGTCTGACAGCTTGCTTAGCACATCATGAAGCATCCTTTCTGACCGTGCTGCAAACACATTTTCCTGGGAGAGGACGAGCTCTGCCGTCTTTAAAGAGATTTCTTCAAGAAGATATTTGCACTGATCTTCTCTCTCCTTTACTGAACGCATCAGGTTTTCTAAGGACTCAACATTTCTGAACCGAGCATCCAGTTCAGCTTCTATATCTGCATGGATTAGCTTGCGCTCTTCCTGCAGTTTGAGGTTGAAGAATTGCTGTGATGCTTCCAGCTCCGCTTGAGCAGTAGCAACAGTATTCTGCTTTTGCTTCAAAGTCACGTAGACTTGAGCAGCTCCAGCCATTCGAATAGCAAACTCTTCTGCCTTCTTCTGTGCCTTTTCAATATCGTTAGCAAGCTGAGCATGCTTGAGAGCTACATCGAGGCCTGCTTTCCTCCGGCTCTTCAACTCAGCGTTTGCTTCGTCAAGCTTGCTGTTGAGGATTTCAATCTCCTTCTCAAGACCGAGAGTTTTCAGTTTACCTCTCGTCAGTTCGCTTTCCAGCTTCCTTATCCTTTCTTCATTGTTGGAGATCTGCTTCTCCATCTTTTCAATATTCCCAGTTGCTTTGTTGATGTTTTCCCTGTACTTACTCCTCATATTCCTCTTCTCCTCCTTCTCTGTTTCCACTTCCTTCTCTAACTTCTCCTTCTCTCCACTCACTTCCACCAATTTTGCGTTCATTTCCCTAAGCCTGCTCCTCTCAGCATCTAGGAAATGTTTGATCTCCTTGTTACTCCTCTCTAACTCTTCTACCCTCTTCGATTTCTCCTCTACCAAACTTGCCTTCTCCTCCACAAGCTTGGCTTTTTCTTCTACCTTCTCCTCTAGTTCCTTCTTCCTCCTATCAAACTCTTCACGTAAATTCGTGACCTCCAACACCTTCGTAGTCAGCTCAGCATCCTTTTTGGTGATTTCACTCTGCAGATTAGAGATCACCGCCTCCTTCACTCCCACTTCGGCTTCCTGCTCCTTGATCAACTAGAGTTCATGCCGTGAAGGCTCACGTTCTGGGATGGGCGCATCAGGGTACTCCTTCTTCACCCTTGCGTCGAGCACTTCCCAGTAGTTAGCTTCGTTGATGAAGGTGTGGAAACCATCAACTTCGGCAAACTTGAGCACTTCAATTTCCTTGGCCTCGATCACTTCTTCTTCCATCGCCTTGCGCAAATTGAAGATCTTGTAGTACTCAGTTCCTCTGTACGTGATGTACGTGAGGAAGTCTACTGCGCTGGTGAAGAAGTCATCGGCCATCTCCACAGAGGGGTAGCATTTGCGGATGAGCTCGGCCGCTTGCTCCCGGTCCCTAGTGTACCGTTCGAGGATCTTCTCTTCCTCGGTTGGAGATGAGGGAGTTTCTGGGATGGGGATGGTTTCGGCTATCTTGGCTGTTTGGGCGGTATCAGCGCTTTCGGCTGATGAGGACTGTGGGTTGGAGGTGGAAGCTTCGGTAGCTTCGGGTTGGTTGGTTTCTGTTTGAGGATTGAGTGGGGCGGAGAAAAGATTGTAGGCATCGGTGAGGTCCGTGCCTAGAAAAGGTAGGTTGGGAATTTGAAAGGATGAGTGGGTTGATTCCTGTGGTGAGGATGGTGTTTGAGTAGTGGGAATGGCGGTGGTTGACGTTTGGGGTTCCGGTAGAGGCTGGGTTTGGGTTTGGATTTGGGTAGGAGGTGATTGGATTTTGGTTGGTGAAGGCTGGGGTGGCTCTTTTTCCGGTGAGGGTTGGGGTTGTTGTTCTTTAGCTTGCTTCTCGAGAGGATGCTCCTCAGCCTCGCTCGTCTCGATTATGGTTGTAACACTTCTCAATCTCTGAGGTCGCTTTGACCTCGCTTTCCTCGATACTCGCTTCGATGATGAAGGAGCGTGAACTTCTTCTTCCGCCTCGCTACAGGATTCAGCGACTGGAGCGGAAGGGAGGACAATTACACTGATGCAATCCCGGTCCATCGGGAGCTTCTCTGTTTTCCATGAATCGAAATAGATGGTGTTTTTCTTGTACGGAGCTGTCTCATTCTTGCCTGTCCACCCCAAGTTTTCAAACAGTGTCTCCAGAGCGTAGGAGATCCTAGAGAAAAACTTCAATTTTCCCTTGCGGACGATCTCACTGGTACTTCCTTCCTCGTACTTGAAATCCGCCGCAACTTCATGAATCTGGTTAATGAACCAGCGATGCCAGTTGAAGCTTGTCCCTGTCAAGCTATCAACTATGACAGAGGTGGCGTAGATCTTGGTGTCTGACAATTGGCTCAGCGAACCAACTCCACAGAGTACAGACTTCGTGTACAGCTCGCAGATCAAGTTGAACGGAGCCTTCAAGTCGTTCCTGATGTTGCTCAACTTTGGATTTCCAAACTTCACGCCTCTTCGTTTGGCAAATCGTGCGTACTCCACTTGGGTTGACATTTCAAGTTCCGTCAGAGAAACTGGTCCGACCACCGGCAGATCGAACACACGGGCTATACTGCTTAGCTCGATCTCCACCGATGTTCCTCTCTGTGGATGAGTGAAGGTTGACGATTCTTCTCCTTCTTTGAGATTCAAGAGAATCTCGGCAACGGCTTTGCCCAGAATCTGCTGTGGCTTCGCCGTTATGAACATCCACAGGCCGGCCGTGGTCACAGCCCTGCGGAAGAACCCGTTTTCAGTCACCACATCTTCATCAAGATGTGGTTCCACGTTGATGTTATGATTGAGGGTTTTTAGAAAATCCTCCATCGTTTCGGTCTTCTCTTTCTTTCCCATGGTTAATTTGTAGAGAGATTTTGAGAAAAGGTTAAGGCTTTGGGGGGTTTGAGACTCATGAGTTGCAGGAGCGCAGATCTTGCACGAGAATGGCAATTTTGAGAGTTGTGAATTTTTTTTTTTTGCAAGTCTTTGGCGTTTCATATATATAGAACTATGGTTCGGCTGACGAGGTAGGGGCAAGACAGTAATATCTTTGAAGATCCTGTGCGGAGGCGGCGGACTCTCGGTGATGGATCTGATGTGTCCGGCGTCATCACAGGAAAAGTGAACCGCCAACTTGACTTGGCGTTGCCACGTGGCAGCCTTTGATTCGTCTCTCCAATAGGCGTCGATCCAGCGGTTGAGATGAAAAAACTGTTCAGATTCGACGGCTGGATTGAGGGCGATTATCCCGCTTTTCTCGGCTTGACGTCCACGCGCCTGTCGTTTCTCTTTCTACGCGCCGCTGCATTAAATGCTAAAGTAAAAAGTGAAATATTGCACTCGAGTGCTGACAGCTCATACGCTTCACTTTGTATCCGCTCGCTTCGAGTGTAGCCGCTTCGGCATTCACTCGCTTGCGAAGTACTCGCTTCACGTGACTGTTCCGCACTCGCTTGCGATGACTTGCGGAGTGACGTGGCACTCGCTTCGCCATCTGTAGTGACTAGACTAAAGAAATCAAATTTCTTTGCTTAATTTAAAATGTTTCTGACTTACATACTTCGAGGATAAACAAGAGTGTTTTCCTCTTTGTATTTGTGTCAGATTCATTTCGTATTTTCCACATAGTGAGTGAAGGTTTCTAGCACGCTTCAGCTCACTTAGTGTACTTAAAATTGAAATGCTTACCAGTCAATCTCACTACGTAGGAGATTGATACCACTTATTGAAGACACCGTCTGGACACCATTTGATGAAACCACTTATTGATGAATGCATTTGAAGCATGTTGATACCACCTGTAAAGTACATCATCTTCTTGGCATTCATCTTCATGGCATTCATCTTCCTCTACGAATTAGAGCGTCCTCCATCAAAGTGAATGGGGGAGAGAATGAATATAGTACACAAGCTTACTACAACCTAGAGGGGAGCTTCACGTAAGTGTACTTATTCATGACGAATGGGGGATGAGTACAAGTCCTTATCTCAGATCGGAATAGGACAGGATGACAATGAGAATGCTCAGTCAAGACAATCTCGTATTTTATGCAGAAGCATGTCACCAGCCCTGCAACCTTTTGTAGAAAAAGGTAAACCTTCAAGCTTCCTCCTACTAACTACAGAATGAACTTGCAATCGACTTGCTTGACCCAAGGAAGGGTAGGATGAAGCGATGCATGATTCAAGATAGCAGCATTCTTTGCTCGCTTTGGAAGTAGCTTGCTCCGAGAGTAAGCACTAGTTCCCCCTTAACCAAATACTTAACAATTCCTATAAGTTGGTTGGGAACTTCTTCCAATACTCCACCTTTCTCCACCTAACTTCAATTTCTTCAAGCGAGTGGAATTTTGAAGTGACTGGCTTGAGTTGGTGAAGATCCGAAGTGAGTGACGCTACGAAAAACTAGCGACCACTCCTTCGTGCATCCTGGATCTAGCACTCTTCACCAGGGTCTAACAACCCTAATTCCATGCATAGCTGATTGAAACGAGACTCAGCTAAAGGCTTGGTGAGGATATCTGCTCGCTGGAGATCGGTATGGATTTTCTCGAGCTTGATATCCTTCTTCTCGACATGATCACGAATGAAGTGATGTCGGATTTCCACGTGCTTGCATCTGGTGTGAAGCACTGGATTTTGAGTGATGCAGATCGCACTGTTGTTGTCGCAGAATATAGGAATTTCATTTGCTTCAACATTGTAGTCCTTCAACTGCTGACGAAGACATAGAATTTGAGAACAGCAGCTTCTAGCGGCCATATATTCGGCTTCAGTCGTTGAAGTAGCTACACTCGTCTGCTTCTTCGAAAACCATGAGATCAGCTTGCTTCCCAAGAACTGACAAGTGCCCGAAGTTGATTTCCTATCAATTCGGCACACTCCATAGTCAGCATCTGAGTATCCAGTGAGCTCCAAATTATCCTCTGTTGGATACCACAGCCCCATGTTGACAGTGCCCTTCAAATATCGAAGAATTCTCTTGGCAGCTTCAAGATGGCTGTGCTTGGGGTTGCTTTGGAAGCGAGCACAGACTCCAACTGCAAAAGCTATATCCGGCCTACTTGCAGTGAGATATAGAAGGGATCCGATCAAGGCTCGGTAGTCTGTAGCATCCACAGACTTCCCATCTATGTCTGGCTCCATCTTCCAGTTCGTGTTCATTGGAATCTTCACAGCTTCGGCATGCTGAACACCGAACTTGGCAAGCATATCTCGGGTATACTTAGCTTGATTGATGAAGATGCCCTCATCCTGCTGCTTCACTTGAAGACCTAGAAAGCAGCTCATCAAGCCAAGCATCGACATCTCATATTTTGTCTTCATAAGCTCTCCAAACTTCTCGCTAAGCGACTGGTTTGGTGACCCAAATATGATGTCGTCCACGTAGATCTGAACCCATAGCATATCATCTCCATGGTTGATGGTGTATAGGGTTCGATCTATCTTTCCTTTGTGGAATCCATTATCCACTAGGAATTGAGAAAGGGTATCATACCAAGCTCTGGGAGCTTGCTTCAATCCATACAGGGCTTTCTTCAATCGATACACCTTATCTCCTTGTTCGAAACCCGGTGGCTGCTCCACATAGACTTCTTCCTTCAATTCACCCTTGAGGAACGCGCTCTTCACATACATCTGATAAACTTTGAATTTCTTGGCCGCTGCATAGGCTAGAAATAGTCTGATCGCTTCAAGCCGTGCCACTGGAGCGAAGGTCTCATCGAAATCGATTCCTTCCTCTTGGCAGTAGCCTTTGGCGACGAGACGCGCCTTGTTCCTCACAACGTTGTGGTCCTCATCCGTTTGTTCTTGAACACCCACTTGGTGCCAATCACATGCTGAAATTTGGGACGATCCACGAGATACCATACGTCGTTTCTGGTGAACTGATTCAGCTCTTCCTGCCTGGCGATCACCCAATTTGAATCGGCTAGGGCTTCCTCCACGCATGATGGCTCAATGTTTGAGAGAAAGCAACTGAACATTGCACTTTCTCCAAACACTTGACTTCTGGTCACTACACTCTTGGATGGATCTCCAATGATTTGACTTGGTGAGTGATCCTTGAGCCATGCTCGCTTGGATCCGCCAGCTTCATCTCCATCTTATTCCTTGTCGCTCGCTTCACCATCTGAAGCGACAGGATTGGGTGCTTGGCCAGCACTCGCTTCAGGAATCTTGGGGGCAGCTTCACCTTCTCCTTTGGGATTTTGCTCGATTGAATCTTTGATCTCATCATCTTCTTCGAGCATGTCCCAAGTGAGTGAGTTTAAGGGTTCCTTGCTTGAATTCTTCTCATTCGTGTTAGCCTGTTCCTGTGGAAGACTTAAAGAAGATTCATCAAATACGACATGGGGTGATTCCTCCACGATTAGGGTTTTACAGTTGAACACCCTATAAGCTTTGCCTGATGTGGAATATCCTAAGAATATTCCTTCATCAGCTTTGCTTTCAAAAGCTTTCAACTGTGACTTCCCATTGTCATGGATGAAGACCCTACAACCAAAGATATGAAAATAAGATATGTTAGGAATTCTCCCTGTCCATATTTCATATGGTGTTTTGTCGTGCCGTTTGCAGAGAAGCGTTCTATTCTGCATGTAGCATGCTGTATTGGCAGCTTCAGCCCAATACTTCATTGGAAGCTTCGAGTCTGCAATCATGGTTCGAGCGGCTTCTTTGATGATTCGATTTCTTCTTTCAGCAACTCCATTCTGCTGAGGTGTGCGCGCTGAGGATGTCTGATGTGCAATGCCTTGCTCCGTGCAGTAAGCTTCAATGGTAGAGTTCAAGAACTCTGTGCCTTTGTCGGAGCGGATGGTCACAATTGCTTGATTCTTTTCCACAGCCAATCGCTTGAGCAGTTGTGGTAGCTTGGTCAGTGTCTCCTTCTTGCTGAAGAGGAATACAACCCAAGTGTAGCGAGAGAAGTCGTCGACTACAACTAGAGTGTACTTCCTTCCATTTATACTAACTGGAGTGACTGGACCAAACAGATCCATATGAAGCAGCTCGAGCACTCGCTTTGATGAAGCTTCTTCAAGACTTGTGAAGTGCTTCTTTGTCTGCTTCCCTCGTTGGCATGGTGAGCATGGATGGTCTTTGATGAAGACTTCATTTGGTATGCCTTGCACCAAACCCTTTCGAGCTAAGCGGTTTATGGCTTTGAAGTTGAGAAGGTTCAAGCGTCTGTGCCATAGCCATCCTATTTCTGTAGCACTCTTTTCTACTAAGCATGTCTCCTCTTTGCAGCTGTCCCATTGTGCTATATAGACATTCCTTTGTCTTACTCCAGTTAGCACAATCTGGGCAGTGAGCTTGCTCTTTACAATGCACTTGTTGGAAATAAATTCCACCTTGTATCCTTTGTCAAAAAATTGTGAAATGGATAGCAAGTTGTGCTTGAGTCCTTCCACGTAGGAGACTTCTTCAATCGTGAGCTTTCCGACTTTCAATGCGCCGTACCCTTTGGTGCTTCCTCGAGAGTTATCACCAAAAGTGACGTGTGGACCCTTCTTCTCTATGTAGTCGTGAAGTAGAGCTCTCATGCCAGTCATGTGTCTTGAACATCCACTGTCCAAGTACCAGATTTGTTGACCCTCACTTGGCATGGGATCCACGGCGCTCACCTGCAATTAGGCAGATTTTGGTACCCAAATCAGTTTGGGTCCTTGCAGGTTAGTTCCCTTAGGTACCCACACTTGCTTCACTTTCTTTTGAAAGGTAGCTTGTGCTTTAGGTTTCTCAACCTTTGAAAACTGTGACTTCTGCTTTAAAGCAGCTTCACACGTGCAGCAGTGTGTGCAGGAGGGGTAGCGGCTCGCTTGAGGCATACCCATGCTCTTACCTTTTGGCTTGTATCCTGAAGCGACTCGCTTCGGATTAGCTATGGGCTTAGAGACTGATTTAGGTTTTACAGTCTGTTGAGGTGGCTCGCTAGGTTTTCTCGAAGCGGTCCAACTAGGGTTTTGACCCCGACTCGCTTGAGTAACCTTGGGAGTTCGAAGCGGCCTCTTCGGTGCTTCGAATTCTTCCCCCTCAACGTTAGTCTGGTTGGACCATCTCCAGTCCGGATAACGTGACACATAGACATTACTCCTTTTCTCAAAAGGGTGATCCTTTGTCTTTGGTGTCTTGGCCTGAGACTTAGAAGCTACAACTGGTTTCCCTTTACCTTTGGATTGGTAAGCTTTAGCATTGTAAGTGCTGGGAACAGTTGGTCTCTGCTTGCCCATAGTTTCTGCCCTTGAAGATATAGACATCTTCATTGGCTTCTTCTTAGGGTTCTCAGCCATTTGGCCTTTATCCTTGTTGGTGGTCGCTTTGGATGCAATGGGCATTTCCAAAGTGACTGATGGTGTCATGTGAGAAGCACCAACAAAGACAGTCGGCTTGGAAGGTCCACCCTCATATCCGAGTCCTCCCTTTCTACCAAAAGGTAGAAGTGAGCTCTCTAGTGCCTGCCTAGCATATGAAGCTTTGTTTAAATTGGCAACTAGAGCGGACTGGGTTTCATACCTTCCTTCCAAGCTTTGATGTCTCGCGAAGAGATCCTCGAACTTACTAGTCATAGACCTTAAGTTAAGTTTGACTTGGTCAAGCTCAGTGGCTAGCTTTCGGTTCTCCTTCTTGCTTTGAGACAAAGCTTGTTTCAACACTTCGTGGTCACTTGACAATTTAATGTGCTTGTCAAGCAACTCATTCCATGTCGAGGAATTTGCTTCCTCTTGGTGAGTGTGTGCGAGTGTAATTGAACTGGGTGAGGGATAGATGAATACCTCTCCTGTTTCTTCGTCGGTGAGCGCCATGAGTCCAAGATCCTCTACCTCACTGGAGTTGGGATCTGTGAATGCATCCGAGTCGCTTGGGACTTCTTCAGTTGAAGCGACCGGCATTTCACTCGCTACGAGCGCTCACCTTGGAGCATCCCTCTTTGCTCTCAGTTCCTCTCGCTCCTTTGCACTCAGCTTTGGGCAATCGGACTTGTAGTGGCCCATTTTGTGGCAATGGTAGCATTCCACTTCCATCATGTCCCTTGAGATCGGCTTGGTCGTCTCTTCTCTCTTCCCTTATCCTTCTCGAGCATCAGTGCTCCTCCCTTTGTATTGCTTGTAGAATCTTTTATACTTGCCCACTCGAGAGTTCATTTTGTTGAAGTTCTTGGATAAGAACGCAATATGTTCTTCCAACTCTTCCCTTGTCATCTTAGCTAGCGACTGGTCACTTGGCCCTTCAGCAGCTTTGAAAGCTACACCCTTTGATGTCGTGTGAGCTTCATCCTCTTCGTCGAGGTTCATTCGATTCAGATCGAATTCATGAGCTTTGAGTTCGGAGAACAGAATCTCCGGTGTGAGCTTTGAAAGATCCTTGGTAACTAGGTATAGTTCCTTCATAGTCTGCCACTTCCTCATGAGAGCTCGAACAATCTTCAGGTTGACTTCCTTGTCTGTGAGTTCCTTCCCAAGTGAGTTGAGAGTTGCAATGATGTTGGTGACTCTCAGCTCGAAGGCGTCGATGGGCTCTCCTGGCTTCATTATCAAGCTTTCAAACTCCCGCATTTATACGGCGAGCTTGTTCTCTTTGATCTTGTCCGTTCCTTGTGAAATGAGGGCTAGGGTTTCCCACATTTCCTTCGCCGTCGCACACTTCCTGATCCTAGGAAGGTAGGCATCCGATACGGTGCTCTGCATCGTGTGACGTGCGATTTTATCAATGTTGGCGATCTTGAAGTCGTTGGCATTGTATTCATCTTTGTCCTTTTCGACGTACTCTTGTCTGACATGAGCTTCGCGTCCTTCAGCAGCTGGGACGTTCACAGATATGGCCTTCTTGATCTCGATTGGTCCGTCCTCTATGACTTCCCACATCCGGTCGTGAATAGAGCATAGGAAGCTCTCGACTCGGAAACTCCATGTCTCATATCCTTCGATAGAGAACTGTGGAAGACTGGATGCACTATATGTAGACATAGCAAACTATCAGCAGTAAATGCAATATGCGTGGGTGAGGTTTTGATGCACTTAGGAAAATAGGATCCGGTTCAGTGAGACAACGTGAAGCGAGTGGGGACTCGCTTCGGATATGCAAAGCAGAGGCTCGAAAGAACCGCTGCTCTGATACCACTTGTTGGTCCCGGTTTGTTAATAGGGGAAATACGTAGAGGGGGGGGGGTGTGAATACGTATTTCAAGTTTTTCAACTTTTTCCCTTTAACTCAGAGTGACAAGTAAAGAGCTCGCTTGACACTTAGGACCTAGCTGAAGCTAGATCTACAGTACGTAGCTTGCCTGCTTGACCGAAGTAAGGACTTGATCAAGAGGGAGTCTTTACTCGTGTATGCGGAAATTCGGTGAGCTAAAATCTTTCCTAAGTAATTAAAGAATGCAAGTTCGTTTGTTTAGATGCGCGTGCAATGAATAATCAAAGTAAAGAGTTTAGGGTTAGAGAGATACCACACAGAGATTTATAGTGGTTCGGAGATAAAACTCCTACGTCCACTTGTTGCACGACAACAACTGTTCTCTTCACTCAAGAACTTGAAGATTTCGGGCTCTTCAAAAGCCTGGTCAAGATCGGGCTTCACTTGCCTGGATCCGACGACAGACGTAGTGATTGCGGGTTCACTACTCAAACCTAGACAAGACTGGAAGCTTCACTTGCTTCAGTCAAACACAGACAGGGAGATTACGGGCTCTTCTTACAGCCTAGCTTCGATCGAGCTTCACACAAACGATGTAGGTGCAAGCTTGGATCTAAACTCTATGATCGAGGCTTCTTCAATCGATGAAAGAAGAGCCTTGAATCGAGACAACCTAATGACGACTCAAACACCTAACAGACAGAGTTTAGGGTTTTTGGTAGACGAACACACTATGAAGAGCTCTTTACAGTAGATGCAAAGTAGGCTAGAGCTCTCCTTCTAAGCTTAGATATTTGAAGTGGGCTTAGACTCTAAGTGTGAAGATTGTGAGACGAGTTCCGATGAACTGGAAACTCGGAGAACACTTGAAAACAAAGACTCGAAGATTGCTCTAAGGCTTGGGAGTGTTTGTTTGCTGTATGCGCTTGAATGCTCAAGTAATGTTCTCTTTCTTCACGTTGTGATCCTTCACTATTTATAGGCGGAGGGATGCCGAGATCCGTTGGTTGGTTGGTGGCTTTGTCCCTCCTCCTCTCGACAGTACTTGCACAGGCTGGCTACTTTTCAGACGCGCAGTTTTGGATTTTTGCCGGAAATGGCTAAGTTCCAATTTCAACAGTAACTGGAGCGACCCAGTACTATTACGGCGCCCTGTTGGCCTGGCAGTCAACTCCGCTGCTCCTCTCCGTGTTCGACACGTGGAGATCTCGTAATTAATGCGACGATCTCTTTGTTGACTGTAGTTCAAAATATGGGCGGGAGTTGTGTTGTCGCTTTCTGGTAGGTGATGGCTCGCTTCGCTTTGAAGTCGTAGTGGCCGCTTCGAAGTGAGTCGCTTCAGAGTCAATTTGTAGTGAGTCGCTTGGGAAATGAGGTTTCGAAGTGACCGCTTTAATAAATGTTGACCATCGTTGACTCGCTTCGGCTTTTCTTTGTAGCGCTCGCTTCGCTTTGCTTTGTGGACTCGCTTTGATTCCACTGTAGCGCTCGCTTCGCTTTGCTAGCTTCGGCACGCCTTGCTTCGCTTGGAAAAACACACTCAAGTGAGTGGCCTTCACTTGGATTTTCTGCAGTCTAAAAAATCTAAGCAAATCAAAGCCATCCTAACAGTATAGGCTTAGAAAAATTCTAATCTATTTTCTACATCAAAGTGGGTCGCTTGGGAACAGGACTCTTGGGGTTTTGGGATCAAATCAAAACAAATTACTTCATTGGTAAAATGTCCCATGCAGTTCCCCCTTAACAAATTGGTCCTTAACAATTCCCAACATATTTACATAGCTTAGATTTCAGATTTCAGTTTTGAAATACGAAAATTTGTGGTGGTTTATGTCTTTAAATTTTCTTGCTATAGCTTTCGGTTTACTCTTGTTGAATGAAAAACACACATGTTGTAGAAACCAGGTGTTTAATACATGTTATGAGTGATAGCATTAAAATTGTGACATTAGTTGAACTCGTTTTATGTTTCGCATTATGCTTGAACTCATGCTTTGGTTTTCATAATCATGCTAATAAGTAATTACTCAGTTTTAGCATGTTGGTGAACTGAAGTGAAGTTGAATTTTTCATATTCTTTGATCAAGTGTTTAAGTTTAAATCATGCTTGATTTTACTTGAGGCTTTTAGGTACTTACTTAGAGTTAGAAGTGCTGTTGTTGCTAGCTCACCACACTCCTTCCTTCTTCTTCTTGATTTGTTGCTTCTTCTCTACTGCTTCTCCCTTCTCTAGTGTTTTATGGTGAGTTGAGAGTGGTAGAAAAGGAACTGAAAATAGTTGAGTGTGGGGGTATCTATAGGGCTGATATTGTGAGGATTGTAGCAACATCGAGTGATGGTAAGGGTTGGAGGGAAATCTGCTTTCCCCCATCCTTTTCCTGCAAATCCTCCTTTTGATCTCTGCAAGGCTAGTTAGTTGTAAGAGATAGGGTCTTATGTTTCTGATTTCTTCTCTAATCCTATCTTTTTTGCAGGTTGCAAGTTGAGGGAGAGACTGATATTTTTCTTGGTGCTCAAGAAGGTGTAAGGGGGGGTGAAAGAGGCTGGAAAACTGGAAAGAATATGCTCTGCTGTTGCTGTCCCTTCTCTGCCCTTCTCTTTTTTTTTCTTCTTCTTTCCCATCCATCTTCTTTTTTTTGTTTCACGCAACAGCAACAGGCTGCTGCATGTTTTATTTGCTATTTGTTGTTTTTAGTGTATAATCATTTAATTATTCAAGATATTATTCTTATTGACATGTGGTTTATTGTTATTAATTTATTGTTTTTGATTTATTAATGTATTAATCGAATGTTTGGTTCGATTATTATCTAACGGTTCGATTATGAACCGATGGACTTGGCCCATATCATACGTTAATGAGTTTGGACTGTAATTCCTCTTGATCAATTCCTAATTTATAATTAATCATGGAATGTAAAATGGATGTTATCGTAAACTCCACGATATAATCAACATGGAATGATTTATCAAATTACTATTTGATTCCTCGTTGAAATTCTAATTACTTAAAGTAAGTAATCACATTCTTTAATCCCCAAATTATAAAGGTCGTTCTTCTAACTAAACTGACTAATAAGATAAGTCTTTCTTACGAAAATTCTACCTTTGTCCAGAATAGAATTTTCTAAGCCATTAATGTTTAAACTTATTTATCCAATTTACGAATTTAACTACTAAAGTAGTGTTATGAAAATTCGGGGCGTTACAATAAATTTTGCTTCACTTGTGCGACAGTAATTGAAATGATACGCTCTAATTAAAACAATGTGTATATACATATACCTTCTGACATAAACTTTGAATTTTTAAATAACTAAACAATCTCATTAAACTACGACTAAACAATTGGTCTAGGATTCGTAAAGGTTCTATTCAAAAAAAAAAAAAAAAAAAAAAAAAAAAAGGAACACTTGGATGGTCTTTCGAACACTTCGGCCGCTTCCTCCTCTCTTTAACTCTATTTTCATCCTGGAAATTGAAAAATACAAACAATTAAAATTCACAAATGCACGGAAGAAACATTTGAGTTAATATAATGCTCATGAGTTTCACAGAAGAAAAAATGTGCTAATAAAAGTGTTATCTCAACTATCAACGCAGTAAAATAAAAGCCATAAGACAAACCTTGTTAATATAGGCCGCAAACAATGATTCTTCGCCATACATGTCCTCTTCGACTGTAAATCAGAATATCAAAATTAGAATAACTTCAGAAAAAAATACATAGGAATTAACTAAATGTACCCAAATCAATGAACTATAGGCACAAAACGAAACTGATAAACTTAGACATCAATGGTGAGAATGAGATATAAGAATTTGGTGTGTGGTATGTGTTGAACCTTCAATAGAATATCGAATGTTCTTAAAAATTATATGTTGAACTCTAGAGTATATATTGGAAAAGACAAACAGAGAAACTGCCAAGAGCACGATACTAAGGAGTTGGGAAGATTAAAAAAATAAGCGGTAAATTCAGATTTTGTTTTTTTAAAGTAATGCTATTTCAATTTTTTAAGAGGGAAATCAAATGTTCTCAAAGAGAAAAAAAGAAGAAAAAGAAGAGAAAAAAAGATAGTGGGAGATTGAATTTTCTAGGGCCGGGCCGGATGATTAGCCTCAAATGTTTTATAATTGGCCACGTCATTTGATAAAATAATGTTGGTCCCGGTATGCTATAGGAAAAATACGTAGAGGGGGGGGGGGGGTGAATACGTATTTTGAAGTTTTTCAACTTCAATTCCTTAACTCAGAGTATAAAGTAAAGTGCTCTTGAAAATACTAAGACCTAGCCGAGAGCTAGATCTACAGCAATCACGAATCTCTTGACCTAAGCTTAGAGCTTGATCAAGAGTGAGACTTTACTCTTTGTGCGGAATTTGGTGAGCTTAAATCTTTCCTAAGTAATTGAGAATCCAGGTTAAGTTTGTTTATATGCACGTGCAATGGATAATCGAATACTGTAAAAGATTAAGGTAAGAGAGATACGACACAGAGATGTATAGTGGTTCGGAGATAACGCTCCTACGTCCACTTTGTTGCACGACGGCAACTGTTCTTTTCACTCAAGAACTTGAAGGTTACGGGTCCTTCAAAAACCTGGTCGGGATCGGGCTTCACTTGCCTAGATCAAACGACAGACGTAGTGATTGCGGGTTCACTACACAAACCTAACAAAGACTGGAAGCTTCACTTGCTTCAGTCAGACAGACAGGGAGATTACGGGCTCTCCTTACAGCCTAGCTTCGATCGAGCTTTACACGAACGATGTAAGTGTAAGCTTGGATCTCAACTCTACGATCGAGGCTTCTTCAATCGATGAAAGAAGGGCCTTAGATCTGAACAACCTAACGACGACTCAAAAACCTAACAGACAACAGTTTAGGGTTTTTGGTTGACGAACACACTAATGAAGAACTCTTTACAGTGAATGCAAAGATTGGCTAGAGTTCTTCTTCTAAGCTTGGATATATGAAGTGGGCTTAGAATCTAAGTGTGAAGGTTGTGAAGACGAGTTCCGATGGACTGGAAACTCGGAGAACACTTGAAACAAAAACTCGAAGATTGCACTAAGGCTTGGGAGTGTTTGTTTGCAGTAGGCTCGTATGCGCAAGTAGTGTTCTTCCTCTTCACGTCTTCATCCTTCACTATTTATAGGCGGAGGGTTGGCTAAGATCCGTTGCTTGGTTGGTGGCCTTGCCCCTCCTCCTCTCGACAGTACTTGCGCAGGCAGTAGCTTTTGCAGACGCGCAGTTTTGGCATTTTGCCAAAATTGGCTAACTTCCAAGTTTAACAGTAACTGGAGCGACCCAGTACTGTAGCGGCGTCTTTGTCGGCCTGGCAGTCAACTCCGCTGCTCCTCTCCTCGTTCGACACGTGGAGATCTCGCAATTAATGCAAAGATCTCTAGTTGACTGAAATTCAAATTCAGAGCGGGAATTTGTGCTGTCGCTTTCTGGTAGGTATTGGCTCGCTTCGCTTTGAAGTTGTAGCGGACGTTCCAAAGTGAGTCGCTTTAGGATCATATTATAGCGGGTCGCTTTGCTTTGCTTGCAGCGTTTGCTTCGCTTCGCTTTACAGCATTCGCTTCGCTTTGCTTCGCTTCGCTTCGGTAGACTCGCTTCGCTTGTAGCGCTCGCTTCGCTTCACTTTGCTTCGGTAGACTCGCTTCGCTTGCTTGACTTGCTTCGCTTTGGAAAACACACTCAAGCGAGTGGCCTTCACTTGAACTTTTGAAGCCTAATCTAAGCAAAATAAAAGAGCCAACCTAACAGTGTAGGCTTAGAAAAATTCTAACCTATTAACTACATCAAAATGGGTCGCTGGGAAAAGGACGCTTGGGGTTTTGGGATCTAATCAAAACAAGTGACTTTATTTAACAAATGTCCCATAAAGTTCCCCCTTAACATTTTAGTCCTTAACAATTCCCAACAATTTCCCCCTTTTTGATGATGCCAAAACCCATACGACTTAGATAAAAATAAATCTAGTCTATCTAACCGTGAAGGGAACTCCAAGCGACTGCTTCCTTTGCAGTTTCGTTTGTAATTTTCTTTTAAGTTCCTTCCCTTTTTTTTCGGTTAAATTAATGAGTTTGTAGCAGAAATATAAAGTCATTCACAAAGCGAGTAAATGACACAGAAAAGACAGAAATTGAAATTTGGATATATGAACAAGAAGTTCACAAAAAATATGTAAGGAACTTGAAACTCGGAGGTTTCCTGCAGTTCCTTCCCAGTCATCCTCCTTTCCTTCTCTTGTCACTTCCCTTCTTCCTCCTTCTCCTCCTCTTCTACATCTGCCTCCAAATCCTTTGCAATCATATCTTCGGGTATGGTGTATGCACTGAAAATCCTTTCTTCCATCGACTCAGCACTGTGGATACTTGGCCTCCTCCAAGTCTCTTCCAATTGGAAGGCTTCATCCACCTCAGCGTCGATGATGCTGCGATTGAGGATGCTGGTGCCAGGTAGGAATGGCATGATGAATTCTTCCTTGGCTGGTACCTTGATGATTAACGGTGCAGGCTCTGCAAACTGTGCAAGAGCGAAGACTTCTTGTCTAAACTTCTCATCATAGATACTAAGGAAGTTGTTGAGCGCAGTGACCCTTGAGCATTCAGTCTGCAATGGCACTACCTCCCAATAGTAGTAAGCTTTGATAAACTTCTCCTTGTAGTATAGCCATTGCTCGAGTAGTTCGTCAGGAATGAACTGCTCAATCTCACGGGCATCAGGGTGCTCATTTCTGCGTACAGCCAACTCCTCCTCCGACCAGCTGGACATCTGAGCTATGATTGTTTTGAACTTCTTTCCTGACTCGCTGCTCCAGAGAGGAAGCTTCTTGTTGAGTTGCTTGCGAATGTAGTTGCGTTCTTCTCTGAGAGGGTAGCGGCCAGAGTCAATCATTTCTTTCGCAGTTTTGTGACATGTGTAGATCGTAGCCTGATCTATGCATGCATCGGATTCTTCTGGCGTGATTGGAGCAAAAATGCTCCTGACCAAAACGGACTGGATGACTTTCATTTCATTGAAATTTTTCTCAATTCGTTCGTCAATGACTTCCAGTCGTTTTGTCCTTGTCCTCTTTTCCTTTTCTGCCCTTGGAACAACTGCCTTCTCAACTTTTTGGCGCTTGGTCCCTGATTCATCTCTCTTAGTTTCTGGATCTGTTCGCTTCAGTATTGATGATGGGGCAGATGAAGTGGGTGCTTCGTCTGAAGTGGGCGCTTGAGAACTCGAAGTACCTGCAAGAGTTTTCGAGTTAGACTGGCGCTCGCTCTCCCAAGCCATAGTCTCGCTCGCTTCTGCTAGCTTCCGCCTTTCCTCCTTTGTTAGCACAGTAACTGGAGGATGTCGAGCAATGGAAGAGGCAAGCACTTTATCTCCAAGTGGCTTGCGGGATTCTTCAGGCTTAGTGAGCTTTTCTTTGCCTTTCTTTGCAGACTTCGCCTCTCTCTCCTCTTCTCCAGCACCACTACTCTCCTTCAACGATCTCTCTGTTTCAACAGCTCCAATTCCTCCACCTTGTGGCTCCAACAGATTGACATTTTTCAGTACCATCCCTTCCCCCTTTTTGGCATCATCAAAACCAGGGGTTGGGACGCTTGTCTTTCCAGTAAGAGATTTGTGAAGAACCTCAATCTTGTCAAGTACAATATGAAACATTTCTTCCGTTCGAGACTCGAGGACTTGCTTTTCCGACAATCCAGCATTTTTCCTTAGATTTTCAAGCTCTCGCTTGTCAATTTCACTCTCCTCTTTGACTTTCTTCAATTGGGTTCGAAGTAAGTCAAGAGTCTTCTTGGTGCTGAGGAGTTCGCTTTCTTTCACCACCAACTCTCCCTCCTTATTCTCCAGTTTCTTTTTCAACTCCTTCACCTCCTTTTCCAACGTGTCCTTCTCTTTACCAACTGTGACCAGATTGGTATTTACCACTCTCAAGCGGCTCCGTTCTGCGTCACGCGAGTCCTTGAGATCATTCACCAGATTTACTTGTGCCTGCAACACTTTCTCCTTCTCCTTCAGCTCCATCTTCTGTTTAGAGATCTCGTCTTGTAAACTTGCGATCTCTGCATTCTTAACCTCCATCTCTTCTGCATGATCCCTCATTAGCTTCTTCTCATGCATGGTTGGGGTGTGCTCAGGGATATGGGTAGTTTCAGTAGGTGAGGATTGAGATTTGTCCTCAAGCGGCTTCTCCACCGCCTCGCTTTCTTGGACAGATGGAGTGCTTTGCTTCAATTTCTTCTTCTTCCCTTGCTTTGCAGCCGCTTGCTTCAAGGGTGAAGCGGCTCGCTTCGTTCGGGGAGCTTCAGCTGCGGACACTTCTACAACTAGAAGTCCCTTATCCATTGGAATTTTTGTTGACTTCCACTGTTCATAGAAGACTGTCTTCTTGCTGTATATAGCCATGTCTGAATCCGGCCATCTTATCTCCGGATACTTTAGCTCCAACGCGACTGACAGTCTTGAAAAGAATTTCAACTTTCCCTTGCGTAGAATCTTATCTGGAGTTCCTGGTACGAATGCAAAGTCTTCTGCAGCTTCGTGAATTTGCTTGAGAAGCCACCCATGCCAGTTGAATTTCGTTCCTGTGAGGCTGTCGACGATCATGGTAGTGCCGATCATCTTCGTTTCTGACAGCGTGTCGAGGGAACCGACATAGCATGCAATGCTTCTCGTAAAGAGTTCGCAGATGAGATTGAACGGTTCCTTCAAATTTTTGCGAAAATTTGCCTCCTTGAAGTTCGGCTCTGCTCCGTCGACTTTAAATCGATCATACTGAACTTCGGCAGAAAGGCCTAGATCTAGCAGAGAATCTCCTCCTTCTCTTGGTAGATCGAAGACCTCGATGAGTTCACTCATATCAACTTCCACCGGCTTCCTGGTTCGTGGATTGGTGAAGGAAGATGTATTCTGTTCCTTCTTCAGATTCAGCAGAATCTCTCCGATGGCTTTCGCCAGAATCTTCGTCGGAACCAAAGTTACGAACTTCCATAGACCGGCCGTGGTCACGGCTCTACGGAAGAAACCATTCTTCTCTATGACGATCGGGTCGAGATGGGGCTCGACGTTGATGTGATCGCCAATATTTGACATGAACTTCTCCATCGTTTCTGTACTCTTCTTCTTGCCCATTGTGGATTTGAAGAAATTTGAAGAAAAATTTTAACAATGAAATAGAAGGGGTTGAGACTCGTGAGTTGCAGAGTAATTGCAGATCTAACACGAGAATGGCAAATTTAGAAGGCTGTGAAGGGTTTGCAGTTCTGCCTCGTCCCATATATATAGAAATAGGTTATGGCTGACGTGGTAGGGGTAGAATGGTAATAACGCCGAAAATCCTGTAGGTAGGCGGCGGACGTGCGGTGATGGATTCTGACGTGTCCGGCGTCATCACAGTAAAAGTGAACCGCCACTTGCTCGGCGTCGCCACGTGGCCTTCTATGGTTGGCTTGTTGTATACGGCGTTGATCGAACGGTTCCAGATTGGGGCCTGTTGAGATTCGACGGCTGGATCTTCTCCGCCTATTCCCGCTTCAAATTCAAGCGTGTGAACACGCGCCCGTTATTTCCGTCGTTCCTGCACCTGCATTAAATGCACAGCAGAAAGTAAAATTGCACTCGAGTGCAGACAGCTCATACTCGCTTCATGCCCGCTCGCTTCGAGTTGGGCCGCTACGCCTTGACTCGCTTGAGAGGCATTCGCTTGAGTGACTGTTCTGCACTCGCTTGCGATGGCTAGCTTTGAGTGACGAAGCACTCGCTTGGCCATCTGAAGCGACTGGAATAAGAAATTGAATTTCTTTGCTTAATTTAAAATGTTTCTGACTTACATACTTCGAGGATAAACAAGAGTGTTTTCCTCTTTGTATTTGTGTCAGATTCATTTCATATATTCCACGTAGTGAGTGAAGGTTTCTAGCACGCTTCGGCTCACTTAGTGTTCTTAAAATTGAAACACTTACCAGTCAATCTCACTTCGTAGGAGATTGATACCACAAATTGAAGACTTCATTTGAATTAGATACCACATGTTGAATGCTACACGTTGAGTTAGATCTTCATGGCATTCATCTTCATGGCATTCATCTTCCTCTACGAATTAGAGAGTCCTCCATCGAAGTGAATGAGGGAGAAAATGAATAAAGTACACAAGCTTACTGCAACCCGAAGGGAGCATCACGTAAGTGTACTTATTCACGACGAATGGGGGATGAGTACAAGTCCTTATCTCAGAGCAGAAATGGACAGGATGACAATGAGAATGCTCTGACAAGACAATCTCGTATTTTACGCAGAAACATGTCACCAGTCCTGCAACCTTTTGTATAAAAAGGTAAACCTTCAAGCTTTCCTACATTCTAGAGAATGAATCTGCTGTTGGTTCGCTTTGACCCAAGTTAGGGCAAATTGAAGCAACGCAGAATTCAAGATTGCTGCAATCTTGCTTGCTTTGGAAGTAGCTTGCTCCGAGAGAAGCATTAGTTCCCCCTTAACCATATACTTAACAATTCCAATAAGTTGGTAGGGAACTTCTTCCAATACTCCACCTTTCTCCACCTAACTTCAGTTTCTTCAAGCGAGTGAGATTTGAAGTGGCTCGCTTGAGTTGGTGAAGATCCGAAGCGAGTGATGCTCAAGAGAAAAAGCGAACACTCCTTCGTGCATCCTGGAACTAGCATTCTTCACCAGGGTCTAATAACCCTAATTCCATGCATAGCTGGTTGAATCGAGACTCAGCTAGAGGCTTGGTGAGAATATCTGCTCGCTGGAGATCGGTGTGAATCTTCTCGAGCTTGATATCCTTCTTCTCGACATGATCACGAATGAAGTGATGTCGAATTTCCACGTGCTTGCATCTGGTGTGAAGCACTGGATTCTGCGAGATACATATGGCACTGTTGTTGTCGCAGAAGATCGGAATTTCATTCGCTTCAACTTTGTAGTCCTTCAACTGTTGACGAAGCCATAGGATTTGAGAACAGCAGCTTCCTGCGGCCATATATTCAGCTTCCGTTGTTGAAGTGGCTACACTTGTTTGCTTCTTTGAGAACCACGAGATTAGCTTGCTCCCCAAGAACTGACATGTGCCCGACGTTGATTTCCTATCAACTCGGCAACCTCCATAGTCAGCATCGGAATATCCAGTGAGCTCCAAATTGTCCTCCGCTGGATACCACAGACCCATGTTGACAGTGCCCTTCAGATATCGAAGAATCCTTTTGGCAGCTTCAAGATGGCTGTGTTTGGGATTGCTTTGGAAGCGAGCGCAGACTCCGACTGCAAAAGCAATATCTGGCCTGCTTGCAGTGAGATAGAGAAGTGACCCAATTAGGGCACGATAATCTGTAGGATCTACAGATTTTCCTCCTTCGTCTGGCTCCATCTTCCAGTTGGTATTCATAGGAATCTTCACAGCTTTAGCATGTTGAACACCAAACTTCGCAAGCATATCTCGAGTGTACTTGGCCTGATTGATGAAAATTCCATTATCCTGCTGCTTCACTTGAAGACCTAGAAAGCAGCTCATCAAGCCAATCATTGACATCTCATACTTGGTCTTCATTAGCTCTCCAAACTTCTCGCTAAGCGACTGATTTGGTGACCCAAATATGATGTCGTCCACGTAGATCTGGACCCATAGCATATCTTCTCCATGATTGATGGTGAAGAGAGTCCGATCTATCTTTCCCTTTTGGAATCCATTTTCCACTAGGAATTGAGATAATGTATCATACCAAGCTCTGGGAGCTTGTTTCAACCCATACAGAGCTTTCTTCAAGCGATACACTTTATCTCCCTGCTCGAAACCCGGTGGCTGCTCCACATACACTTCTTCCTTGAGTTCACCGTTGAGGAATGCGCTCTTCACATCCATTTGGTACACTTTGAATTTCTTGGCCGCTGCATAGGCTAGAAATAAACGGATCGCTTCAAGACGTGCCACTGGAGCGAAGGTCTCGTCAAAGTCGATTCCTTCCTCTTGGCAGTAGCCTTTGGCAACTAGTCGCGCCTTGTTCCTCACTACGTTGTGGTCCTCGTCCGTCTTGTTCTTGAATACCCACTTGGTGCCAATAACATGCTGAAACTTGGGACGATCCACGAGGTACCATACGTCGTTCCTGGTGAACTGATTCAGTTCTTCTTGCATGGCGATCACCCAGTTAGAATCGGCTAGAGCTTCCTCCACGCTTGATGGCTCAATGTTTGAGAGAAAGCAACTGAACATGGCACTTTCTTCAAACACTTGACTTCTGGTCACTACACCCTTGGATGGATCTCCAATGATTTGGCTAGGTGAGTGATCCTTGAGCCACGCTCGCTTTGATCCGCCAGCTTCATCTTCATCCGCTTCCTTGTCGCTCGCTTCACCGTCCGAAGCGACAGGATTGGGTGCTTGGCCAGCACTAGCTTCAGGAATCTTGGGGGCAGCTTCGACTTCTCCTTTGGGATCCTGCTCGCTTGATTCTTTGATCTCATCATCTTCATCGAGCACGTCCCAAGTGAGTTGATTTGAGGGTTCCTTGCTTTGATCCTTTTCATTCGCTTTGGCCTGTTCCTGTGGAAGACTTAAAGAAGATTCATCAAATACGACATGGGGTGATTCTTCCACAATTAGGGTTTTACAGTTGAATACTCTGTAGGCTTTGCTAGATGTAGAGTATCCTAAGAATACTCCTTCATCAGCTTTGCTTTCAAAGGCTTTCAACTGTGACTTCCCATTGTTGTGAATGAAGACCCTACAACCAAAAATATGGAAATAAGATATGTTAGGAATTCTCCCTGTCCATATTTCATATGGTGTTTTGTCATGCCGTTTGTTGAGAAGCGTCCGATTCTGTGTGTAGCATGCCGTGTTGGCAGCTTCAGCCCAATATTTCATCGGGAGCTTCGAGTCAGCAATCATGGTGCGAACGGCTTCTTTGATGATTCGATTCCTTCTTTCAGCAACTCCATTCTGCTGAGGAGTGCGTGCTGAAGAGGTTTGATGTGCTATGCCATGCTCCGTGCAGTATGCTTCAATTGTAGAGTTCAGGAACTCTGTGCCTTTGTCGGAGCGAATGGTCACGATAGCTTGATTCTTTTCCACCGCCAATCGCTTGAGTAGTTGTGGCAGTTTGGTCAGTGTTTCCTTCTTGCTGAATAGAAATACAACCCAAGTGTAGCGAGAGAAATCGTCGACTACAACTAGAGTGTACTTTCTTCCATTTACACTAACTGGAGTAACTGGACCAAACAGATCCATGTGAAGCAGCTCGAGCACTCGCTTTGATGAGGCTTCTTCGAGACTGGCGAAGTGCTTCTTCGTCTGCTTCCCTCGTTGGCATGGTGAGCATGGATGGTCTTTGATGAAGACTTCATTCGGTATGCCTTGCACCAAACCTTTTCGAGCTAAGCGATTGATGGCTTTGAAATTGAGGTGGTTCAAGCGTCTGTGCCATAGCCATCCAATTTCTGTAGCACTTCTTGCAACTAGACAAGTTTCCTCCTTGCAGCTGTCCCATTGTGCTATGTAGACATTCCTTTGTCTAACTCCAGTGAGCACAATCTGGGATGTGAGTTTGCTCTTCACAATGCACTTGTTGGAGATGAACTCCACCCTGTACCCTTTATCACAAAACTGTGAAATAGATAACAGGTTGTGCTTGAGTCCTTCCACGTAGGAAACTTCTTCAATTTTGAGCTTTCCAACTTTCAGTGCGCCGTATCCCCTGGTGCTTCCTCGAGAGTTGTCACCAAAGGTTACGTGTGGACCCTTCTTCTCTATGTAGTTGTGAAGTAGAGCTTTCATGCCGGTCATGTGTCTTGAACATCCACTGTCCAAGTACCAAACTGGTTGACCCTCACTTGGCATGGGATCCACGGCGCTCACCTGCAATTAGACAGATTTTGGTACCCAAATCAGTTTGGGTCCTTGCAGGTTAGTTCCCTTAGGTACCCACACTTGCTTCACTCTCTTTTGAGATGAAGCTTGTGTCTTGGGCTTCTCGACCTTCGAAAACTTGGTGTACTGCCTATAGGCAGCTTTACACGTGCAACAGTGTGTGCAAGAGGGGTAGCGGCTCGCTTCAGACCTACCTACGCTCTTCCCATTTTGCTTATATCCTGAAGCGACTCGCTTCGGATTAGCTTTGGGTTTAAAGACTGACTTAGGGTTTCTAGTCTGTTGAAGCGGCTCGCTTGGTTTCCTCGAAGCGGTCCAACTAGGGTTTTCACCCCGACTCGCTTGAGTAACCTTGGAAGTTTGAAGCGGCCTCTTGGTTGCTTCAAGTTTTTCCCCCTCAACGTTAGTCCGGTTGGACCATCTCCAGTCCGGATAACGTGACACATAGACATTACTCCTCTTTTTAGGAGGTAGATCCTTTGTCTCTCGTGTCTTGGCTTGAGACTTAGAAGCTTCAACAGTTCTTCCTTTACCCTTGGATTGGTAAGACTTAGCAGGTTGAGTGCTAGGGACTGTTGAACTTTGCTTGCCCTTAGGGTCTGCCCTTAAAGATATAGACATCTTCATAGGCTTCTTCTTAGGGTTCTCAGCCATTTTGCCTTTGTCCTTGTTGGTGATCGCTTTGGATGCAGTGGGCAGTTCCAAAGTGACTGATGGTAAAGTGTGTGATGCACCAACAAAGACAGTCGGCTTGGGAGGTCCACCCTCATATCCAAGTCCTCCCTTTCTACCAAAAGGTAGAAGAGAACTCTCTAGTGCCTGTCTAGCGTATGATGCTTTATTTAAGTTGGCAACTAGAGTGGATTGGGTTTCATACCTTCCCTCCAAGCTTTGATGTCTAGTGAAGAGATCCTCGAACTTACTAGTCATAGCCCTTAGATTAAGTTTGACTTGGTCAAGCTCAGTGGCTAGCTTTCGGTTCTCCTTCTCGCTTCGAGACAGAGCTTGTTTTACCACTTCGTGGTCGCTTGACAGTTTCTGGTGTTTGTCAAACAACTCACTCCATGTCGAGGATTGCTCTTCCTCATTGACAGTGTGTGCTAGTGTAATTGAAGTGATTGAAGGATAGAAGAATACCTCCCCAGTTTCTTCATCGGTGAGCGCCATGAGTCCCAGATCCTCTCCCTCGCTTGAGTTGGGATCTGTGAATGCATCTGAGTCGCTTGAGAGATCTTCAGTTGAAGCGACCGGCATTTCACTCGCTACGAGCGCTCGCCTTGGGGCATCCCTCTTGGCCTTCAATTCTTCGCGCTCTTTGGCACTTAGCTTTGGGCAATCGGATTTGTAGTGGCCCATTTTGTGGCAGTGGTAACACTCCACTTCCATCATGTCGCGCGGGATCGGCTTGGTCGTCTCTTCTCTCTTTCCTTTTCCTTCTCGAGCATCAGTGCTCCTCCCTTTGTACTGTTTGTAGAATCTTTTATACTTGCCCACTCGAGAGTTCATCTTGTTGAAGTTCTTTGATAAGAACGCAATGTGTTCTTCCAACTCTTCCCTTGTCATTTTGGCAAGCGACTGCTCGCTTGGCCCTTCGGCAGCTTTGAATGCTACTCCTTTTGACGTAGTGGGCGCTTCATCCTCGTCGTCGAGGCTCATTCGATTCAGATCAAACTCGTGAGCTTTGAGCTCGGAGAACAGCACTTCTGGCGTGAGCTTCGTTAGATCCTTGGTAGCTAGATATAGCTCCTTCATAGTCTGCCACTTCCTTGTGAGAGCACGGACTATTTTCAGATTTACTTCCTTGTCTGTGAGTTCCTTCCCAAGCGAGTTGAGAGTTGCAGTAATGTTGGTAACTCTCAGCTCGAAGGCGTCGATGGACTCTCCTGACTTCATCACCAAATTTTCAAACTCCCGCATCTGAACGGCGAGCTTGTTCTCCTTGATTTTGTCTGTGCCTTGAGAAATGAGGGCTAGGGTTTCCCACATTTCCTTTGCTGTTGCACATTTCCTTATTCGTGGTAGATAGGCGTCCGACACGGTGCTCTGCATCGTGTGGCGTGCAATCTTGTCGAGGTTGGCAATTTTGAAGTCATTTGGAGTATACTCGTCCTTATCCTTCTCCACGTACTGTTGTCGAACATGGGCTGGACGACCTTCAGCAGCTGGAACCTCCACAGATATGGCTTTCTTAATTTCGATTGGTCCGTCTTCAACGACTTCCCACATCCGGTCGTGGATTGAGCATAGGAAGCTCTCGACTCGGAAACTCCATATCTCGTATCCTTCGATCGAGAACTGTGGAAGATTTGATGCACTGTATGTAGACATAGCAAACTATCAGCAGTAAATGCAATATGCGTGGGTGAGGTTTTGATGCACTTAGGAAATAGGATCCGGTTCAGTGAGACAACGTGAAGTGAGTGGGGACTCACTTCGGATATGCAAAGCAGAGGCTCGAAAGAACCGCTGCTCTGATACCACTTGTTGGTCCCGGTATGCTATAGGAAAAATACGTAGAGGGGGGGGGTGAATACGTATTTTGAAGTTTTTCAACTTCAATTCCTTAACTCAGAGTATAAAGTAAAGTGCTCTTGAAAATACTAAGACCTAGCCGAGAGCTAGATCTACAGCAATCACGAATCTCTTGACCTAAGCTTAGAGCTTGATCAAGAGTGAGACTTTACTCTTTGTGCGGAATTTGGTGAGCTTAAATCTTTCCTAAGTAATTGAGAATCCAGGTTAAGTTTGTTTATATGCACGTGCAATGGATAATCGAATACTGTAAAAGATTAAGGTAAGAGAGATACGACACAGAGATGTATAGTGGTTCGGAGATAACGCTCCTACGTCCACTTTGTTGCACGACGGCAACTGTTCTTTTCACTCAAGAACTTGAAGGTTACGGGTCCTTCAAAAACCTGGTCGGGATCGGGCTTCACTTGCCTAGATCAAACGACAGACGTAGTGATTGCGGGTTCACTACACAAACCTAACAAAGACTGGAAGCTTCACTTGCTTCAGTCAGACAGACAGGGAGATTACGGGCTCTCCTTACAGCCTAGCTTCGATCGAGCTTTACACGAACGATGTAAGTGTAAGCTTGGATCTCAACTCTACGATCGAGGCTTCTTCAATCGATGAAAGAAGGGCCTTAGATCTGAACAACCTAACGACGACTCAAAAACCTAACAGACAACAGTTTAGGGTTTTTGGTTGACGAACACACTAATGAAGAACTCTTTACAGTGAATGCAAAGATTGGCTAGAGTTCTTCTTCTAAGCTTGGATATATGAAGTGGGCTTAGAATCTAAGTGTGAAGGTTGTGAAGACGAGTTCCGATGGACTGGAAACTCGGAGAACACTTGAAACAAAAACTCGAAGATTGCACTAAGGCTTGGGAGTGTTTGTTTGCAGTAGGCTCGTATGCGCAAGTAGTGTTCTTCCTCTTCACGTCTTCATCCTTCACTATTTATAGGCGGAGGGTTGGCTAAGATCCGTTGCTTGGTTGGTGGCCTTGCCCCTCCTCCTCTCGACAGTACTTGCGCAGGCAGTAGCTTTTGCAGACGCGCAGTTTTGGCATTTTGCCAAAATTGGCTAACTTCCAAGTTTAACAGTAACTGGAGCGACCCAGTACTGTAGCGGCGTCTTTGTCGGCCTGGCAGTCAACTCCGCTGCTCCTCTCCTCGTTCGACACGTGGAGATCTCGCAATTAATGCAAAGATCTCTAGTTGACTGAAATTCAAATTCGGAGCGGGAATTTGTGCTGTCGCTTTCTGGTAGGTATTGGCTCGCTTCGCTTTGAAGTTGTAGCGGACGTTCCAAAGTGAGTCGCTTTAGGATCATATTATAGCGGGTCGCTTTGCTTTGCTTGCAGCGTTTGCTTCGCTTCGCTTTACAGCATTCGCTTCGCTTTGCTTCGCTTCGCTTCGGTAGACTCGCTTCGCTTGTAGCGCTCGCTTCGCTTCACTTTGCTTCGGTAGACTCGCTTCGCTTGCTTGACTTGCTTCGCTTTGGAAAACACACTCAAGCGAGTGGCCTTCACTTGAACTTTTGAAGCCTAATCTAAGCAAAATAAAAGAGCCAACCTAACAGTGTAGGCTTAGAAAAATTCTAACCTATTAACTACATCAAAATGGGTCGCTGGGAAAAGGACGCTTGGGGTTTTGGGATCTAATCAAAACAAGTGACTTTATTTAACAAATGTCCCATAAAGTTCCCCCTTAACATTTTAGTCCTTAACAATTCCCAACAAATAATATAAAAATCAATACATATTATTAAAAAATTTGTATATTCCAATTTTTAGGCATATAACTGAAATGATTTTATTTTTTTATTTTTATTTTTTCGGTGAAAGGGTTTTATTTTAATTTTTATGTCTCAAATGTGTGTCTAATTGATTCTATAAATTAACCACATAAGCACAACAAATTTAAGAATAATTTGGTAAACATTAAGAAAATGATACAAGGCATGAAAATGAATGCGATTAAAATATTTTAGTTACACATATTACATGTAAGCTATGTTGCATAGGTGCGGGTGCGGGGTGCGATACGATGCGGACACGGGAATACGTATTTTTCAAAATTATAATGTGCGATTCTTCAAGGATACGCCTATTTAATTATATTTTAAAATTTTTAATATAATCATCCATATAATATTTAGAATTTAAAATTTAAAAAAAATCAAATATCTATGAGTTTCTCGACTAAAATATAATCATTTTAATAATACTATCTAAGTTAGCAATAATGCAACAATTTAATTAAAAATGCTTATGAAAAGTTTCAAATAAAACAATTTAAATATTATTAGCACATGATTTCTTAAGTGTTTTACGTATTTGGTTTATCACTTTTTTTAAAAACTTGAATTTAAATTTAAGTGAAATTAAAATAATTAAGGATTTCAAACAATAATTTTAAAAAAAAATACAATTTTGCAAAAATAATTCCACTTGGGTTCCCATTCCGCACAGGATTCGCGAATCGCCACTCCCGGATTCGCGTATCCAATATTTTTATATTTTATTATTTAAGGATTCGCCACGTGGCGAACCGGTGCAAATCGCACGAGAATCTTACGAGAATCGCACCCCATAAGAATCCGATACGTGCACTATGCTATAGTTCGAAGAATCCGTGTAACATAGCATGTAAGTAATTAACGAGATCAATAAGTAAGATTTATCTACACAACTTTAATTATGTGTTGCTAATTAACCACACATAATTATGTGTGACAAAGTTTTGTGTAGCTAAAACTTCAATTTCTTGTAGTGTTAGTAATGATTTTCATCGACTATGATAATTCGAGGGACAAAACTATCTAGCTATGAGATTGATATCCGAAAGCATAGAGGAGAAAGAATCAAGCGACGAGATTGATATCGGGATTTTATGTGGCTATTCTTCTTCTTTTATTCGTTTTTGTTGCTCTTCTTTCTTTGGCGGCAGGTGGTAGGAGTATACCTTTAAACTTTTCCAACACTATAGAATTAATTCATAACATATAATATTTAATTAATTAGTTAGTGATTTTTGTTGGTCCTGGTTTGTTAATAGGGGAAATACGTAGGGGGGGAATACGTATTTTAAGTTTTTCAACTTTTTCCCTTTAACTCGATCGGAGTGACAAGTAAAGATCTCGCTTGACACTTAAGACCTAGCTAAAGCTAGATCTACAGTACGTAGCTTGCCTGCTTGACCGAAGTAAGGACTTGATCAAGAGGGAGTCTTTACTCGTGTATGCGGAAATTCGGTGAGCTAAAATCTTTCCTAAGTAATTAAATAATCCAAGTTCGTTTGTTTAGATGCGCGTGCAATGAATAAACAAAGTAAAGAGTTTAGGGTCAGAGATACGACACAGAGATTTATAGTGGTTCGGAGTTAAGGCTCCTACATCCACTTGTTGCACGACGGCAACTGTTCTCTTCACTCAAGAACTTGAAGGTTACGGGTCCTTCAAAAACCTGGTCGAGATCGGGCTTCACTCGCCTGGATCCGACAACAGACGTAGTGATTGCGGGTTCACTACACAAACCTAGACAAGACTGGAAGCTTCACTTGCTTCAGTCAAACACAGACAGGGAGATTACGGGCTCTCCTTACAGCCTAGCTTCGATCGAGCTTCATACAAACGATGTAGGTGCAAGCTTAGATCTAAACTCTATGATCGAGGCTTCTTCAATCGATGAAAGAAGAGCCTTGGATCGAGAAACCTAACGACGACTCAAAAACCTAACAGAGGTGGCGTAGATCTTGGTGTCTGACAATTGGCTCAGCGAACCAACTCCACAGAGTACAGACTTCGTGTACAGCTCGCAGATCAAGTTGAACGGAGCCTTCAAGTCGTTCCTGATGTTGCTCAACTTTGGATTTCCAAACTTCACGCCTCTTCGTTTGGCAAATCGGGCGTACTCCACTTGGGTTGACATACCAAGTTCTGACAGAGAAACTGGTCCAACCGTCGGCAGATCGAACACACGAGCTATACTGCTTAGCTCGATCTCCACCGGCGTTCCTCTCTCTGGATGAGTGAAGGTTGACGATTCTTCTCCTTCTTTGAGATTCAAGAGAATCTCGGTGACGGCCTTGGCCAGAATCCGCTGTGGCTTCGCCGTTACGAACTTCCACAGGCCGGCCGTGGTCACAGCCCTGCGGAAGAACCCATTTTCAGTTACCACATCTTCATCGAGTTGTGGTTCTACGTTGATGTTGTCGAAAAGGGTTTTCAGAAAATCCTCCATCGTTTCGGTCTTCTCCTTCTTTCCCATGGTTAATTTGTAGAGAGATTTTGAGAAAAGGTTAAGGCTTTGGGGGGTTTGAGACTCGTGAGTTGCAGGAGCGCAGATCTTCTCGTTGTATTGATGTAAGAAGTTATTGAGAGCCTCCATCCGAGAGCACTTGTCTTGATACGGCACTACCTTCCACCAGTAGTAGGCCTTTATGAACTTGTCCTTTAGAATCAGCCAAGTGTCAAGGAGGTCTCTTGGGATGAAGTGCTCGATTTGTCTAGAGTCCGGATGATGATCTCTCCTCATAGCCAGCTCCTCTTCCGTCCTGCTTTTTAACTCCTTCATGATTGAGTTGAATCGGGTAATGGCGTCACCACTCCACTTCGGAAGCATATCATTAATTCGCTTCCGAATGAAATCATGCTCTTCAGGCGGGTAGCGACCGGAATTTATCATCTCTTTTAACGTGACTTTGCCAGTATCCATCCAGGCTTGGAGATGGACGACTTCAGACTCTTCAGGCAAGTGAGGAATGTAGGCACTGCGCGTGATGGCAGATTGGATGAGCCTCACTTCATTCCAGTGGGACTCGATCCGTTCATCAAATTTCCTCAGCCTTTTCTCCCTCACTTCCTCATCCTTCTCCTTTCTCTTCTTCTTCTCCTCTTCCTTCTTCTGCCTCTTCTCGAAGCGACTAGCCCTTTCTGTGATCACTTATTTTTGGCGTTTGGCAGCAGGATCGTCTTCCCTTGATTCAGGCGTCGACCGCTTCAAGGAAACTTTCTGAACAGGAGGTGGTGGAGGCGGGATCACAACGGCAGCTACACTGGCTGAAGTGAGTGCAAGTGATGAAGCAGCTACGGAGGCCGAAACGGGCGCTGCGGCTGAAGCGGGCGCTTTGGAACCTGAAGCACCTGCAGGAGTTAGCTTTCTCAGATCAAATTGACGTTCCAACTCCCGAGCTATAGCCTCATCCCTTTCTATTAGCTTCCGCCTTTCCTCCTTGGTCAGCACCGTAACAGGGGGATGACGTGCGATTGAAGCACTAAGCACTTTTTCCTCAATCGGCCTGCTGGGCTCTTCGTGCTTCTTCATCAGCTCCTCCTCAGTGAGCTTTGTTTTTCCCTTCTTTGCAAGCTTCGCCCTTGATTCTTCATCCATCTCCTCCTCTCCAGATCCTCCAACTTCAGTTCCCCCTGCGATCAAGCCACTAGCTTCGATCGCTCTTCCTTCACTATTCGCACCTCCAACATCTCCAGATTCAATGAGTTTCTGCATGTTTCCCCCCTTTTTGGCATCATCAAGTCTGCCAGGGGCTGGGATGGTCACCGTTCCGCTGATGGATTGGTGTATTTCATTGATTCTGCAGAGAACGTCCTGGAGCATCTTCTCGGCGCGTTCAGCAAAGATATGCTCTTTTGCCAGCACAAGATCTGCCGTCTTGACTGATATCTCTTCCAGTAGATATTTGCACTGATCCTCTCTCTCCTTGACAGACCGCATCAAGTTCTCCAGCGGTTCTACTTCTCTAAAGCGAGCGTCCAGCTCCGCTTCAATCTCATCCTTCATTCTCTTTCTCTCCTCTTGCAAATTGAAATACCAGAAATCTTTGGAAGCAGCAAGTTCTGCTTTGTCAGTAGTAACAGCACTGTCTCTTTGTTTCAACATGACGTAGAATTTAGCAGCGCCGACCATTCTGACTGAGAAATCTCCTGCCAACTTCTCTGCCTTGCTAATTTTGTCGGCAAGTTGAGCTTGCTTGAGAGCCACATCAATTCCTGCTTTCCTCCGGCTCTTCAACTCAGCATTTTCTTCGTCAAGCTTGCTGTTGAGGATTTCAATCTCCTTCTCAAGACCGAGAGTTTTCAGTTTACCTCTCGTCAGCTCGCTCTCCAGCTTCCTTATCTTTTCTTCATTGTTGGAGATCTGCTTCTCCATCTTTTCAACATTTCCAGTTGCTTTGTTGATGTTTCCCTGTACTTACTCCTCATATTCCTCTTCTCCTCCTTCTCTGTTTCCACTTCCTTCTCTAACTTCTCTTTCTCTCCACTCACTTCCACCAATTTTGCTTTTATTTCCCTAAGCCTGCTCCTCTCAGCATCTAGGGAATGTTTGATCTCCTCGTTACTCCTCTCTAACTCCTCTACCCTCTTCGATTTCTCCTCTACCAAACTTGCCTTCTCCTCCACAAGCTTGGCTTTTTCTTCTACCTTCTCCTCTAGTTCCTTCTTCCTCCTATCAAACTCTTCACGTAAATTCGTGACCTCCAACACCTTCATAGTCAGCTCAGCATCCTTTTTGGTGATCTCACTCTGCAGATTAGAGATCACCGCCTCCTTCACTCCCACTTCGGCTTCCTGCTCCTTGATCAACTGGAGTTCACGCTGTGAAGGCTCACGTTCTGGGATGGGCGCATCAGGGTACTCCTTCTTCACCCTAGCGTCGAGCAATTCCCAGTAGTTAGCTTCGTTGATGAAGGTGTGGAAACCATCAACTTCGGCAAACTTGAGCACTTCAATTTCCTTGGCCTCGATCACTTCTTCTTCCATCGCCTTGCACAAATTGAAGATCTTGTAGTACTCAGTTCCTCTGTACGTGATGTACATGAGGAAGTCTACTGCGCTGGTGAAGAAGTCATCGGCCATCTCCACAGAGGGGTAGCGTGTGCGGATGAGCTCGGCCGCTTGCTCCCGGTCCCTAGTGTACCGTTCGAGGATCTTCTCTTCCTCGGTTGGAGATGAGGGAGTTTCTGGGATGGGGATGGTTTCAGCTGTCTTGGCTGTTTGGGCGGTATCAGCGCATTCGGCTGATGAGGACAGTGTGTTGGGGGTGGAAGCTTTGGTAGCTTCGGGTTGGTTGGTTTCTGTTTGAGGATTGAGTGGGGCGGAGAAAAGTTTGTAGGCATCGGTGAGGTCCGTGACTAGAAAAGGTAGGTTGGGAATTTGAAAGGATGAGTGGGTTGATTCCTGTGGTGAGGATGGTGTTTGAGAAGTGGGAATGGCGGTGGTTGACGTTTTCCGGTAGAGGCTAGGTTTGGGTTTGGATTTGGGTAGGAGGTGTTTGGATTTTGGTTGGTGAAGGCTGGGGTGGCTCTTTTTCCGGTGAGGGTTGGGGTTGATCTTCTTCAGCTATCTTCACGAGCGGCTGCTCCTCAGCCTCGCTCGTTTCGATAATGGTTGTAACACTTCTCAATCTCTGAGATCGCTTTGACCTCGCTTTCCTCGATACTCGCTTCGATGATGAAGGAGCTTGGGTTTCTTCTTCCGCCTCGCTACAGGATTCAGCGACTGGAGCGGAAGGGAGGACTATTACATCGATGCAATCCCTGTCCATCGGGAGCTTCTCAGATTTCCATGAATCGAAATAGATGGTGTTTTTCTTGTACGGTGCCATATCCCTCTTGCCTGACCACCACATGTTCTCGAACAGTGTCTCCAGAGCATAGGAGATTCTGGAGAAAAACTTCAATTTTCCCTTGCGGATGATCTCACTGGTACTTCCTTCCTCGTACTTGAAATCCGCCGCAACTTCATGTATCTGGTTGATGAACCAGCGGTGCCAGTTGAAGCTTGTCCCTGTCAAGCTATCAACTATGACAGAGGTGGCGTAGATCTTGGTGTCTGACAATTGGCTCAGCGAACCAACTCCACAGAGTACAGACTTCGTGTACAGCTCGCAGATCAAGTTGAACGGAGCCTTCAAGTCGTTCCTGATGTTGCTCAACTTTGGATTTCCAAACTTCACGCCTCTTCGTTTGGCAAATCGGGCGTACTCCACTTGGGTTGACATACCAAGTTCTGACAGAGAAACTGATCCGACCGTCGGCAGATCGAACACACGAGCTATACTGCTTAGCTCGATCTCCACCGGCGTTCCTCTCTCTGGATGAGTGAAGGTTGACGATTCTTCTCCTTCTTTGAGATTCAAGAGAATCTCGGTGACGGCCTTGGCCAGAATCCGCTGTGGCTTCGCCGTTACGAACTTCCACAGGCCGGCCGTGGACACAGCCCTGCGGAAGAACCCGTTTTCAGTTACCACATCTTCATCGAGTTGTGGTTCTACGTTGATGTTGTCGAAAAGGGTTTTCAGAAAATCCTCCATCGTTTCGGTCTTCTCCTTCTTTCCCATGGTTAATTTGTAGAGAGATTTTGAGAAAAGGTTAAGGCTTTGGGGGGTTTGAGACTCGTGAGTTGCAGGAGCGCAGATCTTGCACGAGAATGGCAATTTTGAGAGTTGTGAATTTCACTAGGGTTCGGCTGACGAGGCAGGGGCAAGACAGTAATATCTTTGAAGATCCTGTGCGGAGGCGGCGGACTCTCGGTGATGGATCTGATGTGTCCGGCGTCATCACAGGAAAAGTGAACTGCCAACTTGACTTGGCGTTGCCACGTGGCAGCCTTTGATTCGTCTCTCCAATAGGCGTCAATCCAGCGGTTGAGATTTTAAAACGGTTCAGATTCGACGGCTGGATTGAGGGCGATTTTCCCGCTTTTCTCGGCTTGACGTCCACGCGCCTGTCGTTTCTCTTTCTACGCGTCGCTGCATTAAATGCTAAAGTAAAAAGTGAAATATTGCACTCGAGTGCTGACAGCTCATACGCTTCGCTTCGTATTCGCTCGCGTCGAGTGTAGCCGCTTCGGCATTCACTCGCTTGCAAAGTACTCGCTTCACGTGACTGTTCCGCACTCGCTTGCGATGACTTGCGGAGTGATGTGGCACTCGCTTCGCCATCTGTAGTGACTAGACTAAAGAAATCAATTTTCTTTGCTTAATTTAAAATGTTTCTGACTTACATACTTCGAGGATAAACAAGAGTGTTTTCCTCTTTGTATTTGTGTCAGATTCATTTCGTCTTTTCCACATAGTGAGTGAAGGTTTCTAGCACGCTTCAGCTCACTTAGTGTACTTAAAATTGAAACGCTTACCAGTCAATCTCACTTCGTAGGAGATTGATACCACTTATCGAAGACTTCTTTTGATTAAGCCACTTGTTGATGAAAGTATTTGAAGCATGTTGATACCACCTGTAAAGTACTTCATCTTCTTGGCATTCATCTTCATGGCATTCATCTTCCACTACGAATTAGAGAGTCCTCCATCGAAGTGAATGGGGGAGAGAATGAATATAGTACACAAGCTTACTACAACCCGGAGGGGAGCTTCACGTAAGTGTACATATTCACGACGAATGGGGGATGAGTACAAGTCCTTATCTCAGAGCAGAAATGGACAGGATGACAATGAGAATGCTCTGACAAGACAATCTCGTATTTTACGCAGAAGCATGTCACCAGTCCTGCAACCTTTTGTAGAAAAAGGTAAACCTTCAAGCTTCTTCCTATAAGCTACAGAATGAACTTGCAATCGACTCGCTTTGACCCAAGCTAGGGTAAATTGAAGCGATGCAAAATTCAAGATAGCAGCATTCTTTGCTCGCTTTGGAAGTAGCTTGCTCCGAGAGTAAGCACTAGTTCCCCCTTAACCAAATACTTAACAATTCCTATAAGTTGGTAGGGAACCTCTTCCAATACTCCACCTTTCTCCACCTAACTTCAATTTCTTCAAGCGAGTGGAATTTTGAAGTGACTCGCTTGAGTTAGTGAAGATTCGAAGCGAGTGACGCTACGAAAAATTAGCGACTACTCCTTCGTGCATCCTGGATCTAGCACTCTTCACCAGGGTCTAACAACCCTAATTCCATGCATAGCTGATTGAAACGAGACTCAGCTAGAGGCTTGGTGAGGATATCTGCTCGCTGGAGATCGGTATGGATTTTCTCTAGCTTGATATCCTTCTTTTCGACATGATCACGAATGAAGTGATGTCGGATTTCCACGTGCTTGCATCTGGTGTGAAGCACTAGATTTTGAGAGATGCAGATCGCACTGTTGTTGTCGCAGAATATAGGAACTTCATTTGCTTCAACATTGTAGTCCTTCAACTGCTGACGAAGCCATAGAATTTGAGAACAACAGCTTCCAGCGGCCATATATTCGGCTTCAGTCGTTGAAGTGGCTACACTCGTCTGCTTTTTCGAAAACCATGAGATCAGCTTGCTTCCCAAGAACTGACAAGTGCCCGACGTTGATTTCCTATCAATTCGGCACCCTCCATAGTCAGCATCTGAATATCCAGTGAGCTCCAAATTATCCTCCGTTGGATACCACAGCCCCATGTTGACAGTGCCCCTTCAGATATCGAAGAATTCTCATGGCAGCTTCAAGATGGTTGTGCTTGGGGTTGCTTTGGAAGCGAGTACAGACTCCAACTGCAAAAGCTATATCCGGCGGGCCTACTTGCAGTGAGATATAGAAGGGATCCGATCAAGGCTCGGTAGTCTATAGCATCCACAGACTTCCCATCTATGTCTGGCTCCATCTTCCAGTTCGTGTTCATTGGAATCTTCACAGATTTGGCATGCTGAACACCGAACTTGGTAAGCATATCTCGAGTGTACTTAGCTTGATTGATGAAGATGCCATCATCCTGCTGCTTCACTTGAAGACCTAGAAAGCAGCTCATCAAGCCAATCATCGACATCTCATATTTGGTCTTCATAAGCTCTCCAAACTTCTCGCTAAGCGAATGGTTTGGTGACCCAAATATGATGTCGTCCACATAGATCTGAACCCATAGCATTTCATCTCCATGATTGATGGTGAATAGGGTTCGATCTATCTTTCCTTTGTGGAAACCATTATCCACTAGGAATTGAGAAAGGGTATCATACCAAGCTCTGGGAGCTTGCTTCAATCCATATAGGGCTTTCTTCAATCGATACACCTTGTCTCCTTGCTCGAAACCCGGTGGCTGCTCCACATATACTTCTTCCTTCAATTCGCCGTTGAGGAACGCGCTCTTCACATCCATCTGATAGACTTTGAATTTCTTGGCCGCTGCATAGGCTAGAAATTGTCTGATCGCTTCGAGCCGTGCCACAGGAGCGAAGGTCTCATCGAAATCGATTCCTTCCTCTTGGCAGTAGCCCTTGGCGACGAGACGCGCCTTGTTCCTTACAACGTTGTGGTCCTCGTCCATCTTGTTCTTGAACACCCACTTGGTGCCAATCACATGCTGAAATTTGGGACGATCCACGAGATACCATACGTCGTTTCTGGTGAACTGATTCAGCTCTTCCTGCATGGCAATCACCCAATTTGAATCGGCTAGGGCTTCCTCTACGCATGACGGCTCAATGTTTGAGAGAAAACAACTGAACTTGGCACTTTCTCCAAACACTTGACTCCTGGTCACTACACCCTTGGATGGATCTCCAATGATTTGACTTGGTGAGTGATTCTTGAGCCATGCACGCTTGGATCCGCTAGCTTCATCTTCATCTTCTTCTTGGTCGCTCGCTTCACCTTCTGTAGCGACCGGATTGGGTGCTTGGCCTGCACTTGCTTCAGGAATCTTGGGGGTAGCTTCATCTTTTCCTTGGACATTCTGCTCGCTTGAGCCCTTGATTTCTTCATCATCCTCAAGCATGTCCCAAGTAAGAGGGTTGATGGGTTCCTCGCTTGACTTTCCTTCTTTAGATTGAACCTGTTCCTGTGGAAGACTTAAAGAAGATTCATCAAATACGACATGGGGTGATTCCTCCACGATTAGGGTTTTTCAGTTGAACACCCTATATGCTTTGCTTGATGTAGAATATCCTAAGAATATTCCTTCATCAGCTTTGCTTTCAAAGGCTTTCAACTGTGACTTCCCATTGTCATGGATGAAGACCCTACAACCAAAGATATGGAAATAAGATATGTTAGGAATTCTCCCTGTCCATATTTCATATGGTGTTTTGTCGTGCCGTTTGCAGAGAAGCGTCCGGTTCTGCGTATAGCATGCCGTATTAGCAGCTTCAGCCCAATACTTCATCGGAAGCTTCGAGTCAGCAATCATGGTTCGAACGGATTCTTTGATGATCCGATTCCTTCTTTCAGCAACTCCATTCTGCTGAGGTGTGCGCGCTGAGGATGTCTGATGTGCTATGCCATGCTCCGTGCAGTATGCTTCAATGGTAGAGTTCAAGAACTCTGTGCCTTTGTCGGAGCGGATGGTCACAATTGCTTGATTCTTTTCCACAGCCAATCGCTTGAGTAGTTGTGGTAGCTTGGTCAGTGTCTCCTTCTTGCTGAAGAGGAATACAACCCAAGTGTAGCGAGAGAAATCGTCGACTACAACTAGAGTGTACTTCCTTCCATTTACACTAACTGGAGTGACTGGACCAAACAGATCCATGTGAAGCAGCTCGAGCACTCGGTGAGAGAGTTGTGAAATTCGGCATCTGCGGTGATCCTTACAGTAAGAGTCTCTTTCAGTCTTTTGACTTTCTGCAGTAGAGTGGATAATTCAGCATTTTTCAAGTCAAGTGCCTGCACACCTCTCCTTAGACTCTCAAGTTCTCTCTTGTCAATGGCACTGTCTTCTTTGACTTCCTTCAACTCAGTTCGAAGTGAGTCAAGAGCCTTTTTGGTATTGAGGAGCTCGCCTCCCTTCATCACCAACTCTCCTTCCCTATTCTCCACCTTCTCCTTCAGCTCCTTCACTTCCTTCTCTAACACCTTCTTCTCTTTGACTAGAGCGATTAATTTGGCATTAACCTCCTCAAGCGGCTTCTTTCTGCCTCAAGCAAGCCCTTGAGTTCAGTGATGGTTTTGGTGTTGTCATCCACTAGCTTCACCTGCGCCTCCAGCGCCTTCTCTTTCTCCTCTAGAAGCCTCTCCTTCTCCTCCACCTTTCCCTCCAATTCCTTCTTCTTCTTGTCAAAGTCTTCTCTAAGACTAATGACCTCCCCCACCTTCCTCTCCATTTCCTCACTCTTCTTCGTGATTTCGCTTTGAAGACTAGCGATTTCTGCATCCTTCAACTCCACCTCCTCCTTATACTCCCTGATGAGCTTCCTTTCATGGGAAGAGGGCACTCGCTTCGGAACTGTAGCGAGTGGATATGATTCTTTCACCTTAGCATCCAGCTTCTCCCAGAAGCTGGTCCCTTCAAGGAAGGCATGAAAGCCATTTTCGCCTATGAAGTTGAGTGTCTTGGCCTCCATTTGAATCAGTTCCTCTTCTGTGAAGGCTTTGAGGAGTCTGAAAATTTTGTAGTACTCCGTTCCTCGGTACGTGATGTACGTCAGAAAGTCGACTACATTGGTGTAGAACACGTCGCTCCATTCAACGTTCGCGGAGTGAAGATTGTAGCCAAGATTGATTGTCTCAGCGGCTTGCTCTCTGTCTAGGACATAGCGTTCGAGAGCCCGCTTGTGTACGGTGAGGGCAGGGGTTATGAATTGAGGAATGATGGTTTGTTCTCCTACAGTTTGGGCGGTATCGGCTGTAGCTGCCGATGTCGAGAGGGATTGGGTAGGTGATGAGGTTTCTTGGGTTTCTGAAATTTGAATGGTTTCGGTGGGTGGTGGTTGTATCGGCTGGGATTGAAGTGGGGGGAATGAAGTGTAGGCAGCAGCTTCATCTATGCTGAGGAATGGAACAGTGGGAATGTGAAAAGAAGATGCTGACTCTTCTTCATGGGAAGAGAGGGGGGTTATCTGTTTTAGTGGTTGTTGGGTTGATGAAGATTGAGGTTCTGGTATTTGGGTGGACTGGGCTTGTATTTGAAGTGGGGGTGATTGGGTTAAAGGTTGGTTTTGAGTTAAGGTTTGAGTCGCTTCAATGTCCTCAAGCGGCTTCTCCACCGCCTCGCTTTCTTGGACAAGCAAAGCGACTCGCTTCGTCTTCTTGCCTCGCTTCGGCGCGGCTCGCTTCCCGGGTGAAGCGACCGGCCTCACTTGGCCTTCTTCAGCTTGCCTTTCGGCAACTGGTCTTGCAATGGGCACTTCAACTTCCAGAAGTCCCAGATCCATCAAAATCTTGGTTTTCCTCCATGAATCGTAGAAGATTGTCTGCTTGTTATATATGGTCGTGTCGGAATCTGGCCATATTTTCTCTGGAAACTTCATCTCCAGTGCGACAGACAGTCTTGAAAAGAATTTCAATTTTCCCTTGCGAAGAATCTTATTCGCAGTTCCTGGAACGAACGCGAAATCTTCAGCAGCCTCGTAGATTTGCTTGAGGAACCACCCGTACCAGTTAAACTTCGTTCCGGCGAGGCTGTCGATGATCATGGTGGTGCCGATCAGTTTCGTCTCCGACAGCGTATCGAGGGATCCGACATAGCATGCGATACTCTTCGTAAAGAGTTCGCAGATGAGATTGAAGGGTTCCTTCAAACTTTTGCGAATGTTGGCTTCCTTGAAATTCGGATCTGCTCCGGCGGCTGCAAATCGACCATACTGCACCCCGGCTGAAAGACCCAAATCTAACAGTGAGTCTCCTCCTTCTCTCGGCAGATCGAACACACTGATTAAATCGTTCAAATCCACCTCCACTGGCTTCTTGGACTTAGGATCTGTAAATGATGAAGTATTTTGTTCCTTCTTCAAGTTCAGTAAGATTTCTGCCACTGCTTTCGCCAGAATCTTCGTCGGCATCAACGTTATAAACTTCCATAGACCGGCCGTGGTCACGGCTCTACGGAAGAAACCATGTCTTTCGATGACGATAGGGTCGAGATGGGGCTCAACGTTGATGTGCTCGCCAACATTTGTCATGAACTGCTCCATCGTCTCTGTATTCTTTTTCTTGCCCATGGTGGATTATGAAAGAGATTTGAGCAGAGTTTTAAAAAGAAAGGGTTGAGACTCGTGAGTTGCAGAATAATTGCAGATCTAGCACGAGAATGACAATTTTAGAAGGTTGTTAAAGTTTCTGCAGTTCTGCCTCGTCCATATATATAGAGTTAGGTTTTGGCTGACGTGGCAGGGGTAGGACGGTAATAACGCCGAAAATCCTGTAGGTAGGCGGCGGACGTGCGGTGATGGATCTGACGTGTCCGGCGTCATCACAGTAAAAGTGAATCGCCACTTGCTCGGCGTCGCCACGTGGCCTTCTATGGTTGGCTTGTCGTATACGGCGTTAATCGAACAGCTCCAGATTGGGGGCTGTTGAGATTCGACGGCTGGATCATCTCCGCCTTTTCCCGCTTCAAATTCAAACGTGTGAACACGCGCCCGTTATTTTCGTCGTTCCTGCACCTGCATTAAATGCACAGCAGAAAGTAAAATTGCACTCGAGTGTAGACAGCTCATACTCGCTTCATGCCCGCTCGCTTCGAGTTGGGCCGCTACGCCTTGACTCGCTTGAGAGGCATTCGCTTGAGTGACTGTTCCGCACTCGCTTGCGATGGCTAGCTTTGAGTGACGAAGCACTCGCTTGGCCATCTGAAGCGACTGGAGTAAAAAGTTGAATTTCTTTGCTTGATTTTAAAATGTTTCTGACTTACATACTTCGAGGATAAACAAGAATGTTTTCCTCTTTGTATTTGTGTTAGATTCACTTTATATTTTCCACGTAGTGAGTGAAGGTTTCTAGCACGCTTCGGCTCACTTAGTGTACTTAAAATTGAAACACTTACCAGTCAATCTCACTTCGTAGGAGATTGATACCACAAATTGAAGACTTCATGTTGAGTTAGATCTTCACTTAGCTTGTTGAATGCTACACGTTGAATTAGATCTTCATGGCATTCATCTTCCTCTACGAATTAGAGAGTCCTCCATCGAAGTGAATGAGGGAGAAAATGAATATAGTACACAAGCTTACTACAACCCGAAGGGAGCATCACGTAAGTGTACTTATTCACGATGAATGGGGGATGAGTACAAGTCCTTATCTCGGAGCAGAAATGGACAGGATGACAATGAGAATGCTCTGACAAGACAATCTCGTATTTTACGCAGAAGCATGTCACCAGCCCTGCAACCTTTTGTATAAAAAGGTAAACCTTCAAGCTTTCCTACATTCTAAAGAATGAATCTGCAGTTGGCTCGCTTTGACCCTAGCTAGGGCAAATTGAAGCGATGCAGGATTCAAGATAGCAGCATTCTTAGCTCGCTTTGGAAGTAGCTTGCTCCGAGAGAAGCATTAGTTCCCCCTTAACCATATACTTAACAATTCCAATAAGTTGGTAGGGAACTTCTTCCAATACTCCACCTATCTCCACCTAACTTCATTTTCTTCAAGCGAGTGAGATTTGAAGTGGCTCGCTTGAGTTGGTGAAGATCCGAAGCGAGTGACGCACAAGAGAACAAGCGAACACTCCTTTGTGCATCCTGGAACTAGCATTCTTCACCAGGGTCTAATAACCCTAATTCCATGCATAGCTGATTGAATCGAGACTCAGCTAGAGGCTTGGTGAGGATATCTGCTCGCTAGAGATCGGTATGGATTTTCTCGAGCTTGATATCCTTTTTCTCGACATGATCACGAATGAAATGATGTCGAATTTCCACATGCTTGCACCTGGTGTGAAGCACTGGATTCTGCGAGATACATATGGCACTGTTGTTGTCGCAGAAGATCGGAATTTCATTCGCTTCAACTTTGTAGTCCTTCAACTGTTGACGAAGCCATAGGATTTGAGAACAGCAGCTTCCTGCGGCCATATATTCAGCTTCAGTTGTTGAAGTGGCTACGCTTGTTTGCTTCTTTGAGAACCACGAGATTAGCTTGCTTCCCAAGAACTGACACGTGCCAGAAGTTGACTTCCTGTCAACTCGGCACCCACCATAGTCAGCATCGGAATATCCAGTGAGCTCCAAATTGTCCTCCGCTGGATACCACAGACCCATGTTGATAGTGCCCTTCAAATATCGAAGAATCCTTTTGGCAGCTTCAAGATGGCTGTGTTTGGGATTGCTTTGGAAGCGAGCGCAGACTCCGACTGCAAAGGCGATATCTGGCCGGCTTGCAGTGAGATAGAGTAGTGACCCAATTAGGGCACGATAATCTGTAGGATCTACAGATTTTCCTCCTTCGTCTGGCTCCATCTTCCAGTTGGTATTCATAGGAATCTTCACAGCTTTAGCATGTTGAACACCAAACTTGGCAAGCATATCTCTAGTGTACTTCACTTGGTTGATGAAAATTCCATTATCCTGCTGCTTCACTTGAAGACCTAGAAAGCAGCTCATCAAGCCAATCATCGACATCTCATACTTAGTCTTCATCAACTCTCCAAACTTCTCGCTAAGCGACTGGTTTGGCGATCCAAATATGATGTCATCCACATAGATCTGAACCCATAGCATATCATTTCCATGATTGATAGTGAAGAGAGTTTGATCTATCTTCCCCTTTTGAAATCCATTATCCACTAGGAATTGAGATAGTGTATCGTACCAAGCTCTGGGAGCTTGCTTCAACCCATACAGGGCTTTCTTCAAGCGATACACTTTATCTCCCTGCTCGAAACCCGGTGGCTGCTCCACATACACTTCTTCCTTGAGTTCACCGTTGAGGAATGCGCTCTTCACATCCATTTGATAGACCTTGAACTTCTTGGCTGCTGCATAGGCTAGAAACAATCTGATAGCTTCAAGCCGTGCCACTGGAGCGAAGGTCTCGTCAAAGTCGATTCCTTCCTCTTGGCAGTAGCCTTTGGCAACGAGTCGCGCCTTGTTCCTCACTACGTTGTGGTCCTCGTCCGTCTTGTTCTTGAACACCCACTTGGTGCCAATAACATGCTGGAACTTGGGACGATCCACGAGGTACCATACGTCATTTCTAGTGAACTGGTTCAGCTCTTCTTGCATGGCAATCACCCAGTTAGAGTCGGCTAGGGCTTCCTCCACGCTTGATGGCTCAATGTTTGAGAGAAAGCAACTGAACATGGCACTTTCTCCAAACACTTGACTTCTGGTCACTACACCCTTGGATGGATCTCCAATGATTTGGCTAGGTGAGTGATCTTTGAGCCATGCACGCTTGGATCCGCCAGCTTCATCTTCATCTGCTTCCTTGTCATTCGCTTCACCATCTGAAGCGACTGGATTGGGTGCTTGGCCAGCATTAGCTTCAGGAATCTTGGGGGCAGCTTCGACTTCTCCTTTGGGATCCTGCTCGCTTGAGTCCTTGATCTCATCATCTTCATCAAGCACGTCCCAAGTGAGTTGATTTGAGGGTTCCTTGCTTTGATCTTTTTCATTCGCTTGAGTCTGTTCCTGTGGAAGACTTAAAGAAGATTCATCAAATACGACATGGGGTGATTCCTCCACAATTAGGGTTTTACAGTTGAATACTCTGTAGGCTTTGCTAGATGTAGAGTATCCTAAGAATACTCCTTCATCAGCTTTGCTTTCAAAGGCTTTCAACTGCGACTTCCCATTGTTGTGAATGAAGACCCTACAACCAAAAATATGGAAATAAAATATGTTAGGAATTCTCCCTGTCCATATTTCATATGGAGTTTTGTCGTGCCGTTTGTTGAGAAGCGTCCGATTCTGTGTGTAGCACGCCGTGTTGGCAGCTTCAGCCCAATACTTCATCGGAAGCTTCGAGTCAGCAATCATGGTGCGAACGGCTTCTTTGATGATTCGATTTCTTCTTTCAGCAACTCCATTCTGCTGAGGAGTGCGTGCTGAAGAAGTTTGATGTGCTATGCCATGCTCCGTGCAGTACGCTTCAATTGTAGAGTTCAGGAACTCTGTGCCTTTGTCGGAGCGAATGGTCACGATAGCTTGATTCTTTTCCACCGCCAATCGCTTGAGTAGTTGTGGCAGTTTGGTCAGTGTCTCCTTCTTGCTGAATAGAAATACAACCCAAGTGTAGCGAGAGAAATCGTCGACTACAACTAGAGTGTACTTCCTTCCATTTACACTAACTGGAGTAACTGGACCAAACAGATCCATGTGAAGCAGCTCGAGCACTCGCTTTGATGAGGCTTCTTCGAGACTGGCGAAGTGCTTCTTCGTCTGCTTCCCTCGTTGGCATGGTGAGCATGGATGGTCTTTGATGAAGACTTCATTCGGTATGCCTTGCACCAAACCTTTCCGAGCTAAGCGATTGATAGCTTTGAAATTGAGGTGGTTCAAGCGTCTGTGCCATAGCCATCCAATTTCTGTAGCACTTCTTGCAACTAGACAAGTTTCCTCTTTGCAGCTGTCCCATTGTGCTATGTAGACGTTCCTTTGCCTAATTCCATTGAGCACAATCTGAGACGTGAGTTTGCTCATCACAATGCACTTGTTGGAGATGAACTCCACCCTGTACCCTTTATCACAAAATTGTGAAATGGACAACAGGTTGTGCTTGAGTCCTTCCACATAGGAGACTTCTTCAATTGTGAGCTTTCCAACTTTCAGTGCGCCATATCCCCTGGTGCTTCCTCGGGAGTTGTCACCAAAGGTTACGTGTGGACCCTTCTTCTCTATATAGTTGTGAAGTAGAGCTTTCATGCCGGTCATATGTCTTGAACATCCACTGTCCAAGTACCATACTTGTTGACCCTCATTTGGCATAGGATCCACGGCGCTCACCTGCAATTAGACAGATTTTGGTACCCAAATCAGTTTGGGTCCTTGCAGGTTAGTTCCCTTAGGTACCCACACTTGCTTCACTCTCTTTTGAGATGAAGCTTGTGTCTTGGGCTTCTCGACCTTCGAAAACTTGGTGTACTGCCTAGAAGCAGCTTCACACGTGCAACAGTGTGTGCAAGAGGGGTAGCGGCTCGCTTCAGTCCTACCTATGCTCTTCCCACTTTGCTTATATCCTGAAGCGACTCGCTTCGGATTAGCTCTGGGTTTAGAGACTGACTTAGGGTTTCTAGTCTGTCGAAGCGGCTCGCTTGGTTTCCTCGAAGCAGTCCAACTAGGGTTTTGACCCTGACTCGCTTGAGAAACCTTGGGAATTTGAAGCGGCCCAGTGGAAGCTTCAAAATCTTCCCCCTCAATGTTAGTCCGGTTGGACCATCTCCAGTCCGGATAACGTGACACATAGACATTACTCCTCTTTTTAGGAGGTAGATCCTTTGTCTCTCGTGTCTTGGCTTGAGACTTAGAAGCTTCAACAGTTCTCCCTTTACCCTTGGATTGGTAAGACTTAGCATGTTGAGTGCTAGGGACTGTTGAACTTTGCTTGCCCTTAGGATCTGCCCTTAAAGATATAGACATCTTCATTGGCTTCCTTTTAGGGTTCTCAGCCACTTTGCCTTTATCCTTGTTGGTGGTCGCTTTGGATGCAGTGGGCAATTCCAAGGTGACTGATGGTGAAGTGTGTGATGCACCAACAAAGACAGTCGGCTTGGGAGGTCCACCCACATATCCAAGGCCAGCTTTCCTACCAAAAGGCAGAAGAAGCGAGCCCTCTAGTGCCTGCCTAGCATATGATGCTTTGTTCAAGTTGGCAACTAGAGTGGACTGGGTTTCATACCTTCCCTCCAAGCTTTGATGTCTAGCGAAGAGATCCTCGAACTTACTAGTCATAGCCCTTAAATTAAGTTTGACTTCGTCAAGCTCACGGGCTAGCTTTCGGTTCTCCTTCTCGCGTTGAGACAGAGCTTGTTTTACCACTTCGTGGTCGCTTGACAATTTTTGGTGCTTGTCAAACAACTCACTCCATGTAGAGGATTGTTCTTCCTCATTGACAGTGTGTGCTAGTGTAATTGAAGTGATTGAAGGATAAAAGAATACCTCTCCTGTTTCTTCATCGGTGAGCGCCATAAATCCAAGATCCTCACCATCACTGGAGTTTGGATCTGTGAATGCATCTGAGTCGCTTGGTGGATCTTCAGTTGTAGCGACCGGCACTTCACTCGCTACGAGCGCTCGCCTTGGAGCATCCCTCTTGGCCTTCAATTCTTCGCGCTCTTTGGCACTTAGCTTTGGGCAATCGGATTTGTAGTGGCCCATCTTGTGGCAGTGGTAACACTCCACTTCCATCATGTCGCGCGGGATCGTTTTGGTCGTCTCTTCTCTCTTTCCTTTTCCTTCTCGAGCATCAGCGCTCCTCCCTTTGTACTGCTTGTAGAATCTTTTGTACTTGCCCACTCGAGAGTTCATTTTGTTGAAGTTCTTAGATAAGAACGCAATGTGTTCTTCCAACTCTTCTCTCGTCATCTTGGCTAGCGACTGCTCGCTTAGCCCTTCGGCAGCTTTGAATGCTACTCCTTTTGACGTAGTGGGTGCTTCATCCTCGTCGTCGAGGCTCATTCGATTCAGATCAAACTCGTGAGCTTTGAGCTCGGAGAACAGCACTTCTGGCGTGAGCTTCGTTAGATCCTTGGTTGCTAGATATAACTCCTTCATAGTCTGCCACTTCCTTGTGAGAGCACGGACTATTTTCAGGTTTACTTCCTTGTCTGTGAGTTCCTTCCCAAGCGAGTTGAGAGTTGCAGTAATGTTGGTAACTCTCAGCTCGAAGGCGTCGATGGACTCTCCTGACTTCATCACCAGATTTTCAAACTCCCGCATCTGAACGGCGAGCTTGTTCTCCTTGATTTTGTCTGTGCCTTGAGAAATGAGGGCTAGGGTTTCCCACATTTCCTTTGCAGTTGCACATTTCCTTATTCGTGGTAGATAGGCGTCCGACACGGTGCTCTGCATCGTGTGACGTGCAATCTTGTCGAGGTTGGCAACTTTGAAGTCATTTGGAGTATACTCATCCTTATCCTTCTCCACGTACTGTTGTCGAACGTGGGCTGGGCGACCTTCAGCGGCTGGAACCTCCACAGATATGGCTTTCTTGATTTTGATTGGTCCGTCTTCAATGACTTCCCACATCCGGTCGTGGATTGAGCATAGGAAGCTCTCGACTCGGAAACTCCATATCTCATATCCTTCGATCGAGAACTGTGGAAGATTTGATGCACTGTATGTAGACATAGCAAACTATCAGCAGTAAATGCAATATGCGTGGGTGAGGTTTTGATGCACTTAGGAAAGTAGGATCCGGTTCAGTGAGACAACGTGAAGCGAGTGGGGACTCGCTTCGGATATGCAAAGCAGAGGCTCGAAAGAACCGCTGCTCTGATACCACTTGTTGGTCCCGGTTTGCTATAGAAAAATACGTAGAGGGGGGGGGGGGTGAATACGTATTTTTAAGTTTTTCAACTTCAATTCCTTAACTCAGAGTATAAAGTAAAGTGCTCTTTGGAAATACTAAGACCAAGCCGAGGGCTAGATCTAAAGCAATCACGAATCTCTTGACCTAAGCTTAGAGCTTGATCAATAGTGAGACTTTACTCTTTGTGCGGAATTTGGTGAGCTAAAATCTTTCCTAAGTATTTAAAATTTCCAGATTAGGTTTGCTTAGATGCAATATGCAATGAATAATCAAATAAGAAAGAGTTTAGGGTTAGAGATATACGACACGAAGATTTATAGTGGTTCGGAGATAACGCTCCTACGTCCACTTTGTTGCACGACGGCAACCGTTCTTTTCACTCAAGAACTTGAAGATTTCGGGCTCTTCAAAAGCCTGGTCAAGATCGAGCTTCACTCGCTTGGATCTGACAGACGCTGGGTGATTCCGGGTTCACACCAAAAACCTAACAAGACTGGAAGCTTCACTCGCTTCAGTCAGACAGACAGGGAGATTACGGGCACTCCTTATAACCTAGCTTCGATCGAGCTTTACACAAACGATGTAAGTGTAAGCTTGGATCTCAACTCTACGATCGAGGCTTCTTCAATCGATGAAAGAAGGGCCTTAGATCTGAACAACCTAACGACGACACACAAAAACCTAACAGACAGAGTTTAGGGTTTTTGGTTGACGAAACACACTATGAAGAGCTCTTTACAATAAGTGCAAAGATGGCTAGAGCTCTTCTTCTAAGCTTGGATATGGAATGGGCTTAGACTCTAAGTGTGAAGGTTGTGAAGACGAGTTCCGATGAACTGGAAACTCGGAGAACACTGGCAAAAAAAGACTCGAAGATTGCTATGAAAGCTGGGAGTGTTTGTTTGCAGTAGGCGCTTGAATGCTCAAGTAGTGTTCTACTTCTTCACGTTGTGATCCTTCACTATTTATAGGCGGAGGGTTGGCTGAGATCCGTTGCTTGGTTGGTGGCCTTGTCCCTCCTCCTCTCAACAGTACTTGCACAGGCTGGCTACTTTTCAGATGCGCAGTTTTGGATTTTTGCCGGAAATGGCTAAGTTCCAATTTCAACAGTAACTAGAGCGACCCAGTACTGTTACGGCGCCTTGTCGGCCTGGCAGTCAACTCCTTTGCTCCTCTCTTGAGTCGACACGTGGAGATCTCGTAATAACTGCGAAGATCTCCAGTTGACTGGAGTTCAAATTCGGAGCGGGAATTTGTGTTGTCGCTTTCTGGTAGGTAGTGGCTCGCTTCGCTTTGAAGTTGTAGCGGCCGCTCTGAAGTGAGTCGCTTCACAGTCATATTTGTAGTGAGTCACTTGAGAGATAAATTTCCCGTGACGCTACTAAATTAAGTGTTGACTCGCGTTGATTCGCTTCGGCTTTTCTTTGTAGCGCACGCTTCGCTTCGCTTTAGTGGGTTCACTTGATTCCACTGTAGCGCTCGCTTCGCTTTGCTTCGCTTTGAACTGTAGCGCTCGCTTCGCTTCGCTTTGGCAGACTCACTTTGAATCTGCTGTAGCGATCGCTTCGCTTCGCTATTCTTCGGCACGCTTCACTTCGATTTGCTTGACCCGCTTCGCTTTGGAAAACACACTCAAGTGAGTGGCCTTCACTTGAACCTTTGAAGCCTAATCTAAGCAAAATAAAAGAGCCATCCTAACAGAGTAGGCTTTTAGAAAAATTCTAACTTATTAACTACATCAAAATGGGTCACTTGGGAACAGAACGCTTTGGGGTTTTGGGATCAAATCAAAACACTAAAATATCCCTTATAGGTTCCCCCTTAACATATTCGTTCTTAACAATTCCCAACAGCGCAGTTTGTCTCTTTGCCAAAAACGGCTATGTTACAAAATCAACAGTAACTGGAGCGAGCCAGTACTGTAGCGGCGCCCTGTTGGCCTGGCAGTCAACTCCTCTCCTCCTCTCCGCGATCGACACGTGGAGATCTCGTAATTAATGCGGAGATCTCCAGTTGACTGGAGTTCAAATTCGGAGCGGGAATTGTGTTGTCGCTTTCTGGTAGGTAGTGGCTTGCTTTGCTTTGAAGCTGTAGCGTCCGCTTCGAATCGAGTCGCTTCAAGGTTACTATGTAGTGAGTATTTGGGAAGTGAGTTCCCGAAGTGACTGCTTTAGTAAGTGTTGACCCGCGTTGACTCGGTTCGGCTTTTTACTGTAGCGCTCTCTTCGCTTTGCTTTGCTGGACTTGCTTCGATTCCACTGTAGCGCTCGCTTCGCTTTGATTCGGTACGCTTCACTTCAGCTGGATAGACTTGCTTCGATTGAAAAACACACTCTAGAGAGTGGCCTTCACTTGAAATTTTCTACAGTCTAAAACTTAAGCAAAATAAAGCCATCCTAACAGAGTAGGCTTAGAAAAATTTTCTAATCTAATTTCTACATCAAATAGGGTCGCTTGGGAATAGAACACTTGGGGTTTTGGGATCAAATCAAAACACATACTTGGCTTACTTCGAAGTGTCCCATAGGAGTTCCCCCTTAACACTTTGTTCTTAACAATTCCCAACAATTTAAAAAAAAAAAAAAGAGAATTATGATAAGAAAAAGAATAGCTAATTAATTAAATATTCCATGTCCACACTTTTTCTTAATTAGTCGGATGACATGTAGATCATTATTTTTTTATATATTTTATATTTTAAAATCCTTTAATTCATTTTAATTTTATTTATTAATAATGCCACTTAATCATTAATATTGTGACATTTAATAAAAAGTGTCACCTAAGTATGTAGATGAAATGCAGCTATAGAAAAATGTATCAATTGAATAATTGTAATGACATCTATAAAAAAGTGTCATAACTTTAGTGTAGTTAAAAGTCTTTTTATAGTAGTGAATTACGATAATGAAACGATGTGTTGCAAATAAATTGTTGTAAATACGAGACACAAAACCAAGTGACACATTACTGTCACAAAATACTGACACAAGAATTTTATGACGTATATATGACGCAAGTATACGACACACATGCAACACTAATTCACATGTGAAGTATAATTACAACATTCAATTGATGTGTCGCAAATAAACTGTTGTAAATACGAGACACAAAACAAAATGATGCAAGACTGTCGCAAAATAGTGACGCGATAATTTTATGACGCAAGTTTGACGCAAATATACAACAATAGAAGCATAAGTGTCATTTTTTTACGACACTTAATGATAATGTCGCATGCGCATATGTCGCAAAAGGCCAGTTTTCTTGTAGTGGTGGCTATGATTTGGTTGTTTTGGAGTATTTGGTATTGTAGGATGAAAAGGGTGGAAACGAGAAGAAAATAAGAAGAAAGAAGCATTATATCGAAGAGGGGTTCGATATGAGCACGTAGGCGAAAAGGTCAATTTGGAGTTCGGACGAGGAAGATACGGCCGAAACAAGAAAGATGCGCAAAGTGACCAGATCCAGGATCTGGACGCCGTCCAACATCACGTCCAAGAAGGCTGGACGAGCGTCCAGCGTGTTCGAAGCCAAATTATGCAGTTCCAAGTTCTGGACGCCGTCCAACTTGAGTTAGACGCCGTCCAACTCCGGAGGCCAGCTGTTTTTCCTTATTTATCTAGGTTTTTACCTAGTATATATATTACCTCCTTGTGTACGAATTGTAAACATCTTTTATCATCTTTTAGCTTTAGTTTTTCGCACTAATATACTCTAGATTAGTTTTACTTTGTTCGGATCCGGATTCTTTGTTCGTGCAATTCAATTCAAGACTTTTCTTTTACTTTGCGTTCTTCGTTCTTCGTTTAATTCTCGTAAGTTATTTATTGCTTTCGTTTACTTGTTTTAATTGCTTTACTTAGCTTTAGATTCGATTTCTTAATTGCTTCATTTAATTTCCTTAGTTTAATTTCGTTCTTTCGATTTCTAGTTTAAAGTTTAGATTCGTTTTTCCTACGATATCAATTCTCTCTTTTTAAAGCTTTCAAAGTTAGATTTATTTTCCTTTAAATTTCCAGATTTTATTCATTATGTCTAAGGTAGTTTATGCTTTCTTCGTTGCTTCCTTTATTGCTTTCTTTTCGATTCTTGCCTAGGTAGATTAATCGTTTCACTTTAGTTTAATTTTTAGATTTATTTGCTTGTTCTTAGATTAGTTATTTACTTGCTTTTATTTATTGCTTTTATTTATTTTATTTGCCTAGGATTTAAAACAAAAACCCAAAAATCTTATTTACTTGCTTTCCTAGATTTAGGCTATATTAGGATTTACTACATAATTAATTGCCCTGTTAAGTTTTCCTTGAGATTCGATACTTAAGTTTTACTTGCTAGTGCTATGATAGGATTTCGTTCTATTGCGAACACTTTTTGGTGAAACACCTACATCTGGGGGAACATTCCCAAGAAACAATCTACTATCAAGAGTATAAGGGATACATGACCGTTGAACGTAAGATACACTATATGTTGTTCTCTCCTCACCCAACTCTACTCTTCTCAAGCAAATCCGAAGTAGACTCAACCCTAGTCTACCCAAAATACTTTCGCAAGGACGAAAAGTAAAACCGTAATCTTGAACTTAGGACAGTTCAAGATCATAACCAGATGTCTTACCGCACCTGGCCACCGGGCTCCTCCCTTGAAGGAGTGACCCGGGTTCGATCCCTGGTGGGAACGAATTAGGGAGATATAAGGTGGCTTGGAGATTTTCTTGGAGTGTTTGGGAACTAGGCGTACTAACATCTAATCTAACATCTAACATTTGCCCGATCAAAAAAAAAAAAAAAAAAAAAAAAAAAAAAAAAGACAGTTCAAGATCATACAATCACTCACCAACTATACTACCCAAGAATTGATGAATGAACACGGATACGCAAAGTACGTAGATCGCGAATAAACAAAATTAAACACTCTCTAGTAAAACTCTTGTCTTGGGCGCAACAGATGAATGACAATCCTTGAATATATATAGTCGATTCTCTCATGCAAAACCCTAGAGGATATATTTAAGGTATATCTCTAAGGATTTCCTCATCTCCACATAATCGAATCTTCAAGCAAATCCACAAACATGGTAATTATTTCCTTGTGTGCGTGAATCTTCTCTGAATAAATAATAAAGAAATAAAAAAATCCTTATTATATCAAAACTCGACCTTCACGTACTCAACTACACGTATCTCTCCGCATACATAACTCATGCCACACATACTATACATTCTAACACCTCACACAAATGCAGCAACAATAACATTTCTATATATATATACACAGAGAATTATCAGGATTAAGCAACAATTTGTTTGTATTGAAGTGAAACCCGCGCTAGTCTCATTTTAACTCAACATAGAAAGTCAAATATTATGAGTCGGCATTGGATGTTTCGTTTACGTATGCGTTAATCCTTACGCTTAAAAACATTAAAATAGACAAACAAAGAATTATGTTGAGATATGTAAGTACAATGAGCTTCATTAATTAAGCATTCAACTGAAAAAGAAAATAATAAAAAATACATTAGAGATTAATTTTTCCTGAAGCTGAAGCCCAGAACCAAGAAAAAGTTAAACTTGAGATTGAGAAAACGATCGAGAAAGCAAAACAGCCAAATGAATTATCTAAAACTTTGCTTGAAGCTCTTCCACGGTTTCCTTATCCAACGCAAAAGACCTTGCAAGAAAATCAGAGTCGATGTCAGGATTCGAGCCGAAAACGGCGTTCGGAATCACAGTGGTCCCCGGATTCTGGCTGTTGAGCACCGCAATCGACATGGTTTTTCCGGCGCCAACATTTCTCTGATAATGTAAAAGGCCGATGGGGACGACGAACACATCACCTTTCTGAAGGACTTTACTATAAAGTCTGAAAGTCGGGTTCGATGTCACGAACCCGACTTCCATGGAACCTTCTAGAACTGTATGAATCTCGGAAGCCCTGGCGTGGAAATGAGGCGGGAAGAACCCATTCGCCTTGTAATCGAGACGGGCCATTGCCAAGCCGAGGGTGTTGAGCCCTGGCATTTGGCATACTCCCACGGGCGTTACTACGGCGCCCGTAGGGTTCGACGTGTTTCCGGGCAAGTCGAGGCCTCTAAAGAAGAAGTTTTCGGCTTCCACCTTAGCAGGATCCACGCATGGCCAAGGGTTGAGTCTTACTGCACGTATATTTCAACTTTGCGTAAGTTATACATATGGTTTTATTTTTTTTCAACTATTAAATTATTTTAAAGAATAGAAATGATATGTTTTTCACCTTATGCTACTCAATTTCGTGGGCACCTTCATGTTTGATATTATTTTATTTAATTTTTTCAATTGTAATATACCATAATACCTTATAAATTAATATTAAAATCATTAGATTAAAAAATATATATAAATATCAAAGCTCGATTTATTTTATTATACACTTTTTGAACTTAGAAGAAAGAACGAACAAATCGAGCATTGATATTTATATTTTTTTTAGATTTTGTGATTTCAATATTAATTTAATTATAAGGTATAATAATATATTACAACTGAAAAAAAATTGAATAAAATAATGTCGAAATGAAAAAATGACGAAAGTGCCTACAAAGGTGAGTAACATAAGTTGACTAGCATAAGTTAATTATTCCTTTTATAATTATGTTGTAACGTTTCTATACAACTACATAGTGGTGAAGTTCAGCCACGTTGTAATCGGTCAAAGCTCACTATTTCAACGGTTGACAACCCCAAACATGTTAAAATAAAAAAGAAATCTTAATTTTGATTAGAAGTTTCCATTTTATTTCCGTACTACTTTTGAAAATATATATACAGTATTCATGAATGGAAAATCCCCGAAACGAAATTAAGTTAGCACTTTATAATTGACAGAAAGAGTATTAAAAAGATATGAAGAAGATAACATGTGCTTGTGAGATCTGCAACGCATAAATCTTGCAGCGGACTAGGATCAAAGGCGAAGACGATATTGGAGAAGAAAAGGAGAGCTAAGAAGCTCAATTGCATCACACTTGCAGCCATTTTTTAATCGAATTCAACGCAGATTTCTGGTAACAAATGAGGAAGAGGAGAAAGATAGAATTTATCGAAGTTATTATGCCATTATTATGCATGTTTGGTTAGGTATTTATAGGTAATTAATTTTTTAAAGTCAACAAATTAGCACGTTGGAGGGGTCGGCAAGAATGTAATTGAACGTATAATTAAATTGACAGTTGGCAACCCATGCCCTGTAAGAAATCGATCCCTTGTCGAAGATCTTTTAACTAATTATTAATTAACCTATTATTTTATTTTATTTAATTTTATTTTTGGTAAAATAAATTTTGTTTCACCGAAACAAGTATGAACGACATCAACAAACGTAACAACCAAGCAAGCAAAATAACAAGGCATAATACTAATTACTTCCTCTGTCCTGCGATTGTTGACACGTTTTCAATTTTGGGACGTCCCAGGATTCATGACACGTTTCCTTTTAAGGAAATAATTAGGGTTTTAATTGTGCAATTAGTTACTTCCCTTATTACAATTAAATCCCTAAACCAACTCTCTCTCTCTGGAAACACACTCACGCACAAATCTCTTCTCTCTCTTTTATCTCGCTCAGCATTCGACACTTCTCTCTCTCTCTCACATTGCCCTCGTATCCGTCGGCCGTCGCCGCCGCCGTCGTGGCCTTCGAGCGCCACCCCTTTGTGGCGTCTCCCTCCTCGTTTCTATTTTCAATTTCCCTAATCCGAATCGGAAGCCCTAGTCCCCAATCGATTCACTCCAGATTCCGGCGAAGCCGCCGCTGCTCACGGCCGTCACCACCTTCGCTGCTTGCTACCGGAGTTTTCATCTTCGATGTCACAGCTGTGCTTCTAATCGGTAAACCCTTCCCATTTCTCTCTAGCTTTCATTATTCGTTATTATATGTTATTCCCTAGTCCCCAATCGATTTACTTCCAGATCTATTCCTCCCTCGGTGTGGAGATCGACTCACAACCTCCCGTCGCCGGAATTGAAGAAGAGCAGCGTCGAAAATCAGCGGCTAGAGCTCTAGGGCGAATCGCCCCCAATTTCATAGTGAGAGCTCTGATTTTGGGGTAAATCGTCCAAGAGTAGAAGAGCGAACGACGAAGCCGCAAAATCAACAGCGATGGGGAGCGCCGGAGACGGCGGCCCCGCCGCGAATTGAGGAGCAGTGGCGGCAGAGAGTGCAAGGGAGAAGAGAGAAATCGCAGAGAGAGAAGAGAGGGAGAAATCGAATAATTTTCTGGAAAAATATAAATAAAAAATAAAAAATCATTAATTAGTTAATTATATGAATCAGTTAATTTAAAATTAATTACTGAATTTTTTTATTAATTTGATAAATATTCAAATATATACTACATAAATACAAATACATTAAACAACACTTCACCCCTAACCCACTCACTTAAAACACTAATTACTCCCGTCTTAACTCCCGTGCCGAAAAGAAACGTGTCATGAATCGCGGGACGGAGGAAGTATTATTCAAGCAACGGCTGTAATAACTTGCATCTGTGTTCAAACTAATGGAATCAACGAACTGGAAATACTTAATTTGTTTATAAATACCTAACAAATTGATAGTTTAAAATTTAATTGGGTATTTTGAATAGTTTGTAGTTTTTTTAATAATAACATAAGAATAGTTTATATTATTTTTTGATAATTAACCTAATGAAGCAGGTGGAACAGCTAGTTCAATTAAGGTTACTAAAGTATGAAACTGTAATAGACTGTTCCGGTTCTGATTCCAAACTAGTGTTTTGAACCCAGAATGGCCCAAATTTTAATATATGACTTTGGGTCCCATTAATTTGTGTAAATATTTAATAGAGATAATAGTTAAAAATACCCACTTTTATAAAAAGTAGCTTCTATACCCACATTATAAGAAGTAGTACTTCTATACCCATTTTCAATTGAAATGTCAAATATACCCCCAACTTATCAAATAAAACAAAATTGTTATTCATAAAAACAAAATTGGTATTTATGTCGTGGGCCCCACCCCTAATAAATCCAAAATTTAAGATTCTAACTACCCCACCCTCCCCTCTCCCTCTCCCTCACGACTGGATGCGAAAATTTTCACCCAAAAAATTCACTCGTGAAACCGAAAATTAACCCTCCCCCAACTCGGAAAATTTTTACCGTTCCCGTCGCCGGCGCCGTCACCGACATGAGTTCCACACATTCCGACCACGATGAACCCGAAACATCCAGGAGAGCCGCCCAACGCCGCCCACGGCCCGCCTCCCGTCACCGGCAACAGCAGCCGCCGGAGGAGCCCGTCGTGCCTCGCGTCTACCCCGATCCCCCTCCGCCGGTATGTCCGTTTATTTCGATTTCATTAGGGAGTTTATGCATGAAGCATGTTATGGTTTCGAATGAATGGCGCGCAATAAGCATGAAGCATGTTATGGATTAATTCGCATTTTTTTTTGGATTTTATTGAGAGAGTTCTTAACTACACGGTCAAATCGGGTATTCAATCGTGTATACACGGTTCAAATAAGAATTCAACCGTGTAAAGTCAACAATTTTGACTTTTGAAATTGTTGACTTTACACGGTAACAATCAATTTTGACTTTTGATCGTGTGTAACACGACAAAATTGTGTAATTTCTCGTGTATATTGACTTTAATTGATTAAAATTGAATTTAGTCTTTGACTTTACACGATTTTTTGCTGAATTTAGGCGTGAATTGCACGATTTAAAATTCAATTAGTCGTGTAGGGTCAACGATTTTGACTTCCAGTCAAAATCGTTGACCTTACACGATTGAAATGCACTTTCAACCGTGTAGTACACGACTGAAATGCATATTCAGTCGTGTACTAGGCCGAGTACAATGCATGAAATTTCAGGAATTTTTTTTTTGATTCGTTTTGTTTCTTCTCGATTTGCAGCCTAGGTTTCAATGGATGAGGGGCCGTATGCAAGGGTTTAGGGGTCAAATTAACCTCTACATACGGGATGACGTGATCCAGTCGATCCCGAGGGTGTTGCGTCGCGTAGGTGGCCAACGCTTGCTCGATAGATTTACGGAAGGCCCGTTTCGATACCTCCTCGAAATTCGGAGGAGCGGGAGTGCGAACAACACCCTCCACGAGCTTCTAGCCCGGGAGCTCGAGGATGAGTCGATTCTCGAAATGGAGAGGTGGTTCCACGTAGGTGGGCAGGACATACGCTTCCGTGCCCAAGAGTACGCCATCGTGACGGGCCTGGCTTTCGGGGAGTCGGCATTCAACCCTAAAGGCCATCACGACCCTCCCAGAAGGAGCCTCCTCTACACGAAGTACGGGGGCAAATCCCCTAAGATAAATCAGTTGAAGGCGGACTTCAACGACGACAAGAATGCACTGGGAGAGGCCGACCAGTATCTGAAGGCGGCCAACCTGCTTATGTACTATCTCATGCTACTCGGCCATGACAACCTGACGATCGAGGACTGGGCATGGCACCTGGTGGAGTACGAGGAGCAGTGGAAGTCATTTCCGTGGGGAGCGTGGTCGTTCCAGATCCTCCACTACCAGCTGCACGTGATGAAGAGGGACCCCGCCCTCATTACGAGCTTGCGGGGTGCCTATCACCTATACGGGCCGGTCTGGGCCCTGAACATTTGGGCCTACGAGGCGATCCCCCGAATGGGGCAAGCATGCGGGGTTCGGGATCGTCCGACACTGTCCCCCCGCCTCAGGAGATGGGCCACGTCCTCCTCTTCGTGCAACTTCAGACAATTCTTCGATAATCCCGAGGTAATTGATTTAGTATGTTTTTGTCTTGTTTAGGGTTTATTTCACGTTCAATTTCTGTAAATTTGCTTTAAAAGTCAAAGTCAACATTTTTAAAATCCAATTTAGTCGTGTAAGTCAACAATTTTGACTTTAAAGTCAAAATTGTTGACCTTACACGACTGAATTGCAATTTCAACCGTGTACTACACGACTGAATTACAATTTCAGTCGTGTACTATGCCGAGTGTAATAAAATTTTATTTCTAACACCTCTTGTTTTATTTTTCGTTGTAGCTCGTGGTTCATGCGACACTGGAGGCAGACGAGCACGATGTTCTCGAGTTTGCAGTCCATTCTCTCGACAACAACGAGCCGATTGGCGTGGCCTACGTTCCCTCCAAGCGCCACGAACAAACCAATCTCCCGCCCAAGAGAAGGGAGTCGAAGGCGAAGCGCGACATGGCTAGGCCGTGGAGAAGCTCAAGTGCAGGGACGCTTCTCAGGCAGTGGCCCCTCGTCGTCGTGCTCCACGGGCAGAGCGAGCTCATTCCGACGGTGGGATCGAGATGCCGAGGCCGAGGGCTGAGAGGAGGCCCGAATCATGGGCCTCGAAGAGGCCTCGGAGCGAGCACGCTGACCCCCGGCCCTCCGGCTTGATCTGCTGCGCACACAGAGATACGTGCGAGCGAGGTCCCCTCGATGACGATTTCTTGGACCGATTCGGGGACCGTCTGATGTCCCGATGGGAGCAGGATCGCTCAGGGACCGGATTTCTAGGCCTACTGGCGAGGGCTATTGCCGGGGAGCTAAAGAAGTTCGTATCGAAGAGTCCGAGCCGGAGTCGTTCTTCCTCGGGGGGCGAGGGACAGTCCCGTGTTGGTGAGCAGCCGTTTGCGGGGCTCAGGGATGTCCGGGTCAGTGAGCACTCGCTTGGGGGGCTCAGGGATGTCCAGATTGAGAAGGGTGATGATTATCACACCGTACACCGTCCTTTCGATAAGCCTGAGCCCTCCCAAGGCTCCCATCACTCTCGGTTGAGTGAGTTTGTTGACGAGATAGATAAGATGGGAGCGAGCTCAGATGAGGAAGTCACTCGTGTCTCGACTAGGGAGACACGCCCCTCAAAATCTCTACTATCTCCATACGTCGTAGAGCGTCCCAAAAAGCGATCCTCTCCGTATCAGAGGTTTAGGGAATCGGGACAGTCCCACGTGGAGATGAGTCGGACCGGGTTCTACCTTACACAGGAGATCTTCTCCACGATCGAGGACACCACGCAGTGCCTCACTGCCCAGGTAATTTTTTTACATGTTTTGTTTTGTTACTTTTACGGTTGATTTTGTTCTAATTAGGGTACTAATAAGATTTTTTGAAATGAATATAGGAGATAGACCTGTACACGGTCTACTGGCAACATAGACTCCAACAAGGGTACCGTCTTCTCGATGGTGTTAACAAACTTCACCACATAGTTCTGCCCCTTACGTTTTACGTAAGTTCGTTTTCTCATTTTCCGTTTTCATTTGTTTCAATTTCCGTATTCATGTATTTCAATTTGATAAAAAACCTAATAAAAACAATGTTTCAATTTCAAATAAATAAAGACACAACTCCGAGACGAGTACAAGAAATTTCACCAAAACGACGAGACTTGGGGGTTGGCAAACGAGACTTTGAAGTACACGAAATGGCAGATCCCCTACGATTTCATCGCGGGCTGGGAGGAGATTAACACGTACCAACCGTGGATCACCGGCCAATATGTAAGTTTTTAATATCCTATATTGATTATATCGAATTTAATTCTTCGTATTGCTAAATCGTGTTTTTTTTTTTTTTAGTTTCTCGTAGTTTGCCATGTTGCCTCCTCACATTGAATCGTGTGTCGGGTGAACGTTCCTTGTTGGTGCATCGAGGTGTACGATTCCCACTATTGGATGTACGAGGGAAATAAAAACCTTCCACTCAAGCAATCACGGATCATCCAATGCTTGCCCTTGTCTCGCCTCTTCTCACGCCTCTTGGAGTACAATCCCCAATACTTCACGCGTGTCAACTCAAAGCTCGAAAACTGGAAGACACGATTCATGGACATCCAGTTCGCCCCTCGGGAGTATCAATTCGTCCAAAAAGATGACGTGAGTTGTGGCGTGTACGCGTGCATGTATTTGGACTTGCTCCTTGGGAACCATAAGCTATACCATGGCGACGAGAAATTGGTCGTGAGAAAATTTCGAAAGAAGATGGCTTCGAGAATTTTTATGATTTCGAAGGGATGGAGGAATTGGTGACAAATTGTATTTTTTTTCGAATATTGAATGATTTTGATGCTTATTTAGATTTGTAAATTGTTGAATTCGAATGATGTTTCTTGTTAATTAGATTTGTTTGAATTTGATTTTGTTCGAATGATGTTGATTTTGGTCATTACAAGTGAAGAATCGAAAATTGTCAAATGGTGGAAAAATTGTTTTTTATTTTTTTTTTTTTATTTTTTTTTTTTTTTTTTTTGACATTTTTACTCTAACCTTCGGCTGGGTACACGGTTGAATGAGCAATTCAACCGTGTACTCAAGAACCCTAACCGTGTACCCTAAGTCGTGTACTTAAGAACCCCCCCCCCCCCCCCCCCCCCCCTTTTTTTTTTTCAATTTTTTCAATTCGTGGAGCTCAATTGAGTTGGAATCACTGTTACTTTCATACATTGTGCAATCTTATGATTCGATCACGTTACGTGAATTACACGTTTGAAAGAACATTACGTTCGTAAGTTAGTTCTAGATCAAACGTAACCTTAGTAGTTAGACTATATAAGTGACACTCACTCTATACTTCATATTTACATAAGATATCCTTCAATTCAATTGATTTTGGCTTAATTATGACATAACTTACGTTATTTCACGTTTACAAAACTTAATAGACTCGAGATACACGAGAAAATCAAACGAAACACGAGAATTTTTGGAATTTTTGCTTAATTTTGACTTTTTGGATTTAATTTTGACTTTACACGGTTAATGTGTAATTTCAACCGTGTATACACGGTCAAAATTAAGATTTGACCGTGTAAGGTCAATTTCAATTTTGACTTTTTTTTTTTGTTGACTTTACACGATTAATAAGATAATTAAACCGTGTATACACGTTTAAATCAAGTATATTGTCGTGTACTTGGCCGAAGGTATCCATTTTATAACACAAAAAAACACAAATTTTCACCAAATGATCAAATCAAACACAGTCTGATAAGATTACATCCAATAACATTCTTAAACATCCTAAAACGTTCATTAAGATCCAAAAACGTCAATTTGTATAAAATCGAAAATATAATCAAGCATCGGTATCGTACGGACATCGAGGCCTAGTATGGTCCTCGCTCTTGCAAATGCTACATTTTTTTCTTACCTCTTGGACGTCGAGGGGGAGCGTTTAGATCAACTCAGCAAATGGGAAGCGAGGCTTGGCAACTCCGTCGCTTGTGCCCGTATTGTCCGCATCTTGAACACCTTTGCCTGTTCGTTGAGGATTCTCCTTCAACGGCCGATCGAGCTCTTGCCATCGGTGGTCGTCCGGCTTGCCTAGGTACAAGAGGGGGTAGCACCCTCCATCGTGAAATGAATTCGGGAACACTCCACGTCTCGGGATGAGGAACCGGTTGAATCTGAGGAGAATACGTAGCAACTAACGTGGATTGCCTGAAATAATGGCTCACGTAGTCAGTTGCCCGCCCACCGGAGTGCCTGTAACAACATACGAAAACGTTTTGAAATCCGATTGAAATACGACAACTATGAAACTAAAATAATACGAGAACTAGCCGTACCTTATCGCCGCACAAGCGTGTCGACAAGGGATGCCGTCTAACTCAAACTCACGGCATTCGCAAGTCGAGTTTTGGAGATCGACGAGGTAAGTCTGCTTTTCACCTTCGACTCTCCAAAGGGTGGGCGTAGGCGTTCCTCTGACGGAGTACCGAAGACCCCATTCCGACGATGCCGACATCTTCGTATAGGCCTTCTCTGTGAGTTCATGTTGGTGAGCTAGGGCACTAGTCCGATGTTCGTCGAACCACTTCTCGACGACTATCCGATACACCTCGATCATGGCACAAATCGGGAGTCTCCGAGCCCACAACAACCGAGCATTCATGGTCTCGGCAGGATTCGAAGTCATGAAGCTCGTACGTCGGACGGGACACTTGCACCTCGCCCACCTCGGCAGGCCAATGTCGCTCAACCTCCTGTAGATCCCGCCTCCCTCCCTGCTTAGGTCCCTCAGATTCCCCCAATATTCATCGAATTGGGAATCTCGATAGGCATAGGCTGCAGACTCGAATATAGCCCCTGCATGCCTTCCGTACCTAACGAAATTCCTCTGGAGGTGAACGAAGCAGAGGCCGTGAGCAGCATGGGGAAAGACGGAGTCGATCTCATTTTGGATGCTCACGTGCTGATCGGATACGATCAACAAGTCCGAGGGCACCCCGAAACTCTCTCGCACTTTGGCCAAGAACCACGTCCAAGATTCGTCGTTCTCTATGGGACTGAATCCAATGGCAAGGGGGAACACTTGCTTGTTCCCGTCTTTCGTCACCGCCACAAAGAGCGTCCCCTTATTCTTCCCCTTCAAGTGCGCCCCGTCTACTACGATCACGGGGCGTAGCAAACCATTTCCCCACGCCTCGATAGACGGACCAAAGGCGAGGTAGAAGTAGGTCAGACGGTCGGTGACGTGGGAGGTGTGGATGTCGTACTCGGTGCTCGGATTCATCTCTTTCAAAAGGTAGAGGTAAGAAGGGAGCCTCTGATAAGACTCGTCGAAGGCACCGTACGTCATCTCTATAGCGACGTTTCTCACACGGAGAGCGAACGGGTAGTCAATCTGAATACCGTACTCGCTCCGTAGCTCGTCCACCATCTCCTTTGGCTTCAACATTGCGCCCTCGGTGATCAATCGACGAGCGTAGAATGCTCCTAATACCATGGTCGGCACCTGTCGTTTGTTGTTCGAATATAAATCAACTAGACACGTGTGATCGGCCTCGTACTTGTTGATCTTCCAAATCCCGCCTTTCTGCGTTGCATTCAACTTGAACTCGCAATCCTTCCCCGAAGTGCACCTAAAACCCACACGGCCTTTGTCGGAACGAGGGATACAATACTCCTTCCGGAGATCCATGTGCAGCAATCCGACGGCTATATGCAAGTCATCCTTCTTCTTGAAGTATCCGTCCTTTCGCAACTGACCCAAGGCCGGTCCCAAGTCGGGATCGATCCATCCTAAAGGGAGCGCGGTGTCTAGATCGACGTGCGGTATCAACCAATGTCGAACCGCCTCCTCGTTAGCGCGAGCACGAGCTTCGTCGTCACGGGGCTCTTGGTTTTGTGAGTGCATGCTACGAAGCCCGATAACCCTATCAATATGGCCGGGCTCGCGGATCCATGCTCCGAATTCAGCCGTTAGGCTCTCAAGTAATTGGGATCGTTCCTCCACATTCCTTGCTTCCTCGCCCTCGGACTCGAGAGACTCTTCTTCCGACTCCGGCTCTTCTTCGTTGCCTACTTCGGCTTCAAACGCATTAGAACTCGGCAACGGCTCCTCTTCGACGTGTTGGTTCTGAAAAATCGTCGATCGTTGGCTAGTATGAGCTGCCCGATTTGCTCTACTAATGACGTAGATCGTCGTCATCTCCCTTCTCGCAATGCACATTCTAAGCAACTCCCCGGTGCTCTTTAAAACGGCCTTCACTGTCTCCCGCTCGTTGAGGTTTGTCAAATGGAATAGCAAGTACTCCGATTCGTCACCCAAGTAAAATTGAATGTCTCGTACTACGTTTTCATAGCTCCTCGATATGGGATAGGTGACGAGAAAAGAGTCTCCTCCTACGTACGATATTCCCTCCCAATGACCGCTATGACGGATAAGAATTCTCTGATCACCCATGTCGATCTGTACCCAAAAAATAAAAAATAAAAATTACTTATCTGAAAATTTTTTGTTCTTAAGTACACGGTTATTTCTTGTAAAATGTCATGTATACACGGTTAATTTTACAAAATTTTCATGTAAAGTCAACAATTTTGACTTTCAATCGTTGACTTTGTTGACTTTACACGACAAATTGTGTAATTCTACCGTGTATACACGGTTGAATTCACCTTTCAATCGTGTATATAAGAACACATTTTTTCTATTTTTTTTCGCATATTATAAATAATAAATAGAGAAAATCCAATATTACCTTGGTATTTGTCTCGAAAAAAACGTCTTGAATCGATTCCAAATTTTTCAGAAATTCGAGAATGCCTACAAATATTCTCTCTCAACTATTTTTTCAAATTTAGTGTTGTGATGAAATTAATTATGTTTATGCTATTGCTATTGTTTTCTCACTTTTTCTGAATTTTCAATTAATGTCAACCTCTTTTTTTAATCAATTTGGCAGATTTGGTGGTTGAGAGTAAATAAATGCAAATTTCTGATTTTTGAACAAAATTACACGACAAGTTCAATTAATTGTTTGTGCTCGTGTAGAAGTTCTGCTCGTGACATTCATTTTTTTATTTTTATTATTATTATTTTTTTAATTCCACGTTAATTGAATCAACCGTGAATTGATCGTGAATTGAGGGAGAGAGAGAGATCAATCGTGTAAATTGGCTCATGAGAATTGTTTTTTCGTGTTGGCCCCACAATTCACTTTAACTTATTAATTCATTTCTTGTTTTATTTGATAAGTGGGCCCATTTAGTAAGGGTATTTGTGACATTTCAATACAAAATGGGTATAGAAGTTATACTTCTTATAATGTGGGTATAGAAGTACTAGTTTTTATAAAAGTGGGTATTTTTAAACTTGACCCTATTTAATATAGGACTTTGGATCCCATTAATTTTTGGATCCCATTCAGAATAACTTGATGTGGTATTATAATTTTCTAGCAATGTATGTTAAGTTAAAAGCACTCTTGTCTTCAACATAAGAAAACTACAAATATAGCTAAATTTTCAATTTTCTCCCAATTTTACCCCTCCTTTTACTCTCACTCTCCCCCACTCACTTTCCCCCACTCTCCCTCACTCTCTCCCACTCCCCCCCACTCTCACCAAAATTTCTTTACAAAATTTTCTTTCATCAACTTTTTTTTTTCCTTTTCTTTTTAAATTATTTACATTTATAATCCAGTTTTTTTTTTTTTTTTTAATTATGAACATTTATATGGTGCAAAGAGAATGAGTCTTATATAATTAGTTGCAGAAATTGTTTGTAAGAATTAGTTAATAAGATGATGTTTTCTTACGAACTTTGTACGTTTCCTACTAGCTTTTTATATTTCTTATGACAACTAAATATATTTCTCACGAACTAAGTTGCATAGGGAAATGAATCGTACATAGGTAGTTGCAGAGACCGTTTTGTAAGAATTATTGAGAAAGTATTTTATTACGAGCTATGTATGTTTTTTAGAAATTAATTAGAGAGTAAGGAAACAAAGTTGCAGAGACTGTTTGTAATAATTAGTTTGTATGTTGTTTTCTTATGAATTTTGTATGTTTTCTTACAAAGTTTTGTTTGTTTCTTACGAACTTTTGTATGTTTCTTACAAAATTACTTTTCCTATGTTTCTTACAAAATCACTTTCCCCCACTCTCACCAAAATTTATTTACGAAATTTTCTTTCATCAACTTTCTTTTTCCTTTTCTTTTTAAATTATTTACATTTATAATCCATATTTTTTTTTAATAATTATGTACATTTATATGTTGCAAAGAGAATGAGTCTTATATAATTAGTTGCAGAGATTGTTTGTAAGAATTAGTTAATAAGATGATGTTTTCTTACGAACTTTGTACGTTTCTTACTATCTTTTTATATTTCTTATGACAACTAAGTATATTTCTTACGAACTAAGTTGCATATGGAAATGAATCGTACATAGGTAGTTGCAGAGACCGTTTTGTAAGAATTATTGAGAAAGTATTTTATTGCGAGCTATGTATGTTTTTTAGAAATTAATTAGAGAGTAAGGAAACAAAGTTGTAGAGACTGTTTTTAATAATTAATTTGTATGTTGTTTCCTTGTGAATTTTGCATGTTTTCTTACAAAGTTTTGTTTGTTTTTTACGAACTTTTGTATGTTTCTTACAAATTAATTAGTGAATAAGAAAACAAAGTTGCATAAACTATTTGTAAGAGCTAGTTAGTATGTTGATGTTTTCTTACTAATTTTGTATGTTTCTTATGTCAACTAAGTTGCATAGAGAATGGGTCGTGTATAATTATTTGCAGAGATTGTTTGTAAGAATTGATTGATATGTTAATGTTTTCTTACGAATTTTATATGTTATCTTACGTCTTTTGTATGTTTTTCTTACGAACTTTGTATGTTTCTTATGACAACTAAGTTGCATAAAGAATGAGTCGTATATAATTAGCTAGTTGCAGAGACCTTTTATAAGAATTAATTTTGTAAGTTGTTTTCTTACAAAGTTTGTAAGAAAAACATACAAAGTCGTAAGATAACATACAAAGTTCGTAAAAACACAGTAACTTACAAACTAATTATTACAAGCAGTCTCTGCAACTAATTATATATGACTTTTTCTCTATGCAACTTAGTTGACATAAGAAACATACAAAATTCGTAAGAAAACATCAACATACTAACTAGTTCTTGCAAATAGTTTCTGCAACTTTGTTCCCTTACTAATTAATTTGTAAGAAACATACAAAAGTTCGTAAGAAACAATCAACACTTTGTAAGAAAACATACAAAACTCATAAGAAAACAACATACAAACTAATTATTACAAACAGTATCTGCAACTTTGTTTCCTTACTCTCTAATTAATTTCTAAAAAATATACATAGCTCGTAATAAAATATTTTCTCAATAATTCTTACAAAACGGTCTCTGCAACTACCTATGTACGATTCATTTCCCTATGCAGCTTAGTTCGTAAGAAATATACTTAGTTGTCATAAGAAATATAAAAAGATAGTAAGAAACGTACAAGGTTCGTAAGAAAACATCATCTTATTAACTAATTCTTACAAACAATCGCTGCAACTAATTATATAAGACTCATTCTCTTTGCAACATATAAATGCACATAATTATTAAAAAAAATATATATATGGATTTTATAAATGTAAATAATTTAAATAGAAAAGGAAAAAGAAAGTTGATGAAAGAAAATTTTGTAAAGAAATTTTGGTGAGAGTGGAGGAGAGTGGGGGGAAGTGATTTTGTAAGAAACATGAGAAAAATAATTTTGTAAGAAACATACAAAAGTTCATAAGAAACAAACAAAACTTTGTAAGAAAACATACAAAATTCATAAGAAAATAACATACAAACTAATTATTACAAACAGTCTCTGCAACTTTGTTTCCTTACTCTCTAATTAATTTCTAAAAAACATACATAACTCGTAATAAAATACTTTCTCAATAATTCTTACAAAACGGTTTCTGCAACTACATATGTACGATTCATTTCCCTATGCAACTTAGTTCGTAAGAAATATATTTATTTGTCATAAGAAATATAAAAAGCTAGTAAGAAACATACAAAGTTCGTAAGAAAACATTATCTTATTAACTAATTCTTACAAACAATCTCTGCAAATAATTATATAAGACTCATTCTCTTTGCAATATATAAATGTTCATAATTAAAAATTAAAAAAAAAAAAAAAAAAAAAAAAAAAAACAGGATTATAAATGTAAATAATTTAAAAAGAAAAGGAAAAAAAAAGTTGATGGAAGAAAATTTTGTAAAGAAATTTTGGTGAGAGTGGGGGAGAGTGGGGGAGAGTGAGGGAGAGTGGGGGAAAGTGAGTGGGGGAGAGTGAGGGAGAGTGGGGGAAAGTGAGTGGGGGAGAGTGGGAGTAAAAGGAGGGGTAAAATTGGGAGAAAATTGAAAATTTAGCTAGATTTGTAGTTTTCTTATGTTGTGTCTAAAAATGTTTTTTTTTAAATCTCTATAGCTACTATATTTTCTGCCCCATAATTTGATACTTGATAAGCTTGTTTTTATAATAATGTCAAATTTAATCGAAATTAAGTATCATGTCGTAAAGGAGATAATTTAGATTGGTCAGATTTTTGTAGCGCGTATAGAATCAAATGATATATTTGTTGATTCTTCAATTTAACACCGAAGGTCTTTTTATGATCATATTGTTCATACATATGGGTATATTTTTTGGTATTGCAGTAATTTAGTGATAGTTTTTTTTTTTTTTTTTTTTTTTTTTTTTTTTTTTTTTTCTATGCAATACACTTCTTTTGGTTTGTTTAGTTTATGCAATAAAAACATGTATAATGGAGGGGTTTTGTCTATATGGTGAAAACAAGTACTCAATTCTTAAATTGCACTTCTAATGGAGATTCATTCAATAAGAACCGAGTTCTTATATAAGATCCTATAGTTCTTAAGAATAAGTGGGGTCCAATGACTATTTTTCTTTTATTTTTCTTCAACTAGTAGAGATTACGTGCATTCGCACGTAAATAATACGATTATTGAAGAACTATTTTCTTCATTTTCTTGTAATATTCTTCTGTAAACTTTCCTTTGAATCAATGGTATAAAATTTTTCATAAATTCATATGTTTATTACTAAATTTAAAAGATTAATTAGAAAATCCAAAATATTTAATTGTTTGTAGCTCTATTTATTTTAAATGTAGTTATTAAATTTATATGTAAATTTATATGTCTGGATCAGGTATGTTTAAATTTGAACTTGACAAATCTTTCATATTTTATTAAATAAGTAGTACTATAAACTCCCATAAAATAAATTAATTTGTTAAAATATTATAATTAAACTCTTACATGAAGACTCTGAAAAAAATAACTTTTTGGATGATTCTAAGTAAACCATATATTGTTATTCAAAAGACAAACTATTTATAATTTATATTAATTTCTAAGTAAATTAATAATTATTATGAATTAGTATTACTGTGGTATTACTCAAATCATTCATCTCAATATATAATTTTTGAAAACTTTTTTAACCAAATAAATGTAATGTTGTTCCGATTGTTTGAATGAATAAGAATGTTCATCTACCCACCGTAAGCATTCTTAATATGTTCACGAGCGACGTGTCAATGATGTAAATAATACATTCTATAAAAATAATCCTTACCTAAAAAACTATAAACCTAAACTAAAAAATCTAAACCCTATAGAAAAATTGTTAACTTGACAATGTCACGTCAGTAGTGGACATTCTTAATGAGTCCATAGTAAGTAGGGGAACATTTTCCTGAATAAGAGTTATTTGAAATTTCTCTTACAATGATTAACTAAATTAATATGAATAAAAGTTATTTAACCAGTTTGACTTAGCGCATCTGGCCAATGGGCTCCTCTATTTAATGAGTGGACCTGGGTTCGATCCCTTATGAGAGCGAATCGTAAGAGATATAAGGTGGGTTTGGAAAAAATTTTAGGAGTTTAGGAGCTTGGCGTACAAACATTTAATATAACAAATAACTTTCGCCCGATAAAATATATATATATATATATATATATATATATATATATATATATATATATATATAGCGAAGAGATCACATACAAAAGACAGGTTCTGTAAGAAATGAGAAATGATCTGGACCATTGATCTCTGTGATCTACGGTGTAGATTAACTGGTGCATTATGATTTTACTAAAATGCATTATGATTGTATAGATAATGCATATAATGCATTGTGCATTATAATTATGTTCATCGTGCATTATAATAATATGCATAAAATGCATCATTTTTTATTTTTTACAATAATCTTATTTTGTACAGGATCTCACCCCTATATATATATATATATATATATATATATATATATATATATATAGGATGGATCATATAGAAATAAGTCCTGGTGTGAGAAATAGGAATAGACCTGAACCATTGATCTTAATTTGATCTATGGTTGAAATTGATTTAAGCATGATTATAAGGTATTACTATAAGCATGACTAGGTTTAAGCATGAATTGTATATTAAAAAGCATAATGGTGTTGTAAGCATAAATATATACTGATTTAAGCATGATTTTATATAATTTTAAACATCTTTCGCATTTTAGCACGCCAGAATTTATTTGCACACGAACCATTCCCTATATATATATTTAGGGAGCGGTTCCAATAGGAATCATCCCTTAGACCATCTCCAATCCTATACTCTATTTTGCAGTATGGTACACTTCAAAATGAAGTATGACATACTCTATTTTATAAATTCATTACAACCACGTACTTTATATATATACTCTATTCGTAGTTTTTCATTTATTTTACATAATTAACATTTCCAAATGTATCATAAATATTAAATAATTAATAAAATTGTATCTTAAATAACATAATTTAAGTATATTGTGGATTGCTAATTTTTTATTTATATAAAATTAAATACGTTAAATTAAATAAAAATTATAAAATTTAGTTATAAATAAAATATAAAATACAATAAATTATAAATCAAACTATATTAATAAAATGTAGTTAAATTATTTTTTTATAGTTTAATATTGTTCAAAAGTGAAAATAGAGTATGAAGTATTGAACAGTAAAACTCTATATATAGAGTTTTACTGTTCAATACTCTATACTCTTGCTGTAAAATAGAGTACGGTTGGAATGCCCTCCGTACTTCAAAATGAAGTAATACTCTATTTAAGAGTATGGGTTGGAGATGCTCTTAGGTGTTAACTAGGAACCATTTGATAGGGACTAACAATAGTCATGCCACGTGGCATATTTCGATAAAGATCAGACTTGTGCTCCAGGAGTCTCAGATGCTATCTAGAGGAAAAAGCCGTGTTCTGCACAGGAGCCACATGACCCGACGCATAACTGTCATCACACAGAAGCTGTCTCGATTCACTAGCATCTGATCATACCCAGGGATCTGATAAACATACCATTCGCATGACTCTACGCACTCTAGAGTGAGGACCACCAAATTAATGACGGAGGGAACCCTGTCCCCCTAAAAATTCCTCTCTTGTCCTCCCTCTGCACGAACATTCACCTTTCGTCCTTTCCACACCTATAAATAGAGGGTGATCTCACTACATCCAGGACACGCATACTACACATACATACTCTCGATCACACTCTTCCATTCACGCTCTACTTAACACCCTTGCAAGCTAGAGCAACCGGAATCCTTCTTCGAGGATTCTCTTCTCCCATCACTTCCATCTTCATCTTAATCGGTAAAAAAGGCATCCCCAACAGCTCAAACCGAAGGTATAATTCTCGGTACCGAGAGAGGACGAAGCATGAAGGCGCCTTGCGTTCTCTACTTCGCCCTCTTCTTTTTTCCTTGCTTTTCTTCCCAAATAAGCTCTATGCTCTGTGGATTCAACCGATTTTATGGTTCAAAAACACCTGTTGCTTAATACTTGTCTCGATTCTTTCTTTTATGTTCAAAAGGAGAGGCTATGTGAAAAATGAGTTGTTAAGGCTAATAAATCGCATGAATCTCTTACTTATTGTTGTTTGTAATCCTTTATACGTAAATACTCCTTATAAACACGATGAATAATCACATAATTGTTGTGGATCTTTAACCCAGATCTATCAACTGGCGCCGTCTGTGGGAAAAATGTGAATTTAAGACGTTGATTTCCTTTCTTATAAGCGGATTTTTAACTCGTTATTTATAATGTTGCTGAAGTTTTTGAGTCTAAGACATTAATCTCTTCGGTATTACTGGAATTTCAGTTGGTTGTGATAATATTGTTTTGGATTTTCTATGTTATTACCTTGCGCAAGAAGCACCCGAGAAAGGGATGTTAGAACGAATGTATATTTGGTGTTAGTTAAGTAGTCTTCTTAGAAAACTTGGATATGAATACTGTGAATTAATTTCTGCTGAGTCTTTCATGATGTTGAGCTGCGAAGTAAGAAGTGGTCTCAAGATTATGTTCTCCTCTTAATAGAAATTATGATAACTGAATTGTATTCTTTCCGAAACCGAAGTTTGTGAAGAATTTGAAGGAAAGTTGAATCAAAATCGCAGCGATCCTGAAGTGTATTCAACTCATCTCTGATAATTGGTGAGTTTAAAGTTCTATTGAAAATTACAAATTATAAAAATTAGCTCGTGGGTTATGAGGGATTGGTAATTACAGAGGAAGCACTACGACTCAGATTCAGTCGTAGGCCCCTGTATTATCATTAACCGAAAACACATAGAGTAAAACACTGAAAACAGAGAGCCGAGAATGACGAGGTCACCCCCCTCACCCTGATGAGGGGGCCCCACATTTGAAGGCGTGAATCCCTTATAATTGAGCTAGAATGCTCTCATAAGCCCTATTTAATAGGCACACACTTCGTAAGCCCTACACAGTGGGCAGAACCCTCCAAAAGCCCTATTCAATAGGCACGAACTTCGTACGCCCTATCTAATAGGCAGAACCCTGGAAAAATCCCTATCTAATAGGCAACACTCTCATAAGCCCTATCTAATAGGCAAAACCCGCAAAAGCCCTATTCAATAGGCACAAACCTCGTCAGCCCTACACAGTAGGCCGAATCCTCAAAAAGCCCTACATAGTTAGGCATCATACATTAAGCCCAATGAAAATAGGCACCATTCATCAAGCCTTATACAAACAGGCACTACCCCTTAAGCCTTGCTTGAGCAGGCAGCATCTATAAAAACTTGTACAAATGCCTCATAATTGTAAAAGCTCTGTCAGAAACAAATAGCGTTTGTTTAAGCCTCATTTCAAAGGCATCTGGAACTAACGCTCTAAAAATCTCCAAACATTTGCAGAACCTTGCAAAGATGACTACTAACCCAGATGTTGCTTCAAAAGAAGTCTGCCAAGCTCCTGGAAACTCAGAAAATTCTCTGCCAGGGAATAAAGGAAAGAATATTGTGGTGACAGAGGCCAGTGTCAACATGGAAGCTCATTTTTCCCCGACCATGCTCCTCCAGATGAAAGCACTCATAGAGGGTACGGTCGAGGGGGCCGTTGAAAAAAGACTACATGTTTTGGGAATGAACTCCAAAAACGCGAATCCTCCGGGTGAAACCCAAGAAGGCGGGGGGAGTAAAAGCACCCCCCTGGTACACAAGCAGAAGCCTGTAACCCCAAGCATAGACCAAGAACTGGCTACCAGACTACCATCAATAACTGCAGAACAAGAGGAGGGATTCTTCATTGACTGGGAATCCCCGGATGAGGAAGATCCTAAGGAACACGAGGGCAACCTCGAGGAGAACATTGATAATGCATGGGCCAAGAAATATGCCCAGCAGAAAGAGCAAATGAAGCTCCTGGTAAAGGAAGTGGAAAGGCTGAAAAAAGCAGAAGCAAATCCCAGAGAGGACCTCGAAAGAAGTAGAAGCAGGCGAAGGAGAAATTCGCTCTGCAAATGAGGAAAGAAACCTAAAGCATATCCCAGCTCAGAAAAGTGGAGGACACAGGTCGGAACTTTTCTATGTATACATTGACGAGAACAACCCGTTCTCAGTAGATATCCAAACGGATCCTGTCCCCAACAACTTCAAGACAATTGCCTGTGAATACCAGGGGAGAGGTGACCCCGAAGAGCATTTGATGAAATTCGAAAGCTTATGCCTTCTCCACCAGTATTCGGAAGGTGTCAAATGTAGAGTATTCCTCACAACTTTGTCGGGAACTGCTCAACATTGGTTCAAGCAGTTACCAAGAGCCTCTATTCACTCCTTCCTGGATCTGAGAGAGGTTTTTCTACAGCAGTTTGTTAGTGCTAAAAGGACTACTCGGAACTCCTTGCATCTGACGACTATAAAACAAGGTGCCAACGAAAGTCTGAGAGACTACACAACACGTTTTAAAGAGGTCGTCTTAGGAATCCCAGGGGTGGAACCAAAGCTAAAGGTGCATGCCTGTGTGGATGGTCTGAAGCCAAGGTAATTCTTTGCCTCTCTCATTAAAAAAGAGGCCACTTCTTTCGAGGAGTTACTGACCAGAGTTCAAAAGTATATTCACATGGAGGAAGCCCTGAGTAGCAAGAGGGCCGAACTCACTTCTCAAAAGGAGAAAAGGCCAGAGGAAAAGAAAAGATCAGCTACAGATGCTAGGAGAACCGACCAGAACGAGCGGTTCTTAAGGCCTTTCACTCCTCTAGTTAAACAGCCCGACGACTTGCTTGAGATAGTTATGAAAAAGCCAGGAGTGCAAATCCCCATGGGACATAGGCATCCCCCGAGGAAACCACCCTCTAATAAATTCTGCAGGTTTCACAACGACTATGGACACATGACCAACGAATGCAGAAATATGAAAATAGCTATTGAGAAACTGATCCAGGAAGGGGAGCTCCTGGAATATGTCAAGAAGGAATGTGATCAAAACAAGAAGCGAAAGGAGGCGGAGGACAAAATGTCTGAGGCAGAAAGAACACCGGAGTTTAAAGGTGTTATTAACATAATATATGAGAGCCATACCAAGAAAAATACCCCTGCGACCATGGTAGAGTAGGTATCACTCTATGAGAAGAAAGAGAGAGCAAAGCCAATCATACCCTTCATCTATGTTTACCTTTTTCTTAGTCTGTTAATATACGGAAAAGGCAAACTAAGTCCCTAATGCCGAAAGGGAGAACGGGCATTTTTGAAAAAGATACTACCTAGAATGAGATATAATTCCTCCGGCTCCTTATACCTCACTTGGGGAGGGAGTAGGGAGTATCCCCTATGGTGATATCTATATTCCATTGTCTTAAAATGTTTTTCCTATGTCGATATCTATATTGCATTAACTCAAAACACTCTCGTTTCCTATGTGAATAACAAGCACGAATAAGACGAGGAATTGCATGCCAACAAAAACAAAAAGCAGATTCTGAAGGATAAAACTATCCCAATCATCCAAAAACCCAGAGTAAAACTAGAAAAAAACTAAAAAGATTTGTTTTGGAACATCAACCAGCATAAAGGGGAAGCCAATAAAAGAACCCTAGTTTTGAGCGGAAGGCGCGACAGCATCAGAATTGAATAAATTGGCCACAAACGGTTAGCATCATGAGCAGGATCTGCAGGATCCTCAACGCGGGGGGCAGAAGCATCGACAGTAGAAGGAGCTGAAGACGGATTGGGAGCAATAGCGGAACCCTCGTTGGCCTGCTCAACTTCGGAAGTAGGGGCGCCAGTCTCTGTCACACTCTCACTTGAACCTCCACAGGGGGAATAGAGGGGACTTTCTCGGGACCCTTGAGCGAAGCAACTCGCTCGGCAGGAGTGCGCATATCATCATCAGATTCAGTATCTGAGGAATTGGATAAAGACAACTCGGGAGAGGAGATCTCAAGGGGAAACTCGCATCTGGGCGGGAGCAAATCAGGAGATTCCTTTTCCTACAAAAAAAAATAAAAAAATGAATGAAATGAAATGAAAATGAATGATGATGACTGGAGGGATTGCTTATGCCAAAATATAAATGACTCAAAAACAAGTAAAAGAGGGGTTCTTAGATAATGAAGTAATACCTCTTCAAAAACCCTATTCAGAAACCCTTGTATTTCAGCATCAGGAAGGAAGGTTTGAATGCGAGGAGAACCCCAGGAGGGTGATGGCTCCAAGTGATCATGAGGGCGATGAAGGATGTCAGCTGCCTTCCGAAACACCTGAAGATACCAGGGGTTCTGGTCATTAATCTTGCGATTAAGCGCCAGTGTCTCGGGTGCTCGACTGAAGGCCTGTACAATAGGCCCTAGATTCACAGATGCGGCCCTCTCGGGAACACCCAGCATCTGGCAACATTCAAACACAGACTTAGCCGCCCATTCGGAAAGAGGCTCTGTCATCCTAGCCCAGAAACTGGGGGAGTGAAGATACGCCTCTGGTAGGTGATTAATCAAGTGATCAAGGAAAGCCTGCCCATAGGGAGTAAGCAGGAGCTGAGATCGGCAGCCCCTCATGCCCTTAATAAGACCTTGTTCCAGTCCTTCCTTTAGTCCCTCTGCGTGAGAGGAGATTTTCGCCCGTGCCAGTTCTTTCTCATACTGTCTTCTGAGCTGTTCCACTTCTGCAAAATGGACATCATGCGCCCCCGCTATCTGCAGGACAGAAGCCTCTATGGCCTTGTGGAAATCATGCGCCTGCTGAGCATAGGATGCAGAGCTGACTCGGAGTTGTGAGACTTCCTTCTCTCGGGCTTGCAGATAGGTCTCCCTGTCTTGATCTTTTTTCCTCAATTCGGACAGCTCCTCTTCAAGCTTTGTTTTCTAGGCTTGGAGAGCCTGAAAAGCTTCGCGTTGACGAGCTCCTTCACGAAGGCGATGTACCTCAGCCTGAAGTTTCTCATTTTCCCTCTCCGCACGTGAATGGTGAGCTTGTAAACTATCATATGCCAAAGCGCGGACGCCTAACATAGACCTACAACTAGCAGCCTGAAAGTAATATAAGCAATTAAGATACAATGTGAAAAAAGAATGTACTTCTCTATCTGGAAATGCAAATAGATTAATCAAGGTATACCTGTAATTCGAGGCTAGCGGCCCTTTTCATCAAGAAGTCTAAAGGATGGGCCTCGACCAATCGCCAGTCTTCCTCCCTGGGGATGCTATCTAGGATCATAGAGGCCAAACCCCCGTCTATGTTATCAACCATCCCGGGGAAAGAGACGCTCGCACCTGTCCCTTACGCGGTGGCAAGAGGGACGTCTAAACCCTTCTGGCGGAGAGAATGAATGAAGGCTAAAGAGCTGGTAGACGATGAGGAAAGGCGGGGCTGAGGAGCGCGTATTCCTTTTTGAGAAAGATAAGGGTTGATGTGGACGAACGAAGCTAAAGGGCTCAATGCCCGAACCTGAAAATTACGCTCATTCAGAGCAGGGGATGTAGGGACATCAGAATCTAAAGGCGAAGGGACCATAGCTCCCAGAGTGGAGCAGGTTACTACTGCGCCGGAATCAAGCCTCCCCTTCTTAGTTGGGAGAGAGGGAGGAGATGAACCCTTCCTCTTAGCAGAGGCCAAAGGGGGATTCGCCGAAGTAGCTCTCAGGTCCTGCATAAAGGCAGGAAAGCCTCCGCAGGGACAGATCTCTCCCTGATGAAGAAAAGCCAAAACCTTCCATGGAAGGATTGGTGACAGAAAGAGGGGAGGAGGGAATGTGACCCTCTGCACCGACCACCGAGCCCAGCTCAGTGGAAGCAGGAATCAGGGCTTGAGAAGATAAGGACAGAGAGTGCTTAGGGTCCTGAGGAGGAGCAGGACGAGTAACAGAAGACAGGGTTGAACCAAGGGAAACTTTACTTTTTCCCTTTTGATGGGTTGTTGCCTTTGGCCAAGTAGAGGAAGAAGCACCTGCCCCTCACGAAGGTTTGGGCGAGCCTACAGAACCTCCTGCCGGCAAAGAGAACGCTTCACGCTCAGCCGAGGAAGCCTCCTTAACAACACCAGGAGCCCCATCCTTAGAGTTGGCTTCTGCAATCATCCGCAGGAGCTTATCGTACGCCTTCTTCTTTAAATTCTGTATGGAAATGTCCATTCCTGTTCAGATCAAGAAGATTAACATTACTTACCCACTCAGCAAAGGATATATAAGAGACTAAAAAACGGTGATAAAATCAAAAGAATTTTACCCATTGATGAAGACCAAGTGACGTTGGGTTTTAAGCCAAAGAAAGATAAAATTTCTTTACTCTCTACAAATGGCCTAAGCATAGTATGATCAGAAGGGTATTCAGAAAAAAGCTCAGACATTATCCCTTCCTCCCAAGGAGATAGGAGAGGGAGAGACCGAGAAGGCTTCTCTCTGCTAGGATTCCTATACTAACTAATGTCAGGGATATTCCAAGAAATACCAGAAGGAGGTCTAACTGTCAAATAACATTCATGCCAGTCCTTATCTTTGGACTCATATTTGCCGTATATATTTGCAAAATGAACAATTGGAGAAAAGTACAGATGAGAATCCCTGTATTTTAATTCGTGGGTACGAAAGAAAAGGAATGTTGTATCCTTCACCCCTTCCAGGCTCGCAATTATATGGAAAAAGGTAGCCTTGCGGATAGAGGTCGGGTTTAATTGGTTCAAGGGCACATTGTATAAATGAGCAACACGAGCAAAAAAGGGAGGCACTGGGAAATGCAGGCCGGCCACTAGCTGAGAAAACCAGAAGGTTTTGAGAGGGGATGTTGACAACGAAGGACGCTCATTCTCCCGGGGGATTTCTAGCAAAAATCCCCCAAAATTTTTCACCTTCTTAATAAAAATATCTAAGGCCGTCCTATCTAGGGTGGAAGGCCCATATCTATCCAAGGGTAGAATCTGTTTCTTTGGCCTACTCTCGGTATTGTCTCTCTGAGATTCAGACCCTTGAGCAGATTTAGTAGACCTGCTGCTGCCCTGATGGTCGGAAGTACCCCGCCGAGAGGAAGAAAATTTCATAGCGACTTTCTAAAAGACGATAGCGGAAAATCTAAGAGAAGAGTAAAATGCAAGAATACATGTTTGATGGGGAAGTAGAAACGTCGAGAAATTGAAAATGGCGGAAAGGTTTTTCCTTTCCTTTGAAGCACTAGAAGAATATAAAGGAGGACGAGAAACTACTGCCTATAAACTCGGGAGAGAAGGAAAATAAAGGCAAAAGCGTGAGAAAGAGTAAGGGAGAGCGTGCCCCACCCACTACACTAGAATTCAATTAATTCTAAAAACAGGTCTCGCCCTTTCCGGGCATGCCTACACGCGCTAAAAACAAAAAACAAAACAAAACAAAACATACACACGGTCATTAAACCCCATTTCCTGCTGGAATCACCCAAATCAGGCCATGAGAGAAAAAACAAAGATAAAAGCAGCAAAAGCAGGGGAAGATAAGCAAAAATATAGGCTTCCTTTCAGAAAATGGGGCTAATTTTTTCACAAAATAACGAGTAAAAAAGAGCCTCAAGATCATCCCAAGGGTACTACCAGAACCTCATGTAACACGGAGAAAAGCACCTTCACAGCCTAGAAAAGCTCAAGCTTGATGATTACAAAGTTTAATCATCGGTTTAGGAAGTAATAAATGGCGAAGAGAAGATGAGGCCTTTTATAGATAAGAAAATAATAGAGTGCACCTCTCCTTTGTTTTGGTCATATCGAAAAAGATAATGATGAAGGAAAGAGTCCTCACATTGCCTTATTCTCGAAAAACTAAACGTCGCACTGTTTTTTCACGCGACAAGACAATTATGATGTCTATAACAAAACCCTTTCCCGCCAGAATATCTAACAGAAGCTAACAAAGCACGCTTCTGGACCTGGGGAGGGAGTAGCTGATAGGGACTAACAATAGCCATGCCACGTGGCATATTTTGATAAAGATCAGACTTGTGCTCCAGAAGTCTCAGATGCCATCTAGAGGCACAAGCCGTGTTCCGCACAGGAGCCACATGACCCGACGCAGAACTGTCATCACACAGAAGCTGTCTCGATTCACTAGCATCTGATCATACCCAGGGATCTGATAAACATACCATTCACATGACTCTACGCACTCTAGAGTTAGGACCACCAAATTAATGACGGGGGGAACCTTGTCCCCCTAAAAATTCCTCTCTTGTCCTCCCTCTGCATGAACATTCACCTTTTCGTCCTTTCCACACCTATAAATAGAGGGTGATCTCACTACATCCAGGACACGCATACTACACATACATACTCTCGATCACACTATTCCATTCACGCTCTACTTAACACCCTTGCAAGCAAGAGCAACCGGAATCCTTCTTCGAGGATTCTCTTCTCCCATCACTTCCATCTTCATCTTAATCGATAAAAAAGGCATCCCTAATAGCTCAAACCGAAGGTATAATTCTCGGTACCGAGAGAGGACGAAGCATGAAGGCGCCTTGCGTTCTCTACTTCGCCCTCTTCTTTTTTCCTTGCTTTTCTTCCCAAATGAGCTCTATGCTCTGTGGATTCAACCGATTTTATGGTTCAAAAACACCCGTTGCTTAATACTTGTCTCGATTCTTTCTTTTATGTTCAAAAGGAGAGGCTATGTGAAAAATGAGTTGTTAAGGCTAATAAATCGCATGAATCTCTTACTTATTGCTGTTTGTAATCCTTTATACGTGAATGCTCCTTATAAACACGATGAATAATCACATAATTGTTGTAGATCTTTAACCCAAATCTATCAACTGGACTGTCGATGCTTCTGCCCCCCGCGTTGAGGATCCTGCAGATCCTGCTCATGATGCTGACCGTTTTGTGGCCAATTTATTTAATTTTGATGTTGTCGAGCCTTCCGCTCAAAACTAGGGTTCTTTTATTGGCTTCCCCTTTATGCTGGTTGATGTTCCAAAACAAATCTTTTTACTCTGGGTTTTTGGATGATTGGGATAGTTTTATCCTTCAGAATATGCTTTTTGTTTTTGTTGGCATGCAATTCCTCGTCTTATTCGTGCTTGTTATTCACATAGGTAACGAGAGTGTTTTGAGGTAATGCAATATAGATATCGACATAGGAAAAGCATTTTAAGATAATGAAATATAGATATCACCATAGGGGGATACTCCCTTTAATGGACAGATCTAATCCAAAAAATTTGATGTGGATTAATGAATTAAATAAAAAATAATATTTTGGGGTAGAAAGGTAAAAACCAAATCCTTTAACTTCCCTCATGATTCACGAACAAAAATTATGGCTAATAAGATTCTCTCAAAAATCAATCCAATTGATTTATTTAATTATTTATTTGTTTGTTTTATTTTATGGCAATGAAAATTTTGCTTTTACTATCTATATCAAAACACTCACATTATTTATTTATTTATTTATTTATTTATTTATTTATTTATTTATTTATTTATTTATTTATTTATTTATTTGATAGTAAGACAATCTTATAATAACACATTGACTATTGCTTAATTGTATATTATTTATTGCTTAAAACACTATGAAATATTGCTTAATATCATTACCATATATCGTTTCATAAGTTATTTATTATATTATTTGAAGTGCTTATTTGTATCTGTTAAATTGCTTATTTGTACTTGTTGAATTGCTTATTTTGCTTATTTTATACATGTTGAATTGCTTATATGCACATATTGAAGGTCTTCTTTTGCTTACTTACACACGTCGAATTGCTGGATTACACATGTCGAATTGCTTATTTTCACGTGTTGAATTGCTTAATATATTTTACTAGAACTATTGCATTATTTGAAATAAAAATACTACTCCTAATTTAACAGTATTTATTTACTATAGATAAACATAAACATATTTAAATTAATAACAATAAAAAAAATAGATATGCGAATTGGTAGTTACAACTTTTTTTATTTTTTCCTATTTTAACCTTTAGTTGTTAAAATTGATTTTTTTTTAATAAAAAACTGCCTAATTAACTAACACCCTTGATTAAGAAAAATGGAAGGTTAAGATTGGATCCTAGTTTCTACCTAAGAAATAGGATCCTATTTGATCATTCACCTATATATATATATATATATATATATATATATATATATATATATATATATATATATATATATATATGGTAGCATTCTGGTGGAAACTAACCTTAAGTTGGAACTTAGAAACTAACCACAACCGTTGATTAGTGAGAGATCGAGGGCTGAGATTAATCTAGAGATTATAATTTACACAAATTGTCGCCCATGTTATAAGGGTAAATTTGTCCATGCTTAATAATAATATATGGAAAGAAATCATGCATCCTAAAAAATAGGTATTTACTCCAACTACCTACTACTTCTCTCTCCTCAATCCCCTCTCTCAATCCGATATCCTTGCACACCAAATCCCAGTCGCCCGCTCGCAAACTCTCCAGAAAAAAAGACAACCGAGAGAATGACGGGAAGAAAAAGGCAGGAAAAAACTGGAAATCGCGAGGACGACGAGGAACAGCCGGAGAGAATGCAACAACCGCGGCAAAAAATTCCTACAAAAGGTTCGATTTTTCGAAGTTTACATGAATTTCGAATGTATAAACAGAGTTGGGAATAAGGGTTTCGAAAAATACAGAACTGAATCTGAATGTATTTCACGGTATGGGTGAATATTGTAGATGATTTTACTATGAAATATCTTGCATTATTACGTGGTTACGTTGCACTTGTTTGTTATTTGTGTAATACGGCTTAGAATCGAAAAAACCTTACATGTTATTTGTGGGTGCGAATATAGCACACAAACTGCTCGATTAAATGCCATTAAGAAGCACACATTTGCTGTAAAAGAATTGGCCGAATAAATCTCTGTATTCCATATGTATTATGCTCGGATAAAGGGATTTGTTGGCCATATCTTGATATATGCCGACTGACAGTTTGTACTCGATGTGTATTAAGTTCTGAAACTTTGTATTCGATGTGCAAAGGTATTGGCCGACTGAAACTTTATATTTGATGTATATTATGTTCTGAATTTGTTGTGTTTTTTCGAAAAATCTGAAGATACAAGGCTGTTGTTCCATTTACGATATTGTCGCTTAAATCTGGGAAGTTTTGGCCTGTAAGATCTATATGATTGGTTCAAAAGTATTGGCGGACAAAAACTTTGTAATCGATGTGTATTATGTGCTGTTTTTGTTGTGTTTTTTCGGAAATTTTGTAGACAAAAGGCTGCTGTTTCAGTTAAATTATTGTCGCTTAAATCTGGGTACTTTAGGTTGTATTCGAAATGCATTATGCTCCATTACATCTTTGATATTAAATTGAGAAACTGAGTTCCGATATTGTAACATGATTAGAGATATAAATATGCACTTTAGTTCCACTTATTTTGAAGAACACGGACTGCACACAATCTGCTCATTTAAAAGCAGATTGTGTTGCACTTGGTTCATGTATTGTGCTCCATTACATCTCCTTGCTTGAATTAGGATTGTTAGTGGAAAGAATGTTTATATTTGTTAATCTGTGGTAATATTTCAAGAATGCAATGCATCGGTTTTCCACGAAATATACTTGAATAAACCATTGTAAGCATTGTCGATGACTTTTTTTGTTTGTTGTACGGGGTAGATTACCTTTGTTCTTTGTGAATGAACACTTACAACACCTTCGAAGTGCATTAATTTGTTTGTATAGAGCATAAATATCAATACAAAAAGCAATGACTAATACCTTGTAATCTATAAAACAGGTACAAAAAAGACACCAAAGAATGTCAAGGGGAAAGGCATTGTTGAAGCTGCAGAACAATCGGACGACCACTCAGAAGATGACTTTATGGATAGGCCAATCACATCCATAATTAGAAGAATAATAAAGGAAGGGAAGGAAATCCGTAAAGAAGGTATGAGAAATGCAGTTTTTTGTATACAAACCATGCTTAATTTGATACAATTGCTTCTACTACATTACTAACATGTCTTGTTAAATAATATTTGTATTTGTTCCAGTACGCTCCAAAAACGTACATGATCGGCCACAGAAAAAACCTAAACAAAATAAGGTTGAAGTGCCAACGGATACTACATCCAAGAAAAGAAAAGCACCCGAGAGTATAGGTACAACTGACATCTGAAATTAAGATTGCATTCGACACCTAAACTAATGCATTATTTTCTAATTCTAATGCACCATTATGTTGCAGGTGATGAAACTGCTGGCAGAGACTCCAAAATCTCTAAAGATTTTCGTAGATCCAAGAAGAAAAAGGATTTCAAAGACATCCATGTTCCCGAAAGTACTCACGAGGACGAGTCCACACACGCTCGTAAACTCATTCCAGCTGTTGAATATCCGCCAAAGACAGGCAGTGACCGAGTTAGGCTTTGATCAAATTCTGAGGTTATCAATCACCGAGGTACCTTCTAGGCTAGCTTATTGGGTGATAGACAATTTCAATGCATGCAGCTGTGAATTAGTTTTGGACAAGGGCAGGTCGATACAGGTAGACCCAGTGGACATTAGGAGGGTTTATGGATTCACGATGGGGAACATAAGTATTGATATAGAGGAAAACAATGGGAAAAAGTACCTAGTCGATGAATACCTAAGTGCATTCGGGGGTAGAACAAAGATAGGACAAAAAGAAATTCTGGATAAAATGTTGATGGACAAGGAAGGAGGGGTTTGGTTTAAGAGACACTTCATAGTGTTGCTTGTCTCCTCACTCATAGAAAACTCATCTAATGGTTATGCCAATCCAACCATAATGCAAAATCTTGAGGATTTAGAAAAAGTGAAGCATATGGACTGGTGCACTTACACCTTAAAGAGCTTAGCCATGAATAAGCGTGCATGGGAGAACAGCAAGCAGAAAGCCTTTCTAGGATCAACGTTATTCCTAACTGTAAGTTATTTAATTACATTTAATTCGATTTCAATTACACGTTAATAAACACATTATTAATAGATGCACTTATGCAGGTGTTCTATGCGGATCGTGTATCGGTATTTGGAGCAACATGTAAAAGGGATTATCCGATAGTGATCAACTGGACCGATCAGCTATTGAGGGATAGGCAGAAAAACGAGTTGCGGGACTGACGTTTAGGCCAAGGGAGGCCTGTCGATCCAATCGACATTCCAGAAATTGTTGAGAAGGCACCATCACCACAGCATACAGAAGAATGCATTGCTAATGCATCAGAATGTGAAGATTATGCATCAAAATTGTACAATCAAGCCAAAAAGATGGGGGAACAGATGGTGGAGCTACTGACCATGATCGAGAATCAGCCCACTGGGATAACCGTGAATGAGAATCTGGAGAAGGCCATTAGAACTTCTCAGATGCTGTGTACTTGTGGTGGATCGGAAAGAACATCAACTGATTGTACATAGTTTGATTCTACTCAAGCAGACAGATTCTGGGGGAAGTCGGACATTCTAAAGTGCATAGCCGAGATCGAGGATGCACACAAGAGGGAAGGTGAATTTGTACAACGAACAGACGATATGCCTTCATTCAGTCTTGGACTAACACAAATTCTAGAGGAGGTCAATGAAGACGCCACTGAACCCCGAAATGATGAGCCAAAGGACGATCCAAAGTCAAACGTAGCGAGCCTCACAGACAATCTGCATAAGGTATTACAACGTGTTTTTAAAATTAATATGCATATACATGCTCAAGAAATTAATGATGTATTAAATGAAATTCCAGGAACAAAACACAAAGAAGGATGAGGGATCAACGGACTTGAAGGGAAAGAAAAAGGTATATGGGAAACAACATTTTATAGTAGCAACTACAATAGAAAAATAATTGAAATCAATTGCATTATGTAGGTTCTGGCTGAAAAGAAAAGTGATGTTGCTGAGGAAGAAATTACAAGGGAAGCTCCGCAGGTAATGTTAATTGATTCGGTATATGAAATGATGCACTTACTGTTAATTCTAATGCATAAATTGGACAAAATTTTGCATTATGTGTAAGTTTTAACCTGCTGTCATAAGTGTTGTATATTGTAACTTATATGCTGTTGTATGTGTAAATTTTAATGCATTGTCATACTATAATAACACGTCAAAAACAACCTCCTCCGAGGAACTTATGGAGCAAAAAGAAGACGGAGAAATTTTGTTCGCCTAACATTGAACGCAAGATGTCAACGGCTGAACGACTAACCAAAACTGAGCGAGAAATTTCCCATTACGTACTTCTATCAGATGAGGACATGATGTAAGTGTTTAATTAACAACATAATCATTCGAACGAACAATTTCATTTTATTCATTGTGGTACAATGTAATGTTCGTAGGGAGCAAGTGATATTCAAATGTGGTGACTGTGAGTTGAGGCGTTCGGAGCTGTTGTCCATACGGACAAACCTGTTTGTTCTTGCTGAAGTGGTGACTAGTTGGAGCATAATCTTAAATCTTGGAGAGAGAAAGCGCTCAAAGGAATCACCGCTTCGTTTCTTTGCCTCCGTATCATCCACGGTATGCGTATGCATGTATAGATAATATTATAGATTCAATGCATTAACTTACTAATATAATGCATATTTTAGATAAACTCTGTCACTATTCCATTCACCACTTGGAGTACTGAGAAACGTGAAAAGTACTTCATGGATAACATCACACATGAGCTAGAACTGATTAAGGTATCAGATGTGAAGACTATTGACATGGTAATGTTGAAAATTCGATTCTGATAGTACTAAATGATTTATTCATAATACTTTATACTGATTACAACGTTGGTGATGTGTACAGTTTTTCTTCCCAATGTATAAGGACAGCCACTTTTACATCGTATGCTTCGATGTAAAACAATCAACAATGTTCGTGATTGACAACGCGAACACGAGTGAAAGGTGCTGTATATCACTACAAAAGTACCATGGCGCCCCACAAAGATTGGTAAGTCTGCAAACATTGTATAAATACAAACTTAAATTGGTGTTATATATGCTAAGCTGGATCTTTTGAATATTCAGAAAAAGTTGTTTGCTGCCTATGTACAAGGCAGAGGATACACTGAGTTGGCAAAGAAGGTTGGGGGTATGGTTCACGACACACTGCACCTCAGCTGGGTTCAGGAAGACAACGAGGTGGACTGTGCCATATACGTGATGCGTCACATGGAGACGTTCATGGGCAAGACAGGACGTGAGTGGAAGCATGGGATAGTACCATCCTCGACAAATCAGCTGAAGTACATGAGGGCACGCTATTGTGCAGCAATAGCAACTTCGGAGTTCAACGAGCTGAGGCAAACAGTCATCGACAATGCTACGAAGTACTGCTCGGATTTGACAAAAAGCAGAAAGGGGAAGATTGATTTCGAAAGTGAATTGATAAACTGGAAGTGATACATTTACTTATTGGTAATACTTATGGTTTGTATGGCGGATAAACATGATTTGCAGACGGTTCTACGGCTGGTAGACTAGAATTTCAGCATAAACTTGGTTTTTTTGGATTTGTTAAACGTATGCAGGTGTTTCAATAGCTTGATCTTGCATATTAGTTAATTTAATGCTGCTATTTTTTGCTGCACTACCACTGAAAAGTGATGCATAATTGAAGATAAACAATGCACCTTTACGTATATTACAGAATTTGGTATATTTGTTACTCTGAACATGCATCATACAATTATTTCTGTATATTAGTTCAACATATATTGACATAAGATATATTGAGGTACTTTGAATTCAAAAATCGAAAATGTTTTTAGTACATTGATTTTTTATGCACTAAGGTAAATTAATGATGCAAATACTAACAAATCCAATGCAAATACTAGAATAATTTTATTTGCGTACAACTGGATGTCATGGTGTTAAAACAATAATTAGAAATACCTTAATTTAACAATACAATAAATTTTAAAGGCGAAATTTCCAGCAAAATAACTAAAGCAAACGATCCCATATACAAAAAGTTTAGGAAAAATAAAACATAAAAATCTTCAAAAGGAAAAAATATTCTGTTGGGAATTGTTAAGAACGAATATGTTAAGGGGGAATCTATAAGGGATATCTTAGTGTTTTGATATGATCCCAAAACCCCAAAGCGTTCTGTTCCCAAGCGACCCAGTTTGATGTAGTTAATAAGTTAGAATCTTTCTAAAGCCTACTCTGTTAGGATGGCTCTTTAATTTGCTTAGATTTTAGGCTTCAAATTTTCAAGTGAAGACCACTCGCTTGAGTGTGTTTTTCGAAGCGAAGCAAGTCTAGCAAGCTGAAGTGAAGCGTACCGAAGAACAGTGTAGCGAAGCGATCGCTACAGTAGATTCGAAGTGAGTCTGCCAAAGCGAAGCGAAGCGAGCGCTACAGTTCAAAGCCAAAGCGAAGCGAAGCAAACGCTACAGTGCAAAGTCAAAGCTAGTCAACTCTAGTCAGCAATTTCCAAAGTAGTCACTAGGGAACTTTATTTCCCGAAGCGACTCACTACAGAATGGCTACGAAGTGACTCAACTAAAGCGGCGCTACAACTTCAAAGCGAAGCGAGGCACTACCTACCAGAAAGTGACAGCGCGACTCCCGCCCATATTTTGAACTCCAGTCAACAGGAGATCGTAGCATTAATTACGAGATCTCCACGTGTCGAAAGCGGAGTGGAGCAGAAGAGTTGACTGCCAGGCCGACAAAGGCGCCGCAACAGTACTAGCTCGCTCCAGTTACTGTTAGCCTTGTAAGTTAGCCAATTTTGGCAAAATGCCAAAACTGGACGTCTGAAAAAGGTGCCAGCCTGCGCAAGTACTGTCGAGAGGAGGAGGGACAAGGCCACCAACCAAGCAACGGATCTCGGCATCCCTCCGCCTATAAATAGAGAAGGTTGAAGATGAAGAATAATAGAACACTACTTGAGCATTCGAGCCTACTGCAAACAAACACTCCCAAGCATTCGAGCAAATCTTCGAGTCTTTGTTTTCCAAGTGTTCTCCGAGTTTCCAGTTCATCGGAACTCGTCTTCACAACCTTCACACTTAGAGTCTAAGCCCATTCCATATCCAAGCTTAGAAGAAGAGCTCTAGCCATCTTTGCACTTATTGTAAAGAGCTCTTCACAGTGTGTTCGTCAACCAAAAACCCTAAATCTGTCTGTTAGGTTTTTGAGTCGTCGTTAGGTTGTTTCGATCCAAGGCCCTTCTTTCACCGATTGAACAAGCCTCGATCATAGAGTCTAGATCCAAGCTTGCACTTACATCGTTCGTGTAAAAGCTCGATCGAAGCTAGGCTGTAAGGAGAGCCCGGAATCTCCTGTTGTTCGGACAGAAGCGAGTGAAGCTTCGTGTCCAGTTTAGGTCTTAGTAGTGAACCCGTAATCACTGCACTGTTCGTCAGATCCAGGCGAGTAAAGCCCGATCTCGATTAGGTTTTTGAAGGACCCGTAACCTTCAAGTTCTTGAGTGAAGAGAACAGTTGCCGTCGTGCAACAAGTGGACGTAGGAGCTTTATCTCCGAACCACTATAATTCTTGGTGTCGTATCTCTCTAACCCTTATCTCTCTACTATATTCGATTATCCATTGCACGTGCATTTAAACAAACAAACTTGAATTCTTTAATTACTTAGGAAAGATTTTTAGCTCACCAAATTCCGCACATACGAGTAAAGACTCCCTCTTGATCAAGTGCTCACTTCGGTCAAGCAGGTTAGCTACGTACTGTAGATCTAGCTTCAGCTAGGTGTTAAGTTTCAAGCGAGCTCTTTACTTGTTACTCTGAGTTAAGGGATTTGAAGTTGAAAAACTTCAAAATACGTATTCACCCCCCTTCTACGTATTTTCCCATTAACAAACCAGGACCAACAAGTGGTATCAGAGCAGCGGTTCTTTCGAGCCTCTGCTTTGCATATCCGAAGCGAGTCCCCACTCGCTTCACGTTGTCTCACTGAACCGGATCCTATTTTCCTAAGTGCATCAAAACCTCACCCACGCATACTGCATATACTACTAACTGTTTGCCATGTCTACATACAGTGCTTCTAGTCTTCCACAGTTTTCCATTGAAGGCTATGAGATCTGGAGTTTCCGAGTCGAGAGCTTCCTATGTTCCATCCACGACCGGATGTGGGAAGTCATTGAGGACGGACCAATCGAGATCAAGAAAGCCATATCTGTGGATGTTCCAGCCGCTGAAGGTCGTCCAGCCCACGTTCGACAACAGTACGTGGAGAAGGATAAGGATGAGTATACTCCAAATGACTTCAAAGTTGCCAACCTCGACAAGATTGCACGCCACACGATGCAGAGCACCGTGTCGGACGCCTATCTACCACGAATAAGGAAATGTGCAACGGCAAAGGAAATGTGGGAAACCCTAGCCCTCATTTCTCAAGGAACAGACAAAATCAAGGAGAACAAACTCGCCGTTCAGATGCGGGAGTTTGAAAGCCTGATAATGAAGCCAGGAGAATCCATCGACGCATTCGAGCTGAGAGTTACCAACATCACTGCAACTCTCAACTCGCTTGGGAAGGAACTCACAGACAAGGAAGTGAATCTGAAGATAGTCCGAGCTCTCACAAGGAAGTGGCAGACTATGAAGGAGCTGTACCTAGCAACCAAGGATCTATCAAAGCTCACACCGGAGATTCTGTTCTCCGAACTCAACGCTCATGAATTCGATCTGAATTGAATGAACCTCGACGAAGAGGATGAAGCGCCCACTACGTCAAAAGGAGTAGCATTCAAAGCTGCCGAAGGGCCAAGCGAGCAGTCACTAGCCAAGATGACGAGGGAAGAATTGGAAGAACATATTGCGTTCTTGTCCAAGAACTTCAACAAAATGAACTCTCGATTGGGCAAATACAAAAGATTCTACAAGCAGTACAAAGGGAGGAGCACTGATGCTCGAGAAGGAAAAGGAAAGAGAGAAGAGACGACCAAGACGATCCCGTGCGACATGATGGAAGTGGAGTGTTACCACTGTCACAAGATGGGCCACTACAAATCCGATTGCCCAAAGCTAAGTGCCAAAGAGCGCGAAGAATTGAAGGCCAAGAGGGATGCTCCAAGGCGAGCGCTCGTAGCGAGTGAAGTGCCGGTCGCTACAACTGAAGATCCACCAAGCGACTCAGATGCATTCACAGATCCAAACTCCAGTGATGGTGAGGATCTTGGATTTATGGCGCTCACCGACGAAGAAACAGGAGAGGTATTCTTCTATCCTTCAACCACTTCAATTACACTAGCACACACTGTCAATGAGGAAGAACAATCCTCTACATGGAGTGAGTTGTTTGACAAGCACCAAAAATTGTCAAGCGACCACGAAGTGGTAAAACAAGCTCTGTCGCAAAGCGAGAAGGAGAACCGAAAGCTAGCCCGTGAGCTTGACGAAGTCAAACTCAATTTAAGGGCTATGACTAGTAAGTTCGAGGATCTCTTCGCTAGACATCAAAGCTTGGAGGGAAGGTATGAAACCCAGTCCATTCTAGTTGCCAACTTGAACAAAGCATCATATGCTAGGCAGGCACTAGAGGGCTCGCTTCTGCCTTTTGGTAGGAAAGCTGGCCTTGGATATGAGGGTGGACCTCCCAAGCCGACTGTCTTTGTTGGTGCATCACACACTACACCATCAGTCACTTTTGAATTGCCCACTGCATCCAAAGTGACCACTAACAAAGATAAAGGCGAAATGGATGAGAACCCTAAAAGGAAGCCTATGAAGATGTCTATATCTTTAAGGGCAGATCCTAAGGGCAAGCAAAGTTCAACAGTCCCTAGCACTCAACATGCTAAGTCTTACCAATCCAAGGGTAAAGGGAGAACTGTTGAAGCTTCTAAGTCTCAAGCCAAAACACGAGAGACAAAGGATCTACCTCCTAAAAAGAGGAGTAATGTCTATGTGTCACGCTATCCGGACTGGAGATGGTCCAACCGGACTAACATTGAGGGGGAAGATTTTGAAGCTTCCACTGGGTCGCTTCAGATTCCCAAGGTTTCTCAAGCGAGTCAGGGTCAAAACCCTAGTTGGACCGCTTCAAGGAAACCAAGCGAGCCGCTTCGACAGACTAGAAACCCTAAGTCAGTCTCTAAACCCAAAGCTAATCCAAAGCGAGTCGCTTCAGGATATAAGCAAAATGGGAAGAGCATAGGTAGGTCTAAAGCGAGCCGCTACCCCTCGTGCACACACTGTTGCACGTGTGAAGCTGCTTCAAAGCAGAGATCACAGTTTTCAAAGGTCGAGAAGCCCAAGACACAAGCTTCATCTCAAAAGAGAGTGAAGCAAGTGTGGATACCTAAGGGAACTAACTTGCAAGGACCCAAACTGATTTGGGTACCAAAATCTGTCTAATTGCAGGTGAGCGCCGTGGATCCCATGCCAAGTGAGGGACAACTAGTATGGTACTTGGACAGTGGATGTTCAAGACACATGACTGGCATGAAAGCTCTACTTCACAACTATATAGAGAAGAAGGGTCCACACGTAACCTTTGGTGACAACTCTCGAGGAAGCACCAGGGGATATGGCGCACTGAAAGTTGGAAAGCTCACAATTGAAGAAGTCTCCTATGTGGAAGGACTCAAGCACAACCTGTTATCCATTTCACAATTTTGTGATAAGGGGTACAGGGTGGAGTTCATCTCCAACAAGTGCATTGTGAAGAGCAAACTCACGTCTCAGATTGTGCTCACTGGAATTAGGCAAAGGAACGTCTACATAGCACAATGGGACAGCTGCAAAGAGGAAACTTGCCTAGTTGCAAGAAGTGCTACAGAAATGGGCTGGCTATGGCACAGACGCTTGAATCATCTCAACTTCAAAGCCATCAATCGCTTAGCTCGAAAAGGTTTGGTGCAAGGCATACCGAATGAAGTCTTCATCAAAGACCATCCATGCTCACCATGCCAACGAGGGAAGCAGACGAAGAAGCACTTCGCCAGTCTCGAAGAAGCCTCATCAAAGTGAGTGCTCGAACTGCTTCACATGGATCTGTTTGGTCCAGTTACTCCAGTTAGTGTAAATGGAAGGAAGTACACTCTAGTTGTAGTCGACGACTTCTCTCGCTACACTTGGGTTGTATTCCTCTTCAGCGAGAAGGAGACACTGACCAAACTGCCACAACTACTCAAGCGATTGGCTGTGGAGAAGAATCAAGCAATTGTGACCATCCGCTCCGACAAAGGCACAGAATTCTTGAACTCTACCATTGAAGCTTACTGTACAGAGCATGGAATAGCACATCAGACATCCTCAGCACGCACACCTCAGCAGAATGGAGTTGCTGAAAGAAGAAATCAAATCATCAAAGAAGCCGTTCGCACCATGATTGCTGACTCGAAGCTTCCGATGAAGTATTGGGCTGAAGCTGCCAACACGGCGTGCTACACACAGAATCGGACACTTCTCAACAAACGGCACGACAAAACACCATATGAAATATGGACAGGGAGAATTCCTAACATATCTTATTTCCATATTTTTGGTTGTAGGGTCTTCATTCACAACAATGGGAAGTCGCAGTTGAAAGCTTTTGAAAGCAAAGTAGATGAAGGAGTATTCTTAGGATACTCTACGTCTAGCAAAGCCTACAGAGTGTTCAACTGTAAAACCCTAATTGTGGAGGAATCACCCCATGTCGTATTTGAAGAATCTTCTTTAAGTCTTCCACAGGAACAGGCTCAAGCGAATGAAAAGGATCAAAGCAAGCAACCCTCAAATCAACTCACTTGGGACGTGCTTGATGAAGATGATGAGATCAAGGACTCAAGCGAGCAGAATCCCAAAGGAGAAGTCGAAGCTGCCCCCAAGATTCCTGAAGCTAGTGCAGGCCAAGCACCCAATCCAGTCGCTTCAGTCGATGAAGCGAGCGACAAGGAAGAAGATGAAGATGAAGCTGGCGGATCAAAGCGAGCATGGCTCAAAGATCACTCACCAAGTCAAATCATTGGAGATCCTTCCAAGGGTGTAGTGACCAGAAGTCAAGTGTTTGGAGAAAGTGCCATGTTCAGTTGCTTTCTCTCAAACATTGAGCCATCAAGCGTGGAGGAAGCCCTAGCCGACTCTAATTGGGTGATCGCCATGCAAGAGGAGCTGAATCAATTCACCAGGAACGACGTATGGTACCTCGTGGATCGTCCCAAATTCCAGCACGTTATTGGCACCAAATGGGTGTTCAAGAACAAGACGGACGAGGACCACAACGTAGTGAGGAACAAGGCGCGACTCGTTGCCAAAGGCTACTGCCAAGAGAAAGGAATCGACTTTGACGAAACCTTCGCTCCAGTGGCACGGCTTGAAGCTATCAGATTGTTTCTAGCCTATGCAGCAGCCAAGAAGTTCAAAGTCTATCAAATGGATGTGAAGAGCGCATTCCTCAACGGTGAACTCAAGGAAGAAGTGTATGTGGAGCAGCCACCGGGTTTCGAGCAGGGAGATAAAGTGTATCGCTTGAAGAAAGCCCTGTATGGGTTGAAGCAAGCTCCCAGAGCTTGGTATGATACACTATCTCAATTCCTAGTAGAGAATGGCTTCCACAAAGGGAAGATAGATCGAACTCTATTCACTATCAATCATGGAGATGATATGTTATGGGTTCAGATCTACGTGGACGACATCATATTTGGGTCACCAAACCAGTCGCTTAGCGAGAAGTTTGGAGAGCTGATGAAGACCAAATATGAAATGTCGATGATTGGCTTGATGAGCTGCTTTCTAGGTCTTCAAGTGAAGCAGCAGGATAATGGAATTTTCATCAACCAAGCGAAGCATACAAGAGATATGCTTGCCAAGTTTGGTGTTCAACATGCTAAAGCTGTGAAGATTCCAATGAATACCAACTGGAAGATGGAGCCAGACGAAGGAGGAAAATCTGTAGATCCTACAGATTATCGTGCCCTAATCGGGTCACTACTCTATCTCACTGCAAGCAGGCCGGATATTGCTTTTGCAGTCGGAGTCTGCGCTCGCTTCCAAAGCAACCCCAAGCACAGCCATCTTGAAGCTGCCAAAAGAATTCTTCGATATTTGAAGGGCACTGTCAATATGGGGCTGTGGTATCCAGCGGAGGACAATTTGGAGCTCACTGGATATTCCGATGCTGACTATGGAGGATGCCGAGTCGACAGGAAGTCAACTTCGGGCACATGTCAGTTCTTGGGAAGCAAGCTAATCTCGTGGTTCTCAAAGAAGCAAACAAGCGTAGCCACTTCAACAACTGAAGCTGAATACATGGCCGCTGGAAGCTGCTGTTCTCAAATCCTATGGCTTCGTCAACAGTTGAAGGACTACAAAGTTGAAGCGAATAAAATTCCGATCTTCTGCGATAATAACAGTGCTATATGTATTTCGCAGAATCCAGTGCTTCACGCCAGATGCAAGCACGTGGAAATTCGACATCACTTCATTCGTGATCATGTCGAGAAGAAGGATATCAAGCTCGAGAAAATCCATACTGATTTCCAGCGAGCAGATATCCTCACCAAGCCTCTAGCTGAGTCTCGTTTCAATCAGCTATGCATGGAATTAGGGTTATTAGACCCTGGTGAAGAGTGCTAGATCCAGGATGCACGAAGGAGTGGTCGCTAGTTTTTCGTAGCGTCACTCGCTTCGGATCTTCACCAACTCAAGCGAGCCACTTCAAAATCTCACTCGCTTGAAGAAAATGAAGTAAGGTGGAGAAAGGTGGAGTATTGGAAGGAGTTCCCTACCAACTTATTGGAATTGTTAAGTAAATGGTTAAGGGGGAACTAATGCTTACTCTCGGAGCAAGCTACTTCCAAAGCGAGCAAGAAGCTGCTATCTCGAATTCTGCATCGCTTCAATTTGCCCTAGCTTGGGTCAAAGCGAGTCGACTGCAGATTCATTCTCTAGATTATAGGAAAGCTTGAAGGTTTACCTTTTTATACAAAAGGTTGCAGGGCTGGTGACATGCTTCTGCGTAAAATACGAGATTGTCTTGTCAGAGCATTCTCATTGTCATCCTGTCCATTTCTGCTCTGAGATAAGGACTTGTACTCATCCCCCATTAGTCGTGAATATGTACACTTACGTGAAGCTCCCCTCTGGGTTGTAGTAAGCTTGTGTACTATATTCATTTTCTCCCCCATTCACTTCGATGGAGGACGCTCTAATTCGTAGAGGAAGATGAATGCCATGAAGACGAATGCCAAGAAGATGAATTACCCAACAGGTGGTATCAACAAGCTTCAAAGCAAACAAGTGGATTCAACAACCTGAAGTCCAAATCAAATGAAGTCTTCAACTTGTGGTATCAATCTCCTACGAAGTGAGATTGACTGGTAAGCATTTCGATTTTAAGTACACTAAGTGAGCCGAAGCGTGCTAGAAACCTTCACTCACTATGTGGAAAATATGAAATAAATCTGACACAAATACAAAGAGGAAAACACTATTGTTTATCCTCGAAGTATGTAAGTCAGAAACATTTTAAAATTAAGCAAAGAAATTCAATTTCTTATTCCAGTCGCTTCAGATGGCCAAGCGAGTGCTACGTCACTCAAAGCTAGCCATCGCAAGCGAGTGCGGAACATTCACTCAAGCGAGTGCCTCTCAAGCGAGTCAAGGTCTAGCGGCCCAACTCGAAGCGAGCGGGCACGAAGCGAGTATGAGCTGTCTGCACTCGAGTGCCTATTTCACTTTCTGCCAAGTATTTAATGCAGAATCAGGAACGGCGAAAATAACGGGCGCGTAGTTCTCACTTCAAATTTGAAGCGGGAAACGGCGGAGAAGATCCAGCCATCGAATCTCAACAGCCCCCAATCTGTAGCCGTTGGATTAGCGCCGTATAAGACAACCCAATCGCAGCAGGCCACGTGGAGACGCCGAGCAAGTGGCGGTTCACTTTTACTGTGGTGACGCCGGACACATCAGATCCATCACCGCACGTCCGCCGCCTACCTACAGGACTTACGGCAATATTACCGTTCTACCCTTGCCACGTCAGCCGAGACCTAACTCTATATATATGAGACGATGCAGAACTGCAGAACCTTTCACAGCCCTCAATATTTGCCATTCTCGTGCTTAGATCTGCAACATCTGCAACTCACGAGTCTCAACCCTTGTTTTTCATCGATAAAACTCCGTTCAAAATCCTTCAAATTTCACCATGGGCAAGAAGCAGAAGACAGAGACAATGGAGGAGTTTCTCGCGGAGGTCGACAAGCATATTAATGTCGAGCCTCATCTCGATCCAGCCATCATCGAGAAGAATGGTTTTCTCCGTAGAGCCATGACCACGGCCGGTCTATGGAAATTGGTGGCGGCGGTTCCGTCAAAAATACTGGCAAAAGCAGTAGGTGAGCTTTTGCTAAACCTAAGGAAGGAGCAGAATACGTCTTCTTTCACTGATCCACGGACCAGGAAGCCGGTGGAGGTGGATATGAGTGAACTCATCGGCACATTCGACTTGCCGAGAGAAGGAGGAGACTCACTGCTCGATTTGGGTCTTTCGGCCGGAGTTCAGTACGGTCGTTTTGCAACCGCCGAAGCAGATCCAAATTTCAAGGAGGCCAGTATCCGTTCAAGTCTAAAGGCCCCTTTCAACCTCATCTGCGAGCTCTTCTCGAAGAGTGTCGCGAGCTACGTCGGAACCTTAGATACTCTATCCGAGACTAAACTGATCGCTACTGCAGTTATCGTCGACAGCCTCACCGGAACCAGCTTTAACTGGCATGGTTGGTTCCTCAAACAAATTCACGAAGCTGCTGCCGATTTTGCGTTCGTGAAGGGGAGCGCCGACCAGATTCTCCGCAAGGGGAAACTGAAGTTCTTCTCAAGGCTTTCCTTTGCCTTGGAGAAGAAGTTTCCAGGCAAAGCATGGCCGGAAGATGACACCATCGCCTACAACAAACAGTCCATCTACTATGACAAATGCAGAAAAACCAAAACGTTGATGGATTTGGGACTTCTGGAAGTTGAAGTGCCCGTAGCGAGACCGTTTGCCGAAAGGCAAGCCGAAGTGAGCCAAGCGAGGCCGGTCGCTTCACCCGGGAAGCGAGCCGCGCCGAAGCGAGGCAAGAAAATGAAGCGAGTCGCTTCAATTGTCCAAGAAAGCGAGGCGGTGGAGGAGCCGCTTGAGGACATTGAAGTTACTCAACCCCAATCCCCACCCCTAGTCCAAACACAAACTCTTCAAATCCAAACCCAGCCACTACCTGATACCCAGGCATCCTCAACTGCCCATCTTCAATCCCCACGAGAAGAAGAAACTGGTTCTTCTTTCCATATGCCCGAAATCCCTCTACTCCATGTCGACCCAATCGAAGCTTACACCACTTTCCAGCCATTCCAATCCCAGCAAACACAAGCACCTCAAACCGAACCTATCCAATTCCTGAAACCCCCGAAGCCACATCATCACTATCCCCTTCGACATCGGCAGCTACAGCCGATACCGCCCAAACAGCCGGTGAACTCCCAATAATCCCACCATTCATACCTCCTGCCATCACTGCAGAAATACAGGCCATCGATCGCTACATTAAGGATCGAAAGCAAGCCTCAGAGATCATTGCTCTCCGATATTCCAATGTTCCGTGGACAGATGACTTCTTCACCAAAGTCTTCGACTTCCTGACATATATCACGTATCGCGGAACAGAATACTACAAAATATACAACCTCATGCAAGCATTCAAGAAAGAAGAACTGATACAATTGGAGGCCAAGTTGCTCAACTTCATCGATGTGGACGGCTTCCACAATTTTCTTGATGGGACCAGCTTCTGGGATAAGCTGGATGCTAAGATAAAGCGGGAATATCCAGATGCTGTGATTCCCAAACGAGAGCCAACTTCACATGAGAAGCAATTGATCAGTGCCCATGCTGAGGAAATTGAGGCAAAGGAAGTGGAGATCTCAAATCTCCAAAGCGAGATCTCCAAGAAGGAGGAAGAGGTGAACCGGAGGGTGCTGGAGGTCAAGAGTCTTAAAGAAGACTTTGGCAAGAAGAAGGGAGAGTTGGAGGCTATGGTGGAAGAGAAGGGAAAGTTATTGGAGGAAAAAGAGAAGACGCTGGAGGCGCAGGCGAAGCTAGTGGAAAATCAAACAGCATCTATCACCGAACTCAAGGACTCGCTTGATGCGGAACGGAGTCGCTTGAGGGAGGTTAATGCCAAACTGATCGCTGTTGGGAATGAGAAGAAGGTGTTGGAGAAAGAGCTGAAGAAGCTGAAGGAGGCAGTAGAAAAGAAGGATGAGGAATTGATCAGGAAGGGGAGTGAGCTGATAAGCACCAAAAAGACCCTCGACTCACTTCGAACTGAAATGAAGGAGCTCAAACAAGAAAGTGAGCTAGACAAGAAAGAACTGGAGAGCCGTAGAAAGAGTGCGCAGGCTCTAGATCTGCAAAACGCTGAGTTAACCATTCTGCTGGAGAAAGTCAAGGCTCTGAGTGAAGCTTACACCGACAAGGTTGCTGCAGGTGCCAAATTCCATCTCTCTCTAAATCAGAGAGAGAGGTCGCTTGAAACCATGGAGGCAGAACTTAAAGCGGCCCAGGATTTCTGGTACTTTAACTTGCAAGAGGAGAAGGAGGAAATAAGGAGGGAAGTTGAAGCGGAGCTGGCGGCTCGCTTCAGGGAGGTGGAACCGTTAGAGAGGATGATGGCATCAGTTGTGGAGAGAGAGAAGCAGTGCGAATATCTCCTTGAAGAAATCTCAATCAAAACTGCTGAATTGGTGGCTCCAACTGTGGGAAAAGCCGAAAAGATGTTGGAGGCCATCTTCAACACAGTCAACTCACTCCATCAATCCCTCTCCGGAAAGTCAATCATCCTAACCCCTGGCAGTGATGATGCCAAAAAGGGGGAAGGACAAGTGAAGCTAGGAGGAGTTGGAGGAAGCAGAGTTGGAGTAGAATTGATGTTGGAGGGAGGCAATGGTGCTGGAGTTGAGGAGGAAGTAGAGGATGAAGCGAGGGCTTCACTAGTTGAGAAGGGGAAGGTAAAGCTCACGAAGGAGGAGCTGTTGAAAAAGCCCGAGGAGCCCAAGAGACCAATTGAGCAGAAAATTCTTGCTGCTTCAATTGCACGGCATCCTCCGGTGACGGTGGTTACGAAGGAGGAGAGGCAGAAGCAGGTGGAACAGGATGCTGCCTTGGCGTGGGAGATGGAGCACCTTTTTAAACTAACTAAAAAATCTTTTGCTGCAGGTGCTTCGTCTAGTTCCCAAGCGGCCGCTTCACCCAAAGCGCCCGCTTCAGCCGCCGCGCCAGCTTCGTCAGCCGCACTCACTCCGACTACAGTTGCACTCACTTCATCTGCAATTGTTCCCTCGAGTGCCGCTATGAAGAAAGACATGCCACCTCCCCCACCACCAAAGCAAACCTTGAAGCGTGCTGCACCAGATACAAAAGATGACCATGCGGCCAAGCGCCAAATGGTCAAACAAGCAGTCGCCTCGAGAGCAGAAAAGCAAGAAAGGAGAAGGACGAGAGGAGAACATTGGAAGGAGAAGGAAGAAAAGGAGAAGAAGATTAGGGCCAAGCGACTCGAGATCATCGATGGCCGGATTGAGGAACATTTCAGTGAAGTAAAACTCATCCAATCCGCCATCTGCAGAAGTGCTTTCATTCCCTTTATGCCCGAGGAGTCCGAAGCTTGCGAGACTCAGTCCATTATCGATGCTTGCGACGTAACGGGAAGGGAGATGGTCAATTCGGGACGCTACCCTCTTAAGGAGGAGCAAGATCACATCCGCAAACGTCTTAATGAAAAGAGACCTATGTGGAACCAGGAGTTGAGCGCCAAATTTCATGCTGTGATGAAGGAGCTGGCCAGTAGATCTGAGGAAGAACTGACAGCTAGGAGAAATGAGCATCCCGACGCAAGGGAGATTGAGGAATTCATTCCAAGAGATCTCCGCGATCAGTGGCTACTCTACAAGGAGCTCTTTATCAAAGCTTACTATTTCTGGGGAGTAGTGCCACTACAGGATGAGTGCTCGCGGATGAGTGCCCTCAACAATTTCTTATGTGCATACGACGAGAAGATGCGGAGGAAAATCTTCACTATGGCTGAACTTGCAGAGCCCAAACCCCTTATCGTCAAGGTGCCAGAAATGAAGAGATTTCCAATGCCATTTCATCCAGGCACAAGGATTCCTGATCGCAGCGTCACAGATGCGGAAGTAAATGAAGCATTCAGACTGGAAAGCGCATGGAGAAATCCAACTGTCCACACTGTTGAATCTCTAGAGTTGAATGTGCTATCTGCTTACTTTACTGAAGAGAAGAAGAAGGAGGAGGTGACGGAGGAGAAGAAGAAAGACAAGGATGAAGCTGCAGGAAACCTCTGAGTTTCAAGCTTCTTGTTTTGGGAACAAATATTCATCAATCGATTTACTTTCTGTCCCTCTTGTGTTGCTTTATAGCTTTATGGATATTTTATCCTTATGCTACAAACTCAACTCAAATAATTTAACCGGAAAAAAAAAAAAAAAAAAAAAAAAAAAAAAAAAAAAAAAAAAAAAAAAAAAAAAAGGGAACTTAAAAGAAAATTACAAACGAAACTGCAAAGGAAGCAGTCGCTTGAAGTTCCCTTCATGGTTAGATAGACTAGATTTATTTTATCTAAGTCTTATGGGTTTTGGCATCATCAAAAAGGGGGAAATTGTTGGGAATTGTTAAGAACGAATATGTTAAGGGGGAATCTATAAGGGATATCTTAGTGTTTTGATATGATCCCAAAACCCCAAAGCGTTCTGTTCCCAAGCGACCCAGTTTGATGTAGTTAATAAGTTAGAATCTTTCTAAAGCCTACTCTGTTAGGATGGCTCTTTAATTTGCTTAGATTTTAGGCTTCAAATTTTCAAGTGAAGACCACTCGCTTGAGTGTGTTTTTCGAAGCGAAGCAAGTCTAACAAGCTGAAGTGAAGCGTACCGAAGAACAGTGTAGCGAAGCGATCGCTACAGTAGATTCGAAGTGAGTCTGCCAAAGCGAAGCGAAGCGAGCGCTACAGTTCAAAGCCAAAGCGAAGCGAATCAAACGCTACAGTGCAAAGTCAAAGCTAGTCAACTCTAGTCAGCAATTTCCAAAGTAGTCACTAGGGAACTTTATTTCCCGAAGCGGCTCACTACAGAATGGCTACGAAGTGACTCAACTAAAGCGGACGCTACAACTTCAAAGCGAAGCGAGGCACTACCTACCAGAAAGCGACAGCGCGACTCCCGCCCATATTTTGAACTCCAGTCAACAGGAGATCGTAGCATTAATTACGAGATCTCCACGTGTCGAAAGCGGAGTGGAGCAGAAGAGTTGACTGCCAGGCCGACAAAGGCGCCGCAACAGTACTAGCTCGCTCCAGTTACTGTTAGCCTTGTAAGTTAGCCAATTTTGGCAAAATGCCAAAACTGGACGTCTGAAAAAGGTGCCAGCCTGCGCAAGTACTGTCGAGAGGAGGAGGGACAAGGCCACCAACCAAGCAACGGATCTCGGCATCCCTCCGCCTATAAATAGAGAAGGTTGAAGATGAAGAATAATAGAACACTACTTGAGCATTCGAGCCTACTGCAAACAAACACTCCCAAGCCTTCGAGCAAATCTTCGAGTCTTTGTTTTCCAAGTGTTCTCCGAGTTTCCAGTTCATCGGAACTCGTCTTCACAACCTTCACACTTAGAGTCTAAGCCCATTCCATATCCAAGCTTAGAAGAAGAGCTCTAGCCATCTTTGCACTTATTGTAAAGAGCTCTTCACAGTGTGTTCGTCAACCAAAAACCCTAAATCTATCTGTTAGGTTTTTGAGTCGTCGTTAGGTTGTTTCGATCCAAGGCCCTTCTTTCACCGATTGAAGAAGCCTCGATCATAGAGTCTAGATCCAAGCTTGCACTTACATCGTTCGTGTAAAAGCTCGATCGAAGCTAGGCTGTAAGGAGAGCCCGGAATCTCCCTGTTGTTCGGACAGAAGCGAGTGAAGCTTCGTGTCCAGTTTAGGTCTTAGTAGTGAACCCGTAATCACTGCACTGTTCGTCAGATCCAGGCGAGTGAAGCCCGATCTCGATTAGGTTTTTGAAGGACCCGTAACCTTCAAGTTCTTGAGTGAAGAGAACAGTTGCCGTCGTGCAACAAGTGGACGTAGGAGCTTTATCTCCGAACCACTATAATTCTTGGTGTCGTATCTCTCTAACCCTTATCTCTCTACTATATTCGATTATCCATTGCACGTGCATTTAAACAAACAAACTTGAATTCTTTAATTACTTAGGAAAGATTTTTAGCTCACCAAATTCCGCACATACGAGTAAAGACTCCCTCTTGATCAAGTGCTCACTTCGGTCAAGCAGGCTAGCTACGTACTGTAGATCTAGCTTCAGCTAGGTCTTAAGTTTCAAGCGAGCTCTTTACTTGTTACTCTGAGTTAAGGGATTTGAAGTTGAAAAACTTCAAAATACGTATTCACCCCCCCTCTACGTATTTTCCCATTAACAAACCGGGACCAACATATTCTAACATGCATAATAAAAAATAAAATCAACCACGAGAAGGACAGTTCCTTGCATCATGATTGGCCATTTGCTTGCATTTGCTGCATTTCCTCTTTGGCTTACTTGCATCACGAATCTCCTTATCTCTTCTGGACTGCATGTCACTCCCACTGCCTTTGGTTTTAACAGGGTCTGGAGGCAAAACACAAACATTCTCCGGGATAGAAATGCCATAAAAATCCTGAAAACCAGCATCCTTAGTTACCGTATTACCATCTTCTTCTACCACGTTGGCATACTTCTCTTCCAATGACTGAAAATCAAGTATTAGAGCTTTCATTCTATCAACATCCCCTCCAACTAGCCTAGCACACTTCTTCGACGACTGATGCAACACATTCATTAAGTACAACTTCTCGTTCTACCCCACTTGACAGTCATCTGCGCTACATACAAGAGAATCAGACACTGCATATCGTGTCCATCTTGGCGTAATATACTTCGCAGGGATACGGCGAACACAACAATTCTTGAACACAGAATAGATATGGCGACATAGTAACCCATAACGTACAAAATAATTGCACTCACATTCATATGTTTCTTCAGATAAAGTCACGTACACACTTAGTACCTTGTCAATCCAAGAATCTTGTATATCGTATGTCGTGACAATTGGACCATGCTTAATATTGACTATGCTGCATGATGATGTTGCCCACCTAATCTCAGCTTGAATCTTGTCCAAAAAAACTCTAGTAGTATAAATGGATGCAGCATGCCTCTCAAACAATGAGTCATTCCGTGTCTTCGGGATCGAGGATTCATCCACACTTCTAAGTTTATCAAATCCATTCCTTTGTGCATCAATTGCACTTTCAAAGTGCATCAGAAAAGTCAATAGGTTAGCCTTCTTACGCGAGTACCTCTGGAAAAAACTGTTCTCACTCTCAGACAATGATGTAGTACGGAACAAACCTGACATCGGCACATCTTTAAAATACGCAGGAATCCAACGTTCCCAAAGTGCAAACATGGTTGAAAACCATTCATTATCTAGTAAATCGTACTCTTCCATCACCATATTCCACTTCGACTCAAATTCCACCGGCTCAATAGTTTCTGACCAAACGATGTCATTAAACTCCTTAGAAAAACCTTCACTCTCCCTCAACGAAGGATTTATCTTCGTAGCAACCTTCTTCATGATGTGCCACATGCATAGACGATGCTTCGTGTTAGGCATAACTCGTTCAACTGCAATCTTCAATGCAGGATCTTGGTCTGTTATTATCATAGCAGGAGGAGACTTCATACACTCCATAAACTTATCCAAGACCCACGAATAAGAATCAGCATCCTCGCTCGTAAGCAACGCAGCCCCAAAAGTTACACATTTTCCATGATTATCTTTTCCCGTAAACGGTGTGAATACCATGTTATACCTGCATCATTCCACAAAATAACTATATGAGTTAATCACTTAAAAAAAAATTATACATATAAAATACATAATCATAATCAATAAATACAATACATACTTGTTTGTTTCATACGTTGCATCAAAGGAAACAGCCTGACCAAATGCACGATACATCTTAATCGATGTCGTATCAGCCCAAAAAATTTGCGTCAATTTCTCAGCAGAATTTACTGAAAAATAGTACGTGAACTCCGGAAAAATCTCTTTCCTACTCCGAAACTTATCGAGCAGCAATTGTGCATCGACTCCATCAACAAAGGCTTTCAGATCTCGTGAAAAATTAGCAAAATATACGCTACTACACCCTACGTCTCTATAACTACCAACTATTTCCTTAAATAGCCTGAATGATTTCATAGGGCCAATATTCAACTTAGCACAGTTCATAATGAAATTTTGATGCACATCATCCACGTTTCTGTTGCACTTTAAGAAGTGTCTATAGTTCTCTGATACAAATGGATGTGTGTGAGCTTCAACAAACACATCAACTACATAACCCATAGAACCACAAATCTTCAATATAATCCTAGCATGCAACCAACTCTAGTAGTAAGCCGTCTCCTTTTTTTTTGATAATCTTCGCCCTTCTCACAAGTCTGATTCACCTTACCATCCTCACCCTCACGATTACAATATATATACCTCTGGATTACTGTTCCATCTGATGCTTTTTTAACCTGACCCAGACGTACATCAAAACCACATGCAGCTCCATAATCCCTATAGAAATCTTCACCCTCTTTCAAATTACTAAAAACCTGATGCACATACGGTTTCATATCTTCATCACAACTAGGTACATATTCTCCGTCTCCGACTTTCGATTTACCATAATCAAACTTGCCTTCGAGATAGTCACCATTAAAATCGTTATCACCTATCATACATAATGAAAATGCATCAAACAATAATATAAATGCAACGAATTATAGACTAAATGCATCAAAAAAATTATAAATTATTACTAAGTGTATTTTAGATTCGTATCGAATATGCTTACAATACCTATATCGTAAATACATTTACACACAAAAAATACAATATCAAACTAAACAAAATAAAAATAAACGAAAATAAAAACCTGAAAACTCCATTAATTTCACAAGGTTTATGAACACCAACTGCACACTCTTGAAGACTACACGCCACCAACTACAATCTACAAAGCAAATTATATTCAAAATCTGCTCTAAAGCTATAACTTCTGGAGATGATGCCGTTAACTACAAATCCAAAACTCTCCGTGAAAAATCGAAACAATTAAACTCGCACGAAAAAAAACGACAGCAAAACGACGATGAACACTCTTCGTGAAATACTCCAGCAACTCAACCTCAGCGTGAAATAATCCAGCAAAACAAATCTCCAAAACTGCCGTGAAATCTCTTGTATACTTAGAACAAATCAACCTCCGCTGAAACAATGTACAAATATACGCAGCAAGAGAATTTTTGATCAATATACGTCGCCGAGAAATTGGTTCACAGAAGAAATCGGAGAAGAAGAAGATACGATGAGAATGAATATCATAGAAGATACGCAGTTGAGATTTATTAACATAAATAACATATAACTTCCAGCAAAAAAAAAAAATAATAATGCACACCCATTAAATTAGGAAGATTCAGTTTTTAATAAATAAAATTACACTTATAACCCTAAATAATACCAAAAAATCATTAAAAAAATTGAAATACAATATGTAAATGTTAATTTAAAATCAAATCTGATCCATTAGATCTTCAAGATCAACGGTTGTGGACGGTTTCTAAGTTCCAACTTAACATTAGTTTCTAAATGATATATCCTCTATATATATATATATATATATATATATATATATATATATATATTGGTAAATAATAATAAATTTAAACTTTAAGATTTTATTTTTATTTATTTTATCCGACCGAACTTGTATATTTCCTTTTAAGAAGCAAAAAATGGAAGAAAACTAAAGTATATGAGTAGTATATATAGTATTTTATATTAAAATCATTCTTATGAAAATAAATTAATTTCTTAGGAAATTTTAGTAGAAGTAGAAGTTGTCTTAGTTTGTACTTCTAGTAATAAAGGGGGGTGTATTCAATTGAGGGGGATGTATTCAAATGAGATTTTGCTGGATTTTTTTAGACTTTGAAAAGTAAGTGGATTTTTATAGACTTTTAAAATGAATAAACTTTGTACAGAGTTTGACTAGACTCTATATAGAGTTTGACTGACTATATTTATTGAATTTGATGGATTTTCATTTGATGGATTTCCATAGACTCAGACGTTGAATTATCAATTATTGTAACTAGTTATTCAAATAAATAAATGTATATGAGTCACACTTGTAAAAAAATAAATAAAATTATCGATATTGTTTATAAAAAAAATATTAATAACTTTATCCAAATTGATTGAACATGTTTGTAGGGAAGTATCAAAATTCATCAAATCATGTCATCTTCCAAAACAAGAATCATACTTAAAAAAAAAAATTCAATTAATGTATTTCTAATAAAAAAAAATTACTCTTATTTTTTTTCGTTCAAATATTGTATTTTAGTTTGGTCATTATTCCTTAAACCTTAAAAAAATGTAGCAATAATTTAACCATAAAAAATCTAAATGAAAGTTGAGATTTAAAAGTTACATGTTCGGATTTTATAAGATTGATGATTTTTACGAAAAGATTGATTTTCAAACAAACTCATATAGTAAATAATTTTTTAGTTCTAGATAGTCATAATTTGGATGTCTTTTAAAATAAACTATAATTGTTCGGAGAAAAAATAAAAAGTACTACATATGAAGGTGGTTGAGGGTGGCGGAGGAGAATGACAGAGGAGGGTGCCGGAAATGGTGATTTGAGTTTTGTTCAGAGAATCCGTAGAAATCTCAGGTTTATAAAAAAAAAAATTGGATAGTGAAATCTCTTTATATTTTTTTTAAGAGAATCTAGCAAAATTCATAGACTATTAAAATCCATGGACTGTTGAATATCTACATATTTTTAAAACTTTATAAAGTCTGCATTAAATACCTCAAGATTTTTAAAGACTTTATAAAATCTTAATTGAATACATGCAGATTTCTAAAATTCCTAAAAATTCAGCAGAATCTAAATTGAATACACCCCCTAAAATATTTAAAATTAAAATTATTTATTATATTATCAATTTTTACGAATTTATATTTTCTGATCTATAAATCCATGTATAATAATATGATATTACAATATTAACCTTAAACTAAATTTTACTATATGGACAAAATAGGTAAACAAAAATTTATCAGTATACAGTACACTTTTATAATAGGTATATATTTACTTTTCTTTTTTTCTCTATTTCTTTTCTTATGTTTATTCTTCTACTTTCTATTTATGAGCTTAAATTGTTCATTTGCAATGCATACATTAATTACGGATTAACCTATACCAAGGATTAAAAGCTGGACTAATTGAAAATCTATATACTAATAGCAGCACCGGCCTGCCCTATTTAGTAAGTCTTTTGTTCTCTAAATAGTAACTTATATTTTTTGGTTTGAATTCTTTTTAATAACTAATTAAATTAAATGTGTACATTTATGTGACATGCCACATATTCATTTTGTATCTTTTTTTCTACTAACATTAAAGCACAATAATAATATAATAATAATACATAGATATTATTATTATCAAAATTTTATGGTATTGATGCAAGTTAAATATATATATAAGAATATATTAGTTATAATATATCTATACCACGAATACCTAAAAAAATTATGGTACAAAAATTTATTTATTTGAGTATTAAACAATTTATATTTAATTATACACACATATATATAATATTATATTCTTCTTGTGAATAATCAAACAAAATCGAATTTAATTTCCTCAAATAATAATCCAAGCACTAATGAAATTGGGGTAGGATAACGTATATATTGACAGCTTAAATGAGAATTTTATTTTTATATGGAAATAAATTGAATCAGTCATTCATAATTTAAGGAATTGATTATAAACGGAATCGGTTACTCATCAAATAAAAATTGAATAATTTAGTTGTCTCATTTTATTTTTATATGGAAATGAATTGAAATCAGTCGTTCATAATTTAAGGAATTGCTTATAAATTGAATCAGTTACTCATCAAATAATAAATTGAATAATTATAGCTGCAATAATAGGGCAAATTAAACGTTCAAACCAATTACAATATTTTCTCTATAAAACTCAAATTTGATGCGAACATATTTCGATAATTTCTCTCAAAGGAGGTAGTGAGGCGTGGATTACCTTTCTTTCTACAAAAACTAAGTTGTGTTTTTCTGCAAAAGATGTGCGGAGGTCTTACATAAGCAACAGAGGGGAAATTTTGAAATTTATGAGACGGTGTAATATAGATTGTGAAAGAGACGAAGGGCTGTTTTACAAATTATTGAGATTTTTGAAATCGTAGAGGACAGTTTAATATTTTGTGGATTTCAAGTGTATTTGTTCCTTTATATTCATTTTAGTTAAAGTAGTTGATGGATTTGTAAATTATACTTATAGTGAAAGAATTTATATTTGTAGAAAAAAATTATGTGGTTTGTGATGTAGCTTCCTTTTCCATTTCGGTGCTTTGTCACCACCAATCTCTTTGTTCTTGATTAGTTAATGTTGTATTAGTATGTTGAGGAGGCTGGAATTCAAGCTAGGAGGCACAAGCATGTTCAAATTAATCTCATAATTATTTTTTTATTATTACTTATTGCCATTGGCACATGGAATGGGTGCTTATTGTGAGTATCGATCTTTAGAGAGTTGCAAAATATCAACATTGTAGCAGCTAACAAGAAGACTTCTGTTGGCCAAACTCTTTACTATAAGCACTCGAGCTATAATATGAATATTCGGAAAACTATATAATTGATTTATTGTTGTCTACATTATAATTTTTATGTAATTAGGAATCGCCTTTTTTTAGTAATTCACGAATCCACTTAACTTGGATGAACAAATGTAATAATGAGAGAGTAAGACAAAATATTTTTTTCATATTATTAGATTTTCATTTTATCAATTAACAATATAAAATAGAATAAAAAAATGTCCAAAAAATATACTCCCTCCGGACTTTTCAAGTTGTTACATTTCTTTTCGGCACGAGAATTAATGTAGAAGTGTTAAGTTTCTTAAGTGAGTTTAGTAATTGAGGAGAATAATGTATTAGGATAATAATTTTATTTTATTTTATTAAAAAAAATAAAAATAAAAACTTAAATTCTAATGATTTAAAATTTACAATTTTCAATTTATAATTAATTAATATATTTCGTTTTTTAATTAATAATCAAATTTTATTTTTACAAAAAATTAGAGCCCCATTTTATTAATATTATAAAAAACTAAAATTTAATAATTTATTTTTTTGATTTTCAATTAATTAAATATTTATTTATTTTGCCTTTGTTTTAATTTGTAATTAAAAGAACTAAAAATTTAATCCAAAAAAATTAGGGTTCAATTAGTTCCTAATTTTTTTTTTTACTAATTGTGCCATTAAATCGTTAATCTTTGCCATAAAAAAGAAATGTAACAACTTGAAAGGGACGGCCCAAATAGGAAAGTGTAACAACTTGAAAAGTTCGGAGGGAGTATTTATTTGATATATTTATAATGAAAAAACATGAATTTTATGTCTATTTTATGGAACAGTTTATTAAGATATTGGGGATCCTGTATATGAGTGTCAATACTGCAAAGCTATTTTTTGGTATGATGAGAGACAGAGAAAGGACTACAAGCCTCGAAACCCGACATACTCAATATGTTGTTTCAGTGGTAAAATAAAACTGCCACGTCTACTAGATCCACCCAGGGTGTTAGGTGATCTTTTGTTTGGCCGGCATCCGAACAGCAAACATTTTAAGGACAACATTCGTTCTTTTAATAGTATGTTCAGTTTTGCATCTTTGGGCGCAAAGGTCGAGACAAATCTAAACCAAGGTGGATCTCCGCCTATCTTTACGCTCTCTGGGCAAAATTATCATCGTATAGGTAGTTTGATGCCAAAGGTTGGTGGAATTCCAAATTAAATTTGCACAATTATACATATACGACACTGATAATGAAGTGACCAACATGATATTAGCTATAAGGTATACACAATATCTCATTCATTTAATCTTCTCAAATATATTAAGATTATATTCATTTTATAATTAGTGTATGCATATCCATTGCAGAGACGTGCAAGATATTGATACCATAAGGAGTGAGGTTGTGTCAACATTGATGGCAATGTTTGATGACAATAATATTTTGGTAAAGTCATTTAGAATGGCTCGTGATAAGCTGCACAACTCCGAATACACGGATTTGAAGTTAAAACTTATAGGAAGGAGAGTCACAGACGGGAGAACATATAATTTGCCAACGGTTTCTGAAGTTGCTGCATTAATTGTCGGGGATTTCGATGAATCATTAGGCCAAAGGGATATATTGATAGAATCTGTAAACGGTGATCTGAAGCGGATTAGCGAGATGCATCCCTCATATTTGCCTCTCCAATATCCTTTACTATTTCCGTATGGTGAAGATGGTTACAGAGATGATATATCAATTTCAGCCCCAAGTAGAAGGTCCACAAAACCTCTGAATAATGATAAAAAGGTCACCTTAGGGAGTTTTTCTCATACCGCTTACACGAACGACACGATGAGTCATCTCACATTCTTTCTTCGAGAAGATTATTTCAACAATTTGTTGTTGATGATTATACAATGATCGAGTCTTGGAGATTGAATTATATTCGGATGAACCAAAAACAGTTAAGGTGTGATCTATATAAAGGGTTAAGCGAAGAGATTCTCAGAGGAGAAAACAATCCGGCCACGCAAGGCAAGAGGGTGATATTACCATCTAGCTTTACAGGAGGAGTAAGATATAAGATACAGAACTATCAGGACGCCATGGCAATATGTAGATGGGCAGGTTACCCTGATTTGTTTATAACATTTACGTGTAATCCTAAATGGCCCGAGATAGTTCGGTATTTGGAAAGTCGTTCATTAAAGGCAGAAGACAGGCCGGATATAGTATGTCGAGTCTTTAAAATGAAGTTAGACCAGTTGATGAAAGATATCCGACAAAATAAAATATTTGGGACGGTCCGTGCAGGTACATTTAATACTTTTCTTAAATATGTATTCTATTATTCATTAAATCAAGTTGGATTTTATAAAATAATTAATAATTAATTTTATTACATGTTTGTCAATTTAATAATGCAACAATCTACACTATAGAGTTCCAAAAAAGGGGGCTTCCTCATGCTCACATTCTTATCTTTCTATCAACCGAGGATAAATATCCAACTGGTGAAGACATAGATCGTATCATATCGGCTGAAATACCCGACCAGACATCAGATGAGTGTTACCACAATTATGTTCGGGAATTCATGATTCATGGACCATGTGGTGCTCCTAGGAAAAATTCACCTTGTATGGATGGTGGTAAGTGCACAAAACATTTCCCGAAGAAATACACGGAAATCACAACCATTGATAAAGATGGTTATCCAAGCTATAGAAGGAGGGATAACGGTCGAACTGTTGAGAAAAGTGGTGTTTTACTAGACAATAGACATGGTGTACCCCATAACAAATAACTTTTGTTAACATATGGAGGTCATATCAATGTTGAGTGGTGCAACCAATCAAGGTCCATAAAGTACTTATTCAAGTATATAAATAAAGGCGACGTCTGGGTAACACTGCGTTCTGTCAAAGTACTGAAGATGAAGCACAAGGAAAAATTGTGGATGAGGTGTACTATGATTGCAGATATATCTCACCTTGTGAAGCATCATGGAGGATATTCAATTATGACATTCAGTACAAACATCCCCCAGTAGAGCGTTTGAGTTTTCATTTGCCAAATGAACAAACAATCATATTCTCTGAAAATGACGCACATGAGAATATTGTTAATCGTTCGACTGTTGGAGATAGTTGTTCACTAATATTTTTACTACCGCAAGTGTACGGGTGTAATTATAGCTAGGGAAGCAAGGTCGTATTCCACGAGGACTGATTAACCTAATGAGTACTAATCGAATTTCCTATCCTCTATTTAGACGAATAAATCGTTGGGTTTTGGTTTCTAAGCTAATTAAAAGCGAAATAATAAACATAAATGACAAGGTACAAGAGAATCAAATGCGAGAAGGATTATTCTAGAGCTTCGGTTTCGATGAACGAACGAATTCAATTAAATCAAAATCAACCAATCACATAGAGGACTCGACTATTACTAGAACAACCACACAATAAGCTTAAACCTACTTTCGTAGCGCCTAAACCGTAGATTTCATGCAAGAATCGTTGTGTCCAACTGATAACTAACACATGAAACTCCTAAAGGTTCAAAAGGTTATAAGCTCTCACACAAATCTCAAGATCTCTCGACTTTATTGAAGTGTGTGTCCTATGTTCCCTATTCGAGCGTTAATTCTCATCTTTCGCCTATCGAATCAACACAATAAATCATGCAAATTTGGTAGCTAATCAAATAAGCAAGCACTAAACTCAAGAACATACGAAGCAATAGAAGGCCGTGATCGATTGATAAAAACTAATTCGAATCTGCAATATTCATCTACTCCCTAACTCTAGAATAAAAGAGAGTTTAGCCAAGCATAATGAGGACAACAATCTCAAGATTCAAGATACACATAATCGAAAATAAACGAAAACCGTAGAAGGAACTAGGATTCCGAATGTCTCCGATTTTAATGGCTTGATCTTCTTCTCCCGTTCTTCTTCTTCTCCAATGTCGTTTTTTGATTTTCGTAGAGTGCCCGATCTGAAAAATATCAGACCCGATGCCGACTCCCTTCTCCTCCCTCTTATTCTTTTCTCCCCCTCCTCCTCGATCGGGACGTTACGACGTCTTTTAAAATGAATCCTAACGGCCGCACTTTATACTCTATTGCCATATGAGGACGACGCGGTGGAGGTGCAATGAAGCGCGGCAGCATGGCTGGGCGCGTGGAAGAGGGCGCGGAGATGGGCCTCCTGGGCATGCGGTAAGGGCAACGGCGACGCTGCCGCGTTCGCCATGGAGTGAGGCAGGGACGCGGCTAGCAGGGGGAAGGCGCGGCCGCGTTTGGAAGGTAGCGCGAGGAAAACGCGGCCATGGAGATGGAAGCGCGGCAGCGCCGCTTGTGGCGTGAGGTGACGGGGCAATCGGCCTCCTGGGCGCGGACCTGTGGCGGAGAAGACGCGGCGGCGTCATTAGTGGAAAGGGCGGAGACGCGGCTGGGATATGCATGGCAGCGCCCAAAAGAGTAGCTGGCCGCGTGCTTTGATTCATGCATGCATGTTGGCCATGCTTGGGCCCAAAAGTGAGTTTAAGGCCCATTGCCTACAATCCATTATTTAATTTCTCTTTTTCTCCGATTTTCCCTACAAAACTCAACACAACTACGATCAAGTGTAATATCCCCGAATATAAGAAGTGTAGATAAAAAGTATCAAACTCGATCATGATAACGACACTAAAGCGCAATTATACGCTCTCAAAACACGTAGAAAATCCGTGTTTATCAACCCCCAAACTTGAGTGAATGTTTGTCCTCAAACACAAAAACGAAGCAAAGAGATCAATCAACAATAAACACGGATTAGCAAAGTGACAATGAATTTTTGGCCTCAGAAAAATTTTATAAAACCAAAATCATCACAAACAAATCACCACAATCATCGATTAGCACATCATGATCATATCTCAATCATCTAACTTCTTCGAAACTCGGATCCTCACGGCATAGGAATATATGTGAGTGACACTCTCAACTCTCAAGTGTGTATGGATAAGTAAATTTTTTCACTCAATTCAAAGCATGCACAATATCTACCATAGGCTTGCAATTCATCTCAACCTCTCCATTGCTAAATGTGTGCTTATAATAAAGATCAAAAAGGACTTTGATTAAGGTTGTAATATAGGCTCTTTGGTAGGTAGGAAGTATTTGGCTAAGTGAGTAAAATCCCAAAATAATGACTCTTAATTCCCACGAACACTCAAGCCAATAGCTAATAAAGCTAAACTTTCCAACCATTTATTCATTCTAAACTATCCTCATCACTCAACCAACTTAGTACTCCTTCTCTACTCACTTATGCTCTTTATTCAACAACCTTTTTTTCTCTTTCTTTTTTTTTTTTTTCTTTTATTGAGACTTTGTCTCTCTCTTTTTTTTTTTTTTTTTTTTAATAGAGCTTATGTGAGCAAAAGGATTCATCCAATTCCACCCTCTCCCTTATTCTTTCGAATTTCTTAATACAAAGCAACAAAATCCTACACAATATCCCCACCCCAAAGTTTATCAAAGAAAAAGGTCTCAAAGGCTCAAGGGGGTTAAACTAGGATTATGTATCATTTGGACAAGCAAAAGGGGAAGAATGAGGCTAAGAAGGATGGCCTTAGATCATTTCTAAATTATTGAGCACACTAATGCAACCTCGAGGGAGATAGAAGAGCAAGTTCTAGAGACAAGTACGCATGCTTGAACAATCACACTCAAGAAAGAAGATACGACTATAATCATGTGATAGTCAAGGCTCAAAACTCACAACAAAGGAAAATATGTGATCCAAGCTTCTTAGAGGTCAAACAATTAAAATCAATCAATCATGCTAATCAACTCATGAAGTAATCCCAAGTGAAAGATTTTCAATAAACTCAACTTTAAGAAATCATCATAGGCATCAACGTCACAAGTATTAGCCATGCTTATCATCAATTAAATCCGAAAACACACAAACGACTCTACTACTTTATACTAGACACTAAACAAGACTCAAATTAACTACCTAGAAAGCAATAAAAATCGAAATACTTTTCCACACTTCGCCATCCCCCCAAACTTATTGTTTTTACTAAGAAAAATAATAAGTTTGAAAGAAGAAGAGGTGGAAAAATATTTCGTACTAACCCGGAATTTCACATGCCCTTCTCTTTTTCTTCTTATAATTCTTCAAGTGGCCATGCAAATGTTTCGGGGTAGCTCCATTCTCTTCATTCTCTTCATCGAAACGGTGTGCCTCTTGATTTGAAATTTTCTGCACACTTTCTAAAGTACACTCATCAAAATAATTAGAGCATAAATATAAAGAAAATTTTGAGAAAGAGAGAGAAGTAGAAATGCAAGCCTCGGTAGGAATTTTGGGCGACTCCATAGAACTTTTTACGGTGTAAGAATCACACACACCAAGCACTTTGCACTCCTCTACCGATTTGACTTCTTCTTCCTCAAAATACTTTGAAGGCTTGTAGATGGAGAAAGTGCAACTCTCATCATTTACTCTCAAAGTAAGCTCTCCTCTTGCAACATCAATGAGTGCTTGGCTCGTCGCCAAAAATGGTCTCCCAAGAATCAAGGGCATATTTCGGTCTTCCTCCATATCGAGAACAATAAAATCAGCGGGAAAGATGAAATCATTAACCTTAATAAGAACATCTTCAATTATGCCTTGAGGATATGCCACCGAACGATCCGCCATTTGAAGAGCTATGGTGGTAGGCTTCACCTCTCCAATTTTAAGCTTCCTAAAAACTGAAAGAGGCATGAGATTGACACTCGCACCCAAATCACATAGCGCTCTTCCGACTTTCATCCCCCCAATCTCACAAGCAATTGTGAAACTACCCGGATCTTTGGACTTAATGGGCAACTTCCGTTGTAAGATAGCACTACACTCTTCATTCAAGTTCACTGTCTCAAAGTCTCCCCACTTCTTCTTCTTTGAAATCACATCTTTGAGGAACTTGGCATACTTGGGCATTTGCTGTAGAGCTTCTACCAACGGAATGTTGATTTGGACCTTCCGAAAGATGTCTAAAAATCTGGAAAATTGCTCATCCCCCATCTTCTTTTGATGCCTTTGAGGAAAAGGCATAGGAACATGCAAAGGTGGTGGTAGGGGTTTGGGCATTTTTCCTTCCTTCTTCTCTTTCATGGCCGGTGTGAGCTCTTCTTTTTCCTCTTGAATCTTTACACTTTTGGGCTCGTGCTCCGGCATCTTCGGTCCCTCATATGTGGTGCCACTCCTCAACATGATGGCTTTGCATTGCTCCTTGGGATTCACCACTGTGTTGCTTGGGAACTGCCCCGGATTGTGCTGATTGCTCAAAAAGTTAGCGATCTAGCTCACTTGTTTTTCGATCATCTTTACTTGTGTCTCCACCGCTGACATCCTTGTATCCGAACTCGACATGAACCTCATGAGTATGTCCTCCAAATTCGGTTTCTTTTGCTCATTGATCACTCCATTAGATGTTGAAAATCCGGGTGGTGGTTGAAGAGCATTGTTCGGATTTCCATATGAGAGATTCGGATGGGATGGAGGTGCTTGATATCCTTGGTATCCACCTTGATTTGAACGGCCCCCTTGATATCCCCCTTGAGGCTGAAACCCCCGATTGTTGACCCAATTTGCCTCTTCGAATTGAATCTCTTCAACTGTTGGGTTGCTTCGGGTCTGCATCATGGTCTCGAACTTGCTAGACAAAGTTGCAATCTGATTTGTGAGTGCAACAAGAGGGTCTTTGTTCTCAGCCATAGCTACTTTCCTCAGATTGTTCCTCTCTGTTGGCCACTGGTAGCTTGTGGATGCCATGTTCTCAATTATATCAATGGCCTCATCTCCCCCTTTGCACAACAATGCTCCTCCAGCAGCTGCATCCATGAGTCTTCGTAATTCCCCATTACAAGCATTGTAGAAGATCATAATGCGGGTACCTAAGTCGAAGCCATGGTTGGGACACTTTCTGATCGTTTCCTTGAACCTCTCCCAAGCTTCGTAGAGGCTCTCCCCTTCATATTGTTGGAAGTGTGTGATTTCCATCTTCAATTTGAACATGAGGCCCGGAGGTTAGAACTTGAATAGGAACTTGTGAGCTAGTTCCTCCCATGTAATATCTCCTCCCAACTCGATAGATTGGAACCACTGCTTCGCCTTGTCCCTCAAAGAGAATGGGAAGAGGCGAATTTTGATAGCATCCTCAGGTGCTCCATTGATCTTAACTGTGGCGCAGAGATCCAAAAACTGACTGAGATGGGCGTTCGGGTCCTCCAACGGACCTCCTCCATACTGATTCTGTTGGACCATTGATATTAGGCCCGTCTTCAACTCGAAGTTGTTAGCCTCAATGGCTGGTTCGGGAATTCCGCCATGAGCTATCACATTCTGAAACTGAGCCTGAATAGGAGCTGGTTGAACGTTTGCTCGTTCTTGAGCTTCCCTCAGAATCCTTAATTGCTCCCTGAGTTGGTTGAACTCCTCCTGAGTTGCCATTCTCCTCTTGTTTCTCCTTGCGTTATTCCGACGACATGTGGCTTCTATCTCCGGATCTACAGGATCTAAAGTGATGCCTGAAGACCTTGTGCGCATTCACCACCTATACACCAACAAAGAGAACAATTAGACAACTCAAACGAATTAAAAGTGAAAATAGAATACGAAAAATAAAAAGTCTAAATTAGTATCAAAGAAATCTAACTAATATCACTAGAACGAAAATCAATCCCCGGCAACGGCGCCAAAAACTTGTTCACTAATATTTTTACTACCGCAAGTGTACGGGTGTAATTATAGCTAGGGAAGCAAGGTCGTATTCCACGAGGACTGATTAACCTAATGAGTACTAATCGAATTTCCTATCCTCTATTTAGACGAATAAATCGTTGGGTTTTGGTTTCTAAGCTAATTAAAAGTGAAATAATAAACATAAATGACAAGGTACAAGAGAATCAAATGCGAGAAGGATTATTCTAGAGCTTCGGTTTCGATGAACGAACGAATTCAATTAAATCAAAATCAATCAATCACATAGAGGACTCGACTATTACTAGAACAACCACACAATAAGCTTAAACCTACTTTCGTAGCGCCTAAACCGTAGATTTCATGCAAGAATCGTTGAGTCCAACTGATAACTAACACATGAAACTCCTAAAGGTTCAAAAGGTTATAAGCTCTCACACAAATCTCAAGATCTCTCGACTTTATTGAAGTGTGTGTCCTATGTTCCCTATTCGAGCGTTAATTCTCATCTTTCGCCTATCGAATCAACACAATAAATCATGCGAATTTGGTAGCTAATCAAATAAGCAAGCACTAAACTCAAGAACATACGAAGCAATAGAAGGCCGTGATCGATTGATAAAAACTAATTCGAATCTGCAATATTCATCTACTCCCTAACTCTAGAATAAAAGAGAGTTTAGCCAAGCATAATGAGGACAACAATCTCAAGATTCAAGATACACATAATCGAAAATAAACGAAAACCGTAGAAGGAACTAGGATTCTGAATGTCTCCGATTTTAATGGCTTGATCTTATTCTCCCGTTCTTCTTCTTCTCCAATGTCGTTTTTTGATTTTTGTAGAGTGCCCGATATGAAAAATATCAGATCCGATGCCGACTCCCTTCTCCTCCCTCTTATTCTTTTCTCCCCTCCTCCTCGATCGGGACGTTACGACGTCTTTTAAAATGAATCCTAACGGCCGCACTTTATACTCTATTGCCATATGAGGACGACGCGGTGGAGGTGCAATGAAGCGCGGCAGCATGGCTGGGCGCGTGGAAGAGGGCGCGGAGATGGGCCTTCTGGGCGCGCGGTAAGGGCAACGGCGACGCTGCCGCATTCGCCATGGAGTGAGGCAGGGACGCGGCTAGAAGGGGGAAGGCGCGGCCGCGTTTGGAAGGTAGCGCGAGGAAAACACGGCCATGGAGATGGAAGCGCGGCAGCTCCGCTTGTGGCGTGAGGTGACGCGGCAATCGGCCTCCTGGGCGCGGACCTGTGGCGGAGAAGACGCGGCGGCGTCATTAGTGGAAAGGGCGGAGACGCGGCTGGGATATGCATGGCAGCGCCCAAAAGAGTAGCTGGCCGCGTGCTTTGATTCATGCATGCATGTTGGCCATGCTTGGGCCCAAAAGTGAGTTTAAGGCCCATGGCCTACAATCCATTATTTAATTTCTCTTTTTCTCCGATTTTCCCTACAAAACTCAACACAACTACGATCAAGTGTAATATCCCTGAATATAAGAAGTGTAGATAAAAAGTATCAAACTCGATCATGATAACGACACTAAAGCGCAATTATACGCTCTCAAAACACGTAGAAAATCCGTGTTTATCAATAGTATGTTCTTAGCTTGGTTTGAGGCAAATAAGAAATACCAACAAGCTCGATTGTTGACATATTCTGAGTTTCCGACTTTATTTGTTTGGGAAAAGGATATTCGAGAATGGGTTCCAAGAAAAAAAGGGATCTCTATTGGGAGAATTTTCTACATTCATCCAGGAAGTGGTGAAATCTATTATCTTAGATTGCTTTTAAATATTGTACTAGGGCCCACGTGTTTTGATGATATAAAACGCGTACATGGTGTGCAATATGATTCTTTTCGCGACGCATGCTTTGCATACGGGCTGTTAGATGATGATAGAGAGTATAGTGATGACATTATTGAAGCAAGTCAATGGAGTTCTGCTCAGTCTCTTTGACATTTATTTGCAAATATAATTTTTGTTAAATCTATGAACAGGCCTGAAGTTGTTGGGGATAAGTGTTGGCAATATCTAGCAGATGATATTTTATACATGGAACGCAAACGTCTACGTCGCCCAGGTATTTAATACAACGCAATCTCTTAGTAGACATATATACGTCATAAATACTAATGCCCTTTCTAATGATTTCAGATCTTCAATTAAGTGAAGAACAAATAAAGAATCACGCCTTGGCTGAGATAGAAAAGATATTATTGAAGTGTGGTCATAGTCTTCGTGAGTTCAGCGAAATGCCGTATCCAGATGCTGAGTATTTATGCAAGATGCATAATAGTTTGATAAATGATGAGTTAAGCTATGATCGGTCTGAAATCGAGATAGAACATGCTTCATTGCTTAGAGATCTCACATCAGAACAACATCATGTGTAGTACCACAAGATAACTGAAAAAACACAATCCGATTTAGGAGGTGTTTTTTTCGTGTACGGTTATAGCGGGACTGGAAAAACATTTGTTTAGAAAACATTGTCTGCTGCAATAAGATCAAAAGGAGACATTGTACTCAATGTAGCCTCAAGTGGCATAGCATCTTTGTTGTTACCCGGTGGAAGGACTGCACACTCCCGTTTTGCTATTCCAGTCCAACCAAATGAAGATACAATGTGTAGTATCAAACAAGGAAGCCCGCTTGCAGAACTACTCATTAGATGTAAGCTCATAATTTGAGATGAAGCGCCGATGATGCATAAATATTGTTTTGAAGCTCTTGATAGAACTTTAAGAGACATCATGCTGTTCAAAAACTCTCTGGCTATTGGTTTACCATTTGGAAGTAAAACAATAGTGTTTGGAGGTGATTTCAGACAAATTTTGCCCGTCATAGCCGCTGGAAGCAGACAAGATATAGTCAATGCAAGTATCAATGTTTCATACATTTGGAAAGATGTTCAGTTCTTGAGGCTAACAAAAAATATGAGGTTGCATAACATGGACTCTTCACTTGAAGCTACGGAATCGCAAGAGTTTTCTAATTGGGTTGCAGCCATAGGCGACGGTGTTCTTGGGGGCTCAAATGACGATCATGCAGAAATTGTCATACCGGATGATATTCATTTGAAATATTCAATAGATCCGATTGAAACAATTGTCAAAAGTACGTACCCTTCATCTATAGATTCTCCAGAAGATTTGTCTTACCTTGATGAGAGGGCGATACTTGCACCAACGCTTGATGTAGTTGAGATGGTAAATCGTTACATGATTTCATTGAATAAGTCTGAAAGGAGAGAATATTTAAGCTAGGACAAAATATGCAGCTCGGATGAAATTCTTGATGTTATGAACGATGTACACACGCCTGAATATTTGAATTCTTTGAAGTGTTCGGGGTTGCCTAACCACATGTTGAATTAAAGGTCGGAACTCCGATTATGTTGTTAAGGAACATTGACCATTCTCTTGGATTGTGCAATGGCACACGTTTGATTCTCACAAAACTTGGTAACCATGTTCTAGAGGCTAAGATATTGGCAGGATGTAATGCTGGTCAGAAGGTATTGATTCCTAGAATGTCATTAACTCCCACCGATCTACGTCTTCCTTTCAAGTTTCAACGAAGACAATTTCCTATAATTGTTTCGTATGCCATGACGATCAACAACAGTCAAGGACAGTCACTATCACATGTTGGACTTTTTCTCAAGAAACTGGTCTTCTCACATGGCCAACTTTATGTTGCCGTTTCACGAGTACGTAGACGGAGTGGTTTGAAAATATTGATATGCGACAAAGATAATAAAGCCAACCCATATACCACGAATGTCGTGTATAAGGAAGTGTTTCATAATTTGTAGATTTATAAATTAGTAATGAAATTTTAATATTTTTCCGACTAATCTTATTATATTTTGTATTACAATTTGATCATTTTCATACATGTCATAACACATTACTTTAATTTAAGCATTATAAATTTCAATAAACATTGATACATACTCTAAAAAGAGATATAAAATCTATATATTTACAACTCAAAGATAATAATGTACCAATGCAGATATATAACATTTTATTTTATAAAAATAATAACATACCCAGTATAACTTACCCCGTGCATCGCACGGGTGTGGCACTAGTCTATACTAATAACAGCACCAGGTTACCACTTTTAGTAAGTATTATATTCTATAATTAGTAACTCTTATTTTTTATTATTTTTAATTTTAACTTTTAAAAAAAAACAAATGTATGTATTGATGATAGAATTGCAAATTATTAATTTCTTTCATTTTAAAATATATTTTGTCTATAATTTAATTGTTCTTTTAAAATTGAAATTATTATTATTATTATTATTATTATTATTATTATTATTATTATTATTATTATTATTATTATTATTATTATTATTATTATTATTATTATTATTATGCAATATTTAAACTATACTAAAATGTATTGGTGATATGTACTAAACGTAATTGATACTTCAGCAATCATTAATTAGTAACTTCCATTTTATATTACTTTTAATATTAAACTTATGCAAATGAAATGTATAAATTGTATATCATAATTGTACATTAATATTTTTTAATCAATCAATTAATAAAATAGGTTACAAATGCATAATTTTTGGCATTTTATATTATATCATAACTGTACATTAATTTTTGGCATTTATATTAACAAAATTTCCATTTTCATACAATTTTATGCCTATATGTATTGAAATATTATGTAAGAAACATAAAGACATTTTACTTGCTTTTGGTTTACACTCCTTTTTCCATTTTCAAGAAGAAGAAGAAGAAAGAGCCGGAGGAGGAGGAAGTGGCAGCAACATAATTTAGATCCAAGTGAGGTTTGTGTAACAATTGAATCAATATTGGAGGTCTCATATTGGATTTATGATTTATTGAGACTATAGTTGAAGTCTAATGATAAAAGAGTGATTATGGAAGCGGAGTAAGGTTGAATGAACATGATCTGATTTAATATTCTACACGATTTTATAGACATTTGTCACTCCAATAAATCCTACACCATTCGCTATATAGTTTTGATTCAATATTTTCATTTATTTTTGTTGATTCGATATTGCACCTAATGTAATTATGATTAAGCTTATCATATGTACATATTTTAGTTTAAATTTCGATTTTGTTTTATTTTTAATGCAATTGCTAGGTATCATTTATATACATAGAATACATTATTGTTAAAATTTTCTATATCAAAATGTATACATTTATCGATTTTTGTCTTACAAATATTCAAACACTCTTCGTCATCACTCGCCAACGATTGATGTAAATTGGAAATTCTAATATTGCTTGAGATTCAACTGAAGTTTGAATTTTTTTTTTTTTTCTTAATGAAATTTTATTATATACTTCGGTTGCATATTAGATATGCATCATGGAGACTCGACCAAAGAAGTTAAGGAAGAGCAGTACATTCATTTTGATGAGATTGATTTTAGTAATATAAATGATAGAGTATATTCATTGGTGTACATCCATCAAAACATATTTAAGAAATATAGAACTTAAACTCTTCAATTTGTTATTAGAAAATCTCAAAATTATATTATTTAGTATTATTAAAATAATTGATTTCTACCACTAGAATTGCGCATCAAGACCATAATAACAATTAAAGAGAAATATCAAGTTTTGCAAATAAGTACAATAGTAACTGTAATTATTTGGTTTCATAATTAGGTTTTAGCAAAAAGACCTAATAGATTATGTAATTTCACTACTCATTATATTGTGTTGCATATGATGACTTATATAAATGATATAATATTCCAATGAGGTATTAGACATTTTCATTAATTCACAATTAAGTTGCATATGTATATTTATTTTGTGTGAATCGTTACAATAATCGTAATTTAGCTAATATGAGTACATGGATACATATACACGCGTTACATTACTCACAATGGGATATACAAGTTTTAGTAATATCCTAACGATGATAATGTAATTTCAACAATAAAGGTTTCAGTTAAGAGCACCCAATTCATGCGGGTAATTGTATCCCTAATAATGAGATTTGAATGCAAATTAAGAAAATACCATCTTTTATTTATCCATGCAATATAATAAGTTATGGGCCTTTAGGAAATTAACAATCCCTAATTAGCAATTTTAATTTTTCAATTTTTAATATAGATTAATGATTCATAATCATCACTAATGGTATGTCATAATTGTCTATGAATAATTTATAACAATGAATTAATTCAGGAATCGGGATCATAATTTATGGAAAAATTTAATTTGATTAATCGTTTTCCTATTTTTATACTTTATTTGTGCCTATAATTTAAGGAATTTTTCTAAAGATGATCGATGGGGAGTATGTTTTATCAACAATAAAATTTAGCATACACCATTAAAAAAAAAAGCACATAAAACATACAATAGTTTGGGTATAAAATATAACCCATTGCGAGTTACGTTTAACGATGGTAATCAAGATATGGACATTACACTCAATTGCCAAAGAAAAACGCATATGTAAAATCGTAAAAACACCATATTCGAATCATGTGATATTATTTTAAGGGACTTACTTATGTCAGCTCGACCCATGGTTATGTTGAAGATACTTATATTAATGGTAATAAACATATTCTAACAGGATATACTCAAGATGAAACTTGAAATATTTCTACACACTTAAAATTAACTGATCATATAGCATATAAAATCCCCACGCATTGCGTGGGTGTGTTACTAGTAAACATAATGGTGATCACATTACGTGCAATTTTCATACTAGTTGCCACATTCAATCTACATATCATTGAAAATATACAATTTGTTTGGATTGTAGTAAAACCCGCGCTTGTCTCATTTTAACTCAACATACAAAGTCAAAATATTATGAGTCGGCGTGGGAAGTTTCGTTTACGTATGTGTTAATCCTTACGCCAAAACAACGATTAAAAACACAAACAAACATTTTTGTTGAGATATTACGTACAATGAGCTTCATTATTTTAGCATTCAACCAAAAGTCAAAGAAAAAAAAAATTAAAGATTATTTTTTCCTGAAGCCGACAAACAAACAGGACCAAGGAAAAGTTAAACTTAAGATTGTGAAATCAAGAAAACAAAACAGCCAAATAAGTTATCTAAAACTTTGCTTGAAGCGCTTCCACGGTTTTCTTATCCAACGCAAAAGACCTCGCAAGAAAATCGGTGTCCATGTCGGGATTCGAGCCGAAAACGGCGTTCGGAATCACGGTGGTCCCCGGATTCTGGCTGTTGAGCACCGCAATCGAAGCTGTTTTTCCGGCGCCGACATTTCTCTGATAATGGACGAGGCCGATGGGGACGACGAACACATCACCTTTCTTAAGAACTTTACTGTAGTGTCGGAAACTCGGGCTGGATGTCACGAACCCGACTTCCATAGAACCTTCTAGGACTGTGTGAATCTCGGAAGCCCTTGCGTGGAAGTGAGGTGGGAAGAACCCATTCACCGCGTAGTCGAGGCGTGCCATCGCCAACCCGAGGGTGTTGAGCCCCGGCATTTGGCTTACGCCCACGGGCGTTACTACGGCACCCGTAGGGTTCGACGTGTTTCCGGGCAAGTCGAGACCGCTAAAGAAGAAGTTTCCGGCTTCCACCTTGGCAGGATCGATGCACGGCCAAGGGTTTAGTCTTACTGTAATGAATTCATTTTGAAAATCGTTAGAAGATACATATTTTTAACTTTGCACAATTAATTATGATGATCAGTTATTACAATAGGTATTCTAAATATAAAATACGAATATACAAAAATATAAAAACATAAAAATCAAATAAAAAAGACAACTTCAAAATTATTTAATAATTGAGTTATAATTATATTGTTATTAGGAAATAGTTAAAGATAAACCGAATAATCCAAAAAAGGAAATAAATTATCAGTATAAGTTGGACAGAAGGACTATAATTCAATGAAGTTCCTTCCTAACGTTTGTTCCCGTTTGTTCCCGTCAAATCGGGACGTAGTTTTCAAAAGATGAAGAGAGTATATATATTAAAATGATATTGAGTTTTATTACCTGTGCTTGTAAGATCCGCCACGCATAAATCTTGCAACGGACTAGTATCAAAGGCGAAGACGACACTAGAGAAGAAAATGAGTGCTAAAAGGCCAAGTGATATCGCATTTGTGGCCATTGTGAATCAAATTCAAATGCAGTTTGTCGGTAAAAAAGGAAGAGTAAGAGGAAATGGAAGAGGAGAAGCTAGAATTGTTGTTGAATATGCCATTATTATGTGAGTTGTCTCAAGTATTTATACGTGTCGAAATTCTTAAAGTCAACAAAAAAGCACGTTGGGTTGGAGGGGTCGGCAAGAAAGTAAAGTGAACGTATTAAACCGACAGCTGGCAACCCATGCCCTGTAAGAAATCGATCCCTTGTCGAAGATCTTTGAACTAATCATTAATTCACCAATTATTCAAGCAACGGATGTCACCGCTTGCATCCGTGTTCAGACTAATCCATTTAAACTCAACAACGGTAGCCTGTCGATCCGACGTGAACATTCTTAATCTATTTTCAGGAGATGCAATTCGATATGTTAATAAAATTTTCATTTAGCATTTTTTTTAATAGCATCTAGTTTTTTATGAAATGGTTTATTTATTGATATATTTAATTATAATAGTTTTTGCTTTTTACGATCCTAGTATCACCACAACTAGGTTAATGGTGGTAGATGATCATTCCTCTTAACTCGTTATAATGAATGATTGTTTATCTTAGACAATCCGAAAATAATCAAAAAATTATTTTTATAAGAGACAACGAAGCGAAGTGTAGCACAGTTAATAAGACAATATCCTCTAATTAAAATATTGGAATCCGAGTCATCTCGAATACATGTGTATATGTTTGACTGAATAGAAATATATATATATATATATATATATATATATATATATATATATATATATATATATATATATAGGCTAAGCGCCATATGCTGGGGCGATTCCGTAAGCGCCAATCCACGTATGTAAATCTTGATTTATTTCCTTTTCCTTTCTTATATTCTTTGTACACGTCAGATTCTCTTAGTTTTGTAACTAAATCCTTTTTTTCCCTTCTTCTATTCTCCTACTCGCATCCTTCCTTCTAAGATTCACGCCTCCTTCCTTCTGATCCGCACGCAGATACTCTTCTTCTCCAGCCATATAATTCCTTGTTCGTATTTCGGGATTTTTACGGCGATCGACAAAAGGCTTAAATGCGTCGCTGTTATCGTGGAATTGTTACGTTATTGCTGCTCGGAGGAGAAACCGCGCCTATCTTTTCACCGTTATCATTGCTCGGAGGAGGAGAAATCGCTATTACCTTCTCAAAATATTTATCAGTTCTTCCCGAGAACTTGTTATGTTATTAATTACTTGTATTTACTTCGATTTTGATCATGGAGAAGGAAAATCAAATTTAATTGACTTGAATCATTTATAATTGGGTTTAGTTGTTGTTTAGCCAAATACGAAACCATATTGTTTTTATGTTTTCTGTTGAATTAAAAGTATGCCCAAAAAAGTTTGCTGCCAAATACTGAGTTTGCTAGCTGTTGGTATAACCGTATAAATGGAATGGGAGAAACTACTTTTGAAAAGTACAATGCCCACCAGTTGTTCGATGAAAAGCAAATATGAAAGAAAGTGAAGTGAAGCAAATAATGTACACATTTGAAGGACTGAACATATTAATAAACAAAATATAACATCTCATCTTCTAAAAGCCAAAGCTAATAGCACTATCCTACGTTTTAAATAAACAATCCAAAAATATATGGATTAAATAAGAAAAAAGTTGGATTCATGAAGCAATAAAACCACCATAGCTAGTTTGTGCCAAAATTAAGAAAATGATATCTACTTGCACTAAATCTATTACTCTCCAGTTCACTAATAAACTTAACTAATCTCACAATACTAAATGCTGGAGGGTTGATCGTACCTGAGGAAAAAAGATTATATATTAGTAAGATGCAAGTACAAAATTATACTAATAATAATACCATTAGAAGTTTATAATTAATAGGCTCAGCAAATTCTCATCTCTGTATAACTGAATTTCATTTACCATAATGTCAAATGTCATTATAGTCAGAACATATGCTCATAAATGACTCTAAATGTTGACAACACCATATAGAAAATTACTAATAGTAATTTACTGAAAAGATTATGCCTAATACCTGTACTGCTGTACAAATACATAACCTTCTCCATTTCCTCAATTCATTGAGGATCATCAATATTTGACCTGGGAAAAAAAATGACATATAATATAATCACAAAATGTGAGCAATTAAGCAACCAATAAATAATTCATAAAACATAAATGGTAATAGAATAATATTTCACATACCCTTCATGTAAAATTGGACAATTTCGTTTATCATGTGATACTCCACGTTGCCCGCATCCACGACATATCCTTGACTTTGAGGCTGATTTTTCCTTGTACGATTGCAACCTCTTTCCACATCCTTTTGTTCTTATGTCAGATGGGTCATTAATATTACAAGTTTTTCCCAAACTTGTTGTGCCTTGACTTCCTCCAACAAAGGTTATACTATTCATTTCTTTGATTTTACTTTGCATGATATCTAGTTGCTCTTCCAAATATTTGGTTCCCTCCTCAGTCAATGATGCATCATCGACTAAACATGAAGCTCTGTGTATTAGCCTGGAGTGTCGCGACATTAAAGACCCAATTGGACTCTCATTGTTGTTTGGTCATCGGTGGCATATATCGCACCTAGCTTAGCCTCTCTTGTCCATCGTTTGAGTATATATCTTTCAGGCAGCTGAAATATTTGATTAATGCGAAAGAAAGCCAACATGTGTCTGCACGGAATACCATCGAACTCAAACTTTCTGCAACTACATGATATATGCTCGTTTCTTCTATCATGTGTGAGTACCCTTGGTTTGGAGCCTGGGTATTGAGTTCTATGAACATTGTAAGTCGTTAAGTCATCCAACGTGGATATATGTTGCACATAATACGCATGACTTTGACTACTTTCGCCCTGGAATTCCAACCACTTCTTTTTTGTATATATCTGTACCATTTGAGCTTCCATAGGCCAACTCGTCTTGGTTTTTAGTTGTTCATTCATGTCATTATGGTCAGCTACTAACTCGTTATGTCTCAAGTTTCTCAGTGCCCTATTGAACCGTGTGATGAAATCCATCAACGAGTTTCTGTTTGAGACATACTTCTTAAAAAATGCATGTGAACTTTCAGCTCTCTGACTGCTTGACTGACATTCCCGCACAGAAAACGTGACTAAAATATGTTGGAACCCACTTTTGGCGTAGATCATACATCAGCATTATCCAATCATTTTGCTCCAAATTAGCACACTTGATAACGTCTTTCCAAGACTGCTCGAATTCCTCAGGAGATGTAGAATTTGTTATAACATTACTTATGCTTTTGTAATGATCTCTTAGAGTCACAGCGGAAACTTTATCAGGGAATTTATTCAAGATATGCCATAAGCAATAACGATGCACTGTAAGAGGCAAAACCTGTGCAATTGCTTTTGTCATGGCAGGATCCTGGTCTGTGATTATTACTTTTGGAGCCCCTGTTGGCATGGCATCCATCCACTTATTAAGCAACCAAACAAACGATTTTGTCTTCTCGTCACTTAACACCCCACAACCAAACACAATTGTTTGATGGTGGTGAATAACTCCAACAAATGGTGCAAAAATCATTTCATATTTATTGGTCTTATATGTGGTATCAAACACAACCACATCGCCGAAGACACTGTATGAACTCCTAGATGTAGGATCTGCCCAAAAACATCGACTAAACTTATTTTGGGAATCAGTCTCATACTCATAGAAAAAAGTCGAATTCTTCTCCTTTTCAGATGCAAAGAACTCGATCAAAGTGCTAGCATCTATATCCTTTTGCTGCTCCCTTAACTCTTTCTCGAAATTTCTAATATCCCTTTCGGTACAACCTACATGTTCTGGTCCACCATACTCTATCTCCAATAATCGCATTTGTTGACAAGTTGGTACATTAGCTTCTGAAAATTGTCGAGTTAGTGCTTTTCTTTACAGCTGAGACACTACGATGTGAGCGCAACAAATGCACCTTTGAAGGACTAGAAAGGATATGGTTATGACCCTCCATGAAATTACTAATACTCCAATCAGGTCCTGTTTGTTGTTTGACGAGTGAAATCTTTGCCTTGCAATTTGTTCTAACTTCCCCACGAGCTCTTGTCTTTTTTGGTTGACCATTTACAGCTCGTTTATTAGAACAAGATTCATCCGTGTGGCCTTCTTTAAAGCAAACAATTTGTTTCCAAACAATTTCATTTGTGGCCTTATTCTTCTTGCTATTGCCTATTCTAGCACTAAAGCCCGCTTCCCGTGCATATTGATTATAGAAAGAAAAAGCCTCCTCTATCGACAAAAATTTCATTCCGACTTTTGGCTTTCGATCATCTGTAAGTTGCGGAATAAACAACTCATTATCAGTACTTTCCTCCATTGCTGTACAATAAAAGTAATTGAACATATCCATAAGTTCCATCAAATTTGGAGTCCTATCAAATCTGATACTACTATGTTCCGGCAAGTTTGGTCAAAGTTCACATTAAGTACAACTATGTTTGAAAAATTAGCAGTTTTCAAACTTCTTAGTCAGATGCTTAGAGGTTCATTAAGCAAAATAAAGAAAAATTATTTATGCACTAGAATATTCTAAAAATCTATAGAGCATTATAATTGTTGCAAAAACTAAAACTCTAGTCTAAAATAATGTCGAGAGAATACATACCATGCACCAAGAACGAGGAACAAAAGAAGAACAATAATTTTGCGAAGAAGAGTGTCTGCGTGAATCTTAGAAGGTAATAGCGATTTCTCCTCCTCCGAGCAATGATAACGGTGAAAAGATAGGCGCGGTTTCTCCTCCGAGCAGCAATAACGTAACAATTCCACGATAACAGCGACGCATTTAAGCCTTTTGTCGATCGCCGTAAAAATCCCGAAATACGAACAAGGAATTATATGGCTGGAGAAGAAGAGTATCTGCGTGCGGATCAGAAGGAAGGAGGCGTGAATCTTAGAAGGAAGGATGCGAGTAGGAGAATAGAAGAAGGGAAAAAAAGGATTTAGTTACAAAACTAAGAGAATCTGATGTGTACAAAGAATATAAGAAAGGAAAAGGAAATAAATCAAGATTTACATACGTGGATTGGCGCTTACGGAATCGCCCAGCATATGGCGCTTAGCCTATCAAAGAATATATATGTTTGCCGTCATCCATGATGGGTTGGAAATTGGACGTCTTGCCTCAAATAGCATGGAATATGATATACGTAATACTCCAAAATAAAGAAAAATCCATATCTCAAGTCAAATTAATTTTGATACCTTTTCGTCTTCAGAATAGGTTTCCCATTATCATTTAAATTGGTCGTATAATTTATCTCAAGCATATATTTTCTAGTATTCAGAATAGAAACGAACATTTTGAATACGCTCAAGCATGACGCGTTTTATTGATAACTAGCAAACATAACGTGCATACGCACGCTAAACTCGTGATTTTAAATCTTAATAACATTTTTATTTTAAAAGTAATATTTATAATTTACGTTTTTATGTGACATCAAAACCTTCATTTTTTTTATTATAATAATTTGATATTGAAGTTATTTATATAAATAATAGTATTTATATTACTTTCTCCGTCCACCATATACTGACACTATTACTATATCGGGACATCCACCATTTACTACTGACCATTTCCATTTTAGGACGTAGACCCCACAATCACTTTAACACTTTAACACTTTATAATCTACCTTTTATTACTTAACATTTTAATACTATTAAAAAAATCAAATAGACCTACAATTATTCCACTTTAACCCATTAATTTATTACTATATCATCAAAATGCAAAAAAATCTGTGCCCAAGAGGTCACTAAATGGTGGACGGAGGGAGTATATCTTATGAGTGATAGAACGTATACTTCGCAATATAAAATATTCATTGGTCTCATATTTATAATAAAAGTGTAATACGTCGTGTATAAAAATGTCGATTGATTTGAATAAAAGTGACAATCCTATTACGATAGAATATTCAATATTACAAACTTGGTATTGCAATAATTTAATATTATGGTTATTTATAATTTTATGAATGAATAATAAAAGTATATTGTATCCTCCACGACATACAATATTATTATTCTTCTTTTCCTATAGAAATGTCAATTGTCATAAACATATCAATCAATTTAATCTCCATGACGGTTTTTAAAAGTGTTAAATATTTTAGATAAATATATCGATTAAAATATAATGTCAACTATTATGAATAAAAGTATCTTAGAATTCGGCTACATCATGCAACCCGGCTAACAAGATTTGATCATCAATAAATGAAGTTGTAAAGAAAACTATTTTTAGTTAAATATTATTGATCTTTACAAATTTAATAAGTGAAAAGGTAGTGTAATCTATAAGTTCAAATTGATTACTAAAGTTATATTTGAATATATTTTTTTCTTGTTTCATCATAAAGATAATATTTATTTATCAATTTTGAAAAAAAAAAAAAAACTCACATAATATACTAAACTATAATTTTCCTTGATAAATAAAGTAATAATTGAAACTACGCCAATAGTTTTTGTTGTCAATTGTTGTGTATAAGGGTGGGTCGGTACGATGTATCTTAAAATTTTCTTCATACCTTATATTTTACCTTAAATTGCAGTATGCAAAAATTCCATACATTAACCTTATCGTACATTTCGGTATACCTTAAGTCGGCATACCTTAATTTCGGTATGGAGCAAACAACATATTTTTACCTTACCATACATTTTGGTATACCTTACCACAGTACGGTATGATGGTATACCTTTGATGTACCTTAATTTTGGTACACGGAAAAAATATTTCTATAACAAATTTTTTTTTACATAAAAGTTTATTAATGATATATATTCGACAATATTAATAATATCGTGACATTATAATAGTAACAAATTAATTATATTACTAACTTTCGGTATACGATTAGGAAAGGTATACCCCGACATCTGAAAGTTGATACCTTTACTTTACTGACTTACCGTAGTCTTACGGTACAGTATGTTACCTTACCAAAAATCTCGGTATAACTTAACTACGGTATTTTCGATATTTAATCAGCACGGTATGGACAATATATCGAGTTTTTGGTTTTTTTTTTCCCAGTCCTAGCGCGTAAAACTACTCCCTTTGTTCTCCGAGTATGTTCTTTAGACTATTTTTTTTATCTCAATATGTCCAAAATTACATGTTACGATGAAGTTAGGCCGAATTCGATATAGATTATTATATATTATGTAGCGTAGAATAATACTTTCTCCGGCTCATGATTTTTGACACTATTTCATTTTTAAACTGTCTCATGATTTATGACACATTTCCTTTAAAAAAAAATAATTATCATACTAATGGTACAATATGTTTACCCTTATTATAATTACTTTAAAAATCATCTAATCCCAAAAAATAAACATTCAAAAATAAAACTAAAAAAAATCTCCAAATTATATTAGACAAAGTAATTATTTTTTAATTAATTATGAAGTAATAATAAAACAAATAATATGAATATTAATAATAATAAATAAAATAATTTTTTGAAACTCAAATCTTGACCAATCCTTTTCTGAACTCTAAACTTGAATTTAGATTGTTTGTTTTTTTCCTCTAATTTTCGAGGTTTCCCCCATTCCTTTGTTTTGCATAAAGGGGTGAATAAATTATTATTTTAGGTAGTAACAAAATTGGTATGTAGATAGAAAATTAAATATTTCGTGTATGATGGATTCAATCTATACTTATATGATTAAAAAATAATTTGTAGGTAGTAGAAAAATTGGTAAGGACTATTTATGGACTATTTATGGTATTATTTTATTACTATACCAAATCATAAAAATTATACCAAATTATAAAAGGACTATTTATGTTATTATTTATATTACTATATTAAATTTAATTAAAGGGTATAATTAGAGTTGTCAAAGCAATCGGGCCGGGCCAACCCAGCCTGGCCTAACGGGCTAAGTGGGAAAAAATGGGCCGGGTCGGGCTAGCCCGGCCCATCATTTTTTAAAATATATTTATGAATAAAAGAATATTATACGCTTATTAATTTTTCTTTTTTAATAAATATTACACATTAAATTATATCCCAATTAATTAGATAATATACTCATAGGTTTTTTCATGTAAATGTATATATAAAACATGGATAAAATTCTAAAAGAACATACTAGTATAACAAAAAGGATAAAGGTTTATGTCATAAATCAAAACTCAATTCCTACTACCTTAAAATTAACGCAAGTTCAACAAGCAAAAATTCAAAAGAAAAACTTAAGCAAAATATAATAGTAAAACTCAATGCTTAAGTATCACCGAATGGTAAATTACGGAAATCTTCAAAAAATATATATGTGTGTGTTTATATTAGGTAGACGAATGGGAAAAAAAAAATAGTGTTTTCATAACGGGCTCTATTAGCCCATGGGCCTTGGGCTTTTTTTGGCCTAAGCCCGTAAAGGCCCATCGGCCCGCCGGGTCGGGCTAATTAGGGCCGGGTTTTTCTGGGCCTCTATTTCTAGAGTCCAACCCAACCTAAACTTCAGGTAGGTCGGGCCGGCCCATTGGGTCGGGCCAAGTTTGACAGCTCTAGGTATAATATTCAATTAAAGGGTAAAATAGGAAGTCTACATTTTGTAAAACAAGGCTATTTTTATATAAGTATAGATATAAAAGATCTAAAATTATAATATAATTTATTTTAAAAAGAAAAAATAAACATTATTACTATCACATTCGCAGTAGACATTAAAAATTATTACCCGTACGTTTTAGGTTGGAGCGTTTCTATGGTAATAGGTGGCCTAGATATACAGAATGATATGATTAGGTTGGTCAACCTATTTTATTTATTGCATTTAGGCCCCGGTTTTTCTGGGCCTCTATTTCTAGAGTTCAACCCAACCTAAACTTCGGGTAGGTCGGGCCGGCCCATTGGGTCGGGCCAAGTTTGACAGCTCTAGGTATAATATTCAATTAAAGGGTAAAATAGGAAGTCTACATTTTGTAAAACAAGACTCTTTTATATAAGTATATAGATATAAAAGATCTAAAATTAGAATATAATTTATTTTAAAAAGAAAAAATGAACATTATTACTATCACATTCGCAGTAGACATTAAAAATTATTACCCGTACGTTTTAGGTTGGAGCGTTTCTATGGTAATAGGTGGCCTAGATATACAGAATGGTATGATTAGGTTGGTCAACCTATTTTATTTATTGCATATTGACATAAGGAATACATTTAGGAGGTGCTTGGTATGGGGTAATGGGGGTGGGAATGGAATAGTCATTCCTACCTCTATTCCATTACTCCGCTTGGTTCGACTTTTGTGTAGGGAATACACATTCCCGAGGGAATGACTATTCCCACCTCAATGGGAATAGGCATTACTTAAGTATCCATTGTTATAGCTATTCCAATCTCTTATATTTATATGATTTTTATTTTAACAAATATTATTTAATTTATTTATAAATAATTAAATTTACCTCAATATTATTTTAAATATATGAGTATATTTCGTCATTATTTTATCTCTTTAAAATTTTCGTATCATCATTTTCTCTCTCTAAAATTTTTGTATCTCACTACTTTCTGTTTCTAAAAAAATTATCACTCCGTCACTTTCTCACTCTAAAAATTTTCTTATCACTTTCTCTCTCTAAATTTTTTCTTAAATTTTTTTCATTAAAATATTTTTCCTCCGTCACTTAGTTTCTCCCTCTAAAATTTCTTTCTCTCTCTAAATTTTTTCACTTTCGTCACTTTTTCTCCCTCAAATTTTATTTCTCTCTCTAAAAATTTAACTTTCGTCACTTTCTCTCTAAAATTTTCACTTTCGTCACATTCTCTCTCTAAAATTTTCTTTCTCTCTCTAAATTTTTTAACTTTCGTCACTTTCTCTCTCTAAAAATTTTCACTTTGTTCACTTTCTCTCTCTAAAATTTTTTACTTTCGTCACTTCCTCTCTCTAAAATTTTCTTTCTCTCTCTAAAAATTTCACTTTCGTCACTTTCTCTCTCTAAAATTTTTTATATCATCGTTTTCTCACTCTAAAAATTATCTTTTATTACTTTCTCTTTCTAGTTTTTTTCAACTCGTCATTATTAAATAGTATAGTTGTATGATTTAAATACAAAATTATAATTTAATTTATCACATAAATGTTAAAGAAAAAAAAATTGATTGCATTACTTTGGTTATTACTTGTGCAAACCAAGCAAGGGAATGAAAATTTCATTCCATTCCTTTCCCACCCCTATTCCTTTCCCACCTTCATTCCTTTCCCATCCCTATTGCATTACCTCATACCAATCACCTTTAGAGATAAATCGAATCAGTTTTACGGGATAAGGTTTGTATTTATATCCACGACTTTGGCATGGTTCAAAAAAGCTCGTTGTGTCTCTCTCTCTCTCTCTCTCTTTTTTCTTTTTGTTTTTTTTTTAAAAAAAAAAATCCCTTTTTACCCTTTTGTAATTATACTACCTCCATCTCATGAAAGTAGTCCACTTTTGAATTGGCACAAGAACCAATAAAGAACAATAAATAAGAAAATGTGTGGTTGTAATTAATTTTGAGGAGAGAGAGTTAATTATAGCCAAGTATTCTTTACCATTTTTAAAAAGTGGACTAATATATGAGACGGACCAAAGAGGAAAGGTGGACTACTTTCGTGAGATGGAGGTAGTATTATGATGGAAATATTCATATCATTTCATACTTTGAAATGTGATCGTTATCAACGTATTTAACCAAATGTTAAATTGATGTGAAACACTGTAGATGGAAATCTGATAAAAATTGTTCAACAAGAGACAAATCGTAAACAAAAAAATGTTGAGACACATTTTGATTAGATAAGGGAGCACCCTCCCCGCCCCGGCGAGCCTTGGAGCGGAGCAAGATGAAGCGAGGTGCCTCTCTTTTGGGAGGGAGGTGTCAGATTAAAGCCCAACAGCTACAATTGAGAGAGCAACGACTCTTTCAAATTTTCCCTATATATATATATATATCATTCATTTCATTAATCAAATACCTCCTCCTCCTCCTCCTCCTCCTTCTCTATTATTTAAAACTTTTAAAACTTTTCTTTTCAAATAGCGGTATCAAAATTCGAGGAACTTCAAGGGGTCGGGTACGGATTCTTCCACTCCTTTCAGGTTGGAGATTATTATGATTCTCCGGCACCCTTCATGGGATTTTCCGGTCAAGCATTTCAGCCTTACTCTCCGGACGATAGTGCTGGGTTTGTTCAATTTCCAACTCCACCGCAAAATTTCGAGGGAGCCAAAGTTGCAACTCAGAGACTTGACACAATGAATCTTTCATCCTCGTTTGAGAGTGTCTCCATGATTCCAGCATCATCACCTCATAAAGGAAAGGAGAAGGCCAAGGCGAGTAGTAGTCACTAGTCCCAAAGGCAACGTGTAAGCCACTCCCACAGGATACACGACGGAGGAATCGAAGACACTCGTCGTTTTATAGTCTGCGGTGTCCGAGGACCTGAAAGTCGGCAACGATCAAACTCCCAATTCCTTTTGGACGAAAGTCGAACAGCGCTACAATGCAAAGCTACCTATTAGCACAATTGTGAGGAAGATGAAACAATTTAAGTCACATCGGGGCATAATGCAATCAAAATGCGAGGAATTTAACGATTTGAATCTACTGTCAAGTGCAACAAGACTGGCTGGGTGGAGTCAATAACGAAGATATTTACGATAAGGTTGATGCCTTATTTTATAAGAGCATCTCCAGCAGCAGCACTAAAATAGTGCTGAGCACTATTTTAGTGCAGAGTTTTGCTCCAACAGTCCGCACTAAAATAGCGTAATTATAGTGCAATGAACAGTGTTCCCCTAAATATAGAGTAACACTATTCACTGCACTATAATTTTGTGGGAGTCATTTTGTGCTCGTTTTTGTTTGCGATTTTTATTTGTGGTGTAATATTTCAATTTAGTTTGTTTTGTTGATAATTTTATTTTTTCTTTTCACAATTTAATTTGATATATGCTTATTTGTTTTGTGTGTATCAAATTTTTTTAATTATTTTTTTGTGTTCTTTTCACAATTTATCGTATGTTACTTGTTAATAATTTAACTAATTTTTCTCTTCTTTTTAAACTCTATGTATAATTTACGTGTGATACAAATATATATACAAAATGATTGTATAAATTAATGAAACAAAATATAAAAACAAAAATGCATTAATAAGAAAAACAAAAATGCATTAATCATGTTCACATTTTATTAAAAAAATGAATGAAAAAGGATATTTTGGAATATTCCTTTCTGCTGTATTTTAGTGCGAACTGTTGGAGATGAGTTACTGTTTCTGCACTATTTTAGTGATAGTGCTGCTGGAAAATATGGGAAACTGCTGGAGATGCTCTAAGAAGAATGAGGCCTATTTTAAGTACAAATTGGTCTGACGAGAGTTAATTTTGTCTCCCAGATTTGGCCAAGTTTGCAATTTATTTGCATCTTAACATCGTCAAAAGTGTATAAGCGGATCATCCAACTCAAGCAGATCTGACACTCCGGAAGAGACTGTTGATTTTTACGATCAAAGACGGCTGGTCGAAACTAAACAAGCCAAAGTCCACGACTAAAACAAACGGAAAATTGCGACAACCTCATAACACACGACCAGTTTTGTTTGTTTGTTAAAAACGAAAATGGTTGGCTAGGCTATTGCTATTGGTGTTCCCCCCCCCCCCCCCCCCCCCCCCCCCCCCCCCAAATGCACAATTAACTCTTTCTGGGACCAACATATACTATAGGCCCCAATGCATGTCTTGAATACACATCTCAATAGCCGATGATTCAGAGTGCCGATCTTTACAGTTTTACAGTTTAGGCAAAGATTTATCCATCAATAATGTAATCGATTACTGCCTCTTCCTTCCATTAATTGACGAGTACTTGTGAGTTCTACCATGCTAAGTGTTAGTTGTTCCCAACTATCAATTAAACTTGGCTCTAAGTCCGTATACCAATCGAATGCATTGCTTATGAGGGAACAAGCGAATCATTTCACCAAGTGATCTCCATAAGTGCCAACATTATTTTAGGTTTCAACGAAATGAGCTATGTGTTGTCTCAAGTTACCCTTTTCATCAACTTGTTGAAATTTGTGATACGATCCTTGACGACCGATAACACACAAGAAGCAAGCGGAAGACTCGAAATTGATAGAATAGATGGAATATCTCAATATACCTAAAGTCTAACCCCACAAATGATATAGAATCGGCCTAAACCCCCTATACCACAAGTGGTGATCGCCTTAGTCACACAGAGACGATGAATAACACGCTATGAAGGATTATTGACTCGTCGATTCGCCGGATAAAGAATTTCTTGGTCACACCAAAAGAAATTCAAAGATAAATCTTATAAGTGAAATAAACTGAAATATTATGAATGAATAAAGATCTAATTTTCGCCCATGATATATGAGCCTTATTTATAGGCTTCAAAAAGTCCTAATTCCATAAGGAAACTACATAAAAACTTATCCTAAGAGGTATCAAACCAAATCCTAGTCTAAAAATGAATAAAATCCCCAAAATAATGCTTAAAATAACCGTATATCAACTAGAGAACTAAATAAAAATGAAAATTAATATAAATAAATAAATAAACTACTAGATAATATCTTCAATCTTTAGCCCATATCATCTTTAATTCCCGGCCCATGAATTGAAATCCACGATCTACGGGCTGCATCATTCCCCTCCTCTTGAAGAAGATTTGTCCTCAAATCTTGGTTGCCTCCTACAGCAAAAGGAAAGAAATTATGCTTCCTTTTCTTCTCACGCTACGACATGGACTCCAACTCTTTCATCCCCTCCAACTCAATTTGATGTTCACCCCCTTGAATGGATAATAAGCCAGAAAATGTATCACCCGGAGCAACATCCTCAAAATCCTGCAAATAATGAATGGAACAAGATAGATAATTAAGATCATTAGCATTTTCTTGTTCCACTTTGCCTCCACGCACTTCTCCTCATTCACGATTCACTCCAAAGCACTAATCTGATCAAGTAATGACTCATGTATCAATCATTTCTCTTGTATATCTACTTTCTCATTCTTGGATTTCACCATCTCCGCCTCCTTTGACAGTTGCACTTGATCATCCTCATCCACTTGTGTTGGAGCAAGAGAAACAAGAGACACTTCATCCTCGGCATGAATGATTTTCTCTTGCTGCTCTACATTATCCACTTCATTTTGCACACAAAGAATACTATCATCAAACAAAGTAAGTGGTCCAAAAGGTGCTTCGATTTCTTCCACCTCTCCATTCTGTTCTTCCAAGACCGTCACTTTTGGATCTTCTCTCTCATCTTTGGTCACAACTCCACCATCATCACAAGTTGGAATAGAGAAACTCGAATAATCAGATATTAGCTTCACAAATGGACGTATGCACCTCTTATCTGCTGCTCTTCTTTCTCCCAAAAGCTTCTACTTGAATGTGAAACATTGACTTGAAGCCGCCTCCAATTTGCCTGATTTGTAGGATAGTAATGCGAAGGCGCATAACGCTTCCTCATCACCGCCTTCATCTCTTTCCATGTTCGGATAGACTGCTCTCCACACCTTCTTCTACTCTTCATAAATTGATCCCACCAAACTCCAGCATAGTGTGAAAACTCTTTGGCTGCCAACTTCACCTTCATGAACTCAGAATAGATACGACAATCAAACACGAGCTCTACCTTCTCCTTTCCCATTCAAGATACCACTCAGGATCACATTTCCCTTGAAATGAGGGAATCTTCATCTCTTCATCCTCAAAGTAGCCATCATAATCAGAATCAAAGTGGTTACGTTGGCTGTATTGTTGGACTTTGCCTTTGTGTCGATCTCCACTCTTTGAACAAACTAACGCCGACTCAGACCTCATCTCCTCGCCCCATTGTTTCACCATCGCCTCTATCATGAATTTTGTTTGTGAATTAAGCTCCTCATCCGACATACCTGTAAAAGGTTAGTATAAAAAATAGGATCCTCACAACCTCACAAACACTCGTGTATCGCTCAAAGATGATTCACTCAACACTCGTGTATCACTCAATATAATGGCTTTTACCCTCTTTTAATCTCACTATCTTGCCATTTACCACTCAAATATCTCTATTTAGCAAGTAAACTCAATATGAACGAATCAAAACTCAAAATAGGAGACAAGACTTCCCGAAAAAAAAAAAACGTTGCTCAGAAACTGATCCTAAGGGCTCTACACGAATCAAGAAACTAAAAAAAAAAAAAACGTAATTTGCACATTGGAAAATTTTCAGAAAAGTGTTACGCATAAGCTAGCTCAGAATGATCAATATAATTCAAGGAACCCGAAAATAAAAAATCTACATAAGCAATTTTTGAAAAAATAATCCGTGCATACAAAACTTGTACCAAACGAATCTAAAAACCACCGGGAACCAGAAAACTAGATTCTATGTAGGCAATTATTTATTTATATATTTATTTATTTATTTATTTATTTATTTATTTATTATTATTTTTTTAAACAGATCTTGATAATATATATAAACGAATCTAAGGAGAAGAAAAAAACGAATTTGAATTCTTTTTTTATGACGAATAAAGGAGACGAACCAAACGAATCTAAAAAACTAAGACAAAAATAAAAGAATTATAAAGAACGAATAACATTCACCTGGAAACGAATCTGGCTCTGGTGCCAAATGATACGATCCTTGACGATCGATAACACACAAGACGCAAGCGGAAGACTCAAAATTGATAGAATAGATGGAATATCTCAATATACCTAAATTCTAAACCCCCTATACCCCAAGTGGTGATCGCCTCAGTCACACGGAGATGATGAATGCATGACACACAACGAGGGATGATTGACTCGTCGATTCGCCGGATAAAGAATTTCTTGGTCACACCAAAAGAAATTCAAAGATAAATCTCATAAGAAACTGGAATATTATAAATGAATAAAGATCTAATTTTCGTCCATGATATATGAGATTTATAAGCTTCAAAAAGTCTTAATTCCATAAGGAAACTACATAAAAACTTATCCTAAGATATATCAAACCAAATCTTAGTCTAAAAAGGAATAAAATCTCTAAAATAATGCTTAAAATAACCCTATCAACTAGAGAAATAAATAAAAACGAAAATTAATATAAATAAATAAACTACTAAATAATATCTTCAATCTTCAACCCATATCATCTTTAATTCTCGGCCCATGAATTGAAATCCACAATCTACAGGCTGCATCAATTTGGGTGATTGATAACAAAGAGGCATTTTCAGATAGTCAATCCTTCGAGTGTATTGCTTTGAGTATGCCAATGATGATTTCGAATTCACATCAAATTTACTCTTGATAGTCCCTTCAATGAATTCCTTCAATTGATCTACTTGAATAAAGCCATCTGCAGAGACATGGATATAAGACTTTTCATCTTCATGGTTTTGTTTGTGTTGATCCTCATCCTGTTTTTCGTCCTCGTCTTCTTCATTTTGATCCAATCTTTCTTTCGTGAATTTTGCAATATTTGCATCTTGCATTGTTATTTGTTGGCTCATTCCTTCGATCATTTTTATTAGAGTGACAAGTTGCTCTTCTATGGTACTTGTCGTCATGGCAGAGCTTCAAAAGAGAATTTGTAATTGTGTGGAATTCAGGAGATTTTTAGATTAAATAGTTGTTTGAAAAATTGATACATGATTCCTTAAAGGTAGTAAATGGTGATATGTTTTCCATGGCGGATGATGATTCAGTGTTTTCTTTTTCCTTTCTTGCCATGATTCGTGTGAGAATTCCAAAACTCTCCGAATGATTTTCTGAAGCAGACTTACTTTGAGATAACATCGTCAAGTGAAGAGGAGAGATGAGAGGTAGAGAGGTCCCACTAGGTGTTCAAATTTTGTAAATACAAATTTTATTGTATTTTAATAAAATAAATACAAATTCGTTTACAAATCCAAAATTTTGGATTAATTGGAATTAATGCGGGTTGTGATCTCTATCATTCCTCTGATTTTTCTCTTCAACTTGATCCTTGAACGACGTTTGAACAGATTCCGAGATTTATGGAGAATTTGTCTTTCTTTGATCTCGTTGGCCTTGACACTTGAATTTTTATAATGTTTATTCGGAGGGCTTTCGCCTTATTTGCGAATCAAACCCTAATTTCGGTGACTTCTACGAAGAACACCTTGAATATTGGAAGGATTTTGGAGCTTTCTACGAAGAATGCGATTAGTTCTACGAAAAACGCCTTGAGTATTTGAGAGAATTCGTAGTAAATTTCAATTTTTTTTTATTATTATTTTTTTTAAAATTTTTTTGCTTATGAATTATGGTGTTTCTTTTGAGCTCTCACTTGAGCCCAATTTATAGGTGTAGAAGTAGAGTTTGATGAGTTTTTGGTCTCCATATTGGGTCTACCTCCATAATGAGGTGTCACAATTTGATTAGTTCTTTAATTTTCGTATTTATACTCGTCACATAATTAATATCCTATGCAGATTTTGACACGTGTCAACTTCTTAATGGTCAAGAAGGTCTCCATATTTGAAATATCAATATCAATTTATTTAACTTAGGAATTATCTTTAATTAAATACCTAAAATATATATAATAGATATATTTGATATTTCATATATTTTTTATGTGATATAATTTATAGTGATAATTAATATGTTAAAATAGCCACACTAGATAGTGAAAGATAAATTCTAGCCACTAACTTAAAAATTATAAATTCTAGTTCTTAATTAAAGTGACTAATTTATCGTTAATGAAAAATTAATTAAAATTAAAAATAATTATTAGCATATTTTTTCTCTCTCCCACTATTCTCCTCTTCCAACTGACGCCGTCATTCTTTCTTTTTTTTTTCTTCTTCTTCTTCTTAGCCCATATCCATTGACGTTGCCACCAACACCGCTACCACCGTCGTCATTGCACCGCCATCTCTCTCTCTCTCTCTCTCTCTCTCTCTCTCTCTCTCTCTCTCTCTCTCTCTCTCTCTCTCTCTCTCTCTCTCTATTTTTTCTTCATTCCGATGCCTCACTCTGAGAACTCTAAATCGGTTGTCGGCACCGCTCTGGGGCCGCTCCACCCACGTCATTGCCACTATCGTCATCACCACCGCCGTCATTGATGCATATGAGAGGCCCGATCGGCCCTGCAGATCTATTCGTGCCTATCGGGTTTGATCGAGCCATAGTGTAAAATTGCACTAAGGCTCGATTTATCCTGAGAGGCTCGATAGAACCTCATGTGCTTAATGGAGCCTTCGTATAACAATTGCTCGATCGAACTTGTTTCATTAACTCGATTTGTCCTGAGAGGCTCGATCGAACCTCCTGTGCTTAATGGAGTCTTCGTATAACAATGGCTCGATCGAACATGTTTCATTAGTTAGGGTTTAAAATTTATTTCTTAGAGGGTTAGGGTTTAGGGCTTCTCTCTCTTCCCCTCTTCAATTCCGGGCTCGAACGAACCCCATTTCAATGAGTGCGAAAGGCTAGATCGAGCCCATCTATAGGATGACTTGATCAAGCCTCAAGGTAATATTAAACTGGGGCACGATCGAGCTCATCTATTAGAAGTGATCGATAGAGGCTCGAGGTAGAAAAACATTAAGGCTCGATCGGGATCATTAAGGGTAATTTTGTCTTTTCATGTCTCAAATGGCTAATAATTTATATTTTAAAGTTAGATAGCTAGAATGTATCTTTTGTTATCTAAAATTGCTATTTCACATTTTGCCCCTTTATAACCACAATTTAAATATATTAGACGTAAACTTTATACATATATAGAGACGGCCTAAAAAGGAATTAGTATCCGAAATTATGAGCAGGATGTAGTATCGTTCTATTCCTTATTGGTACCTATCATAGGTATAAACTATCATTGTTTATTTATTTTTTCAATCATTATTCGGATACTAACTTCATTCCATTCATATTACATTTCATGCATGCAACCCCCACCCATGAAACAAACCATCACAATTAATATGAAATTTACAATTCATACGATGAAAGATCTAGAACTCTCTCTGCAGGCGTTTCACAGTTTTCAATCTCAACCTAAACGCCTTCGACAAATAAACACTGTCCACCGCAGGCTCCGCAGCGAAAATCGCGTTCGGGAGATTCGTAACCCCCGGATTCTGGCTATTGAACGCCACCAACGCAACAGTATTTTTCCCTCTAGCGCGATTGCGAACGTTGTGCACAAGTCCGACAGGAATAACAAAGGCGTCACCTTTCTTCAGAATCTTGCTGAAATACTTGTACCCAGGATATGAGGTTATGAACCCTACTTCCATGGAACCTTCTAGAACCACCACGAACTCCGTCGCCCTAGTATGGAAGTGGGGTGGGAAGAAGCCATTCGGCGCCAGATCCACGCGTAGGAATGTGAGGCCAAGACCGTTGAGGCCGGGCATTGTGGTGGCGGAGGCAGTTGCAACGGCGGCGCCATACGGATTAGAGGTGTTTCCCGGCAGATGGAGACCGCTAAGAAAGAAGTCGTCGGGCGTCACTTTTGCAGGGTCCTTGCATCGTGCTGAAATATTCACCAAATAATATAAGTATTATACTTTTAGCACGGTAATAATTTCATGATTTTCATGCGGATGAGATTCTCTATCCCATTTTCAGTGTCTAACCATATCTTACGATCACTTATATCACTAAAAATTATGAATTTAAAGAAATTGTATACCATTGTTTTGAATTTATCGATCATATATATTTTAGCTAATGAAATTTACATCAAATGAAAAAATAATTACAAACCATAGTTTGGATGAGCAAACCCTAAATAATAATCTTAATATTAAACTTAATCATAATAATCAAATCGAGGGAAAATAACAAAAAAATTCAATAACTTTGAATTTGAAATCCGGTTGAGACATTTAGATTTCGTGACTATTATAAAAATAATAATAATAAATAAATAAATAAATAAATAAATAAATAAATAAATAAATAAATAAATAAATAAATAAATAAATAAAAATCGTCAATCACCTTTGCTAGTCGGATCTGCGACGCAAAAATCTTGAAGAGGACTAGGGTCGAAGGCATAGACAATGCATGCGAAATTGATGATGAGGGAAAAAGTGCAGACTAAAACTGAAACTGGAGGCATTTTGAATGATAAATTGAAGATAGAAAGCTTGGTTGTGTTGTAGGAATGAAATGAAAGTATATTTATAGGAGTCTTGGACTGAGATTGCTGTAAGAGAACTGTTAGCGTAAAACCATAAAACAGCGAAATCGATATGTTACTTAGTTTGGAATATTTGCATGTGTATACATTGTTAAATTAGTGGTTATAAAATCGTAAATTTGTACATAATATACTCATTCTTACGTACACACAATCATTTGAGGTTGAATAAATCTTTATTCACAAGAATGGATGTATTCACATCCAAAAATTGCGTTAAAGAAATACAGCTAATCAAATGATTTTATTTTATTTTTTTTCCTTGAATAATAATAACATTGAAAGTTTCAAATTTAGCTCTAATAATTTGATCTCAAACATTAATTTTCTATAGGGTTACTCAATAGTATTTAATTCTCACGTATAGAAGCAATACTTTTATTTAGGAGAAATGATATGCTAGTCACCTTATGCTAGTTACCTTCATGTTCGACATTATTTTATTCGATTTTTTCAATTATAATATATTTTAATACCTTATAAATTAATATTGAAATCATTAGATTCAAAAAATATAAATATCATCAAAACTCGATTTATTTTATTCTACATTTTTTGAACTTAGAAGAAAAAACGAACAAATCGAGCATTGATATTTATACTTTTTTTAGATTTAGTGATTTCAATATTAATTTATAAGGTACTTGAATAAATTATAATTGAAAGAATCGAACAAATTAATAATGTCAAAATGAAAGAATAACGAAGGTGCTCACGAAGGTGAACACCATAAAATGAGTAGCACATCATTTCTCTACTTTTACTACCTGTAAAACTTAATTTAGTAATCGTTTTGTGTTCAGACAACGTAATTGGTTGCGTAATACTAATATTTTAATAGCATATATAAGAATGATTTTGTTCATGGTCAATTCTAAACTTGATGAATCTTTCACGTTCGAATAGATTGCCTTGTAAACTTTTATAAGCAGGTGGATTCGGTGGAAGTCAAGTTTGTTTTCGGAAGTTTCTTTAATTTATGCAGAATAGAATATTGTCTATATAGAAGATAAGAAAATTGATCATGACGTAGTCCAAATGGGATCCTCTATCCCCATTTCTATGTACCAATCGTATATTAGATGTCAATATTTATTAATTTTATATATTTTCGTTCGATAATTATGACGTATTATGAATCGGGATAATTTTATAATTTTTTCTAGGTTTCACTTACCCATTTTAGGGTATATAATTATTTTTTTAGCATTTAATTTCAACTTTATTAAGTAAAATAGGGTTGATAAATTAAAATTTAGGGCATATAACTTTCTAAAATTCTAATATTTGTCATAAAATATTATTCTATTATAATATTTCTATTTGTATTTTTATAAAAAACATGGTAAATATAATAAAAATAATTATTTGATACATGATTGTACACAAAAATGGAAACAAATGATCCTTTCCATAAGTAATCAAGTCGATTTCATGGAATATATATACAAATGCAGAAATTAGTGCTTTTACATTATACATTTAGTGCTCGTTTAGTTCAAGTTAATTAGGTAACGCAAAGGGAATGTAAACAAGTAAAGTAAGGGAAGGATAATTGATGGGATAAGGCCAACACTCAGGCCCAAACAGTGAATGACCCAAGCACAAGAAGAGATCCACAAAGGAAGTCTGACCCAAGGCAGTTCCGTTCATAGAGATGTAGGGCCCAAGAGGTTGAAGTGGAGATGAAACGTGGGATCATGGGAGTAACCAATGCTCCCACGATGCTAGGCATTAATGAATAGAGGAGGAAATAGATTTATAGAGGAAGAAGAACTCTTTGTAAACACACAATCTGAATAATAATCATACATCTTCCCTTCTGTCGTGGACGTAGATCTACACACCGTAGATTGAACCATGTAAATCTGTCGCGTTCTTTTGATTCCTTTCTATATCGTTTTTGCTAATTAGCCATTGTTGAATCGATTATAACAAAATTGAGATTCATCACTAGCGCCGTCTGTGGGAGCGAAAAATTTTGTGAGTTGAATTTTTGTTTCTACTGTTAATCACTTCTCATGGCTCCAAAGAAACGATTAACCAAGGGGAGTACGTCAAAAGCTCCTCCTGTCGCTCCAAGAAAACGGCGGAATCGAATACCTCATGAAGAGTCTTCCCTTGATCCCGTTCAGGAAGAGCCTTCGCTCGATCTTGCTCATGAAGATCCTCCTAAAGATCACGAGGAATATTATGTAGAGGGCCTAAGTGAAGAGTATGGCGAAGAAGATGACCAACCCCTAGAGGAAAATGCCACGTTGTCATTACCTCCGATCCCGTCAAGATTGATGCACTGGTGGGATACAAGGTGTTCAATTTTCTGGATCTGTAAAAGGGATACCACTAGGAGTTTATGGACAAGGAAGATGCCGCCAAGACATCCTTCATCACTTACTTCGGCGTGTTTGCATATCGAAATATGTCGTTCGGGCTAAAGAATGCGGGGGCCACCTATCAAAAAATGGAAAAAAAATTCCAGCATCACATCGGGAAGGTGGTGGAGGTATATGTCGATGACATCGTGGTGAAAAGTAAAGAGAAAAACACCAGCATCATCGATCTCCGTACCGTACTCCTCTTACTTCACGAGGTAAATCTCAAGCTTAATCCTCAGAAATGTACTTTTGTGGTACCCTCTAGAAAATTTCTGGGTTGTTGGGTTTCTCGAGAGGGGTTGAAAGCGAATCCCTCAAAGGTTCAAACGTTGTTGGAAATGAAGACACTGAGGTCGATACACGACGTTCACAGGTTGACGGGCTGCCTTGCCGCACTGAATCTATTCCTTTCGAAAGTCGTAGAGAAACAACTCCCTTTCTTCAAGATCTTGAAGAAAGCCCAAGAATTCACGTGGGGAGAAGAGCCTCAACTCGCACTGACACAGTTGAAGGAGTATCTCGAAAAACTGCCAACCTTGTCGGTGCCTAGAGGAGGCGAGGTACTCTTCTTGTACCTTGCTACCTCGGAAGAAGCTATTAGTGCAGTGTTAGTCCGTGAAGAGGGAAGTTTCCAGCTCCCAGTATATTTCATTAGTCGGTCGCTCAAGGGGCCCAAAGTGAGATACTAGTGCCTGGAAAAACTTGCTTTGGCCCTGGTGAACGCAGTAAGTTTACTTCGACCATATTTTCATGCGCACCCAATCCACGTTCACGTTCGTACTGACTACCCACTTCGACAAGTGCTGACGAAGCCCGAAGCCTCGGGTCAGATAGCGAAGTGGGCCATCGAGTTAGGGGAACATGATATCACGTATCTCCCTCGCCAAGCTATCAAAGGACATGCCCTCGCCGATTTCTTGATGGAAACTATTGTCTTGATGAAGGCTCAAGATCACACCAAAGAGGCCTCAGTGGAATTAGCTACAAAGGAACCAGTGGATTATTGGCAGATGTATGTGGATGGTGCATCAGGAAAAGCAAGAAGTGGAACTGGAGTGCTCCTCATTAGCCCAGAAAAGCAGGAGTTCACATACTCACTTCGGTTCACATTTCCTACCACCAACAATGAAGTGGAGTACTATGAAGTGCTGCTTGCGGGACTTGAAATAGCTTGGGAGATGAAGGTTCGAGCCATCCGGATACACAACGATTCTCAAGTCGTGGTGAATCATATGCTGGGGAAATACGAGGTAAAAGGAGACAGGATGAAGAAATATCTTGAAAAAGCTAGGAAGATGCAACAATCTTTCTCCTATTTTGTGCTCGTACGCATCCTGCGAGGTCAGAATGTTCGTGCTAACACGTTAAGCAAGCTGACTATTACTTCAAGCACCTCGCCTATCGACAAGATATAAAAAATGAGCATAGAGGAGTCCGAGGTCAACATAATAATTGACGACGATCATCCTACCTGGATGTTGCCCATTCAAGAATACTTGGAGAAGGGAAACCTACTAGAGGATAGAATTGAGGCTAGAAGGGTGCTGAGCAAATCACTGCGTTATGTCGTCGTTGAAGGTATTCTTTACAGAAAGTCGTACCTTCAACCTTTACTTCGATGTGTGGGACCCAATGCATTCGACTACGTAATGCGCGAGGTGCATGTGAGGGAGCATGCGGCAGTCATATCGTACCTCGGGCGTTAACAAGGAAGATCATGAGATGGTGACATTACTGGCCTACGATGCTCGAAGACTGCACTAAGCTCAAGCAGAGGGGTGACAAATGTCAGATCCATGCTAACGTCACAAGGTTGCCTCAGACTGACCTCGCTAGCATGCAGAGCGCATGGCCCTTTGCACAGTGGGGAATCGATATAGTCAGTCCCTTCGAGAAGGCACCCAGGCAGCTACAGTTCCTAATAGTTGTTATCGACTATTTCACGAAATGGGTAGAGGCCGAGCCGCTAGCTAAGATCACGAGCAAAAACGCCCTCAACTTTGTTTGGAAGAACGTGGTGTGTTGTGATCGCACTATTTTCTACCACACAAAATAGGTATAGTATACGAAAGTACGAGTATCGTATCCACAGGGATTGATATATCGAAATCACACAAAGTACCTCTACTCTAGAATTAAACTGATGTCTAGGCAATTAAGAAAATAAGAATGTGGTATTATAAAATTCTAGGCAAATAAATTAAACAAATAAAAAGAACACAAATAAGGAAACAAATAAATAAGCAATTAAACAAATAAGGCAAATAAGCAAATAAGGAAACAAATAAATCAAATAAGGAACAAGGTTGATTCTAGGGAAGCCTACCTAATCAAATCTATGCAAGTAATGAATGAACACAATTAACCAATTTAATCCAATCTAGATGTGATACACGAAAATAACCTAACACTCCGATTAAGACAATGTAGGTCGTCACCTAATAAGATCCTAATATCCTCTTGGACTCATAGATATCAAATCAAGTGGAAAATAGAACAAGTATCAATAATATAATCAACTGGGTTCAGTTATGACACCTAAATCGACTATATGCATGCGAACATATGATAATTCAACTTCGACTAAGATAATTAAATCATCATACCATGTATTCATGAGATCTGTTGGTCCCGGTTTGCTATAGGAAAAATACGTAGAGGGGGGGGGGGGGGGGGGGGGGGGGTGAATACGTATTTTGAAGTTTTTCAACTTCAATTCCTTAACTCAGAGTATAAAGTAAAGTGCTCTTTGAAAATACTAAGACCTAGCCGAGGGCTAGATCTAAAGCAATCACGAATCTCTTGACCTAAGCTTAGAGCTTGATCAAGAGTGAGACTTTACTCTTTGTGCGGAATTTGGAGAGCTATAATCTTTTCCTAAGTAATTAAAATATCCAGATTAAGTTATTTAGATGCACGTGCAATGGATAAACAAAGTAAATAGTTTAGGGTTAGAGAGATACGACACGAAGATTTATAGTGGTTCGGAGATAACGCTCCTACGTCCACTTTGTTGCACGACGGCAACTGTTCTCTTCACTCAAGAACTTGAAGGTTACGGGTCCTTCAAAAACCTGGTCAAGATCGGGCTTCACTCGCCTGGATCTGACAAACGCTGGGTGATTCCGGGTTCACACCAAAAACCTAACTAGACTAGAAGCTTCACTCGCTTCAGTCGTACAGACAGGGAGATTACGGGCTCTCCTTACAGCCTAGCTTCGATCGAGCTTTACACAAACGATGTAAGTGTAAGCTTGGATCTCAACTCTACGATCGAGGCTTCTTCAATCGATGAAAGAAGGGCCTTGGATCTAGACAACCTAACAACGACACTCAAAAACCTAACAGACAAAGTTTAGGGTTTTTGGTTGACGAAACACACTATGAAGAGCTCTTTACAATAAGTGCAAAGATGGCTAGAGCTCTTCTTCTAAGCTTTGGATATGGAATGGGCTTAGACTCTAAGTGTGAAGGTTGTGAAGACGAGTTCCGATGGACTGGAAACTCGGAGAACACTGGAAAACAAAGACTCGAAGATTGCTATGAAAGCTGGGAGTGTTTGTTTGCAGTAGGCGCTCGAATGCTCAAGTAGTGTTCTACTTCTTCACGTTGTGATCCTTCACTATTTATAGGCGGAGGGTTGGCTGAGATCCGTTGCTTGGTTGGTGGCCTTGTCCCTCCTCCTCTCGACAGTACTTGCACAGGCTGGCTACTTTTCAGATGCGCAGATTTGGACTTTTGCCGAAAATGGCTAAGTTCCAATTTTAACAGTAACTGGAGCGACCCAGTACTGTTACGGCGCCTTGTCGGCCTGGCAGTCAACTCCTCTGCTCCTCTCTTGAGTCGACACGTGGAGATCCGTAATAAATGCGAAGATCTCCAGTTGACTGGAATTCAAATTCGGAGCGGGAATTTGTGCTGTCGCTTTCTGGTAGGTAGTGGCTCGCTTTGCTTTGAAGTTGTAGCGTCCGCTTTAGTTGAGTTTCGTAGTCAATCTGTAGTGAGCCGCTTCGGGAATTAACTTTCCCTAGTGACTGCTTTGGAAAATAGTTGACTAGAGTTGACTAGCTTTGACTTTTCACTGTAGCGCTTGCTTCGCTTCGCTTTGGTTTTGAACTGCTTTGAGTACTGTAGCGATCGCTTCGCTTTGCTTTGGCAGACTCACTTCGAATCTACTGTAGCGATCGCTTCGCTTCGCTATTCTTCGGCACGCTTCACCTCGGTTTGCTTGACCCGCTTCGCTTTGGAAAACACACTCAAGTGAGTGGCCTTCACTTGAACTTTTGAAGCCTAATCTAAGCAAAATAAAAGAGCCATCCTAACAGAGTAGGCTTAGAAAAATTCTAACCTATTAACTACATCAAAATGGGTCGCTTGGGAATAGGACACTTGGGGTTTTGGGTTCTAATCAAAACAAGTGACTTCTTTTATCAAATATCCCATGTAGTTCCCCCTTAACAATTTAGTCCTTAACAATTCCCAACAATTTCCCCCTTTTTGATGATGCCAAAACCCATACGACTTAGATAAAACAAATCTAGTCTATCTAACCGTGAAGGGAACTCCAAGCGACTGCTTCCTTTGCAGTTTCGTTTGTAATTTTCTTTTAAGTTCCTTCCCCCCTTTTTTTTTTTCGGTTAAATTAATGAGTTTGTAGCAAAAATGTAAAGTCATTCACAAAGCGAGTAAATGACACAGAAGTGACAGAAATAAACATGAGATAGATGAACAAGGCAGTTCACACAAAAGATATGTTCAGAAGCTTGAAACTCAAAGGTTTCCTGCAGCTTCATCCTCCTTCTCCTTCTCCTTTTCTTCTTCTTCCTCCTTCTCTTCTTTAGCAGCAGCAGTATCCACATAAGCTGATAGAACTCTTGATTCCATAGAGTCTACTGTGTGGATACTGGGATTTCTCCATGCACTCTCCAGCCTAAAGGCTTCAGTCACTTCATCATCTATGATCCCTCTATCTGGAATGTCAGTTCCTGGATGATAAGGCATGGGAATTCTTTTATAGCAGGAATCTTGACAACCAAAGGCTTAGGCTGAGCCAATTCAGCTGTGGTGAAAATCTTCCTCCGCATCTTCTCGTCATACGTGCAAAGGAAGTTGCTGAGAGCACTCATCCGAGAGCAACGATCTTGAAGTGGCACTACCTCCCAAAAGTAGTATGCTTTGATGAACAGGTTCTTGTAGTCAAGCCACAGATCGCGCAGATCCCTCGGAATGAACTCTTCAATTTCCCTGGCATCTGGGTGCTCATTCCTCCGCTTGGCCAACTCCTCTTCTGTCCTGCTTGATAGTTGAGCCATGACCTTCTTGAATTTTGCTCCCGACTCGCTGTTCCACGACGGACGCTTCGCATTGAGTCGTTTGCGAATGTAATCTTGTTCATCCTTGCGAGGATATCGACCAGACTCAACCATCTCCTTTGTAGTCACGTCGCATGCATCAAATATGGCTTGAGCTTCACATGCTTCGGACTCATCTGGCATGAAGGGAATGAACGCGCTTCGGACCAACGAGGATTGAATAAGCAATACTTCACTGAACTGCTCCTCGATCCGTGCGTCAATCACTTGGAGTCTCCTGGCATGACTCCTCTTCTTCCTCTCGTCTTCGCTCCTTCCCTCTTCTCTTTCTTTCCTTTTTCTTTCCTCCCTTCCAGTTTTTGAAGCAGCTGCTTGCTTGGCCTTTTGGCGCTTGGCCTCGGGGTCATCTTGTTTGGAATCTGGAGCAGCTCGCTTCAATGACTGCTTCGGAGGTGGGGGAGGTGGCATGTCCTTCTTGGCAGCACTTGGAGAGACGACTGCTGACGAAGTGAGTGCAGCAGTGGTCGTAGTGAGTGCGGCTGTCGAAGTTGGCGCGGCGTCTGAAGTGGGCGCTTTGGGAGTAGCGGCCACTTGGGAACTAGATGAAGCACCTGCACCAAGAGAATTTTTGGTTAGTTTAAACACCTGCTCCATCTCCCATGCCAAGGCAGCATCCTTCTCCACCTGCACCCTCTTTTCCTCCTTTGTTATTACAGTGACTGGAGGATGTCGTGCAATAGACGCACTTAACACTTTCTCTTGAAGCGGCCTCCTAGGCTCTTCGGGCTTTTTCATTAACTCCTCCTCCGTGAGTTTCGTCTTGCCCAGAGCCCTCGCTTCGTTTACATCCTCTTTCTCACCTCCATCACTACTGCCTCCCTCCAACATACTCTCCACTCCAATTCTACTTCCCCCTAAATCTCCAACTCCTCCTTCGTGAAGCTGTCCTTCCCCTCCTAGCTTCACTTGTTCTACCCTCATTTGTCCTTCCCCCTTTTTGGCATCATCACTGCCAGGGGTTAGGATGATAGACTTTCCGGAGAGGGATTGATGAAGTGAATTGACTGTGTTGAGGACAGTCTGAAGCATCTGCTGGGTTTTATCCATGGATGGCGCCACTAGTTCAGCAGTCTTGATAGATATCTCTTCGAGCAGATATTCGCACTGCCTCTCTCTCTCAACAACAGACTCCACCTCTCTGAAGCGAGCCTCCAGCTCCGCTTCTACAGCTTTGGTGATCTTCTTTGCTTCTTCTTGAAGAGTGAGTTCCAAGTGTTCCTTGGAAGCTTCAAGTTCTGCCTTCATCACTGCAAGCCTCCTTTCCCTCCGATTGAGAGAGTTGTGAAATTCGGCATCTGCAGTGATCCTAACAGTGAGAGTTTCTTTCAGTCTCTTGACTTTCTGCAGTAGAATGGATAATTCAGCGTTTTTCAAGTCAAGAGCCTGCGCATTTCCCCTCAGGCTTTCGAGCTCTCTTTTGTCAACTGCACTCTCATCTTTGACTCCCTTCAACTCAGTTCGAAGTGAGTCAAGAGCCTTCTTGGAACTGAGTAGTTCGCTTCCCTTCAACACTAGTTCTCCCTCCCTATTCTCTATCTTCTCTTTCAGCTCCTTCACCTCCTTCTCTAACACCTTCTTCTCTTTAACAAGAGCGATTAACTTAGCATTGACCTCCCTCAAGCGGCTTCTTTCTGCCTCAAGCAAGCCCTTGAGTTCGGTGATGGTTTTGGTGTTGTCATCCACTAGCTTCACCTGCGCCTCCAGCGCCTTCTCTTTCTCCTCTAGAAGCCTCTCTTTCTCCTCCACCTTTCCCTCCAATTCCTTCTTCTTCTTGTCAAAGTCTTCTTTAAGACTAATGACCTCCCCCGCCTTCCTCTCCAATTCATCGCACTTCTTTGTAATCTCGCTTTGGAGACTAGCAATCTCAGCATCCTTCATCTCCATCTCCTCCTTATACTCCCGGATGAGCTTCCTCTCATGGGATGAGGGCACTCGCTTTGGAACTGTGGTGAGTGGATATGATTCCTTCACCTTGGCATCCAGCTTCTCCCAGAAGCTGGTCCCTTCAAGGGAGGCATGGAAGCCATTTTCGCCGATAAAATTGAGCAGTTTGGCTTCCATCTGGATCAACTCCTCCTCTGTGAAAGCTTTGAGGAGCTTGAAGATCTTGTAGTATTCCGTTCCTCGGTACGTAATGTACGTTAGAAAGTCTACTACGTTGGTGTAAAATATGTCGCTCCATTCAACACTTGCGGAGCGAAGATTGTAGCGAAGGTTGATTGTCTCCACGGCTTCCTCTCTGTCTCGAACATAGCGTTCGAGAGCCCGCTTGTGATCGGTGAGAACAGGGGTTTTGAATTGAGGGATGATGGGAAGTTCTCCGACAGTTTGGGCGGTATCGGCTGTAGCTGCCGATGTCGAGAGGGATTGGGTAGGTGATGAGATTTCTTGGGTTTCGGAGATCTGGATGGCTTCAGTGGGTGGTGGCTGAATGGTTTCGGTGGGTGGTGGTTGTATCGGCTGGGATTGAAGTGGGGTGAATATAGTGTAGGCAGCAGCTTCATCTGTGCTGAGGAATGGAACAGTGGGAATGTGGAAAGAAGAGGCTGATTCTTCTTCACGGGGAGAGAGGGGGGTTATCTGTTTTGGTGGTTGTTGGGTTGATGAAGATTGGGGTTCTGGTATTTGGGTGATTTGGAGTTGTGGGGATTGGGCTTTGGTTGGTGAAGGCTGGGTTTGAGTTACTTCGATGTCCTCAAGCGGCTTCTCCACCGCCTCGCTTTCTTGGACAAGCGAAGTGACTCGCTTCATCTTTTTGCCTCGCTTGGACCTGGCTTGCTTCACGGGTGAAGCGACCTGCCTCGCTTGGCCTTCTTCAGCTTGCCTTTCGGCAACTGGTCTTGCAATAGGCACTTCTACCTCCAGAAGTCCCAGATCCATCAGAATCTTCGTTTTTCTCCACGAATCGTAGAAGATGGTCTGCTTGTTGTATATGATCGTGTCGGAGTCCGGCCATATCATCTCTGGAAACTTCATCTCCAGTGCAACAGACAGTCTTGAAAAGAATTTTAATTTTCCTTTGCGAAGAATCTTATTCGCAGTTCCTGGAACGAATGCGAAGTCGTCAGCAGCCTCATGAATTTGCTTGAGGAACCACCCGTGCCAGTTATACTTCGTTCCGGCGAGACTGTCGACGATCATGGCGGTTCCGATCAGTATCGTCTCTGACAGCGTATCGAGGGATCCAACATAGCATGCGATGATCTTCGTAAAGAGTTCGCAGATGAGATTGAACGGGTTCTTCAAGCTTTTGCGAATGTTGGCTTCCTTGAAATTCGGATCAGCTATGGCAGTTGCAAACCGAACATACTGCACCCCGGCCGAAAGACCCAAATCTAACAGAGAATCTCCTCCTTCTCTCTGCAGATCGAACACTCCGATAAGTTCACTCATATCCACCTCCACCGGCTTGCTGGTTTGTGGATCAGTGAATGAGGAAGTATTTTGATCCTTCCTCAAATTCAGTAGGATTTCTCCCACTGCCTTTGCCAGAATCTTCGTCGGCACCAACGTTATGAACTTCCATAGACCGGCCGTGGTCACGGCTCTACGGAAGAAACCATGTTTTTCGACGATGATAGGGTCGAGATGGGGCTCGACGTTGATGTGCTCGCCAACATTAGTCATGAACTGCTCCATTGTCTCTGTATTCTTCTTCTTGCCCATGGTGAATTTTGAAAGAATTTGAAGAAAATTTAACAATGAAGTAGAAAGGGTTGAGACTCGTGAGTTGCAGAGTAATTGCAGATCTAGCACGAGAATGGCAATTTTAGAAGGCTGTGAAAGGTTCTGCAGTTCTGCCTCATCCCATATATATAGAGTTAGGTTATGGCTGACGTGGCAAGGGTAGGACGGTAATATCGCCGAAAATCCTGTAGGTAGGCGGCGGACGTGCGGTGATGGATCTAATGTGTCCGGCGTCATCACAGTAAAAGTGAACCGCCACTTGCTCGGCGTCGCCACGTGGCCTTCTGTGGTTGGCCTGTCGTATACGGCGTTAATCGAACGGCTGCGGATTGGGGCCTGTTGAGATTCGATGGCTGGATCTTTTCCGCCTTTTCCCGCTTCAAATTCAAACGTGTGAACACGCGCCCGTTATTTCCGTCGTTCCTGCACCTGCATTAAATGCACAGCAGAAAGTAAAATTGCACTCGAGTGCAGACAGCGCATACTCGCTTCATGTCTGCTCGCTTCGAGTTGGGCCGCTTGGCCTTGACTCGCTTGAGAGGCACTCGCTTGAGTGACTGTTCCGCACTCGCTTGCGATGGCTAGCTTTGAGTGACGAAGCACTCGCTTGGCCATCTGAAGCGACTGGAATAGGAAATTGAATTTCTTTGCTTAATTTTAAAATGTTTCTGACTTACATACTTCAAGGATAAACAAGAATGTTTTCCTCTTTGTATTTGTGTCAGATTCACTTTATATTTTCCACGTAGTGAGTGAAGGTTTCTAGCACGCTTCAGCTCACTTGGTGTACTTAAAATTGAAACGCTTACCAGTCAATCTCACTTCGTAGGAGATTGATACCACAAATTGAAGACTTCATGTTGAATTAGATACGCTTGTTGAATGCTACACGTTGAATTAGATCTTCATGGCATTCATCTTCATGGCATTCATCTTCCTCTACGAATTAGAGAGTCCTCCATCGAAGTGAATGGAGGAGAAAATGAATAAAGTACACAAGCTTACTTCAACCCGAAGGGAGCATCACGTAAGTGTACTTATTCACGACGAATGGGGGATGAGTACAAGTCCTTATCTCAGAGCAGAAATGGACAGGATGACAATGAGAATGCTCTGACAAGACAATCTCGTATTTTACGCAGAAGCATGTCACCAGCCCTGCAACCTTTTGTATAAAAAGGTAAACCTTCAAGCTTTCCTACATTCTAAAGAATGAATCTGCAGTCAGCTCGCTTTGACCCAAGCTAGGGCAAATTGAAGCGATGCAGAATTCAAGATAGCAGCATTCTTTGCTCGCTTTGGAAGTAGCTTGCTCCGAGAGAAGCGTTAGTTCCCCCTTAACCATATACTTAACAATTCCAATAAGTTGGTAGGGAACTTCTTCCAATACTCCACCTTTCTCCACCTAACTTCATTTTCCTCAAGCGAGTGGGATTTGAAGTGGCTCGCTTGAGTTGGTGAAGATCCGAAGCGAGTGACCCTTCGTGCATCCTGGAACTAGCATTCTTCACCAGGGTCTAATAACCCTAATTCCATGCATAGCTGATTGAATCGAGACTCAACTAGAGGCTTGGTGAGGATATCTGCTCGCTGGAGATCGGTATGGATTTTCTCGAGCTTGATATCCTTCTTCTCGACATGATCACGAATGAAATGGTGTCGAATTTCCACATGCTTGCACCTGGTGTGAAGCACTGGATTCTGCGAAATACATATGGCACTGTTGCTGTCGCAGAAGATCGGAATTTCATTCGCTTCAACTTTGTAGTCCTTCAACTGTTGACGAAGCCATAGGATTTGAGAACAGCATCTTCCTGCGGCCATATATTCAGCTTCAGTTGTTGAAGTGGCTACGCTTGTTTGCTTCTTTGAGAACCACGAGATTAGCTTGCTTCCCAAGAACTGACACGTGCCAGAAGTTGACTTCCTGTTAACTCGGCACCCACCATAGTCAGCATCGGAATATCCAGTGAGCTCCAAATTGTCCTCCGCTGGATACCACAGACCCATGTTGATAGTGCCCTTCAAATATCGAAGAATCCTTTTGGCAGCTTCAAGATGGCTGTGCTTGGGGTTGCTTTGGAAGCGAGCGCAGACTCCGACTGCAAAGGCGATATCTGGCCGGCTTGCAGTGAGATAGAGTAGTGACCCAATTAGGGCACGATAATCCGTAGGATCTACAGATTTTCCTCCTTCGTCCGGCTCCATCTTCCAGTTGGTATTCATAGGAATCTTCACAGCTTTAGCATGTTGAACACCAAACTTGGCAAGCATATCTCTAGTGTACTTGGCTTGGTTGATGAAAATTCCATTATCCTGCTGCTTCACTTGAAGACCTAGAAAGCAGCTCATCAAGCCAATCATCGACATTTCATACTTGGTCTTCATCAGCTCTCCAAACTTCTCGCTAAGCGACTGGTTTGGTGACCCAAATATGATGTCGTCCACGTAGATCTGGACCCAAAGCATATCTTCTCCATGGTTGATGGTGAAGAGAGTCCGATCTATCTTTCCTTTGTGGAAGCCATTCTCCACTAGGAATTGAGATAGTGTATCATACCAAGCTCTGGGAGCTTGCTTCAACCCATATAGGGCTTTCTTCAAGCGATACACTTTATTTCCCTGCTCGAAACCCGATGGCTGCTCCACATACACTTCTTCCTTCAATTCACCATTGAGGAACGCGCTCTTCACATCCATTTGATATACTTTGAATTTCTTGGCTGCTGCATAGGCTAGAAATAATCTGATAGCTTCAAGCCGTGCCACTGGAGCGAAGGTCTCGTCAAAGTCGATTCCTTCCTCTTGGCAGTATCCTTTGGCAACGAGTCGCGCCTTGTTCCTCACTACGTTGTGGTCCTCGTCCGTCTTGTTCTTGAACACCCACTTGGTGCCAATAACATGCTGAAACTTGGGACGATCCACGAGGTACCATACGTCGTTCCTGGTAAACTGGTTCAGCTCCTCTTGCATGGCAATCACCCAGTTAGAGTCGGCTAGGGCTTCCTCCACGCTTGATGGCTCAATGTTTGAGAGAAAGCAACTGAACATGGCACTTTCTCCAAACACTTGACTTCTGGTCACTACACCCTTGGATGGATCTCCAATGATTTGGCTCGGTGAGTGATCTTTGAGCCATGCACGCTTGGATCCGCCAGCTTCATCTTCATCTGCTTCCTTGTCGCTCGCTTCACCATCTGAAGCGACTGGATTGGGTGCTTGGCCTTCACTAGCTTCAGGAATCTTGCGGGCAGCTTCGACTTCTCCTTTGGGATCCTGCTCGCTTGAGTCCTTGATCTCATCATCTTCATCAAGCACGTCCCAAGTGAGTTGATTTGAGGGTTCCTTGCTTTGATCCTTTTCAATCGCTTGAGCCTGTTCCTGTGGAAGACTTAAAGAAGATTCATCAAATACGACATGGGGTGATTCCTCCACAATTAGGGTTTTACAGTTGAACACTCTGTAGGCTTTGCTAGATGTAGAGTATCCTAAGAATACTCCTTCATCTGCTTTGCTTTCAAAGGCTTTCAACTGTGACTTCCCATTGTTGTGAATGAAGACCCTACAACCAAAAATATGGAAATAAGATATGTTAGGAATTCTCCCTGTCCATATTTCATATGGAGTTTTGTCGTGCCGTTTGTTGAGAAGCGTTCGATTCTGTGTGTAGCACGCCGTGTTGGCAGCTTCAGCCCAATACTTCATCGGAAGCTTCGAGTCAGCAATCATGGTGCGAACGGCTTCTTTGATGATTCGATTTCTTCTTTCAGCAACTCCATTCTGCTGAGGAGTGCGTGCTGAGGATGTCTGATGTGCTATTCCATGCTCTGTGCAGTACGCTTCAATTGTAGAGTTCAGGAATTCTGTGCCTTTGTCGGAGCGAATGGTCACGATAGTTTGATTCTTTTCCACCGCCAATCGCTTGAGTAGTTGTGGCAGTTTGGTCAGTGTCTCCTTCTTGCTGAATAGAAATACAACCCAAGTGTAGCGAGAGAAATCGTCGACTACCACTAGAGTGTACTTCCTTCCATTTACACTAACTGGAGTAACTGGACCAAACAGATCCATGTGAAGCAGCTCGAGCACTCGCTTTGATGAGGCTTCTTCGAGACTGGCGAAGTGCTTCTTCGTCTGCTTCCCTCGTTGGCATGGTGAGCATGGATGGTCTTTGATGAAGACTTCATTAGGTATGCCTTGCACCAAACCTTTTCGAGCTAAGCGATTGATTGCTTTAAAGTTGAGGTGGTTCAAGCGTCTGTGCCATAGCCATCCAATTTCTGTAGCACTCCTAGCTACTAAGCACGTTTCCTCTTTGCAGCTATCCCATTGTGCTATGTAGACATTCCTTTGTCTAATTCCAGTGAGCACAATCTGAGACGTGATTTGCTCTTCACAATGCACTTGTTGGAGATGAACTCCACCCTGTACCCTTTATCACAAAACTGTGAAATGGACAACAGGTTGTGCTTGAGTCCTTCCACATAGGAAACTTCTTTAATTGTGAGCTTTCCAACTTTCAGTGCGCCGTACCCCCTGGTGCTTCCTCGAGAGTTGTCACCAAAGGTTACGTGTGGACCCTTCTTCTCTATGTAGTTGTGAAGTAGAGCTTTCATGCCAGTCATGTGTCTTGAACATCCACTGTCCAAGTACCATACTAGTTGACCCTCACTTGGCATGGGATCCACGGTGCTCACCTGCAATCAGACAGATTTTGGTACCCAAATCAGTTTGGGTCCTTGCAGGTTAGTTCCCTTAGGTACCCATACTTGCTTCACTCTCTTTTGAGATGAAGCTTGTGTCTTGGGCTTCTCGTCCTTCGAAAACTTGGTGTACTGCCTAGAAGCAGCTTCACACGTGCAACAGTGTGTGCAATAGGTGTAGCGGCTCGCTTCAGTCCTACCTATGCTCTTCCCACTTTGCTTATATCCTGAAGCGACTCGCTTCGGATTAGCTCTGGGTTTAGAGACTGACTTAGGGTTTCTAGTCCTTCGAAGCGGCTCGCTTGGTTTCCTCGAAGCGGTCCAACTAGGGTTTTGACCCCGGCTCGCTTGAGTAACCTTGGAAGTTTGAAGCGGCCTCTTGGGTGCTTCAAGTTCTTCCCCCTCAACGTTAGTCCGGTTGGACCATCTCCAGTCCGGATAACGTGACACATAGACATTACTCCTCTTTTTAGGAGGTAGATCCTTTGTCTCTCGTGTCTTGGCTTGAGACTTAGAAGCTTCAACAGTTCCCCCTTTACCCTTGGATTGGTAAGACTTAGCATGTTGAGTGCTAGGGACTGTTGAACTTTGCTTGCCCTTAGGATCTGCCCTTAGAGATATAGACATCTTCATTGGCTTCCTTTTAGGGTTCTCAGCCACTTTGCCTTTTTCCTTGTTGGTGGTCGCTTTGGATGCAGTGGGCAATTCCAAAGTGACTGATGGTGTAGTGTGTGATGCACCAACAAAGACAGTCGGCTTGGGAGGTCCACCCTCATATCCAAGGCCAGCTTTCCTACCAAAAGGCAGAAGCGAGCCCTCTAGTGCCTGCCTAGCATACGATGCTTTATTCAAGTTGGCAACTAGAGTGGATTGGGCTTCATACCTTCCCTCCAAGCTTTGATGTCTAGCGAAGAGATCCTCGAACTTACTAGTCATAGCCCTTAAATTAAGTTTGACTTCGTCAATCTCACGAGCTAGCTTTCAGTTCTCCTTCTCGCTTTGAGACAGAGCTTGTTTTACCACTTCGTGGTCGCTTGACAATTTCTGGTGTTTGTCAAACAACTCACTCCATGAAGAGGATTGTTCTTCCTCATTGACAGTGTGTGCTAGTGTAATTGAAGTGATTGAAGGATAGAAGAATACCTCTCCTGTTTCTTCGTCGGTGAGCGCCATAAATCCAAGATCCTCACCATCACTGGAATTTGGATCGGTGAATGCATCTGAGTCGCTTGGTGGATCTTCAGTTGTAGCGACCGGCACTTCACTCGCTACGAGCGCTCGCCTTGGAGCATCCCTCTTGGCCTTCAATTCTTCGCGCTCTTTGGCACTTAGCTTTGGGCAATCGGATTTGTAGTGGCCCATCTTGTGGCAGTGGTAACACTCCACTTCCATCATGTCGCGCGGGATCCTCTTGGTCGTCTCTTCTCTCTTTTCTTTTCCTTCTCGAGCATCAGTGCTCCTCCCTTTGTACTGCTTGTAGAATCTTTTGTACTTGCCCACTCGAGAATTCATCTTGTTGAAGTTCTTGGATAAGAACGCAATGTGTTCTTCCAATTCTTCTCTCGTCATCTTGGCTAGCGACTGCTCGCTTGGCCCTTCGGCAGCTTTGAATGCTACTCCTTTTGATGTAGTGGGCGCTTCATCCTCGTCGTCGAGGTTCATTCGATTCAGATCAAATTCGTGAGCTTTGAGCTCGGAGAACAGCACTTCTGGCATGAGCTTCGTTAGATCCTTGGTAGCTAGATATAGCTCATTCATAGTCTGCCACTTCCTTGTGAGAGCACGGACTATTTTCAGGTTTACTTCCTTGTCTGTGAGTTCCTTCCCAAGCGAGTTGAGAGTTGCAGTAATGTTGGTAACTCTCAGCTCGAAGGCGTCGATGGACTCTCCTGACTTCATCACCAGATTTTCAAACTCCCGCATCTGAACGGCGAGCTTGTTTTCCTTGATTTTGTCTGTGCCTTGAGAAATGAGGGCTAGGGTTTCCCACATTTCCTTTGCAGTTGCACATTTCCTTATTCGTGGTAGATAGGCGTCCGACACGGTGCTCTGCATCGTGTGGCGTGCAATCTTGTCGAGGTTGGCAACTTTGAAGTCATTTGGAGTATACTCATCCTTATCCTTCTCCACGTACTGTTGTCGAACGTGGGCTGGACGACCTTCAGCGGCTGGAACCTCCACAGATATTGCTTTCTTGATTTCGATTGGTCCGTCTTCAGTGACTTCCCACATCCGGTCGTGGATTGAGCATAGGAAGCTCTCGACACGGAAACTCCATATCTCGTATCCTTCGATCGAGAACTGTGGAAGATTTGATGCACTGTATGTAGACATAGCAAACTATCAGCAGTAAATGCAATATGCGTGGGTGAGGTTTTGATGCACTTAGGAAAATAGGATCCGGTTCAGTGAGACAACGTGAAGCGAGTGGGGACTCGCTTCGGATATGCAAAGCAGAGGCTCGAAAGAACCTCGCTCTGATACCACTTGTTGGTCCCGGTTTGCTATAGGAAAAATACGTAGAGGGGGGGGGGGGGGGGGGTGAATACGTATTTTGAAGTTTTTCAACTTCAATTCCTTAACTCAGAGTATAAAGTAAAGTGCTCTTTGAAAATACTAAGACCTAGCCGAGGGCTAGATCTAAAGCAATCACGAATCTCTTGACCTAAGCTTAGAGCTTGATCAAGAGTGAGACTTTACTCTTTGTGCGGAATTTGGTGAGCTATAATCTTTTCCTAAGTAATTAAAATATCCAGATTAAGTTATTTAGATGCACATGCAATGGATAAACAAAGTAAAGAGTTTAGGGTTAGAGAGATACGACACGAAGATTTATAGTGGTTCGGAGATAACGCTCCTACGTCCACTTTGTTGCACGACGGCAACTGTTCTCTTCACTCAAGAACTTGAAGGTTACGGGTCCTTCAAAAACCTGGTCAAGATCGGGCTTCACTCGCCTGGATCTGACAAACGCTGGGTGATTCCGGGTTCACACCAAAAACCTAACTAGACTAGAAGCTTCACTCGCTTCAGTCGTACAGACAGGGAGATTACGGGCTCTCCTTACAGCCTAGCTTCGATCGAGCTTTACACAAACGATGTAAGTGTAAGCTTGGATCTCAACTCTACGATCGAGGCTTCTTCAATCGATGAAAGAAGGGCCTTGGATCTAGACAACCTAACAACGACACTCAAAAACCTAACAGACAAAGTTTAGGGTTTTTGGTTGACGAAACACACTATGAAGAGCTCTTTACAATAAGTGCAAAGATGGCTAGAGCTCTTCTTCTAAGCTTTGGATATGGAATGGGCTTAGACTCTAAGTGTGAAGGTTGTGAAGACGAGTTCCGATGGACTGGAAACTCGGAGAACACTGGAAAACAAAGACTCGAAGATTGCTATGAAAGCTGGGAGTGTTTGTTTGCAGTAGGCGCTCGAATGCTCAAGTAGTGTTCTACTTCTTCACGTTGTGATCCTTCACTATTTATAGGCGGAGGGTTGGCTGAGATCCGTTGCTTGGTTTGTGGCCTTGTCCCTCCTCCTCTCGACAGTACTTGCACAGGCTGGCTACTTTTCAGATGCGCAGATTTGGACTTTTGCCGAAAATGGCTAAGTTCCAATTTTAACAGTAACTGGAGCGACCCAGTACTGTTACGGCGCCTTGTCGGCCTGGCAGTCAACTCCTCTGCTCCTCTCTTGAGTCGACACGTGGAGATCTCGTAATAAATGCGAAGATCTCCAGTTGACTGGAATTCAAATTCGGAGCGGGAATTTGTGCTGTCGCTTTTTGGTAGGTAGTGGCTCGCTTTGCTTTGAAGTTGTAGCGTCCGCTTTAGTTGAGTCACTTCGTAGTCAATCTGTAGTGAGCCGCTTCGGGAATTAACTTTCCCTAGTGACTGCTTTGGAAAATAGTTGACTAGAGTTGACTAGCTTTGACTTTTCACTGTAGCGCTTGCTTCGCTTCGCTTTGGTTTTGAACTGCTTTGAGTACTGTAGCGATCGCTTCGCTTTGCTTTGGCAGACTCACTTCGAATCTACTGTAGCGATCGCTTCGCTTCGCTATTCTTCGGCACGCTTCACCTCGGTTTGCTTGACCCGCTTCGCTTTGGAAAACACACTCAAGTGAGTGGCCTTCACTTGAACTTTTGAAGCCTAATCTAAGCAAAATAAAAGAGCCATCCTAACAGAGTAGGCTTAGAAAAATTCTAACCTATTAACTACATCAAAATGGGTCGCTTGGGAATAGGACACTTGGGGTTTTAGGATCTAATCAAAACAAGTGACTTCTTTTGTCAAATATCCCATGTAGTTCCCCCTTAACAATTTAGTCCTTAACAATTCCCAACAAGATCTATTATGCAATTATCCTATTAAGGCATAAAAACATAACTATGCACACATAATTAGTGGCCAATTAATCATGCATGAGAATAAGCACCATGAAACATGCACCTAGATTAGAAGGCTAATTGTAAACAAAAACACTTACATAAATTCAATTAGGCATTCAATCCCTAAAATCAACTAAAAGATTTAGCTAGACATAATTAAAAGAAAGGTAGAAAGAAGGATAAACATAATGAAAAGCATATATATTGATCCGAGGCAAGTGTTCGGCCATAATGTGGCCGGCCATAATTTAACATTTTTTTGTTTTTAATATCAAATAATTTATACCCAGGTGACTTAGCGCATCTGGCCACCGGGCTCCCCTCTTGAATGAGTGGACCTGGGTTCGATCCCTCATGGGAGCGAATTGGGAGATATAAGGTGGACTTGGAGATATTCTAGGAGTTTAGGAGCTTGGCAGTACTAACATCTAATCTAACAACTAACTTTGCCCGATCAAAAAAAAAAAATATATATATATATATATGTATGCCAAACTTTTTTGGATTATAAAAAACTCAAAAAGCGATACTCCGTATTTTTTACGTATTTTTTAAAATTAATCCTTTAATTATTTGATAATTTTTACTATTTTAAAGGATTTATTCCCTTTTTATCTAGAAAAAAAGAAAAAAAATGTAATTTTTGGGGAAAAAATATTTTTAAATTATAATATTAAACTAATAAATTATAGTTATCATTTACTATTTTTAAAATTACGTATATTATGAAAAATGGCGTTGTGTGGCCGGCCACATTATGGCCAAATAGCATTATTGTAAAAAGAAAGGGATATAAAAACTCTTGAATCTTGATGAATCTTCAATCTTCAATGGTCTTCATACATGAATGTAAAAACTAATCTAAAATCTAAATCTAAAAGTGTAGATAAAAGAATAAAAACTAATCTAAAGAATGAGAGAACTAATGTACAATGATAGGTTTAGAGGTATTTATAGGGTGAAGTTTACATCCAATACCTAATTGTACAAGGAAACCAAGAAGAAGTCAAAATTTACCTTTTAGAAAAATCCCGGCTGGAAAACAGGAGCCACCTCTCGACACCTCTCTCGATCTAGAGTGTTGTCGAGAGGGTCGAGAGGGTTCTGCGCAACTTTCTTGTTTCGGCCGTATCTTCCTCATCCGAACTCCGAATTGACCTCCGTTTTCGCCAACGTGCTTGTATCGAACTCCTCTTCAATGCTATGCTTCCACTTTTCCAGAATAAATCTTCCAAAAAATCATGTGAAGTCAGAACTTGGGATCAATACTTCATCTCTTCCTTGGTTTCATCGTCTCTCATCTCTTCTTGGGTTTTCTCGACTAAAAAGCCCTAAAAACACTCAAAACAACCCAAAAGCGTAATCTAGCTCGAAATAACGTAAACAATACAAAACATGAGCTAAACTATCAAAATAAGACAAGAAAACGATAATATAACACTTAGATAATAGGGTAAAAATACACCCTATCAAAATCCCCCAAACATAAACATTGTTCGTCCCGAACAATACCAAAACAAAATAAGCAATAGACTCAAGCATTGTGAATGTATATAGGCCTCAAAGTTTTTCAAAAAAACAATCCATCCTCATGATCATAACTATGCATACAACCTTAGCATCAATAACACAACCTATTCAACAGATCCAAAACATGCTAATCCATCAAAGAATACTCTCCAACATGTGAAATTTTGTATATAAGTGAACACTCAACTCTCTCAAAGAAAAGATGTATAAGATAATGCACATCGTAAGGTTCACTCAACATCAATGCAATGCAACATGTTTACCATAGGCTTGCCCTTTTTCTCAACATCTCCACCTAATGTAATATCTACAAACTAGAATCAAAAAGGTCTTTATAAAAGCTTGTAATGTAGGGACATTGGTTAAGGTAGGGAATGTATAGGCTTAGTGACTCAAAATACTCCAAATCATCAACCTCTTCTCAACTCCAAACAAAGTATGGATTTTTTATTCCATCTTCTACCATCCAACACACCAATTACAAACTCAAAGATGCAAAAATAATAGTACAACTCAAAGCTAACTATCCCCTTATGCTTACATATCTCTCTCTCTCTCTCTCTCTCTCTCTCTCTTTTTTTTTTTTTTTTTTTTTTTTTTTTTTTTTTTTTTTTTTTTTTTTTTTTTTTTTTTCATAGAGCTCATCTAAAGATATTCTCTCTAATGATAATCAAAAGCTCTATTTTTTTTTTTTTAATTTCATAATTACAATTTTTTCTAAGCTTATAGGGATTGCTAACAAACTATACAAGCATCTATAATTCTTTTCTTCTCCTTCTACACCACAACAAAATATTCTATTCAACTCCTTCTATACAACTAACTACCAAAAGATACCCATAACCCTCCAAACCTCCTATCATCCGATTTTACAAAGAACGGCTAATAAAGGCTCAAAAGGGGTAAACAAAGGATTATGAACAAGTTTAGTGTATAGGAATCATGTGGCTAAAGAAAAATGGCCTAAGATCATCTCCTAGTTCATAGATATACTAAGGTCTTGACGGAGAAATAAGGCAAGTTCTAGAAACAATGAAGAATGCATGATCACTCAATCAAAGAATAGGCATAAATATGCACAAAAAGCTCAAATCTCACGGGTTCAAACTAACTAGTTCCCGATATCATAACACAATTCAAATTCATCAAATAAATTGCGTCGCTTCGCCAAGGTTCCATGCATAATAAAGATCATGAATTTTTCTCCAAAAATCAACAAAAATTTTCTATCATCGGCCAAATTCACAATACTATCATCACATGCTTATTTGACTCAACTTAAAACCTAAGACTCAACAAAAATAAAAACTACTAATAAAATATCCAAAAATTAAGCTACAATCCAAGAATCCATGTAAACGAGTTAACAAAGCCACACTTCACCCTCCCCCAAACTCATTTCGAATCATGATGAATGAATAAGTTTTTAGAAGAAGGAGTGGTTAAGTTAACGAGCGTACCTTTCACCAAAGCTAGCTTACGATCGATCTTCTCTTCTTAGTCGAAACCTCATCAAGAAAACCTACAACTCACAAGCTTTGAAAATTCTTGGATAGAGAGCTTAATAAAAGATAAGACTCAAAGAAAAACAAAAAACGAAAATAAATAAAATGAAAACTGAAAATTAAAGATAGAGTTGGGTTACCTCCCAACAAGTGCTACGTTTAACGTCTTTAGCCCGACGATACCTCTTATCACTGTGGATCAAAATAAAAGTTCGTCTCTTCCCCATCATCGAGTTTCCTCATAGCTCCATCGATTGATCTCTTGAATTCGGCTAACTTCAATGGTGGAATGGTTTCCAACTGATTTAAGCACTCGAGAATCTCTTCAAAAACTTCATATGGTGCCGGCGGTATAGGTGGTTTCAAGACTTGAATGACAAAAACATCTTCTCGATGATCATCGGGCCTCTTCATTGCTTCATTGATGGAAATCTTCAATTCCTCTCCATTGACTCTAAATGTCAAATCTCCATCTTGAATATCAATCAAAGCTCTCCCCGTAGCTAGGAATGGCCGTCCTAAGATCAATGGTTGATTATCATCCTCGGGCATGTCCAACACAACAAAATCAGCCGGAAACACAAGATTCTGAACTTGCACGAGCACATCCTCGACTATCCCCCTTGGATAAGAAACTGATCGATCCGCCATAAGAAGGAAAATAGTAGTCGGCTTCATCTTTCCAATCTTGAGCCGGTTGAAGATTGAGAGGGGCATCAAATTGATGCTAGCACCAGGATCACATAACACGTTCTTGAACACTTGATCTCCGATCTTGCATGCTAGTGTGAACCTCCCGGGATCCTTTTGCTTCAAAGGGAGCTTCTTTTGAATCACCGCGCTACACTCCTCCGTTAGGTTGATCGTCTCGAACTTGCCCCACTTCTTCTTTCCCGATACCGTATCCTTGATGAACTTCATGTGATTGGGCATGTCTCGAAGAGCATCGAGTAGTGGGATGTTGATGTTGACCTTTTGAAGCATCTCCAAAAATCGTTGATACTTCTCGTCTTGCTTCGTCTTGGCTAAGCGTTGAGGGAAGGGAGCCTTCGGAACATAAGTCGGAAATTGGGACGGTTGTGCACCCTCTCGATCACCCTCTCGATCGAGAGAGGTATCCAGAGGTTCCTTCTGACCTCGATCTTTGACCTCTCGACCCCCATCTCGATCGAGAGGGGTGTCGAGAGGTTTCTTTAGAATTTTCTGGGCAGCCTCTCGACAGACCTCTCGATCGAGAGAGGTGTCGAGAGGTTTCTTCAGGACTCCAGTTTTGACCTCTCGATAGACCTCTCGATCGAGAGGGGTGTCGAGACCTCGATTCGTCACTTTTCTCCTCGACTCCTCAAACTCCGCATTCTTGTGGCTTCCGTTTCCAGTATCTTCAGCTTCCAATGATGGATTTTTGTACCGAGTGCCGCTCCGAAGCTCGATAGCATGAACTTGATGGTCGGGCTTATGGACTCCTCCTTGAGCATTGACTACTTGATCAACTCGAGCATCCAACATATTCATGTGCTTGGTCAAATTTGTGACTGCATTCTCGATATTAGAAACACTAGACTCCAAGGCTCCGATTTTATTTGTCGTCATTGATATGAGATTCTTTATCAACTCCTCCAATGAAGGTTCCTTCTTCGGCTCTTGGACAACTCCATTCTCCCCATGGAAGCCAGGGGATATGTTTGGATGGCGTCGATTGTTGGGATCATAAGTCTTCTTGAAAGCATCCAACTCCGTTGCCGTCTTGGTGTATTTCTCCATCAAATCATCATAAGCTTCGGATCCAATGGCGGCAACCTTCCTTCTCCCAACTCTTTTATCGGTAGCTTCCTCATAACTTGTGTTGACGTTGAGCTCGATGATCTCCCAAGCTGTCTCTACATCGTTATTTAAGAATCCTCCTTTGGATGCATAATTGAGCTCCTTCTTGCATTGCTTGTTCAATCCTAGATGGAAGCAGAAGATTTGTTCCCCCTTGTCCATTCCATGATTGGGGCATACACGAAGCATCTTTCTGAATCTCCCCCATGCTTCGTAAAGGTACTCATCTTCAAATTGTTGAAATTTGTTGATCTCGTTTAGAAGCCTCTGAGCCCTTGAAGGTGGGAAGAACTTAATTAAGAACAGTTTGCACATCTCGCTCCATGTCTTTATCTCGGCTCGATTCTCTATATCCTCAAGCCACTCTCTAGCATCATCCTTGAGAGACCACTCGAAGAGACTGAGCTTGATGTAGTCTGCAGGCACTCCATTTGCCTTGTAGGTGGCACAGATGTTGAGAAATTGCTTCAAGTGAGCATTAGGATCCTCCATCGGTGTGCCTCCATATTGATTTGCTTGCACCATGTTGATGAGGGAAGCCTTGATCTCGTAATCGGTAGCCTCAACTGTCCCCCATCCTCCATTCTGGAATTGATCAACAACCGGCTTGAACTGATCGTTGAGAGTCTTTTTCACTACTGAATCCGCCATAAGAATTTTTTTCTTGTCAAAGAAAGAACGTGGTTAGATTAATACACAAAAACAGAAAAATAAACGCCTAAATCACCTATTAATCCTATTTCAAAATATCTATGTGAAATCTAATCAATCCCCGGCAACGGCGCCAAAATTTGATCGCACTATTTTCTACCACACAAAATAGGTATAGTATACGAAAGTACGAGTATCGTATTCACAGAGATTGATATATCGAAATCACACAAAGTACCTCTACTCTAGAATTAAATCGATGTCTAGGCAATTAAGAAAATAAGAATGTGGTATTATAAAATTCTAGGCAAATAAATTAAACAAATAAAAAGAACACAAATAAGGAAACAAATAAATAAGCAATTAAACAAATAAGGCAAATAAGCAAATAAGGAAACAAATAAATCAAATAAGGAACAAGGTTGATTCTAGGGAAACCTACCTAATCAAATCTATGCAAGTAATGAATGAACACAATTAACCAATTTAATCCAATCTAGATGTGATACACAAAAATAACCTAACACTCCGATAAAGACAATGTAGGTCGTCACCTAATAAGATCCTAATATCCTCTCGGACTCATAGATATCAAATCAAGTGGAAAATAGAACAAATATCAATAATATAATCAACTAGGTTCAGTTATGACACCTAAATCGACTATATGCGAACATATGATAATTCAACTTCGACTAAGATAATTAAATCATCATACCATGTATTCATGAGATCTATTAAGCAATTATCCTATTAAGGCATAAAAATATAACTATGCACACATAATTAGTGGCCAATTAATCATGCATGAGAATAAGCACCATGAAACATGCACCTAGATTAGAAGGCTAATTGTAAACAAAAACACTTACATAAATTCAATTAGGCATTCAATCCCTAAAATTAACTAAAAGATTTAGCTAGACATAATTAAAAGAAAGGTAGAAAGAAGGATAAACATAATGAAAAGCATAAAGTAAAAAGAAAGGGATAGAAAAACTCTTGAATCTTGATGAATCTTCAATCTTCAATGGTCTTCATACATGAATGTAAAAACTAATCTAAAATCTAAATCTAAAAGTGTAGAGAAAAAAATAAAAACTAATCTAAAGAATGAGAGAACTAATGTACAATGATAGGTTTAGAGGTATTTATAGGGTAGAAGTTTACATCCAATACCTAAATGTACAAGGAAACCAAGAAGAAGTCAAAATTTGCCTTTTAGGAAAAATCCCGGCTGGAAAACAGGAGCCACCTCTCGACACCTCTCTCGATCGAGAGGGTGGTCGAGAGGGTTGAGAGGGTTCTGTGCAACTTTCTTGTTTCGGCCGTATCTTCCTCATCCGAACTCCGAATTGACCTCCGTTTTCGCCTACGTGCTCGTATCGAACTCCTATTCAATGCTATGCTTCCACTTTTCTAGAATAAATCTTCCAAAAAACCAAGAGAAGTCAGAACTTGGGATCAATACTTCATCTCTTCCTTGGTTTCATAGTCTCTCATCTCTTCTTGGGTTTTCTCGACTAAAAAGCCCTAAAAACACTCAAAACAACCCAAAAGCGTAATCTAGCTCGAAATAACGTAAACAATACAAAACATGAGCTAAACTATCAAAATAAGACAAGAAAACGATAATATAACTCTTAGATAATAGGGTAAACATACACCCTATCAGTTGCTTCGGAGTGCCTTACATTTTAGTCTCGGATAACAGAACACAATTCACCGATAAGGTCTTCAAGGAATTGTGCGAAGAGTTGAAGATTCAACAAAGGTTTACCTCGGTAGCTCATCCTCAAGCGAACGGTTAAACGGAGGTTACAAACAGAACCCTTGTCAAGAGGATCAAACCTCGCCTGGATCGAGCTAATGGAAGATGGGTTGAACACCTTGTTGGGGTCGTTGTATATCTAAAGCAAAACCGGTTGTTTTAGTGGTTACAACGCTGGTCCACTGTTAACAATCCCTATCTGAAAGAATATATATAAGCAAGAATAATGTCCATTATCTCATGTTTTAGACCATGTGTCGGCCTGTTCGGAGGGGATCATGAAGGTCGTTTGACAATGATGAGATATAAACATATCATAGTCAAGATAGCTTGGGCCGAGCTATCGGTTTAGACTGCAGCTTAATGGTAGTGATGAGTCCCAATCACTAATTATGCTGGTACGGTGGAACGTATTGAGGATCAAGGGAGATAATGCTCTTCTGATACTGACCCTGTATCAAAGGTGATATAGGTGAAGAGATACAGATCTCAGGCTTTAGTAGCTCGATCTTAACCGTGGTAAACCATTAGATGTGTATGTATTCTTCAGCGTTACTTTGATTTACGAAGATGTGAACTTATTGATAGTTCATCAAGCTCATGTTGTACTTTGGGTAACACGGAGATGCATACTATGTCTAATGTGTGTTATCAATAAGTCGTGTCCTATGTGAGTGTAGGTTGACATTATCCCCTCAGGGAGTTCACAAGGTTTATTATACCAAGTCATGCATGCTGATTAAGTTCAGGTATAATAAGAAGGTGTGAACGGGTACTACCTGAGGAATACGAGGTTAATTAATTAGGAGCAGTCATGGTAGCTCTAATTAATTAATGGACATGGAAGGTCTTAAACACGGGGGTCGAACTAAACAAAATACCAGCCCCAATCTACATAATTGGGACAGAGCGGTGAATCAGTTATGACTCTTTAGTGGAGTGCGTCATAACTCTAATGAGATACATGTTCAGGGGTGGACATGGAAATATCTTATTAGATAAGGTCCAACTCTGTCTGGTATCCGATCCCTAGGATGGCCCAAACAGACCTCGGGAATCGATCTAAATTGTATTAATGAGTTTGGACTCAATAATTACTTAGGCCCAGTATATGATATATATTGGATTTATATCCGGTGAATGGATATTAAATATAATTAATTTAGATTTATATCCTATGGGATAAGATTAAATCTAATTAGTTATTATTAATTATTCAAGGATAAGATTAAATCTAATAAGATAAGATTTATTTATTTAAATCTTATGGGGATAATGTCATATCTAAATATATTTTATGCATAATTATTTATTTATTCTTCTACTGGTATTAGGATTAATTCTATTTGTTAGAATTAATTCCGGATATACAGTTGCATAACGGAACAAATTAATTCCTAATTAATTTTGTATTAATTAAAGGAATAAGATATGTAGTTATGGAAAATAATAAATAAGGGATAAGTGGCAGATATGGTAAGGAGATAAATAAGGAATCATATCTTCTTATTTATGTACCATATAAATACTCTCTAAGTCTCTCATTCTAAACCCTAGTTGTCAGATTGGGTTTTGACGTGAAAACCTAGACGAGAGAGAGAGAGTGCCGCCGGGTTTTGAGAGAAGGAGATCGAGGTTCCAGGGATCTCGAGACTTCCACCAAGTCTCAGATCTAGAGGTGTGGGATCACATCCTAGAAGATCAGAGCTGTAGATCGTTCAGATTCATCTTAGATTCTCCGTCTACGATAATCATAAGGTATGTACTCGGACTTTGTATGAACTTGTGTGCACGATCGAATCATCACACCCAAACCAGATCTGAGATTCGGGTGGCTTTCAAGTAGCCAACCCAACAATTGGTATCATAGCCCGGTTCTCGGATTGGCTCTGTGTTGATTCGAATATTATGTTCATGCATTCGAGTAATTATGATTATGTGTGCGTGCTATTGTCCAGGAATTACGTGCGTTAATTTTATCGTTTTTCGTTGGTTTCGTTGTTCGTTTTTGTAATAACCCGGATTTTTAAATAAAAGAAAATAGTTAAATAGATTAAATTTCCTTAGTAAATTAAAAATTTTCCCAAATAATATTTTTAGAATGATAATAGATTAAATAAAATTTTTTAGAAAGATAAACAAATTATTTAGAGTTCTTATATAAAAGATTTTGAAATTTATTTAATTAAAATTCTCTAAACTTTAAATAATAGAAAATAGAAAATAAATATTTTTCCTTATTAAAATAAATTCCCCTTAAGATTAAATAATTAGAAGTGATAAAAGATTTCATAATTTAAAGCTTTTCAAATTTTAGTAAGTTAGAATATATAATTAATTAAAATTCTTTAACTAAAATATTATATCTATCTCAATAAAAATCCTATAAAATATAATGATAACACCTTTAACCTAGTTTTGACATTAAAAGATTTATGAAAGAAGCTAGGCATTTTTCGGATAAACGGTTAAGAAAACCCGCGTCGCCTTTTGTCTTTTTCGATCCTTTTCGTTCCTTCAAAATTCTTTGAGCTATCAAACTCCTTCCGAAAATTCTTTAACCTATATCGTTGAGTTCGATATTTTATTTGGATCCCGTAGACACTTCGAAACCTAAAATCGGAACCCGTTGCCGGAGGGGAATCTTTTTGTCGGGGAACGAGTCGTCCAACCGGAGACGGGATGACCCCTATAAATAGAGGCCATCACCGCCTCCTTTCTTCACATCAGCCATTTTATTTCCTCCCCCACTAAGAAACCTTCCCCCCACCGACTCCCTCTCCCTCTCCCTTATCCCCACCGATCAGCCCCCTTTCTCCCTTATCTCCCCCTCGCCAACAGCCCTCCCCTTCACTCCCCCACCTCTCTCGCACCTCCCCTCAAACAGCAGCAGCTGCTGCACTATCTCCCCACCCCCTTCACGCCACCACCACCAACCTCATCTCGCTCTCTCTCCCTCTAAGAGTACAAGGGCAGCAGCCCCTCCCCATCTCTCCCCTCTCTTCAAGCTACTGCTGCAACAGCAGCACCTGCATCTTCTTCTTTCCCCCCATCATCAAACACCACCATCTCCCTTCCTTCTCAAAGAAGAAGCCGCAGCAGCCCCTCACCTCCGCCACCCTCCTCTATCAACACCGATCCCCACCACCGATCATCATCATCTCCACTATCCACCCTCCATCAATCAGCCCCCTCCCTTCCACCTTCACCGATCATCACCTTCATCACCATCCTCGCCTTTTCTCTCCAAGAAACCGCAAGGAGCAGCAGCCCCTTCATCCTCCACCGCCGACGCCACTTTCTCCGATCAGCAGCAGCCGCTGCCTTCATCTTCTTCAGCTCCTCTGCTGCCATCTCTCTTCCTTCAAGCCGAGAGCAGCCTCCGATCATCACCGATCGTCTTTCGTGCATATCTTTCTCTCCGATCATCGATAAGGTATGCCGTTCGTTCCTATGCACTCGTAGGAAGATTTCGATCCTAGGGATATTGGTTGATCGTCGCTACGAACTCCCAAAGTGAGACATGCATCGACATCTTCATTTGCATCTTCTCTTCTTCTCCGTTGCCGTGCAATCGCCCTTTCTTTGGTGGTTGCCGGCGTTCCTTTTTGCATCCATATCACCGAATTAAAGTTGCTCGTAACCTAATAATCAACCGCTTAATCCGAACGAATTGTTGAAAATGAATTGTTGATGGTGTACCTTTCTTTTTCCCGGATAATGTTTCCCTGCATGTCGAGACTCTGCCCAAATATTATAAAAATATTAATATAGGTTCTAAATAATATTATCTAGCATCCTATAAAATTTGGTAACGATCGGAGTCACCGTTAATTTTCTAAAAATGAAACTAGGTTCATTTTGATTCGAAGGACCCCTAACCCTTTTGCATGTTAAATGTTTTTACACCAAAATATTCTAAATATTTAGTTGAACAACTTTTGTGTTGATGTCTAAGCCATCCAAATGACGAATACATAAAGAAAGTAATTTTTGAAGGTTAAATGAATATTTTTATTATTCTTGGAACTAAAGTTAAGAGATATTGATATTAGGGAACTCTAAACAGAAATCTGAACGCACCTTAACATCAGGAAAATATTTGTAGGAATATTCTCCGAAGAAGCTAACTTAAGATTCGGACCCGAGAATCGAGAAAACGAGTAATTGGTAAAGGTGGGGATTCTTTATTTCTTTAATATTATCTCTGAGCTTGTTTAGCTCATGTTCTTCAAGTGCAGGCTTGTTCAGGAAACTTTGTGTGTCTCGGACTTTCATGTTTAAGGCTCTTATATTTACGATCGGGCTTCTTGATTGGTCTAACACATCAATTCGAGAAGTTGTGTACACATGAGACAAGAGGAGTGGGTTGATCACCACAAATCTTGATCTCCAGCAGATGGGTTTGCTTACAACTTATGTAGGCCGCCCTGCAAATAGCAGATGGGTTGCGTACGTTCTTCGTATGTAGCCCTGCACCTAGCAGATGGGTCGCACACGGTGTTCGTGTGTTGCCCTGCAAATAGCAGATGGGCCCGCATTTATATGCCGCCCTGCAAATGAAATGAGAGTAACATGAACTTCCGAAAATGGGCCGGCCGTGTCAAGGAATCGGTTTTACGGAAATCGAATTCCATTTCTTTCTATTCTCCCTACTTATTCCTGATAACCTGCTATTCTTATTTGCGGCATAATCACACTGAGTGCTTGTTGTACTCAGCCCTGCAGAACTTTCTTTGTTTTGCAGATTGGGAGCCGGAGGCGTAGTGACGGAGAAGAGAGAGAGAAGAAGGAGGAATCAAGAGACGATGGAAAATAAAACTTAAAACCGTTAGCCCTTCTCGTTCTTATATTTTATTTTACGTTATGAACAAATCTCCTACGTCTTATCTTTAAAACGTAGCTTACCCTGTCATCACTAAAACTCTTAAGTTGTTATTGGTTTAAATAAATGAAATGGAGGTTATAGTTTTAGTTAAGTTAAAAGAGTCTAAAGTTCGTTAAGTTTATTTCGTTATATTTCGTATTGTTATTCGATAGGAAATTTGAAAGTTTATATTCTTATTCTTTAAAAACTTAACTTTTATAAATAAACTTAGAATTTATTTTATAAAACTTGACGTTTTGAAAATACGAATTTATATAACGAAAACCTTAACGATTTTATAATAAAAACTATAACATTTTATAAAATGAAAATTCATTTACTTCTTTCGCTTCCGCTATTTAAACGTAACTCTGATGCATGTTAGATAATTCAAATTTACTTTAAAATCGAAGATTGAATATTATGGATCCAACTGTAGTGCGGTCTGGTCCGCCATGGTTGTTATGATTTCTTATATACTTTGGATCCTACTGTAGAGCGGTCTGGTCCGCCTCGGTAGTTACATTTATGTTAAATAAATTGGATCCGATGATGGCGCGGTCTGGTCCGACCTCATCGTTATGGTTTATGTACTTGGTTAGCTGATGAATAGTCTTTTGGTATTTACTACGACTTGATCCTGGTATAGGGGAGATGCTGCCCAAATTTCCGGGCTAAACTAAAACAAATTTTAATTAAAACTAATTAAAATTAATTAAAATATGATTTCTCCCTTTTTATTTTACCCTTCGTTGCATTCCGATTTAATTGTTTATATTTAAATTAATTATTTTTAGAGTTAGGAAAATCGGGGTGTGACAGGATGGTATCAGAGCGAGGTTGTTCTGAATACCAAAGACTATTCATAAACTTAAATTTAAAATTTTGAGAAAAATTTATCCTAGGCGTGGACTATGCATTAATCTAATGAATTTAAGATGAAATAATTTCACGTTCGACCTATGCATCCTCTCTCTCTCGATCACTATTGCTCCGAGCTCATCGTCGAGGTACATTCCTAACTCATATGATTATATTGATTGAAACTAACGATTGAAAGTTTGATTACGTAAAGGTTATGAGAAATATTTATCGAAACATATATGAGATGAGAACGTGACTTATATGTTGTTGTGATTTATGTGATTCTTCATATGAGTATGGAATCATGCTTTTACATATATTGTGTATGTTGACTTGAAATTTACTATAACGAGTTGAACAAATAATCATGTATATGTGTTACTTGCAAAGTACTCTATGGAAAGTTATTATATATATGATTTGAGCTCTTGTGATATGCTAAATAGTGATTATATGAGTAGGGGTTATTATATGATGATATGATGTGCTTAATTATGTGAAGAACATGAAAGACCATTAGTTGTGAGATAAACTATAAAACATGATATTGCATGACTAAGTTTGATATGTTAACTTAAGATAGCATGGCCTAGTTATATGAATATGCAATGATTTTAATTTATAAAGATGCTACATTATTTATGGGATATATGAAAATGAAACATGTTACATTCAATTGAAACCTTATGATCTTATGATGATAGCTTTCTAAAATATGTTATGCATGATTATGTTAATAAAATGAAAGACTATTATCTATGACACTTTAAAAGCATGATATGATGAAAACACGAACTTATGATTTTTCCAAATTAACAATAGGATAGGGTTATGTGATAATATGATTAAGGGGGAGTTATATATTATCTCTGTGATACATGATGTTATGTGAAATTGAAACTTTATGATATTATACGCTGCATAATAATCTTGCTATATTAATAACTTCTCAAATGCGATATCATAAGAAAATTAAGCTTAGGTTATCTTCAAAAGAACAATATGATCATGCTATTATATAATTAAGGAGATGTTAGTTGTTGGTGTGTTATATAAAAACAACATATATTGTGGGAATGAAACCTCATGAGATAATGTGATAATATTACAATAATAACTTCTCAGTAATATATATGATAACATGACTATGTGAATTATGAGATAATAATACCATGAAGATTATTAAAAAAATTAGATATGATATGATTATATCGATATGGGAAATGTTAATCAATACTTTTGACAAGGCTAAATCATGCTGGATTTATATCTTATTCGCATATATGTATTAAATGTGGAACATGCACTATGTCATCCAAATTGAAATTCTTAGATTGAGTATTTTATGATGAACATGAAGTATGTGAAAGATGTATGTCTAAGTAAAATTAATATTGTCATTGATATCGACATGAAATGATTTCACGAAATATGAATATATGCACTTATATGATATGGCAAGCATGATATGGTACTTTGGAAGATATGGAATGTTGAATATGTGATATAAATCTGCGAAACAATGAAATAATTTGAAAAATTGAAACGTGAAGTAATTGTATGATTTGAATGTGAAGAATGTTGACATGATTATGTGAAAATGCTAAACTTGAGATATATTCATGTTATAATATTGTGATCCGGGTAGGGAGTCACCATCTCAACGAAAAGGTTGGGAAATTAATATTTTGACGGTTGTGTGCCGAGGATAATTGAAAATATTTATGTTATGAAATTATAATACGGGCAGGTACTTAAGATTCGTTCCAAATGAATCAACTTTTGATGATATATATGGTTATGATTATGACTATGATTATACTATTATATGACTCGATGATTTTATGGTTATCTGCAAAGGTTGCATGATTGATTGCAAAATGTGAACTATATGAAAAACGAAACGTGAGAAATGACTAAACGTGAAAGTTTGCAATATTTGTTGCAAAATGTGAAATTTTATGTTGAGAAGTGTAACTTGTTATAATCCGGGCAGGGATTTATTTTTGAAACGTGACTTGTGACAGGTTTAGTATCGGGTTTCGATACAATTGAATTATTATCATCCGGGGAGGGATTGATATTTGAAATTGAATTATTATCATCCGGGGAGGGATTGATATTGGAAATTGAATTATTATCATCCGGGGAGGGATTGATATTGGAAATTGAATTATTATCATCCGGGGAGGGATTGATATTTGAAACTGAATTATTATCATCCGGGGAGGGATTGATATTGGAAATTTGACAATGATATGGTTGTGAAATTTTGTGATTATATCGGGTTACGATATATATGTGACTTATGTGATTATATCGGGCTTACGATATATGTGTGAATTATGTGGATATGTTTTTCTACTTGAAAGAATGAGTATATTTCTGAAATATTGAATCCCCGAAAACTCTTAATAATTAATGTCATTTGGGATATAACATATATTATTGGTTAAAAGTTACTAACGTTTTGGGTGACATTATGTTTCAGAGTTAGCGTCACGACTTAGCAAACAAAGAAATGGTGTCTAGGAGGAACAATGAGATAAGTGATACCATAGAAACGGTTCAAACCCCTAGGAATGACAAGAGTTTCCGCCGACAGAACCCTCCAAGTTTCAGTGGGCTCGGTGAGCCTGCCGATGCCGAAAAATGGGTCCGTGCCATGGACAAGATCTTTAACTACCTCAACTGCTCTGAATCCGACAAACTAGCCTTTGGCCTCCATCAACTAACCGATGAAGCAGATTTTTGGTGGGAGTCCGTTAAACGAACTTTCACACCTGCCCGATTGAGCCATTATACTTGGGAAGAGTTTAAGGTGGAACTCTATGAGAAGTACATTCCAGAGTGCTATCGCCAACGCCGTCAGAATGAGTTTTGGAACCTGTGCCAGGAGAAGAGAACCGTTATCGAGTACGATCGTATATTCAACCAACTTGCTCGCTACGCTCCACATTTAGTCAATTCAGACATTGCTCGAGCCGACAAGTTCAGACGTGGGCTAAGACACGAGATTGGCATCCCTCTCGCCAGCCACGGCCCACTCACCTATGCCCAAGCACTGAGTCGAGCCATGGATATCGAATCTTTGTTGAGACCTGATGAAGATAGAGGAAACAAGTCTAACCAAGGATCGGGCTCAACCAAAGAAAAGAGAAAGTTGGAAGATGAGAAGTTCGAGAATCGACAAGTATGCTTGACATGTAAGACAAGACCTCGACAACCCAAACAATTCAGAAATATGCAGCCGCAACAGGTGAACCCGGCCGAGGAAAAGCCTTTTTGCCCAACATGTTTGAAGAACCACCTTGGAAGATGCCGCCTGAAAGCAGTGCAATGTTACCGGTGCAAAATGAGGGGACACTACTCATTTTCATGCCCGCAGAATCCGGGAAGTATGTTAAACCAACAATTTTCAGACCCAACTCAACCACAACCGCGAAGGGGACCAAGAGCTGCAAAGAATCTGCACCAACCACCAAGCTAGGACCTATGTCTTCAATTGGGATTAAGGAGCATGGAGTAAAGGAACCTAGTAGGTATGTTCTAACCTCAATCACATACCTTTTGTGGCTTGATTGATACAAGCACATCTCTTTCCTTCATATGAACTTGGCGATAGTAACCAGCCGAACCAAGAACCTCTCTCCAAAATTTGTATAATCTGTAACATAAAAACCCTGAGGCCTTATGCGAGGCATCGTCTTGAGATAAGAGACCAAGAGTATGGAACAAGTATGTTTGTGATCATTGTGATGGAGAACCAACCAGTATTTGGGGGCAACCTAGAAGAAGCTGAAAATGGAGAGAAAACACCCATGGCATACCCATTATTTGGAAATTTGAGAAGTATTCCAAGCAAACTCGTCAAGATTAGTCGGATAGACAAAAGGAGGTTTCTGCTTGATCTTGTACCTAGAGCTAGCTGAACAAGCCCATCAGTAAGCTTCGGTTCGAAAGGAAGGCCGTTATGAAACACATTCCGGACCCGTTATGGCCAATAGAAGTTCACCGTCTAGCACTACATCCCGGCCTAGCCAATGTCTGGTATGTCTCTCAGGTCTTGATGCTTAGGAAGTATGTGTTACACCTTAATCACGCCATCAAGTATAAAGAGGTAGAACTCAACCTTGCCTTACATTATATATATATACCTGTTATAATCAAATTCCTTAGGAACAAGGAGATTGCCACAACCAATGAGTCAAGGAGTTGTAAAACCACTAGCTACGACCTAGGTGAAACCACGTGGGAACTAGAAGACAAAGATAAGAGCCCAAAACCCCGACCTAGTATATGAAGGTACTTAAATTTCGGGACGAAATTTTCTTTAAGGGGGGTGGAGTGTAATAACCCGGATTTTTAAATAAAAGAAAATAGTTAAATAGATTAAATTTCCTTAGTAAATTAAAAATTTTCCCAAATAATATTTTTAGAATGATAATAGATTAAATAAAATTTTTTAGAAAGATAAACAAATTATTTAGAGTTCTTATATAAAAGATTTTGAAATTTATTTAATTAAAATTCTCTAAACTTTAAATAATAGAAAATAGAAAATAAATATTTTTCCTTATTAAAATAAATTCCCCTTAAGATTAAATAATTAGAAGTGATAAAAGATTTCATAATTTAAAGCTTTTCAAATTTTAGTAAGTTAGAATATATAATTAATTAAAATTCTTTAACTAAAATATTATATCTATCTCAATAAAAATCCTATAAAATATAATGATAACACCTTTAACCTAGTTTTGACATTAAAAGATTTATGAAAGAAGCTAGGCATTTTTCGGATAAACGGTTAAGAAAACCCGCGTCGCCTTTTGTCTTTTTCGATCCTTTTCGTTCCTTCAAAATTCTTTGAGCTATCAAACTCCTTCCGAAAATTCTTTAACCTATATCGTTGAGTTCGATATTTTATTTGGATCCCGTAGACACTTCGAAACCTAAAATCGGAACCCGTTGCCGGAGGGGAATCTTTTTGTCGGGGAACGAGTCGTCCAACCGGAGACGGGATGACCCCTATAAATAGAGGCCATCACCGCCTCCTTTCTTCACATCAGCCATTTTATTTCCTCCCCCACTAAGAAACCTTCCCCCCACCGACTCCCTCTCCCTCTCCCTTATCCCCACCGATCAGCCCCCTTTCTCCCTTATCTCCCCCTCGCCAACAGCCCTCCCCTTCACTCCCCCACCTCTCTCGCACCTCCCCTCAAACAGCAGCAGCTGCTGCACTATCTCCCCACCCCCTTCACGCCACCACCACCAACCTCATCTCGCTCTCTCTCCCTCTAAGAGTACAAGGGCAGCAGCCCCTCCCCATCTCTCCCCTCTCTTCAAGCTACTGCTGCAACAGCAGCACCTGCATCTTCTTCTTTCCCCCCATCATCAAACACCACCATCTCCCTTCCTTCTCAAAGAAGAAGCCGCAGCAGCCCCTCACCTCCGCCACCCTCCTCTATCAACACCGATCCCCACCACCGATCATCATCATCTCCACTATCCACCCTCCATCAATCAGCCCCCTCCCTTCCACCTTCACCGATCATCACCTTCATCACCATCCTCGCCTTTTCTCTCCAAGAAACCGCAAGGAGCAGCAGCCCCTTCATCCTCCACCGCCGACGCCACTTTCTCCGATCAGCAGCAGCCGCTGCCTTCATCTTCTTCAGCTCCTCTGCTGCCATCTCTCTTCCTTCAAGCCGAGAGCAGCCTCCGATCATCACCGATCGTCTTTCGTGCATATCTTTCTCTCCGATCATCGATAAGGTATGCCGTTCGTTCCTATGCACTCGTAGGAAGATTTCGATCCTAGGGATATTGGTTGATCGTCGCTACGAACTCCCAAAGTGAGACATGCATCGACATCTTCATTTGCATCTTCTCTTCTTCTCCGTTGCCGTGCAATCGCCCTTTCTTTGGTGGTTGCCGGCGTTCCTTTTTGCATCCATATCACCGAATTAAAGTTGCTCGTAACCTAATAATCAACCGCTTAATCCGAACGAATTGTTGAAAATGAATTGTTGATGGTGTACCTTTCTTTTTCCCGGATAATGTTTCCCTGCATGTCGAGACTCTGCCCAAATATTATAAAAATATTAATATAGGTTCTAAATAATATTATCTAGCATCCTATAAAATTTGGTAACGATCGGAGTCACCGTTAATTTTCTAAAAATGAAACTAGGTTCATTTTGATTCGAAGGACCCCTAACCCTTTTGCATGTTAAATGTTTTTACACCAAAATATTCTAAATATTTAGTTGAACAACTTTTGTGTTGATGTCTAAGCCATCCAAATGACGAATACATAAAGAAAGTAATTTTTGAAGGTTAAATGAATATTTTTATTATTCTTGGAACTAAAGTTAAGAGATATTGATATTAGGGAACTCTAAACAGAAATCTGAACGCACCTTAACATCAGGAAAATATTTGTAGGAATATTCTCCGAAGAAGCTAACTTAAGATTCGGACCCGAGAATCGAGAAAACGAGTAATTGGTAAAGGTGGGGATTCTTTATTTCTTTAATATTATCTCTGAGCTTGTTTAGCTCATGTTCTTCAAGTGCAGGCTTGTTCAGGAAACTTTGTGTGTCTCGGACTTTCATGTTTAAGGCTCTTATATTTACGATCGGGCTTCTTGATTGGTCTAACACATCAATTCGAGAAGTTGTGTACACATGAGACAAGAGGAGTGGGTTGATCACCACAAATCTTGATCTCCAGCAGATGGGTTTGCTTACAACTTATGTAGGCCGCCCTGCAAATAGCAGATGGGTTGCGTACGTTCTTCGTATGTAGCCCTGCACCTAGCAGATGGGTCGCACACGGTGTTCGTGTGTTGCCCTGCAAATAGCAGATGGGCCCGCATTTATATGCCGCCCTGCAAATGAAATGAGAGTAACATGAACTTCCGAAAATGGGCCGGCCGTGTCAAGGAATCGGTTTTACGGAAATCGAATTCCATTTCTTTCTATTCTCCCTACTTATTCCTGATAACCTGCTATTCTTATTTGCGGCATAATCACACTGAGTGCTTGTTGTACTCAGCCCTGCAGAACTTTCTTTGTTTTGCAGATTGGGAGCCGGAGGCGTAGTGACGGAGAAGAGAGAGAGAAGAAGGAGGAATCAAGAGACGATGGAAAATAAAACTTAAAACCGTTAGCCCTTCTCGTTCTTATATTTTATTTTACGTTATGAACAAATCTCCTACGTCTTATCTTTAAAACGTAGCTTACCCTGTCATCACTAAAACTCTTAAGTTGTTATTGGTTTAAATAAATGAAATGGAGGTTATAGTTTTAGTTAAGTTAAAAGAGTCTAAAGTTCGTTAAGTTTATTTCGTTATATTTCGTATTGTTATTCGATAGGAAATTTGAAAGTTTATATTCTTATTCTTTAAAAACTTAACTTTTATAAATAAACTTAGAATTTATTTTATAAAACTTGACGTTTTGAAAATACGAATTTATATAACAAAAACCTTAACGATTTTATAATAAAAACTATAACATTTTATAAAATGAAAATTCATTTACTTCTTTCGCTTCCGCTATTTAAACGTAACTCTGATGCATGTTAGATAATTCAAATTTACTTTAAAATCGAAGATTGAATATTATGGATCCAACTGTAGTGCGGTCTGGTCCGCCATGGTTGTTATGATTTCTTATATACTTTGGATCCTACTGTAGAGCGGTCTGGTCCGCCTCGGTAGTTACATTTATGTTAAATAAATTGGATCCGATGATGGCGCGGTCTGGTCCGACCTCATCGTTATGGTTTATGTACTTGGTTAGCTGATGAATAGTCTTTTGGTATTTACTACGACTTGATCCTGGTATAGGGGAGATGCTGCCCAAATTTCCGGGCTAAACTAAAACAAATTTTAATTAAAACTAATTAAAATTAATTAAAATATGATTTCTCCCTTTTTATTTTACCCTTCGTTGCATTCCGATTTAATTGTTTATATTTAAATTAATTATTTTTAGAGTTAGGAAAATCGGGGTGTGACAGTTTTATTTTAAATCGGTGAGATAATAAGGTGCCGATAAGATTAGGATTCGTTTTCTTGTATTTTTTGATTTTTTGCATTGTATTGTTGCTGGAAAATCAAGAGATTGATGGGAGATCGAGATCCGAGGACGAACTCGAAGACGATGGTGATGGTGATGACGGCCGCGGACGGCGGCGCGTCGGCCGACGCACGATGGTGGCAGCGGAGCTCGCGGCTGTTTTGGTGCTGCTGCACCTCGTTGTTCACAGCGGCTGAACCCTAGGGTTCATCCAAGGGTTCAGGCGACGCCGGAACGAGTGGCGGCGGCTGGTGCAGCGCGGCGGCTGAAAACCCTAGGGTTTTTCGGGCCTGCCGGCGCTGCTGTAGGCCTGAACCGCGGCTGCCCGTTGGTCCAGTGCTCGGCTCGACGTCGGGACAAAACCGTGATGGCGCCGGACGACCAGTGGCGGCGCGGCAGGGGCTGCGGCGGCAAGTTGCAGCAGCGGTGGCCGAAACCCTAACGGGTTTTTAGCTCGCGCGCTGCTGGGCTCATTCCCATGGCCCGACGGCGGTCAGACGATGACGAGGAGGCACGGACGATGGCGAACAAGAGGTCCGGTGGTCGGGGGACCACCGGCGGCGGCGGCTGTGGGGTTTCAGACGGCAGCAGCGGCGGCTAGGGTTCTACCCAGCGCGCGCCCCGCTGCCGGACATCCCTACGACAGCTGAGGCTCCAGCCCAGCACCTCCGGTGGTGCTGGGGACGCCGACGAGCCAGTGGGAGCGTGTGGTGGCATTCCAGCCACCGGCGGTGGCTCGCGGCGGCGACGCTACAAGTTTGCAGCAGATAACGGCGATGACGACTGCGGTTTTGGCGACGGCGATGAGCGGTGGCTCGGGCTGGGCTGCAATGGATGCAACCAGCCCGGATTTAGCCTTGTCGGGCTCGTCGTGAGCCAAGACGGCAGCCCCGGTGCGTGCCGCGGCAGCGCGTGAGTTGCACGCGTGGCTCGGTGGCGGCACGTGGCCGATTTTTTGAACGACAAGCTTCTTCTTTTAACGTTCAGCCCATGACGTTGATGACGGCTAGGGTTTTCTGAAACGTTGGCATGATCGTCGACGGTTAGGGTTTTCGTACCCTAGTTCGTTTCGAAAATTCATTTTCCATTTTTGGTAATTAGGGTTTTCCGCGCCCTAGTTAATTCGAACAATTACTAATTTTGGAAGGAGGACTTGAAGACCGGGGTTGACTTCCAATTGAAGATTGAAGACCGAAGCTTGTTCCGGATTTTTTTATTAAATGTAATAGATAGGGCTTTCTATTCCCGGCCGGCAGCCTATTTATTTATTTAATTATTTGCATGCTATCGATGATTTAAATTACGCAATGAGATGATTAACATGTTTTGCAAGTTATAGTTGCTTTTCATTGTTTGCGTAATAGAAATAACATGCATAGGGGTCATAGCATGTCGGTTTTATGATTTCAATGCGAGCATGTTTTATTACTTGCGCTTAGAAATCATGCGATAGGACTTAATTGTCTATGTGCTACGTTGTCACACAAACCCTTAAAAAGGCTAAGAGGTAAATTTAATCGATTATTTGTTAATTGATTTAGAGGACCTCCGTATTTGGTTTAAAGATGAAATAATTAGCATTCGTGTTGACCTCGGGTCTTCCTCCCTATAGGAGATGCAGTTATGGATTTCATAGGTTTAGACTTCAAAAGGATAATTTGATTTAAAATGAAATAATTAGCATTCGCGCTGACCACGGGTCTTCCTCCCTATAGGAGACGCTAATTATAGAATTCATTGGTTAATTCAAATTGATAATATTGAAAAATGATTTTATAAAGGTAATTCCTCCCTTCGGTAGGAATGGAATTAATTTTTTGGAATATTAAAATATGGTTATAGCTTAGCTGCTTATTGATGAATCCTCCTGAAGAGGTCACTTCTCAACTTAGCAGGGTCCTGAGGCACATGTTATTATTTCTTTGTTTCACAAAGGTCCATGTGATGGGATAGGAAATAAAATGACTGCGATCATGGTCGAGAAATTTATTGGTAGCATCCGCGTGAAGTGGACTATTTGTAAATAGTATCAGGCTACTCGTTTGTTGGTTCAATGTTATTTTAGGGTTTTTAACATTGATAACATAAATTATTTTTGCTTATGAGTTGTTTATTTACTTGTTATAATTTCAGCTATGTCTATTGTTTCTATTCGCGTGAAGATTTGTCGTTTAGCTTATTCCGATAATGTTCCAGATTCCTTTCAATTTCGACTACTTGGCATCCTAGCACGGAGAGAGATAAGTTTCTTAAGGTTTGAGGATTTCCTCAACTTGAAGAAATTTCTTAAGAGATTCAAGAATCTAGTGTTGATGTATGTGTCATATGGTGGCGTTATGTCGGGAAAGACAGTATGTGAGGTTCTCCTTGCATGTTTCCCAAGATGGTTCTTGGCTCTAAGAGATGCAGTTGTCCAGAACCATGTCATTTAATTACCAGGATCCAATTGCCCTAATGGAGGAGTTGCTCGTGGTTGACAGGGAGATGATTGACCAGTTGCAAGCTGCTTATGAGATGGACAGGATCTTCTGGGATCATTCTCTTGATGAAAATGTAGATGTTAATCAACATTTTTCGGTTGAGGATAACGAGACCGTCATAGATGACTATCTTTAATCACTCAGAATTGTTGATTTTGGTTTTGAAGGACTCGTTCATGATGTGAATGAGCTGAACTCTGATCAACGCGTTCAGGAGGTGAATCATGCCAGTAGGAAAAGACCTCCAATCGTGAAGGTCTATGAGAGAAGGAACAAGAAGTTGAAGATAGATGGAGGTATGTCACACTCTTGTAACATGAAAACCAAATTATACTAGTTCAGTCCTCGCGGACGGATTTAACTAGTGGTTACTAATTATGGTTTGTTGCAATCTTTGTAGGTTCAGCTACGAGGAAAGAGTAGGACGACTTCAAGTTCTTGAGCTCGACAAGCATGATTCGGATGATGCAGTTGTCCATAAGACTTGAAGAATTTCATCTTACGTTTTATCTTATTTTTGGATATTAGATTCTGACTTATTACTTTTTCACTACATTAGTTGCCTTATTTTGGCGGATACTTATGTTTTTGGATATTGATGGATGATTGATTTCTTACATTGTATTAGGGATTTATTTCTTTAATACTGGTTGTTTTGATATATCATTCATAGTGGGAGTAATAACTGTGAATCTTGAGAATATTCCAAAATGTGTTATGATAAATGTTAAAACTTCTTGTTCAAGATTGTCTTTTAATAAAGTACTACTTCACTATGTTTAAATCTATTTCTTCTCCTTATTTGAAATGAAGTGATTAGCATTCATGTTGATCATAGATTTCATTGTGATTTAAAATGAAATAATTAGCATTCGCGCTGACCTCGGGTCTTCCTCCCTACGGAGATGCTAATTATGGATTTCATTGGGTAAATCTGTTCGGAAATAAGGATACTTTGCACACGTGGTGTTGCAAATTCAAGATTAGATTTAGTGATTAGTTGGATAAGTAGTCACTTTCAAGAAAAGACAAGTATTTATTCTTGATTAACATCCAAGAATAAATGGATTTATGGATTGGAACATTATAAGGCCGGAAGTACAAGACAGATAGCCACAAGGATCTGCCTAAAGATTATTTAAAGATCCTTGTCACAGTGGGAGTATTTTCGGGTGTGTCTAAAAAATTATGAATTGTTCATCGAGAAATCTAATTTCTTGGATAATGAACAAACCAGGTTGACTGTTAAGGATTAGTTAGATAAAAGTTGTTGCATATCATTGATTAGTCTATGAGTTTCAGACTCGGAAGATTTGCAGTTGTATGCTCATATTCGTTGAGGACATACATAAGGAAACATGGATGGAGTTTTTCACTCAAAAGTTCTATGTTTCGGGGCAAACACATTGAAATGTGTAGTTCAATGATTAAAGCACTCATTTGTCAGACAACACAGATAAACTCATTTATGAAATGTGTTGACAAATGGTACATCTTTCATCTACAAAAGACGTTAAAGTGGTTGTCTTGTACATTGTGTGATAATATTACTAGCACCTGGCAACAATGTGAAAGTATTATCTGACACAATAGGTGGTGATTATCCGAACAGTTTTGAATGAAGGTTAGGAGTAATGTTGGATATATCCTACGGATAGTATAACATTATTTAAGTACTCTTCATAGACTACTGTTTTGGCAAAGTTTGCAATACACCTGGATATTGCATAAAGAGCCAGATATATGTTAATGCTTAGTGCATAGTAACGGATATAGTCTATCATTCTTAAACGTTTGAGGACACGAATAATCGAATTATAGCTAGAAATGACGTTATCGACCTTATTTTATGTATTCACGTAGAAAGCGGAATTATCTTGAGGATTCTCACGCAGTGGAATGCTGAGAGGGAGCTAGATAATTTTGGGCTTTGGCTTCGTGAATTGGCAATAATCTCAAATTTGCTAGAATTCTTACACCCCTGGAAGAATTCTAAGTGCAGTAGCAAATTTATGGGATTTGGAAATGCCAGTATCAACATAGTGAGTAACGAATATTGAGGCGATGTCGCAGGAAAATAGAAACACTAGAGGAATGTACGATGATGGTTCCTTCACTAAGTGTAACATGTCAGGTATACCGTAGCACGTGGCTGACGTTGTCTTAGTGAGCCTCCTGATAGGGACAAATATCAGCCTTGCCACGTGGCGCTCTTCAGTGCTGACTAGACCATCCTCCCAGGAGCCTTAGATGACCTGCTCGGTACAGATGCTAGGCTCGCATAGAGGCCGTGAAGTGTTGGGCAGACCCTGGCTTATGCAGAAGGTATCTCGATCTTGCTGGCATCTGCTGGAGCTTGAGGATCTGCCAAACACGCAGTCCGCATAACTCTACGTACCTTAGGGTGAGGACCACTAAATTGATGACGAAGGGAATCTTGTCTCCTTAGAAATTCCTCTCTTGTCCTCCCCTGACACGGGCATTCACCTTTCTGTCCTTTCAACATCTATAAATATTAAATGAACTCGCCCTTTCGAGGGGGATAATTTTTGAGACACACGCACTTTTTCATTCATACTCGGCTCTGCACTCTCGCAAGCTAGAGCAACAGGAGCCCTTCTTCAAGGATTCCTCTTCTCCCATCACTCCCATCTGCATTCTCCTCGGCAAAAGGGGGACTCTCGACAGCTTAAGCCGGAGGTATAATTCTCGTTACTGAGGGAGGACGAAGCACGAAGGCGCCTTGCGTTCTCTACTTCGCCCTCTTCTTTCCCCCTTGTTTTTCTGCCCAAGCGAGCTCTAAGCTCCATGGATTTAACTGATTTTGTGGCTAAAAAACTCTTTGTTTAATACTTAGCTTAATCATCTCTTTTATGTCTAAAGGAAGACGATCTGTAGAAAATGAGTTACTAAGGCTAATGAATCGCACGAATCTCTTATCTATTGTTGTTGTAATCCCTGACACGTGAATACTCCTTACAAGTTTGATGAATAATCACATAATTGTTGTAGATCTTCAACCCGGATCTATCAACTGGCGCCGTCTGTGGGAAATTTTGAGTTTAAGACGTTGATTTCCTTTCTTATACGCGGATTTTTAACTTGTTATTTGTAATGTTGTTGAAGCTTTTGAGTCTGAAACGTTAACTTCTTCGGTATTACTGGAATTTTAGCTTGTTATGATAATATTGTTATGAATTTTCTCTGTTACTTCCTTGCGCAAGAGACACCCGAGAGAGGGATGTTGGAATGAATGTGTATTCGGTGTTAGTTAAGTAGTCTTCTTAGAAAACTTGGATATGAATACTGTGAATTAATTTCAGTGAAGTCTCCCATGATGTTGAGCCGTGAAATCGGAGGCAATCTTAGGATTATGTTCTCCTCATAATATAAATTGTGATAACTGATTTGTTGGGAATTGTTAAGAACAACATGTTAAGGGGGAACCTATTAGGGACACTTCATTGTTTTGATTTGATCCCAAAACCCCAAAGCGTTTTGTTCCCAAGCGACCCATTTTGATGTAGTTAATAAGTTAGAATTTTTCTAAGCCTACTCTGTTAGGATGGCTCTTTAATTTACTTAGATTATAGGCTTCAAAAGTTCAAGTGAAGGCCACTCGCTTGAGTGTGTTCTTCGAAGCGAAGCAAGTCTAGCAAGCCGAAGTGAAGCGTGCCGAAGAATAGTATAGCGAAGCGAGCGCTACAGTAGATTCAAAGTGAGTCTGCCAAAGCGAAGCGAAGCGAGCGCTACAGTTCAAAGCCAAAGCAAAGCGAAGCGAGTGCTGCAGTGTAAAGTCAAAGCTAGTCAGCAATTTCCAAAGTAGTCACCAGGGAACTTTATCTCCCGAAGCGGCTCACTACAAAATGACTACGAAGTGACTCAACTAAAGCAGACGCTACAACTTCATAGCGAAGCGAGCCACTACCTACCAGAAAGCGACAGCGCGACTCCCGCCCATATTTTGAACTCCAGTCAACAGGAGATTGTAGCATTAATTACAAGATCTCCACGTGTCGAAAGAGGAGTGGGGCAGAGGAGTTGACTGCCAGGCCGACAAAGGCACCACAACAGTACTGGCTCGCTCCAGTTACTGTTAGGTTTGTAAGTTAGCCATTTTTGGCAAACAGACAAACTGGCGCATCTGTAAAAGCATCCGCCTGTGCAAGTACTGTCGAGAGGAGGAGGGACAAGGCCACCCAACCAAGCAACGGATCTCAGCCAACCCTCCGCCTATAAATAGTGAAGGATCACAACGTGAAGAAGTAGAACACTACTTGAGCATTCGAGCGCATACAGCAAACAAACACTCCCAAGCCTTTGAGCAAATCTTCGAGTCTTTGTTTCCAAGTGTTCTCCGAGTTTCCAGTTCATTGGAACTCGTCTTCACAACCTTCACACTTAGAGTCTAAGCCCACTTCAAATATCCAAGCTTAGAAGGAGAGCTCTAGCCTACTTTGCATCTACTGTAAAGAGCTCTTCATAGTGTGTTCGTCTACCAAAAACCCTAAACTCTGTCTGTTAGGTTTTTGAGTCGTCGTTAGGTTGTCTAGATCCAAGACTCTTCTTTCATCGATTGAAGAAGTCTCGATCATAGAGTTTAGATCCAAGCTTGCACCTACATCGTTTGTGTAAAGCTCGATCGAAGCTAGGCTGTAAGGAGAGCCCGTAATCTCCCTGTCTGTGTTTTGACTGAAGTAAGTGAAGCTTCCAGTCTTTGTTAGGTTTGTGTAGTAAACCCGCAATCACTACGTCTGTCGTCGGATCCAGGCAAGTGAAGCCCGATCTTGACCAGGCTTTTGAAGAGCCCGAAATCTTCAAAGTTCTTGAGTAAAGAGAACAGTCGCCATCGTGCAACAAGTGGACGTAGGAGCTTTATCTCTGAACCACTATAAATCTCTGTGTCGTACATTTCTCTAACCCTTATCTCTTTACCGTATTTGATTATCCATTGCACTTGCATCTAAACAAACGAACTTGGATTTTTAATTACTTAGGAAAATATTTTAGCTCACCGAATTTCCGCATATACGAGTAAAGACTCCCTCTTGATCAAGTCCTTACTTCGGTCAAGCAGGCAAGCTACGTACTGTAGATCTAGCTTCACCTAGGTCTTAAGTTTCAAGCGAGCTCTTTACTTGTCACTCTGAGTTAAAGGGAAAAAGTTGAAAAACTTGAAATACGTATTCACCCCCCTCCCCCCTTCTACGTATTTCCCTATTAACAAACCGGGACCAACAAGTGGTATCAGAGCAGCGGTTCTTTCGAGCCTCTGCTTTGCATACCTGAAGCGAGCCCCCACTCGCTTCACGTTGTCTCACTGAACCGGATCCTATTTTCCTAAGTGCATCAAAACCTCACCCACGCATATTGCACTTACTGCTGATAGTTTGCTATGTCTACATACAGCGCATCAAATCTTCCACATCTCGATCGAAGGATACGAGACATGGAGTTTCCGAGTCGAGAGCTTCCTATGCTCCATCCACGACCGGATGTAGGAAGTCATAGAGGACGGACCAATCGAAATCAAGAAAGCCATATCTGTGAACGTCCCAGCTGCTAAAGGATGCGAAGCTCATGTTCGACAAACATACGTAGAAAAGGACAAAGATGAGTACACTCCGAATGACTTCAAAATCGCCAACCTCGACAAGATTGCACGCCACACGATGCAGAGCACCGTGTCGGATGCCTATCTACCACGGATGAGGAAGTGCGCAACGGCGAAGGAAATGTGGGAAACCCTAGCCCTCATTTCTCAAGGAACGGACAAGATCAAAGAGAACAAACTCGCCGTTCAGATGCGGGAGTTTGAGAGTCTAATAATGAAGCCAGGAGAGTCTATCGACGCCTTCGAGCTGAGAGTTACAAACATTATTGCAACTCTCAACTCGCTTGGGAAGGAACTCACAGATAAGGAAGTCAACCTGAAGATTGTCCGAGCTCTCACGAGGAAGTGGCAGACAATGAAAGAACTGTACCTAGCTACCAAGGATCTTTCAAAGCTCACACCGGAGATTTTGTTCTCCGAACTTAAAGCTCATGAATTCGATCTGAATCGAATGAATCTCGACGAAGAGGATGAAGCTCCCACGACATCAAAAGGTGTAGCGTTCAAAGCTGCTGAAGGGCCAAGCGACCAGTCGCTAGCCAAGATGACGAGGGAAGAGCTGGAAGAACATATTGCGTTCTTATCCAAGAACTTCAACAAAATGAACTCTCGAGTGGGCAAATACAAAAGATTCTACATGCAATACAAAGGGAGGAGCACTGACGCTCGAGAAGGAAAAGGGAAGAGAGAAGATACAACCAAACCGATCTCAAGGGACATGATGGAAGTAGAGTGCTATCACTGCCACAAGATGGGCCACTACAAATCCGATTGCCCAAAGCTGAGTGCGAAGGAGCGAGAGGAACTGAAAGCAAAGAGGGATGCTCCAAGGCGAGCGCTCGTAGCGAGTGAAGTGCCGGTCGCTTCAACTGAAGATCCAGCAAGCGACTCCGATGCATTCACAGATCCCAACTCCAGTGAGGGTGAGGATCTTGGACTCATGGCGCTCACCGACGAAGAGACCGGAGAGGTATTTATCTATCCCTCACCTAGTTCAATTACACTCGCACACACTCACCAAGAGGAAGCTAATTCCTCAACATGGAGTGAGTTGCTTGACAAGCACATTAAATTGTCAAGTGACCACGAAGTGCTGCAACAAGCTTTGTCTCAAAGCGAGAAGGAGAACCGAAAGCTAGCCACTGAGCTTGACCGAGTCAAGCTTAACTTAAGGGCTATGACTAGTAAGTTCGAGGATCTCTTCGCGAGACATCAAAGCTTGGAAGGAAGGTATGAAGCCCAGTCCGCTCTAGTTGCCAACTTGAACAAAGCCTCATATGCTAGGCAGGCACTAGAAAGCTCACTTCTACCTTTTGGTAGAAAGGGAGGACTCGGATATGAGGGTGGACCTTCCAAGCCGACTGTCTTTGTTGGTGCCTCTCACACGACACCATCAGTCACTTTGGAAATGCCCACTGCATCCAAAGCGACCACCAACAAAGATAAAGGCCAAATGGCTGAGGACCCTAAGAAGAAGCCAATGAAGATGTATATATCTTCAAGGGCTGAAACTATGGGCAAGCAAAGACCAACTGTCCCTAGCACTCACAATGCTAAAGCTTACCAATCCAAAGGTAAAGGAACACCAGTTGTAGCTTCTAAGCCTCAAGCCAAGACACGAGAGACAAAGGATCTCCCTTTCAAGAAAAGGAGTAATGTCTATGTGTCACGTTATCCGGACTGGAGATGGTCCAACCGGACTAACGTTGAGGGGGAAGAATTCGAAGCACCAAGAAGGCCGCTTCGAACTCCCAAGGTAACTCAAGCGAGTCGGGGTCAAAACCCTAGTTGGACCGCTTCGAGAAAACCTAGCGAGCCGCTTCGACAGACTATAAAACCTAAGTCAGTCTCTAAGCCTATAGCTAATCCGAAGCGAGTCGCTTCAGGATACAAGCCAAAGGGTAAGAGCATGGGTATGCCTGAAGCGAGCCGCTACCCCTCTTGCACACACTGCTGCACGTGTGAAGCTGCTTCAAAGCAGAACACCAGGTTTTCAAAGGTCGAGAAGCCCAAGACACAAGCGTCATCTCAAAAGAGAGTGAAGCAAGTGTGGGTACCTAAGGGAACTAACCTGCAAGGACCCAAACTGATTTGGGTACCAAAATCTGTCTAATTGCAGGTGAGCGCCGTGGATCCCATGCCAAGTGAGGGTCAACAAGTATGGTACTTCGACAGTGGATGCTCAAGACACATGACCGGCATGAAAGCTCTACTTCACGACTACATATAGAAGAAGGGTCCACACGTCACTTTTGGTGATAATTCTCGAGGAAGCACTAAAGGGTACGGCGCACTGAGAGTTGGAAAGCTCACAATTGAAGAAGTCTCCTACGTGGAAGGACTTAAGCGCAACTTGTTATCCATTTCACAATTCTGTGACAAGGGATACAAGGTGGAATTCATTTCCAACAAGTGCATAGTGAAAAGCAAGCTCACATCCCAGATTGTGCTAACTGGAATCAGACAAAGGAACGTCTATATAGCACAATGGGACAGCTGCAAAGAGGAGACGTGCTTAGTAGCAAGGAGTGCTACAGAAATAGGATGGCTATGGCACAGACGCTTGAACCATCTCAACTTCAAAGCCATCAATCGCTTAGCTCGAAAGGGCTTGGTGCAAGGCATACCGAATGAAGTCTTCATTAAAGACCATCCTTGCTCACCATGCCAACGAGGGAAGCAGACGAAGAAGCACTTCGCCAGTCTCGAAGAAGCGTCATCAAAGCGAGTGCTCGAGCTGCTTCATATGGATCTGTTTGGTCCAGTCACTCCAGTTAGTGTGAATGGAAGAAAGTACACTCTAGTCGTAGTCGACGACTTCTCTCGCTACACTTGGGTTGTATTTTTCTTCAGCAAGAAGGAGACACTGACCAAACTGCCACAACTGCTCAAGCGATTGGCAGTAGAAAAGAATCAAGCTATTGTGACCATCCGCTCTGACAAAGGCACAGAGTTCTTAAATTCTACCATTGAAGCTTACTGCACGGAGCATGGCATAGCACATCAGACCTCTTCAGCACGCACACCACAGCAGAATGGAGTTGCTAAAAGAAGAAATCGAATCATCAAAGAAGCCGTCCGAACCATGATTGCAGACTCGAAGCTTCCGATGAAGTATTGGGCTGAAGCTGCCAATACAGCATGCTACACGCAGAATCGAACGCTTCTCTGCAAACGGCACGACAAAACACCATATGAAATATGGACAGGGAGAATTCCTAACATATCTTACTTTCATATTTTTGGTTGTAGGGTCTTCATCCATGACAATGGGAAGTCACAGTTGAAAGCCTTTGAAAGCAAAGCTGATGAAGGAATATTCTTAGGATATTCTACATCAAGCAAAGCTTATAGGGTGTTCAATTGCAAAACCCTAATCGTGGAGGAATCACCCCATGTCGTATTTGATGAGTCTTCTTTAAGTCTTCCACAGGAACAGGCTAACGCGAATGAGAAGAATCCAAGCAAGGAACCCTTAAGCTCACTCACTTGGGACATGCTCGAAGAAGATGATGAAATCAAAGATTCAAGCGAGCAAAATCCCAAAGGAGAAGGTGAAGCTGCCCCAAAGATTCCGGAAGCGAGTGCTGGCCGAGCACCCAATCCAGTCGCTTCAGATGGTGAAGCGAGTGTCCAGGAAGAAGATGGAGATGAAGCTGGCAGATCCAAGCGTGCATGGCTCAAGGATCACTCACCAAGTCAAATCATTGGAGATCCATCCAAGGGTGTAGTGACCAGAAGTCAAGTGTTTGGAGAAAGTGCCATGTTCAGTTGCTTTCTCTCAAACATCGAGCCGTCATGCGTGGAAGAAGCCCTAGCCGATTCAAATTGGGTGATTGCCATGCAAGAAGAGCTGAATCAGTTCACCAGAAACGATGTATGGTACCTCGTGGATCGTCCCAAATTTCAGCATGTGATTGGCACCAAATGGGTGTTCGAGAACAAGACGAACGAGGACCACAACGTTGTGAGGAACAAGGTGCGTCTCGTTGCTAAAGGCTACTGCCAAGAGGAAGGAATTGACTTTGATGAAACCTTCGCTCCAGTGGCACGGCTTGAAGCGATCAGATTATTTCTAGCCTATGCAGCGGCCAAGAAATTCAAAGTGTATGAAATGGATGTGAAGAGCGCGTTTCTCAATGGTGAATTGAAGGAAGAAGTGTATGTGGAGCAGCCACCGGGTTTCGAGCAAGGAGATAAAGTGTATCGATTGAAGAAAGCCCTATATGGATTAAAGCAAGCTCCCAGAGCTTGGTATGATACTCTTTCTCAATTCCTAGTGGATAATGGTTTCCACAAAGGGAAGATAGATCGAACCCTATTCACCATCAATCATGGAGATGATATGCTATGGGTTCAGATCTACGTGGACGACATCATATTTGGATCACCAAACTAGTCGCTTAGCGAGAAGTTTGGAGAGCTTATGAAGACCAAATATGAAATGTCAATGATTGTCTTGATGAGCTGCTTTCTAGGTCTTCAAGTGAAGCAGCAGGATGATGGTATCTTCATCAATCAAGCTAAGTATACTCGAGATATGCTTGCCAAGTTCGGTGTTCAGCATGCCAAAGCTGTGAAGATTCCGATGAACACGAACTGGAAGATGGAGCCAGACATAGATGGGAAGTCTGTGGATGCTACAGACTATCGAGCCTTGATCGGATCCCTTCTATATCTCACTGCAAGTAGGCCGGATATAGCTTTTGCAGTTGGAGTCTGTGCTCGCTTCCAAAGCAACCCCAAGCACAACCATCTTGAAGCTGCCAAAAGAATTCTTCGATATTTGAAGGGCACTGTCAACATGGATCTGTGGTATCCAACGGAGGACAATTTGGAGCTCACTGGATATTCAGACGCTGACTATGGAAGGTGCCGAATTGATAGGAAGTCAACCTCGGGCACTTGTCAGTTCTTGGGAAGCAAGCTGATCTCATGGTTCTTGAAGAAGCAGACGAGTGTAGCCACTTCAACGACTGAAGCCAAATATATGGCCGCTGGAAGCTGCTGTTCTCAAATTCTATGGCTTCGTCAGCAGTTGAAGGATTACAATGTTGAAACAAGTGAAATTCCTATATTCTGCGACAACAACAGTGCGATCTGCATCTCTCAAAATCCAGTGCTTCACACCAGATGCAAGCACGTGGAAATCCGACATCACTTCATTCGTGATCATGTCGAGAAGAAGGATATCATGCTCGAGAAAATCCATACCGATCTCCAGCGAGCAGATATCCTCACCAAGCCCCTAGCTGAGTCTCGTTTCAACCAGCTATGCATGGAATTAGGGTTATTAGACCCTGGTGAAGAATGCTAGTTCCAGGATGCACGAAGGAGTGATCGCTCGTTCTCTTGTGCGTCACTCGCTTCGGATCTTCACCAATTCAAGCGAGTCACTTCAAATTCCACTCACTTGAAGAAAATGAAGTAAGGTGGAGAAAGGTGGAGTATTGGAAGAAGTTCCCTACCAACTTATTGGAATTGTTAAGTATATGGTTAAGGGGGAACTAATGCTTACTCTCGGAGCAAACTACTTCCAAAGCGAGCAAAGAATGCTGCTATCTTGAATTCTGCATCACTTCAATTTGCCCTAGCTTGGGTCAAAGCGAGTCGACTGCAGATTCATTCTCTAGTTTAAAAGAAGCTTGAAGGTTTACCTTTTTCTACAAAAGATTGCAGGGCTGGTGACATGCTTCTGCGTAAAATACGAGATTGTCTTGTCAGAGCATTCTCATTGTCATCCTGTCCATTTCTGCTCTGAGATAAGGACTTGTACTCATCCCCCATTCGTCGTGAATAAATACACTTACGTGATGCTCCCTTCGGGTTGTAGTAAGCTTGTGTACTATATTCACTTTCTCCCCCATTCACTTCGATGGAGGACGCTCTAATTCGTAGAGGAAGATGAATGCCATGAAGACCAAGTCCAACAAGGAATGACCATCAAGTGGAATCAATTCAACTAGATAAAGTCTTCAATAAGTGGTATCAATCTCCTACGATGTGAGATTGACTGGTAAGCATTTCAATTTTTAGTACACTAAGTGAGTCGAAGCGTGCTAGAAACCTTCACTCACTACGTGGAAAATATGAAATGAATCTGACACAAATACAAAGAGGAAAACATTCTTGTTTATCCTCGAAGTATGTAAGTCAGAAACATTTTAAATAAAGCAAAGAAGTTTCATTTCTTCATTCCAGTCACTACAGATGGCCAAGCGAGTGCTACGTCACTCAAAGCTAGCCATCGCAAGCGAGTACGGAACAGTCACTCAAGCGAATGCCTCTCAAGCGAGTCAAGGCCTAGCGGCCCAACTCAAAGCGAGCGGACACGAAGCGAGTATGAGCTGTCTGCACTCGAGTGCAAATTTTACTTTCTGCCAAGCATTTAATGCAGGTTCACGTACGGCGAAAATATCGGGCGCGTGGTTCTCACTTTGAATCGGAAGCGGGAAAAGATGGAGAAGATCCAGCCGTCGAATCTTAACAGTCCCTGATCTACAGCCGTTGGATCAGCGCCGTATAAGACAAACCAATCACAGCAGGCCACGTGGAGACGCCGAGCAAGTGGCGGTTCACTTTTACTGTGATGACGCCGGACACATCAGATCCATCACCGCACGTCCGCCGCCTACCTACAGGACTTACGGTGATATTACCGTCTTACCCCTGCCATGTCAGCCAAGACCTAATTCTATATATATGGGACTTCGCTGAACTGCAGAACCTTTCACAGCCTTCAAAAATTGCCATTCTCGTGCTTAGATCTGCAACATCTGCAACTCACGAGTCTCGTCCATTTTTTGTCGATAAAACTCCGTTCAAAATCTCTCTTTTTACACCATGGGAAAGAAGCAGAAGACAGAGACGATGGAGGAGTTTTTGACGGAGGTCGATAAACACATAAATGTCGAGCCCCATCTCGACCCTGTCATCGTAGAAGTGAACGGATTCTTCCGTAGAGCCGTGACCACGGCCGGTCTATGGAAATTCGTGACGGCGATTCCGTCAAAAATTCTGGCCAAAGCGGTGGGTGAGCTCCTGCTGAATTTGAAGAAGGAGCAGAATACATCCTCATTCACTGATCCACAGACCAGGAAGCCGGTGGAGGTGGATATGAGTGAACTCATCGGCGCGTTCGACTTGCCGAGAGAAGGAGGAGACTCACTGCTGGATTTGGGTCTTTCGGCCGGAGTCCAATATGGCCGATTTGCAGCCGACGGAGCAGATCCAAATTTCAAGGAGGCCAGTATTCGTTATAGCTTGAAGGCTCCCTTCAATCATATCTGCGAGCTCTTCTCGAAGAGCATTGCATGCTACATTCGAACTCTAGATACCCTCTCTGAGACGAAGTTAATCGCCACCGCAGTTATTGTCGACAGCCTTACCGGAACCAGCTTCAATTGGCATGGTTGGTTTCTCAAACAAATTCACGAAGCAGCTGACGATTTTGCGTTCGTGAAGGGAAGCACCGATCACATTCTCCGCAAGGGGAAACTGAAATTTTTCTCTAGGCTATCTGCTGCCTTGGAAGAAAAATATCCGGACAAAGTTTGGCCGGAATCCGACATTGCCGTCTACAACAAACAATCCATCTACTATGACAAGTGGAGAAAAACCAAGACTCTGGTGGATTTGGGACTTCTTGAGATTGAAGTGCCCGTTGCAAGACCGGTTGCCGAAAGGCAAGCCGAAGTGAGCCAAGCTAGGCGGGTCGCTTCACCCGGGAAGCGAGCCGCGCCCAAGCGAGGCAGGAAGATGAAGCGAGTCACTTCGCTTGTCCAAGAAAGCGAGGCGGTGGAGAAGCCGCTTGAGGACATTGAAGTGACTCAACACCAATCCTCACCCATCAAAATCCAAACTTCCCAACCCCTAGTCCAAACCCAAACATTTCAAATACAAACCCAACCACTACCAGAAACCCAAACATCCTCCACAGCCCAACATCAATCCCAGAAATCACCCCTATCCCTACATGAAGAAGAAATCGGTTCTTCATTCCAAATACCTGAAATCCCCCTACACCATGTCGATCCAGTCGAAGCCTACACCACCTTTCAGCCATTCCAAACCCAACAAACACAACCACCACCTACTGAAGCCATCCAATTAACAGAAACCACAGAAGCCTCATCATCATCCCTATCCCCCTCGACATCGGCAGCTACAGCCGATACCGCCCAAACCACAGGAGAACTCACCATTGTCCCACAATTTGCACCTCTCGTTGTAACCGCGGAAATGCAAGCGATCAATCGCTACCTCAGAGATCGAGAGCAAGCTAAAGAAACCATCGACCTTCGCTATTCCAACGTCCCATGGAGCGACGAGTTCTACACCAAGACCGTCGACTTCCTAACCTATATTATATACCGTGGGACGGAATATTACAAGATTTTCAAACTAATGAAAGCCTTCACAGAAGAAGAATTGATCCAGTTGGAGGCCAAGCTGCTAAATTTCATTGGCGTAAACGGCTTCCACACTTTTCTAGAGGGCACCAGTGATAACCACATATTTAGCATGCTTTAGAGTGCGTCTCGATGCGTGTTTTGGTTCGGATTTGTGCTTAAATGAATAGGAAATGATAGGTTTTTACAATTTATCCATTTTCTATATGCTTTGCATTTTCTCTCGGTTTCCGTGCTGATTTCAGGTGTTGTGGCAATTTTCTGGGCAAGTTTGACTTATCCTATGTCAAAGAGGATCGAAAGAGGAAGCCGTAGCACTTTGCAGATTAATTTTCCGATGCCGGACGAGAGAGAACGAGCCAAAACCGTGAGAGCGCGCAAACTGTGAAATGTGGGCGGAAAATGCACGGGTCAAACGAAAATGGACTAGTCAACCCTTCATTTAACTTTCCAGAAATTACAGTTTTTACCCCACCTTCTCAACTTAAGTTTCTAGTATTTGCAATTTAGCCCCATTGCTTGGGAAAACTATAAATAGCTAGTTATTTTCCTTATTTGTCATCTTTTATGACTTGTAATTCACTCTTGCACTTCTACTTTAGAACCCTAGCTATTTCCCTCTTTCCTCTTTAGTATTTTCAAATTATGTTGAAGATTATGCTTAGAGTTTGAAGAGATTGTTGAAGATTTCTTCTCTACTTTTCATTCCTTGTCATTTACATTATGTTTTTGCTTATTGTTCATGGTTTGATGCTTAGATCCATGCTAGGCTAGATCCATTTGGGTTTCAAATGATGGATGGTGTGAATTAGGCTAGGATTTTATGGTTTTTGATGTGGATCTACCTTTCCTTTGAGTTGCCCTTGGATTTGATTGGATTTAATTGCATGAATGATTGACAACCATGAGTGCATACAAGGTGTTTGATGGAATGCCTAGGAAGCTTCCATTCATAGCACTTGGCATGAATCCTTGCTCATATTATCTAGTATTGATTTGCATTGCTCCTAGAAAGAATTATGTGAATTGATGTTAGATTAGTAGGCATTGTGCTTTTAGGAGTTGGTAATATGTTTAGAATGGTAAGCATGTTATTTAATCTACTAGTTATCAAGTCTTAGGAGGATGAGATAGCTTGCTTTATGTAATAATGCCACTCAAAGGAATTAAAATGGTTTGATACATCAAATGCCTAATCTTTAGCCTAATCACATCGGAAATCGTTTGAAACCTTATCTTCTTTACTTGTTCCTTTACTTGTTCTTTACATTCCTTGCCTTTATTTTTGCTTGTTATTTCATTTACTTAATGCATGCCTAGTTATAAAACACCAAACTCATGACCATGTGCTTAGATAGTATGATAGAGACTACGTGAACTACTTGATTGTCTATCGATACATTCACTCCTTGTGGTTCGACCCGGACTACTAGCTAGTTCGGTTATTGTATTATTGATAGGCTAGAAATAGCCGAGTCAATTTTTGGCGCCGTTGCCGGGGAGTGAATAGATTGATGATCAATAGTTTGTTTAGTCTCTTGTTGCTAATTTGAGCTTGTTTTTTTTTTTTTTTTTTTTTTTTTTTTTTTTTTTTTTTTTTTTTTTTTAGTTAGGATGGTATTGTGCTTGTTGATTCAAGCATTTTATTGGTCTATTTTTGATTTCTTTATTGGTGTGCTTGATAGGTACACACTTCATAGATCCAAGGTTAAACATGTGGAATCTTTCGTTTTGGATTATGAGAAGAGAGAAAGAACTTCCAAAGAGCAAGATGTGGAAATCAATCGGGAAGTGGAAGTTCTTAGGAAGCAATTGGAGGTTATGGAAGCAAGAATGGATGAGCAAAGGAGGAGAACTCAAGAGGTTCAATTAACTCCTATAATTGAGATATTCCAACCTCCAAAAGCTAGTTATCAAGGAAGAGAATGGGGCACGGTTGATGCACCTAGCTTTGAGCTCAAACCGGGTTTGATTCGTTTGGTTCAAGCAAATCAATTTGGAGGAGAAGTCACCGAGGACCCAAATGATCATCTATACTCATTCCTCGAAATTTGTGATACCCTCAAGCTCGAAGGAGTGCCAAATGACACAATCCGGATGAGACTCTTCGGATTTTCACTTCGTGACCGGGCTAAAGAGTGGTTCAAAGGTCTCAATGGGAAGTCAATCAAAACATGGGAAGACCTATGCAAAGCTTTTCTCTCAAGATACTTTCCACCTTCCAAGGTACAACATCTAATCTCGAAAATTTATCGGTTTTCACAACATGAAGATGAGATGATAGTTGATTGTTGGGAGAGATTCCGTGAGCTCTTAAGGAAATGCCCTCCACATGGCCTAGATGAGAGTCGACAAATCTTCATCTTCTATGGTGGTTTGACTTCACAAACGAGAACTATTGTAGATGCTACCTCCGGAGGTTGTTTGCTTAATCGTAATGTGAAAGAAGCTATGAGGATTCTTGAAGAGATGGTCTCTAACTCTTTTCAATGGCCTATGGAAAGGGTGCATTCAAGGAAAGATACCTCCATGATGGATGATAAATATGAAGAGCTTGCTTCCCAAATTACCAACCTCAAGAAGGAGCATGAAGAGATTAAAAAGGCGTTGATGGAAACACGAGCTTGGCAAAGACCAAAGAATGGAAGAATTCGTGGCCAAGAAGAGGTGATTCACATCAACCAACAACCTCTCTCGGTTTCTCAACAATTTGTAGAAGATGATCCACTCCAATCTTGGAGTTATGAGGCTCCATTGATGTCTCCACTTTCCATTCCTATTCATGAGCCTCAAGAGGAAATAAAGCCCTATTTGCCATATTCAATGAAGGATGAAGGTATCTCTCTTACTCGTTTTCCCCAAACTTTTATGAAGAATGATGATGTGAGTGAGTTGAATGATGGTATCATGAATGATGGATATGAGAATCATGCTAAGTTTGGGGGTGAGAAGAGAGATGATCTTGTAGAGAGTATCCCTCACGAGGAAGTTGTAGAGATGAGATTTGATAGGTTGGAAATGTTGAAGAAGTTAGATATCAATGCTTCTTTGGTTGAGTTTGTGAGAACTATGCCAAATAATGAGAAGTTCTTGGAGGATGTGGACAAGAGAAAGATGAGGATGAATGAAGTGAAGTTTCCATTGAAGATTGGAGATCCATTCCATGACAAATATGTAGGAGGGGAACTTGAGGAGAAAGTTAATGAGCCATTTCGAGGAGGAGGCTTCACAAAATTTGATGGAGTAAAGTTCAAAGAAAAGATTGTCGATCCATTCCATGGAAATTGTAGAAGAGTTCAATGTCTAGGCAAGAAGGCCTCGTTTGATGTGCCATGAGTCGTCCATTGAGGTATCGTCGAGCTAGCGACGTTAAACAAGCGCTCGTTGGGAGGCACCCCAACACGTATCCTTTATTTTCTCGTTTTCTTTAAGTTTAGTTGTTTTAGTCGAATAAGAGTGAGAGTGGGTTAAAATGTTGTGGAAAGGAATTTCTAAGTGTTGGATGCTTTCTTATGCCTTAGAAAAATTTTGAGTTTTTTTCAAGTTGGCAATTTCATGCCTTAGAAAAATTTTGGGAATTTTCAAGTTCTTGTATTCCAACACTTAGAAAAATTTTGAGGGTCTAAGTTCTACTTTTGCGCAGTCCGACGGTAAAATCGAGAAAAAATAGCAAAACTTGTCGGAATTCGATTCCGTCGATTGCATTGGATTCGTAAGACCCGAGAGTAGGGGGTAGGACATTGTCCCGGGCCGAAAGGGCCCGGGAGGGCCCGACAAGAAACGGAGGTCAGCAAGAATGGCGGCCTAAATGGCGGCCTAGGCTTCACCCGCCATTTCACCCGCCAGCCACCTAGTCGTCACCCGCCATTTTTTGGCAAATTTCAGTGTAAAAATGGCGGTCAACGGCCCTCCTTCGGCGTTGACCGCCAAAGCTCCTCGTCCCCTATGCGCAATCTCGCCGTTTCACCTCGTTCTTCCTCATACGAACTCCGAATTGCATTCCGTTTTTTGGTATGGATTCCTATTTCAACCCTCTACAACATAGAATTGTTTTGATTATTTTTTTTTTGTTTGTTTTTTTTGGTGTAAATAAGTTGTCAAATTAGGGCTGGAACATGAGGAGGAAGGTATCTCAAATCATCCCCTTACATGGGCTTATTGTTCACCCCTTGAGCTATGCTTTGATATGTGATTACTAATTTGTGAATTGAGATTGAATGTTGCTAGGGGTGACAAAGAGAAGCAATGCATGAAGAAAGGGAGGTCATTCAACTTAATCGAGCGCGTACCGGAATGGGTAGCATTGAATGTGATATCCATCCAAAGCTTGGACCTTTGTGAGTGTAGTTTAAATTCCTTATTATTCTTCCCTCCAAACTCATTTTAGATTTTGTTTCTAAAATAAGTTTGGGGGAGGGGGGGTAAGATAAGGACTTTAAACTACGTTTCTTTCTTCGGTTTTTCATTAAGTTGTGTGCTTAGTGATTTATAAGCTTGTATTTGCTTGATAAAGTTGATTGTGCTTGATTTGGATGCTTGAAAGTGATGAATAAGTTGGAATGTGATTCAAGTGATTCATCCGTGTGTAAATGTATGCTAACTTGACTTGAAAATTTTGCAAAATTTTTCAAGTTTCATTTTAGAAGCATCACTTGAGTTGTAGTGCTTTTCGTTCACATGGTTAGATATTGTGGTTATCGCTCCTTTGCTTTCAAGAGAGATGTCGATGATGATTTGAGCGGAAAATGCATCATATTTTTGGGATTTCTCATGTATGTATTGAGTATGAAATGATTGCATAACATGATTAACTAGGAATGATTGATCTTAGGCACATGAACTCTAAACAAAAGCTTGTGAGATTTGAGCCAAAACGTTGCATCAATAACGTTCTGTTTCTTTCTTGTGAGTTTGCCATGTATTGCATTGTTATCTTCTAGAACTTGCCTTCAATCTCGATCGAGGTTGCTATATGTGCTACTAGAACTTAGAAATGATTTTAGGCCCTCACTTGTTAGCCTCATTATTCCCTAAACACTAACCAAATGAAACGTTAACTTTGTGGTCCCCCTTGAGCCTTTGAAGCCTTTATTCTTGAACCGGATGAAAGGGGGTGAAGGTTGGTTAAGGGAATCTTTTGCGAGGTTGTGAAGTAGTGAGGAAATGAGGTTCGAGTAGTTTGATTGAAGAAGTCGTTTTAAGATGAATATACTCCTATGAGCTCTAGTAAAAAGAAAAAAAAAATGAAAGAGATGAGAATGGAATTCTCATAGAAAAAAAAATGAGAAAAAAATGATGAAAAAAAAAAAAAAAAAAAGAGAGAAAGAAGTTGAAAAGAAAAAAAAAAAAAAAAAAAAAAAAGAGTTTGAATAAAGTTAGTTGTGAATGAGAGCATAAGGGAGTTATTCATGAATATTTAGAAGCTTCAATCTAACTTGGGTATTAAAGAGTGTTAAGAGGTGAAATGGTGAAGGTAGAAGGTGGAGAAATTCACACTTAGAGTGGAAATGAGAGGGTGAAAGTACTTAGGAGATATCTTAGTCACTTAGCCTAAAAATCCCTACCTAAACCAATGTCCCCACATTACAAGCCTAAATAAAAGACCTAATTGAGCTTAGTTCGAGTGCACAACCAAGCGATGGAGATCTTGAGGTTTAGGGCAAGCTTATGGTAAGAGCAATGCGTGCATGAGTTCGATGAGTGCAAATTTCATACCATACACTTGAGAGAAAGAGTGATACACTTACACTTTGGTAGGTTTGGAGTTTCATTGTGTTTGGGTGATTGATTTCTTGGTTGAGAGTGTTGTGTGGTTGTGGATTGTTTGATGCACCTTGGGAGTTCCATGTTTGAAAATATTTTATTGAGTGAGCTTTGAGGCATCGATGATCTTGATTTGCATACCCATATGTGCTTATGTTCTTTGATTGTTCGTTCCATTGTCGGGACGAGCAATGGCTTAAGTTTGGGGGAGTTTGATAACCACATATTTAGCATGCTTTAGAGTGCGTCTCGATGCGTGTTTTGGTTCGGATTTGTGCTTAAATGAATAGGAAATGATAGGTTTTTACAATTTATCCATTTTCTATATGCTTTGCATTTTCTCTCGGTTTCCGTGCTGATTTCAGGTGTTGTGGCAATTTTCTGGGCAAGTTTGACTTATTCTATGTCAAAGAGGATCGAAAGAGGAAGCCGTAGCACTTTGCAGATTAATTTTCCGATGCCGGACGAGAGAGAACGAGCCAAAACCGTGAGAGCGCGCAAACTGTGAAATGTGGGCGGAAAATGCACGGGTCAAACGAAAATGGACTAGTCAACCCTTCATTTAACTTTCCAGAAATTACAGTTTTTACCCCACCTTCTCAACTTAAGTTTCTAGTATTTGCAATTTAGCCCCATTGCTTGGGAAAACTATAAATAGCTAGTTATTTTCCTTATTTGTCATCTTTTATGACTTGTAATTCACTCTTGCACTTCTACTTTAGAACCCTAGCTATTTCCCTCTTTCCTCTTTAGTATTTTCAAATTATGTTGAAGATTATGCTTAGAGTTTGAAGAGATTGTTGAAGATTTCTTCTCTACTTTTCATTCCTTGTCATTTACATTATGTTTTTGCTTATTGTTCATGGTTTGATGCTTAGATCCATGCTAGGCTAGATCCATTTGGGTTTCAAATGATGGATGGTGTGAATTAGGCTAGGATTTTATGGTTTTTGATGTGGATCTACCTTTCCTTTGAGTTGCCCTTGGATTTGATTGGATTTAATTGCATGAATGATTGACAACCATGAGTGCATACAAGGTGTTTGATGGAATGCCTAGGAAGCTTCCATTCATAGCACTTGGCATGAATCCTTGCTCATATTATCTAGTATTGATTTGCATTGCTCCTAGAAAGAATTATGTGAATTGATGTTAGATTAGTAGGCATTGTGCTTTTATGAGTTGGTAATATGTTTAGAATGGTAAGCATGTTATTCAATCTACTAGTTATCAAGTCTTAGGAGGATGAGATAGCTTGCTTTATGTAATAATGCCACTCAAAGGAATTAAAATGGTTTGATACATCAAATGCCTAATCTTTAGCCTAATCACATCGGAAATCGTTTGAAACCTTATCTTCTTTACTTGTTCCTTTACATGTTCTTTACATTCCTTGCCTTTATTTTTGCTTGTTATTTCATTTACTTAATGCATGCCTAGTTATAAAACACCAAACTCATGACCATGTGCTTAGATAGTATGATAGAGACTACGTGAACTACTTGATTGTCTATCGATACATTCACTCCTTGTGGTTCGACCCGGACTACTAGCTAGTTCGGTTATTGTATTATTGATAGGCTAGAAATAGCCGAGTCAACCAGCTTCTGGGATAAGCTGGATGCTAAAATAAAGGAGGCCTATCCAACCGCTTCATTCCCAAAGCGAGAGCCGACACTTCATGAAAAAGCGGCTATTGAGAGAGCATGCGGAGGAGTTGGAGGTGAAGGAGGCGGAGATCTCGACTCTGCAAAGCGAGATCACCAGAAAGGAGTTGGAGATGGAGAAGAAGACAGAGGAGGTCAAGAGTCTTCGAGAAGACTTTGACAAGTAGAAGAGAGAACTGGATGGAAAGGTAGGAGAAAAGGAGAGATTACTAGAAGAGAAGGAGAAAGCGCTGGAGGCGCAAGTGAAGTTGGTAGGAGATCAATCAAAAACTATCACCGAACTCAAGGGCTCGGTTGATGCAGAAAGGAGCCGCTTGAGGGAGGTCAATGCTAAACTGGTCTCAATCGGAAAAGAAAAGAAGGAATTGGAGAAGGAAATAAGGAAGATGAAGGAGGCGGTTGAAAAGAAAGATGAAGAATTGATCAGGAAGGGAAGTGAGCTGATCAGTACCAAAAAGACTCTTGACTCACTTCGAACTGAATTGAAGGAAGTCAAAGAAGAGTGCCATTGACAAGAAAGAACTGGAGAGTCGGAGGAAGAGTGCGCAGGCCATTGATTTGCAAAATGCTGAATTATCTATACTACTGCAAAAGGTCAAGGAGCTGGGTGAAGCGTACACTGAGAAGATTGCTGCAGGTGCCGAATTCCATCTCTCTCTAAACCAGAGAGAGAGGAGCCTTGAAACAATGCAAGCTGAACTTCAAGCGGCTCAGGAATTCTGGTATTTCAACCTGCAAGAGGAGAAGAAGGATATGAAGAGGGAAGTTGAAGCGGAGCTGGAGGCTCGCTTCAGAACGGTGGAACCGTTGGAGAGGATGATGGTGTCTGTTGTTGAGAGAGAGAAGCAATGCGAATTCTTGCTGGAAGAAATCTCTATCAAAACGGCAGGCATCGTATTGTCGGAAGAGCAAGTCTTCGCGACAAGGTCTGAGAAAATGCTCCAAGCAGTACTTAACAAGGTGGAGGAGGTTCGCAAAACTCTTGATGGGAAAACAATCGTCCCGACCCCTGGCAGTGATGATGCCAAAAAGGGGGAAGGAAATGTACCGAAAAATGCCAATCTCTTGGAGCTACAAGGTGGAGAAAGTGGAGGTGTTGGAGTAGAGAGGATGATTGAAGGAGTTGGTGGTGCCGGTGATGAGGAGGAAGGATTAGATGATGAAGCAAGGGCGAGGCTTGCACAGAAAGGAAAAGTGAAGCTCACGGAGGAGGAGCTCTTGAAAAAGACTGAAGAGCCCCGCAAGCCACTTGGAGAGAAAGTGCTTGCCTCTTCTATTGTTCGACATCCTCCAGTCACGATACTTACCAAGGAGGAGAGGCGGAAGCAAGTGGAGGCGGATGAGGCCATGGCTCGGGAAATTGAGCGCCAATTTGAGCTGAAAAAGCTAACTGTTGCAGGTGCAGGTGCTTCAGGCTCCAAAGCGCCCGCTTCAGCCGCCGCGCCCGCTACAGCTGCCGCACTCACTTCAGCAACGACGGGAGTCACTTCATCCGCAATCGTTCCTTCAAGCACTTCAAAGGTGGACATGCCGCCCCCACCACCGAAGCTACCATTGAAGCGAGCTGCCCCAGAATCGAAGAGAGATGACCCCGAGGCTAAGCGCCAAAAGGTCAAAGAAGCAGTCGCTACAAGGGCGGAGAAGGAGGAAAGAAGAAGAAAGAGAGGAGAGGAAGGAAGGGATGAAGCTGAGAAGGAGAGGAGAATAAAGGCCAAGCGACTCCAAGTGATAGACGGCCGGATCGAGGAACACTTCAATGAAGTGAGACTCATCCAGTCCGCTCTAGTTCGTAGCGCTTTTGTTCCACTCATGCCAGAAGAGTTCGAAGCATGCCTTGCTCAAGCTGTGATCGACACATGCCATGCAACTGCAAAAGAAATGATTGAATCTGGCCGCTACCGCCTCAAGGAGGAACAGAACTACATTCGCAAGCGACTCAATGAGAAGCTTCCTATCTGGAGTGGCGAGTCAGGAAAGAAATTCAATGCTATCATGGCACAGATGGCCAGCCGGTCGGAAGAGGAGTTAATTGTGCGCAGAAACGAGCATCTTGATGCCCGTGAGATTGAGCAGTTTGTCCCTGATGAATTACTTGAGTAGTGGCTACACTACAAAGAAAAATTTATCAAAGCATACTACCACTGGGAGGTAGTGCCACTGCAGACCGAATGCTCAAAGATCAGCGCTCTCAACAACTTTCTTAGTGCCTATGATGAGAAGTTCAGGCGGAAGGTGTTCTCACTTGCACAGCTTGCAGAGCCCATGCCTCTAATCATCAAGGTACCTGCTAAGAAGGAATTCCCCATGCCCTTCCTACCCGGTACATGCGTCCCAGATCGTAGCATCATTGATGCTGAAGTGGATGAAGCCTTCCAACTTGAGGAGACTTGGAGGAGGCCAAGTATCCACACCATTATGTCACGCCCCGCTCAAGAGGGGTCGAATCTTGAAGGCTTCCCGGAATGATCTAGAATTTACTTGATGCGCCCAGCACCTTGCGGAGCATTCCGGAATCCTCTTGTACATAGTAGAGACTTGTAGAATTCTCTAGAATGTTATAGAATCTAGTAGAAGGTCATAGAAGGAGGTGGAAGCCTCTAGCCATAGAAGGATCTAGACATGGGAAGGATCTAGAACCCCTCTCCCACTTGTATAAATAGGCCCTTGGCCATTCATTTGTAATCATCCAAGTTTCAAGCAATCAAAGTTCTCTTGCATTCTCTCAAACTCTCTCTTTGCCTTCTTGTGTCCTTAGCCAAGCGACTTGGTGGGAAGGTTGCCTAGCTAGCATCGAGGCGAGCTAGTCTAGGACCGCACGGCGGGTTGAAGGAAACTTCGTGAGGCACAAGTTTCAGTCCGTGACAAGTGGTATCAGAGCCACGCTAGTGGTTCTGTTGCTTCCGCAAGTCAAGAAGGTTGCTCGAGGGTTCGTGGGAGATGGAGAACACTACCAACAACGCTGCACAAGACAAGACCAAGAAGAGGGACAAGTCCGTGGACAAGAGTGCTGCCATGGAGACCCGGGTGGCCCGGATCGAGAAGTTCATGGACGAGCACATAGGTGTCCATGAGGATTTGGCCCCTGACCTTGGAAGGCCATGCCAAGAGACTCGAGACACTTGAAGAGACGAACGAGGCGTTCGAGGATCAAATGTCCGGGACTCTCAACGAGATGAACCGGAGCACGATGGAGGAGGTACGTGCGATGGTTCCGGAAGGATTGGCGGGGGTAATCGAGAGACTCATCACCCGGATGGCGGCCTTGGAGGCGAGGATGGTCCACTACGATAGGGCCCTGGTTAACGGAGAGCGTGGAGGTGCGGCACCTCCCCGTCGGGACGTCCCCAAGCCAACGCCATTCAAGGGATCGAGAAATGCGAGAGAGGTCGACGACTTCCTATGGAGCATCGAGCGATACTTCGTGTCCACCAACGTGCGCGACGATGCTACAAAATTGCAAGAAGCACCGTTCTACCTAGCAGACGTGGCACTGCTGTGGTGGAGGGTTCGAGAGGCGGACATAGCTCGTGGCACGTGCCAGATGGAGACGTGGGAGGATTTCAAGACCGAGTTCAAGCGCCAGTTCTACCCGGAGAACATGGAGTTTGAAGCCCGGTCCAAGCTCAAGCAACTCACGCACTCAAAGACCATCAAGGAGTACGTGAATGAGTTCAAGGAAATCATGCTCGAGCTGCCGACGTTGACGGATCAAGAGGCCCTGTTTGCGTTCATCGATGGGCTCAAGCCGTGGGCAAAGCTTGAGATCCAACGGGCGAACGCAAAGAACGTGGCGGATGCGATGGTGGTGGCTGAACGGTTGGTGGAATTAAAGATCTCGACGGACAAGTCCAAGTTCCGGAAGGAGGACAAGGGGAAAGGTGGGGGAGACCGCCCACCCAAGACGGGATCGACAAGCCAAGGTTCGGGGAAGCAGGCGAACGACTCGGGTAAGCCTAGAGCTTGTCACATTTGTGGTGCCACTAACCATCTCAAGTTCAATTGTCCGTTCCGAGGGAAGAAGGTGGCTGCGGTCACCGAGCAGTCCTAGGGAGAGGACCCGCAAATGGGGTCCCTCAAGTTCCTTAGTGCGGTCAAGGCTCGTGTGGAACCGTCGAAGGGACCGAGGAAGGGGTCGATGTACGTTGAGGCGGTGATCGGCTCCGCAAAGGTGAAGGCGCTCGTCGACACGGGTGCAACCCACAACTTCATGCGTGAAGGAGTGGCGAAGGCGATGGGGTTGGCCGTCACCCCAACGAAAGGATCAATCAAGTCCGTGAACGCAAGTGCCAAGCCGGTGGCCGGGGAGGCGAGAGGAGTCCAGGTGCAGATTGGGGATTGGCGTGGCGCGGTCTCCTTCACGGTCATACCCATGGACGACTACGACGTGGTTCTCGGACTACAATGGTTCGACCAGGTACGGGCCTTCATTGTTCCTTACTCCGACTCTTTGATGATAATCAATGAGGAAGGTGCTAGTACTATCCCGGCCAAGCGGGAGGCGAAGGGGTCGGTAGCAATATCGGCCATGCAGTTCAACCGGAGCCTAGCGTGCTGCGAGGAGGCCAAGGGGATAGCGGAGGTCCCCAAGGAGGTCCAGAACGTGTTGGAGGAGTTCAAGGACGTGATGCCCAATGAGCTCCCAAAGAAGTTGCCGCCTAAGAGGGACGTGGACCATCGGATCGAGTTGGTGACCGACTCGATGCTGCCATCCCGCACACCCTATCGGATGGCACCGCCCGAGCTAAAGGAGTTACAAAGGCAGTTGAAGGAGTTGCTTGACGCGGGGATGATCCAGCCGTCCAAGTCCCCTTATGGAGCCCCGGTGTTGTTCCAAAAGAAGCACGACGGGTCGTTGCGCATGTGCGTGGATTACCGGGCGCTCAACAAGCTAACGGTGCGGAACAAGTACCCGATTCCACTCATCGGGGAGCTCTTCGACCAACTTGGAGGAGCCAAGTGGTTCTCGAAGATCGATTTGCGGTCGGGCTATTGGCAAGTGCGGATAGCCGAAGGAGATGAGCCCAAGACTGCCATGGTAACGAGATACGGGTCGTACGAATTCCTAGTCATGCCCTTTGGCTTGACGAATGCACCGGCTACATTTTGCACGATGATGAATAAGGTATTCCAACCCTATCTCGACAAATTCGTTGTCGTTTATCTTGACGACATTGTTATGTACTCACCCACGTTGCGAGAGCACGTGGAGCATCTTCGGTTGGTGTTTCAGGCCTTGAGGGAGAACGAGCTTTATGCAAAGTTGGAAAAGTGCTCGTTTGCCCAAGATGAGGTGTCATTCCTTGGCCATCGCATACGGGAGGGACGGATCATGATGGATCGGGCCAAGGTGAAAGCCATCCAAGATTGGGAGCCACCCAAGGACGTGTCCCAACTTCGATCCTTCTTGGGACTCGTCAACTACTACCGCAAGTTTATCCGAGGGTACTCCCAAGCCGCTGCCCCGTTGACGGAGCTGTTGAAGAAGGCACGATCGTGGGTGTGGAGCGAGGCGTGTCAAGAGGCCTTCGAGCGACTCAAGGTCGCCGTGACGGAGGAACCGGTCCTTGCCTTGCCGGACCACACTAAGGCATACGAGGTGCACACGGATGCGTCCGATTTTGCTATTGGGGGAGTGCTCATGCAAGAGGGGCACCCAGTGGCGTTCTAGAGTCGGAAGCTCAACGAGGCGGAGCGGAGGTACACCGTGCACGAGAAGGAGATGACCACGGTGGTTGTTGGTCCCGGTTTGTTAATAGGAAAATACGTAGAGGGGGGGGGGGGGGTGAATACGTATTTTGAAGTTTTTCAACTTCAAATCCCTTAACTCAGAGTAACAAGTAAAGAGCTCGCTTGAAACTTAAGACCTAGCTGAAGCTAGATCTACAGTACGTAGCGTGCCTGCTTGACCGAAGTGAGCACTTGATCAAGAGGGAGTCTTTACTCGTATATGCGGAATTTGGTGAGCTAAAAATTTTTCCTAAGTATTTAAAATTTCCAGATTAGGTTTGTTTAGAGGCAATGTGCAATGGATAATCAAACAAGTAAGAGTTTAGGGTTAGAGAGATACGACACAGAGAATTATAGTGGTTCGGAGATAATGCTCCTACGTCCACTTTGTTGCACGACGGCAACCGTTCTTTTCACTCAAGAACTTGAAAATTTTGGGCTCTTCAAAAGCCTGGTCAAGATCGAGCTTCACTCGCTTGGATCTGACAGACGCTGGGTGATTCCGGGTTCACACCAAAAACCTAACTAGACTGGAAGCTTCACTCGCTTCAGTCGGACAGACAGGGAGATTACGGGCTCTCCTTACAGCCTAGCTTCGATCGAGCTTTACACGAACGATGTAAGTGCAAGCTTGGATCTAGACTCTATGATCGAGGCTTCTCCAATCGATGAAAGAAGGGCCTTGGATCGAAACAACCTAACGACGACTCAAAAACCTAACAGAAAAATTTAGGGTTTTTGGTTGACTAACACACTATGAAGAGCTCTTTACAGTAAGTGCAAAGATGGCTAGAGCTCTTCTTCTAAGCTTGGATATGGAATGGGCTTAGACTCTATGTGTGAAGGTTGTGAAGACGAGTTCCGATGAACTGGAAACTCGGAGAACACTTAAAATAAAGACTCGAAGATTTGCTCGAAGGCTTGAGAGTGTTTGTTTGCAGTAGGCTCGAATGCTCAAGTAGTGTTCTGCTTCTCTTCATCTTCATCCTTCACTATTTATAGGCGGAGAGATGGCCGAGATCCGTTGCTTGGTTGGTGGCCTTGTCCCTCCTCCTCTCGACAGTACTTGCGCAGGCTGGCACCTTTTTCAGACGACCAGTTTAGGCATTTTGCCAAAATTGGCTAACTTACAAGGTTAACAGTAACTGGAGCGAGCCAGTACTGTTGCGGCGCCTTTGTCGGCCTGGCAGTCAACTCTTCCGCTCCACTCCGCTTTAGACACGTGGAGATCTTGTAATTAATGCTACGATCTCCTGTTGACTGGAGTTCAAAATATGGGCAGGAGTCGCGCTGTCGCTTTCTGGTAGGTAGTGGCTCGCTTCGCTTTGAAGTTGTAGCGTCTGCTTTAGTTGAGTCACTTCGTAGTCAATCTGTAGTGAGCCGTTTCGGGAGATAAAGTTCCCTAGTGACTGCTTTGGAAAGTGATGACTAGAGTTGACTAGCTTTGACTTTTCACTGTAGCGCTTGCTTCGCTTCGCTTTGGCTTTGAACTGTAGCGCTCGCTTCGCTTCGCTTTGACTTTGAACTGTAGCGCTCGCTTTGCTTCGCTTTGGCAGACTCGCTTTGAATCTACTGTAGCGATCGCTTCGCTACACTATTCTTCGGCACGCTTCACTTCGGCTTGCTAGACTTGCTTCGCTTCGAAAAACACACTCAAGCGAGTGGCCTTCACTTGAAAATTTGAAGCCTAAAATCTAAGCAAATTAAAGAGCCATCCTAACAGAGTAGGCTTAGAAAAATTCTAACTTATTAACTACATCAAAATGGGTCGCTTGGGAACAGAACGCTTTGGGGTTTTGGGATCAAGTCAAAACAATGAAGTGTCCCTAATAGGTTCCCCCTTAACATGTTGTTCTTAACAATTCCCAACAGTTTCCCCCTTTTTGATGATGCCAAAACCCATAAGACTTAGATAAAAATAAATCTAGTCTATCTAACCGTGAAGGGAACTTCAAGCGACTGCTTCCTTTGCAGCTTCGTTTGTAATTTTCTTTTAAGTTCCTTCCCCTTTTTTTTCGGTTAAATTATTTGAGTTTGTAGCAAAAATGTAAAGTCATTCACAAAGCGAGTAAATGACACAGAAGAGACAGAAATTGAAATGAGATATACGAACATCAGTTCACAAAATATGAAGCTTGAAATTCAATGATTTCCTGCAGCTTCATCCTTCTCCTCCTTCTCCTCTTCCTTCTTCTCTCCATCATCAGTAATATCAAGAGCATAGGCTGATAGAACTCTTGATTCCATAGTGTTTACAGTGTGAATGCTCGGCCTTCTCCATGCACTCTCCAGCTTGAAAGCTTCATCCACCTCCTCATCAGTGACTCCTCTGTTAGGAACGTCCGTGCCTGGATGATAAGGCATGGGGAAGTCCTTCACTGCTGGTACCTTGACGACAATTGGCTTGGGTTGAGCTTGTTCAGCCATGGTAAAGATTTTTCGTCGCAGTCTGTCGTCATAGGTGGCGAGAAAGTTGTTGAGGGCACTTATCCGAGAACATTGATCCTGCAGCGGCACTACCTCCCAGTAATAATAGGCTTTGATGAACAAGTCCTTGTAGTATAGCCACTGTTCGCGCAGATCTCCCGGAATAAAGTCCTCGATTTCCCTTCCGTCTAGGTGCTCATCCCTCTGCTTGGCCAACTCCTCTTCTGATCTCTTTGACAGTTGAGTCATGACCTTCTTGAATTTCTCTCCCGACTCGCTGTTCCACGATGGACGCTTCTCATTGAGTCGTTTGCGAATATAGTGTTGTTCATCTGTGCGAGGGTAGCGTCCCGACTCAACCATTTCCTTTGTCGTCACGTCACATGCATCAGATATGGCTTGTGCTTCGCATGCTTCGGACTCGTCTGGCATGAGAGGAATGAAGGCACTGCGCACTAAAGAGGACTGGATGAGTAACACTTCACTGAAGTGTTCCTCGATCCGTGCGTCAATTACTTGGAGTCGCCTGGCATTTATCCTCCTCTTCCTCTCGCCTTCGATTCTTCCTTCTTCTCTTCCTTTCCTCTTTCTTTCCTCCTTCTCTGCCCTAGAAGCAACTGCTTGCTTGACCTTTTGGCGCTTGGCCGCGGGGTTATCTCCTTTTGTCTCCGGAGCAGTTCGCTTCAAAGGAAGTTTTGGTAGAGGGGGAGGTGGCATGTCTCTCTTTATAGCAGCACTTGAGGGGACAACTGCTGATGAAGTGAGTGCAGCAGTAGTCGAAGTGAGTGCGGCTGTCGAAGCTGGCGCGGCGGCTGAAGCGGGCGCTTTGGGAGAAGCGGCCGCTTGGGAACTAGATGAAGCACCTGCAGCAACAGATTGTTTTGTTAGTTTAAAACCGCGCTCCATCTCCCACGCCATGGCAGCATCCTTCTCCACCTGCTTCCGCCTTTCCTCCTTTGTTAACACGATCACCGGAGGATGCCGTGCAATTGAAGCACTCAGCACTTTTTCTTGAAGCGGCCTTCTAGGCTCTTCGAGCTTTTTCATTAACTCCTCCTCCGTGAGCTTTGTCTTGCCCAGAGCCCTCGCTTCATCTACTACATCCTCCTTATCACCGGCACCCCTGCCTCCCTCCAGCATTCTCTCCATACCAATTCTGTTTTCCCCCGAACGTCCGACTCCTCCTAGCTTCATCTGTCCTTCCCCCTTTTTGGCATCATCACTGCCAGGGGTTAGGATGAGTGTTTTTCCAGAGATGGATTGTTGGAGTGAATTGACTGTGTTTAGGATGGCCTCCAACATCTTCTCGGCTTTTCCCACGGTTGGAGCCACCAGTTCAACTGTTTTAATGGAGATTTCCTCCAGCAAGTACTCGCATTGCTTCTCCCTCTCAACAACAGAAGCCATCATCCTCTCCAAAGGTTCCACCTCCCTGAAGCGAGCCTCCAGCTCCGCTTCAACTTCCCTCCTTATATCTGCCTTCTCCTCTTGCAAGTTGAAGTACCAGAATTCCTGAGCCGCTTGAAGTTCATCTTGCATCGTCTCAAGGCTCCTCTCTCTCTGGTTTAGAGAGAGATGGAATTCGGCACTTGCAGCAATCTTTTCCGTGTACGCTTCACCCAGCTCCTTGACCTTTTCCACTAGTAGAGTCAATTCAGCGTTCTGTAGGTCAATAGCCTGCGCACTTCTCCTCCGACTCTCCAGCTCCTTCTTATCAGTCTCACTCTCTTGCTTCCGTAGCCTCATTTCATTCCTGAGTGAATCGAGAGTCTTTTTAGTGCTCAGCAGCTCACTTCCTTTCCTTATCAACTCCTCTTCACTCTTCTCATACGCCTCCTTCAACTTTTTCAACTCCTTCTCCAGCTCCTTCTTTTCTTTGCCAAGAGTGATCAAATTGGCATTAACCTCCCTCAAGCGGCTCCTTTCCGCGTCAAGCGAGCCCTTGAGTTCGGTAATTGTTGTTGATTGACCTTCCACCAACTTCACTTGCGCCTCCAGCGCCTTCTCTTTCTCCTCCAGCAGCCTCTCCTTTTCCTCCACCTTTCCATCCAAAACCTTCTTTTTCCTGTCAAAGTCTTCTCTAAGACTGATGACCTCCCCCGCCTTTTTCTCCATCTCCTCACTCATCTTTGTTATTTCGCTATGAAGGCTAGCGATCTCCGCATCCTTCAATTCTATCTCCTCCTTATGCTCCCTGATCAGTTTCCTTTCATGGGATGAGGGCACTCGCTTCGGAACTATAGCGAGTGGATAGGCTTCTTTCACCTTTGCATCCAGCTTCTCCCAGAAGCTGGTCCCATCAAGAAAGGCATGGAAGCCGTTTTCGCCAATGAAGTTGAGAAGTTTGGCTTCCATCTGGATCAGTTCTTCCTCTGTGAATGCTTTGAGGAGCCTGAAGATCTTATAGTACTCCGTTCCACGATAGGTGATGTACGTCAGGAAATCGACGACATTGGTGTAGAATACGTCTGTCCATGGAACATTAGAGTAGCGGAGGTTGATTGTTTCTGCGGCTTGCTCTCTCTCCTTGACATAGCGTTCGAGAGCCTATTTTTGAATGGTGAGGGCAGGAGATATGAACTGTGGAATAATGGGGAGTTCACCAACAGTTTGGGCGGTATCGGCTGTAGCTGCCGATGTCGTGGGGGATTGGGATGAGGTTTCTTGGGTTTCGGATATTTGGACGGCTTCAGTTGGTGGTTGTTGTGTTTGCTGGGTTTGGAATGGTTGAAAAGTAGTGTAGGCTTCGACTGGATCGACTTGGAGTAGAGGGATTTTGGGTATATGCAAAGAAGATGCAGATTCTTCTTCGTGGGGAGAGAGGGGTGTTATCTGTGTAAGTGGTTGTTGGGTTGATGAAGATTGAGGTACTGGTATTTGGGTGGTGTGGGTTTGGATTTGGAGTGGGGGTGATTTGGCTTTGATTGGTGAAGGCTGGGGTTGAGTCACTTCAATGTCCTCAAGCGGCTTCTCCACCGCCTCGCTTTCTTGGACAAGCGAAGTGACTCGCTTCATCTTCTTGCCTCGCTTCGGCGCGGCTCGCTTCCCGGGTGAAGCGACCTGCCTCGCTTGGCTCACTTCGGCTTGCCATTCGGCAACCGGTCTTGCGACGGGCACTTCAACTTCCAGAAGTCCCAAATCCATCAACGTTTTTGATTTCCTCCACTTGTCGTAGTAGATGGACTGTTTGTTGTAGATGGTGATGTCAGTTTCCGGCCATGCTTTCCCCGGAAACTTCTTCTCCAAAGCAAAGGAGAGTCTCGAGAAGAACTTCAGTTTCCCCTTGCGGAGAATCTGATCGGCGCTTCCCTTCACGAAAGCAAAGTCATCAGCGGCTTCGTGAATTTGTTTGAGGAACCAGCCATGCCAATTGAAGCTTGTTCCGGTGAGGCTGTCGACGATGACTGCAGTGGCGATCAGCTTCGTCTCGGAGAGGGTATCCAGGGTTCCGATGTAGCATGCGACACTCTTCGAGAAGAGTTCGCAGATATGATTGAAGGGGGCCTTCAGACTTGAACGGATACTGGCCTCCTTGTAATTCGGATCTGCTTTGGCGTCTGCAAATCGACCGTACTGAACTCCGGCCGAAAGACCCAAATCGAGCAATGAGTCTCCTCCTTCTCTCGGCAAGTCAAAAGCGCCGATGAGTTCACTCATATCCACCTCCACCGGCTTCCTGGTCTGTGGATCAGTGAATGAGGATGTATTGAGCTTAGTTTTAACGATGAAAAGTAAGGGTTGAGACTCGTGAGTTGCAGAAGTTGCAGATCTAAGCACGAGAATGAAAATTTTTGAGAGCTGTGAAAGGTTCTGCAGTTCTGCATCGTCTCATATTTATAGAGTTATGTCTTGGCTGACGTGGCAAGGGTAGGACGGTAATATTGCCGAAAGTCCTGTAGGTAGGTGGCGGACGTGCGGTGATGGATCTGATGTGTCCGGCGTCATCACAGTAAAAGTGAACCGCCACTTGCTCGGCGTCTCCACGTGGCCTGCTGTGATTGGGTTGTCTTATACGGCACTAATCCAACGGCTGCAGATTGGGGGCTGTTGAGATTCGACGGCTGGATCTTCTCCGCCTTTTCCCGCTTCGAATTCAAAGTGATAACCACGCGCCCGATATTTTCGCCGTACGTAAACCTGCATTAAATGCTTGGTAGAAAGTGAAATAGGCACTCGAGTGCAGACAGCTCATACTCGCTTCGTGCCCGCTCGCTTCGAGTTGGGCCACTAGACCTTGACTCGCTTGAGAGGCACTCGCTTGAGTGACTGTTCCACACTCGCTTGCGATGGCTAGCTTCGAGTGACGTAGCACTCGCTTGGCCATCTGAAGCGACTGGAATAAGAAATTGAATTTCTTTGCTAAATTTTAAAATGTTTCTGACTTACATACTTTGAGGATAAACAAGAGTGTTTTCCTCTTTGTATTTGTGTCAGATTCATTTCATATTTTCCACATAGTGAGTGAAGGTTTCTAGCACGCTTCGGCTCACTTAGTGTACTTAAAATTGAAATGCTTACCAGTCAATCTCACTTCGTAGGAGATTGATACCACTTGTTGAAGATTTCATTTTGAATTCCACTTGATAGTCTTTTCTAGTTGGACTTGGTCTTCATGGCATTCATCTTCCTCTACGAATTAGAGCGTCCTCCATCGAAGTGAATGGGGGAGAAAATGAATATAGTACACAAGCTTACTACAACCCGAAGGGAGCATCACGTAAGTGTACTTATTCACGACGAATGGGGGATGAGTACAAGTCCTTATCTCAGAGCAGAAATGGACAGGATGACAATGAGAATGCTCTGACAAGACAATCTCGTATTTTACGCAGAAGCATGTCACCAGCCCTGCAACCTTTTGTATAAAAAGGTAAACCTTCAAGCCTTCCTACAATCTAGAGAATGAATCTGCAGTCGACTCGCTTTGACCCAAGCTAGGGCAAATTGAAGCGACGCAGAATTTGAGATAGCAGCAAACTTTGCTCGCTTTGGAAGTAGCTTGCTCCGAGAGTAAGCATTAGTTCCCCCTTAACCACATACTTAACAATTCCAATAAGTTGGTAGGGAACTTCTTCCAATACTCCACCTTTCTCCACCTAACTTCATTTTCTTCAAGCGAGTGAGATTTTGAAGTGGCTCGCTTGAGTTGGTGAAGATCCGAAGCGAGTGACGCACAAGTGAACAAGCGATCACTCCTTCGTGCATCCTGGAACTAGCATTCTTCACCAGGGTCTAATTACCCTAATTCCATGCATAGCTGATTGAAACGAGACTCAGCTAGAGGCTTGGTGAGAATATCTGCTCGCTGGAGATCGGTATGGATTTTCTTGAGCTTGATATCCTTCTTCTCGACATGATCACGAATGAAATGATGTCGAATTTCCACGTGCTTGCATCTGGTGTGAAGCACTGGATTCTGCGAGATACATATGGCACTGTTGTTGTCGCAGAAGATCGGAATTTCATTCGCTTCAACTTTGTAGTCCTTCAACTGTTGACGAAGCCATAGGATTTGGGAACAGAAACTTCCTGCGGCCATGTATTCAGCTTCAGTTGTTGAAGTAGCTACGCTTGTTTGCTTCTTTGAGAACCACGAGATCAGCTTGCTTCCTAAGAACTGACACGTGCTTCCTATCAACTCTGCACCCTCCATAGTCAGCATCTGAATATCCAGTGAGCTCCAAATTGTCCTCCGCTGGATACCACAGCCCCATATTGATAGTGCCCTTCAAATATCGAAGAATTCTTTTGGCAGCTTCAAGATGGCTGTGTTTGGGGTTGCTTTGGAAGCGAGCGCAGACTCCGACTGCAAAGGCAATATCTGGCCTGCTTGCAGTGAGATAGAGTAGTGACCCAATTAGGGCATGATAATCTGTAGGATCTACAGATTTTCCTCCTTCGTCTGGCTCCATCTTCCAGTTGGTATTCATAGGGATTTTCACCGCTTTAGCATGTTGAACACCAAACTTGGCAAGCATATCTCTAGTGTATTTGGCTTGGTTGATGAAAATTCCATTATCCTGCTGCTTCACTTGAAGACCTAGAAAGCAGCTCATCAAGCCAATCATCGACATCTCATACTTGGTCTTCATCAGCTCTCCAAACTTCTCGCTAAGTGACTGATTTGGTGATCCAAATATGATGTCGTCCACGTAGATCTGAACCCATAGCATATCATCTCCATGATTGATGGTGAATAGAGTTCGATCTATCTTCCCTTTGTGGAAGCCATTCTCCACTAGGAATTGAGATAGTGTATCATACCAAGCTCTGGGAGCTTGCTTCAACCCATACAGGGCTTTCTTTAATCGATACACTTTATCTCCCTGCTCGAAACCTGGTGGCTGCTCCACATACACTTCTTCCTTGAGTTCACCGTTGAGGAATGCGCTCTTCACATCCATTTGATAGACCTTGAACTTCTTGGCTGCTGGATAGGCTAGAAACAATCTGATAGCTTCAAGCCGTGCCACTGGAGCGAAGGTTTCGTCAAAGTCGATTCCTTCATCTTGGCAGTAGCCTTTGGCAACGAGTCGCGCCTTGTTCCTCACAACGTTGTGGTCCTCGTCCGTCTTGTTCTTGAACACCCATTTGGTGCCAATTACGTGCTGGAATTTGGGACTATCCACGAGGTACCATACGTCGTTCCTGGTGAATTGATTCAGCTCCTCTTGCATGGCGATTACCCAGTTAGAGTCGGCTAGGGCTTCCTCCACGCTTGATGGCTCAATGTTTGAGAGAAAGCAACTAAACATGGCACTTTCTCCAAACACTTGACTTCTGGTCACTACACCCTTAGATGGATCTCCAATGATTTGACTTGGTGAGTGATCTTTGAGCCATGCTCGCTTGGATCCGCCAGCTTCATCTTCATCTTCTTCTTTGCCGCTCGCTTCATTATCTGAAGCGACTGGATTGGGTGCTTGGCCAGCACTAGCTTCAGGAATCTTGGGGGCAGCTTCGACTTTTCCTTTGGGATTCTGCTCGCTTGAGTCCTTGATCTCATCATCTTCATCGAGCACGTCCCATGTGAGTTGATTTGAGGGTTCCTTGCTTTGATCCTTTTCATTCGCTTGAGCCTGTTCCTGTGGAAGACTTAAAGAAGATTCATCAAATACGACATGGGGTGATTCCTCCACAATTAGGGTTTTACAGTTGAGCACTCTGTAGGCTTTGCTAGACGTGGAGTATCCTAAGAATACTCCTTCATCAGCTTTGCTTTCAAAAGCTTTCAACTGTGACTTCCCATTGTTGTGAATGAAGACCCTACAGCCAAAAATATGGAAATAAGATATGTTAGGAATTCTCCCTGTCCATATTTCATATGGAGTTTTGTCGTGCCGTTTGTTGAGAAGCGTCCGATTCTGTGTGTAGCACGCCGTGTTGGCAGCTTCAGCCCAATACTTCATCGAAAGCTTCGAGTCTGCAATCATGGTTCGAACGGCTTCTTTGATGATTCGATTTCTTCTTTCAGCAACTCCATTCTGCTGAGGTGTTCGTGCTGAAGAAGTTTGATGTGCTATGCCATGCTCCATGCAGTACGCTTCAATTGTAGAGTTCAAGAACTCTGTGCCTTTGTCGGAGCGGATGGTCACAATAGCTTGATTCTTTTCCACAGCCAATCGCTTGAGTAGTTGTGGCAGTTTGGTCAGTGTCTCCTTCTTGCTGAAGAGGAATACAACCCAAGTGTAGCGAGAGAAGTCGTCAACTACAACTAGAGTGTACTTCCTTCCATTTACTCTAACTGGAGTAACTGGACCAAACAGATCCATGTGAAGCAGTTTGAGCACTCGCTTTGATGAAGCTTCTTCAAGACTGGCGAAGTGCTTCTTCGCCTGCTTCCCTCGTTGGCATGGTGAGCATGGATGGTCTTTGATGAAGACTTCATTCGGTATGCCTTGCACCAAACCCTTTCGAGCTAAGCGATTGATGACTTTGAAGTTGAGATGATTCAAGCGTCTGTGCCATAGCCATCCAATTTCTGTAGCACTTCTTGCAACTAGGCAAGTTTCCTCTTTGCAGCTGTCCCATTGTGCTATGTAGATGTTTCTTTGCCTGATTCCAGTGAGCACAATCTGGGACGTGAGTTTGTTCTTCACAATGCACTTGTTGGAGATGAACTCCACCCTATACCCCTTATCACAAAATTGTGAAATGGATAACAGGTTGTGCTTGAGTCCTTCCACATAGGAGACTTCTTCAATTGTGAGCTTTCCAACTTTCAGTGCGCCATATCCCCTGGTGCTTCCTCGAGAGTTGTCACCAAAGGTTACGTGTGGACCCTTCTTCTCTATATAGTTGTGAAGTAGAGCTTTCATGCCGGTCATGTGTCTTGAACATCCACTGTCCAAGTACCATACTAGTTGACCCTCACTCGGCATGGGATCCACGGCGCTCTCCTGCAATTAGACAGATTTTGGTACCCAAATCAGTTTGGGTCCTTGCAGGTTAGTTCCCTTAGGTACCCACACTTGCTTCACTTTCTTTTGAAAGGAAGTTTGTGCTTTGGGTTTCTCGACCTTAGAAAACGTTGACTTCTGCCTTAAAGCAGTTTCACACGTGCAACAGTGTGTACAAGAGGGGTAGCGGCTCGCTTTAGACCTACCTATGCTCTTCCCATTTTGCTTATATCCCGAAGCGACTCGCTTCGGATTAGCTCTGGGTTTAGAGACTGACTTAGGGTTTCTAGTCTGTCGAAGCAGCTCGCTTGGTTTCCTCGAAGCGGTCCAACTAGGGTTTTGACCCTGACCCGCTTGAGAAACCTTGGGAATCTGAAGCAACCCAGTGGAAGCTTCAAAATCTTCCCCTTCAACGTTAGTCCGGTTGGACCATCTCCAGTCCGGATAACGTGACACATAGACATTACTCCTCTTTCTAGGAGGTAGATCCTTTGTCTCTCGTGTCTTGGCTTGAGACTTAGAAGCTTCAACAGTTCTCCCTTTACCCTTGGATTGGTAAGACTTAGCATGTTGAGTGCTAGAGGCTGTTGAACTTTGCTTGCCCTTAGGATCTGCCCTTAAGGATATAGACATCTTCATAGGCTTCCTTTTAGGGTTCTCAGCCATTTCGCCTTTATCTTTGTTAGTGGTCGCTTTGGATGCAGTGGGCAATTCCAAAGTGACTAATGGTGTAGTGTGAGATGCACCAACAAAGACAGTCGGCTTGGGAGGTCCACCCTCATATCCAAGGCCAGCTTTCCTACCAAAAGGCAGTAGCGAGCCCTCTAGTGCCTGTCTAGCATATGATGCTTTGTTCAAGTTGGCAACTAAAGCGGACTGGGTTTCATACCCTCCCTCCAAGCTTTGATGTCTAGCGAAGAGATCCTCGAACTTACTAGTCATAGCCCTTAAATTAAGTTTGACTTCGTCAAGCTCACGGACTAGCTTTCGGTTCTCCTTCTCGCTTTGAGACAGAGCTTGTTTTACCACTTCGTGGTCGCTTGATAATTTCTGGTGCTTGTCAAGCAACTCACTCCATGAAGAGGATTGTTCTTCCTCATTGACAGTGTGTGCTAGTGTAATTGAAGTGATTGAAGGATAGAAGAATACCTCTCCTGTTTCTTCGTCGGTGAGCGCCATAAATCCAAGATCCTTACCATCACTGGAGTTTGGATCTGTGAATGCATCTGAGTCGCTTGGTGGATCTTCAGTTGTAGCGACCGGCACTTCACTCGCTACGAGCGCTTGCCTTGGAGCATCTCTCTTGGCCTTCAATTCTTCGCGCTCTTTGGCACTTAGCTTTGGGCAATCGGATTTGTAGTGGCCCATCTTGTGGCAGTGGTAACACTCCACTTCCATCATGTCGCGCGGGATCGTCTTGGTCGTCTCTTCTCTCTTTCCTTTTCCTTCTCGAGCATCAGTGCTCCTCCCTTTGTACTGCTTGTAGAATCTTTTGTATTTGCCCACTCGAGAGTTTATTTTGTTGAAATTCTTGGACAGGAACGCAATGTGTTCTTCGAACTCTTCCCTCGTCATCTTGGCTAGCGACTGCTCGCTTGGCCCTTCGGCAGCTTTGAAAGCTACACCCTTTGACGTTGTGGGAGCTTCATCCTCTTCGTCGAGGTTCATTCGATTCAGATCGAATTCATGAGCTTTGAGTTCGGAAAATAGAATCTCCGGTGTGAGCTTAGATAGATCCTTGGTAGCTAGGTACAGCTCCTTCATTGTCTGCCACTTCCTTATGAGAGCTCGGACAATCTTTAGGTTGACTTCCTTATCTGTGAGTTCCTTCCCAAGTGAGTTGAGAGTTGCAATGATGTTTGTAACTCTCAGCTCGAATGCGTCGATGGATTCTCCTGCTTTCATTATCAGGCTTTCAAACTTCCGCATTTGTACGGCGAGCTTGTTTCCTTTGATTTTGTCTGTGCCTTGAGAAATGAGGGCTAGGGTTTCCCACATTTCTTTTGCAGTCGCGCACTTCCTTATCCTTGGTAGATAAGCATCCGACACGGTGCTCTGCATCGTGTGGCGTGCAATCTTGTCGAGGTTGGCGACTTTGAAGTCATTCGGAGTGTACTCATCTTTGTCCTTTTCTACGTATGTTTGTCGAATATGAGCTTCGCGTCCTTCTGCAGCTGGGACGTTCACAGATATGGCTTTCTTGATTTCGATTGGTCCGTCCTCTATGACTTCCCACATCCGGTCGTGAATTGAGCATAGGAAGCTCTCGACTCGGAAACTCCATATCTCGTATCCTTCGATCGAGAACTGTGGAAGATTTGATGCACTGTATGTAGACATAGCAAACTATCAGCAGTAAATGCAATATGCGTGGGTGAGGTTTTGATGCACTTAGGAAAATAGGATCCGGTTCAGTGAGACAACGTGAAGCGAGTGGTGGCTCGCTTCATGTATGCAAAGCAGAGGCTCGAAAGAACCGCTGCTCTGATACCACTTGTTGGTCCCGGTTTGTTAATAGGAAAATACGTAGAGGGGGGGGGGGGGGTGAATACGTATTTTGAAGTTTTTCAACTTCAAATCCCTTAACTCAGAGTAACAAGTAAAGAGCTCGCTTGAAACTTAAGACCTAGCTGAAGCTAGATCTACAGTACGTAGCGTGCCTGCTTGACCGAAGTAAGCACTTGATCAAGAGGGAGTCTTTACTCGTATATGCGGAATTTGGTGAGCTAAAAATTTTTCCTAAGTATTTAAAATTTCCAGATTAGGTTTGTTTAGAGGCAATGTGCAATGGATAATCAAACAAGTAAGAGTTTAGGGTTAGAGAGATACGACACAGAGAATTATAGTGGTTCGGAGATAATGCTCCTACGTCCACTTTGTTGCACGACGGCAACCGTTCTTTTCACTCAAGAACTTGAAAATTTCGGGCTCTTCAAAAGCCTGGTCAAGATCGAGCTTCACTCGCTTGGATCTGACAGACGCTGGGTGATTCCGGGTTCACACCAAAAACCTAACTAGACTGGAAGCTTCACTCGCTTCAGTCGGACAGACAGGGAGATTACGGGCTCTCCTTACAGTCTAGCTTCGATCGAGCTTTAGACGAACGATGTAAGTGCAAGCTTGGATCTAGACTCTATGATCGAGGCTTCTCCAATCGATGAAAGAAGGGCCTTGGATCGAAACAACCTAACGACGACTCAAAAACCTAACAGACAAATTTAGGGTTTTTGGTTGACTAACACACTATGAAGAGCTCTTTACAGTAAGTGCAAAGATGGCTAGAGCTCTTCTTCTAAGCTTGGATATGGAATGGGCGTAGACTCTATGTGTGAAGGTTGTGAAGACGAGTTCCGATGAACTGGAAACTCGGAGAACACTTAAAACAAAGACTCGAAGATTTGCTCGAAGGCTTGAGAGTGTTTGTTTGCAGTAGGCTCGAATGCTCAAGTAGTGTTCTCTTTTCTCTTCGTCTTCATCCTTCACTATATATAGGCGGAGAGATGGCCGAGATCCGTTGCTTGGTTGGTGGCCTTGTCCCTCCTCCTCTCGACCGTACTTGCGCAGGCTGGCACCTTTTTCAGACGTCCAGTTTTGGCATTTTGCCAAAATTGGCTAACTTACAAGGTTAACAGTAACTGGAGCGAGCCAGTACTGTTGCGGCGCCTTTGTCGGCCTGGCAGTCAACTCTTCCGCTCCACTCCGCTTTAGACACGTGGAGATCTTGTAATTAATGCTACGATCTCCTGTTGACTGGAGTTCAAAATATGGGCGGGAGTCGCGCTGTCGCTTTCTGGTAGGTAGTGGCTCGCTTCGCTTTGAAGTTGTAGCGTCTGCTTTAGTTGAGTCACTTCGTAGTCAATCTGTAGTGAGCCGTTTCGGGAGATAAAGTTCCCTAGTGACTGCTTTGGAAAGTGATGACTAGATTTGACTAGCTTTGACTTTTCACTGTAGCGCTTGCTTCGTTTCGCTTTGGCTTTGAACTGTAGCGCTCGCTTCGCTTCGCTTTGACTTTGAACTGTAGTGCTCGCTTTGCTTCGCTTTGGCAGACTCGCTTTGAATCTACTGTAGCGATCGCTTCGCTACACTATTCTTCGGCACGCTTCACTTCGGCTTGCTAGACTTGCTTCGCTTCGAAAAACACACTCAAGCGAGTGGCCTTCACTTGAAAATTTGAAGCCTAAAATCTAAGCAAATTAAAGAGCCATCCTAACAGAGTAGGCTTAGAAAAATTCTAACTTATTAACTACATCAAAATGGGTCGCTTGGGAACAGAACGCTTTGGGGTTTTGGGATCAAGTCAAAACAATGAAGTGTCCCTAATAGGTTCCCCTTTAACATGTTGTTCTTAACAATTCCCAACAGTGGTGCATTGCCTACGCACGTGGAGACACTATCTTCTTGGGAGTAAGTTCGTGGTTCGGACGGACAACGTAGCCACGAGTTACTTCCAAACACAAAAGAAGCTGGCACCCAAGCAAACCCGATGGCAAGAATTCTTGGCCGAGTTCGACTACACGCTCGAGTACAAGCCGGGGGTGACGAATCGTGTAGCCGATGCGTTGAGCCGGAAGGCGGAGCTTGCGGCCATTAGCCAAGCCGAGACGAACATCAAGGAGCGGATACGTGAAGGCTTGGAGAAGGACCCGATGGCACAACACATCATGGAGTTTTGCAAGGAGGGCAAGACTCGACGGTTTTGGATACGAGACGGGCTTCTCTTCACCAAGGGAGACCGGTTGTACGTGCCTAAGTGAGGAAGCTTGAGGCGGGACATCCTCAAGGAGTGCCATGATTCGATGTGGGCGGGGCATCCGGGCATGCACCGCACGATGGCGCTTGTTGAGGAGACATACTATTGGCCGAGGATGCGCGAGGACATCGAGGCGTACGTGCGGACGTGTCTTGTGTGCCAACAAGACAAGATTGAGCAACAACAGCCGGGCGGACTGCTCCAACCGTTGCCTATCCCGGAGCACCCGTTCGAAAGCGTGTCGATGGACTTCATCACATGCTTGCCCAAGTCCGAGGGATGGGGGACGATCATTGTGGTGGTGGATCGTTTCTCCAAGTACGGCACTTTCATTCCAGCACCACCCGACGTTACGGCCTTAGACACGGCCAAGCTGTTCGTGAAGCACGTGGTCAAGCATTGGGGACTACCGAAAACGATCGTGAACGACCGAGACCCGCGCTTCACCGGGAAGTTTTGGTCCGAGTTGTTCAAGTTGTTGGGTTCCAACTTGGCCTTCTCGACAAGTTTCCACCCGCAAACGGATGGCCAGACGGAGCGGGTGAATGCATTGTTGGAGTTGTACTTGCGGCACTTCGTGAGCGCCAACCAACGGGATTGGGCCAAGCTGTTGGACACGGCGCAGTTCTCGTACAACCTCCAAAGGAGCGAGTCCACCGGGAGGAGTCCGTTCGAGCTTGCGACGGAGAGACAACCCATGACCCCAACTGGCCTCTCAACAGGATACAAAGGGCAAAGTCCGTCGGCCTATACCTTTGCCAAATCACATCATGAGGAGACGGACTTGGCTCGGGCTCATTGGACAAGGCCGCCAAGAAGATGAAGAAGTGGGCGGATCTCAAGCGGCGGGCGGTCAAGTTCAACGAGGGGGATCAAGTGATGGTGAAGCTACTCCCTCAACAATTCAAGGCGTTTTGGTCTGTGCACAAGGGACTTATCCGAAGGTACGAGGGACCGTTCAAGCTATTGCGGAGGGTCGGGAACGTGTCATACCGTGTGGAGTTGCCGCCGAAGATGAAGATCCATCCCGTGTTCCATGTGAGCCAACTCAAGACCTATCACGAAGACACGGAGGATCCTGCACGTGGGCAATCAAGTCGGGCGCCTACGGCCATGACAACCTCATTCGACAAGGAGGTTGAGGAAATCATCTCACACCGGGAGGTTCGAAGGCGGGGTGTTTCAGCCTACAAGGAGTACTTTGTGAGATGGAAGGGGCTATCGGATTCCGAAAGCACTTGGGAGCACGAAGAGCACTTATGGCAATTTCGGGACCGGATCGAGGAATATCACGCCAAGGTCTTGCCGAGGACGGCTTCGACTTAGGTGGGGGAGAATGTCACGCCCCGCTCAAGAGGGGTCGAATCTTGGAGGCTTCCCGGAATGATCTAGAATTTACTTGATGCGCCCAGCACCTTGCGGAGCATTCCGGAATCCTCTTGTACGTAGTAGAGACTTGTAGAATTCTCTAGAATGTTATAGAATCTAGTAGAAGGTCATAGAAGGAGGTGGAAGCCTCTAGCCATAGAAGGATCTAGACATGGGAAGGATCTAGAACCCCTCTCCCACTTGTATAAATAGGCCCTTGGCCATTCATATGTAATCATCCAAGTTTCAAGCAATCAAAGTTCTCTTGCATTCTCTCAAACTCTCTCTTTGCCTTCTTGTGTCCTTAGCCAAGCGACTTGGTGGGAAGGTTGCCTAGCTAGCATCGAGGCGAGCTAGTCTAGGACCGCACGGCGGGTTGAAGGAAACTTCGTGAGGCACAAGTTTCAGTCCGTGACAATTAGCTCATTAGAAGCGAAGGTCTTCAGTGCATACACTATTCCTGAAGAGATGATTGCTAAAGATTTGGAGGAAGTGGAAGAAGAGAAGAAGAAGGAGGACGACAGGGAAGGGGCTGTAGGAAACCGTTGAGTTTCAAGCTTCTTGTTTTGGAAACTGATGTTCACCAATTTATCCATTTTAATTTCTGTCTCTCTCGTGTTATTTATTAACTTTATGGATATTTTATCCTTATGCTACAAACTCAAACAAAATTTAACCGAAAAAAAAAAAGAAAAGGAACCTAAAAATTAACTCAAACGAAGCTGCAAAGGAAGCAGTCGCTTGAAGTTCCTTCCACGGTTAGATAGACTAGATTTCGATAATCTTAAGTCTTTGGGTTTTGGCATCATCAAAAAGGGAGAAATTGTTGGGAATTGTTAAGAACAACATGTTAAGGGGGAACCTATTAGGGACACTTCATTGTTTTGATTTGATCCCAAAACCCCAAAGCGTTTTGTTCCCAAGCGACCCATTTTGATGTAGTTAATAAGTTAGAATTTTTCTAAGCCTACTCTGTTAGGATGGCTCTTTAATTTACTTAGATTATAGGCTTCAAAAGTTCAAGTGAAGACCACTCGCTTGAGTGTGTTTTTCGAAGCGAAGCATGTCTAGCAAGCCGAAGTGAAGCGTGCCGAAGAATAGTATAGCGAAGCGAGCGCTACAGTAGATTCAAAGTGAGTCTGCCAAAGCGAAGCGAAGCGAGCGCTACAGTTCAAAGCCAAAGCAAAGCGAAGCGAGTGCTGCAGTGTAAAGTCAAAGCTAGTCAGCAATTTCCAAAGTAGTCACCAGCGAACTTTATCTCCCGAAGCGGCTCACTACAGAATGACTACGAAGTGACTCAACTAAAGCAGACGCTACAACTTCATAGCGAAGCGAGCCACTACCTACCAGAAAGCGACAGCGCGACTCCCGCCCATATTTTGAACTCCAGTCAACAGGAGATCGTAGCATTAATTACAGGATCTCCACGTGTCGAAAGAGGAGTGGGGCAGAGGAGTTGACTGCCAGGCCGACAAAGGCGCCGCAACAGTACTGGCTCGCTCCAGTTAATGTTAGGTTTGTAAGTTTGCCATTTTTGGCAAATAGACAAACTGGCGCATCTGTAAAAGCATCCGCCTGCTCAAGTACTGTCGAGAAGAGGAGGGACAAGGCCACCAACCAAGCAACGGATCTCAGCCAACCCTCCGCCTATAAATAGTGAAGGATCACAACGTGAAGAAGTAGAACACTACTTGAGCATTCGAGCGCATACAGCAAACAAACACTCCCAAGCCTTTGAGCAAATCTTCGAGTCTTTGTTTCCAAGTGTTCTCCGAGTTTCCAGTTCATTGGAACTCGTCTTCACAACCTTCACACTTAGAGTCTAAGCCCACTTCAAATATCCAAGCTTAGAAGGAGAGCTCTAGCCTACTTTGCATCTACTGTAAAGAGCTCTTCATAGTGTGTTCGTCTACCAAAAACCCTAAACTCTGTCTGTTAGGTTTTTGAGTCGTCGTTAGGTTGTCTCGATCCAAGACTCTTCTTTCATCTATTGAAGAAGTCTCGATCATAGAGTTTATATCCAAGCTTGCACCTACATTGTTTGTGTAAAGCTCGATCGAAGCTAGGCTGTAAGGAGAGCCCGTAATCTCCCTGTCTGTGTTTTGACTGAAGTAAGTGAAGCTTCCAGTCTTTGTTAGGTTTGTGTAGTAACCCCGCAATCACTACATCTGTCGTCGGATCCAGGCAAGTGAAGCCCGATCTTGACCAGGCTTTTGAAGAGCCCGAAATCTTCAAAGTTCTTGAGTAAAGAGAACAGTTGCCGTCGTGCAACAAGTGGACGTAGGAGCTTTATCTCGAACCATTATAAATCTCTGTGTCGTACATTTATCTAACCCTTATCTCTTTACCGTATTTGATTATCCATTGCACTTGCATCTAAACAAACGAACTTGGATTTTTAATTACTTAGGAAAAGATTTTAGCTCACCGAATTTCCGCATATACGAGTAAAGACTCCCTCTTGATCAAGTCCTTACTTCGGTCAAGCAGGCAAGCTACGTACTGTAGATCTAGCTTCAGGTAGGTCTTAAGTTTCAAGCGAGCTCTTTACTTGTCACTCTGAGTTAAAGGGAAAAAGTTGAAAAACTTGAAATACGTATTCACCCCCCCCCCCCCCCTCTACGTATTTCCCTATTAACAAACCGGGACCAACAGAATTGTTTTCTGTGTGTAGTCCGAAGGTTGTGAGGAATTTGAAGGAAAGTTGAATCAAAATTGCAGCAATCTTGGAATGCATTCAGCTCATCTCTTATAATTGGTGAGTTTAAAGTTCTATTGAAAATTGCAAAACATAGAATTAACTCGTGGGTTATGAGGGATTGGTAGTTACAGAGGAAGCACTACGGCTCCGATCCAGTCGTAGGCCCCTGTATTACCATGAACCGAAAATACACAGAGTAAAAACACTAAAAACAGAGAGCCGAAAATGACGAGGTCACCCCCTCACCCTGATGAGGGGGCCCCACATTTGACGGCAGAACCCCCCTAAAAAGCCCTATCTGATAGGAACCCCCTCGTAAGCCCTATTCAATAGGCAGAACCATGAAAACAAAGCCCTATCTAATAGGCAACATTCTCGTAAGCCCTATCTAATAGGCAGAATCCTCAAAAGCCCTATCTAATAGGCATAAACCTCATAAGCCCTACACAGTAGGCAGAACCCTCAAAAAAGCCCTATGAAAGTAGGCACCATACAAAAAGCCCTACATAGTTAGGCATCGTACATCAAGCCCTATGAAAATAGCCACCATCCGTTAAGCCTTATATAAACAGGCCCTACCCTTTAAACCTTGCATGAGCAAGCAACATCTATAAAAGCTCATACAAATGGCTTCTAATCGTACAAAGATCTGTCAGAAACAAACAACATCTGTTTAAGCTTCATTTTAAAGGCAGCTGAAACTAATGCTCTAAAAATCTTCAAACATTTGCAGAACCTTGCAAAGATGAATACTAGCTCAGATGCTGCTTCCAAAGAAGCAGGCCAAGCTCCTGGAAACCCGGAAAATTCTCTGCCCGGGAACAAAGGAAAAGTCACTGTAATGACAGAGGCCAGTGCCAACGTGGAAGCTCAGTTTTCCCCGACCATGCTCCTCCAGATGAAAGCACTCGTAGAGGGCGTGGTCGAAGAGGCCATCGAAAAAAGACTACATGCTTTGGGAAGGAACTCCAAAGACGCAAATCCTCTGGGTGAAACCCAAGAAGGTGGGGGGAGTAAAAGCACCCCCCAAGTACACAAGCAGAAGCCTGTAGCCCCAAGCATAACGTAAGAACTGGCTACTAGACTGCCATCAATAGCTGCAGGACAAGAGGAGGGATTCTTCACCGACTGGGAATCCCCCGATGAGGAAGATCCAAGGAACATGAGGACAACCTCGACAAGGACATTGACAATGCATGGGCCAAGAAATATGCCCAGCAACAAGAACAAATGAAACTCCTAGTAGAAGAGGTGGAAAGGTTGAAAAGGCAGAAGCAAGCCCCAGAGAGGGCCTCGAAAGAAACAGAAGCAAGCGAAAGAGGAATTCGCTATGTAAATGAAGAAAGCAACCTGAAGCATGTTCCAGATCAAAAAAGTGGAGGACACAAATCAGAGCTTTTCTCCGTATATATCGACGAGAATAGCCAATTCTCGGTAGATATACAAACAGATCCTATCCCTAACAACTTCAAGACAATCTCCTGTGAATATCAGGGGAATGGTGACCCCGAAGAGCATCTGATGAAATTCGAAAGCCTATGCCTTCTCCATCAGTATTCGTAAGGTGTCAAGTGTAGAGTATTCCTCACAACCCTGTCTGGGACTGCTCAACATTGGTTCAAGCAATTGTCGAGAGCTTCTATTCACTCCTTCATGGATCTGAGGAAGGTATTCCTACAACAGTTTGTTAGCGCTAAGAGGACTACTCGAAATTCCATACACCTGACGACTATTAAGCAAGGTGCCAATGAAAGTTTGAGGGACTATATGACGCGCTTCAATGAGGTTGTCCTGGAAATCCCAGGAGTAGAGCCGAGGCTGAAGGTGCATGCCTGTATGGATGGTTTAAAGTCAGGGCAGTTCCTTGCCTCTCTCATTAAGAAAGAAGCTACTTCTTTCGAAGAACTACTGACAAGAGTCCAAAAATATATCCATATGAAAGTGGCTCTGAGCAACAAGAGGGCTGAGCTTGCCTCTCAAAAGGAAAAAAGACCAGAAGAAAGGAAAAGGCTAGCTCCAGATGCTAAGAAAACTGATAAGAATGAACGATTCTTGAGATCCTTTACTCCACTCACTAAGCAGCTTGTTGATCTGCTGGAAGTAGTCATGAGAAAACCGGGGGTCCAGGTCCCCGTGGGACACAGGCAGCCGCCTAGGAACCCACCCTCTGAAAAATTCTGTAAATTCCACAATGACTTTGGTTGTTGGTCCCGGTTTGTTAATAGGAAAATACGTAGAGGGGGGCGTGGGTGAATACGTATTTTGAAGTTTTTCAACTTCAAATCCCTTAACTCAGAGTAACAAGTAAAGAGCTCGCTTGAAACTTAAGACCTAGCTGAAGCTAGATCTACAGTACGTAGCTTGCCTGCTTGACCGAAGTGAGCACTTGATCAAGAGGGAGTCTTTACTCGTATATGCGGAATTTGGTGAGCTAAAAATCTTTCCTAAGTATTTAAAAATTTCAGATTAGGTTTGTTTAGATGCAATATGCAATGGATAATCAAACAAGTAAGAGTTTAGGGTTAGAGAGATACGACACAGAGAATTATAGTGGTTCGGAGATAACGCTCCTACGTCCACTTTGTTGCACGACGGCAACCGTTCTCTTCACTCAAGAACTTGAAGATTTCGGGCTCTTCAAAAGCCTGGTCACGATCGAGCTTCACTCGCTTGGATCTGACAGACGCTGGGTGATTCCGGGTTCACACCAAAAACCTAACTAGACTGGAAGCATCACTCGCTTCAGTCGGACAGACAGGGAGATTACGGGCTCTCCTTACAGCCTAGCTTCGATCGAGCTTTACACGAACGATGTAAGTGCAAGCTTGGATCTAGACTCTATGATCGAGGCTTCTTCAATCGATGAAACAAGGGCCTTGGATCGAAAACAACCTAACAACGACTCAAAAACCTAACAGACAGATTTAGGGTTTTTGGTTGACGAACACACTGTGAAGAGCTCTTTACAGTAAGTGCAAAGATGGCTAGAGCTCTTCTTCTAAGCTTGGATATGGATTGGGCTTAGACTCTAAGTGTGAAGGTTGTGAAGACGAGTTCCAATGAACAGGAAACTCGGAGAACACTTAAAACAAAGACTCGAAGATTTGCTCGAAGGCTTGAGAGTGTTTGTTTGCAGTAGGCTCGAATGCTCAAGTAGTGTTCTGCTTCTCTTCATCTTCATCCTTCACTATTTATAGGCGGAGAGATGGCCGAGATCCGTTGCTTGGTTGGTGGCCTTGTCCCTCCTCCTCTCGACAGTACTTGCGCAGGCTGGCACCTTTTCAGACGTCCAGTTTTGGCATTTTGCCAAAATTGGCTAACTTACAAGGCTAACAGTAACTGGAGCGAGCCAGTACTGTTGCGGCGCCTTTGTCGGCCTGGCAGTCAACTCTTCCGCTCCACTCCGCTTTCGACACGTGGAGATCTCGTAATTAATGCTATGATCTCCTGTTGACTGGAGTTCAAAAATGGGCGGGAGTCGCGCTGTCGCTTTCTGGTAGGTAGTGGCTCGCTTCGCTTTGAAGTTGTAGCGGCCGTTCTGAAGTGAGTCGCTTCACGGTCATATTTGAAGTGAGTTACTTGAGAAATAAAATTTCCCGAGAAACTTCTTAAGAAGTGTTGACCCGCGTTGACTCGCTTCGTCTTTTCTTTGTAGCGCTCGCTTTGCTTCGCTTTGGTGGACTCACTTTGATTCCACTGTAGCGCTCGCTTCGCTTCGCTAGCTTCGGCACGCTTCACTTCAGCTTCGGTAGACTCGCTTCGCTTGGAGAACACACTCAAGTGAGTGGCCTTTACTTGGAATTCCTGCAGTCTAAAAGCTAAGCAAAATAAAGCCAACCTAACAGTATAGGCTTAGAAAAATTCTAACCTATCATCTACACCAAAATGGGTCGCTTGGGAACAGAACCCTTTGGGGTTTTGGGATCAAATCAAAACACTAAGATATCCCTTATAGGTTCCCCCTTAACAAGTTGTTCTTAACAATTCCCAACAATTTCCCCCTTTTTGATGATGCCAAAACCCATCAGACTTAGATAAAAAAAATCTAGTCTATCTAACCGTGAAGGGAACTTCAAGCGACTGCTCCCTTTGCAGCTTCGTTTGTAATTTTCTTTTAAGTTCCTTTTCCCTTTTTTTCGGTTAAATTGTTTGAGTTTGTAGCAAAAATGTAAAGTCATTCACAAAGCGAGTAAATGACACAGAAGAGACAGAAATTGAAATGAGATATACGAACATCAGTTCACAAAATATGAAGCTTGAAATTCAATGATTTCCTGCAGCTTCATCCTTCTCCTCCTTCTCCTCTTCCTTCTTCTCTCCTTCATCAGCAATATCAAGAGCATAGGCTGATAGAACTCTCGATTCCATAGTGCCTATGGTGTGAATGCTCGGCCTTCTCCATGCTCTCTCCAGCTTGAAAGCTTCATCCATCTCCTCATCAGTGACTCCTCTGTTAGGAACGTCCGTGCCTGGATGATAAGGCATGGGAAAGTCCTTTATTGCTGGTACCTTGATGACAATTGGCTTGGGTTGAGCTTGTTCAGCCATAGTAAAGATCTTTCGTCGCAATCTGTCATCATAGGTGGCGAGAAAGTTGTTGAGGGCACTTATCCGAGAACATTGATCCTACAGTGGCACTACCTCCCAGTAATAGTAGGCTTTGATGAACAAGTCCTTGTAGTATAGCCACTGCTCGCGCAGATCTCCCGGAATAAAGTCCTCGATTTCCCTTGCGTCCGGGTGCCCATCCCTCCGCTTGGCCAACTCCTCTTCTGATCTCTTCGACAGTTGAGTCATGACCTTCTTGAATTTCGCTGCCGACTCGCTGTTCCACGTTGGACGCTTCTCATTGAGTCGTTTGCGAATATAGTCTTGTTCATCTGTGCGAGGGTAGCGTCCCGACTCAACCATTTCCTTTGTCGTCACGTCACATGCATCAGATATGGCTTGTGCTTCGCATGCTTCGGACTCATCTGGCATGAAAGGAATGAAGGCACTGCGCACTAAAGAAGACTGGATGAGTACCACTTCATTGAAGGGTTCCTCGATCCGTGCGTCAATTACTTGGAGTCGCCTGGCATTTATCCTCCTCTTCCTTTCGCCTTCGCTCCTCCCTTCTTCTCTTCCTTTCCTCTTTCTTTCCTCCTTCTCTGCCCTAGAAGCAACTGCTTGCTTGACCTTTTGGCGCTTGGCCGCGGGGTCATCTCCATTTGTCTCCGGAGCAGTTCGCTTCAAAGGAAGTTTTGGTAGAGGGGGAGGTGGCATGTCTCTCTTTGTAGCAGCACTTGAGGGGACGACTGCTGATGAAGTGAGTGCAGCAGTAGTCAAAGTGAGTGCGGCTGACGAAGCTGGCGCGGCGGCTGAAGCGGGCGCTTTGGGTGAAGCGGCCGCTTGGGAACTAGATGAAGCACCTGCAGCAACAGATTGTTTTGTTAGTTCAAACATGCGCTCTATCTCCCACGCCATGGCAGCATCCTGCTCCACCTGCTTCCGCCTTTCCTCCTTTGTTATCACAGTCACCGGAGGATGCCGTGCAATTGAAGCACTCAGCACTTTTTCTTGAAGCAGCCTGCTAGGCTCTTCGGGCTTTTTCATCAACTCCTCCTTCGTGAGCTTTATTTTGCCCTTTGCAAGAGAGGCCCTCGCTTCATCATCCATTACATCCTCCTTATCTCCAACACCACTGCCTCCCTCCAACATTCTCTCTACTCCAACTCTGCTTCCCCCTGAACCTCCAACTCCTAGCTTCACTTGTCCTTCCCCCTTTTTGGCATCATCACTGCCAGGGGTTAGGATGATTGACTTTCCGGAGAGGGATTGATGGAGTGAGTTGACCGCGTTCAAAACAGCTTGAAGCATCTGCTCGGTCTTTCCCATGGAGGGCGCCACTAATTCAGCTGTTTTGATGCTTATTTCTTCGAGCAGATATTCGCACTGCTTCTCTCTCTCAACAACTGACGCCATCATTTTCTCCAACGGCTCCACCTCCCTGAAGCGAGCCTCCAGCTCCGCTTCAACTTCCCTCTTCAAGTCCTTCCTCTATTCTTGCAAATTCAAATACCAAAATTCTTGGGCCGCTTGAAGTTCTGCCTGCATGGTTTTAAGGCTTCTCTCTCTCTGATTTAGAGAGAGATGAAATTCAGCACTTGCAGCAACTTTTTTTGTGTAAGCTTCGCCCAGTTCCTTGACTTTCTTCAATAGAATTGATAGTTCTGCCCTTTCCAGATCAAAATCATGAGCACTCCTCCTTCGACTTTCAAGCTCCTTTTTATCAAGCTCACTTTCTTGCTTGAGCTCCTTCATCTCATTTCTGAGAGAGTCCAGGGTCTTTTTGGTGCTCAGCAGCTCGCTTCCCTTCATCACCAGCTCTCCTTCTCTATTCTCCAGTACCTCCTTCAACTTCCTTATCTCCTTCTCCAGCTCCTTCTTCTCTTTCTCAAGTTTGATCAAACTGGCATTTACTTTCCTCAAGCGGCTCCTTTCCGCGTCAAGTGAGCCCTTGAGGTCAGTGATTGTTTTCGATTGTTCTCCCACCAATTTCTCCTGTGCCTTCAACACCTTCTCTTTCTCCTCTAGCAACCTATCCTTTTCCTCCACCGTTCCCTCCAATTCCTTCTTCTTTATGTCAAAGTCTTCTCTAAGACTGATGACCTCCCCTGCCTTTTTCTCCATCTCCTCACTCATCTTTGTTATCTCGCTATGAAGGCTAGCGATCTCCGCATTCTTTAATTCCACCTCCTCCTTATGCTCCCTGATCAGCTTCCTTTCATGGGATGAGGGCACTCGCTTCGGAACTATAGCGAGTGGATAAGCTTCTTTCACCTTTGCATCCAGCTTCTCCCAGAAGCTGGCCACATCAAGAAAGGCACGGAAGCCGTTTTCGCCAATGAAGTTGAGAAGTTTGGCTTCCATTTGGATCAGTTCTTCCTCTGTGAATGCTTTGAGAAGCCTGAAGATTTTATAGTACTCCGTTCCACGATAGGTGATGTACGTCAGGAAATCGACGACATTGGTGTAGAATACGTCTGTCCATGGAACATTGGAGTAGCGAAGATTGATTGTTTCTGCGGCTTGCTCTCTCTCCTTGACATAGCGTTCGAGAGCCTGTTTTTGTATGGTGAGGGCAGGAGGTATGAACTGTGGAATGATGGGGAGTTCACCAACAGTTTGGGCGGTATCGGCTGTAGCTGCCGATGTCGAGGGGGATTGGGATGAGGTTTCTTGGGTTTCGGATATTTGGACGGCTTCAGTGTGTGGTGGTTGAGTTTGCTGGGTTTGAAATGGTTTGAAAGTGGTGTAGGCTTCGACTGGATCAACATGGAGTAGGGGGATTTCGGGTATCTGGAAGGAAGATGCACATTCTTCTTCCTGGGGAGAGAGGGGGGTTGTCATTGTGAGGGGTTGTTGGGTCGATGAAGCTTGGGGTTCTGGTATCTGTGTTGTTTGGGCTTGAATTTGTAGTTGGGGTTGGATTGGTGAAGGTTAGGGTTGAGTCACTTCAACGTTCTCAAACGGCTTCTCCACCGCCTCGCTTTCTTGAACGAGTGAAGCGACTCGCTTCGTCTTCTTCTTGCCTCGCTTCGGCGCGGCTCGCTTCCCGGGTGAAGCGACCTCCCTCGCTTGGCTCACTTCGGCTTGCTGACTAGGCTAATTTCTAGCCTATCAATAATACAATAACCGAACTAGCTAGTAGTCCGGGTCGAACCACAAGGAGTGAATGTATCGATAGACAATCAAGTAGTTCACGTAGTCTCTATCATACTATCTAAGCACATAGTCATGAGTTTGGTGTTTTATAACTAGGCAAGTAATGAGTAAATGAAATAACAAGCAAAATATGAAGGCAAGCAATGTAAAGAACAAATAAAAGAGCAAGTAATAGAAATTCGATAAAAGCAAGCAAGGATTAAAATGATTTCCGGTGTGATTAGGCAAAGGACTACGCAAGTGATGTATCAAACCATTTTAATTCCTTTGAGTGACATTATTACATAAATCAAGCTATCTCATCCTCCCAAGACTTGATAACTAGTGGATTGAATAACATGCTTACCATTCTAAACATATTACCAACTCCTAAAAGCACAATGCCTACTAATCTAACATCAATTCACATAATTCTTTCTAGGAGCAATGAAAATCAATACTAGATAGTATGAGCAAGGATTCATGCCAAGTGCTATGAATGGAAGCTTCCTAGGCATTACACCAAACACCTTGTATGCACTCATGGTTGTCAATCATTCATGCAATTAAATCCAATCAAATCCAAGGGCAACTCAAAGGAAAGGTAGATCCACATCAAAAGCCATTAAATCCTAGCCTAATTCACACCATCCATCATTTGAAACCTCAATGGTTCTAGCCTAGCATGGATCTAAGCATCAAACCATCAACAACAAGTAAAAGCATAATGAAAATGACAAAAGAAGAAAATAGAGAAGAAATCTTCAACAATATCTTCAATCTCCAAGCATAATCTTCAACAATATTTGAAAATACTAAAGAAGAAGGAGGGAAAAATAGCTAGGGTTCTAAGAGAAGTTGCTCAAGTGAAATACAAGTGGAATTAGATACCAAATAAGGAAAATAACTAGCTATTTATAGTTTTCCCACAAATTGGGGCCAAATTGCAAATACTAGAAACTTGAGTTGAGAAGGTGGGGTAAAATCTGTAATTTCTGGAAAGTTGAGTAGAGGTTTGACTTGTGCATTTTCGGTTGACTTGTGCATTTCCGCCCACATTTCACAGTTTGCGCGCTCTCACGGTTTTGGCTCGTTCTCTCTCGTCCGGCATCGGAAAATTAATCCACAAAGTGCTACGGCTTCCTCTCTCGATCCTCTTCGACATAGGATAAGTCAAATGTGCCCAGAAAATTACCACAGCACCTGAAATCAGCACGGAAACCGAGAGAAAACGCAAAACATATAGAAAATGTACAAATTGTAAAAACCTATCATTTCCTATTCATTTAAACACATATCTCAACCAAAACACGCATCGAGATGCACTCTAAAGCATGCTAAATATGTGGTTATCAAACTCCCCCAAACTTAAGCCATTGCTCGTCCCGACAATGGAACGAACAATCAAAGAACATAAGCACATAGGGGCATGCTAATCAAGATCCTCGATGCCTCAAAACTCACTCAATAAAGCATTTTCAAACATGGAACTCCCAAGGTGCATCAAACAATCCACAATCACACAACACTCTCAACCAAGAAATCAATCACTCAAGCATAATGAAACTCCAAACCTCTCAAGATGCAAGTGTATCACTCTTTCTCTCAAGTGTATGGTAGGAAGTTTACACTCATCGAACTCATGCATGCATCGCTCTTACCATAAGCTTGCCCTAAATCTCAAGATCTCCATCGCTTGATTGTGCACTCGAACTAAGATCATTTAGGTCTTTTATTTAGGCTTGTAATGTGGGGACATTGGATTAGGTAGGGATTTTTAGGCTAAGTGACTAAGAGACCTCTTAAGTACATTCACCTTCTCTTTTCCACTCTAAGTGTGAATTTCTCCACCTTCTACCTTCACAATTTCACCTCTTTATACTCTAAGTACATAAGCTTGATTGAAGCTTCTCAAATATTCATGAATAACTCCTTTATGCTCTCATTCACAACTATCTTTATTCAAACTCTTCCTTTTCTTTTCAACTTCTTTCTTTTTTTTTTTTTCTTTCTTTTTTCTTTTCTCATCACTTTTTTCACTTCTTTTTTTTTTTTTCTTTTTTTTTTTTCATTTTTGTGAGAATTCCATTCTCATTCCTTTCATTTTTTTTTTCACTAGAGCTCATAGGAGTATTCTCATCTTAAAACGACTTCTTCAATCAAACTACTCAAACCTCGTTTTCTCACTTACTTCACAACCTCTCAATAGATTCCCTTAACCAACCTTCACCCCCTTTCATCCGGTTTAGCAACAAGGGCTTCAAAGGCTCAAGGGGGACCGCAAAGTTAACGTTTCATTTGGTTAGTGTTTAGGGAATAATGAGGCTAACAAGTGAGGGCCTAAAATCATTTCTAAGTTCTAGTGGCACATATAGCAACCTCGATCGAGATTGAAGGCAAGTTCTAAAAGATAACAATGCACTACATGGCAAACTCACAAGAAAGAAAAAGTAACGTTATTAATGCAACGTTTTGGCTCAAATCTCACAAGCTTTTGTTTAGAGTTCATGTGCCTAAGATCAATCATTCCTAGTTAATCATGCTATGCAACCATTTCATGCTCAATACACACATGAGAAATTCCAAAAAATACGATGCAATTTACGCTCAAAACATCATCGACATCTCTCTTGAAAGCAAAGGAGCGATAACCACAATATCTAAACATTTAGACAAGAAACACTACAACTCAAGTGATGCTTTTAAAATGAAATTCGAAAAATTTTGCACCTACGCAACTAAGCGCCCTTTTAAAGCATGAAAACATCACTTAAATTATTTGCACACACCCAAAACAACTCATCCTTCAATATACACAAATTCCACCACCAATTCACTCCAAACAAAACATAAAAAATTTAAAGCAAACAAAGAAAGAAATGCGATAAAAATAACTTGAAAAAATATGAAAAAGTAACTTGAATATCTTATCCCATCCCCCTCCCCCAAACTTATTTTTGAAAATAAAATCAAAAATAAGGTTGGAGGGACGAATATACATAAGATATTTAAGTTACCACTCACAAGTGTCCAAGCTATTGAGGTGAGGGACGAGGCGGGGAAGGATTCCCGTTTCCATGTGATGAGTCTCAAGACGGACCCCACAACCACAAGTCTCTCTTTCGATGGCGAATCCCCCGTCATGTCCTTGCATGTTCCCCCTTTCGTCACCACACAATTCCTCTTCCTCTTGACTATAAGCAACAAAATCACAAGGTATTTTAGAATCCCACAATAATTTGCACAAAAAATAGAAGAAAAGAGGGGAGAGAGGAGAAATTAGTCAATTAAAAAATTGTAAAATATTTTTGAAAATATTTCCAAATTTTTAGAATTTTTTTTAAAATATAAAATTTGTTAGTTTTTTTAAAAAAAATTCAATTTTTTTTTAATTTTTCTGAATTTTTATTTATTTATTTTTTTTTGGCAATTTTTTTTAATTCAAATCGGGCCCGGCCCGGCCCAGCCCGTGGGAGACCCGGCCCATAGCAGACCCGGCCCAGCAGGCCCAGCCCAGCGCCCAAACCTAGATCCGGAAATCTGCAGCGCAGACTCGCCGCCGTCGTCGGAAAAAATCCAGCGCTCGCCGGAATCTGCCACCGGAACTGGTGCTGCTGCTGCTCATTCTCGTCGCCCATCGTGCTGCTGGGTTGCTGCTCTCGCCGGCGTTGCTGCTTGCCGAAGTCGCGAATGGGCAGGTCGGAGCTGCTCGTCTGTCGGCCGTCGTTATCATGCTGCTCGTACGCCACCGGCTAGAGACTCACCGGTCGGGCAGCAGCCGTTCCAAGCTTGGCCGTCGTCGGAGGTGTAATCTGGAGCCCGTCGCCGGAATCGCGACGTCTGCTCGCTGCTCCTGCTCGCCGGCGGACTGCAATTCGCGAAAAGGGGGCTGCTGCAGTTGCAAACTTCGACGGCGACCTGCAGCTCGCCGTCGCAGCTCGCCATTTCGGACCAGAACATTTACGGCGACCTGCAGCTCGCCGTCGCAGCACGCCATTTCGGACCAGAACGTTTACGGCGACCTGCAGCTCGCCGTTCCAGCTCGCCGTCTTCGCTGCTCGAAGGTACTTGCTGCTGCTCGCTGCTCCTCGCCGGAATCCCGTCGCCGGCGGCGAACCTGCCAAATCAAAATTTTAAATTTTTTTTTTAATTCTTTTATATTTATTATATATATTTGTATATGTTTTTTAATTTCTATTTCATTTTCTTCTACTTAAAAAAAAAAATGCTAAAGAGACACTATTACTCCCAATTTTCTAAGATTGCTCCTTTTCCAAAAAAAAATTTCTTTTTTTTTTTTTTTAATAACAATTTAAACAACTAAACCTATTTAAAGACTATATGTAATAGTACGTAGGTAAAATAAGAAAATAAAAATAAAACGAAATGAAATGAAATAACAAAGAATAAACGAAAATAAACGCACTAAAGAAAAAGGATACGTGTTAGGGTGCCTCCTAACGAGCGCTTTGTTTAACGTCGCTAGCTCGACGATACCTCAAGTTTCGACTCATGGGACATCAAACGAGGTCCTCTCTTGACCTCCAAAACTTGTAAACCTCTCACGTGAAGGATCGACAATCTTTTCTTGGAACTTCACGCCTCCTAGGTTTTTGAAACCTCTTCCTCGATATGGGAATGCATCAACAATCATTGAATGAGGTGAGTCTTCAAGCCCCTCATCCTTGGTTGGAATTTTCAATCCATTCTCAACTTCCGGTTCATAGAATGTCATCTCTTCTTCATCAACTCGGAAAGAGAGACTTCCATCACAAACATCTAATATAGCTCGGCTTGTGGACAAGAAAGGCATACCAAGTATCAAAGGAATGTTATACTCCTCATCAACGTCAAGAACGAAGAAGTCCACCGGAAAGATGAACTTTCCAACCTTGATAAGCACATTGTCGACCTTTCCCCATGGAATTATGATAGAGCGATCCGCCAATTTAAGTATAGTCATGGTGGGCATAAGGGTTCCAATCTTCAAACGCTCAAAGATAGGAAGAGGCATCACGTTCACTCTTGAACCCATGTCACACAAAACCTTCTCTAGCACTTGATCACCAATTTCACAAGGAATTGTGATATCTCCAAGATCGCTTTTCTTATTGGGAAATTCTCTTCGTAGTCTAGCACTACATCCCTCCGATAGCTCAATGGTCATATCATCATCCACTTTAACCTTTCTCTTGTCTATATCCCCCAAGAACTTCTCATGATTTGGCATACTACTCAACAAATCAACCAAATGAGCATTGATATCCAACTTCTTAAACACTTCCAACCTATCAATGCTTTTCTCTACAACTTCCTCATGAGGGATACTCTCTACAAGATCATCTCTCTTCTCTCTCTTCTCACCCCCAAACTTAGCATGATTTTCATATCCAAACTCAAGAGGAAATGACATATCGTTCATGATGTCATCATTCAACTCACTCACATCATCATTCTCTATAGAAGTTTGGGAAAGATGAGTAAGAGAAATACCTTCATTCTTTTTTGCATATGGCTTTTCCTCTTCTTGAATCTCATGGAAAGGTATTGAAAATAGAGGCATCGATGGAGCCCCATAGCTCCAAGGTTGGAGTGGTTCCTCTTCTACAAGTTGTTGTGAAATCAAAAGAGGTTGTTGGTTGATGTGAATCACCTCTTCTTGGAGTCTTTTCCAAGCTCGTTCTTCCATCAACGCCTTTCTAAGCTCTTCATGCTCCTTCTTGAGGTTGGTAATTTGGGAAGCAAGCTCTTCATATTTATCATCCAACATGGAGGTAACTTTCTTTGAATTTACCCTTTCCATAGGCCATTGAAAAGAATTCGAAACCATATCTTCAATAATCCTCATGGCTTCCTTCACATCTCGATTTAGCAAGCAACCTCCAGAGGTAGCATCTACAATAGTTCTTGTTTGTAAACTCAAACCACCATAGAAGAAGAAGATTTGTCGACACTCATCTAGGCCATGCCAAGAAATTATAGTGGTAAGTATTCCCGCCTGTCGCGCGGGTGACCCGGGTTCGATCCCCGGCAACGGCGCCAAAAATTGACTAGGCTAATTTCTAGCCTATCAATAATACAATAACCGAACTAGCTAGTAGTCCGGGTCGAACCACAAGGAGTGAATGTATCGATAGACAATCAAGTAGTTCACGTAGTCTCTATCATACTATCTAAGCACATAGTCATGAGTTTGGTGTTTTATAACTAGGCAAGTAATGAGTAAATGAAATAACAAGCAAAATATGAAGGCAAACAATGTAAAGAACAAATAAAAGAGCAAGTAATAGAAATTCGATAAAAGCAAGCAAGGATTCAAATGATTTCCGGTGTGATTAGGCTAAGGACTAGGCAAGTGATGTATCAAACCATTTTAATTCCTTTGAGTGGCATTATTACATAAATCAAGCTATCTCATCCTCCCAAGACTTGATAACTAGTGGATTGAATAACATGCTTACCATTCTAAACATATTACCAACTCCTAAAAGCACAATGCCTACTAATCTAACATCAATTCACATAATTCTTTCTAGGAGCAATGAAAATCAATACTAGATAGTATGAGCAAGGATTCATGCCAAGTGCTATGAATGGAAGCTTCCTAGGCATTACACCAAACACCTTGTATGCACTCATGGTTGTCAATCATTCATGCAATTAAATCCAATCAAATCCAAGGGCAACTCAAAGGAAAGGTAGATCCACATCAAAAGCCATTAAATCCTAGCCTAATTCACACCATCCATCATTTGAAACCTCAATGGTTCTAGCCTAGCATGGATCTAAGCATCAAACCATCAACAACAAGTAAAAGCATAATGAAAATGACAAAAGAAGAAAATAGAGAAGAAATCTTCAACAATATCTTCAATCTCCAAGCATAATCTTCAACAATATTTGGAAATACTAAAGAAGAAGGAGGTAAAAATAGCTAGGGTTCTAAGAGAAGTTGCTCAAGTGAAATACAAGTGGAATTAGATACCAAATAAGGAAAATAACTAGCTATTTATAGTTTTCCCACAAATTGGGGCCAAATTGCAAATACTAGAAACTTGAGTTGAGAAGGTGGGGTAAAATCTGTAATTTCTGGAAAGTTGAGTAGAGGTTTGACTTGTACATTTTCGGTTGACTTGTGCATTTCCGCCCACATTTCACAGTTTGCGCGCTCTCACGGTTTTGGCTCGTTCTCTCTCGTCCGGCATCGGAAAATTAATCCGCAAAGTGCTACGACTTCCTCTCTCGATCCTCTTCGACATAGGATAAGTCAAATGTGCCCAGAAAATTGCCACAGAACTTGAAATCAGCACGGAAACCGAGAGAAAACGCAAAACATATAGAAAATGTACAAATTGTAAAAACCTATCATTTCCTATTCATTTAAACACATATCTCAACCAAAACACGCATCGAGACGCACTCTAAAGCATGCTAAATATGTGGTTATCACTTGCCTTTCGGCAACCGGTCTTGCAACGGGCACTTCAACTTCCAGAAGTCCCAAATCCATCAATGTTTTTGTCTTCCTCCACTTGTCGTAGTAGATGGATTGTTTGTTGTACACAGAAATGTCGGAATCCAGCCACACTTTGTCTGGATATTTTTCCTCCAAGGCAGCAGATAGCCTAGAGAAAAATTTCAGTTTCCCCTTGCGGAGAATCTGATCGGTGCTTCCCTTCACGAACGCGAAGTCATCAGAGGCTTCGTGAATCTGTTTGAGAAACCAGCCATGCCAATTGAAGCTGGTTCCGGTGAGGCTGTCGACGATAATTGCAGTGGCGATCAGCTTCGTCTCGGAGAGAGTATCCAGGGTTCCGATGTAGCTTGCGACACTCTTCGAAAAGAGCTCGCAGATATGATTGAAGGGGGCTTTCAAACTTGTACGGATACTGGCCTCCTTGTAGTTCGGATCTGCTCCGTCGGCTGCAAATCGACCGTACTGAGCTCCGGCCGAAAGACCCAGATCTAGCAGTGAGTCTCCTCCTTCTCTCGGCAAATCGAACGCGCCGATGAGTTCACTCATATCCACCTCCACCGGCTTCCTGGTTCGTGGATCAGTGAAAGAAGACGTATTCTGCTCCTTCCTCAAGTTTAGCAAGAGCTCACCCACCGCTTTTGCTAGTATTTTTGACGGAACTGCCGTCACAAATTTCCATAGACCGGCCTTGGTCACGGCTCTACGGAGAAAACCATTTTTCTCGATAATGGCTGGATCGAGATGAGGCTCGACATTGATGTGCTTGTCGACCTCCGTGAGAAACTCCTCCATCATCTATGTCTTCTGCTTCTTGCCCATGGTGAATTTTTAAAGATTTTGAATTGAATTTTGAGAGTTTGACGATGAAAAACTGGGAATTTTTAGGACTCGTGAATTGCAGAGAGGTTTTGCACGAAGATGGCAAAGGTTGAGATTTGTGAAAGTTTTCACGGTCTGCAATTCGTCCTTAAATAGAGGTAGGGCTTTGTCGACGTGGCAGGGGCAAGACAGTAAAATCGGTGAGGATCCTGTAGGTAGGCGGTGGACGTGCGGTGATGGGTCTGATGTGTCCGGCGTCATCACAGTAAAAGTGAACCGCCAACTTGCACGTCGTCTCCACGTGGCCTGCCGTGATTGGCTTGTCGTATACGGCGTTAATCCAACGGTAATAAATCTGGGACTGTTGGGATTTGACAGCTGGATCTCCTCCGACTTTTCCCGCTTCGAATTCAAACTGAAGTTCACGCGCCCGTTATTTTCGCTCGTACGTGAACCTGCATTAAATGCTTGGCAGAAAGTAAAATTGCACTCGAGTGCAGACAGCTCATACTCGCTTCGTACCCGCTCGCTTCGAGTTGGGCCGCTTTGGCTTTTACTCGCTTGCGGAGTACTCGCTTTGTATCCGCATGCTACGAGTTGGGCCGCTTTGGCTTTTACTCGCTTGCGGAGTACTTGCTTTGAGTGACTGTTCCGCACTCGCTTGCGATGACTTGCGAAGTGACTTATCACTCGCTTCGCCATCTGTAGCGACTGAAATACATAAATGAAATTTCTTTGCTTTATTTAAAATGTTTCTGACTTACATACTTCGAGGATAAACAAGAGTGTTTTCCTCTTTGTATTTGTGTCAGATTCATTCCATATTTTCCACGTAGTGAGTGAAGGTTTCTAGCACGCTTCGGCTCACTTAGTGTACTTAAAATTGAAATGCTTACCAGTCAATCTCACATCGTAGGAGATTGATACCTCTTAATGAAGACTTTATCTTGTTGAATTGATTCTACTTGATGGTCATTCCTTGTTGGACTTGGTCTTCATGGCATTCATCTTCCTCTACGAATTAGAGCGCCCTTCATCGAAGTGAATAGGGGAGAAAATGAATATAGTACACAAGCTTACTACAACCCGAAGGGAGCATCACGTAAGTGTACTTATTCACGACGAATGGGGGATGAGTACAAGTCCTTATCTCAGAGCAGAAATGGACAGGATGACAATGAGAATGCTCTGACAAGACAATCTCGTATTTTACGCAGAAGCATGTCACCAGCCCTGCAACCTTTTGTATAAAAAGGTAAACCTTCAAGCTTTCCTACAATCTAGAGAATGAATCTGCAGTCGACTCGCTTTAACCCAAGCTAGGGCAAATTGAAGCGATGCAGAATTCGAGATAGCAGCATACTTTGCTCGCTTTGGAAGTAGCTTGCTCCGAGAGTAAGCATTAGTTCCCCCTTAACCACATACTTAACAATTCCAATAAGTTGGTAGGGAACTTCTTCCAATACTCCACCCTTCTCCACCTAACTTCATTTTCTTCAAGCGAGTGGAATTTGAAGTGACTCGCTTGAGTTGGTGAAGATCAGAAGCGAGTGACGCACAAGAGAACAAGCGATCACTTCTTCATGCATCCTGGAACTAGCAATCCTCACCAGGGTCTAATAACCCTAATTCCATGCATAGCTGGTTGAATCGAGACTCAGCTAGTGGCTTAGTGAGGATATCTGCTCGCTGGAGATCGGTGTGAATTTTCTCGAGCTTGATATCCTTCATCTCGACATGATCACGAATGAAGTGATGTCGAATTTCCACGTGCTTGCATCTGGTGTGTAGCACTGGATTCTGCGAAATACATATGGCACTGTTGTTGTCGCAGAAGATTGGTATTTCATTCGCTTCAACTTTGTAGTCCTTCAACTGTTGACGAAGCCATAGGATTTGAGAACAGCAGCTTCCTGCGGCCATGTATTCAGCTTCAGTTGTTGAAGTGGCTACGCTTGTTCGCTTCTTTGAGAACCACGAGATCAGCTTGCTTCCCAAGAACTGACACGTGCCTGACGTTGATTTCCTATCAACTCTGCACCCTCCATAGTCAGCATCTGAATATCCAGTGAGCTCCAAATTGTCCTCCGCTGGATACCACAGCCCCATATTGACAGTGCCCTTCAAATATCGAAGAATTCTTTTGGCAGCTTCGAGATGGCTGTGCTTGGGGTTGCTTTGGAAGCGAGCGCAGACTCCGATTGCAAAAGCAATATCTGGCCTGCTTGCAGTGAGATAGAGTAGTGACCCAATTAGGGCACGATAATCTGTAGGATCTACAGATTTTCCTCCTTCGTCTGGCTCCATCTTCCAGTTGGTATTCATAGGGATCTTCACCGCTTTAGCATGTTGAACACCAAACTTGGCAAGCATATCTCTAGTGTATTTGGCTTGGTTGATGAAGATTCCATTATCCTGCTGCTTTACTTGAAGACCTAGAAAGCAGCTCATCAAGCCAATCATCGACATTTCATATTTGGTCTTCATCAGCTCTCCGAACTTCTCGCTAAGCGACTGGTTTGGTGACCCAAATATGATGTCATCCACATAGATCTAGACCCAAAGCATATCTTCTCCATGGTTTATAGTGAAAAGAGTCCGATCTATCTTCCCTTTGTGGAATCCATTATCCACTAGGAATTGGGATAGTGTATCATACCAAGCTCTGGGAGCTTGCTTCAACCCATACAGGGCTTTCTTCAAGCGATACACTTTATCTCCTTGCTTGAAACCCGGGGGCTGCTCCACATATACTTCTTCCTTGAGTTCACCGTTGAGGAACGCGCTCTTTACATCCATTTGATAGACTTTGAACTTCTTGGCTGCTGCATAGGCTAGAAACAATCTAATAGCTTCAAGCCGTGCCACTGGAGCGAAGGTTTCGTCAATGTCGATTCCTTCCTCTTGGCAGTAGCCTTTGGCAACGAGTCGCGCCTTGTTCCTTACTACGTTGTGGTCCTCGTCAGTCTTGTTCTTGAACACCCATTTGGTGCCAATAACGTGCTGGAATTTGGGACGATCCACGAGGTACCATACGTCATTCCTGGTGAATTGATTCAGCTCCTCTTGCATGGCGATCACCCAGTTAGAGTCGGCTAGGGCTTCCTCCACGCTTGATGGCTCAATGTTTGAGAGAAAGCAACTGAACATGGCACTTTCTCCAAACACTTGACTTCTGGTTACTACTCCCTTGGATGGATCTCCAATGATTTGGCTTGGTGAGTGATCTTTGAGCCACGCACGCTTTGATCCGCCAGCTTCATCTTCATCTTCTTCTTTGTCGCTCGCTTCATTATCCGAAGCGACTGGATTGGGTGCTTGGCCTGCACTAGCTTCAGGAGTCTTGGGAGCACCTTCGACTTCTCCTTTGGGATTCTGCTTGCTTGAGTCCTTGATCTCATCATCTTCATCAAGCACGTCCCAAGTGAGTTGATTTGAGGGTTCCTTGCTTTGATCCTTTTCATTCGCTTGAGCCTGTTCCTGTGGAAGACTTAAAGAAGATTCATCAAATACGACATGGGGTGATTCCTCCACAATTAGGGTTTTACAGTTGAACACTCTGTAGGCTTTGCTAGACGTAGAGTATCCTAAGAATACTCCTTCATCAGCTTTGCTTTCAAAAGCTTTCAACTGCGACTTCCCATTGTTGTGAATGAAGACCCTACAACCAAAAATATGGAAATAAGATATGTTAGGAATTCTCCCTGTCCATATTTCATATGGTGTTTTGTCGTGCCGTTTGTTGAGAAGCGTCCGATTCTGTGTGTAGTACGCCGTGTTGGCAGCTTCAGCCCAGTACTTCATCGGAAGCTTCGAGTCTGCAATCATGGTTCGAACGGCTTCTTTGATGATTCGATTTCTTCTTTCAGCAACTCCATTCTGCTGAGGTGTTCGTGCTGAAGAAGTTTGATGTGCTATCCCATGCTCCGTGCAGTACGCTTCAATTGTAGAGTTCAAGAACTCTGTGCCTTTGTCGGAGCGGATGGTCACAATAGCTTGATTCTTTTCCACAGCCAATCGCTTAAGTAGTTGTGGCAGTTTGGTCAGTGTCTCCTTCTTGCTGAAGATGAATACAACCCAAGTGTAGCGAGAGAAGTCGTCGACTACAACTAGAGCGTACTTCCTTCTATTTACACTAACTGGAGTAACTGGACCAAACAGATCCATGTGAAGCAGTTCGAGCACTCGCTTTGATGAAACTTCTTCAAGACTGGCAAAGTGCTTCTTCGTCTGCTTCCCTCGTTGGCATGGTGAGCATGGATGGTCTTTAACAAAGACCTCGTTGGGTATGCCTTGCACCAGACCTTTTCGAGCTAAGCGATTTATGACTTTGAAGTTGAGATGGTTCAAGCGTCTGTGCCATAGCCATCCAGTTTCTGTAGCACTCCTTGCAACTAGGCAAGTTTCCTCTTTGCAGCTGTCCCATTGTGCTATGTAGACGTTCCTTTGCCTGATTCCAGTGAGCACAATCTGGGACGTGAGTTTGCTCTTCACAATGCACTTGTTGGAGATGAACTCCACCCTGTACCCCTTATCACAAAATTGTGAAATGGACAACAGGTTGTGCTTGAATCCTTCCACATGGGAGACTTCTTCAATTGTGAGCTTTCCAACTTTCAGTGCGCCATATCCCCTGGTGCTTCCTCGAGAGTTGTCGCCAAAGGTTACGTGTGGACCCTTCTTCTCTGTGTAGTTGTGAAGTAGAGCTTTCATGCCGGTCATGTGTCTTGAACATCCACTGTCCAAGTACCATACAAGTTGACCCTCACTTGGCATGGGATCCACGGCGCTCACCTGCAATTAGACAGATTTTGGTACCCAAATCAGTTTGGGTCCTTGCAGGTTAGTTCCCTTAGGTACCCACACTTGCTTCACTTTCTTTTGAAAGGAAGTTTGTGCTTTGGGTTTCTCGACCTTCGAAAACTGTGACTTCTGCCTTAAAGCAGTTTCACACGTGCAACAGTGTGTGCAAGAGGGGTAGCGGTTCGCTTTAGACCTACCAATGCTCTTCCCATTTTGCTTATATCCTGAAGCGACTCGCTTCGGATTAGCTCTGGGTTTAGAGACTGACTTAGGGTTTCTAGTCTGTCGAAGCGGCTCGCTTGGTTTCCTCGAGCGGTCCAACTAGGGTTTTGACCCTGACTCGCTTGAGAAACCTTGGGAATCTGAAGCGACCTAGTGGAAGCTTCAAGATCTCCCCCCTCAACGTTAGTCCGGTTGGACCATCTCCAGTCCGGATAACGTGACACATAGACATTACTCCTCTTTTTAGGAGGTAGATCCTTTGTCTCTCGTGTCTTGGCTTGAGACTTAGAAGCTTCAACAGTTCTCCCTTTACCCTTGGATTGGTAAGACTTAGCATGTTGAGTGCTAGGGACTGTTGAACTTTGCTTGCCCTTAGGATCTGCCCTTACAGATATAGACATCTTCATAGGCTTCCTTTTAGGGTTCTCAGCCATTTCGCCTTTATCTTTGTTAGTGGTCGCTTTGGATGTAGTGGGCAATTCCATAGTGACTGATGGTGTAGTGTGAGATGCACCAACAAAGACAGTCGGCTTGGGAGGTCCACCCTCATATCCAAGGCCAGCTTTCCTACCAAAAGGCAGAAGCGAGCCCTCTAGTGCCTGCCTAGCATATGATGCTTTGTTCAAGTTGGCAACTAGAGCGGACTGGGTTTCATACCTTCCCTCCAAGCTTTGATGTCTAGCGAAGAGATCCTCGAACTTACTAGTCATAGCCCTTAAATTAAGTTTGACTTCGTCAAGCTCACGGGCTAGCTTTCGGTTCTCCTTCTCGCTTTGAGACAGAGCTTGTTTTACCACTTCGTGGTAGCTTGACAATTTCTGGTGCTTGTCAAACAACTCACTCCATGAAGAGGATTGTTCTTCCTCATTGACAGTGTGTGCTAGTGTAATTGAAGTGATTGAAGGATAGAAGAATACCTCTCCTGTTTCTTCGTCGGTGAGCGCCATAAATCCAAGATCCTCACCATCACTGGAGTTTGGATCTGTGAATGCATCTGGGTCGCTTGGTGGATCTTCAGTTGTAGCGACCGGCACTTCACTCGCTACGAGCGCTCGCCTTGGAGCATCCCTCTTGGCCTTCAATTCTTCGCGCTCTTTGGCACTTAGCTTTGGGCAATCGGATTTGTAGTGGCCCATCTTGTGGCAGTGGTAACACTCCACTTCCATCATGTCGCGCGGGATCGTCTTGGTCGTCTCTTCTCTCTTTCATTTTCCTTCTCGAGCATCAGTGCTCCTCCCTTTGTACTGCTTGTAGAATCTTTTGTATTTGCCCACTCGAGAGTTCATTTTGTTGAAATTCTTGGACAAGAACGCAATGTGTTCTTCCAACTCTTCCCTCGTCATCTTGGCTAGCGACTGCTCGCTTGGCCCTTCGGCAGCTTTGAAAGCTACTCCTTTTGACGTTATGGGAGCTTCATCCTCTTCGTCGAGGTTCATTCGATTCAGATCGAATTCATGAGCTTTGAGTTCGGAAAATAGAATCTCCGGTGTGAGCTTGGATAGATCCTTGGTAGCTAGGTACAGCTCCTTCATAGTCTGCCACTTCCTTGTGAGAGCTCGAACAATCTTTAGGTTGACTTCCTTATCTGTGGGTTCTTTTCCAAGTGAGTTGAGAGTTGCAATGATTTTGTAACCCTCAGCTCGAAGGCGTCAATGGATTCTCCTGGCTTCATTATCAGACTTTCAAACTCCCGCATCTGAACGGCGAGCTTGTTCTCCTTGATTTTGTCTGTGCCTTGAGAAATGAGGGCTAGGGTTTCCCACATTTCTTTCGCTGTTGCGCACTTTCTTATCCGTGGTAGATAGGCGTCAGACACGGTGCTCTGCATCGTGTGACGTGCGATTTTATCAAGGTTGGCGATCTTGAAGTCGTTGGGATTGTATTCATCTTTGTCCTTCTCGACGTACTCTTGTCTGACATGAGCTTCGCGTCCTTCAGCAGCTGGGACGTTTACAGATATGACCTTTTTAATTTCGATTGGTCCGTCGTCTATGACTTCCCACATCCGGTCGTGGATGGAGCATAGGAAGCTCTCGACTCGAAAACTCCATGTCTCGTATCCTTCGATCGAGAACTGTGGCAGATTTGATGCGCTGTATGTAGACATAGCAAACTATCAGCAGTAAATGCAATATGCGTGGGTGAGGTTTTGATGCACTTAGGAAAATAGGATCCGGTTCAGTGAGACAACGTGAAGGAGTGGTGGCTCGCTTCAGGTATGCAAAGCAGAGGCTCGAAAGAACCGCTGCTCTGATACCACTTGTTGGTCCCGGTTTGTTAATAGGAAAATACTTAGAGGGGGGGGGGGGGGTGAATACGTATTTTGAAGTTTTTCAACTTCAAATCCCTTAACTCAGAGTAACAAGTAAAGAGCTCGCTTGAAACTTAAGACCTAGCTGAAGCTAGATCTACAGTACGTAGCTTGCCTGCTTGACCGAAGTGAGCACTTGATCAAGAGGGAGTCTTTACTCGTATATGCGGAATTTAGTGAGCTAAAAATCTTTCCTAAGTATTTAAAAATTTCAGATTAGGTTTGTTTAGATGCAATATGCAATGGATAATCAAACAAGTAAGAGTTTAGGGTTAGAGAGATACGACACAGAGAATTATAGTGGTTCGGAGATAACGCTCCTACGTCCACTTTGTTGCACGACGGAAACCGTTCTCTTCACTCAAGAACTTGAAGGTTTCGGGCTCTTCAAAAGCCTGGTCAAGATCGAGCTTCACTCGCTTGGATCTGACAGACGCTGGGTGATTCCAGGTTCACACCAAAAACCTAACTAGACTGGAAGCTTCACTCGCTTCAGTCGGACAGACAGGGAGATTACGGGCTCTCCTTACAGCCTAGCTTCGATCAAGCTTTACACGAACGATGAAAGTGCAAGCTTGGATCTAGACTCTATGATCGAGGCTTCTTCAATCGATGAAAGAAGGGCCTTGGATCGAAAACAACCTAACAACGACTCAAAAACCTAACAGACAGATTTAGGGTTTTTGGTTGACGAACACACTGTGAAGAGCTCTTTACAGTAAGTGCAAAGATGGCTAGAGCTCTTCTTCTAAACTTAGATATGGAATGGGCTTAGACTCTAAGTGTGAAGGTTGTGAAGACGAGTTCCAATGAACAGGAAACTCGGAGAACACTTAAAACAAAGACTCGAAGATTTGCTCGAAGGCTTGAGAGTGTTTGTTTGCAGTAGGCTCGAATGCTCAAGTAGTGTTCTCTTTTCTCTTCGTCTTCATCCTTCACTATTTATAGGCGGAGAGATGGCCAAGATCCGTTGCTTGGTTGGTGGCCTTGTCCCTCCTCCTCTCGACAGTACTTGCGCAGGCTGGCACCTTTTCAGACGTCCAGTTTTGGCATTTTGCAAAAATTGGCTAACTTACAAGGCTAACAGTAACTGGAGCGAGCCAGTACTGTTGCGGCGCCTTTGTCGGCCTGGCAGTCAAATCTTCCGCTCCACTCCGCTTTCGACACGTGGAGATCTCGTAATTAATGCTATGATCTCCTGTTGACTGGAGTTCAAAATATGGGCGGGAGTCGCGCTGTCGCTTTCTGGTAGGTAGTGGCTCGCTTCGCTTTGAAGTTGTAGCGGCCGTTCTGAAGTAAGTCGCTTCACGGTCATATTTGAAGTGAGTTACTTGAGAAATAAAATTTCCCGAGAAACTTCTTAAGAAGTGTTGACCCGCGTTGACTCGTTTCGTCTTTTCTTTGTAGCGCTCGCTTCGCTTCGCATTGGTGGACTCACTTTGATTCCACTGTAGCGCTCGTTTCGCTTCGCTAGCTTCGGCACGCTTCACTTCAGCTTCGGTAGACTCGCTTCGCTAGCTTCGGCACGCTTCACTTCAGCTTCGGTAGACTCGCTTCGCTTGGAGAACACACTCAAGTGAGTGGCCTTTACTTGGAATTCCTGCAGTCTAAAAGCTAAGTAAAATAAAGCCAACCTAACAGTATAGGCTTAGAAAAATTCTAACCTATCATCTACACCAAAATGGGTCGCTTGGGAACAGAACCCTTTGGGGTTTTGGGATCAAATCAAAACACTAAGATATCCCTTATAGGTTCCCCCTTAACATGTTGTTCTTAACAATTCCCAACATTGGTCACAAGACAAACGACTGTAGAAATTTGAGAATTGCTATCGAAAAAATGATCCAAGAAGGGGAACACTTGGAATATGTCAAGAGAGAGACAGAACAAAACAAAAAGCGCAAAGAAGCCCATGAGAAAACACCTGATGCTAGCCAGGGATCAGAACCCAAAGGCGTCATTAAAATGCTATATGGAGGACCGCCCGTAGGGGACTACAACAGAAGCAGAAAGGCATCTGCTAGAGAGCTGCACATGCATGAGAGACATGAGGTCTGGAAGGTCGAAAGGGCTTACCTGCACCAGAGATCTCGTTTGGACCAGAGGATAATTGAAATGTGATCCATCCGCATGATGATGCACTGGTCATCACGGTGGAAGTAGAAAGATACCAAGTCCAAAGGGTCTTCGCGGACACAGGAGTTGCGGTTAACGTAATCTTTGAAAGTTGTTTTGACCAAATGATCCTCCAGAAGCCTCTAAATGGTGTGGCCACGGCTTTGCACGGCTTCTCAGGAGATCCAGTAATGTCATTGGGCTCAGTTGATCTAATGCTCACTTTAGGTGAAGGACTCACGCGGGTGTCGAAGCCGGTCACCTTTTTGGTGGTACGATAGAGATCTTCTTACAACATTATCTTGGGAAAAACCGCATTGAATCCGTTCCATGTTGTGGTCTCTACTTATCACTTAATGATGAAGTCCCAGTGGGAAGCCGAGTAGGGCAAGTGTCTGGGGATCAGACAATTTTACGAAAATGCTATATTCAATCAGTGCAGGCGGGAGAAGCAAAGAAAAGGCCAATGACAGAACTGGCTGATGCCAGCAGCAATAAAGAACCTGATAAAAAGAAGCTTAAAGCAACAGTTGCTGTGGAAAGCGATCAAGATCCCCTCCTCGCAATGGATCAGTTAATGATTGCGGACGACGATCCTGAAAAATATGAAAAGACTACCTTAGAGGAGGAAAAGCTAAATAGAATAAGCTCGCGGAAGAAATGAACAACAACGGGATATTGATGTCGGATCTAAGCACCGATCCCTCAGCAGAACCTATTGGAAACTTGAATCAAAAATCAATCAATCAAAATGATGAAAGCAAGTAGCCTGAAGCTGAAGTGGTTAACACGGGCAGTACCCCGACTACAAAAGGAAGTTAGGGAGCTTTAATAGCCAAAGCCAGGGCAAAAGTTAGAGAGGCGACTGAAATTTCAGCTAAGGAAGGTGTCAAAGAAGCCAAGGGCGAAGGCAAAGAGAAGCATTGCGAAAACCGAAGAAAATTAGATATGCCATTCCAAGAAGAAAATGAAGACAGAGCTAGTCACGCTCCTTTATTTATGTTATTTTTCTTATTATCTCAAGTCTATGTGTAAGAAAGAACAAATTGTGTTTGTGGTTTTAAATGATCATTTTGTAGAAGACATCACGAAGGAGATATAATTCCTTCGATTCCTTATACCTCACCTTGGGGGAGGAGTAGGGGATACCCTATATCCCGACATCTATATTTCATTATCTTAAAATGCTTTGGTGCAGTGAAATGCTTTGATGCAGCAATCAGTACCAAGAGAAATGCGGCAAGAAGAAGCGAGATGAAGAGTCATATAGGCATAAAAGCGGAAGCATGTTAGAAGCAAGGCCTCAGAGAGCGCCTAGCCAAGGACATAAAAAAGTAATATTGTTTGGTGCCCCATCGGCACGATCACAGGGCCATAAAAAGCACCCCATCAGAAACATAAAAAAGTAAATTTGTTTTGAAATGTTCAACCAAAGACAACATGATCTAGAAATTAGAGAGAGGGATCAGAAGCAGAAGCAAGATCCTCAGAACTTGAAGAGTGGAAGGACGAAGCTTGATCCTCAGAAGCAGGGGAAGCCATAGCTGATTGCGTCGGAAGGTTATCATTGGGATGACCCGGTGAGACCCTCAGGGCCCCCCCATCTCCAGAGCCATGATAACCACATATTTAGCATGCTTTAGAGTGAGTCTCGATGTGTGTTTTGGTTAAGATATGAGCATTAATGAATAGGAAATGATAGGTTTTTACAATTTATACATTTTCTATATATTTTGCGTTTTCTCTCGGTTTCCGTGTTAATTTCAGGTTCTGTGGAAATTTTCTAGGCAAGTTTGACTTATCCTATGTCGAAGAGGATCGAGAGAGGAAGCCGTAGCACTTTGCGTTCCGATGCCGGACGAGAGAGAACGAGCCAAAACCGTGGGAGCGCGCAAACTGTCAAATGTGGGCGAGAATGCACAAGACACACCTTTAGTCAACTTTCCAGAAATTACAGATTTTACCCCACCTTCTCAACTCAAGTTTCTGTTATTTGCAATTTGACCCCAACTTATGGGAAAACTATAAATAGCTAGTTATTTTCCTTATTTGGCTTCTTTGAACACTTGTAATTCACTTTTGCACAACTCCTTTAGAACCCTAGCTATTTTCCCTCTTTCTTCTTTGGTATTTTCAAATATTGTTGGATGATCAAGCTTGGATATTGAAGATTTGTGGAGCATTTCAATTCCTTTTACTTTCCTTGTTATTTCTATTATGAATTCTCTTATTTTCCTTGGTTTGCTTGCTAGATCTATTGCTAGCTAAGCACCTTTATGGTTCCAAGTAATGGATGATGTGATTTAGATGTTGGGTGCTAGAGTTTAGGATGTTGATTTACCTTCCCCTTGAATTGCCTATGGATTGGGACTTTATTTGAATGCATGACTACTTGATCACTAGGAGTGCATCTAAGGTGTTTGATGGAATGCCTAGGAAGCTTCCATTCATAGCACTTGGCATCAATTCATACCCATATCACTTGATTTCATCTCATATAGTTCCTAGAAAGAATTAGATGGGTTGGATGATAGTTGGTAGGTCATCTTAGACTAAAATGAGCTATTTGGAGTTGGTAGAGCATTTAAAGGCTTAGAAAGCATTTGTTGCTCTATTAATCTACTTGTTAATCACCCTAGTAAGGTAGGTTAGCATATTTGATATAAGAGACCATTCAAGGTGGATTAAAGTGGTTTGAAGCATTTAGATTCATAAGCCCTCATCATAATCACATCGGAAGTTACTTGGATCCATACCTTTGTTACTTGAATTCTCATTTGTTTACTTGCTATTTCCATTTACTCATTGCATGTTTAAGCTTGTCATTTACTTACTTCCTTGCCTAGTTATAGAAAACACCAAACCAAGTTTATGTGCTCAAATAGGATAATAGAGACAAGACGAACTACTTGATTATCTCTCGACACATTCACTCCTCGTGTTCGATACTCGGACTTCTCTAGGTCGATATTATTGCTAGGTTAGAAATAGCCTAGTCAATTTTTGGCGCCGTTGCCGGGGAGTGAATAGATTGATGATCAATAGATTGTTTAGTTTCTTGTTGCTAATTTGAGCTTGTTTTTATTTTTATAGTTAGGATGGTATCTTGCTTGTTAATTCAAGCATTTTATTGGATTATTTTTGATCTCTTTGTTGGTGTGTTTGATAGGTACACATCTAAAAGATCCAAGGCTAAACATGTGGAACCTTTCATTTTGGATCATGAGAAGAGAGAAAGAACTTCCAAAGAGCAAAATGTTGAAATCAATCAAGAAGTGGAAGTTCTTACGAAGCAATTGGAGATTATGGAAGCAAAATTGGACGAGCAAAGAAGAAGAAGAACCCAAGAGGTTCAATTAACTCCTATAATTGAGATATTCCAACCTCCAAAGGCTAGTTATCAAGGAAGAGAATGGGGCACGGTTGATGCACCTAGCTTTGAGCTCAAACCGGGTTTGATTCGTTTGGTTCATGCAAATCAATTTGGTGGAGAAGTCACCGAGGACCCAAATGATCATCTTTACTCATTCCTTGAAATTTGTGATACCCTCAAGCTCGAAGGAGTGCCACATGACACAATCCGGATGAGACTCTTTGGATTTTCACTTCGTGACCGGGCTAAAGAGTGGTTCAAAGGTCTCAATGGAAAGTCAATCAAATCGTGGGAGGATTTGTGCAAAGCTTTTCTCTCTAGATACTTTCCACCTTCCAAGGTACAACACCTAATCTCGAAAATTTATCGGTTTTCACAACATGAAGATGAGATGATAGTTGATGCTTGGGAGAGATTTCATGAGCTCTTAAGGAAATGCCCTCCACATGGTCTAGATCAGAGTCGACAAATCTTCATCTTCTATGGTGGTTTGAGTTCCCAAACGAGAACTATTGTAGATGCTACCTCCGGAGGTTGCTTACTAAATCGAGATGTGAAGGAAGCCATGAGGATTGTTGAAGATATGGTTTCCAATTCTTTTTAATGGCCTATGGAAAGGGTGAATTCAAAGAAAGCTACCTCCATGTTGGATGATAAATATGAAGACCTTGCTTTCCAAATTACCAACCTCAAGAAGGAGCATGAAGAGATTAGAAAGGCGTTGATGGAAGCACGAGCTTGGTAAAGACCTAAGAATGGAAGAATTCTTGGCCAAGAAGAGGTGATTCACATCAACCAACAACCTCTCTCGGTTTCTCAACAACTTGTAGAAGAAGAACCACTCCAACCTTGGAGCTATGGAGCACCATCGATGCCTCTATTTTCAATGCCTTTCCATGAGATTCAACAAGAGGAAAAACCATGTGTTGAAAAAGATGAAGGTATTTCTCTTACTCATCTTCCCCAAACTTCTATGAAGAATGATGATGTGAGTGAGTTGAATGATGGTATCATGAACGATATGTCATTTCCTCTTGAGTTTGGATATGAGAATCATGCTAAGTTTGAGGGTGAGAAGAGAGATGATCTTGTAGAGAGTATCCCTCGTGAGGATGTTGTAGATAAAAGCATTGATAGGTTAGAAGTGTTGAAGAAGTTGGATATCAATGCTCATTTAGTTGATTTGTTGAGTAGTATGCCAAATCATGAGAAGTTCTTGGGGGATGTAGACAAGAGAAAGATTAAAATGGATGATGATATAACCATTGAGCTATCGGAGGGATGTAGTGCTAGACTACAAAGAGAATTCCCCAATAAGAAAAACGATCTTGGAGATTTCACAATTCCTTGTGAAATTGGTGATCAAGTGCTAGAGAAGGTCTTGTGTGACATGAGTTCAAGAGTGAACGTGATGCCTCTTCCTATCTTTGAACGTTTGAAGATTGGAACTCTTATGTCCACAATGACTATCTTTCAAATGGCGGATCGCTCAATCACGATTCCTTGGGGAAAGATCGAAAATGTGCTTATCAAGGTTGGAAAGTTTATCTTTCCGGTGGATTTCTTCGTTCTTGACACCGAAGAAGAGCACAACATTCCTTTGATCCTTGGTATGCCCTTCTTGTCTACAAGCCGAGCTTTAATGGATGTATGTGATGGAAACCTCACTTTCCGAGTTGATGAAGAGGAAGTGACATTTTATAAGCCGGAACTTGAGAGTGAATTGCCAACTCCAAGAGAAGAGGTTCAAGTTCCAAGTCCCAAGAGAGGTGACTTGAGGATGAATGAAGTGAAGTTCAAAGAAAAGATTGTCGATCCATTCCATGAAAATTGTAGAAGAGTTCAATGTCTAGGCAAGAAGGCCTCGTTTGATGTTCCTTGATTCACCTTTTGAGGTATCGTCGAGCTAGCGACGTTAAAAAAGCGCTCGTTAGGAGGCACCATAACACGTATCCTTTTTAGCGTTCTTATTTTTATTATTGTTTATTTTTAGTCATTTTATTTCGTTTTATTTTAATTTTTTATTTTCCCTAAGTACTATTACATATAGTCTTTAAATAGGTTTAGTTGTTTAAATTGTTAGAAAGAAAAAAAAAATGGAAAAATGAGCAAAATTAGAAAATTTGGAGTAGTATTTGTCTCCTTAGTATTTTTGTTAGTAAGGAAAAAAATAGAAATAGAAATTAGAAATATATATATATATATATATATATATATATATATATATATATATATATATATATATATATTTAAAAAAAATTGAAATTGCAGGTTCCGGCGACCGGAGACGGCGACTGGTGGGTCTCCGGGATACCCGAAACGGCGACCCACGACGGCGACTAGTGGGTCGCCGGGATATCTTCTGCCCAAAAACGGTGACCCACGCCGGCGAGCAGCTAGGTCGCCGTCGATGTCTTCTCCGCCAGGCGCTGTGCTGTCCTGCAGAATCCGGCGAGTAGCAGCAGCTCTCCCCCTTCGCGATTCCGGCGAAAATTGGGGGGAGTTCTTCGCGAGCAATCAGCTACGGGAGCAGCCTGCGCAAGTAGATTTGAAGCACGCCTCCGACGACGGCGGACGAGCAGCAGCAGTTTCCGGCGAAGAGAAGGCTGAAGTCGCGATTCCGGCGATGTAAGTTCGCGTTTCCGGCGACGTGTGCTACTCCTTTCCGAGGTCGGCGACGAGTGGGGCTGTGTCTTCCCGACGCGACGAGTAGACCGGAACGGCGGAGCATCTCCTACTCGCGAGCCGCCGGGGAATCGAGCAGCAGCTTCCGGAATTTCCGTCAGATGGCGGCTGGGCTCACTTCGGGCCCAGATCTAGGTCTGGGCCTGATTCGGGCCAGATTTGGGCCGGGTTTGACGGGCCTGGCCGGTCAATTTGAAAAAAAAAATGAAAAAAAAAGAAAAAAACTAAAAAAATTAAAAAAAAATTCTAATAAATTATAAAAAAATTTAAAACATTTTTAAAAATTAAAAAAAAATATATTTTGCAATTTTTATATAAATAATTTATCCTTTCTCACCCTCTGTTCTTCTAATTTTTGTGCAAAAATTGTGGGATTTCTAATTTTCCTTGTGATTTTGTTGCTTATAGTAACGAGGAAGAAGATTTTTGGGGTGACGAAAGGGGGAGTATCAAGGAGAAGACGGGGGATTTGCCATCGAATGAGAAATTTCGAGTGAGGGGTCCGTCTTGAGGCTCCTCACATGGACAAGGGAATCATTCCTCGTCTCATTCCTCACCTCTATAGCTTGGACATTTGTGAGTAGTAACATAAATATCTTATGTATATTCGTCCCTCCAACCTTATTTTTGATTTTATTTTCAAAAATAACTTTGGGGGAGGGGGATGGGATAAGATATTCAAGTTACTTTTTCATATTTCTTCAAGTTATTTTTATCGCATTTTTTTCTTTGTTTGTTTTAATTTTTTATGTTTTGTTTGGAGTGAATTGGTGGTGGAATTTGTGTGTATTGAAGGATGAGTTGATTTGGTGTGTGCAAGTGATTCAAGTGATGTTTCCATGCTTAATAAAAAATTTCCAAGTTCCATTTTAAAAGCATCACTTGACTTGTAGGGCTTTTTGTTTATCTTGTTAGATATTGTGGTTATCACTCATTTGCTTTCAAGAGAGATGTCGATGATGATTTGAGCGGAAATGACATCATATTTTGTTGGAATTTCTCATGTGTGTATTGAGCATGAAATGGTTGCATAACATGATTAACTAGGAATGATTGATCTTAGGCACATGAACTCTAAACAAAAGCTTGTGAGGTTTGAGCCAAAACGTTGAATTGATAACGTTCTTTTCTTTCTTGAGAGTTTGCCATGTATTTGTTGGGAATTGTTAAGAACGAATGTGTTAAGGGGGAACCTATAAGGGATATCTTAGTGTTTTGATTTGATCCCAAAACCCCAAAGCGTTCTGTTCCCAAGCGACCCATTTTGATGTAGTTAATAAGTTAGAATTTTTCTAAAGCCTACTCTGCTAGGATGGCTCTTTAATTTGCTTAGATTTTAGGCTTCAAATTTTCAAGTGAAGACCACTCGCTTGAGTGTGTTTTTCGAAGCGAAGCAAGTCTAGCAAGCTGAAGTGAAGCGTACCGAAGAACAGTGTAGCGAAGCGATCGCTACAGTAGATTCGAAGTGAGTCTGCCAAAGCGAAGCGAAGCGAGCTCTACAGTTCAAAGCCAAAGCGAAGCGAAGCGAGCGCTACAGTTCAAAGCCAAAGCGAAGCGAAGCAAACGCTACAGTGCAAAGTCAAAGCTAGTCAACTCTAGTCAGCAATTTCCAAAGTAGTCACTAGGGAACTTTATTTCCCGAAGCGGCTCACTACAGAATGGCTACGAAGTGACTCAACTAAAGCGGACGCTACAACTTCAAAGCGAAGCGAGCCACTACCTACCAGAAAGCGACAGCGCGACTCCCGCCCATATTTTGAACTCCAGTCAACAGGAGATCGTAGCATTAATTACGAGATCTCCACGTGTCGAAAGCGGAGTGGAGCAGAAGAGTTGACTGCCAGGCCGACAAAGGCGCCGCAACAGTACTGGCTCGCTCCAGTTACTGTTAGCCTTGTAAGTTAGCCAATTTTGGCAAAATGCCAAAACTGGACGTCTGAAAAAGGTGCCAGCCTGCGCAAGTACTGTCGAGAGGAGGAGGGACAAGGCCACCAACCAAGCATCGGATCTCGGCATCCCTCCGCCTATAAATAGAGAAGGTTGAAGACGAAGAATAGCAGAACACTACTTGAGCATTCGAGCCTACTGCAAACAAACACTCCCAAGCCTTCGAGCAAATCTTCGAGTCTTTGTTTTCCAAGTGTTCTCCGAGTTCCCAGTTCATCGGAACTCGTCTTCACAACCTTCACACATAGAGTCTAAGCCCACTTCAAATATACAAGCTTAGAAGAAGAACTCTAGCCATCTTTGCATATACTGTAAAGAGTTCTTCGTTAGTGTGTTCGTCAACCAAAAACCCTATACTTCGTCTGTTAGGTTTTTGAGTGTCGTCGTTAGGTTGTTTTCGATCCAAGGCCCTTCTTTCACCGATTGAAGAAGCCTCGATCATAGAGTTTAGATCCAGGCTTACACTTACATCGTTTGTGTAAAGCTCGATCGAAGCTAGGCTGTAAGGAGAGCCCGTAATCTCCCTGTCTGTCCGACTGAAGCGAGTGAAGCTTCCAGTCTAGTTAGGTTTTTGGTGTGAACCCGGAATCACCCAGCGTCTGTCGGATCCAAGCGAGTGAAGCTCGATCTTGACCAGGTTTTTGAAGGACCCGTAACCTTCAAGTTCTTGAGTGAAGAGAACAGTTGCCGTCGTGCAACAAGTGGACGTAGGAGCTTTATCTCCGAACCACTATAAATCTTCGTGTCGTATCTCTCTAACCTTTATCTCTTTACTATATTCGATTATTCATTGCACGTGCATTTAAACAAACAAACTTGATTCTTTAAATACTTAGGAAAAATTTTAGCTCACCAAATTCCGCATATACGAGTAAAGACTCCCTCTTGATCAAGTGTTCACTTCGGTCAAGCAGGCAAGTTACGGACTGTAGATCTAGCTTCAGCTAGGTCTTAAGTTTCAAGCGAGCTCTTTACTTGTTACTCTGAGTTAAGGGATTTGAAGTTGAAAAAAAAAAACTTCAAAATACGTATTCACCCCCCCCCCCCCCCCTCTACGTATTTTCCTATTAACAAACCGGGACCAACAAGTGGTATCAGAGCAGCGGTTCTTTCGAGCCTCTGCTTTGCATATCCGAAGCGAGTCCCCACTCGCTTCACGTTGTCTCACAGAACCGGATCCTATTTTCCTAAGTGCATCAAAACCTCACCCACGCATACTGCATATACTACTGACTGTTTGCCTTGTCTACATACAGTGCTTCTAGTCTTCCACAGTTTTCAATTGAAGGCTATGAGATCTGGAGTTTCCGAGTCGAGAGCTTCCTATGCTCCATCCACGACCGGATGTGGGAAGTCATTGAGGACGGACCAATCGAGATCAAGAAAGCCATATCTGTGGATGTTCCAGCCGCTGAAGGTCGTCCAGCCCACGTTCGTCAACAATACGTGGAGAAGGATAAGGATGAGTATACTCCAAATGACTTCAAAGTTGCCAACCTCGACAAGATTGCACGCCACACGATGCAGAGCACCGTGTCGGACGCCTATCTACCACGAATAAGGAAATGTGCAACGGCAAAGGAAATGTGGGAAACCCTAGCCCTCATTTCTCAAGGCACAGACAAAATCAAGGAGAACAAGCTCGCCGTTCAGATGCGGGAGTTTGAAAGTCTGATAATGAAGCCAGGAGAATCCATTGACGCCTTCGAGCTGAGGGTTACAAACATCACTGCAACTCTCAACTCGCTTGGGAAGGAACTCACAGATAAGGAAGTCAACCTGAAGATTGTCCGAGCTCTCACCAGGAAATGACAGACTATGAAGGAGTTGTACCTAGCTACCAAGGATCTATCAAAGCTCACACCGGAGATTCTGTTCTCCGAACTCAAAGCTCATGAATTCGATCTGAATCGAATGAAACTCGACGAAGAGGATGAAGCACCCACTACGTCAAAAGGAGTAGCATTCAAAGCTGCCGAAGGGCCAAGCGAGCAGTCGCTAGCCAAGATGACGAGGGAAGAATTGGAAGAACATATTGCGTTCTTGTCCAAGAACTTCAACAAAATGAACTCTCGAGTGGGCAAATACAAAAGATTCTACAAGCAGTACAAAGGGAGGAGCACTGATGCTCGAGAAGGAAAAGGAAAGAGAGAAGAGACGACCAAGACGATCCCGCGCGACATGATGGAAGTGGAGTGTTACCACTGCCACAAGATGGGCCACTACAAATCCGATTGCCCAAAGCTCAGTGCTAAAGAGCGCGAAGAATTGAAGGCCAAGAGGGATGCTCCAAGGCGAGCGCTCGTAGCGAGTGAAGTGCCGGTCGCTACAACTGAAGATCCGCCAAGCGACTCAGATGCATTCACCGATCCAAATTCCAGTGATGGTGAGGATCTTGGATTTATGGCGCTCACCGACGAAGAAACAGGGGAGGTATTCTTTTATCCTTCAATCACTTCAATTACACTAGCACACACTGTCAATGAGGAAGAACAATCCTCTTCATGGAGTGAGTTGTTTGACAAGCACCAGAAATTGTCAAGCGACCACGAAGTGGTAAAACAAGCTCTGTCTCAAAGCGAGAAGGAGAACCGAAAGCTAGCCCGTGAGCTTGACGAAGTCAAACTTAATTTAAGGGCTATGACTAGTAAGTTCGAGGATCTCTTCGCTAGACATCAAAGCTTGGAGGGAATGTATGAAACCCAGTCCACTCTAGTTGCCAACTTGAACAAAGCATCATATGCTAGGCAGGCACTAGAGGGCTCGCTTCTGCCTTTTGGTAGGAAAGCTGGCCTTGGATATGAGGGTGGACCTCCCAAGCCGACTGTCTTTGTTGGTGCATCTCACACTACACCATCAGTCACTTTGGAACTGCCCACTGCATCCAAAGCGACCACTAACAAAGATAAAGGCGAAATGGCTGAGAACCCTAAAAGGAAGCCTATGAAGATGTCTATATCTTTAAGGGCAGATCCTAAGGGCAAGCAAAGTTCAACTGTCCCTAGCATTCAACATGCTAAGTCTTACCAATCCAAGGGTAAAGGGAGAACTGTTGAAGCTTCTAAGTCTCAAGCCAAGACACGAGAGACAAAGGATCTACCTCCTAAAAAGAGGAGTAATGTCTATGTGTCATGTTATCCGGACTGGAGATGGTCCAACCGGACTAACGTTGAGGGGGAAGATTTTGAAGCTTCCACTGGGTCGCTTCAGATTCCCAAGGTTTCTCAAGCGAGTCGGGGTCAAAACCCTAGTTGGACCGCTTCGAGGAAACCAAGCGAGCCGCTTCGACAGACTAGAAACCCTAAGTCAGTCTCTAAACCCAAAGCTAATCCAAAGCGAGTCGCTTTGGGATATAAGCAAAATGGGAAGAGCATAGGTAGGTCTAAAGCGAACCGCTACCCCTCGTGCACACACTGTTGCACGTGTGAACTGCTTCAAAGCAGAGATCACAGTTTTCAAAGGTCGAGAAGCCCAAGACACAAGCTTCATCTCAAAAGAGAGTGAAGCAAGTGTGGGTACCTAAGGGAACTAACTTGCAAGGACCCAAACTGATTTGGGTACCAAAATCTGTCTAATTGCAGGTGAGCGCCGTGGATCCCATGCCAAGTGAGGGTCAACTAGTATGGTACTTGGACAGTGGATGTTCAAGACACATGACTGGCATGAAAGCTCTACTTCACAACTATATAGAGAAGAAGGGTCCACACGTAACCTTTGGTGACAACTCTCGAGGAAGCACCAGGGGATATGGCGCACTGAAAGTTGGAAAGCTCACAATTGAAGAAGTCTCCTATGTGGAAGGACTCAAGCACAACCTGTTGTCCATTTCACAGTTTTGTGATAAAGGGTACAGGGTGGAGTTCATCTCCAACAAGTGCATTGTGAAAAGCAAACTCACATCCCAGATTGCTTTGACTGGTATTAGACAAAGGAATGTCTATATCGCACAATGGGACAGCTGTAAAGAAGAGACGTGCTTAGTAGCAAGGGGTGCTACAGAGATAGGATGGCTATGGCACAGACGCTTGAATCATCTCAACTTCAAAGTCATCAATCGCTTAGCTCGAAAGGGTTTGGTGCAAGGCATACCGAATGAAGTCTTCATCAAAGACCATCCATGCTCACCATGCCAACGAGGGAAGCAGACGAAGAAGCACTTCGCCAGTCTCGAAGAAGCCTCATCAAAGCGAGTGCTCGAACTGCTTCACATGGATCTGTTTGGTCCAGTTACTCCAGTTAGCGTAAATGGAAGGAAGTACACTCTAGTTGTAGTTGACGACTTCTCTCGCTACACTTGGGTTGTATTCCTTTTTAGCAAGAAGGAGACACTGACCAAACTGCCACAACTACTCAAGCGATTGGCGGTGGAAAAGAATCAAGCTATTGTGACCATTCGCTCCGACAAAGGCACAGAGTTCTTGAACTCTACAATTGAAGCGTACTGCATGGAGCATGGCATAGAACATCAAACTTCTTCAGCACGCACTCCTCAGCAGAATGGAGTTGCTGAAAGAAGAAATCGTATCATCAAAGAAGCCGTTCGCACCATGATTGCAGACTCGAAGCTTCCGATGAAGTATTGGGCTGAAGCTGCCAACACGGCGTGCTACACACAGAATCGGACGCTTCTCAACAAACGGCACGACAAAACTCCATATGAAATATGGACAGGGAGAATTCCTAACATATCTTATTTCCATATTTTTGGTTGTAGGGTCTTCATTCACAACAATGGGAAGTCGCAGTTGAAAGCCTTTGAAAGCAAAGCTGATGAAGGAGTATTCTTAGGATACTCTACATCTAGCAAAGCCTACAGAGTGTTCAACTGTAAAACCCTAATTGTGGAGGAATCACCCCATGTCGTATTTGATGAATCTTCTTTAAGTCTTCCACAGGAACAGGCTCAAGCGAATGAAAAGGATCAAAGCAAGGAACCCTCAAATCAACTCACTTGGGACGTGCTCGATGAAGATGATGAGATCAAGGACTCAAGCGAGCAGAATCCCAAAGGAGGAGTCGAAGCTGCCCCCAAGATTCCTAAAGCTAGTGCAGGCCAAGCATCCAATCCAGTCGCTTCAGTCGATGAAGCGAGCGACAAGGAAGAAGATGAAGATGAAGCTGGCAGATCAAAGCGAGCGTGGCTCAAAGATCACTCACCAAGTCAAATCATTGGAGATCCTTCCAAGGGTGTAGTGACCAGAAGTCAAGTGTTTGGAGAAAGTGCCATGTTCAGTTGCTTTCTCTCAAACATTGAGCCATCAAGCGTGGAGGAAGCCCTAGCCGACTCTAATTGGGTGATCGCCATGCAAGAGGAGCTAAATCAATTCACCAGGAACGACGTATGGTACCTCGTGGATCGTCCCAAATTCCAGCACGTTATTGGCACCAAATGGGTGTTCAAGAACAAGACGGACGAGGACCACAACGTAGTGAGGAACAAGGCGCGACTCGTTGCCAAAGGCTACTGCCAAGAGGAAGGAATCGACTTTGACGAAACCTTCGCTCCAGTGGCACGGCTTGAAGCTATCAGATTGTTTCTAGCCTATGCAGCAGCCAAGAAGTTCAAGGTCTATCAAATGGATGTGAAGAGAGCATTCCTCAACGGTGAATTGAAGGAAGGAGTGTATGTGGAGCAGCCACCGGGTTTCGAGCAAGGAGATAAAGTGTATCGCTTGAAGAAAGCCCTATATGGGCTGAAGCAAGCTCCCAGAGCTTGGTATGATACTTTATCTCAATTCCTAGTGGACAATGGCTTCCAAAAAGGAAAGATAGATCGGACTCTCTTCACCATCAACCTTGGAGAAGATATGCTTTGGGTCCAGATCTACGTGGATGACATCATATTTGGGTCGCCAAACCAGTCGCTTAGCGAGAAGTTTGGAGAGCTGATGAAGACCAAATATGAAATGTCAATGATTGGCTTGATGAGCTGCGTTCTAGGTCTTCAAGTGAAGCAGCAGGATAATGGAATTTTCATAAACCAAGCCAAGTACACTAGAGATATGCTTGCCAAGTTTGGTGTTCAACATGCTAAAGCTGTGAAGATCCCTATGAATACCAACTGGAAGATGGAGCCAGACGAAGAAGGAAAATCTGTAAATCCTACAGATTATCGTGCCCTAATTGGATCACTACTCTATCTCACTGCAAGCAGGCCAGATATTGCTTTTGCAGTCGGAGTCTGCGCTCGCTTCCAAAGCAACCCCAAGCACAGCCATCTTGAAGCTGCCAAAAGGATTCTTCGATATTTGAAAGGCACTGTCAACATGGGTCTGTGGTATCCAGCGGAGGACAATTTGGAGCTCACAGGATATTCTGATGCTGACTATCGAGGATGCCGAGTCGACAGGAAGTCAACTTCGGGCACATGTCAGTTCTTGGGAAGCAAGCTAATCTCGTGGTTCTCAAAGAAGCAAACAAGCGTAGCCACTTCAACAACTGAAGCTGAGTACATGGCCGCTGGAAGCTGCTGTTCTCAAATCCTATGGCTTCGTCAACAGTTGAAGGACTACAAAGTTGAAGCGAATGAAATTCCGATCTTCTGCGACAACAACAGTGCCATATGTATCTCGCAGAATCCAGTGCTTCACACCAGATGCAAGCATGTGGAAATTCGACATCATTTCATTCGTGATCATGTCGAGAAGAAGGATATCAAGCTCGAGAAAATTCATACCGATCTCCAGCGAGCAGATATCCTCACCAAGCCTCTAGCTGAGTCTCGATTCAACCAGCTATGCATGGAATTAGGGTTATTAGACCCTGGTGAAGAATGCTAGTTCCAGGATGCACGAAGATGTGACCGCTTATTCTCTTGTGTGTCACTCGCTCCGGATCTTCACCAACTCAAGCGAGCCACTTCAAAATCTCACTCGCTTGAAGAAAATGAAGTAAGGTGGAGAAAGGTGGAGTATTGGAAGAAGTTCCCTACCAACTTATTGGAATTGTTAAGTATATGGTTAAGGGGGAACTAATGCTTACTCTCGGAGCAAGCTACTTCCAAAGCGAGCAAGAATGCTGCTATCTCGAATTCTGCATCGCTTCAATTTGCCCTAGCTTGGGTCAAAGCGAGTCGACTGCAGATTCATTCTCTAGATTGTAGGAAAGCTTGAAGGTTTACCTTTTTATACAAAAGGTTGCAGGGCTGGTGACATGCTTCTGCGTAAAATACGAGATTGTCTTGTCAGAGCATTCTCATTGTCATCCTGTCCATTTCTGCTCTGAGATAAGGACTTGTACTCATCCCCCATTCGTCGTGAATAAGTACACTTACGTGATGCTCCCTTCGGGTTGTAGTAAGCTTGTGTACTATATTCATTTCCTCCCTCATTCACTTCGATGGAGGACTCTCTAATTCGTAGAGGAAGATAAATGCCATGAAGACGAATGCCAAGAAGATGGAATACACAACAGGTGGTATCAACAAGCTTCAAAGCCAACAAGTGGACTCAAACTGAAGTCCAAATCTATTGAAGTCTTCAATTTGTGGTATCAATCTCCTACGAAGTGAGATTGACTGGTAAGCATTTCAATTTTAAGTACACTAAGTGAGCCGAAGCGTGCTAGAAACCTTCACTCATTATGTGGAAAATATGAAATAAATCTGACACAAATACAAAGAGGAAAACACTATTGTTTATCCTCGAAGTATGTAAGTCAGAAACATTTTAAAATTAGCAAAGAAATTTAATTTCTTAATCCAGTCGCTTCAGATGGCCAAGCGAGTGCTACGTCACTCAAAGCTAGCCATCGCAAGCGAGTGCGGAACAGTCACTCAAGCAAGTGCCTCTCAAGCGAGTCGAGGTCTAGCGGCCCAACTCGAAGCGAGCGGGCATGAAGCGAGTATGAGCTGTCTGCACTCGAGTGCCTATTTCACTTTCTGCCAAGCATTTAATGCAGGTTCACGTACGGCGAAAATATCAGGCGCCTGGTTCTCACTTTGAATTCGAAGCGGGAAAAGGCGGAGAAGATCCAGCCATCGAATCTCAACAGCCCCCAATCTGTAGCCGTTGGATTAGCGCCGTATAAGACAACCCAATCGCAGCAGGCCACGTGGAGACATCGTGCAAGTTGACGGTTCACTTTTACTGTGGTGACGCCGGACACGTCAGACCCATCACCGCACGTCTGCCGCCTACCTACAGGACTTACGGCAATATTACCGTCCTACCCCTGCCACGTCAGCCAAGACCTAACTCTATATATATGGGATGAGGCAGAACTGCAAAACCTTTCACAGCCTTCAAAAATTGCCATTCTCGTGCTTAGATCTGCAACTTCTGCAACTCACGAGTCTCAACCCTTGTTCTTTCATCGTTAAAACCCAATTCAAATTCTCTAAAAATTCACCATGGGAAAGAAGAAGAACACCGAAACAATGGAGGAGTTTCTCACCGAGGTCGACAAGCACATCAACATCGAGCCTCATCTCGATCCAACCATCATCGAGAGAAATGGTTTTCTTCGTAGGGCCGTGACCAAGGCCGGACTATGGAAGTTTGTGACGGCGGTCCCGTCAAAAATTCTGGCAAAAGAAGTCGGAGAGCTCCTACTGAATTTGAGAAAGGAGCAGAATACATCCTCGTTTACTGATCCACAGACCAGGAAGCCGGTGGAGGTGGATATGAGCGAGCTCATCGGTGCTTTCGACCTGCCGAGAGAAGGAGGAGACTCTCTGCTGGATTTGGGTCTCTCGGCCGGAGTACAATATGGCCGATTTGCAGCCGACGGAGCAGATCCAAACTTCAAGGAGGCCAGTATCCGTTCAAGTTTGAAGGCCCCCTTCAACCATATTTGCGAGCTCTTCTCGAAGAGTGTCGCGTGCTACGTCGGAACCCTGGATACACTTTCCGAGACGAAGCTGATCGCCACTGCAGTTATTGTCGACAGCCTCACCGGAACCAGCTTTAACTGGCATGGTTGGTTTCTCAAGCAAATTCACGAAGCTGCCAGTGACTTTGCGTTCATGAGAGGAAGCACAGATCAGATCATCCGCAAAGGTAAACTCAAATTTTTCTCGAGGCTATCTGCTGCCTTGGAAGAAAAATACCCCGGCAAAATCTGGCCGGAGTCCGACGTCGCCGTCTACAACAAACAGTCCATCTATTACGACAAATGGAGGAAACCCAAAACTTTGATGGACTTGGGGCTTCTCGAGGTTGAAGTGCCTGTAGCAAGACCGGTTGCCGAAAGGCAAGCCGAAGTGAGCCAAGTGAGGCCGGTCGCTTCACCCGGGAAGCGAGCCGCGCCAAAGCGAGGCAAGAAGATGAAGTGAGTCGCTTCAATCGTTCAAGAAAGCGAGGCGGTGGAGAAGCCGCTTGAGAACGTTGAAGTGACTCAACCCCAGCCTTCACCAATCAAAGCCAAATCACCCCCACTCCAAATCCAAACCCACATCAGCCAAATACCAGAACCCCAAGCCTCATCGACCCAACAACCCCTCACAAAAACAACCCCCCTCTCTCCCCGTGAAGAAGAAACTGGTTCTTCTTTTCATATGCCCGAAATGCCCTTACTCCATGTCGACCCAGTCGAAGCCTACACCACCTTCAAACCATTCCAAACCCAGCAAACACAACCACCACACACAGAACCCATCCAAATTTCAGAAACCCAAGAAACCTCATCACCTACCCAATCCCCCTCGACATCGGCAGCTACAGCCGATACCGCCTATACTGTTGGTGAACTCCCCATCATTCCTCAATTTATAACCCCTGCCCTCACCATCCAAAAGCAGGCTCGCGAACGCTATATCAAAGAGAGAGAGCAAGCTGCAGAAACAATCAATCTCCGCTACTCCAATGTTCCATGGAGCGACGTATTTTACACCAATGTCGTCGACTTCCTGACGTACATCACCTATCGCGGAACGGAGTACTACAAAATTTTCAGGCTCATGAAGGCCTTCACGGAGAATGAATTGATTGATTCGGAGGCCAAACTGCTAAATTTCGTTGGAGCAAGCGGCTTCCAGGATTTCCTTGACGACACCAGCTTCTGGGATAAGCTGGATTTCAAGGTGAAAGAAGCTTATCCACTTGCTATCATTCCAAAGCGAGTGTCCACTTCTCATGAACGGAAGCTCATCAGGGAGCATAAGGAGGAAGTGGATTTAAAGGATGCTGAGATTGCTAGTCTTCACAGCGAGATTACAAAGATGAGTGAGGACATGGAGTAGGGCTGGGAATCGGTACCGAGAATTTCGGTTATAACCGTACCGAACCGCTAACCGCGCGGTTACGGTTAACCGCTAACCGCAATTGCGGTTAGCGGTTCGGTAAACGGTACGAGTATTTAATTCTAAACGGTTATCGGTTACCCGATAACCGTTCGGGTAAATAACCGCACAACCGCATAACCGCAATTTATTAATTAATATAATTTTTATATAATATATATTTTAAATATTAAATGATTTATTGATTTGTCATTTGTGCAAAAGAAAATATTGAAAATTAGAAACCCCCAACAGTATGCTATATAGCCTATATCATTTTTAATTTTTGGTCCTGCATGTATAACAACTCATCAGTCTTCATTCTAACTTAAGATTATACCTCTATGGTCAGCAGTATGCTATTTGTGTTTCTTACAAACTTGATGAAGTAGCAGCACCAAATTTTGACTTAGTATGATGTAAAGTACTTAGAGTACGAAGAGAGCTTCAATGCAAATACAAGCTGCATTATTGATGTTAATTGCTAATAAGCAGAATCACTTTTAATAATTCAGCAACCATAGATGTAATACTTGCAGCTGTGATATTGATGAAATTAGCCCCTAACTTGCTGTTGTAATTTTGAGTTTTGAGAACATGGAAAAGGTTCAAAACTTTTAATTTTCATTTGACTCGCTGTCTTGTTCTTTGGCTTGGAAAAATATATATTCGTAACTTTGTAAAATCGTTAATTCGTTTATATATTTCACTTTAAGACGATAAAATATAAAATATCAATATATCATAGTAATATATATGACAAAAATGTGTGAAATAATGAAAGAAGTTAAATGGAATAATAATTCGAAACTAATAAATTAATTAAAAAAAAAAACTTATGCGGTTAGCGGGTAACCGAATACCCGAACCGCATAACCGCATGCGGTTAGCGGGTAACCGAATACCTAAAACGGTTCGGGTATCGGTATAGTTTTCACGGGAATTGCGGTTCAGTTAACCGCAATTGCGGTTCGGTTATCAGATAACCGCACCGATTCCCAGCCCTAACATGGAGAAGAAGGCGGGGGAGGTCATTAGTCTCAAAGAAGACTTTGACAAGAAGAAGAAGGATTTGGAGGGAAAGGTGGAGGAGAAGGAGAGGTTATTGGAGGAGAAAGAGAAGGCGCTGGAGGCGCAGGTGAAGCTGGTGGGAGATCAAACTATTACAATCACCGAACTTAAGGGCTCGCTTGATGGGGAAAGGAGCTGCTTGAGGAAGGTCAATGCCGAACTTGTCTCAGTTGGCAAAGAAAAGAAGGAGTTGGAAAAGGAGTTGAAGAAGTTAAAAGAGACGTTTGAGAAGAGAGAAGAGGAGTTGATTAGGACAGGAAGTGAGCTGCTGAGCACGAAAAAGACCCTGGACTCTCTCAAGAATGAGATGAAGCTGCTCAAGCAAGAGAGTGAGACTGATAAAAAGGAGCTGGAGAGTAGGAGGAAGAGTGCGCAAGCTATTGACCTAAGGAATGCTGAATTAACTCTACTTCTGGAAAAGGTCAAGGAGCTGGGCGAAGCGTACACAGAAAAGATGGCTGCAAGTGCCGAATTCCATCTCTCTCTAAACCAGAGAGAGAGGAGCCTTGAGACGATGCAAGCAGAACTTCTAGCGGCTCAGGAATTCTGGTACTTCAACTTGCAAGAGGAGAAGGCGGATATAAGGAGAGAAATTGAAGCGGAGCTGGAGGCTCGCTTCAGAGAAGTGGAACCTTTAGAGAGGATGATGGCATCAGTTGTGGAGAGAAAGAAGCAGTGCGAGTATCTGCTCGAAGAAATAAGCATTAAAACAGCTGATTTAGTAGCACCCTCCTTGGGAAAGAACGAGCAGATGCTTCAAGTTGTCTTGAACGAAGTCAATTCACTCCACCAATCCATCACAGGAAAATCGTTCATCCTAACCCCTGGCAGTGATGATGCCAAAAAGGGGGAAGGACAAGTGAAGCTAGGAGGAGCTGGAGGTTCAGGGGGAAGCAGAGTTGGTGTGGAGCTGATGCTGGAGGGAGGCAGTGGTGCCGGTAAAAAGGAGGATGTAGTAGATGAAGCGAGGGCTCTGGGCAAGACAAAGCTCACGAAGGAGGAGTTAATGAAAAAGCCCGAAGAGCCCAGCAGGCCGCTTCATGAAAAAGTGCTGAGTGCTTCAATTGCACGGCATCCTCCGGTGACCATAATAACGAAGGAGGAGAAGCGGATGCAAGTGGAGAAGGATGCTGCATTGGCATGGGAGATGGAGCAGCTTTTTGAACTAACCAAAAATTCTATTGCTGCAGGTGCTTCATCTAGTTCCCAAGCGGCCGCTTTACCCAAAGCGCCCGCTTCAGCCACCGCGCCAGCTTCGTCAGCCGCACTCACTTCGGCTACTGCTGCACTCACTTCATCAGCAGTCGTCCCCTCAAGTGCTGCTACGAAGAAGGATATGCCGCCCCCCCCTCTACCAAAACTTCCATTGAAGCGAACTGCACAGGAGATAAAAGGTGATGACCCCGCGGCCAAGCGCCAAAAGGTCAAGCAAGCAGTTGCTTCAAAAGCTGGAAGGGAGGAGAGAAAGAGGAAGGAAAGAGCAGAAGGGAGAAGCGAAGGCGAGAGGAATAGAAGGGCAGATGCAAGGCGACTCCAGGTGATTGATGCACGGATCGAGGAGCATTTCAATGAAGTATTGCTTATTCAATCCTCGTTGGTCCGAAGTGCGTTCATTCCCTTCATGCCAGAAGAGTCCGAAGCATGCGAAGCTCAAGCCATATCTGATGCATGCGACGTGACAACAAAAGAGATGGTTGAGTCTGGTCGCTACCCACGCATGGATGAACAAAACTACATACGGAAGCGACTCAATGAAAAGCGTCCTTTGTGGAGTGGTGAATCAGGAAAGAAGTTCAAAGAGACCATGGCTGAACTGTCGAAGAGATCAGAAGAGGAGTTGGCTAAGAGGAGGAACGAGCACCCGGATGCACGGGAAATCGAGGACTTTATTCCGGGAGATCTGCGCGAACTGTGGCTGTACTACAAGGACTTGTTCATCAAAGCCTACTATTACTGGGAGGTAGTGCCGCTGCAGGATCAATGTTCTCGGATAAGTGCCCTCAACAACTTTCTCGCCACCTATGACGACAGACTGCGACGAAAAAGGAGAGCCCGTAATCTCCCTGTCTGTCCGACTGAAGCGAGTGAAGCTTCCAGTCTAGTTAGGTTTTTGGTGTGAACCCGGAATCACCCAGCGTCTGTCGGATCCAAGCGAGTGAAGCTCGATCTTGACCAGGTTTTTGAAGGACCCGTAACCTTCAAGTTCTTGAGTGAAGAGAACAATTGCCGTCGTGCAACAAGTGGACGTAGGAGTTTTATCTCCGAACCACTATAAATCTTCGTGTCGTATCTCTCTAACCTTTATCTCTTTACTATATTCGATTATTCATTGCACGTGCATTTAAACAAACAAACTTGATTCTTTAAATACTTAGGAAAAATTTTAGCTCACCAAATTCCGCATATACGAGTAAAGACTCCCTCTTGATCAAGTGTTCACTTCGGTCAAGCAGGCAAGTTACGGACTGTAGATCTAGCTTCAGCTAGGTCTTAAGTTTCAAGCGAGCTCTTTACTTGTTACTCTGAGTTAAGGGATTTGAAGTTGAAAAAAAAAAAAACTTCAAAATACGTATTCACCCCCCCCCCCCCCCCTCTACGTATTTTCTTATTAACAAACCGGGACCAACAGTATTGCATTGTTATCTTCTAGAACTTGCCTTTAATCTCGATCGAGGTTGCTATATGTGTCTCTAGAACTTAGAAAGGATTTTAGGCCATCACTTGTTAGCCTCATTATTCCCTAAACACTAACCAAATAAAATGTTAACGTTGTGGTCCCCCTTGAGCCTTTGAAGCCCTTGTTGCTAAACCGGATGAAAGGGGGTGAAAGGTTGGTTAAGGGAATCTATTGAGAGGTTGTGAAGTAGTGAGATAACGAGGTTTGGGAAGTTTGATTGAAGAGATCATTTTGAGATGAGAATACTCCTATGAGCTCTAATGAAAAAAAAAATGAAAGAAATGAGAATGGAATTCTCACAACAAAGAAGAAAAGAGAAAAAAATGATAAAAGAAAAAAAAGAGTTGGAATAAAGTTAGTTGTGAATGAGAGCATAAAGGAGTTATTCATGAATATTTGAGAAGCTTCAATCAAGCTTGTGTATTAAAGAGTGTAAAGAGGTGAAATGGTGAAGGTAGAAGGTGGAGAAATTCACACTTAGAGTGGAAAAGAGAAGGTGAAAGTACTTATGAGATTTCTTAGTCACTTAGCCTAAAAGTCCCTACCTAAACCAATGTCCCCACATTACAAGCCTAAATAAAAGACCTAATTGATCTTAGTTCCAGTGCATAATCAAGCGATGGAGATCTTGAGATTTAGGGCAAGCTTATGGTAAGAACGATGCATGCATGAGTTCGATGAGTGTAAACTTCCTTCCATACACTTGAGAGAAAGAGCGATACACTTACACCTAGAGAGGTTTAGAGTTCCATTATGCTTGAGTGATTGATTTCTTAGTTGAGAGTGTTGTGTGGTTGTGGATTGTTTAATGCACCTTGGGAGTTCCATGCTTGAAAATGCTTTATTGAGTGAGCTTTGAGGCATCGATGATCGTGATTTGCATACCATATGTGCTTATGTTCTTTGATTGTTCGTTCCATTGTCGGGACAAGCAATGGCTTAAGTTTGGGGGAGTTTGATAACCACATATTTAGCATGCTTTAGAGTGCGTCTCGATGCGTGTTTTGGTTAAGATATGTGCTTTAATGAATAGGAAATGATAGGTTTTTACAATTTATACATTTTCTATATGCTTTGCGTTTTCTCTCGGTTTCCGTGTTAATTTCAGGTGCTGTGGAAATTTTCTAGGCAAGTTTGACTTATTCTATGTCGAAGAGGATTGAGAGAGGAAGCTGTAGCACTTTGCGGATTAATTTTCCGATGCCGGACGAGAGAGAACGAGCCAAAACCGTGGGAACGCACAAACTGTCAAATGTGGGCGAGAATGCACAAGACACACCTTTAGTCAACTTTCCAGAAATTACAGATTTTACCCCACCTTCTCAACTCAAGTTTCTGTTATTTGCAATTTGACCCCAACTTATGGGAAAACTATAAATAGCTAGTTATTTTCCTTATTTGGCATCTTTGAACTCTTGTAATTCACTTTTGCACAACTCCTTTAGAACCCTAGCTATTTTCCCTCTTTCTTCTTTGGTATTTTCAAATATTGTTGGATGATCAAGCTTGGATATTGAAGATTTGTGGAGCATTTCAATTCCTTTTACTTTCCTTGTTATTTCTATTATGAATTCTCTTATTTTCCTTGGTTTGCTTGCTAGATCTATTGCTAGCTAAGCACCTTTATGGTTCCAAGTAATGGATGATGTGATTTAGATGTTGGGTGCTAGAGTTTAGGATGTTGATTTACCTTCCCCTTGAATTGCCTATGGATTGGGACTTTATTTGAATGCATGACTACTTGATCACTAGGAGTGCATCTAAGGTGTTTGATGGAATGCCTAGGAAGCTTCCATTCATAGCACTTGGCATCAATTCATACCCATATCACTTGATTTCATCTCATATAGTTCCTAGAAAGAATTAGATGGGTTGGATGATAGTTGGTAGGTTATCTTAGACTAAAATGAGCTATTTGGAGTTGGTTGAGCATTTAAAGGCTTAGAAAGCATTTGTTGCTCTATTAATCTACTTGTTAATCACCCTAGTAAGGTAGGTTAGCATATTTGATATAAGGGACCATTCAAGGTGGATTAAAGTGGTTTGAAGCATCTAGATTCGTAAGCCCTCATCATAATCACATCGGAAGTTACTTGGATCCATACCTTTATTACTTGAATTCTCATTTGTTTACTTGCTATTTCCGTTTACTCATTGCATGTTTAAGCTTGTCATTTACTTACTTCCTTGCCTAGTTATAGAAAACACCAAACCAAGTTTATGTGCTCAAATAGGATAATAGAGACAAGACGAACTACTTGATTATCTCTCGACACATTCACTCCTCGTGTTCGATACTCGGACTTCTCTAGTTCGATATTATTGCTAGGTTAGAAATAGCCTAGTCAAGCCACTTGCCATGGCCTTCAGGATGACGGCAGAGGAGGAAGCCTTCTTGTGGGCAGACACACCCAAAACATTTTCCTCTCTTAATTCCTAGCAAAAAGAGAAGGTTGATAAAGTGTAACAATAATAAAATAAGATGATAGAAAGAAAAAGTGAGAAAGGATACCTCATGAAAGACATTCTACATAGTCCTCATAGCCATAGCGTTATGAGAAAAGAGAGGGAATAAGGGGACATCCCAAGCAGGAAGATCCTCAGAGGATTGAGCGGGCTGGCAGAGGACCTGAGATGCTTCCCTTAATATGGGCATGAACCAAGGCTCTTTAGTAGGTAAGAGGCGGACCCTCTGGAAGGTCTCGGGTTCCGTCCCAAACATCCTTACTATAGGTCCCACGTTGATAGCAGCAGCCTGCTCATGGAGACCCAATTGTTGACAGCACTCAAGAATAGCAGTGGCAGCCCAGTCGGTGAGAGAATCAAACATCTGAAGCCAAAAATCAGGCGTATGAAGGTATGCCTCGGGCAGTTGCTGCACCAAGGAGTTCACAAAGGCCTGGCCATAAGGGGTCATTAGTAAATTGGATCGGCAATCTCGGATCCCCGCGGAGGTGCCCTGATTTAATCTCTAGCTCTTGCTCATGAGCAAGCGCCAACTGCTTTACCTCTGCAGCAAAAGTTTCCTGCATCCGCATCATCCGGTTTGACGAGGTCTTCAAGGTTCTCTCCAATTCCTCCACCTGCTCTGAAAGAGAAGACACTCGCTGCCCAAGGGCAGAACAGTGTTTCTCCTTGTCGCGTAGACATTCCCGGAGGTCGCGAGCCTCAACCTGGGACTGGTCCCTACTCTGCTCCACCTGAGATAGAATCTCCAGTAATTGATCAAAAGCTAAAGCCTGAGCACCAGAAGAAGGTGTCGAAGTCCTGCCCCTCTTTGTGGGGGTAGGGGGAGAAGAATCACCCCACCTCTTAGAAGAGGAAGGTAAACCCGTGGAAGGAGGCTCGACCCGGGCAGAAGAAGGAACGTAGGTATCTACATCAATTAAAGCCGATGGCGAGACAGAAGACCTATCATTTCCTTCAAGGCAGTTAACAGCGGGTAAATTGGGAGAATAAGGTTTCAAACGGGGTTTCCCTGTCCCTATTTCCGGAGGATTTCCTTGGAGAGGTTTTGAACCCCCAGCTGCCGTAATGGCTAGGGCGGAAGTGCTACTTGGAGAAGAAATAGGGTCGATATTGGCAGCCCTCGCTTGCCCTATTTTACGTAATAACTTCTCACGAACCTTTTGTCCCAGGCTCTGTTTATTAGGATCCATGGCCAAAAAAAAAAAAAAAAAAAAACAATATTACACAGACAAAATACGGATAAGCAAAAAGGAAGGCAGAAATCTCAAATCTTCTTCTTAAGGGAATGCCAAATGAATCTGAACAAATCTAATCTCAAGAAACTTCTGGAACTACCCAGTGGTTCCGACATTGAAGCCCCCGCTACATTCTCATAAAAATTAAACCTATAATTGAGAAAGCCTAAACTGATGGTATCCCTCGCAAAAAACATAAAAGAAAACAAGAGGGAAACAGAGGGCTCCTTAACCTTAAAACCCTTGAAAAATAGTCTACGGGAAAGTAGAGGAGGAATATGGGATAGTAAAGCAAATACCTGAAAGCGGAAGAGAATGGAATGATCGTTTGAAATGTGAAGCCCGTCGGAAAGTTAGGAGTACTGCTATTTTCTCTGAAAAGCAATATGGCAAATGAAAGGGAGAAGAGGAAAAAGAAGAAGTTAAAAAGTTAAGGGGAAAGAGAGTGAAATGTACCCCACTCACTGCTCCACGTCAGCCTGTAAAAAGGAGGTGATGCATTTTCGCCTATAAATAATAATGAATTTTCAAACGAAAAATAAGCAATAATAACAACACACCTTTCGAAACACGTCTACTATAATAAATAGTTACTTCTGTCACATTTCCACCCTGAAAGGGAAGGCAATGATGGGTAAAGAAAATAGGTCCAACTTTTACCCTCGGGAAGTCAACCATCGCACCAATCTTCTACGCGACAAGACATTTACAGCATCCGCCAAGAAGCAGCTTCCCGTCAAAGCATCTGTCAGAAGCTAACAAAGCACGCTTCTGGACCTGGGGGGAAGTAGCAGATAGGGACAAATAACAGCCTTGCCACGTGGCGCTCTTCAGTGCTGACTAGACCATCCTCCCATGGGCCTCAGATGACCTGCTCGGTACAGATGCCTAGGCTCGCACAGAGGCCATGATGTGTTGGGCAGACCATGGCTTATGCAGAAGCTGTCTCGATCTTGCTAGCATCTGTTGGAGCTTGAGGATCTGCCAAACACGCAGTCCGCATGACTCTACGTACCTTAGGGTGAGGACCACTAAATTGATGACGAAGGGAATCTTGTCTCCTTAGAAATTCCTCTCTTGTCCTCTCCTGACACGGGCATTCACCTTTCTATCCTTTCAACATCTATAAATATCAAATGATCTTGCCCTTTCGAGGGGGATAATTTTTGAGACACACGCACTATTCCATTCATACTCGGCTCTACACTCTTGCAAGCTAGAGCAACAGGAGTCCTTCTTCAAGGATTTCTCTTCTCCCATCACTCCCATCTGCATTCTCCTCGGCAAAAGGTGGACTCCCGACAGCTTAAGCTGGAGGTATAATTCTCGTAACTGAGGGAGGACGAAGCACGAAGGCGCCTTGCGTTTTCTACTTCGCCCTCTTCTTTCCCCCTTGTTTTTCTGCCCAAGCGAGCTCTAAGCTCCATGGATTTAACTGATTTTGTGGCTAAAAATACTCTTTGTTTAATACTTAGCTTAATCATCTCTTTTATGTCTAAAGGAAGACGATCTGTAGAAAATGAGTTATTAAGGCTAATGAATCGCAGTAATCTCTTATCTATTGTTGTTGTAATCCCTGACACGTGAATACTCCCTACAAGTTTGATGAATAATCACATAATTGTTGTAGATTTTCAACCCGGATCTATTACCTCCCACGGTAAAATCTTTAAGTATAAGTGGGAGAAAATGTATGATGGTTGTTAACGATTACGATTGTTAACATTGTACATGGATGAAGGCATATGGTTTCCTGTAGACACATTGGTATACTCAAAGGTTTTACTTTAGTATAAGTGGGAGATTGTTGGGGTCATTGTATATCTAAAGCAAAATCGGTTGTTTTAGTGGTTACAACGCTGGTCCACTATTAACAATCCCTATCTAAAAGAATATATATAAGCAAGAATAAAGTCCATTATCTCATGTTTTAGACCACGTGTCGGCCTGTTCGGAGGGGAACACGAAGGTCGTTTGACAATGATGAGATATAAACATATCACAGTCGAGATAGCTTGGGCTGAGCTATCGGTCTAGACTGTAGCTTAATGGTAGTGATGAGTCCCAATCACTAATTAAGCTGGTACGGTGGACTGTATTGAGGATCAAGGGAGATAATGTTCTTCTGATACTGACCCTGTATCAGAGGTGATATAGTTGAAGAGATACAGATCTCAGGCTTTAGTAGCTCGATCTTAACCTTGGTAAACCATTAGATGTGTATGTATTCTTCAGTGTTACTTTGATTTACGAAGATGTGAACTTACCGATAGTTCATCAAGCTCATGTTGTACTTTGGATAACACGGAGATGCATACTATGTCTAATGAGTGTTATCAATAAGTCGTGTCCTATGTGAGTGTAGGTTGACATTATCCCCTCAGGGAGTTCACAAGGTTTATTATACCAAGTCATGCATGCTAATTAAGTTCAGGTATAATAAGAAGGTGTGAATGGGTACTACCTGAGGAATAAGAGGTTAATTAATTAGGAGCAGTCATGGTAGCTCTAATTAATTAATGGATATGGAAGGTCTTAAACACGGGGTCGAACTAAACAAAACACCAGCCCCAATCTACATAATTGGGACAGAGCGGTGAATCAGTTATGACTCTTTAGTGGAGTGCGTCATAGCTCTAATGAGATACATGTTCAGGGGTGGACATGGAAATATCTTATTAGATAAGGTCAAACTCTGTCTGGTATCTGATCCCTAGGATGGCCCAAACAGACCTCGGGAATCAATCTAAATTGTATTATTGAGTTTGGACTCAATAATTGTACTCATGTCCAGTATATGATATATATTAGATTTATATCCAGTGAATGGATATTAAATATAATTAATTTAGATTTATATCCTATGGGATAAAATTAAATCTAATTAGTTATTATTTAATTATTCAAGGATAAGATTAAATCTAATAAGATAAGATTTATTTATTTAAATCTTATGGGGATAATATCATATCTGAATATATTTTATATATATTTATTTATTTATTCTTCTACTGGTATTAGGATTAATTTTATTTGTTAGAATTAATTCCAGAAATACAGTTTCATAACGGAACAAATTAATTCCTAATTAATTTTGTATTAATTAAAGGAATAAGATTTGTAGTTATGGAAAAGAATAAATAAGGGATAAGTGACAGATATGGTAAGGAGATAAATAAGGAATCATATCTTCTTATTTATGTACCATATAAATACTCTCTAAGTCTCTCATTCTAAACCCTAGTTGTCAGATTGGGTTTTGACGTGAAAACCTAGACGAGAGAGAGAGAGAGAGTGTCGCCGGGTTTTGAGAGAAGGAGATCGAGGTTCCAGGGATCTCGAGACTTCCACCAAGTCTCGGATCTAGAGGTGTGGGATAACATCCTAGAAGATCAGAGCCGTAGATCGTTCAGATTCGTCTCAGATTCTCCGTCTACGATAATCATAAGGTATGTACTCGGACTTTGTATGAACTTATATGCACGATCGAATCATCACACCCAATCCAGATCTGGGATTCGGGTGGCTTTCAAGTAGCCAACCCAACACACCTCCCCCATGTCCTATGGTCTTACCGAACAACACTCGCACTGCCAATGGAGAAACCCCTTACAGCCTAGCTTACGGAAGTGAATCCATTATTCCAGTCGAGATAGGGATGCCGAGCTCGCGAACAATGCACTTCGCACCCGAAGTCAATGATGATACTGGCGTGCCGATCTCGACTTACTGGAAGAGAAATGAGATGTCGCCTACATAAAAAAAGCTCGGTACAAACAACAAATGACGCGATATTACAATCGAAGAGTAAAAAACCGACAGTAGTGTGTGGGAGATCCCGTCCTAAGGAACAACGATGTCAGTAAAGCCTCTAAGCTTGGCAAGCTGGAAGCCACGTGGGAAGGACTATATCGAGTACACAAGGTGTTGGGACTGCTGCACGCACCACCAGACCATACTAGTGTGATATTGTCCGCTTTGGGCCAAGCCCGCACGGTTTTGCTCTTGGGCTCCTTCCCAAAAGGCCTCAAACTAGTGTGGTGGTGCTCCCCTTATATACATGTTATATCTTCTGTATATTTTCGATGTGGAACTTATTGTTTGTACCTAACAATCCTCCCTTCAAACACAAGGACCACATCCGAGTCCTCCCCTCCAACGATAATCTGAGTCCTCCCCTCCAACGGCGGTGCAAGAGAGACAGATTATCGTTGGAGGGGAGGACTCGGATGTGGTCCTTGTGTTTGAGGGTAGGATTGTTGGGTACAAACAATAAGTTCCACATCGGAAATATACAGAAGATATAACATGTATATAAGAGGAGCACCACCACACTAGTTTGAGGCCTTTTGGGAAGGAGCCCAAGAGCAAAACCGTGCGAGCTTGGCCCAAAGCGGACAATATCAAACTAGTATGGTCTAGTGGTGCGTGCAGCAGTCCCAACACGAGGTCCATGGGAGGGAGCGTACAAGCTTACCCACATGTCTAGAGCCCTTACCTCGGGCTTCGAAAGTTGTTCACCTTAAGAGGTACTATGCGTAGGGGTAGAAATTTCATATAGATGGAGTCTTAGTTTTTATTTCTCGTGTCTTAGGTCAAAGTCTTTTCTCTATGGGGTTAAGTTTAAATCTACTATTTTTAAACCTTTACGTTTTAAAAGGAAATTTCATTTTACTTCATTTGCATTATCATTTTATTATGCGTGATTCTACTCCTTATACGTGGTACCTCTCCATCATTTCCACACCGTCTTGACGAGGACAAGTGTGTTACCCTTGAGACACGTATCTCGGGTATGAAAATAACATAAGGGGACCACCCCTACCGATACATCTCTGGAAACCAGGAACTTAAGGAGACCATTCCTACCGATATATCTCGGCAAATCAGGAACTCACTGATGATCGGCACTAAAAGCCACTTCGGTCAAATAGACAACTCGACCTCGTTAAAATATCCTCAAAGCCATCTAGGCTGGATCAACGAGTCGACATCGTCAAAATATCTAAAAACTACTTCAACGAGATACACGACATGAACTTGTACTCGCTCGAGTTGGAATATGATTAAATAAGAACAACAATCTTTATTTAATCCAAAATAAGTTACAAATATTACAAGTTTATGAAGAGGACCCGGGATCAGGCCCTTGACTACAGTTAAACCATTTGTCAGCTACATTGAGGTTTAGTACATCGTCCAGATTAAATGTAGCCCTACTCCTGCCTCGACCACGTGCTGAACTTTGTGCGGTTCTGCCACCTCGGCCGCGGGTAGGCGAGCTCGGCTCAAGTTGAGAAGTAAAGCTTTAACTTCGGATAGGCAAAGGTCGTCGATCTTGGGCTGGAAATGAAAGATCGCTAATATCTTGAAGATCTCGGTTTCGCCGGCTCGAAGATGCAAGCTCTTGAAGACCAAGGAATCGGAGCACTGGGCGGCCGTACTGTGTCGTAGCTATGGCAACCTGAAGATAGGCGTCCAACCATTCTCTCATTTCTGGCTGACGATCAATGATAATTGGGAATAGACTAATGTGGATCAAAGAGTTGTGGTGTGCTTTGAGGAGTTTGATAAACATGATCACGCTTAAGTTTGTTTTTGCTTATGTCTTTTGGCTTCTTTATATTTTTGTCTGCTATTTTTATTTTGTTGAGGACTAGTTTGCAATTTCTCTTAAATTGTAAACCTTATATATCTCCTATGAAGTGAACAGTCGAGAGATAGATGGTTTTATGAAATAAAGTTCTCTATTGCAATTGACGGCATACCTCGAGGGTATCAACGTTGCTTGCTCTGGTGTTGTTTCGTCTCCCTTAATTGTGGTTGCTGCTGCGCATCATCTGGTATCGGATTTAGGACGATCAATAGGTATGCTGCCACGTAATCGAAAACAATGTGATGTTGTTGTTACGGATGTTCTACAGCGTGAAGAAATTGCTCAACTTCTTCGGCAAGTCGAGCAACTGACGGCTCAAATTGCTGCTATGAATACTCAAAAAGATACACCCCCTACTACTGATGGTGAATCTGAAGATGATGATTTCAACCCCTATGGTGAGCAGGGCCATGCCCCTCCCCCAACTGTACGCCGCTGGGAAATCGGATTGCGCGTCGATCTGCCTGAATTTCCTGGAGATTTACAGCCAGATGCTTTTGTTGATTGGTTGTCTACTGTCGAAGAGGTATTGGATTTCAAATCTGTGCCGCCCAATTCTCGCGTGCCCCTCATTACAACTCGCTTACGGGGACGTGTGCTCAAGCATGGTGACAACAATTAAAAGGGCAACGTTTGAGACAAGGTAAACCAACAATACAATCATGGGAGAAATTTTGCAATCATATGAATGCAGCATTCCTTCCTTACAATTACGATCGTGATTTGTATCAACGCCTTCAACATCTTCGTTAGGGGCAGCGAATGGTTGATGAGTATACTTCTGATTTTTATGCTCTCTTAGCCCGCACTGAATTATCGGAGACTCCATCCCAACTTGTTTCGCGATATATTGGTGGACTTCGCCTCCCGCTACAAGATATCCTAAATATGTTTGACCCTTTTACAGCGTCAGAGGCTCATCAACGAGCTACTCAGGCCGAGAAACAATTGGCTCACCGTCCTCAGCCTGCAACTCCGTCCCCCCTTTCTAGTGGGGATTCTAGTTCTCTCCCTCCTAGTAATTGAACTTCTGGAATGCCTCCCGCGAGTCGACCAGCAGCTCCCTTTCGCTGTTTTAATTGTGGTGAAGCAGGTTATCGCATGTCTGAGTTTCGTCAACCACTAAACCATACTCTTAGTGCTCTGGACCACTTAACTGCTGACGAGGAGCTCTCTCCCACCGCGTCTAAGGACACTAATACAGAGTTTGTTGGTGGGGATACCGAACCATTGCTTATGCTTCGTCGTACTTTTCTTAGCCCTCGTGCGACGTCCGATGACTGGTTGCACTCCTCTATCTTCCAGTCCACTTGCACTATTGGCGGTAAAGTATGTACTTTTATCATTGATTCCGGTAGTTGTGAGAATGTCATTTCGGAAAATGTGATTGCTAAGTTGGGTTGTCCACTGAGCCGCATCCCAGACCTTATAAACTCGCATGGTTGAATCGAGATACTGATATTTTGGTTTCACGCCGTGCTCTAGCTACTATTTCAGTTGGTCCCACATATACTGATGATATCTATTGCGATGTGGTGTCAATGGATGCTTGCCACCTATTGTTGTGACGTCCGTGGCAATTTGATCGTGCTGCTTTTCACGATGGCAGAAATAATACCAATTCCTTTCTCTTTCGTGGTAAGAAGATTGTCTTTTTGCCTCGTCGAGGAAACCAATCTACATATGTTGATCTTGGAGTGTCTCTTTTATCTCGTACTTCATTCGAGAAAGTTATATTTGAGACGGGAATTGTATATTTGTTGATTCCTACTCCATCTTCTGGTGCATCCGAGCCCCCCTTTGTAGTGATAGATTTATTAGCTGAATTTCCGAATGTTTTTCCGTCCGATCTTCCTCTTGGTTTACCACCGTTATGGGATATTCAGCATTGCATCGACTTAGTACCGGGGGCTGGTCTTTCCAATCGTCCTCACTATAGAATGAGTTCGGGTGAACACGAAGAACTCCGTCGGCAGGTGGAGAAACTTCTTTCTAAATGACATATTCGTGCGAGTTTGAGTCCCTGTGCAGTTTTGGCTCTTCTAACACCCAAGGCAGATGGTTCGTGGAGAATGTGTGTTGATAGCCGAGCCACTAATAAAATCACAGTTCGATACCATTTGCCTATTCCTCGCCTTGATGACCTTCTTGATCAGTTGCATGGTCCCTCTTATTTCACAAGGCTAGATTTAAAAAACGGTTACCACCAGATTCGTGTCCGCCCCGAAGATGAGTGGAAACCCACTTTCAAGACGAGGGGGGGGATTATTGGTATGGCTCGTCATGCCTTTGGTCTATCAAATGCTCCAAGCACATTTATGTGTATTATGAATCAGACACTATGCCCGTTTATTGGTAAATCCATAGTGGTGTATTTGATGATATTCTGATTTATAGTGCATCTCTTTCAATGCATTTGCAGAATTTGCGTGATGTTCTTGTGGTTCTTCGAAAGGAAAGATTTTATGCCACTCTTCCAACACTGTTAAGTTCCTTGGCTATGTCATCTCATCCGAGGGCATAACGGTTGATCCCACCAAAATAACAACCATCGTTACTTGGTCGACTCCTCAAACCATCTCGGAGGTCCAAAGCTTTCATGGGTTAGCTTCTTTTTATCGTCGTTTCATACCAAACTTCAGTGGCATCATGGCACCACTGACTGATTGTTTGCAAGGATCAAAATTTATGTGGACAGTGGAGGCAGCTATTGCCTTTGAAGAGATTAAGAAACGTTTGACTACAACCCCTATCTTGGTTCTTCCCGACTTCAACATTCCTTTCGAGTTGCATTGTGATGCCTCAAATTTTGGAATTGGCGCTGTATTAGTCAGGGGGTAGACCCGTGGCATATTTCAGTGAGAAATTGAAAGGATCCAAGTCTCGATTCAGCACGTATGATGTCAAGTTGTTCGCCATCGTACAAGCAGTGAAACATTGGCGTCATTATCTTTTGCAAAGTGAGTTTAGTTTGTTTACGGATCATGATCCTTGCATCATATTGGGAATTAAGATAAAATATTAGCCTGTCATGCTTCTTGGCACGCCTATCTTCAACAATTTACCTTTGTCATTAAACACAAAACGGGAACCACTAATCCAGTGGCGAATGCTTTAAGTCGTCGTCACTCTTTATTGGTAGAAATGAGGACTCTTGTTCCTGCTTTTGACTCAATTTCTACACTTTATGTTGCTGATCCGTACTTCACTAGGGTTCTCGACCAAATTTCAGCACATGAACGTGTAAAGTTTTATATAGAAAATGGTTTTCTCTTTCACGGTTCACGTTTGTGTATTCCTGAGAGTAGTCTCTGTCTACTGCTTATTCAAGAACTTCATGGCATGGGCCATGTGGGGCACGAGCGCACATTTTAGCTCCTTGCAAAGTCTTACTATTGGCCATCTTTACGCCGGGATGTTAATTGTTTTGTTTCTCGGTGTCGTGTCTATCACTTATCCAAGGGCCAAGCTTCAAATATTGGGTTGTATCTACCTTTACCTATTCCGACGCAGCCTTGGACAGATGTGAGCATGGATTTTGTTTTGGGACTTCCTCGTACTCAACATGGCCATTACTCTACATTTGTTGTTGTCGATCTTTTTTCAAAAATGGTTCACTTTATAGCTTGTAAGAAATCAACCGATGCAGCGGCAGTGACACAACTTTATTTTTGTGATGTATATCGTCTACATGGTCATCCTGCCACCATAGTTTCCGATCGCGATACACGGTTTCTTAGTCATTTTTGGAGAAGTCTTTGGTGTATGGTGAATACACCTCTCAATTTCATTACGGCATACCATCCTCAAACAGATGGTCAGACACAGGTGGTGAACCGTTCTTTGGGTAATCTTCTTCGATCACTTGTTGGTGATAATATAAAATCTTGGGATTCTAAACTTTCCCAAGCTAAATTCGCTCACAATAGCGCTGTGAACCGCTCAACTGGTTTTAGTCCTTTCGAGGTGATTTTTGGGCTTCTTCCTCGAGGGCCCGTGGATTTGTTACCATTACCAGACGTTGTCCGTCCTCGCGGTGTTGCCTCTGAATTTGTTGCTGACCTTCAGCGTATCCACCAGCAAGTACATGCTAATTTGGTGGTTGCGAGTGCTAATTACAAGCAAAAGGCCGATCGAAAATGTCGTGAAGTGATTTTTAATGTTGGGGACTTAGTGTGGGTCGTTCTTACAAAGGATCGCTTTCCGGAACATGAATATAATAAGCTGGTAGCGCGAAAGATTGGTCTGGTGGAGATTTTGGAATGGATCAACAACAATGTTTATCGCCTCGCATTACCTAATCATCTCCGTACTTCTGACGTCTTTAATGTCAAACACCTTATTCCATATGTTGCTGAATCTTCTGAGGCCGAGGACTCGCCAGCTTCGAGGACGAATCTTCCTAACCCCAGGGGAGATGATGTGGATCAAAGAGCTGTGGAGGAGTTTGATAAGCTTAAGTTTGTTTTTGCTTCTATCATTTGGTTCCATTATATTTTTGTCTGTTATTTTTATTTTGTTGAGGACTAGTTTGCAATTTCTCTTAAATTGTAAACCTTATATATCTCCTATGAAGTGAACAGTCGGGAGATAGATGGTTTTATGAAATAATGTTCTCTATTGCAATAGACGGCATACCTCGAGAGTATCAACCTTGTTTGCTCTGGTGTTGTTTCGTCTCCTTAATTGTGGTTGCTGCCGCGCTTCATAGACTCTGTCACGACCCCGCCCCGCTATGGCTGGCCAAGCGAAGTCGCGACGTAAAGGAACAAAAAAGAAATAAAACGAATGAGAGACATGGAATAAAATGATGCGAAGAAACCACACTGAGTTCGATTCAAAATACCCAACATTCATCAAGAATGTTGGTAAAAGCTGTTGTTCGATACAAAAGAAGAGTTGTCATAAGAAAATACACGGAAGTGTTGCTGACCCATCATTCGTCGAGAATGGATAAGGAAACATTGTTCACAAAACAAGTATTACATAAAGCAAGCGGAAGCGTCTTTCAAGAAAGAGGTCGTCAGCTACGATGAGATCGACTCGTTGCAACGATACACAAAATAACATCTCATTGCAACGATACACAAAATGGACTGTGTGAACTGCATAACGAACATTGCGGAAGAACGTGAGATGCATGTATGGAGACATGCACCACCAAAAGGCTTCAACACTCTGATACTCGACAAAAAGCCCCTCAGATTGCTCCATTTCCATCACGATCAACCTGCACACGGGAAATATGTACAGGGCTGAGTACAGAGTACTCAGTGGACACATGCCAAAACATTTAACTGTCAGCCATTAGAGTGAGACATAGGGGTTTTTGGGAAAAACCTGTACTCATGAAAACATTTTAGTTAAAAAGAGCGCTTGCAAGCTAAGTTCTGGTGTATTCCATCATATCTGAGCTGTGGTGTATCCGGTGAGGTTGGCCACCCTTCCCGGATACCTTACCGCGCCACTTGCGTTAGCTAACGGTAGACTGAGTGCACTAACTCATCGAGATCTAGACCCCGGTGAGCCCGAATCATTCTGAAAATCTAAGGCATACGCTTTCCCAGATAGATCTCATACAAAATAAAATATTTATGGCATGACAATTCTTTTAAGAAAAGAACTTTAGCATAAATAAACATTTTAGTTTCTGAGAAAGCCCACCTCGACTGCTTTTCTGATAGTACTTAGAAAATTATGGCTGCTGCTTAGACTCGGCCTGCTCCTTCGCCTAACCTCGTTCAAAGAACGTGAAATAAGTAACTGGTGATGAAATCGATAATCTTATCGATTTATGCGAAGGTTGATTCCTAGTCGAGGTTATAATTTATTGTTCTAATAGTGCTGTTATCTGTGTTCTTTAACTGAGAGCTTCTCGATTTTCGTTGGAAATCGATCATTTTGATCGATTCTTGTGTCATTACTGATTTTCATCCTCGACGGAGATCGTAGGATGTTCGATTAATCTATTAATTAGGCTTCGAAATTTATTAAAGGATATAAGTGGTCTACACTTATAAGATTAATACAACTGGGCTTGATTTATTATTATTCTGATGTTGGTAATTATTCGGGGCTCAATTATATAAATTCGGAAAATTACTGAATCGAGTTCGGGAAATTATCGCGTGCTGTCCTCATCCTCCGATTAGTTATCGGCCCAATAAGATATCTAATCCTGATTGTATATTAATCCCAGCCCATTATTTGTTTAATTCTCGGCCCAACTGGAAAATAATTCTGGCCCATTAGTTAATTAATTCTTGGGCCAATTAGTTCTTGGCCAGGTCGGAAAATAAATTCCCGGCCCAACTGTTAAGTTCGACCCAATTTAAAGGGGGATTTTAAATATAGCCAACATTTTACTAACCATAGCCCCCTTAGTAAAATATTAATAGTAATAAATTTGAATTTATCACTATACCCTTTTGAGCTCATAACCCCCCAACATCGGATTCTAATTCATAGCCTCCGTGTCCGTGATAATACCCTACCCCCTAAAACCCCTTCCCCTTTCTCATGTTGAGCAACTAGTGGTTATACAAAAGGGTTATGCGATTTTTGTCCAAATTTGTTGAGGAACAAAACAATTATCCTATTCTCTTGGGAAATTTGGGGAGTTGGTGGAAGATAAAATTTTCAGTTTTCGATATATAAATATTTGCAATGCTTCGTATTACAATTTCTGTTGTTTTTTGATTTCATGAGTTTGTTAATATTAATCCTTAAATTTCACTCCCGTTCGTTGTGTTTGACGAGTTGGGCGAAAGGTTCGCCACTGCCTGCAAATTAAAACAAAAGATAACTCGCCGTCAATCGTAGCGCCATCGTTTGAAATCTCTCTTTTCATGTATTTTCTTGAAAATTTTATAAGATTTGGATTTACGAGTTGTGGAATTTTGAATCTTGCCTTTGAATTGGGAGCCTTTTATCGTTAAATACAATTCTCCACTTTGCTGAAAAACAAAAATCGGAGGCTATGCTATGGCTATCTAAGGGTGTTTTCATAAATTCAAATTTATTTTTATTAATATTTTATTAAGGGGGCTATGAGGAGAAAAAAATTGGCTATGTTTAAAATCCCCCAATTTAAATCGTCGACCCGTTAGTCGACTCGGGCTGCCAACTAACTCGGCCCGAGCCCGGACCGACCCGTCGGCCCAGAACCCGGCCCGTTACTAATACGGCTAAAATCTCCCCCCCTCCCTTTTTTCATCTCCCTCTCTCTCTGCAAACTGCCTCCCTCACTCTCCATAGCTCCCGTCGCCGTCGACCTCGGCTTCTACCGTCGTCGTGCGCCGTCCGCCATCGCTAGCTGGAGGTCTTCACCTTCTCTCATTGACTGCATCTCGTCCCCTCTTCTGTCTCGTTTGGGGAAGGGAAGAACCATAATTTCGAAATTGGAGAAATTGGGGAAATTCCTCCCGTCGGCTTCGGCTCTTCCTCCGGTCCGTCCGTGTTTGTCAACACGACTCGCCGGCTATCTCTTCCCCTTTTCTCCTCGTCGCTGCTCCTCTCGGTTAGAGCATCTCCAACAGCACACTAAAATAGTGCTGAACACTATTTTAGTGCAGAGTTTTGCTCCAACAGTCCGCACTAAAATAGCGAAATTATAGTGCAATGAACAGTGTTCCCCTAAGAGCATCTCCAGCAGCAGCACTAAAATAGTGCTGAGCACTATTTTAGTGCAGAGTTTTGCTCCAACAGTCCGCACTAAAATAGCGTAATTATAGTGCAATGAACAGTGTTCCCCTAAATATAGAGTAACACTATTCACTGCACTATAATTTTGTGGGAGTCATTTTGTGCTCGTTTTTGTTTGCGATTTTTATTTGTGGTGTAGTATTTCAATTTAGTTTGTTTTGTTGATAATTTTATTTTTTCTTTTCACAATTTAATTTGATATATGCTTATTTGTTTTGTGTGTATCAAATTTTTTTAATTATTTTTTTGTGTTCTTTTCACAATTTATCGTATGTTACTTGTTAATAATTTAACTAATTTTTTTCTTCTTTTTAAACTCTATGTATAATTTACGTGTGATACAAATATATATACAAAATGATTGTATAAATTAATGAAACAAAATATAAAAACAAAAATGGTGGATGAGAGGTTTTGATGAGGCTCGATCATCGTTATTTGTTTTTTTTTTTTTTTTGTAATTTTATAATTTATTAAGAATGTAATTTTAATTATTTGCAATATCTACTTATTTTATCTTAATTAAATGAGTTAAAATTTATATCATTGTCATTTTTTTTTAATCATGTTCACATTTTATTAAAAAAATGAATGAAAAAGGATATTTTGGAATATTCCTTTCTGCTGTATTTTAGTGCGAACTGTTGGAGATGAGTTACTGTTTCTGCACTATTTTAGTGATAGTGCTGCTGGAAAATAGGGGAAACTGCTGGAGATGCTCTAAATATAGAGTAACACTATTCACTGCACTATAATTTTGTGTTCATCATTTTGTGCTCGTGTTTGTTTGCGATTTTTATTTGTGGTGTAGTATTTCAATTTAGTTTGTTTTGTTGTATGAGTAATAATTTTTTTTTTCTTTTCACAATTTAATTTGATATATGCTTATTTGTTTTGTGTGTATCAAATTTTTTTAATTATTTTTTTGCTCTTTTAATTATTTGCAATATCTACTTATTTTATCTTAATTAAATGAGTTAAAATTTATATCATTGTCATTTTTTTAATCATGTTCACATTTTATTAAAAAAATGAATGAAAAGGGATATTTTGGAATATTTCTTTTCTGATGTATTTTAGTGCGAACTGTTGGAGATGAGTTACTGTTTCTGCACTATTTTAGTGATAGTGCTGCTGGAAAATAGGGGAAACTGTTGGAGATGCTCTTAGGGCGCCGCTGTCGCCATCGCGGTTCCTCTGTCGCCGCCGCGTCGCCTGTCGGCGGCGGCTTCTCCCGTACTTGGTGGCTAGCCTTCGCCGTGTGTTGCTCGTCAATTTCCCTAGCCCTCGTGGCTAGGGCTCGCCGTTGGCTCCACACAGCCGTCCTCTATCTCTCTCTGTCTCTCTGCTCTTGCTCGGCGCCGGCGGCGATGCCGCCGCCGGTGTCTCCTCTTCCTCTTCTACTCTCCTTCATCTCCTATCTCTAACGTTCTTCTCTCTTTCTCCCCCTTCCAGGTTGCTGCTGTTTCCGTGGGTGACCCCCCCTCCCCCCGATGCCGTTGTTGCCCTCGAGACTGCCGGGGGCTCCTCTGTTGATGGTGTTGCCGTGCTACGACGCCGGTCTTACTCCTCTTCCGGCCTTCTTTCTCCTCGGCAGCTTCTACTCTACCGTCGGCAGTGACGAATGACGATTGAGGTGTTTTCTCTCTAATCTCCCCTCCTCATTTTATGCTTGATTCAATTATGATTATGGTTTATGTTGAGCAATGAATTGGGGGTTATGTTATTGGTGTTTGTTGAGGAGACTTCAGATTACGAATATGCTTGATATTGGTGTTCTTGTTGGATTGGGAGGCTCGATTTATGCATACATTTTCATCTCTTGAATGTGGCTTGTTAGATGGATATGTGTGGGGGTTTAAACAAGTCTATTGTCTGATTTTTGAGCTCCTATACACATGCATTGCTAGGTTGATTCATCTAAGTGTCCATGCCTTAGTTCTTGAGGTCTTAGTTATGTCTATCATGCTTGAATGGTGTCTAGGCTTTAGATCAAGTCTTGCATGCTGTTTTTCGGTTCTTCTAGGGAGGGAAAACATGCTTAAGGTTTGCTAGTGTCTAGAGAGAGTTGTAAAGATGTCTTACTTGTGTGTAGAGGACAAAATGGAGTGATTAAAATCGGTTCTAGGGGCTGTCCTCCTCTTGTTATGTCCTTGAATGTTTTTCCTCCACCAAATGCTTGCAACCTAGAGACATGCATTTAGTTCTAGGCTCTACTATTTTGGATAATCACTCTAAGGGTATTAGAGAGGCTCTTACTTGATGTATCAAATTGAGAAGGGGTTTGGTGTTGATGAACTAGGGCTGTTCTCCTCTTGTTCTTGCTTCAAGTGCCTTCTTCTTCCTTGTTCTTCACTCTATAGACAAGGATTTGCACCTTAGTTGTTGTGTATGCATGTTGGGTTCTTGAAAGGAAAGTGAGGGGTTTACCTATGATGATTGTGTGAGGTTTGGTGCTTGAAATGGGGGCTGTCGGCGGCTGTTTTTCCGGCTGCTTCTTGCTGGAAATCAGCTGCCACTCCTCACTCTCTAAGTTTTCTCTTATTTGCTTGTTTGTGTGTTTGCTTGAGTGAAATGGTTTGTGACTAACTTGTTTTGTTTTGTGTAGGGTGAAGGCCTCTCATTTTGGGAGTAGTCCTCATGATTACAAGTGAGGGAAGAGAGTGCCATGGATTGGGCAATGAAGGAGTGTGTGCAGTTTTTGTGTGAGAGAGAAGGCAAAGGGGTGGTTTGTCTTGCATGCTCGGTAGTTTCCCATGCAAAAAGCAACATGGGTGATTGACTTCTACTTAATCCTCCCGTGATCCCTATTATTGAGTTAATTAGGGTCCCCTAATTGTAATTAAAGGCTGATTTTCCTTGGGAAGGAGGGGAGCCTATACTCTAGGTGTAATCACTCCCTTTCCTCCTCTCTTTTCTTGTTTTCTTGCACCCTATTTTCTTGTTGTATTTTATTTCCTCCAATTTATTCTTGAGAGGCATTATGAGATTAAATCCCAGATTTTGGGGTAGGATTTGGGCGCCTGTGTACTGCCGTTCCTCTATGTATTTTTATTTTTATTTTTATTCATTCTCTCTTTTCTGTTGTATTTTATATTATATATATATATATATATATAGGTGGGGGATCAAATGGGATCCTTATCCTTAGGTAGTAACTAGGATCCGATCCTAACCGTTTAGTTTTACAAATCTACGGTTACGATGCATTTTGATATTTATTATTATATTGCTTATTTTCTTAATATAAAAGGCTAGTTACGGAATTTTGAATAAATATAACTGATGTCTCCATAAATTTAGGGATTTCAATAAAATTGTCTCTCCTCCATACTACATCATCGTTGAAATTGATTTAATATCTTTATTAAATTTATTTTTTCTTTTTTTTTTGAAACAATCAAAGTTTTTTTTAGAATTATAATATTATTTTCCGGTAATACTATTTTCTTTTTTGTAATATTAATTTTTTTTGGACTTTTCATTCCTCAATAAACTTCATATAATATCTTTATATAAATATTTTAAATTGTTTATTTACGGTAAATACATGCTTAAGTATAACGTTTCAAATGCTTATTTATACCTATTTAAGTGCTTGTATTGTGTATATATTTATGTCTCCCATTGATTTTTATAATTTTAGGTTTAAAATATGTTTCTCGTATATATTTCACTTATTGATTTGTTTAATTATTTACCCGTGTTAACTTTTTTATTTGCATTAAAAAAAATGCTTATTTTGTATTATAATTGTAAATAAGATATACATAAGGTGCAAATAAGCATGTCAAATGTAAAATGATATTTTTACAAAATAAATATATATTTATTGTAAATAAGCAATTTGATATGTATAAGCTAGCAATTCAAAAATTGTATATAAGCAATTTAGAGAATAATTGTGATATGTGTATGTAAGCAATTTAAAGAATCATAGTGATATGTGTAAGCAAGCAATTCTAAACAAGCATTTTGCTTTATGTAATTAAGCAGTTTAACATGAGTTAATAAGCAAATCAAGAAGTGAAATGATATATATACAAAAGCATATTTTAAATCTAGATTATAAAAATTAATGGGAGAAATAAATTCACAATATAAGCACTAAAATGGGTGTAAATAAGCATTTGAACATTATAATTAAGCATGTATTTATCATACAAAAGAAATTTGAAATATTTACATTCAGATATTATTGTAAGCAAAATTATAAAATAATATGCTAATTTTCAAACGAAAAAAAAAAAGAAGGAAATTTTGAAACTTAATTGCCGATAAAATTTATGCTTAATTATTAAATTGTAAACTGTAACATTATCTTAACTCAAGTCCGATTATGGTGGCATCATTTTAGTAGCGACATTTATATTGTACGCAAATTTACACATTTGCCCTTATGATAGTTGCATAATTAATGGATTCAAATATAAATTAATTAATTCAATTAAATCTGGAACGTCTATCTATATAAGATCAAGGGTATAGAATAGATCCTAGTTACTACCTAGGGGACGGTTCCTATTGGATCCGCTCCCTATATATATATATATATATATATATATATATATATATATATATATATATATATATATATTCATGTGGATTATTACTTTGGGCTTGAACTATTGATCTTGGGCCCCTTATTATTGTTGGATGTTTTTCAAACATGGGCTCTATTCTTGGCTAATAAAATCGAATAATTCGAGTAATTACTCGTGAAGTGGGCTTCAATAATTAACTGGACCTTGAACAGTTAACTGGGCCTTGTAACTGCTAAGTGGGCCTTGTACTTATCAAATGGGCCTCGAAATCAAATGGGCCTCGGCCCAAAAATAAATGGACTTTCTTTTGCCGATTCGTTTGATCGGCCTTCCTTATCTAGTTCGGTTCTCGTCTCGAGGAGTTCTAATGTTACTAACGTGATACTACTATTAGTAGTTCCTTAAAAATTTTATTTTACTCATAATAATAATAATACTCCTTTCAACATTTCTTTTATTACTTTAAAATAATGCCGAAGTTTTTATTAATCACTACTAAAAACTGCGGTCATTACAGACTCGTAAGGCATTTTAGCTCGGCAACTTGCTCAGTGCATGATAGGGTGTATTTTTACTATATTCTCTAAGTGTTTAATAATCGTTTTCTTATCATGTTTTAATAGTTTAGCTCGTGTTTTGTATAGTTTACGTTGTTTCGAGCTAGATTACACTTTTGGGAGTTGTTTTGTTAGGGATTATGTTTGGAGATTTGTCTTTTTAGTAAGCACCTTTGAAAGAAATGAATTTTAGATCCCTATAAGCTCTAGGAAAAAAAGAGAGAAAAAAAAAATGAATAAAGGACTTAGAAAAACAGTTTTGAAAAGGAAAAAAATATATATATATGAGTCCTAGTTCGAAAGGAAAAAAAAAAAAAAGAAAAAAGAAGAAGAGCATAAAGGGATGGATATAATTTTTAGTATTTTGGGAGTTGAATAAAAGAAGGTTGAGAAGAGATAAGGTTGATATTTGAGAATGAGTTGATGAGTAGAAGATGAAGTTAAATTCGTACTAGTTTGGAGTTGCTAAAAGGTTGGTACTTGGAGACGTCTAAGTCACTTAGCCTATATTTTCCCTACCCTAAACCAATGTGCCTACATTACGACCTTGAAAAAGACCTAATTGATCTTAGTTCCTACATACAATCAAGTGGTGGAGATGTTGAGATAAAGGGCAAGCTTATGGTAAGTCTTTGCATCGTATTGATTTTGAGTGAGCCTATACACTTTCATTCTTTCATTATGAGTTTAGAGTTCACTTATACACTTATATCTTCACATGTCTTGAGTGAGTTTCCCTTTTGAAGCATGCATGATTTGATTTTATTGTACTTTCGTAGAGTCGAAAATTTGAGGTTGCTTATATGATGTTGATTAATAGTTTTTCTAAGATCTATGAGGCCTTTAGAGTTAATTATGCTTGTATGTTGTGTTTGTCTTGATTTGTCTATTATTTAGTTTAAATTTAGTTTATTGTTCGGGACGAACAATGTTTAAGTTTAGGGGATTTTGATAGGGTGTATTTTTACTATATTATCTAAGTGTTTAATAATCGCTTTCTTATCATATTTTGATAATTTAGCTCATGTTTTGTATCGTTTACGTTGTTTCGAGCTAGATTACGCTTTTGGGTTGTTTTGAGTGTTTTTAGGCCTTTTTAGTCGAGAAAACCCAAGACAAGACGAGAGACGACGAAACAATGGAAGATGATGAAGTATTGATCCCAAGTTCTGACTTCTCACGATGTTATTGAAAAGTTATACTGGAATAATGGAATCATATCATTGAAGAGGGGTTCAATACGAGCGTGTAGGCGAAACAGAGGTCAATTCGGAGTTCGGATGAGAAAGATACGGGCAACACAAGAAAGACGCGCAAACTGGCAAACTGGCACGACCGAGTGCTCGACCGAGCCACCGGTCGAGCCACTACCTCAGAAGATCCGCGCGACCGGGCGCGCGACGAGCCACTGGTCGAGTCAACCGCCGAGTCAACCCTTCCGGAAAACCCTATTTTGGCAATATTTTATTCCTTATTTGTTTCCTTTTACACTTAGGTTTTAGATGTAAACTTCTTCCCTATAAATACCTCTAAACTTATCATTGTAAAGGACGAACAAGAGATCTCTCTAGTCTCCAACATACTTTTAGATTAGTTTCTATTCTTTTCCCTACACTTTTATATTTTAGGTCTAGATTTAATTCATGTATTTCTTGGAAGACAATTGAAGATTGAAGATTTATCAAGATTCAAGAGTTTTTCTATCTCTTTCTCTTTACTTTATATTTTTACTTATGTTTAATCTTCCTTCTACCTTTCTTTTAATTATGCTTAGCTAATTTTTCCAGATTGATTCTAGGGTTTGTATGTCTAATTGAATTTATGTGAGTACTTTTAATTACAATTAGCCTGCCAAAATAGATGTATGTTTCATGGTGCTTATTTTCATGCATGATTAACTGGCCATTAATTGTGTATGCATAGTTATGTTTTTATTCCTTAATTGGACAATTGCATAATTGATCTCATGAATACATGGTATTATGATTTAATTATCTTAGCCGAAATTAGGTTATCATATGTCTTGCATATAGTCGATATAGGTGTCGTAGCTGAACCTTATTGATTGTATTATCGATACTTGTTCTATTTTGCACTTGATTTGATTTCTTCTGCCTTAGCCGGAGTGTTAGATTATTTTCGTGTATCGCATCTAGGTTGGATTAAATATGTTAATTAGATTTATTGGTTATTTATGTATGTTTGATTAGATCTACTACCCTAGGATCAATGTTTTCCTCTATTTGTTAGTTTTTATTTTTCGTTTATTATTTATTTTTGTATTTGTTTATTTTATTTGATTTAATTTCTGTTTTAGATAGCTAACCCAATCCTTAAAGTTTTGCATGCCTAGACATCGCTGAGAAGCTTGAGTAGAAGTAACTCCTATACGTTCGGATATCGGTCCCTGAGGATACGACTCCTGCTTCCCTTTGCTACACTATTTTAGGGTGGTAAAATAGCAGCGATCAGTGCACTCCTATGAATCCGATCCACTGCGATCTCAGTTCTTGATGCATTTCCTCACCACATGCAAGGCTTCGGCCTCGACTTCGGAAAAGTGGATCCACCGAATTTGTGGATCAGTCTCTCATACTCAGCATGCTCAGCTTTGGCAAACTTGTATTTCTTTTTCCGAAGCTCGAGCCTATCCTTCATATCCACGTACCGAGCTTCGAGTCCGTCACTCTTTATCTGCATGGTCCTATATTTTGCTTCATATTCAACACGGATATGATCGACAAGCTCTTGCGCACGAAGGATCTCGACATCCTTCGAGTCAACAAGCCTAAAGAGACGTTTGATCTCGTCGAGGTATGGAGTTATGTTTATTATTTCAGTTTCATTCTACATTGATGCAATAAAAGTCACAATCAGTGTAGAAAAAAAGGCATTTCATTTCAAAGAAAAGAGAGTTTGATTTACAAACGCCATACTGGCTTAATAGTTAGAAAAGAAGAAAGAGGAAAAGAAGAAGTGATCAACAGACCCCTCCAGGTGCCTCCATCTCAGTCTTCTCGGTTTCCCGGGGCTGCTCCATCTCGCCCTCAAGCTCCTTCTGAAATGAGGTGGCCGTCTCTTCACCACCCTAGGGCTTGCCAGTCTTCCTGGCCTCATCCTCCTTCATCTGTTGTGCCATCTCGGCCAGCAGTGCCTCGAACTTGTCATCTCGGTCGTTCCGGAAGCAGCGCACCTCGTTAGCAGACAGAAGAGTGCAGCGGTTGGCGAGGGCCTCGATGACGGGGAAGGAGGGAATCCGCTCTAGCAGCATCTCGGCATAGGTGCGGACCACCTAGTCATCCGAAAGCACATTGTACCCATATTTCTCCTTGGGGAGATCAGGGTAGTCCTTGGCGACTTTGTCCAAGGCAGCGGCCACATTCCTCGTGGTCATCACCTCGTTCAAGGCGCCTACGAGGGTGCCGAATTCACCCGAGCAGAATATCCGCTCGGCCAGAGCCCGCCTCACCTTGCCGTGCGAGGTGGCCAAGTAATCCTCTCGAGCTCGGGCTGCAGCTAGCTCGCCCTTCAAAAATGCCACCTCGCCTTTGGTGGCAGCAACATCGGCTCTCGCCGAGATCAACTGTTCCTGCAGGGTTTTGCCCTCTGTTTTGGCAGCAATGAGGTCTTTGACAAGGCGAGTCTTGTCGTCCTCAAGGGTGTCCGCTCGCTCGGACACTCTCGCGTACTTCGCCACAGCCTCGCGAATTAGTCGGGTTGCGGCATCGGAAGCTCGAACGAGCTCGTCCACGTTGGACTCAACGCTCTGCAAAATATCTGAAGTCAGTATGACAACATTGTATGGCAAGTTGCATATACATAAAAGTTGAAGGAAAGTACATCGGGAAAATGTAGCGGCGGTTCAAGGAAACCCGTGATTTGGAGGTCCGGCTCAGATGAAGCCAACACATCCGCAGGGGTACGGAAACCCTGGATCTTCAAGCGCTGGAAGGGCTGAGTAACTGGAGGATGAGATCCTACTTGATCTCGGGCTTGGTCCTCTCTTCTCTCGGACGATGTGACAGAGGCGGCTCTCTTCTTCGCCTCGGGACTGGACGCCGAGGTGGTTGCCCTCCTCTTCCGTGCTGGAGGAGCTTTGAGGATGTTCACTGCATATAAAAATATGTTAGCAACGTACGAGATGAAAGAAGTTATAAGTAAACAGAGGGGAAAGAAAAAGGAGCCTCACCCCTCCTTGGTACCACCGAGGTGGAAGGATTATGGTGGCTCAATCCCGCAGCAATCAAATTGACTTCGGTGAAGTCGATAAGGATATGGCCGAGATCGTTCAAGGACTTCGCCAACGGGGCGAAGTCTAGCTTGGTTTTCCAGTTCTTCATCTTGCCCTCTTTCCAAGTGGATGGTAAGGCGCCCTCGAACTGGTAGAAGAAAAACCTATCTTGCTAGTCCGGGACCATGGATGGGGCTTGAACCCTAACCTCATGAGGGATCACATAGTACCACCCTCCTCTGACCCGCCTTAAAGTGGAACATTTTGCTAAATGAATCTGCGGTAAATGGGAGGTCTAAGCGGCGCGATGCCCCACTTCCAGCCCGGTAATCTGCAGTATACCATTAGGGTATATCTGCGAGGAAGAAACGTCGTATTTCTCTTGAATACCGGCGTAAATGGAAGGAAATGGGACACGAAGGCTCGCGACGAGGGAATCCTCGTACACGGTTACGAAACCTAGGAGAGGCCAGCAAGCCCTATCGCAATCGCGAGGAACGGCTAAAACGGCGGTTGTAGGAAACTAAACCTACGGCCAATCTCTTTAAGATTGGCCGCCGACAGGCGAAACTCGGTTATGCTTACACTACCATTTGTAGATTTAGACTCAGCGATTCTATAGCAATGGGAAAAGTATTTGGGGAGGCCACGGTAACTACATCTAACCTATCTGATAGACTTGATGGTGAAACAGAAGGGGAGGAAGAAGAAGGATTCATAGTGACTTACTTGCTGAGAATGTTTGAAGACGGAGATATCAGCAACGATGATGAACAGTGAGAGAGAGAATTTTGAGGAAGATGAGTATTTTTGAATATTCAACAATGAGGAATGTGGGACTTAGCGTATTGAAGAAGACCCTTCAAAACCTACGGCGACGTTCGACCTTACCAACCTGCCTCATCCCTACTTTATTGGGAACCCAAACGATGTGCATTAAATGCGTCTGACGCGTTATCACTTCGACGTCGCTAAATAGGACCTCGACTTCGCAAGCTAAGATGATCTCGATGATAATCACTTCGTAGATTCTTCGACTTCGGAGTCTATGTTGCATCATGAAAGAACAGAGTCACCCCGGCAGAAATTTGGCTTTTGATATGAACCGAGATTCCATCCCGGCACGCGAAGCAAAACTTCCAACTCGGCATCACATCCACAATCCCACATCTTTTGGGGGGGGGGGGGGGGGGGGGGGGGGGGCATGTAATGGGATAAGGCCTAACACTCAGGCCCAAATAGTGAATGGCCCAAGCACAAGAAGATATCCATAAAGCAAGCCCGGTCCAAGGCAGTTCGGTCTATAGAGATGTAGGGCCCAAGAGGTTGAAGTGGAGAAGAAACGTGGGATCATGGGAGTAACCGATGCTCCCATGATGCTAGGCTTTAATGAATAAAGGAGGAAATAGATTTATAGAGGAAGAAGAACTCTCTGTAAACACAAAATCTAAATAATAATCATATATCTTCCCTTCTGCTGTGGACGTAGATCGAACCACGTAAATATGTTGCGTTCTTTCTGTTTTCTATATCGTTTCTGCTTAGCCATTTTTCAATCGATTACAACAAAGTTGAGATTCATCAATAATGATAACACTTACTTTTATTGAGCATTTGGTGTAAATGGTGGAAATGACACACTTGCAAAGGATTCTCTTTCCCCTTGTTTCCCCTCCTTCTTGAGGGGTAATAATTTGGGGAATTATGTTACTCCCAAGTAAGGGTAATGATTAACCTATGACTTAAACCAAACTACAAGTAATTGTTTCAATTAATTGTTTCATTTTCTTTACTTAAAAATGAGTTAACCAAACATGCACTTAATCGACAATATTATATAGAGTATCCTAAGTAATTATATAGAGTATCCTAAATATATTCACAAAATTGAGTGAAGAAATAAAAATTGAAACAAACATAATATTTTAGTGATCATCAAGGATACGACATATGATGAAGTTTGTATCGAATTTAATTTTGGGACATAACTAATTTTAACTTTTGGATGAAAATCCATGACATTTGGCAAAAAAAAAAAAAAAAAACACAATCAAATTACTCCCTCCGTCTCACGATTATTGAGCCCTTTCTTTTCGGCACGGGAATTATGGCGAAAGTGTTTAGTGTTTTAATTGTATTGTTAGGAAAATTAATTGTCCACCTACCCCTCTCTCTCTTCCTCACTTCTACCACACTTTCATTCTCTCTCTAAACCCAACCCAGTTCTCTCCCCTCTCCCTGGTTCTCTCCCCTCTCCCTCTCTCGTCTACCTTGAAGGGGGTGAGCGACGGCGAACGCCCCGGCAGCAGATGCCACGGTGAAGGATAGCAGCGGCGGCGGCTAACGCGTAACTGGGACACGGCGCTCCTGGCCAGGGAGGCCGCGGGGATAGAGAGAGAGAGATAGGTCCACGGCCGGAGGAGAGGAACGCCGCCGTCGGCAGATGGCACGGCGGCGATTGGCACGACGGCAGCAGGGTGCGCGATGGCTAATGCGCGGCGGAGACGGCGGCAATCTGGTCGGAGGAAACAGCGACGGAGAGTGAGAGAGGGACCCGGCCGACACACCACGTCGATGGAGCCGCGGCCGGCACTGGAGTATTGGGAATCCAGCAAATTTGCCCAATTTTCCCAATTAGGGCTTTTCTAATAGGAACGGAAATTGGAGACGGGACGACGGCGGCCGTGGGAGGAGAGGACTGCCGGCCGTGGGAGGAGAGGACCGCCGGCGGTCGGAGTAGGGGGAGAGGACCGCCGGCCGTGGGAGAATCGCGAGGGAGAAAGAGAAAGGGGGGAGGAATAGCGTAAGAGAGAGGAAGAAGACTAGTTAATTTTTAATAAAATACTAATTGTAATAAGGGGATACTAATTGCACCATTAGTATGTTAATTATTACCCAAAAAGGAAAGGGCTCAGAAATCGCGAGACGTCCCAATAAGGAAAGAGGCTCAGAAATCGCGAGACGGAGGGAGTATATTTTTCCTAACGTGATGTTGAGTTGACTTTTCGGGATTGCCAACTTGCCTATGTCGTGGTTATTAGAACATCGACGCTTGTGTAAAATTAATTGCAACTTCTTCTTCTAGATTTTCGATTATTAATTTGATTTAGTGCTTAGGGCTAAACATTGAGAATTTGATTTGTTGTGGTAGATAATTTCTCTAACATTAGCTACTTTGGAAATAATATGCGTCTTATCATTATCAATGGCGAGCCCTACGTTTAAACTTTAAAATAAAAAATACGAAAACTTTGAAGAAAAGGTGATATTAAATTTCAGAAAAACAATAGTGTTTTTAATTACGATTCAATGTAGATAAGTTGACAATCCCCAAAAACCAACTCAGCATTGTTGACCAAGCTTAACGGAAACCATCATTGATTCCAATGTTTTAAAAACCGAACCGGAGGTCGAACCGGTGAGTCCTTCGGGTCATGGTTGAACCGGTTAAACCGGTTGAACCATGGTTGGACCGTTTACTAATAAATTAGTAAAATAATTATATATTATATAATAAATATCAAAATACCAATATATTTATAACATTTATAATTTATAAATCGATATAATTAATAACAAGTAGTATATATTATTAATATAAATATAAATATCATTAAATATATTTGGGTATAATATGCTATTATTTGTATAATTGATATGTTGTAACATTATAACATTTTATATATTTAATAAGTATAAATTATAGTAGTATAACATAAATACAAACATATATTTAGATATAATATGCAACAAATTTGTAGCATTATGTAATTTACTATTATTATATTTTTTATATTTAAGGAAAATATACACAAAAATAAGTGACAATAATTAAATTATACTATAACAACTATTATTTGAATAAAAAGTCGTGAAATTCAACAATTGTATATGTAGCCAAGGTGGTTTGGGCATTTGCTTCATCCAAGAGTTGTAGAGTTCAAATCCCATTTAGAACTAATTTCATAATTTTTGTTAACTGGCCGGTTTCTTTAAAACCGGTCCGGTTCGAACCGGGCGGTTCGAAGCGGTTTCGCCCAGTTCCAGCGGTTCTACCCCGGTTCAACCTAACCTCCGGTTCTACCACCCTAACCGGACCGGCCTAGCCCCGGTTTCCGGTTCGATCGGTTCAACCGGGCGGTCCGGTCCGGTTCTTAAAACATTGGTTGATTCCTTAAAAATTCCGATGATTTTTTTTTTTTTTTGAATATTACATCAAAGTTTACAACTCCAACTCATATACATGAGAAATCTGACACCACACTCGATAGTGGGATTATATTACAATTTATAGCTCAATATCTACTCATGTATATCTACCCACACAAAGGTGGGACTCCTACACCACCCAAGGGTGGGAAATCTACTCCACATACCACGTGGGTAGTGGGAATCGAACTCAGGACATCCTAAAGAGGAGAGTCCTAAGTACCTCACCCTTGCCACCAGGCCAAGGGGTCATCGGCAAAAAATTCCGATGGTTTTAAGATAACAAAACAACTTTTATTCTTCTCCCTCCAATGCCCAGAAACATTCCCATAAGTACAAGAATTTCAGCCTCTTCCACTTCCAAAGTAAATAATAACATAATAAATGAACTTAAAATAAATATAATTAAATTATATCTTGGGCTTGACACACGTATTGGGTCAAACTTCTCCAAGAATGCAATTGCGGCCTCATCTTCATCAATTGTACTTTCGGAAAATTGCAATGTGGGAATAAATCAGAAATAATTAAAATGGCGTGGATTGTTTTGGCCAAAAACTAAGTCATGTACAAGAAATAGAATTTGATAAAGGTTATTAGTATTTTAAAAAAAAAAAATTGCCATTAGTTTTCATTTATGCTAATTTTGTTATGTTCGACATCAGCTATTTGTAAAGTTAAATTTACGAGTACCAATTTGGAGGTCAAAATGGTTGTCGTGAATTATATAGTAATTTTTGAATAAAAAATTCTACATTAATCATGTCAAAGAAAATGATGCAAAATATGCTACATACGGAAAATTCATAACTAAGTTACTTAATTATCAAATACTGTTTCTATTAGTATATTTTATTTCTCATCATGACGATTGCCCATACGTCATCATAACATTATAAGGGAAATCAATATTAATAAATTATAATTTCTAAAAGTCAACGGAATTCGCTTCTTCAACATTATTACTGCTACAAACTAAGCCCGCTCATAAAAAAAATTCTCATTTTTATTTTTTATATAATCAAGGGAAAAAATTAAAACTACCCAATTTCAAATACCCCACCACAAAACTACCTATTTGTTAACCCATGGTATTTAAAATACTCATTCCCTTTTTTTAATTAAAAATTGTAGTCAAGATTCCCTTGATTTGAGCAAAAAATCTGACCACAACCCTCCCCTGCCGGTGCTGTGCAGCCCTCCCCCGACGTCATCTCTGTCCCCGGCCCTTTCCTCACAAGAATGGTGTAATAGCCGTCGATCGGAATCCTCGCGTAGTCGGAAGATATGAGTGATTCAGACGAAGAAATTCCTGCTGAAATTATGCTAAAGCACTGAATTTGTGATGCGAAGCCGGAAAATGCTGAAACCGGTCGACAAATTCGCCGGAAAGTTGAAACCGGTCGACCGGTTTGAACTTTTCCGGCAACTTTGTCGACCGGTTTCAGCATTTTCCGGCTTAAATTGATGTTTTAAGTCGAACTACGTACAAACCGGTCGACAAAGTAGCCGGAAAAGTTCAAACCGGTCGACCGGTTTCAACTTTCCGGCGACTTTGTCGACCGGTTTCAGCATTTTCCGGCTTAAATTGTTGTTTTTAGTTTAAATTCCTATTATTTTGTTAGAATGCCAAAATTCAACAGTGGTCGAGAATTGATCATCTTAATTGTTCTTATGATTTATTCTAATTGAATTTCATACGGTTTGGTTGAATTTGATTAATTTCTTGGATTGTTGAATTTGATTAATTTCTTGTATTGAATTTGATTAATTTCTTGGATTGTTGAATTTGATGAATTTCATACGGTAATTTGGTTTTGTTGAATTTTCATACGGTTTGGTTGATTAATCACTTGTATTGTTGTATTTGATTAATTTCTTGGATTGATTTCGTGTTTATAGTTTTAGATTTCTTGAATTTGGTTGATTTCTTTGATTTCGAGTTGAATTTAGTCTTAGATTTTCTTGGGCTAGAATTCGTATATATATCACATTAGCTTTTTATGTGACTTGAATTGACCATGTTAATTTTCTTAGAAATAATCCAATTGCAATTTCATGGTAACGAATTATTCTTATCTTGTTGCGTGTGATTAATTGCTTGGATTAATTTAGTGTAAATTGTAGTTAATCTTAATTTATTGTAATTAATCTTAATTTTATTTGTGAATTTTCTAAATGTATATTTGATTGTGTTTTTCTTTTAGGCACTGCCTCCTCCACATTATCGTAGACCCAATTATAGGCTAGCAAATGCAAAATCGAACACTTACTACAGAGTGGCCCTACTAGCGGAGATTAAAGATGTGCTAAATGATGTCGGGGGTGAGATTTGCTACATAGATTTATCAATGGATCATTTGGACACTTTCTTTATTGGAGCCCGGGTTGCATAAATTTTGGGGCTATGCATGAGATTTTGTCGAGGGCAATATTTTCGAGACGAGACATTTGGTTCCATTTTAGGGGACAATGTATTGAATATACTATTCGAGATCATGCATTGGTGACCGGACTTAGATTTGGAAATTCGAATTTTGATTGCACCATTCCCGTCGATCCTACTACATCTCAGCTTTATAGGATAGTATGCAATGATGTTAATGATCCACCAACATCTGGGCGATTGATTGATGTGTTTAAGTCCTTGAAGACCATGATTAATGATGTGGATGGGCATATGCACTTGCAACTGGCCCAAGTGTTGATTGCAGATATATTTATTCTCGGCCACGATTCGAGAAGGCCTCCATTCCCGTGGTTGTGGGTGATGGTCGAGAATGATGATGTTTGGCATAATTTTCCTTGGGGTGCATATAGCCACAAGACCCTTCGATACTACGTTCAGAAAGCCCAGGACAAAGCAACAAAGTATCATTTCTATGGTCCGGCATGGGCATTAGTGACGTGGGCCTTTGAAATTATAGAGGGGTTAGAGAATGCAGCAGGGATATATGTGCCGAATTTATATCCAAGGTGTTTGAGATGGGCTTGTAAAGACCCGCATTTTCATAACTCTACAATAGTAGTTTAATTCGTAAATCAAATAAATAGTTTGAAGATTAATGACTAAAAAATTCTATTCTCGACGAAGTAGAATGTTCGTAAGAAAGACTTGTTTAATTAGTCGATTTTAATTAGAAGAATGACCCCTATAATTAATCGATTAAAGAATATAATTACTTTAAATGATTAATTCGTTGGGTAGTAATTTCAATTAGAAATCAAATAGTAATTTGATTAATCATTTATTAAGTAATTATATCATTTGATTTACAATAGTATCGATTTTACATTTCACATTGATTTGTATGATTCAAAATCGATCAAGAGTAAAAGTTGTGTTACAACAAATTAATTTATATTATGGGCCCAGCCCATCGGTTCATGATCGAACCGTTAGATAACAATCGAACCAAACATTCGATTAATGCATTAATGAATCAAAAACAATAAATTAATAAACCACATGTCAATAAGAATAATATCTTGAATAATTAAATAATTATACACTAAAAACAACAAATAATTAAGAGAATACATGTATGTATTCGTTGCTTGTATCAAAAGAAAGACAAAAAAATAGATAAGCAGAAAAGGTGGCAGAGAAGGGACAACAGCAACAGATGAAGATATTCTTTCCAGCTTCATTCTTCACCCCTACACCTTCTTGAACTACAAGAAAAACAAAGATGCAGCAGCAGAGAAGGGGCAGAGAAGTGACAGCAGCAGCAGGACAAAATCCTTCCAAAATTCCAGCTTCATTCTTCCCCCTTACACCATTCTTGAACCCCAAGAAAATATCAACTTGCCACCTGCTAACTGCAAAGCAAACATAATAGGATTAGATAAGGAAATCAGAATAAAGGAGACTCTATCTCTTACAACTAACTAGCCCTGCAGAAATCAAAAGGAGGATTTGCAGGAAAAGGATGGGGGAAAGCAGATTTTCCTCCAACTCTTACCATCACTCGATATTGCTACAATCCTCACAATATCAGCCCTATAAATACCCCCACACTCAACTATTTTCAGTTCTTTTTCTACCACTCTCAACTCACCATAAAACACTAGAAGCAGCAGATCAAGAAGAAGAAGGAAGGAGTGTGGTGAGCTAGCAACAACAGCACTTCTAACACTAAGTAAGTAACCTAAAACCCCCAAGTAAAATCAAGCATGATTTAAACTTCAACCCATAAACAATAATACGAAAATTCAGTTTTCATTCTTTGAACAAACATGCTAAAACTGGATGTTTACTTATGAACATAATGGTGGAAACCAAGCATGAGTTCAAGCATAATACGAAGCATGAAACGAATTCAACTATAATGATATAATCTTTAGACTATAACTCATAATACGAATTAAACACCTAGTGGCTACAACATATGTGTGTGGTCAGTTAACAAGAATGGATCAACAACCATAAATCACCACAACTTTTCGTATCTCCAAAACTGAAATCTGTAAGTTTTCCTAAGCTATAGACATATATATTGCTCTTAAGCAAAACATTCACTAGTCAAATGAAATAAATCCCCTGCTGCCACTAATTAATCCTATATGCAAGAAAATCCTAAACTAAATAAATTAAACAAAAGGGGCAGTGAGCTTAGCTTAAGCTACGGACTGACCACCTCCGGTCGGAACCCTCCGATTCCGATGACGAAGCTATCGTCGAGGGTAGTAGTCAAAACTGCACAATAATAATCGAACAAATACAAATTAGATGGCATTGAAAATGGGCAGAAAATATATAAGAGAGAGGGGGAAGGGGATTTTGGAGAAGAGGAAATCGGACCTTTACCTTCGGCCGGCAGCGAGGCTCCCTCCGACAGCAACGGCGATTCCAGCGGCGGTGGACGGAGATCCCTTCGCCAGCAGTGGCTGCTGGCGGAGCTTCCAGGCGCGACGGCGAGGACAGCAGCGACGCCGCCTCTGTCCTTTCCTCCAGCGTGCACGTCGAGCAGGTACGGCCGAGCCACCGGCAAAGGAGAAGCCGGCGACGTCCGGCAGAGAGAGAGAGAGAGCATCCGCGAGAGAGAGAGGGTGCGGGTTTCTGTCTGATTAATGACAGAGAGAGAAAGGGGAAGAAAGAGGGGCTGCCGTCGACAAAGAGGTCGCCGGCGCCGGCAGTCCTCGACGCCGGCGGTGGAGTCGCGGCCAGGGAGGTTCCGAGAGAGGGGAGGGAAATTAGGGCTAAATCGATCAAGAGGGAGAGAGGCGTAAATGAAGAAATGTTAGGGTTTTCAGTATATATATGAATACGAACCGGGTCGGGTTCGGTGTTGGGTCGGGTCTCGGGCCAAAACCCGCGGGTCCGAACCAGACCAGTAAATTGGGCCGAGTTCAGTGATTTGGGCCGAGTCCAGAATTTGGGCCGAGAATTATTATTACTGGCCCGATTTAATTCAATTAATCTACGGGCTTACTTGTCCCGATTTAATTCAATTAATCTACGGGCTTACTTGTCCCGATTTAATTCAATTAATCAAACGTTCGATTTATTTTCAAAGAATTATATTCTCGTAAAATACTCACGAGATTAATTAATTAATTAACTAATTAATATAAGGTACATGTGAATGATTTCAAGAATTTAATCACATAAAATTTGACTTATTTTTGTTAACCGACTCAGTTCGGAGAATGTTCTCAAATAATGAGTAATAATAACAACCTTAATAATCGAAGCCGATTAATTAAAGGCACGAACCTATGATAAAGGCGGCTAACCTTAGCCAATAATTTATTTAGGATCGATAATTATCTAATTATCGATAAAACCTCGCGGAAAGGATTTAATTAATAATAATGATTTAGTTAATCATTATTTTTCTTAGAGAAATTCTCTATTATGGATTTATAATTAGCTATTCATTAATGTCGATGAATAGGCGCGGAACGTCGTGGGGAGTAGCCTTCTATCGCTGAAGACCGACCTTAATCACGCTTCGAAAGGTGGGCTTTCATTCAAATAAAATGATAACTTGATAAAATCTAAGTTAGTTATTTTTAAGCTTGTCATGCCATAAATGATTTGATTTTGTATGATACCTATCTGTGCAATTACTTAATCGAATTCGGGTCTTAGTAAGATAGCTATCTTACTTCGACTAGTGTACACAATGTGACCGTGTGGCATCTTCGGGTTGGCCGGTCTAGGTATCGTGAGAGTGGCCACTCTCTCGATACCATAGGAACAGATATGGTAGATTACTAAAGAACTTAGCCCTGCAGGCATCTTTTAGATCACAAGACTTTTGTAAGTATAGGATCTTTTCCGAAAAACTCCTATGTCTTACTCATAATGGCTTGACAATTATATATGTATGTTTTGGCATGTGTCCACTGAGTACGTTGTACTCAGCCCTGCATATATTTCTAAATGTGCAGGTTGAACGAGGTGAATTGGGGAGCCGGCTTAAGCTTTTGTCGTATTTGAAGCCTACTTATGTAATAGCTAGTTCAAGACTCTCGGTAATGCATGTCTTCATACATGCATTCCTATAAGACTTCCGTTGTGTAACTTTCTACACTTTATTCCCAAAATAAGACTGAATCATGTAATCGTATTCGAATCTATGTTCTCCTATTTTCCTTGAAGGCCTAGTGCCATATGACATTCGATGAATTATGTCTAAATTAATCCTTCAATTTCGCGTTATTGTTTCACCCCACTTTCTATCCCGCTTCTTTAACCCCGTCCCTAGTCATGATTTCCCGGCTTAACTATCCTTAGTAAAGTCCGGTCGTGACAGGGCTTTCCGGAAGAACCTGTGACTCGAGAATGGTGAAAGTTTGATCGACTTATTCGAGGGCGAGGTACAAATTTAGAATTTATTTTAATATATATTTGACATCTTGTGAAATATTTGTTTTGATTGAATAATTGTTTGGTGTATAATAAATTACTACAAATAATTTTTTTGCAGGGCTATGAAATTGCGAATATCCAACTTGAGGAAGGGGAGCATCATCAACCGTATTGGATTTCACTCCACTATGGCATGCCGATGGAGGTCCAATTCGTCACCGCAATTAATCCTCTAACCGTTGGTGAGCAATTTCCATCCGAGCAGCGATTGCGTCGCATTAGAAGACCAGCACAAGCTACATCTTCCGATGTCGGTGGACCGAGGAGAGATGCAGCTGCTTCTGTGCGTTTGGAGAGTTCCCCAGACGAGGCTGGGACATCTAGGCCACACTGACGTAGTGGTGATACGGGAAAGCGTACGAGAAGCCAAGCTATTCAGACATCGTTAAGCAGTAGCGGAGCACATGGGGCCAGTGAAAATGTTGTCACACCAAGTTTTGTTCGGATGGAGATTGGTAAAGCCGAGAAGAGGATTCTTAGAGGCTTTAGGGCTGACCTTGCGGCGTTTGAGACTCGTATGAAGAGGCTTATTCAGAATGCTGTAGAAGTCATGCAGTGTGGGGGTTCACGAAGTACACGTGATGTGAGTGAACCCCGCCGCCGAAGTCCTCCGATCACATCATCGGCTCGCGAATCCGATGTTCGAGCTACACATGTTCACAGTGATGACATCCCACAAGAGCCAGCAAGAGGCTATGTTGGTGAGGTAGGAGGTCGTCGGGACACTACCTTGCCAATTTATACCGAGTCCACATCGACTCCTTTTACCGGATGCGAAGGAAACGATCAAGTATCTCAGGCTTACACACAGATCTTTGGTCATGTAATATTTCACCTATCTATTTAGTACTCCCTCCGTCTCGCGATTTCTGAGCCTCTTTCCTTATTGGGACGTCTCGCGATTTCTGAGCCCTTTCCTTTTAGGGAAATAATTAACATACTAATGGTGCAATTAGTATCCCCTTATTGCAATTAGTATTTTATTTAAAAATTATATCATTAAATTTAATCATTAAATTTAATTAAGCACAAAAAAATTAAATTATATTTTTTAAATTATATCATTAAATTTAATTAATACGTTTTTTTTAAAAATTATATTTTTAAATTATTGCAATTAGTATCCCCTGAAATTGATGAATACATCTTTTTTTTAATTATATTTTTTAAATTATATCATTAAATTTAATTAATACGTTTTTTTAATTATATTTTTTTTATTATTGCAATTAGTATCCCCAGAAATTGATGAATACATTTTTTTAAAATTATATTTTTTAAATTATATCATTAAATTTAATTAATAAGTTTTTTTTTAAATTATATTTTTTAAATTATTGCAATTAGTATCCCCTGAAATTGATGAATACATTTTTTTTTTAAAATTATATTTTTAAATTATATCATTAAATTTAATTAATACGTTTTTTTAATTATATTTTTTTAATTATTGCAATTAGTATCCCCAGAAATTGATGAATACATTTTTTTTTAAATTATATTATTAAATTTAATTAAGCACAAAAAAATTAAATTAAGCACAAAAATTAAATTAAAATTGGAACACTATTTTTTAGAAATTTATTGAGGTATATAAATAATGTTAAATCCCTAAAGCACATTTCATCCCTAAACAATACACTTAAAACACTAAACACTTTCGCCATAATTCCCGTGCCGAAAAGAAAGGGCTCAATAATCGCGAGACGGAGGGAGTATAATTTATATTATTTTATTTGATAATTTCAACTTCTAATAGTTTTATATCTGATATTGCAGACAATGGGCCTTAATACTAGTCATTTTCACACTCCTTCGAGCAGCACACTTGATCAGGTAATATAAGTTTATTAATGCACTTCTATGAATTCATATATCGTACATGAATTTCAAATTTAATTGTTTTAGTATTATTGTAGACGTAAATGTATAAATACCAGTTAGGGTTTTTTTTTTTTTTTTTTTTTTTTTAATTAGACGTGAATTTTGTGGGGTTAACATACTATTGTTTTTCATTCTTTCACAAAATGTATATTTATTAGATGAATTAAATGTATTGGAATTCTTATTAGTTGAATTAAATTTGATGGAGTTGTTATAATATTGTAGACAATTGGAGTTAGTACGTCTCCACTATTCGACAATCTTTCCGCCAACATATTTGGTCAGGTAATATACATACATACATATGTATTTGATCATTTTATTTTTTATATTATTTATTTTGTGAAAGTTGTGAGTATGTTCAACATTTGATATTGCAGACAATGGGTTTTAGTAGTGGACAGTTCCACACTCCCTTGAGCAGTACATTTCTGGAACCACGTTTTTCGATGCCTGAAATAGGGATGTCAAGAGCCCCCTTCGTCACACAGCGGGACCCGAAACGTTTTTCGACCTCAAACATGGGAGAGGTATATTATTATAATTATTGATTTATTTAATTGGTATTGGATTATTTTGTGATTGTGTATTTATTATATCAATTACTACACAGTCTTCTTCGAGAATGCCCTTAGAATCTTTACCTCTCGCTAGCAATCCTATTTCCAGCTCACACATGGTTGAGGTATACTAGTATCATTCATTCCTTTAGCTTCGGGGAATACAACACTCATAGCATGGGCAATTGATGGGTGTTGATCCGAGACAATCAACGTCGAATCTGCACATCCATATGACCTTCGAAGTCTTGTCATGAACCAAACCCATGATTCATTGCTCTCAGCAGGTCCTACACCGAAAGCCAAAGGGTATATTTGCTCGTTTGCGTCCTTCGTCACAGCAACATATAATATACCACAATTTTTACCCTTTAGGTGTGTACCATCGACAACTATCACCGGCCTCATACAAAGCGGGTAAGCAACTCGAGTTGCTCCAAGAGCGACAAATACATATTTAAAGCGCCCATTATCATCGAGCTCAAGATCAGTGATAGTACCTTCATTGGTTTGCTTCAACATGTGTAGATAACTCGGCAGTAACTTGAAGGAATCCTCAAATTTTCCGTATATCACCTCGATAGCCTTATTTCACCCCCTCAAAGCGAGATCGTATTTGACGTGCACGCCATACTCAGCTCGCAGCTCGTTCATGATCATTCTTGGTGTCATAATTTTGCAATCACGTTGAATTCTTTTTGCAAAGAAAGCTCCAATAACATTGGAGTGCACATTTATATTTTGAATATTTCTTAGTTCCTCCCTGCACGTGTGACGCCCATTAAACCTATGGACATGCCAAGATGTCTCATCGCCCTGGACGCGTAGAAGGAAGGGGCATTTCTTGGAATGTTTGCATGACAAGTACAGTCTATCAGGTTCCGATCTTCGTGTAACACATTCGGCACCGGCTTCCAAATTCCATAAACCGGCTGCAATGTGGACCTCCTCCTTGGTATAATGCATCGCGCCTTCCACCAACCCCTCAACATTCGGGTTTTCTTCAATGCATACAGCTGAAATGTTGGGGCGGATAGGGACCATCGGCACTATCCAATTCACCATGGGGCCTTCGTCGACTGCATTGTTAGCTTCATTTTCATTTGGACCAGGATAAAACAACTGTAACAGTTTATGCATCCCACCTTCTTCTTGAATCCATGTTGTGTATTCAGCAAACAAGGCCCTATTCATATTCCTCCTCCTAAAATTGGCTCTAGGTTCGTCATCACTCTCCAATTCAACTTCTCCTTCTCTTTCTACTTCTTCTTCTTCATCTTCATCTTCATCTACTACTGATTTTTCTTCCGATTCTTCTTCTGATTCTTCTTCATATTCTTTATCGTTTGCATCTTCATCGTCCTCATACAATGGTTGTTCTCCATGCTCTACATGCGAACCGGTTTCCTGATTTAGGTCTGGGATAGTATTTCCTCGTTCAGTCGACTCATGATTAAATGAACCAAGATAAGAGTCCTCGAACCAAGTTGACGAATGTCACGTCCCGACTCCTGAGAGCCGTGACGTGGCAGGGGGTTGGATTAAAGAAGCGGGGAAGGAAGGGGGGGGGGGGGGGGGGGTGACTTTAACTCATGAATATAATAATAATTCCTCAAAAATAAAATAAAGTTATAAAGTAAATGGTGGGGTAAACCAGCGTCAAGTCTCCAAGAGGAGTCGAGTAGCTACTACGACAATTGGAAATACCAAGAGTGAGTAGGAAATTCGAGCTTCCAAGTGGGACTATTGCACGTCACTCTCCACCCAACATAATATTTAAAAGACGGGGTAACCGGCTTACAATAATCTAGAGGAGTCGACACACTGCAGAAAATGGAATTACCATAATCGAGTGGAAGTTCGAGCATCCAAAAGGAACTGATACACGACACTCTCCGTCTAACAGTAAGTAAAGCAAGATGACGTAGTGCAAGACGGAAAGATAGATTATATAACTACATTGTACATTATTACAAAACTACTAACTTCTTAATCAGAGTTTTAAGCTAAATAACATAGTGGGACTTATGTAATACTGCAACAACCCCTTCCTCAGCCTTGCTGCTCATCATCTGCTTCCAAACCTGAAAACATGAAAGAGTTTTGGGCTGAGTACTTGATGTACTCAGTGGTCGTACCCCTTTGGCAAGCATTTTGAAAACTAGCAGTTTATCCAAACATAGTATATCAGGAGGCTTGCAGAAAATAACTCCTGAAAATACAAATATCATTTTGGGGTGTGTGGTGTTCATCTTGGACTCAACCGCAGGCTACATTATCACCTTTGGTACTAGACCGGGTTCAGGGCCGTAACCCTAAATAATCCCAGTACTTGCATTAAACCCGAGTTGAAACTCAAGGAATTGCCATGGGTTAACATGCGATGCACCGCATGTAACCGGGGTCTACACAATTCCAAGTAGTATATCTGATACCAACAAGGAATCTCGATCGATCCATGGAGTCATTTCATAGAACATTCACACAAAACATTTTTATGAATAACTGCATTTATAATTAACGTAAAATAAAAGTAGCATTAAAAACAATGCCTTTGTAAATATTTTACCCACCTTTCGTTGAAAATAAATCTTGATTATATTTCTTGAAGCGTGTTTAGAAAGCTAAAGTAGGCTATAGAAGATTTTGAAGAATCTAATGATATAATAATATTTGGGAACTTTGAGACGAAGAGGGAGTGAGAACTCACGTTGATATTTATAGGTAGAATTATGGCTAGTCATGACTTTAGAATTTTTACACGTAAGGCTATAATTCATATTCACCTAAGCTATATGGATTGATTGGGTGCCACGTTTCTAGGCTAAGTAAAAGTCATGCAAGTAATAAAACTAAAGGATAATTATATACATATACCAATATAACTAATACGTGAATGCGTTTACTTATTTTATCACACAGACATATAATACATACGTGTATATGCTCTAGTTATTCTAATTTAATATATTTATATTATTGAAATTTTAAGTACTTATATATTTTTGAGTTGTAAAATACCTTATTATTAATCCTAATAGAATTAATAATTTCTAAAGACTTACATATTATTTTTCTTTTTATATAAAAATTTGGGATATTACATCCCTCCCTCCTTATAAAAATTTTGTCCTCGAAATTTGCATACCTACTAACTATAGCTCAGGGTACCTTATCTTCTAGTTCCCGTATAATAATAATCTTGAGAAGTGACTCTAATATTAAATGTTGGACATTTCTATTTTAAGGTGTAAACTTAATCATGCTAACTTAGTTAAGGTTCGTGAGGTGACAGTATCAAACAATATTAAAATAGATGTATTATCCTAGTAAATCAAACCTGTTTGATTTTCATGAGCACGTGCAGCCTGCTAATCCAAAGCATAAGCCCTTGCCTGCTGGGGTGGTCTCTGGTTTAGTGGTGGATTTCTAGGCAGTACATTCCTAGGAGGTTGTAGAAAGGGTTTCATGGGTTGTCTCCATTCCGTTTGTGCTCCTTTGGTGCCTCCGTGATTAGGACAATTTATAGCAAAATGTCCAGATCGGCCACACTTATAGCATGCATTCATGCCCTGCCTGCATTCTCCAGAATGAGGCTTCTGACACTGTGGGCATAAACGTCTATTCTTATCGGGGTACTGTGGTGGCGGTTGTGGTTGATTGCCTCTCCGTGGTTTTTTTCCATTTCCATTATTACTATTATTCTCACTACGATCTTCCCATTTGCGTTTTTCCTGAGACGATACCTGCATGGGTCCTTTTTCACTTTCAGTAGGGAGTATAGATTCAATTGTAAGAGCCCTGCTCAACGTCTGTGAATATGTGAGTGGCCCTACACTAGCCAAAGCTACTGCAATTTCTGGGCGAAGTCCTGCTCTAAACTTTTGAGCTCGTTCAATATCGGTGCTCACCAGAAGTGGAGCATAGCGAGAAAGCTGATTGAACAAACGATCATATTCTGTAACAGATCCTTTCCCTTGTTTCAAATTCCAAAATTCATTAACCTTCTTTTGTTGATAGCACTCAGGAATGTATTTTTCAAACAACTTATTTTTAAAATCCTCCCACGTAAACAATTCCCATTCTTCATCATCAATTGTATGTCTAACAGCCTCCCACCAAAAGTCAGCTTCATCTACCAGTTGATAAGTAGCACATGTTACCTTTTCATCTTCTGGACACTTAATGTATCCAAAAATTCGCTCAATACTTCGGACCCATCGTTCTGCATCGGATGGATCGCCTAACCCGTCAAAGGTGGGTGGTTTCTCCTTTCTGAATTTATCATTTGCGCTTGGCAATCGTATCGGAATTTCTTCAAGTTCAGGTTCTCTACGACCTCTTAAATTCATGGCCATCTATAAGATTATGTGGGTGTTAGTTGGTTTGATGAAAATATCATATGACTTATTGGGGAATTAAATATAACATTGGATACACAAAATGCCTTCCTTAGAGGACTTTTGGATATATATTAAGAGCACATATATACATTCAAAATCGGCTTACTACAGTTCAGGCAGTCATCAAAAGGAAGATGGCCTGATTATTGATAGAAGGTTGGGAGGATCCTATACAAAGATCATCCTTTCTAACCCTATAGTTAACCTCCTATCTACATATATAACATAAAAGCACATGTTCCTAGTGGTCATTTTCGAGCTCCCCTTCTGAATCAACTGGGGCCGTTTCTGGCTCATTATACTCTTCTCCGTCATGGATGTCCATATCTCATTCTTCAGCAAATCCTAACCTTTGTGATCTTCGGCCCATACGCCATGCTAAACCACTTCCTAGTATAATTTCTCTCTTTTCTGATAATGGTTTATAAAGTTGATTTACTAGCATTTCAATCTCATGGATCTGTTCACCCGCCTGTCTGATCAATCTATCGAATTCATCCTCATCAGATGATATGTTAATCACTGTTGGCAATTCTGCAGGTCGTGATGGTCCTGGTGCTGTTACTGATGGAGCCCTACATGCTGGTGGATGGGTTTCCCTAACATTATTTCTCTGCCTTTCCATGTGAAACATTTCTTGATTGAATCTCCCCTCTTGAATATCACTAACCAATTGATCCATAACAGGGGTACTGACATCCTCGTCAGATGAGGAGTCTATTTCAATTGGTGTTATAACCTGTGGAGTTCTAGATGCTATGGGATATGTTTCTTCATTATTGTCTCTCTCTCTCCCCCTCATAACATTAGATCTAAGAGGTGGCCTCATTCTGCAAGGTTATTTTATGTGAGTAACTAAATTTGATTTTAACAATGATTCTATATAATTGAACTTATATCTTTCTTTAGGGTTGTTGTTCACTAGGCCAAATAAGATTATTATTCTCCTAGTGACCATTTCAAAAATTCTCAAGTTTTACTAGAAAATCTTACCCTTAAGCTTTACTGGTGCTATTTTGATAAAATAACACAACATAACAATAACATATAAATCATACATAACCATCGTGTATGCTTTCATCATTCCTTGGGAAACAAAGTTCCATATACTTTCATACTACTTGAAAACAAGTCATGGAAACTTAGGAAGTTTCATCTTATCTGGTGTTTCGTAAAACGCAATCATTTCTTATCATGCTTAGCACATAAAAATGCTTGATGAAACTTGCTTCATATAATATACATAATTAAATGTACCTTAGCTGGAGGCAGATGATGGCAAGCTGAGGGTGTTTGTTGCATTACTAACATAGCTAGATTTAATACTCTAAACAAGGCACAACTAAGGTCTCAGAGTCTTCCGCTCTGATACCACTTTGTCACGCCCCGACTCCTGAGAGCCGTGACGTGGCAGGGGGTTGGATTAAAGAAGCGGGGAAGGAAGGGGGGGGGGGGGGGGGGGGGGGGTGACTTTAACTCATGAATATAATAATAATTCCTCAAAAATAAAATAATGTTATAAAGTAAATGGTGAGGTAAACCAGCGTCAAGTCTCCAAGAGGAGTCGAGTAGCTACTACGACAATTGGAAATACCAAGAGTGAGTAGGAAATTCGAGCTTCCAAGTGGGACCATTGCACGGCACTCTCCACCCAACATAATATTTAAAAGACGGGGTAACCGGCTTACAATAATCTAGAGGAGTCGACACACTGCAGAAAATGGAATTACCATAATCGAGTGGAAGTTCGAGCATCCAAAAGGAACTGATACACGACACTCTCCGTCTAACAGTAAGTAAAGCAAGATGACGTAGTGCAAGACGGAAAGATAGATTATATAACTACATTGTACATTATTACAAAACTACTAACTTCTTAATCAGAGTTTTAAGCTAAATAACATAGTGGGACTTATGTAATACTGCAACAACCCCTTCCTCAGCCTTGCTGCTCATCATCTGCTTCCAAACCTGAAAACATGAAAGAGTTTTGGGCTGAGTACTTGATGTACTCAGTGGTCGTACCCCTTTGGCAAGCATTTTGAAAACTAGCAGTTTATCCAAACATAGTATATCAGGAGGCTTGCAGAAAATAACTCCTGAAAATACAAATATCATTTTGGGGTGTGTGGTGTTCATCTTGGACTCAACCGCAGGCTACATTATCACCTTTGGTACTAGACCGGGTTCAGGGCCGTAACCCTAAATAATCCCAGTACTTGCATTAAACCCGAGTTGAAACTCAAGGAATTGCCATGGGTTAACATGCGATGCATCGCATGTAACCGGGGTCTACACAATTCCAAGTAGTATATCTGATACCAACAAGGAATCTCGATCGATCCATGGAGTCATTTCATAGAATATTCACACAAAACATTTTTATGAATAACTGCATTTATAATTAACGTAAAATAAAAGTAGCATTAAAAACAATGCCTTTGTAAATATTTTACCCACCTTTCGTTGAAAATAAATCTTGATTATATTTCTTGAAGCGTGTTTAGAAAGCTAAAGTAGGCTATAGAAGATTTTGAAGAATCTAAGGATATAATAATATTTGGGAACTTTGAGACGAAGGGGGAGTGAGAACTCACGTTGATATTTATAGGTAGAATTATGGCTAGTCATGACTTTAGAATTTTTACACGTAAGGCTATAATTCATATTCAACCTTTACAAGTATTATTTTATGGCCCGACCTTTTAATAAAATACAAAAATGGCCTGAATTTTGTTCAATTTTTACACTTATGGCCTGATCTTTTAAAAAAAAAAAAAAAAATGGCCTGAACTTTGTTCCCTTTTTACACTTATAGCCCGGAAATATTTTCCAGATAATTGAACGCTGACTAGGCTCGCCAGAATCCTATGTAAATAATATGCTAATCACGTCAAAACTTAAAAATAAAATAAAATTAGTGCTCATGTTTTTGTCCTGCTATGTTTATTTCATGATCAACTTTAAGACATCAAAAGTAAATAAAAAAACTTATTTCTTACTTTATTTTGTTGTTGCTATATGCATATTATTTTGAGTTTTAAATCCAATTTGTTTTATTTGATATTGATCTATGTCTGTTATTTGTTACCTTAGTTTTTCAGAAGCAAAATTTAGCAAGGCAAACTCGACGAGATAAACAAGGTATTTTTTACGGGATAAGTGTTACGTAGGATTCTGGCGAGCCTAGTCAACGTTCAATTATCTGAAAAATGTTATCGGGCTCTAATGTGAAAAAGGAACAAAGTTCAGACCATTTTATATTTTTTAAGAGGTTAGGCGATAAGTGTAAAAAATGAACAAAGTTCAGGCCATATTTGTATTTTTTTAAAAGGTCGAGCCATAAATAACTACAGTTGCAAAGTTTTGGTCATAAGTGATAATTAACCCTTATTTCTATATATTTAAATTAATTATGTATCTTACCACCTTTACTATTAAATTAAAGAGGATTCATTACTATATTTAAAATAGACCGTACTCTCCATGAATATCATAACCACGTAAAATTAGTTAAATTTTAAGAGCAAACATTCATAATCTCTATTAGAATAGGGAGTATAGTTTAATAACCTCCGAAATCAAAGACTTAACATATATAAGTTATACCAAAAACAAAGATTATTCTATTAAAACCGATTATTACATTCTATAAAATAAAAAACTAAACCCCTAGAATTTCCCTTGAAGAGATTTGATAGTCTCAATATCCAACTGAAACGCCTTAGAGAGATAAACGCTGTCGATATCAGGATTCGCCGCAAAGATCCCGTTCGGGAGGTTCGTAATCCCGGGATTCTGGCTGTTGAACGCCACCATTGCGACGGAGTTTCCCTTGGCGAGATTACGCACGTTGTGCACGAGCCCGACGGGGACCACAAAGACATCGCCCACGTTAAGGGTCTTGCTCAAGTACTTGTACTCAGGGTACGAGGTGATGAACCCGATTTCCATCGAACCTTCTAGAACCGCCACGAGCTCCGTCGCCCTTGAGTGGTAGTGAGGCGGGAAGAAACCCTCCGGCGCCAAATCAGCGCGCATGAACGTCAGGCCGAGGTTGTTGAGGCCCGGCAATGTGGAGGCACCGGCAACGGAGACGGAGGCACCGTACGCGTTCGAAGTGTTGCCGGGAAGATGGAGCCCGCTGAGAAAGAAGTCGTTGGCAGTGACTGTGCTGGGGTCTTTGCATGGTGCTGAAATATAGTAATAAAACATGTTATTCATTCTACTTAGGGCTGCAAACGAGCCGAGCTACTCGGGACTTATTCGGTGCTCGATTCGGTAAAAGCTCGTTCGAGCTCGAACTCGTTAACAAACGAGCCGAGTTTCGAGCCCGAATTCGAGCTCGGTTAACTTAACGAGCCCAACTCGAGCAGTAAGGTGTTCGGCTCGTTTTGCTCGCGAACGTGTTCGGCTCGTATATTAATCGAACATGTTCGCGAATTTGAATTATTGTCAAATGTTAATGAGTTAAAATTAATTTCAAATTACAACCAAAACTAATATTAATTGTTCTTTTTGGATTATATTTTATATTTTGGATGAATTTCATTAGATGGATTTTTATTTGATGAAATTCATTTTAATTTAAGTTCATTTGAAGTGTTAAAAAAAAAATATTAAATATGTTTATGTCATGTCTTTTAAACGAGCTCGGACTCGAGCTTTTCACGAGCCAAATTCGAGCTCAAGTCCGAATCGAGCACGAGCCGAACTCGAGCCGAATCCGAGCTCAACATTTTTAACCCGAGCCGAGCTCGAGCCCGGATTTAAAGCTCGAATCGAACTCGAACCCGAGCCCGAGCCTGTCAAATACTAAACGAGCCGAACCCGAGCAGACCAATACTCGATCAGGTTCGGCTCGTTTGCAGCCCTTTATTTCTACTTATAATTGTTCAACCTCTATTCAAATTTCTACGTTTAGATAAAAAAAATCATTAAATTCAATCGGTGTATTTTTTTTTTATCGGGCAAAAGAAACGTTTTTATTAAAAAAAAAAAAAAAAAAAAACATACGAGAAGTACCCAATCCGAAGGTTCAAGTTACAACTATAATTAATCGCATAGACGGTAATTTTCCCAACTAGAGAAAGCCATGTACGAATCTACGTCCCTCTCACCATACCCCAACTCCAAAATCTACATTTTATCTCAACCTCAAATCTCGTGAAATCCTACACCCATTGTTTTAATGATATATTATAAATTTAAATAAATATTTATCATTACAATTTGTAAATTAATTTTCAAAAAACAATATCCTAGTTTCGATTTATCAAACATATATCAATGAATAAAACTAAAATTTAATACTATAAAAAATAAAAAATTCTTAATGGCTGACCAAACCAAAGAAAATAATTACTTTATTATTAAATAAAATTATTTAAAAAATAATTTTTTTGAAAAGAAACATGAACAACTAATTAAAATTTATATTCGGTACATGAGCATGAAAATTGAGATAGACAATTTGAAGTGATAACTCTCAAATGTACTAAACGTTGAATTTTCGATTACCTTTGCCCGTGGTATCCGCAACGCAGAAATCTTGAAGAGGACTTGGGTCGAAGGCGAAAGCGATGCACATGAAGGTCATAAGGGCGAGAGTGCACAATAGAGTTGAAATTGAACCCATTTTGAACAAGAATATTTGAAAATATGTTTTCTTAATCAAAGAGATGAAGATGAAGAAAAGTTGTAATGAAAAATTGTGTAGAGAATGGGTTTATATATAGCTGCGTTGGACTACGATTGGTATCTTCAGAAAGCTGTTTTATTGCCTTAATTTCTTCTGAAATTGTAATAAATCGTTAAAAGGGTACATTATGCTCCCAAATTGCATCCATAAATTCAGGCAATCATATCATTTCAAGAATTGTTATTATAAGAAAATATATAGGTTACCCTAATAAAATGTTAATACATGCGAAATACTAATTTCTTTTCAAATGGGGAAAAAATGGATTTGGGGTGAAGTCAAAATTTGATTTATGAAATTTTATTGTACCTAAATAAGATTATGTGCGATGCATATATTGTTGCATATGTAATGTTTTATTTTTTTTAGTGTAATTAAAAACTTGGTATTCTAATGTTAAGGTCAAATTATAATTAATATTTTAATGATAATTTTTATATTCTAAATATTTATAATTCAAAATTTGATAATTTAATATTCTAAAGTTTTGTTTAAATGACAAGGGTAATTATAGATTAGAATTATTGAAACAAGAGTAAAATCAATAACGGATTTAGTAGTATTCGTATTCTTTTTTTAGAAGTTAGTGGGTTGAACTTTGTTTTATTTTTAGGATCATCCATCCTTTGCTATTTCTTTGTACTTTTAATTGAGAACATTTTGTTTTTCACTTTAAGCTTTTTTTACTTATATATGCATTATTTTATACCTGCCTAGCAATACTTGTTTTCTTTACCTACTACTCTACTAGCATTGTAACCTGAGAATGCATAGGGAGTACTTTATATATTGAGGAAATATACCCCTTTAGCAAAACACTATAGTGAATAACAAATAGTAGTCAAAATTTAAGAATACACAAAATATAGACAAGTTTAACATGAAGAGACTAAAATACCCCCAACTCCTTTTCACTTTATCCCTCCCTCTCCACACACATCTCATCAGACTCATCTCTATCTCCCCTCTCTCTCTTCTCTCTCTCTTCCCCCTCGCAGGTCTCTCTCTCTCTCTCTCTCTTAAATTAATGGTGGCCGGAACTGTGAGCTTCTCTCCACTTTCAACGGACCTTGCTCGTATTCTTCCCTTCTTCGTGTAAGCTTTGAGCACCTTCACGGCGGCCGGCGACTGTAAGAGCCCAAGCCACTGGAGATAACAAGGATTCTTCCGTCGACGTCCACGTCAGCAACGGATCTCCTCCGCCTCCCTCTCTCTTGCTCTCTCCTCCCTATTTGGGTTTTTATTTTTATTATTTGGTGATCTCAATTGTTTGAGCAAAATTCCAGATCTGTGAAATTCAAATTAGCTATTTTCTTTTCTTTTCTTTTCTTTTCCCTTTTCTTTTCTTTTCCCCATTGTTTGAGCAAAATTAAAATTTTCTTTGTGGGGTTGTGTTTTTCTTGAGTATAATCAATGGACTCGTGCTGTATTCGTAGGACAGCGACGACGGCGCTGGGCAGACGGTGGCGGCGGATGAGCAGCGACGATGGGGTTGCTCCCCTTTTCTTTTCTCTTATGTATTTTTTTCTTTTCTTTTCTTTTCTTTTTTTCTTTTCCTTTTTCTTTTTCCTTTTCTTTTCCTTCCTTTTCCCTTTTTTCCGTATGAGCGGCGGTTTCTTTTCTTTTCTGTTTTTTTTTCCTTTTATTTTTCTTTTCCTTTTTCCTTTTTCTTTTCAACCTACTGCATTTTTTGAAATATATGGGAATGCTTGATAGTCCCTGATGAATCCTCGATTCGTTGCTTGGTGAAGTAGATTATTTGTGTATGAAGTTTGTGCGCAAGAAAGTAGAGAACACCGGAATTACGTGGTTCGATCGTGAGATCTACGTCCACGAGAGGAAAGAGAGAGTTTTGTATTCAAAGTAGCATGAGTGTGTATAGTACAATTAATTGTCCTATTTATAGCTAAGTTCCCGCCGGTTATGGGAGTGGGGTTGTGGAGATCGTGGGTGGTTGCCTCTTTTCTCTCCATCACTCCACATTTAGGGTGGTTAGGGCTCAACTCCCTGGGCCTGTCTTCGAGCTGGGCTGGGCCGAACTGCTGTTGGGCCAAACTGGTGTTGGGCCGAGCTGGTGTTGGGCTGTACTGTCTTGGTTGGGCTTGTGCCGATGTGGGGTAATTGGGCCTAGGGAGATGGGCCATTTCCTATCACATCCCCCCCCCCCCCCCCCCCAAAGAAGTGGGGTGATGGACGTGGTTGGGACGCTGTGGCACCTATCTGCCGAATTGAGGGTACTTGAGCCCAGTTGTCATACCCCCCTTTAAAGGAACTTTCGGCGTGCTTGCTGAAGTCATGTTGCTGAGTTGCGTATCCGTGTGAACCACTGTTGAGCTCGTACCCCCCTCGAAGACCGGACTTCGGTAACTAGCTTGCATGCCGAAGTGCGAAGTGGGTTGGCCACCGAAGACGTGTAAAGCGTGTCAGGTGCATTAAATGCGGACATTTGGTGTCCCGATAAAGCAGGGATGGGACTGGCCGTTACTTGAAACGCCGTCGCATTGAATGGCGTATTGAGTACGCATTAACTTCCCCCCCCCCCCCTAATGAATGATGATTGAAGGAGAGAAATCATTTATGCCCTCTCTCTTAAATTGAAAGAAACCCTAGTGTTTAATTCCTCTGCACTGTTCATCGCCATCCTCTACTCTTCTCTCCAAGTCCTTCAAGAACTCAAAAACAAGTAAGTTATGGCCTCTTCTTTCTCTACTTCAGATTCCTCTTCTGCAAATTTTGTGCCCATCGCCACAATTTCTTCATCTTCTACGGCTGCGGTTTCTTCCACCGCCGCATCGTCTTCTTCTCAACCCATCGTTTTTCCAGACCATAAGCGACCATGCGACGGTCGGACTGTTCTACTCCTTATGCTGAACCCGTAGAGTTCCCGGTTTATCCCGGCGTCACCGGGAAGGTGGGGACTCTCGATTCCATACTTTCTTCCTCTTCTATTTATAATATGTTGCTGTAAAATACAACTTTCCTCCTTCCGTTTTTCTCCTCCAGCCCCGGGCCGGTGATAGGGCTTGCTTCCCTCCCCGGGGTTACGTTACAGTTTACGCCGACCATCTTAAAGCAGGCCTCCGTATTCCATATCCGGTTATTTATGCCGAGATTTTTGATGCTTGTGGTCTCTCTCCCTCCCAAATTCCTCCGAACGGTATCTTGCAGATTACCGGATTGGAAATTGCCTGTTCTCGGTTGAATATCCCGTATTCGGCCGAGACTTTTGGGGCCTTATTTACTTTCAAGGATAGGAAACAGGGGTGGTATTTTATTTCATCCTGCAGCTATTTTTCTGTGACTGCGCCCTCTAAAGTACCGAACTGGCAAAAGCAGTTCTTTTTCTGCCAGTTTGAGGGGTCCACCGAGGTGGTGTGGCGCCGGGGTGCTGTGAAGTCCTTGGTTCAGCAAAAGCATTTTGCCGAATTGGCAGAGCGATTTAACAGCCTCGGCGAGATGGTGATGTCGCTGGCCGAAATCGGGGCCACTGAACTGGGCCCCAATGATCCTTCCACCACAGTGGAACTGGGGAGGGGTGAGGTCCCCTTCCTTGTTCTCTCTCTTCCTCCTTTTTTTTTTTTTTTTTTTTTTTTTTTTTTTAATTTATTTTTATTTATTTTTATTTATTTTTTTTATTTTTTTATATATATATATATATATTTTTTATGTCGCTTCCTGGTGCTAACATTTTGTCTTCATGTCGGAGTGAACATGATTAAGAAGAAAGCCCCCGCCCAAAAGAAGAGGAAGGGCGAAGCGTCTGGTACTTCGGCCGACGCAAATAGGCTGGCGACGGGGTCGGAGAGGACCCGGTCCGAGATCCCGACTCCCCGGACTCACATTCCTCCTACTCTAGCCGTAGAGGAGGTCGATGCGGCGGGAGTCCAAAGTTGACGGTCATTTCGTCATCGTCCGAACCGGATTTTGCTATTACCGGTTCTCGGCCTCCATCTCCGGTTTTCCCAGTGGTAGGGAATCCGGCCTATCTATCATTTATCTTTCCTTTCTCTTCGTGTCGCATTATTGACTCGTCGTTCCCCCTTTTTTTTTATAGGGGGTGGAGACCGCCGTTGAGGATTACAGGCACGCCTCGGGCGTGATTTTGAAATTGTTGCAAGGCTCGGTATCAAAGTATAACCAAGCCACCGAGAAGGTGAGGAACTTGGCCGGGGACAAGGCCAAGTTGTCCAAAGAATTGACTGCTGCCGCTGTTCGCGAAGAGCAGTTGAAGGAGCAGCTTGCTACAGTTACTGCCGAACTCACCGCTGCCAAGTAGAAAGCAGCGAGGAGCGAGGAGGAGCTGCTGGCAGCTCGTTCCCGCGAAGATGAGGTCGCCGCTACGTAGGGCGGGGTTTTCCGGGCTCTTGCTGAAAGGATGTTCTTCAGCAAGAGTTTCAGTGCGCTGGTCTCCGAAGTGGCACTAGGGCCTATCATCGGCTTCCGAAGTGACGCTAGGGTCGCTTCTCGGGCTCGAGATGGCTTAATAGCCTATCATTGGCGGCCGAGGTGACACTTGGGTCGATCATCGGGTCTTCCGAAGTGACCCCGGGGCCTGACTTCGGCTTCCGAAGTGACACTTGGGTTGATCCTCAAGCTCAAGATGGCTAATAGCCTATCGTTGGCAGCCGAGGTGACACTTGGGTCGATCATCAGGTTCCTGGTTTGCCGACTCGGTCGGGAGGGGTGTCGTACGATTTTATTCTTGTAATTAACACTTGTCCTCGTCAGGATAGTGTTGAAAGAGTAGAGGTAATGCGCATATAAGTGGAACAATGCAAAATAACATGGACACAGAGTTTAAAAGAACTGCGAATTTTCATTTAACTTTGGAAATTGTTCACAAAAACAGACCCGAACTGAGACATAGACCCGAACTGAAAAACCGACTCGAACTGACTGACAAACAAACGTAAAATGGAAACAAACTAAAGACTGAACTTGACTCTATCCTATATGATACTCCACTGCTATGCATAATACATCTTCATATGGATAACATTCCATGGTCGTTGGATGGGCTCCCCGGACAAGCTAGAGAGTCTATAGGCACCTTCGCCGAGGACCTCGTCAACTCGGTAAGGACCTTCCCATGTGGCTTCCAGCTTGCCAAGCTTGCAAGCCTTGCTGACCTCGTTATTCCGTAGGACTAAGTCTCCTACGCAGAATTGCCGACCTCGAACTCGCCGATTGTAATATCGGGCCATGAGCTGTTTGTACCGGGCTTCTTTGATGTAAGAGATATCCCGTTTCTCCTCTAATAAATTGAGATCCGTACATCGGTTCTCGTCGTTCACTCCGGAGATGAAATGAGTCGTGCGCGGACTCGGCAGTCCGATTTCGACTGGGATAACAGCTTCTGTTCCGTAAGCCAAGCTATACGGGGTTTCTCCATTGGTGGAGCGAGGTGTAGTTCGATAAGACCACAAGACAATGGGAAGGTGCTCCACCCACATCCCTTTGGCTTTCTCTAATCGGGTTTTAAGACCCTTGACGAGCGTCCTATTTGTCACTTCGGCTTGGCCATTTGCCTGAGGGTGAGCCACCGAGGTGAAATGCTGTTGGATCCGCAGCTCGTCACACCAATCTCTGAAGACCTTGTCCGTGAACTGTGTTCCGTTGTCGGAGACTAGAACATGAGGTATTCCGAAACGGCACACCACGTTCTTCCACACAAAATTGCGAGCATTCTTACTTTTGATCTTGGCTAGAGGTTCCGCCTCAACCCACTTCGTAAAATAATCTATTGCGACTATAAGATGCCGCAATTGACCAGGTGCCTTTTCGAACGGTCCCACGATGTCTATTCCCCACTGTGCAAATGGCCAAGGGCTTTGCATCGTTGCTAATTCACTTTGGGGTAGCCTTGTTACATTTGCATGTAACTGGCATTTTTCGAACTTCTGTACGAGTTCGGTGCAATCTTTAAGCATCGTGGGCCAGAAATACCCCCATCTCATGATCTTCTTGGCTAGGGCCTGAGGTCCGATATGGCTTCCACAAGACCCCTCATGCACCTCACGCATGACATAATCTGCTGAGGTGAGGCCAACGCATTTGAGCAGGGGTTGGAGGTACGATTTCTTGTAAAGGATGTTGTCCACAACGGTGTATCACAATGACTTCGATAATATCCTCTGCGCTTCTGATTTGTCCTCGGGAAACTTCCCTCTTACAAAGTAGTCGAGTAGAGGCATCATCCATGTGGGTTGTTGTTCTTCGTCCAAATCGTTGACCTCGACTTCTTCTATACATCTGTGCTGGACATCTTCAACAGGTGAAGAGCCAGGTACCGCCGCCAATTTGCTGAGAACGTCAGCTCATGAATTCTGAGTTCGGGGTATGCGTTCGAGCTGGAAGTATGTGATGGCTTCTTTGATGGCGGTGACCTTCAGGTTTGTGGCTATCCGGAGTCCGGTCAGTAGTGCTTCATACTCCACCTTGTTGTTAGTCGTTGCAAACTGAAAACGAAGTGCATATGTGAGTTCCTTCCTTTCCGGACTGATGAGGAGTATTCCGGCTCCGCTTCCCGTCTTCCCGGAAGCGCCGTCAATATACATGTGCCAACAATCAGGAGGTTCTACTGCAGTTGAGCAAGCTGGGATTGTTGTCGGCACCGATGTGGAGGTCGGGACATTGGGTATGGAGGTTTCAACCAGAAAATCCGCTAGGGCTTGCCCTTTTATGGCCTGACGAGAAGCGTAGGTAACCTCATGCTCCCCCAACTCGATGGCCCACTTCGCTATTCGGCCCAATCTTCGGGTTTTGTCAGTACTTGCCGAAGTGGGGAATCTGTTTGGACTTGGATGGGGTGCGCATGAAAGTATGGGCGCAAGCACCGAGCGGCATTGACTAATGCCAAGGTGAGCTTTTCTAGTGGTTGATATCGCACCTCAGGTCCCTTAAGGGATCTACTTATGAAATACACGGGGAGTTGGCGCCCTGCTTCTTCTCGTACGAGCACCGCGCTGATAGCCTCCTCCGAGGTGGCTAGGTATAAGAATAGTACCTCCCCCTCCTTTGGCACCGACAAGGTTGACAGGTTGTTGAGATACTCTTTCAGCAGCGGGTTGAGTGCGAGATGGTGTTCCGATCTCCAGCTGATTTCGGGCGCCTTCTTCAAAATTTTGAAGAAGGGTAGCTGTTTCTCTGCAGCTTTGGAGAGAAACCTGCTCAGTGCGGCAAGGCATCTAGTGAGCTTATGTACATCATTAATTGACTTTGGGGCCTTCATTTCCAACACAAATCTGACTTTTGATGGATTTGCCTTTAACCCTTCTTGGGAGATCCAACAACCTAAAAACTTCCCCGAGGTCACAACAAAGGTGCACTTTTGGGGGTTAAGTTTTAGGTTGACTTCACGGAGTAGGGAGACAACAGTTCGGAGATCGGCAATACTGGTGCTCTCTTCCTTGCTTTTAACTACTATGTCATCAACATAGACTTCGACTTCCTTCCCAATGTGTTCTTTGAATATCTTGTCTACCATCCTCTGATAGGTCGCTCCTGCATTTTTCAACTCGAATGGCATCTTGCGATAGGCAAAGATGCCGAAGTCCGTAATGAACGCTGTCTTGGCTGCGTCCTCGGTGTCCATTAGAACTTGCTGATATCCTTTGTATAAGTCGAGAAAGCTGAAAATCTTGTGGCCGACTAAAGAATCCACCTTCTTATCGATGTCGGGTAGGGGGTAGCAGTCCTTCAGGCCGTGCTTGTTGAGATCGGTGTAATCAATACACATTCGCCACCCTCCCCCAGCTTTCTTGACCATCACCGGGTTCGCTATCCAAGTCGGATACGTGACTTCAAATAGGATCCCGACATTCAGCAGTTGCGTCACCTCGGTCTTTATGACTTGATTTCGCTCAGCGGCGAAAGAGCGTTGTTTTTGTTTAATGGGCCTGACCTCGGGGTCGATGTTAAGCCGATGTGTGATCAGTCGGGGTGACACTCCTGTCATGTCCAGTGGGGACCGTGCAAAGATGTCTCTATACTTCTTCAAGAGCCGAATGACCTGCTCACGAAGATGTGGGAGCTCGGTGAAGCCTACTTTGACGACTTTAGCAGGGTCGTCCTCGTATAACACTACCTCTTTCACTGAGCTGTCTTCGGCAGGCGACGTCTTCTTCGGCTCCTCGGAGTTCTGTAATTGCTATGCTTGGGGCAGTTGGGGTGGGGCCCCCTGCCCTTTGAGTGCCACGTGTAAGCACTCCCTTGCTGTCTTTTGATCACCTCGGATCAAGGCTATCCCTCCCTTAGTCGGGATTTTCAGAGCTAGGTGATAGGTGGAGCATATTGCTTTTACCGCATTCAGCCAAGTCCGACCTAGGATGATGTTGTAAGGGGACTTGGCATCTAACACAATGAATTCTGTTACGTCGGTGGAGCTCCTCGGCCCCTTCCCAATAGTAACTGGGAGTTCGATCATTCCCACCGGATGTGTTTCCTCTTGGGCAAAGCTACGCAAAGGCCGTGTTGTCGGCATGACTTTTGACTTCTCAATCCCCATCTGATCGAAGCAATGCTTAAACATGATGTTCACGGATGCCCCCGTATCGACGTGGATCCTTCTAGTGAGCTTGTTGGCTACAACAGCCTCAATGACGATGGCATCTGAATGGGGGGTCAAGGGAGGCACTGGGTCCTCGGCAGAGAACGTTATCGTTTCATCCTTTTTGAACCTCTTATTTGTGGGTTCTCTACTCGGGAGAGTCCGTGTACCATTCTTGAGAGAGGACTTCGTATGTCCTTTAGTTAGTATAGAGATGGTGGCAATGACTCTGTCGTACTGGTAGTCCCCGTCCTCGTCAGCATCATCATCATTATACTTGACCTTCTTTTCGGCTTCCGCATTGCAACTACCACCTCGGTATTGCCTTTTCTTCTTTTGACCTTAGGGGGCGTCTACTTGATTGACTCCCGCGTTTCGGTCTTGGTACTTCTTTAGTGGGCCACTACGGACTAGGCTTTCGATGTCATAAGCCAGATTCCTACAGTTCTCTGTCTCATGATCATAGTCGTCATGGAACTGGCAGAACTTGTTCTTTGACCTCGGCTTGCCATCCTCTCTCATCGGCCAAGGTTTCTCGAACAAGTTAGCATATAGCTCGAGGATCTCGGTCCTCGGCTTTGTCAGCGGAGTGAATTGTGGAGGGGGTCGCTGAGCGGGCTGAGATGTGGGCGGACCTCGTTGTGGTTGTGCCGGGTTCTGCCGGGGTCCGAGGCGAGACTCCAGCGGACCACGTTGAATCTGTTCCATCACACCTTTCCGAGGTGCGTCTTCTTTCTTTTTCGAGGTCTCTCCTCGGTCTACTTCTCTTCGTCGCCTGGTTGCCTCATCAATCTTGTCGAACTTATCCGCGATTGCCCACAACTCGGTGGTAGTTTGTGGTTCTTTTGCCAGAATCTCCTTGTAAAGGAGGTCCGAACTGATGGCATTCTGAAATGCCGAGATGATGAGAAGATGATTGGTGCAGCGAGTTTGCAGGCACTCTCTGTCAAATCGAGTCATGAAGTCTTGGAGGGATTCACCCCGATTCTGCTTCACAGTGAGTAGGTGGGCCGGGGTGTGCCTCACTTCGACATGCTGGGAGAAACTCCGCAAGAACATGTTCATTAGATCGGCGTACGACCTGATTGACCCGGCTGGTAAGCTATCGAACCATTCCCGCGCGTTGTCAATCAGCAGTTCGGGGAATAGCTTGCACATGTGAACACTTCCTAAGTTCTGGTTTAGCATGCTATACTTGAATTGACTTAGGAAGTTGTTGGGATTCCCTATCCCGTTGTATGGCTTGATGTTCGGCACCTTGTACAGCATGGGCGTGTTGAGAATGTCCTCGGAGAGCGGACTAATGATCCTTCCGAACGCATCGAAAATTTTTGCGCCCCCAGTTAGGTGTCCTTGGGGGATCGCTGCTATTTTACTACCCTAAAATAGTGTAGCAAAGGGAAGCAGGAGTCGTATCCTCAGGGACCGATATCCGAACGTATATGAGTTACCTCTACTAAAGCTTCTCAGCGATGTCTAGGCAAGCAAAACTTTAGGAATTGAATATCTATCTAAAACAGAAAATTAACTAAAATAAAAGAAACAAATACGAAAATAAGTAATAAACTAAAAATAAAGAAACTAACTAATAAAAGAAATCATTGATCCTAGGGTAGTAAATCTAATCAAACATACATAAATAATCAATACATCTATTTAACCAATTTAATCCAATCTAGATGCGATACACGAAATTAATCTAACACTCCGGCTAAGGCAGCATAGATCGCCACTCAATAAAATCCTAATTTCCTCTCGGTCTCATAGAAATTAAATCAAGTGCAAAACAGATCAAGTATCGATAGATATAATCAACAAGGTTCAGCTACGACACCTATATCAACAATATGCAGACCTATGACAATTGATTGGTGTTTAGTTGTTAGGTTTTTCGTTGTGTTTTCGTGTTTGTTTTCATTGTGTTTCGTGTCTTTTAGTGCGTCTTTTGGCTATGATTCGTTTGTTTGGAGTTTTTGGTACTTGTAGGATGAAAAGGGCGGAAACGAGAAGAAAACGAGAAGAAAGGTTGTTGAGCAATCATTGACCTCGAGTTCTAACCTCTCATGATTTTATTAAAGATTCATTTTGGATGTAATGAAAGCATTATATCGAAGAGGGGTTCGATAGGAGCATATAGGCGAAAACGGAGGTCAATTTGGAGTTCGAATGAGGAAGATACGGCCGAAACAAGAGAGTCGCGCGCGAACGTGCCAGTACCTGATCTGGCCGACCGGCCAGATTTCCTTAGGAATCTGGCCGACCGGCCAAGTACTTATGTGCGTGTTTAGCAGTTTCTGATCTGGCCGACCGGCCAGAATTCCTTCAGCATCTGGCCGATCGGCCAAAAGTCGGCGTCCAGCTGTGTTTCCTTATTTAATTAGGTTTTCTTCCTAGTATATATACTAGTGCCTTGGACGAATTTTGTAACATCTTTATCATCTTTTATCATCTTTTAGCTTAGTTTTTCAGCATTCAAACACTTCAGATTAGTTTTATTTTGTTCGGATCCGGATTCTTAGTTCGTGCAATTCAATTCAAGTTTTTCTTTTACTTCGCGTTCTTCGTTCTTCGTTCTTTGTTTAATTCTCGTAAGTTATTTATTGCTTTCGTTTACTTGCTTTACTTGCTTTACTTAGTTTTAGATTCGATTTCGCAATTGCTTCTTTTAATTTCCTTAGTTTAATTTCGTTCTTTCGATTTCTAGTTTAAAGTTTAGATTCGTTTTTCTAGTTTCGATTCTCTAGTTTTTCAAAGCTTTCAAAGTTAGATTTATTTTCCTTAAAATTTCCAGATTTCATTCACCATGTCTAGAGTAGTTTATGCTTTCTTCATTGCTTTCTTTATTGCTTTCTTTTCGATTTTTGCATAGGTAGATTAATCGTTTTATTTAGTTTAATTCTTAGATTTATTTCTTGAGTTCTAGATTAGTTATTTACTTGCCTTTATTTATTGCTTTGATTTATTTTATTTGCCTAGGATTTAAAAACAAAAACCCCAAAATATTCTTTACTTGCTTTCTTAGTTTTAGGTTTACTACATAATTGATTGCCCTGTTAAGTTTTCCTTGAGATTCGATACTTTGGTTTTACTTGCTAGTGCTACGATAGATTTCGTCTATTGCGAACACTTTTTGGTGAAACAAATTTTGGCGCCGTTGCCGCGGAAAACTTTAGGCGATTTATTGTGTAGTATTTTTATTTTTTTATTTTTATTTGTGTTTCTTCGATTTTCTTGTTTCTCCCACTCGGTGCGTTTAACCCTTTTGTTGAGTGTTGTTTATGCATGGTCGCCGAAGTCTTCAAAGGAATTTAGCGCCCTACGTCGACAACATCCATCAAAGGAAAGTGATCTTAGCCGCGAAGGAGAAGGAGGAGATCGATTCTCAAGACTTTGGTTTAGTCTTGTTGTTTGCAGAGCCCGAAGCCATGGCAGCTAGAGTCGTCATGGGCGATTTTGCTCGCCCCACATTCACAGCCACCACTTCGGCGATTGTCCTGACGGAAGCGGTCAGGAATCATGAGCTTAAACCTCACCACATGGCGTTGCTTCCATCCTATCACGCGCTGCCCAACGAGGATGCCTTGACGTTCATCCGAGAGTTTTGCACGGTGGTTCAGACTTTCCCACTTTCGGGACTCACGAAGGACAATCTGAAGATGAAGTGCTTCCCGTACACCTTGAAGGATCGAGCAAAGTCGTGGTATTTGGCGCTCCCGGCAAACTCTCTCGCCACATGGAATGCGGTGTGCGAGAAGTTCATGCTCAAGTACTATCCCAACCGCAAGACTCAAGAGGTGCGGTCAAAGATTATGAATTTCTCCCAAGACAACGATGAGCCATTTCACGAAGCATGGGAGAGGTTCCAAGAGCTACTCCAACAATGCCCACATCATCAAATGGCACCGGAGTTGCTTTGGCAATATTTCTACGACGCCCTCAATCAAACATGTCAGTTCATGGTGGATAGTTCGGCCGGAGGCAACATAGCGGTCAAGACAGCTGAAGAGTTGAAGGATATTTTCGAGATGCTTGCTGCGAGTTCTCAACAAAAATCAGCTAGACCGAGGAAAGTGGAGGCGAGTGCAATTTCGATGAGCCCCGACTTGAAGAAGCAAATTGCCGACATGTATAGGGATCTCGAGAATTTAAAGATTAAGCAAAGTGCACCGGCCCCGAAGGAGGAAGAGAGGAAGCCGGACCAATGTGAGATTTGTGGAGAGCTTGGACACATCAAGGAGGTGTGCCACAACATGGGGGACTTTCCATACGAAGGAGGAGCCGAGGTGTACGCCGCTCAAGGATACCCGGCTCAAGTGCCTCCACCTCAAGGATATCAAGGGGGATACAATGGACGTTTCCAAAATCCAAGGCCGACACAAGTGCAAGGTAACCCCCCTACCTATCCAAATAGGCGTCCTCCACCATATAATAACCCCTATCCTCCTCCACCAAATCCCTACTACTCTCAACTCTCATCCACCAGCACCATATTATCCACCACCACAATATCCCCCCAATCCATATTATCCACCACCTCCATATTACCCTCCTCAACCTACTCCTACTCCGCCACCACCATACCCAAATTCTCGTCCTCAAGGACCTCCACAAAAGCCTCCCGTCGATGAGGATCGCCTCCATGCACTTGATGCAAACATGAAGCGGCTCGAGATGGCCATTGGCAAAATTTCTGGATCCATGCACTTGATGCAACAACCGGGGTGAATTCCGAGTCAAGGGATTCAACCCCAACAAGCTAACGAGGTGCAATACCCACCATATGTTCCTCCCGTTCCACCTCACCAAGCTCATGCAATCACGGTGTTACAACGCAATGGTGGCTCGTTGTCGCCTCAAAGTCATTCTAGCCAAAGGTGGAGCCCGACTTCGCATTGGAAATTGAGCCAGAACCGTACAGCACACCACTTTGGACGGGTGTCCAACGTTTCTGGACGACCGTCCAACGTTGGACGGCCGCCCACTTTCATGCCAGCCCTTGGACGAGCTCCACCTCTTTCTCCAGCGAAGCCCGCGCTGGACGGGCGTCCACGTACGTTGGACGACCGTCCAACACTGAAGAGGAGCAATTTGCGAAGCCACCCTTGGACGAGCGTCTAGCCTGCACTGGATGAGCGTCCAACGCCCAGAACGCACGCACGGAGTTCGAGGAAGCCGAGAAGGAGGCCAAACCTCTTCACAAGACGCCCGATCCATACGTCCCCCCGATTCCATTCCCGAGTAGAGTAAAGAACAAGACGCAAATGCTCAACCCATATGTTCCACCTATTCGGAGTGTCGTGAAGAAGGAGATAACGGACCCCAAACCTATCAACTCGTTTCCTAAACAAGGGGATCCGGGAGGTTTCAACTTGAATATCATTTTGGATAGTGGAGAGACCGTCTCGGGATTGATGGATCTAGGAGCTGCGGTGAATTTGATGCCGTATTCTATTTTCGAAAAGATGAACTCAAGAGTCCTTCAATCTACCGACATGCGCATTGAGCTAGCGGATGGCACCGTGAATAGTCCATTGGGAGTTGTAGAAGATGTCACTGTCCTCGTTGGTGGAATTCGAGTCGTTACCGACTTTGTTGTGCTTCATGAAGGCAAAGGAGCGAAGAGCGCAACCGGACATCTACTTTTATTGGGACAACCATTTATGGCCACTACTCTAGCTCGGATTGATGTAGGTACCGGCACATTGAGCATGGCCGGTGAAGGAGGTTCGGTAACATTTTCGATCTTTGGAAAATCACCTTCAATTCCTAGTTCTTCTTTTCATTTATGCTCTTATGTTAAGCTTGCTAACCCTTGTGTTGAGGAAAATATTTGTGAGATTTTTAATAAGGGAGAGGCTCTAGAAGAATTCTTTGAAGATGAGGAGTCCATTGAAGATGACGAGTTCTTTAGTTGTGTGGATGAGGAAGAGGATATAATCGAGCAATATCTTGGGAATTTGGAGGAGGTTGATGAAGTGGAAGGGGAAAACTCGAAACATGCATCGAAAGTGGAAGTTGTCATTTACTCTTTTCTTTCTAGCCTCACCAATTATGTAACATCTTCTCTTGCAGAGTTTAGCTCGAAGATGTTTGAGGAGGAGTTCGAACTAAGTGTGGGGGAGTCAAGAGTTGATGATGACCGAGGTCTTCGAGATTTGTCAAAAAGGAAGAGTGGATATATCGCGAGGAGTACCAACAAGTCGCTTGGTGCTACAGGTTTTGGTTGATCTTATCTTTCGTCAAGCTAACGACGTTAAACAAGCGCTTGGTGGGAGGCAACCCACTTTCTCTATTTTTATTTTTGTTTTTGCAGAGTAGGATTTATTTTCTTTTTTTTTTATTTTGTTATTTTTCGTTCGTTTTTCTTTTTGTTATTCGTGCAGGGAATAGTTCCTAAGGATGGCAATGGCATGGAAGGCTTGGAGAGGGAGAAAAAATAGAGAATTCGGGCAATTTTCGCGAGGGTCGCTTGGACGGGCGTCCAAGGTACTCTGGACGTGCGTCCAGAGTAATTTCGAGTTTCAAAATAAAATCAGCGAAGGTTACGTTGGACGAGCGTCCAACGTAATTTGGTCCTCCAGTTTTCAGCGAACGCCGCGCTGGACGGGCGTCCAACGTACGTTGGACGAGCGTCCAGCGCAATACGGGCCCCAATTCGATTTTGAATCTGATTTTTCCCTAGGTTTTACTTAACCCTTTTTCCTCTCCCTCTCTTTCTCACAAATTCTCTCTGCAGCACAAGCCACCAGTCGCCGCCGTTCGTAGTTGTCGCTACCGCCGCTACCGCCGCCGGAATCTGACGCCGCCGCCGCCACCAGTTGCTGCCACCACCGTCGACCTCCACCACCACCAGTAGCCGTGCGTCCACGTCCCTTCTTCGCCAACAGCCGCCGCTCACCGCTGTGCCCTCTCCGTCGGCCGCCGTCGACGAGCCTCCACCCACGCCAGCGCCAGATTTGCCTTGGACGAGCGTCCAAGGTGCAGTGGACGACCGTCCAGTGCGAGCTGCGTTTCCGGCCTATTTTTCGCCGTCAATTTACCCCGTCTCATTCCCGTTTCATCCCAGTCACTACCATGGTTCGTGGAGAGCTCGGAGAAGCCCGCCCTCTCACCGATGGACGCATTCCGTTGCATCGCCGCCCCGATTACCACCCGGAAGGAGTTTCCCAAGAGCAATTTGGACGTCAACGGGGCGTTCCCTTCCCGACGGAGAGGTTCGAGACCAAAAATTTTTATGGTCGTCTACGAGGTAAGGAAATTCGACCTCCTAGGCACTACAATATGGATTTTCTTCGTCGTTTACCTATGTGGGATACACTTAGAAGATACATAGATTGTTTAGGGCTTATGCGCTTAATAACACATGCTTGGGATGGACATGAAAGTTTATGCATTGAAATGTGTTCTAGTTTTCGGTTAGAACGTAATGCGGAGAATGAGCTTTGCATGTATGCAACTTTTCGGGGTGAGTTATGGGAAATTCCTAGGCTAGTGATGCATGAAGCGTTTGGTTTTCATTTGGGTGATGGTTTGTCTGAGTTCATGCCGTCTGATTTCAATGTGTCTAATGCTTGGTTTGCGTTGACGGGTGTTACTAATTATAAAGCTTCTGGGGTGCCGAGTGCTTTTATCAAAGATCATGCTTTATTGATTCTTCATCGTTTTCCGTCTTGCATGATTACTGGTAAGAAAGAGCATAATAAGGTGAATGCATTAGAGATTTATTTGCTCCACTGTGCTACTAACAATATTAGGGTGTGTATGGCTCCATTTATTTGGTCCCAACTTACTAATGTGCAAAACAAGAAGGGAGCACACCCCACCTTGAGTTATGTTGCAACAGGTTTGGCACGCCATTTGCGAGTGGATATTTCTCAAAGCACCGGCTTAACCCGAAGTAAGGAGATTACCCTCAATGAGCTTATCAACGCTCATCTCATGCGAGGGGCGACCGAGTTTGTTCCAGTTCGGGAGAGAGCATCTGTTATTGCCTATCATGCAGCTCGTCGTCACCATGGTCTCCCAAGTCAAGAGTCGGGGGATGAGGAGGAGGAATATGAGGACGGAGGCTATGATGAGGAGCAAGAAGATGATGAGGAGCACGATGAGGAAGAAGAAGAGGATGGAGACGAGGAGGAGCAGCAGCACGTCCCGGACGACAACGAGCGTTTGACTCACTACTACACTAGGAGAGATCGCGTCCGGGCTCGTCAGAATATGGAGGCCGAGGTTCCCCCTTATTTGGCCGACTTTAGGACCGATTTTACACAATTCCAACAGAATGTGTTTAATCGGTTCGATGATTTGTCGACCCAAGTGACGGGGTTGAATAGTCGGGTTTCCCACTTGGAGAGTCACTTGACTCGTTTTACCGACTTCTCGGTGGCCTCTACCTCCACTCCACCGGACCCGAACGACCCTCGTTGGTGGTCTCCTTATGATCCTCGTTGGCAAGATCCATGTTTCCGAGGTTTCTTCAACCCATAGCATGTTTATGTCTTTTATTTTTGTTTGAGTCTTTTATTGTTTTCTCTTTATTTTGTTCGATTTTACGCTTTGGTATTTGTGTTTTGTGTTTGTTTTGTAGGTGATACTTGGAGTCTCTCGAGATTTTGAGTATTTGTGTTCGTCATTTTGCGATAAGTTCTTTCTTTCCCTTTCCTTTTTATTTTCTCGCAATGGGGACATTGCTTGATTTTAAGTGTGTGTGGGGGGGGGGGGGGGGGGGGTCTTTGAACTTTTGGCATGTAGTTTTTAATTTTGTTAAATCTTAGGTGTTAATTGAGTCAAATGAGCATGTGATGATAGTATTGTGGACTTGGCCAATGATAGAGAATTGCGTTGATTTTTGGAAAAATTCATGATCTTTATTATGCATGGAACCTTGGCGAAGCGACGCATTTTATTTGATGAATTTGATGTATGCTATGATGTCGGGAACTAGTTAGTTTGAACCCGTGAGATTTGAGCTATTTGTGCATATTTATGCCTATTTTTTGATTGAGTGATCATGCATGCTTCGTTGTTTCTAGAACTTGCCTTGTTTCTCCATCAAGACCTTAGTATATTTACGAACTAGGAGATGATCTTAGGCCATCTTTCTTTAGCCACATGATCCCTATACACTAACCTTGTTCATAAACCTTTGTTTACCCCTTTTGAGCCTTTATTAGCCGTTCTTTGTAAAACCGGATGATAGGAGGTTTGGATGATTATGGGTATCTTTTGGAAATTAGTTGTATGGAAGGAGTTGAATAGAAAAATTTGGTTGTGGTGAAGAAGGAGGAGAAAAGAGTTTTAGATGCTTGATATATGTAGTTAGCTATCCCTATGAGCTTAGAAAATAAAAAAAAAAAAAAAAAAAAAGATGAGAAAAAAATAGAGCCTTTGTTCAACATTAGAAAGAACATTTATTAGTTGAGCTCTAGAAAAAAAAAAAAAAGAAAAAAAGAAAGAAAGAATAAGAATATAAGCATAAGGGGATAGTTAGCTTTGATTTGTATAGTTGATATTTTAGCATCTTTGAGTTTGTATTTGGTGTGTTGGATGGTAGAAGATGGAGATTAAAAACCATACTTTGGTTGGAGTTGAAAAGAGGTTGATGATTTAGATTTATTTGAGTCACTTAGCCTATACTTTCCCTACCTTAACCAATGTCCCTACATTACAAGCTTATATAAAGACCTTTTTGATCCTAATTTGTAAGTATTACATTAGGTGGAGATGTTGAGATTGAAGGCAAGCCTATGGTAAACATGTTGCATTGCATTGATATTGAGTGAACCCTATGATGTGCATTATCTTATACATCTTTTCTTTGAGAGAGTTGAGTGTTCACTTTCATATATAAAATTTCACATGTTGGGGAGTGTTCTTTGATGGATTAGCATATTTTGAATTAGTTGAGTAGATTGTGTTGATTGATGCTAAGGTTGTGTGCATAGTTTTGATCATGATCATGAGAGTTTGATTTTGAAAAGTTTTGAGGCCTATATAGTTCACAATACTTGAGTCTATTGTTTATTTCGTTTTTATATTGCTTGAGGACAAGCAAAGGTCTAAGTGTGGGGGATTTTGATTGGTGTTTAGTTGTTAGGTTTTTCGTTGTGTTTTCGTGTTTGTTTTCATTGTGTTTTGTATCTTTTAGTGTGTCTTTTGGCTATGATTCGTTTGTTTGGAGTTTTTGGTACTTGTAGGATGAAAAGGGCGGAAACGAGAAGAAAACGAGAAGAAAGGTTGTTGAGCAATCATTGACCTTGAGTTCTAACTTCTCATGATTTTATTGAAGATTCATTTTGGATGTAATGAAAGCATTATATCGAAGAGGGGTTCGATAGGAGCACAAAGGCGAAAACGGAGGTCAATTTGGAGTTCGAATGAGGAAGATACGGCCGAAACAAGAGAGTCGCGCGCGAACGTGCCAGTACCTGATCTGGCCGACCGGCCAAGTACTTATGTGCGTGTTTAGCAGTTTCTGATCTGGCCGACCGGCCAGAATTCCTTCAGCATCTGGCCGATCGGCCAAAAGTCGGCGTCCAGCTGTGTTTCCTTATTTAATTAGGTTTTCTTCCTAGTATATATACTAGTGCCTTGGACGAATTTTGTAACATCTTTATCATCTTTTATCATCTTTTAGCTTAGTTTTTCAGCATTCAAACACTTTAGATTAGTTTTATTTTGTTCGGATCCGGATTCTTAGTTCGTGCAATTCAATTCAAGTTTTTCTTTTACTTCGCGTTCTTCGTTCTTCGTTTAATTCTCGTAAGTTATTTATTGCTTTCGTTTACTTGCTTTAATTGCTTTACTTAGTTTTAGATTCGATTTCGTAATTGCTTCTTTTAATTTCCTTAGTTTAATTTCGTTCTTTCGATTTCTAGTTTAAAGTTTAGATTCGTTTTTCTAGTTTCGATTCTCTAGTTTTTCAAAGCTTTCAAAGTTAGATTTATTTTCCTTAAAATTTCCAGATTTCATTCACCATGTCTAGAGTAGTTTATGCTTTCTTCATTGCTTTCTTTATTGCTTTCTTTTCGATTTTTTGCCTAGGTAGATTAATCGTTTTATTTAGTTTAATTCTTAGATTTATTTCTTGAGTTCTAGATTAGTTATTTACTTGCCTTTATTTATTGCTTTGATTTATTTTATTTGCCTAGGATTTAAAACAAAAACCCAAAATATTCTTTACTTGCTTTCTTAGTTTTAGGTTTACTACATAATTAATTGCCTTGTTAAGTTTTCCTTGAGATTCGATACTTTGGTTTTACTTGCTAGTGCTACGATAGATTTCGTCTATTGCGAACACTTTTTAGTGAAACAACAATCTAACTTCGGCTAAGACAATTAAATCATCATACCATGTATTCATGAGATTCATTAAGCAATTATCCGGCTTGAGCATAAAAACATAACTAAGCATACATAACTAATGGCCAGTTAATCATGCATGAGAATAAGCACCATGAAACATACATCTAGATTGAAAGGCTAAAATAGATCTAAAAATTACTCATGTAGATTCAATTAAACATACAAACCCTAGAATCAATCCAGGAAAATTAGCTAAACATAATTAAAAGAAAGGTAGAAGGAAGATTAAACATAAGTATAAACATAAAGTAAAGAGAAAGAGATAGAAAAACTCTTGAATCTTGAATAAATCTTCAATCTTCAATGGTCTTCATACATGAATGTAAAAAGTGTAGAGAAAAGAATAAAAATTAATCTTGAATTATGGATCTATGAAATCTATGAGAAACTATCTAAACTTGGGTACAATGATGAGTTTTGGGGTATTTATAAGGTAGGGATTCGTAATGGTTACCTAAGTGTACAAGGATTAGGTTAAAATAATAAAAAATATGAATTTTCAGAATTCCCGGGAGATCTTCTCGACCCCCCTCTCGATCGAGAGGGCTGCCGAGAGGTTCTGCACGTGTTTCTTGTTTTGGCCATATCTTTCTCGTCCGAACTCCAAATTGACCTGCGTTTTTGCCTACGTGCTCCTATCGAACTCCTCTTCGATATTCTGCATTCATTACATCCAGATAACTATGCCATAAAATCATGAATAGTCAGAACTCGGGATCATCTTCCTTGATTTCCGTGTCTCTCATCTCTTTTTGGGTTTTCTCGACTCAAAAACCCTTAAAACACTCAAAACAACCCAAAAGCGTAATCTAGCTCGAAATAACGTAAACAATACAAAACATGAGCTAAACTATCAAAATAAGACAAGAAAATGATAACCTAACACTTAGAAAATTAATATGGTAAAAATACACCCTATCGAAATCCCCCAAACTTAAACATTGTTCGTCCCGAACAATAAACTAAACATAAACTAAAGAATAGACAAATCAAGCAAACACAACATACAAGCATAATGAACTCTAAGGGCCTCATAGATCTTCAAAGAAGTATCAATCAATATCATGTAAGCAACCTCAAAGTTTCGACTCTACGAAAGTACAACAAAATCAAATCATGCTTCAAAAGGGAAACTCACTCAAGACATGTGAAGATATAAGTGTATAAGTGAACTCTCAACTCACAATGAAAGAATTTAAGTGTATAGGCTTACTCATAATCAATACAATGCAAAGACTTACCATAAGCTTGCCCTTTATCTCAACATCTCCACCACTTGATTGTACGTAAGAACTAAGATCAATTAGGTCTAATTTAAGGTTGTAATATAAGGCACATTGGTTTAGGGTAGGGAAAATATAGGCTAAGTGACTTAGACGTCTCCAAGTACCAACCTTTTAGCAACTCCAAACTAGTATGGATTTTACTCCATCTTCTACTCATCAACTCATTCTCAAATATCAACCTCTTCTCTTCTTAACCTTCTTTAATTCAACTCCCAAAATACTAAAAATTCTATCCATCCCCTTATGCTCTTTTCTTTTCTTTTGAACTAGGACTCATATATATATATATATATATATATATATATATATATATATATATATATTCTTTTCAAAACTAATTTTCTAAGTCCTTTATTCCTTTTTTTTTATTTTTTTTTTTAAAATTTTCTTAGAGCTTATAGGGATCTAAAATTCCTTTCTTTCAAAGGAGCTTACTAAAAAGACAACTCTCCAAACATAATCCCTAACAAAACAACTCCCAAGATACCCATAATTCCTCCTTTACCTCCTTTCATCCGGTTTAAGAAACAAATGGCTATAAAGGCTCAAAAGTGGCTAGCAAAGGAATATATGTAAAGGATAGTGTTTAGGAAAGATGTGGCTAACAAAAGATGGCCTAAAATCACTTCTAAATTCCTACACACATACGTAGTCTCGAAGGAGAACAAAGGCAAGTTCTAGATGTACAAATACATGTATGATACTCTCACGAAAGAAAAATAGGCATAAACATGCACCAAAGGCTCAAATTCTCACGGGTTATAACAAAACGTTTCTCAAAATCAAAGCATAATCAAATTTCATCACACACATGCATAGTCTCCACCAAGGTTCCAAACATAATATCAACCAATTATTCAAAGAAAATCATGCTATCATTGACAAATTCATATACTCGTATATCATGCTTGACTCAATCCTCTAAACTCTTAAAGACACTACTAACTACAACTAATATCCAAAATTAAATTACTATCCAAGAACGCATGCAAACGAGTTAACGAAGTCACACTTCCCCCTCCCCCAAACTTATTTCGAATCATGATGAAGGAATAAGTTTCAAGAAGAAGAAGTGGATAAGTTAACGAGCGTACCTTTCACCGAAGCTAGCTTACTATCGATCTTCTCCTCTTAGTCGAAACCTCGTCGAGAAAACCTACAACTCACAAGCTTCGAATGTTCTTGGATAAAAAGCTTAATAAAAGATACGACTCAATGAAAAACAAAAACGAAACTGTAAAAACGAAAACTGAAAATAAAGATAGAGTTAGGTTACCTCCCAACAAGTGCTATGTTTTACGTCTTTAGCCCGACGATACCTCTTTTCAAGGCGGATCTAAATAAAAGCTCTTATCTCCCATGGTGGGCGGTGGTGTTTGATCAATCTCAACTTCGTCTCGATCCTTATTTATTTCCATCAAAGAAAAGATAAGACCAAGAAAACGTTAGATCAATCAATATAAAAACAGAAAAATAAAATTCCTAGAGCACCAATCGAATCTCGTTTGAAATATTCCTATATGATCTTATTAGTCCCTGGCAACGGCACCAATTTATTGATCGCTACTATTTTACCACCCTAAAATAGTGTAGCAAAGGGAAGCAGGAGTCGTATCCTCAGGGACCGATATCCGAACGTATAGGAGTTACCTCTACTAAAGCTTCTCAGCGATGTCTAGGCAAGCAAAACTTTAGGAATTGAATATCTATCTAAAACAAAAAATTAACTAAAATAAAAGAAACAAATACGAAAATAAGTAATAAACTAAAAATAAAGAAACTAACTAATAAAAGAAATCACTGATCCTAGGGTAGTAAATCTAATCAAACATACATAAATAATCAATACATTATTTAACCAATTTAATCCAATCTAGATGCGATACACGAAATTAATCTAACACTCTGGCTAAGGCAGCATAGATCGCCACTCAATAAAATCCTAATCTTCTCTCGGTCTCATAGAAATTAAATCAAGTGCAAAACAGATCAAGTATCGATAGATATAATCAACAAGGTTCAGCTACGACACCTATATCAACTATATGCAGACCTATGACAATCTAACTTCGGCTAAGACAAGTAAATCATCATACCATGTATTCATGAGATCCATTAAGCAATTATCCGGCTTGAGCATAAAAACATAACTAAGCATACATAACTAATGGCCAGTTAATCATGCATGAGAATAAGCACCATGAAACATACATCTAGATTGAAAGGCTAAAATAGATCTAAAAATTACTCATGTAGATTCAACTAAACATACAAACCCTAGAATCAATCTAGGAAAATTAGCTAAACATAATTAAAAGAAAGGTAGAAGGAAGATTAAACATAAGTAAAAACATAAAGTAAAGAGAAAGAGATAGAAAAACTCTTGAATCTTGAATAACTCTTCAATCTTCAATGGTCTTCATACATGAATGTAAAAAGTGTAGAGAAAAGAATAAAAATTAATCTAGAATTATGGATCTATGAAATCTATGAGAAACTATCTAAACTTGGGTACAATGATGAGTTTTGGGGCATTTATAAGGTAGGGATTCGTAATGGCTACCTAAGTGTACAAGGATTAGGTTAAAATAATAAAAAATATGAATTTTCAGAATTCCCGGGAGATCCTCTCGACCCCCCTCTCGATCGAGAGGGATGCCGAGAGGTTCTGCACGTGTTTCTTGTTTTGGCCATATCTTCCTCGTCCGAACTCCAAATTGACCTCCGTTTTCGCCTACGTGCTCCTATCGAACTCCTCTTCGGTATTCTGCATTCATTACATCCAGATAACTATGCCATAAAATCGTGAATAGTCAGAACTCGGGATCATCTTCCTTGATTTCCTTGTCTCTCATCTCTTCTTGGGTTTTCTCGACTCAAAAACCCTTAAAACACTCAAAACAACCCAAAAGCGTAATCTAGCTCAAAATAACATAAACAATACAAAACATGAGCTAAACTATAAAATTAAGACAAGAAAACGATAACCTAACACTTAGAAAATATGGTAAAAATACACCCTATCAGGGTGTGCCGTGGGGTGGCGCAGCCACGTAGTGCGGCAGAGGAATTCCTTGGGGCTGACATCAGATCTGCTGGAGGTGGTGCCGCAAGTCCTGTCCTCCGGGCATCCCATATGACCCTGTTCGGATTTCGGGACCGAGATGAGAGGCTCCCTGTGCCCCGCCGTATTGGTTAAGGAATTCGCGCCCTTGGACAGTGGTGAGATAGTTTCTCAGTAGTTCTTCAATTCCAGGAGGTGGAGGAGGCGGCGGGGCTGCCGGGTTCGGTCGAATAACCAGAGACGGACGTCGGATGATCGGGGACGGACGTCGGGCTACTCCTGGTTCAAACAGTTCACGTTCACGGCCTGAGGTGAGGTCATCGACGTGGCCTTCCGGTGTTGGTTGATGAGCCCGAGGTCCTAGGCGTGAGCTTACGGGGCCCCAGCGTGGCTGGGTTGGTTGCGCTTGCGGGGAAGGCGGCGGTGGTGCCGCCGTGCCTTCTCCGGGGTTCTGTTTGCCGGGGTGAGGGATCTCCGGGATATCTCCAATTCCAGCCTGGTTGTCGACGGGAACATCAAGGTGCGGCTGTTCGTGAGTTGCCGCGGTGTCTGGTTCTTCATGCTGCCTCCGATGACTCCGTCGGCGTCGTGGAACACTGCCTGAACTCCGGGAGGGTGTTCCTCGCAACAATCTTCTTCCGAGAGCCATGGATGGTAGGTATGAGCAACAAATACAGGAATCAAATCACGAATTTGTCGGTTCCCACAGACGGCGCCAGTGATGAATCCTCGATTCGTTGCTCGGTGAAGTAGATTATTTGTGTATGAAGTTTGTGCGCAAGAAAGTAGAGAACACCGGAATTACGTGGTTCGATCGTGAGATCTACATCCACGGGAGGAAAGAGAGAGAGTTTTGTATTCAAAGTAGCATGAGTGTGTACAATACAATTAATTGTCCTATTTATAGCTAAGTTCACGCCGGTTATGGGAGTGGGGTTGTGGAGATCGTGGGTGGTTGCCGCTTTTCTCTCCATCACTCCACGTTTAGGGTGGTTAGGGCTCAACTCCCTGGGCCTGTCTTCGAGTTGGGCTGGGTTGAACTGCTGTTGGGCTGTACCATCTTGGTTGGGCCTGTGCCGATGTGGGGTAATTGGGCCTGGGGAGATGGGCCATTTCCTATTAGTCCCCTACTGCATTTTTTTTTACAAGTTTCAATCTTGGATAAGTTGGAGGTACGAGCTCCAAGTAATGTGTAAGATGAACTGTAAGAAGTTGTCAAAATATAACACTTATTTGTAATCAAAATAACAAATTCTCACCAAAATAACAAATTGTTACAAAATATAGTCTTATTGGAAACCTAAAAATATACAAAATTTTACAGAATCGTAAGAAACGAATTCGTAGCAAACAATAGGTAACAAATTAAAATCACAGACTCACGCAATAAGAAATTAATAAAATCATAGTAAGAAATTATGATAAATAAAAATTCACACCAAATTTACAACCACACATACCAACACGTATATGGTCTAGTTTTGGAACCATGCCTATGCATTCTAATTGGTTCAATCAACCTGTTAGAATTATTCATTTTCTTACTAAATAAATTCATAGGTTTGGTTATAAATTCACTAATTCTAACTAATCGCGTACATTCTAACCGGTTAAATCTACTAGTTAGAATACGGTCGATTCTAATCATATCTATGCATTCTAACTGATTCAATAAACCTGGTAGAATTATTCATTATCTTACTAAATGAATTCACAAGTTTGGTTAGAAATTCACTAATTCTAACCAATCTGTTAGAATGCATACAATTTTGGTTAGAATTAGTGAATATCTAACGAAACATGCAAATTCATTTAGTAAGAAAATGAATAATTCTAATAGGTTGATTGAACCTGTTAGAATGCATAGAAATGGTTAGAATCAACTAAATTTATACATTTTGTATACATATCGTATGGATTCATTTCGTAAGAAAAATATAATAATTCTAACTGGTGGACTGAACTACTTATGAATTTATTAGTAAGAAATGCGAATTTGTCACAAATAATAAGTACAAAATTACGATTATGTATACGATTTCTCACCTAATTATAAAAAAATATGAATTGAGAAAGGTAAGAAATTAACAATTTCTTAGTATGATATTTTAGTAAGGTGTATCAAGTTAATAAGGAGGGGAATAAAAACACTCGAATCGAGAGAATAAAGTGAAAAGAGGATGGGGGGGGGGTGGTTCTGGGGGCAGTTTGGGGAGTTTGCACCAAACTTGTCTAGATTTTGTGTTTTCTTATATTTCTACTACTATTTGTTATTCACTATACTAGATAGCCACTATATTTTTTTGCCTCTTATATATTTATATATATAAATTAGTATTAATGTGATTCTAAATTTTAAAAAAATGCTAAAGAAAAATTACTGGACTCGGAAACTAATAAATTGTATATATATATATACATATATAGAGGATGGATCATATAAAAATAAGTTCTGGTGTGAGAAATAGGAATAGATCTGGACCACTGATCTTAATTTGATCTGTGGTTGTAATTGATTTAAGCATAATTATAAGGTATCATAAGCATGACTAGGTTTAAGCATGAATTTGTTCGTTAAAAAAAATAATGATGTTGTAAGCATAAATATATACTGATTTAAGCATGATTTTTGTATAGCTTTAAACATCTTTCACTTTAAGATTAGCACTCTGGTGGAAACTAATCATAAAGTGAAACTTAGAAACTCATCATATCCATTGATTAGGGATAGATCAAGGGCTGAGATTAATCCAAAATATTGCATTTAAAATAAAAAAATGTTTATTATGAAGGACAAATCTGTAAATAAATTTTGAAAAATATAGCAACAAATCCACCTTCCATAATATTAGGATATTTCCGTAACCACCTACACTATCCTACTTACCTACACTATCCCACTTCTCTCTCCAGCCGATTTTGAGGGAATAAAATTGACCTTCAACAAAATTACCATCGACATCTTCAATCGAGAAAGAAACGGCGGTCAGAAAGAGGGGGAGAAAACCAACAAAACTCGGCGAAAAAAATTGACAGAAAAGTGAAGAAAACACAACAATTAATACGCCAGATACAATGCATCAAAATCTATTATAAATGAAGTAAAATGTATTTATTATGCATTAAAAAAACATGTACACGAAAAAACATAATACACAAAATTTGTTTAAGATGTTTCGAAAAACCAAACTAAAACCCAATTTTCAATCGAGAAATAAACGGTGATCAGAAAGAGGGGGAGAAAACCAACGAAAATCGATGGATCAGATCGATAGAAAACTGAACAAAACACAACAATAAATATGGAACCATCAAATACGCAGCAGGAAAAGAGAAGAGAATTGTAGAAAAAAGAGAGAGAACAAAAAACAAGATTGTCGATGAGTTGAAGAAGGAGGATAATACCAGGTACAATGCATCAAATCTAATATAAATGCAGTAAAGTGTGTTTATTATGCATTCAAAAATATGTACACAATAAATATAATACGCAAAATTTGTTTAATATGTATCGAAAAACCAAACTAAAACCCTAACGCATTAGGGAATTCGAAACCCTATTTGGGAAAGTTATACCATAACTTGTAGGGAAGCTATACCCTAACATGTAGGGAAAGTTAAAACCTAACTTGTATGGAAAACTAACCCTAATACGAAAACTGAAGCTTTGAATAAAACGACGTGAAAATGCATTAGAATGATCTCTAAAATGCAACAAAATTGACATAATATGCATTATGTTCAGCAGAACTTGAGCGAGCAGCCACAGGTCACGTCTCCGCGCGCAGCCGCCCAAATCCATCTCGACGGCGAACACACACCCGAGGGTAGACACCACTTTCGCTCCCCTGCCCAGTGCCGCCGCCGCCGCCCTCCATAAAACCTCCGCCATCGATCAATCTTCAAAAGAAGAAGAAGAAATCTTCAAAAAAAGAAGAAGAATACGACGGATTTCTCACAACCTTAATCTTAATGGTTGTTTATGCCCACGACTCCCCTGTGCAAGCCTTCAAATCGGAAGATGAAGATGGAGTTCCCAACGCTAGAGAAATTCCGCAGAATACACTACAATGTCTGCTCATCTGCGAGAAAAATATTGAAGATAATATATACAAAATCAGTTACATAAAATATAAATAATTGATATGGAAAAAAATTAAATCTTGAAAGAAGAAGACGCTGAAGAAGAAGAAGAAGAAGAAGAAGAAGAAGAAGAAGAAGAAGAAGAAGAAGAAGAAGGATAAGATAAGGAAAAAATAAATAAAGATCCTATATTTTAGGAAGATTCAGTTTTATGGAAATAAAATGTCACTTTTAACACTTGCGTATTCATTAAATAGTTTAAAAAATTGGAAATTGAATATTTTATATTTAATTTGAAATAAAATCTGATCTATTAGATCTTCAAAATCAATGGATGTGGTTGATTTCTAAGTTTCATTTTAACATTAATTTTCACATGATATATCATATAGAGTTATATAATAAACTACCCAATATAAGATAACAAAATCAATATAAGGTCACCCACTTAAAAAACTCAAATTTTACCCAAAATTGATGTGAAAGGACACAAATACCCTAATTTATCTCTATATTTTCGCGCTTTCCCAATTTTTCTCTATATTTTTCGCGCATTCCCTATTTCTCTCTAAGCTTCACCTCTCTTATTTCTCTCTCCTCAAATTGGGTTCACGAATCTCTCTCTTCTCCGCTCTCTTCTCTCCCCTTTTCATCTCCTTCGATTTTTCAGTTTCTCCGGCAGCAACCAGCTTCGGCGAACCTCTCTTCCCGGTGGTGTCGCGGTTTCCCGACCACAGCGGCTCCGCCATCGCCGAGGCTTGCAGCCAGATTCGTGGATCCAGCACCGTCGACGTTGGCGGAGGATGATTTCGATTCGTGGATCGACGCGGACCTGAGCTTGCCGGAGAGGAGGCGGAGGTCGATGCGGAGAGAGAGGCGGAGGTCGCTTTCCTCAACGCCTTCACCGTGCGGCAGCGCCGACGGCAGGCTGTGGGAGCTTTAATCGGCAGGTTAGATTGTCTGCGAAAGAGGTATGGAGAAACTATGCACATGAACTGTTTGTAGAAATGTTTACAAGAGACTGATGTAGGTGCAATTTTTATTAAAAATTTATCGTAGAATGGAGGGGCTAGAGAAGCTGGAACAAGTGCAGAGGAATATTCAATTGCTTCGTTCTCGTAGAATTTCTGATGTCAACCCCGTCGCCGAATGCTTCCTCGTCGATTTCACCCTTTTTCTGGTATTCGGTTTACGCTTCTCTGCAATCTTACCCTTTAAGATAATGGCTTCAATCCTGATCGATTCGTGCTCTTTGGATTTAATAATTTTCTTCCGGTTGTGTAAATTTTGCGACTCGATTTTTTGCGTATTATTTCCTTTCTGCCATTTGATTGCTGAAGATGCAGATTGTGGCGAGCTCGAGGTCTCATTGAAATGTCAATTGATTACTCAACACATGCCTAAGGTTTGCTGCTAACACGTTTCTTCACCCTGCTTCTTTTTTTGCTTGCGAGAAATCATCTCTCTCTCTCTGTAGATTGTAGATTCATTCATCACGAAAGGCCTTATTCTTTTATGTATACTCTAAGCAAAAATTGTGGGGAGCTTATATGTCAGCTGATTGTCGAGAGGGATATTCTTCGTGATGGTCAAAATTTTAAAGAAGTAGGTATTGTAGCCTTTTTACCCGCAGCATATCTGGAGCATTTTTTTTTTATGTGTCGACATGCATATTATACATTTGCTTATGATATATGTACTAGCCGAAGGTTTCCCCAATATTATGTTGCTTACAATCTTAGTTTATCTTAGTTTGTACCTGTGTAAATGAATTTTCTGTCAATTTAGTTTTTTCTCTATTGTTAAAAGATACGAATATCTCAATTCGTACCCATTTGTATCATCAGCGACCGCGGTGGTGTTTTCGTGTTTTTTCACGTTTTAGTGCATTTTGTGTGTTTTAATTTGCTAAGAAATATGATTTCCTAATACGATTGTAGATACGATTTTCATATTTCGTACGTATTTTGTACCAATTGACTTATACAGATGAATGTTCATAATGTGAAAATCATTCTTCCCTAACATAGTAATATTCGTACAAGTTAATAATTTATATATTTATGCAGTAATGTGTTTTTTGAAATTCGTGATTGGTTCCTAACTTGTGTAATGGGTGAGTTTGTAGTTTTTTTGTTGCGTCGATTTGTTTGGTTGTTCTTTGTTGTGAAGTCACTTGTATGCTTCGTGATTAGTGTGTTTAATGTGGTATTTTATCTTTTCGAATGGTTCTTTGGCGCTCGATTTGTTACTGAAAGAATTTATCTTACTCTTCCTGGTAGGACAGTCCGCTGGCCCTCGCTCAAGCTTATGAAACTCGAGATAAACTGATTGCGTCGGATCCTCTCCTAGCTGAAATTGGAGCCATTCAGAATATGTTACTAAATATTACGTATTTTTATTTGATACTGATACGAATTTCATAGTTCTTACCTCTTCTTTGTGGTAAAATAAACCATTTTCCTAAAGAAAACACATTATTAATGTTACGACTTGTTGATTTCGTACTTCCTTAATAATAGTTTTGTTACGAATTTTTAGTTTCAGGGTTTAATTCCTCAGTAGACTTTAGTACGAAGTGAATCTATTTCGTACCAATACATAGTTGATTTAGTACGAAGTGAATCTTATTCGTATCAATACATAGTTGCTTTAGTACGAAGTGAATGTATTCGTACCAATAACTGCATAATTGCATACTCAAACATGTGTTTCGTAATTCTTATATATAACCGGTACGAATTCTTTATATTTCGTACCTCCTTAAAGTTATACGAATATCACAGCTACAGTAGTCAGGAAAAAAACAAAAAAAAAAAAAAAATCGGAAATTCGAAAATTCGAAAATAAAATAAAAATTTTTAAAAAAAGGAAAAATAATGAGGAGAGGAGACACGTGGACTAGGAAGAAGGAGGGGGAGGAGAGAAGAGTGGTGTTGACTAGTAAAAGTCAAAGTCTATTAGTAAGTGTATTTGTGTCCTTTCGCATCAAAAATGGGTATTTTTTGTGTTTTTTAAATGTGTGTCCTTAATTTGATTTTCTTATACCATATTGGGTATTTTATTTTTCCCCTCTATCATATATATATATATATATATATATATATATATATATATATATATATATATTACTTTTTCTATACAATTTACATGTACAAATGTACATGTAAACAATTTAATCTAAATTTTAGTGGTTTTACAATTCAGTTTTGTATTTTTTTCATTAAACTTTAATTTATGAACGAATGTAAAATATTTGAATAAACATCTATGTTGATGAAGTTCTAAAATGATAGTAGTATACTTTTTTAATTGTTCCATTACTAATAAATCTACGATATTTTGTCTTCCTAAAGTTAAAAATAAAATCTAAATAAAATATTTAGTTTTATATACCTGTTAAATAATCTAGCTATATTATACCAAAGGTAGTCCCCGTTCCGGTCCGGTATAGTTGAGGAAAATTATTAAAGTTGAGATCGAGAAGTAGCACACTCATAAAAGCAAAGAAACAAATCCCACGTTAAGAAATACTATAAGGATGTATGAACAATACCTATATTAGTTTGGAAGATATCTAAGCTTATATATATATATATATATATATATATATATATATATATATATATATATATATATATATATATATATATATATAATTAAAAAAAATAAATTTTAATAAGAATATATTAAAAAAATATAAAACTCGGCCGGTTCCAGACAATAGTAATCTTAACCGAACCGTCAGTTCAGACAATTTATAGGCCAATTACGAACTACAGTTACGATTTCGGTCACAATTCCGATTCCCGATTACAGTTCTTTTGAACACTTTTATCTTGAATTAAAGAAAAGGAGTTAAGGATGAATATTGTGTACAAATCTATCGAACAAAATATTGCATACATTGGAAAATGTTAAAATATATTTAATTAAGGATTTGTAAAGCCGATAAGGACATAGAGAGTACTAAATTTGTTTTCGTAACCTTTAAGGCAATCTTGCGATCATATGGAATTGCTAGAGGAATGTAATATGCGGGTTCCTTCATTAAGTGTGGAATGCCGGAGCCTTTCAAGCACGTGACTATCATTGTCTTAGTCAATCTCCCACGGTAAAATCTTTGAGTATAAGTGGGAGAGTATATTTGTTAACATGGATGAAGTCATATGGTTTCTTGTAGACGCATTGGTATACAATAACGTTTTACATTACTACAAGTGAGATATTGTTAGGCATGATGATATATCTAAAGTAAAACCGTTGTTTTAGTGTATAATACATTGCTCCTATGGGTGAGCATTCGGGCGATTCAGGTCTAATCCGAACCGATCCGAAAATCACGTAACCTAAAATTTTTATTTTTTATAAACCAATTCGAACCAAACTAACATAGGAGTTGGTTGGGCCCGAGCTTGAGCCCTAGGGTTCACTACCGCTGCAAATTATCCAAGGTAGTAGGACCATTGGCTCCCAATGACCTCGCCCAACACTTGTCTCAGTGTTGGGCCTAGGATCGAGCCTCAAGCGGCATTGACAGTCTTGAACACGTGGACGAGCAGCCAAAACCCTAAGGTTTTGCCGATGTCGTCGTTCGCCACCGTCGGTGGTCCATGAGGGACCATCTGCCTTGGAAAGACGCAGCCCAACACCTGGCTCGATGCTGGGTCCACCAGGCTAGCCGGTTCGGGCCTGGGCAGGCGTGCATGAATAAGCGAAAACTTAAAGGGTTATGTCGCCAACTTTGCTACCAACGCCAAAAACACTGCTTCGGTTGCCGTCATAGTGCCGCCTAACCGTTGTCTGACAGGCATGTACCGTGGGGTGAACCCCATGGCTCGCCCGTTGGTGAAACACAGCATGGGTGCATGATAGGGTATATTTTTACAACATTATCTAAGTGTTTAATAATCGTTTTCTTGTCTTATTTTGATAGTTTAGCTCATGTTTTGTATTTTTATGTTATTTCGAGCTAGATTACGCTTTTGGGTTGTTTGAGTGTTTTTAGGGCTTTTTGAGTCAAGAAAATTCAAGACAAGACAAGAGACAACGAAACTAAGGAAGATGATGAAGTATTTGTTGGTCCCGGTTTGTTAATAGGGGAAATACGTAGAGGGGGGGGAGGGGGTGAATACGTATTTCAAGTTTTTCAATTTTTCCCTTTAACTCAGAGTGACAAGTAAAGAGCTCGCTTGACACTTAAGACCTAGCTGAAGCTAGATCTACAGTACGCAGCTTGCCTGTTTGACCGAAGTAAGAACTTGATCAAGAGGGAGTCTTTATTCGTATATGCGGAAATTCGGTGAGCTAAAATCTTTCCTAAGTAATTAAAAATCCAAGTTATGTTTGTTTATATGCACGTGCAATGGATAATCAAATACTGTAAAGAGATTAGGGTTAGAGAGATATACGACACAGAGATTTATAGTGGTTCGGAGATAAAGCTCCTACGTCCACTTGTTGCACGACGGCAACTGTTCTCTTCACTCAAGAACTTGAAGATTTCGGGCTCTTCAAAAGCCTGGTCAAGATCGGGCTTCACTTGCCTGGATCCAACGACAGATGTAGTGATTGCGGGTTCACTACACAAACCTAGACAAGACTGGAAGCTTCACTTGCTTCAGTCAAACACAGACAGAGAGATTACGGGCTCTCCTTACAGCCTAGTTTCGATCGAGCTTTATACAAATTATGTAGGTGCAAGCTTGGATCTAAACTCTATGATCGAGACTTCTTCAATCGATGAAAGAAGAGCCTTGGTCGAGACAACCTAACGACAACACTCAAAAACCTAACAGACAGAGGTTTGGGTTTTTGGTTGTAGAACACACTATGAAGAGCTCTTTACAGTAAATGCATAGTAGGCTAGAGCTCTTCTTCTAAGCTTGGATATTTGAAGTGGGCTTAGACTCTAACTGTGAAGGTTGTGAAGACGAGTTCCGATGAACTGGAAACTCGGAGAACACTTGAAACAAAAACTCGAAGATTGCTCAAAGGCTTGGGAGTGTTTGTTTGTTGTGGGCGCTCGAATGCTCAAGTAGTGTTCTACTTCTCTTCGTCTTCATCCTTCACTATTTATAGGCGGAGGGATGGCCGAGATCCGTTGCTTGGTTGGTGGCCTTGTCTCTCCTCCTCTCGACAGTACTTGCACAGGCTGGCTTCTTTTCAGACGCGCAGTTTTGGCTCTTTGCCGAAATTGGCTAAGTTCCAATTTCAACAGTAACTGGAGCGAGCCAGTACTGTTGCGGTGCCTTTGTCGGCCTGGCAGTCAACTCCGCTGCTCCTCTCCGCGTTCGACACGTGGAGATCTCGTAATAAATGTGGAGATCTCCAGTTGACTGGAGTTCAAATTCGGAGCGGGAATTTGTGCTGTCGCTATCTGGTAGGTAGTGGCTCGCTTCGCTTTGAAGTTGTAGCGTCCGCTTTTAGTTGTGTCACTTCGTAGTCATTCTGTAGTGAGTCGCTTCGGGAAATAAGGTTCCCTAGTGACTGCTTTGGAAATTGCTGACTAGAGTTGACTAGCTTTGACTTTACACTGTAGCGCTCGCTTCGCTTCGCTTTGGCTTTGAACTGTAGCGCTCGCTTCGCTTCGCTTTGGCAGACTCACTTTGAATCTACTGTAGCGCTTGCTTCGCTACATTGTTCTTCGGCACGCTTCACTTCAGCTCGCTAGACTTGCTTCGCTTCAGAAAACTCACTCAAGCGAGTGGCCTTCACTTGAACATTTTGAAGTCTATACTCTAAGCAAAATAAAGAGCCATCCTAACAGAGTAGTCTTAGAAAAATTCTAACCTATTAACTACATCAAAATGGGTCGCTTGGGAACAGAACGCTTTGGGGTTTTGGGATCAAATCAAAACAATAGAGTATCCCTTATAGGTTCCCCCTTAACATGTTGTTCTTAACAATTCCCAACAATTTCCCCCTTTTTGATGATGCCAAAACCCAAAGACTTAAGATTATCGAAATCTAGTCTATCTAACCGTGGAAGGAACTTCAAGCGACTGCTTCCTTTGCAGCTTCGTTTGAGTTAATTTTTAAGTTCCTTTCCCCCTTTTTTTTCGGTTAAATTTTGTTTGAGTTTGTAGCATAAGGATAAAATATCCACAAAGCTGATAAATAACACAAGAGGGACAGAAAGTAAATCGGATAGATGAGCATCAGTTCACAAAATATGAAGCTTGAAATTCAAGGATTTCCTGCAGCTTCATCCTTCTCCTCCTTCTCCTTTCTCTCCTCCTCCTTCTTCTTATCAGCAATGTCCACGTAAGCAGATAGGACTCTTGTCTCCATAGTACCCACGACGTGGATGCTTGGCCTCCTCCATGCACTTTCCAACTTGAAGGCTTCATTTATCTCCTCATCTATGATTCCTCTGTTAGGAATGTCCGTGCCTGGGTGATAAGGCATGGGGAAGTCCTTCAGTGCTGGAATTTTGACGATCAACGGCATGGGCTTAGCCAGTTCTGCCATGGTGAAGATCTTCCTTCGCATTTTTTCATCATACGTGCAGAGGAAGTTGCTGAGAGCACTTATCCGAGAGCAACGATCCTGTAGTGGCACTACCTCCCAATAGTTGTACGCTTTGATGAATAAGTCCTTGTAGTATAGCCACTGATCGAGCAGATCTCTCGGGATGAAGTTCTCTATCTCTCTGGCGTCCGGATGTTCATTCCTCCGCTTCGCCAACTCTTCTTCTGTCCTGCTTGAAAGTTCAGTCATGATCGCTTAGAATTTGACACTTGACTCACCACTCCAGATCGGACGCTTTTCGTTGAGTCGCTTTCGAATGTAGTTATGTTCCTCCTCGCGAGGGTAGCGACCAGATTTGACCATCTCATCAGTAGTTACATTGCACGCATCGATCAGAGTTTGAGCTTCGCAGGCTTCGGACTCCTCCGGCATGAACGGAACAAAGGCGCTACGAACTAGAGCGGACTGGATGAGTCTCACTTCATTGAAGTGTTCCTCGATCCGGCCGTCTATCACTTGGAGTCGCTTTGCCTTTATTCTCCTCTCCTTCTCTACTTCGCTCCTTCCTTCCTCTCCTCTTTTCCTTCTCCTTTCTTCCTTCTCAGCCCTTGTAGCGACTGCTTGCTTGACCTTTTGGCGCTTGGCCGCTAGGTCGTCTACTTTTGTCTCCGGAGCAGTTCGCTTCAATGGTTGCTTCGGTGGTGGGGGAGGCGGCATGTCCACCTTTGAAATGCTTGAAGGAACGATTGCGGACGAAGTGGCTCCTACGGTCGTTGTAGCGAGCGCGGCAGTTGAAGCGGGCACTTTGGAACCTGAAGCACCTACAAGTGTTAGTCGTTTCAGATCAAATTGGCGCTCCATCTCCCGAGCCATGGCCTCGTCCGCCTCCACTTGCTTCCGCCTTTCCTCCTTGGTAAGCACCGTGACTGGAGGATGTCGTGCAATTGAGGCACTAAGGACTTTTTCTACGATTGGCCTGCGAGGCTCTTCAGGCTTCTTCATTAGCTCCTCCTCAGTGAGCTTCACTTTTCCCTTCTTTGCCCGTAGAGCCCTAGCTTCATCGTCTAATCCTTCCTCTTCATCACCAGCGCCACTACCTCCCTCCAACATTCTTTCAACACCAATAACTTCACTTCCTCCACCTTGTAACTCCAAAAGATTGACATCTTTCAGTATAATACCTTCCCCCTTTTTGGCATCATCACTGCCAGGGGTAGGTGAGATCAACTTTCCAGCAAGAGATTTGCGAAGTTCTTCAACCTTATCAAATACAGCATGGAGCATCTTTTCAGTTCGATTCGCGAAGACTTGCTCTTCCGTCAGTACTATTCCAGCTGTTTTGATAGAGATTTCTTCTAGCAAGTATTCACATTGCTTCTCTCTCTCAACTACTGACGCCATCAACTTCTCCAACGGCTCCACTATTCTGAAGCGAGCGTCCAGCTCCGCTTCAATTTTCTCCTTCATCCTTTTCCTTTCCTCTTGCAGATTCAAGTACCAGAAGTTCTGGGACGCTTCAAGTTCTGCCTTCCACGACGCAAGGCTCCTTTCTCTCTGATTAAGCATAGTATGAAACTTGGCATCTGTAGAGATTTTTACAGTGTATGATTCTCCTAGCTCCTTGATCTTTTTGAGTAGAATACTTAACTCTGCATTCTGCAGATCAAGAGCCTGCGCACTTCTCCTTCGACTCTCAAGCTCTCCCTTCTCCTCCTCTCTCTCCAGTTTGAGTATTTTCATTTCATTTTGGAGAGTGTCGAGGGCTTTCTTAGAGCTGAGCAGCTCACTACCTTTCATCACCAATTCTCCCTCTCTATTCTCCACTTTCTCCTTCAGCTTCTTCACTTCCCTCTCCAACTCCTTCTTCTCTTTGCCAAGAGTGATCAAATTGGCATTTACCTCCCTCAAGCGGCTCATTTCTGCATCAAGCGAGCCCTTAAGTTCGGTAATTGTTTTTGAGTGGTCACCCACCAGCTTCACTCGCGCCTCCAGCGCCTTCTCCTTCTCTTCCAACAACCTCTCCTTTTCCTCCACCTTTCCCTCTAGTTCTTCCTTTTTCTTGTCAAAGTATTCACGAAGACTAATGACCTCCTTCGCCTTCTTCTCCATCTCAGCACTCATCCTGGTTATTTCGCTATGTAAGCTAGCGATTTCGGCGTCCTTCACCTCCACCTCCTCCGTATGATCTCTGATCAGCTGCTTTTCACGGGTAGTTAGTTCTCGCTTCGGGATTGAAGCGGTTGGATAGGCCTCCTTTATTTTAGCATCCAGCTTATCCCAGAAGCTGGTGCCCTCAAGAAAAGTGTGGAAGCCGTTTACACCAATGAAATTCAGCAGCTTGGCCTCCAACTGGATCAATTCTTCTTCTGTGAAGGCTTTCATTAATCTGAAAATCTTGTAATATTCCGTCCCACGGTATGTAATATAGGTTAGGAAATTGACGGTCTTGGTGTAGAACTCGTCGCTCCATGGGACGTTGGAGTAGCGAAGGTCGATGGTTTCTTTAGCTTGCTCTCGATCTCTGAGGTAGCGATCGATCGCTTGCATTTCCGCGGTTACAACGGGAGGTGCAAATTGTGGGACAATGGTGAGTTCTCCGGTGGTTTGGGCGGTATCGGCTGTAGCTGCCGATGTCGAGGGGAATAGGGATGATGTGGCTTCGGGGGTTTCAGGAATTTGGATAGGTTCAGTTGGTGGTGGTTGTGTTTGTTGGGTTTGGAATGGCTGGAAGGTGGTGTAGGCTTCGACTGGGTCGACATGGAGTAGGGGGATTTCGGGTATTTGGAATGAAGAACCGATTTCTTCTTCATGTAGGGATAGGGGTGATTTCTGGGATTGATGTTGGGCTGTGGAGGATGTTTGGGTTTCTGGTAGTGGTTGGGTTTGTATTTGAAATGTTTGAATTTTGATTTGAGGTTGGGGAGTTTGGGTTTTGATTGGTGAAGGCTGGGGTTGAGTCACTTCCACATCCTCAAGCGGCTTCTCCACCGCCTCGCTTTCTTGGACGAGGGATATGACTCGCTTCGTCTTCTTCTTACCTCGCTTGGGCGCGGCTCGCTTCCCGGGTGAAGCGACCCGCCTAGCTTGGCTCACTTCAGCTTGCCTCTCGGCAACTGGTCTTGCCATGGGCAATTCAACCTCGAGAAGTCCCAAATCTATCAACGTCTTGGTTTTCCTCCACTTGTCGTAGTAGATAGATTGCTTGTTGTATGCCGCCGTATCGGATTCCGGCCATGCATTGTTGGGGTAGCGTTCTTCCAAGGCAACAGACAGCCTGGAGAAGAATTTCAGCTTCCCCTTGCGGAGAATCTGATCGGTGCTTCCCTTCACGAACGCGAAATCATCAGCAGCTTCATGAAGTTGGTTGAGAAACCAACTATGCCAGTTGAATCTGGTTCCGGTGAGGCTGTCGATGATAACTGCGGTGGCGATTAGCTTCGTCTCAGAGAGGGTATCTAGAGTTCCAATGTAGCATGCAGTGCTCTTCGAGAAGAGCTCGCAGATATGATTGAAGGGGGCCTTCAAGCTAGAACGAATACTGGCCTCCTTGAAATTTGGATCTGCTCCGTCGGCTGCGAATCGGCCATATTGAACTCCGGCCGAGAGTTCCAAATCCAATAGAGAGTCTCCTTCCTCTCTCGGCAAGTTGAACGCGCCGATGAGTTCGCTCATATCCACTTCCACCGGCTTTCTGGTCTTTGGATCTGTGAACGAAGATGTGTTTTGCTCCTTTCTCAAGTTTAGCAGGAGCTTACCCACCGCCTTGGCCAGAATTTTTGATGGCACTGCTGCCACGAACTTCCATAGACCGGCCGTGGTCACGGCTCTACGGAAGAATCCATCCTTCTCGATAAGAGTTGGGTCGAGATGAGGCTCGACGTTGATATGTTTGTCTACCTCTGAGAGAAATTCCTCCATCATCTCAGTCTTTTGCTTCTTTCCCATGGTGTGAAGAAAAGAGGGTTTGAACAGAGTTTTAACGACGAAAAACTGGGGATATCAAGACTCGTGAATTTTCAGAGAGTTTCAGATCTTGCACTGGAATAGCAAAGTTTGAGAGTTGTGAAATTTTCTTCAGTCTGCAACACCACCCTTTTATAGAAGTAGGGTTTGGCTGACGTGGCAAAGGGCAGGACCGTAATATCGGTGAGGATCCTGTAGGTAGGCGGCGGACGTGCGGTGATGGGTCTGATGTGTCCGGCGTCACCACAGTAAAAGTGAACCGCCACTTGCTCAGCGTCTCCACGTGGCCTGCTATGAGTGGTTTGTCTTATACGGCGCCGATCCAACGGCTGTAGATCGGGGACTGTTAAGATTCGACGGCTGGATCTCCTGCGTCTTTTCCCGCTTCGAATTCAAAGTGAGAACCACGCGCCCGATATTTTTGCCAGTACGTGAACCTGCATTAAATGCTCGGCAGAAAGTGAAATTTGCACTCGAGTGCAGACAGCTCATACTCGCTTCGTACCCGCTCGCTTTGAGTTGGCCCGCTAGGCCTTGACTCGCTTGAGAGGCACTCGCTTGAGTGACTGTTCCGCACTCGCTTGCGATGGCTAGCTTTGAGTGGCGTGGCACTCGCTTGGCCATCTGAAGCGACTGGAATAAGAAATTGAATTTCTTTGCTTAATTTTAAAATGTCTCTGACTTACATACTTCGAGGATAAACAAGAATGTTTTCCTCTTTGTATTTGTGTCAGATTCATTTCATATTTTCCACATAGTGAGTGAATGTTTCTAGCACGCTTCAGCTCACTTAGTGTACTTTAAAAATTGAAACGCTTACCAGTCAATCTCACTTCGTAGGAGATTGATACCACTTATTGAAGACATCATTTGATTTGGACTTCAAGTTGTTGAATCCACTTGTTGATGAATGCATTCGCTTTGAAGTTTGTTGATACCACCTGTAGAGTACTTCATCTTCTTGGCATTCATCTTCGTGGCATTCATCTTCCTCTATGAATTAGAGAGTCCTCCATCGAAGTGAATGGGGGAGGAAATGAATATAGTACACAAGCTTACTACAACCCAGTGGGGAGCTTCACGTAAGTGTACATATTCACGACGAATGGGGGATGAGTACAAGTCCTTATCTTAGAGCAGAAATGGACAGGATGACAATGAGAATGCTCTGACAAGACAATCTCGTATTTTACACAGAAGCATGTCACCAGCCCTGCAACCTTTTGTAGAAAAAGGTAAACCTTCAAGCTTCCTCCTACTGGCTACAAAATGAACTTGCAATCGACTCGCTTTGACCCAAGCTAGGGCAAATTGAAGCGATGCAAAATTCAAAAATAGCAGCATTCGTTGCTTGCTTTGGAAGTAGCTTGCTCCGAGAGTAAGCACTAGTTCCCCATTAACCAAATACTTAACAATTCCTATAGGTTGGTAAGGAACTTCTTCCAATACTACACCTTTCTCCACCTAACTTCAATTTCTTCAAGCGATTGGGATTTTGAAGTGACTCGCTTGAGTTGGTGAAGATCCGAAGCGAGTGACGCTACAAAAAACTAGCGACCACTCCTTCGTGCATCCTGGATCTAGCACTCTTCACCAGGGTCTAACAACCCTAATTCCATGCATAGCTGATTGAAACGAGACTCGGCTAGAGGCTTGGTGAGGATATCTGCTCGCTGGAGATCGGTATGGATTTTCTCGAGCTTGATATCCTTCTTTTCGACATGATCACGAATGAAGTGATGTCGGATTTCCACGTGCTTGCATCTGGTGTGAAGCACTGGATTTTGAGAGATGCATATTGCGTTGTTGTTGTCGCAGAAAAAAGGAATTTCATTTGCTTCAACATTGTAGTCCTTCAACTGCTGACGAAGCCATAGAATTTGAGAACAGCAGCTTCCTGCGGCCATATATTCGGCTTCAGTCGTTGAAGTAGCTACACTCGTCTGCTTCTTCGAAAACCATGAGATCAGCTTGCTTCCCAAGAACTGACAAGTGCTCGAAGTTGACTTCCTATCAATTCGGCATCCTCCATAGTCAGCGTCTGAATATCCAGTGAGCTCCAAATTGTCTTCCGTTGGATACCAGAGGCCCATATTGACAGTGCCCTTTAAATATCGAAGAATTCTCTTGGCAGCTTCAAGATGGCTGTGCTTGGGGTTGCTTTGGAAACGAGCACAGACTCCAACTGCAAAAGCTATATCCGGCCTACTTGCAGTGAGATATAGAAGGGATCCGATCAAGGCTCGGTAGTCTCTAGCATCTACAGACTTCCCATCTATGTCTGGCTCCATCTTCCAGTTCGTATTCATTGGAATTTTCACAGCTTTGGCATGCTGAACACCGAACTTGGCAAGCATATCTCGAGTATACTTAGCTTGATTGATGAAGATTCCATCATCCTGCTGCTTCACTTGAAGACCTAGAAAGCAGCTCATCAAGCCAATCATCGACATCTCATATTTGGTCTTCATAAGCTCTCCAAACTTCTCGCTAAGCGACTGGTTTGGTGATCCAAATATGATGTCGTCCACATAGATCTGAACCCATAGCATATCATCTCCATGATTGATGGTGAATAGGGTTCAATCTATCTTTCCTTTGTGGAAGCCATTATCCACTAGGAATTGAGAAAGGGTATCATACCAAGCTCTGGGAGCTTGCTTCAATCCGTATAGGGCATTCTTCAATCGATACACCTTATCTCCTTGTTCGAAACCCGGTGGCTGCTCCATATACACTTCTTCCTTCAATTCACCGTTGAGGAACGTGCTCTTCACATCCATCTGATAGACTTTGAATTTCTTGGCCGCTGCATAAGCTAGAAATAGTCTGATCGCTTCAAGCCGTGCCACAGGAGCGAAGGTCTCATCGAAGTCGATTCCTTCCTCTTGGCAGTAGCCCTTGGCGACGAGTCGCGCCTTGTTCCTCTTGGCAGTAGCCCTTGGTGCCAATCACATGCTGAAATTTGGGACGATCCACGAGATACCAAACGTCGTTTCTGGTGAACTGGTTCAGCTCTTCTTGCATGGCAATCACCCAATTGGAGTCGGCTAGGGCTTCCTCCACGCATGACGGCTCGATGTTTGAGAGAAAGCAACTGAACATGGCACTTTCTCCAAACACTTGACTCCTGGTCACTACACCCTTGGATGGATCTCCAATGATTTGACTTGGTGAGTGATCCTTGAGCCATGCACGCTTGGATCTGCCAGCTTCATCTCCATCTTCTTCCTTGTCGCTCGCTTCACCATCTGAAGCGACTGGATTGGGTGCTTGGCCAGCAATCGCTTCCGGAATCTTTGGGGCAGCTTCACCTTCTCCTTTGGGATTTTGCTCGCTTGAATCTTTGATCTCATCATCTTCTTCGAGCATGTCCCAAGTGAGTGAGTTTGAGGGTTCCTTGCTTGAATTCTTCTCATTTGAGTTAGCCTGTTCCTGTGAAAGACTTAAAGAAGATTCATCAAATACGACATGGGGTGATTCCTCCATGATTAGGGTTTTACAGATGAACACCCTATAAGCTTTGCTTGATGTAGAATATCCTAAGAATATTCCTTCATCAGCTTTTCTTTCAAAAGCTTTCAATTGTGACTTCCCATTGTCATGGATGAAGACCCTACAACCAAAAATATGGAAATAAGATATGTTAGGAATTCTCCCTGTCCATATTTCATATGGTGTTTTGTCGTGCCGTTTGCAGAGAAGCGTTCGATTCTGCGTGTAGCATGCTGTATTGGCAGCTTCAGCCCAATACTTCATCGGAAGCTTCGAGTCTGCAATCATGGTTCGAACGGCTTCTTTGATGATTCGATTTCTTCTTTCAGCAACTCCATTCTGCTGAGGTGTGCGTGCTGAGGAAGTCTGATGTGCTATGCCATGCTTCGTGCAGTAAGCTTCAATGGTAGAGTTCAAGAACTCTGTGCCTCTGTCGGAGTGAATGGTTACAATTGCTTGATTCTTTTCCACAGCCAATCGCTTGAGCAGTTGTGGTAGCTTGGTCAGTGTTTCCTTCTTGCTGAAGAGAAATACAACCCAAGTGTAGCGAGAGAAGTCATCGACTACAACTAGAGTGTACTTCCTTCCATTCACACTAACTGGAGTGACTGGACCAAACAGATCCATATGAAGCAGCTCAAGCACTCGCTTTGATGAAGCTTCTTCGAGACAGGCGAAGTGCTTCTTCGTCTGCTTCCCTCGTTGGCATGGTGAGCAAGGATGGTCTTTGATGAAGACTTCATTTGGTATGCCTTGCACCAAACCCTTTCGAGCTAAGCGATTGATGGCTTTGAAGTTGAGATGGTTCAAGCGTCTGTGCCATAGCCATCCTATTTCTGTAGCACTCCTTGCTACTAAGCACGTCTCCTCTTTGCAGCTATCCCATTGTGCTATATAGACGTTCCTTTGTCTAATTCCAGTGAGCACAATCTGGGATGTGAGCTTGCTTTTCACTATGTACTTGTTGGAAATGAATTCCATCTTGTATCCCTTGTCACAGAATTGTGAAATGCATAACAAGTTGTGCTTAAGTCCTTCCACGTAGGAGACTTCTTTAATTGTGAGCTTTCCGACATTCAGTGCGCTGTATCCTTTGGTGCTTCCTCGAGAGTTATCACCAAAAGTGACGTGTGGACCCTTCTTCTCTATGTAGTCGTGAAGTAGAGCTCTCATGCCGGTCATGTGACTTGAACATCCACTGTCCAAGTACCAAATTTGTTGACCCTCACTTGGCATGGGATCCACGGCGCTCACCTGCAATTAGACAGATTTTGGTACCCAAATTAGTTTGGGTCCTTGCAGGTTAGTTCCCTTAGGTACCCACACTTGCTTCACTTTCTTTCGAAAGGTAGCTTGTGTTTTGGGTTTCTCGACCTTTGAAAACTGTGACTTCTGCTTTAAAGCAGCTTCACACGTGCAGCAGTGTGTGCAAGAGGGGTAGCGGCTCGCTTGAGGCATATCTATGCTCTTACACTTTGGCTTGTATTCTGAAGCGACTCGCTTCGGATTAGCTATGGGTTTAGAGACGGACTTAGGATTTCTAGATTGTTGAAGCGGCTCGCTTGGTTTTCTCGAAGCGGTCCGACTAGGGTTTTGACCCCGACTCGCTTGAGTAACCTTGGAAGTTCGAAGCGGCCTCTTTGGTGCTTCGAATTCTTCCCCCTCAACGTTAGTCCGGTTGGACCATCTCCAGTCCGGATAACGTGACACATAGACATTACTCCTTTTCTTGAAAGGGATATCCTTTGTCTCTCGTGTCTTGGCTTGAGGCTTAGAAGCTACAACTGGTTTCCCTTTACCTTTGGATTGGTAAGCTTCAGCATTGTAAGTGCTAGGGACAGTTTGTCTTTGCTTGCCCATAGTTTTGGCCCTAGAAGATATAGACATCTTCATTGGCTTCTTCTTAGGGTTCTCAGCCATTTGGCCTTTATCTTTGTTGGTGGTCGCTTTGGATGCAGTGGGCATTTCCAAAGTGACTGATGGTGTCGTGTTTGAAGCACCAACAAAGACAGTAGGCTTGGAAGGTCCACCCTCATATCCGAGTCCTCCCTTTCTACCAAAAGGTAGAAGTGAGCTCTCTAGTGCCTGCCTAGCATATGAAGCTTTGTTCAAGTTGGCAACTAGCACGGAATGGGTTTCATACCTTCCTTCCAAGCTTTGATGTCTAGCGAAGAGATCCTCGAACTTACTAGTCATAGCCCTTAGATTAAGTTTGACTTGGTCAAGCTCAGTGGCTAGCTTTTGGTTCTCCTTCTCGCTTTGAAACAAAGCTTGTTTCAACACTTCATGGTCACTTGACAATTTAATGTGCTTGTCAAGCAACTCACTCCATGTCGAGGAATTTGCTTCCTCTTGGTGAGTGTGTGCGATTGTAATTGAACTAGGTGAGGGATAGATGAATACCTCTCCAGTCTCTTCGTCTGTGAGTGCCATGAGTCCAAGATCCTCTCCCTCACTGGAGTTGGAATCTGTTAATGCATCCGAGTCGCTAGCGATTTCTTCAGTTGAAGCGGCCGGTATTTCACTCGCTACGAGCGCTCGCCTTGGAGCATCCCTCTTCGCTTTAAGTTCCTCTCGCTCCTTCGCACTCAGCTTCGGGCAATCGGTTTTGTAGTGGCCCATCTTGTGGCAGTGGTAGCATTCCACTTCCATCATGTCCCTTGAGATCGGCTTGGTCGTTTCTTCTCTCTTCCCTTTTCCTTCTCGAGCATCAGTGCTCCTCCCTTTGTATTGCTTGTAGAATCTTTTGTATTTGCCCACTCGAGAGTTCATTTAGTTGAAGTTCTTGGATAAGAACGCAACATGTTCTTCGAGCTCTTCCCTCGTCATTTTGGCTAGCGACTGGTCGCTTGGCCCTTCAGCAGCTTTGAATGCTACTCCTTTTGATGTCGTGGGAGCTTCATCCTCTTCGTCGAGGTTCATTCGATTTAGATCGAATTCATGAGCTTTAAGTTCGGAGAACACCACTTCTGGCGTGAGCTTCGTCAGATCCTTGGTTGCTAGATAGAGCTCTTATATGGTCTGCCACTTCCTTGTGAGAGCTCGAACTATCTTCAGGTTCACTTCCTTGTCTGTGAGTTCCTTCCCAAGTGAGTTGGGAGTTGCAGTGATGTTGGTAACTCTCAGTTCAAAGGCGTCGATGGATTCTCCAGGCTTCATTGTCAGACCTTCAAACTCCCGCATTTGTACGGCGAGTTTGTTCTCTTTGATTTTGTCTGTGCCTTGAGAAATGAGAGCTAGGGTTTCCCACATCTCTTTGGCAGTCGCGCACTTCCTAATTCTTGGTAGATATGCGTCCGACACGGTGCTCTACATCGTGTGGCGTGCGATCTTGTCGAGGTTGGCGACCTTGAAGTCATTTGGAGTATACTCATCCTTATCCTTTTCCACGTACTATTGACGAACGTGGGCTGGACGACCTTCAGCGGCTGGAACCTCCACAGATATGGCTTTCTTGATCTCGATTGGTCCGTCCTCAATGACCTCCCACATTCGGTCATGGATGGAGCATAGAAAGCTCTCCACACGGAAGCTCCAGATCTCATATCCTTCAATAGAGAACTGTGGAAGACTAGAAGCATTCATGGTAAACAGTTAGTAGCAATGCAGTATGCGTGGGTGGGGTTTTAATGCACTTAGGAAATAGGATCCGGTTCAGTGAGACAACGTGAAGTGAGTGGGGGCTTGCTTCAGGTATGCAAAGCAGAGGCTCGAAAGAACCGCTGCTCTGATACCACTTGTTGGTCCCGGTTTGTTAATAGGGGAAATACGTAAGGGGGGGGGGGGGGTGAATACGTATTTCAAGTTTTTCAACTTTTTCCCTTTAACTTAGAGTGACAAGTACAGAGCTCGCTTGACACTTAAGACCTAGCTGAAGCTAGATCTACAGTACGTAGCTTGCCTGCTTGACCGAAGTAAGAACTTGATCAAGAGGGAGTCTTTACTCGTATATGCGGAAATTCGGTGAGCTAAAATCTTTCCTAAGTAATTAAAAATCCAAGTTATGTTTGTTTATATGCACGCGCAATGGATAATCAAATACTTTAAAGAGATTAGGGTTAGAGAGATATACGACACAGAGATTTATAGTGGTTCGGAGATAAAGCTCCTACGTCCACTTGTTGCAAGATGGCAACTGTTCTCTTCACTCAAGAACTTGAAGATTTCGGGCTCTTCAAAAGCCTGGTCAAGATCGGGCTTCACTTGCCTGGATCCAACGACAGACGTAGTGATTGCGGGTTCACTACACAAACCTAGACAAGACTGGAAGCTTCACTTGCTTCAGTCAAATACAAACAGAGAGATTACGGGCTCTCCTTACAGCCTAGTTTCGATCGAGCTTTACACAAACGATGTAGGTGCAAGCTTGGATGATCTAAACTCTATGATTGAGACTTCTTCAATCGATGAAAGAAGAGCCTTGGATCGAGACAACCTAGCAACAACACTCAAAAACCTAACAGACAGAGGTTTGGGTTTTTGGTTGTAGAACACACTATGAAGATCTCTTTACAGTAAATGCATAGTAGGCTAGAGCTCTTCTTCTAAGCTTGGATATTTGAAGTGGGCTTAGACTCTAAGTGTGAAGGTTGTGAAGACGAGTTCCGATAAACTGGAAACTCGGAGAACACTTGAAACAAAAACTCGAAGATTGCTCAAAGGCTTCGGAGTGTTTGTTTGCTGTGGGCGCTCGAATGCTCAAGTAGTGTTCTACTTCTCTTCATCTTCATCCTTCACTATTTATAGGCGGAGGGATGGCCGAGATCCGTTGCTTGGTTGGTGGCCTTGTCTCTCCTCCTCTCAACAGTACTTGTACAGGCTGGCTGCTTTTCAGACGCGCAGTTTTGGCTCTTTGCCGAAATTGGCTGTCAACTCCGCTGCTCCTCTCCACGTTCGACACGTGGAGATCTCGTAATAAATGCGGAGATCTCCAGTTGACTGGAGTTCAAATTCGGAGCGGGAATTTGTGCTGTCGCTATCTGGTAGGTAGTGGCTCGCTTCGCTTTGAAGTTGTAGCGTCCGCTTTTAGTTGTGTCACTTCGTAGTCATTCTGTAGTGAGTCACTTCGGGAAATAAGGTTCCCTAGTGACTGCTTTGGAAATTGCTGACTAGAGTTGACTAGCTTTGACTTTACACTGTAGCGCTCGCTTCGCTTCGCTTTGGCTTTGAACTGTAGCGCTCGCTTCGCTTCACTTTGGCAGACTCACTTTGAATCAACCGTAGCGCTTGCTTCGGTACATTTTTCTTCGGCACGCTTCACTTCAGCTCGCTAGACTTGCTTCGCTTCAGAAAACTCACTCAAGCGAGTGGCCTTCACTTGAACATTTTGAAGTCTATACTCTAAGCAAAATAAAGAGCCATCCTAACAGATTAGGCTTAGAAAAATTCTAACCTATTAACTACATCAAAATGGGTCGCTTGGGAACAAAACGCTTTGGGGTTTTGGGATCAAATCAAAACAATAGAGTATCCCTTATAGGTTCCCCCTTAACATGTTGTTCTTAACAATTTCCAACAGTATTGATCCCAAGTTCTGACTTCTCAAGTTGTTATTGAAGGGTTATTCTGGGATAATAAAAGTATAGCACTAAAGAGGGGTTTGATAGGAGCATATAGGCGAAAACGGAGGTCAATTTGGAGTTCGGATGAGAAAGATACGGCTGAAACAAGAAAGACGCGCAGACTTGCAAATTGCATGGACATGCTCGACCCAGTGCTCGACCGAGCTACTAGTCGAGCCAATCATACAGAAGATCTGCTCGACCCAGTGCGCGACCGAGCACCTGGTCGAGCCAAAACACGGGATTTGCAATTTCGTTGGCTTTTCGAGTTTTTATCGACTCCTTTTCCACCTAGGTTTTAGATGTAAACTTCTCCCCTATAAATACCTCTAAACTTATCATTGTAAAGGGATCTCTCTAGTCTCCAACATACCTTAGATTAGTTTTTATTCTTTTCTTTACTTTTATACTTTAGATCTTGATTTAATTCATGTATTTCTTTGAAGACCATTGAAGATTTATTCAAGATTCAAGAGTTTTTCTATCTCTTTCACTTTTACTTATGTTTTTACTTATGTTTATTCTTCATTCTCCCTTTATTTTAATTATGTCTAGCTAATTTCTTTTAGTTAATTTTTGGGTTTGTATGTCTAATTGAATTTATGTGAGTACTTTTAATTACAATTAGCCTGTCAATCTAGGTGTATGTTTAATGGTGCTTATTCTCATGCATGATTACTTGATCACTAATTGTGTATGCATAGTTATGTTTTTATGCCTTAGCCGGATAATTGTATAATGGATCTCATGAATACATTGTATGATGATTTAATTGTCTTAGCCGAAGTTAGATTATCATAGGTCTTGCATATAGTTGATATATGTGTCGTAGCTGAACCTTGTTGATTATATCTATCGATACTTGATCTGTTTTTTACTTGATTTAATTTCTATGAGACCGAGAGGAGATTAGAATTTTATCGAGTGACGATCTATACTGCCTTAGCCGGAGTGTTAGGTTATTTTTGTGTATCGCATTTAGATTGGATTAAATTGGTTAATTAGTTCTATTGTTACTTGCATAGATTTGATTAGATAGACTTCCCTAGAATCAACATTTGTTTCATATTTGATTTTTCTTATTTGATTTACTTGCTTATTTGTTTAATTGCTTATTTGCTTATTTATTTGTTTCCTTAATTGTGTTCTTTTATTTATTTTATTTATTTGCCTAGGATTATAAAACCACATTCTAAAATTTTAATTGCCTAGACATCAATTTAGTTCTAGCTAGAGTAGAGGTGTTGTGTGTGATTTCGACTTGTCAATCCCTGTGGATACGATACTCGTACTTCTCTTTACTATACCTATTTTTTATGTGGTAGAAATAGTGCTTTCAAAATTTTGGCGCTGTTGCCGGGGACTGATAAGATCATATAGGAATATTTCGAATGAGATTCGATTGGTGCTCTAGGAATTTTATTTTTCTATTTTTAATTGATTGATCTAACGTTTTCTTGGTCTTATCTTTTGCTTTGATTGTATTAAAGAAGGATCGGGACGAAGTTGAGATTGATCAATCACCACCATTCACCATGGAAGATCCACAACCGAAGCGAACTCTCAAAGATTGGTACTATGAACGCTACCCTGAAGAACGCCCCTTGGAAGAAAAGATGGAGGAGTTTATACCCAAGGGACAACCGAAGCGAACTCTCAAAGATTGGTACTATGAACACTACCCTGAAGAACGCCCCTTGGTAGAAAAGATGGAAGAATTTATACCCAAGACGAAACCGAAGTGGACTCTCAGAGATCGATACAATGAAGTCTATCTTCAAGAATTCTCCTCGGAGCAGATGAGGGAGAATTTTATAGCCAATATGGAGGCCTGGGAGCATTCCTACACCGCTCTCAACAACACGATCATACGTGTGAGCAATCAGATTACGACCTTGGTGAAGGCCCAATACGAGCAACAATGCCATGCTATTGAGATACAAGATGAGGAGTTTGAGGAGTTCGAGGCCCCGGAAATCGAAGAAGTTGAAGATGAAAGCGACTTGGAGTCGGAAAAGGAGGAGAAACATGAAGAAGATTCGAGAAGCAGCCCTATCGACCTACCTCTCGATCGAGAGGAGGGGTCGAGAGGTCCCTACATCGAAGATCCAGAATGTTCCTCTCGACACCCCTATCGATCGAGAGGGGGGTCGAGAGGTTCCTCTTCCGGCCGAAACGTGTAATTTTTTCTCTGACGGCTTTTCCCTTCGATATTTGTTTGATCTCATACCCAAGGAAGAGTCCATACAACCTAAAGGAGTAGTTGAAGATGTTCGAGATCGAGGGTTCGACTTTCCGGCCGACTTCATGATCGTGGAGATAAAGGAAGACGTCAATCAACCTCTGATTTTGGGATGTCCATTCTAATCTACGAGTGGAGCTTGTTTCGATATGGAAAGTGGTGATCTCACATTTCGAGTGCACAAAGAAGAGCTCAAGATTTCAGTTTTAGGAGTAAAAAGAAGGAAACTCGAAGATGGGGGAGAAAAGAGCTTTCATTTTTATCCGCCTTGAAAAGAGGTATCGTCGGGCTAAAGACGTAAAACGTAGCACTTATTGGGAGGTAACCCAACTCTATCTTTATTTTTCGTTTTCGTTTTTCAGATTTTGTTTTTTTTTTTTCATGTTTCTTTGAGTCTTATCTTTTATTAAGCTTTTTATCTAAGAATTTTCGAAGCTTGTGAGTTGTAGGTTTTCTCAACGAGGTTTTGACTAAGAAGAGAAGATCGATAGTAAGGTAGCTTCGGTGAAAGGTACGCTCGTTAACTTATCCACTTCTTCTTCAAACTTATTCCTTCATCATGATTCGAAATAAGTTTGGGGAGAGGGGGAAGCGTGGTTTCGTTAACTCGTTCTTATGTGCTTCTTTATGTATATATCTTGGATAGTAGTTTAATTTTTGATATTAGTAGGACTTCGGAGTTTAGACGATTGAGTCAAGCATGATTTATGAGTATAATTGAATTTTGCCAATGATAGCATGGTTTTCTTTGAATAATTGGTTGATATTATGTTTGGAACCTTGGTGGTGATTATGCATGTGTGTGATAAAATTGGATTATGCTTTGATTTTGGGAAACGTTTTGTTATAACCCGTGAGGATTTGAGCCTTTGGTGCATGTTTATGCCTATTTTCTTTTGTGAGTGTATCATACACGTAATTGTACTTCTAGAACTTGTCTTTGTTCTCCATCAAGACTACGTACGTGTGTAGGAATTTAGAAGTGATTTTAGGCCATCCTTTGTTAACCACATCTTTCCTAAACACTATCCTTTACTTATATATCCTTTGCTAGTCACTTTTGAGGTTTGTTCTTTTAACCGCGGAGGAAAGGAGGTAAAGGAGGAATTATGGGTATCTTGGGAGTTGTTTTGTTTGGGATTATGATTGGGAGAGCTGTCTTTTTAGTAAGTTCCTTTGAAGGAAAATAATTTTAGATCCCTATAAGCTCTTAAAAAAAAAAAAAAGGAATAAAGGACATAGAAAAACAGTTTTGTAAAGAAAATACACACATATATATATATATATATATATATATATATATATATATATATATATATATGTATGTATATATATATATATATATATATAGAGGATGGATCATATAGAAATAAGTCCTGGTGTGAGAAATAGGAATAGATCTGAACCATTGATCTTATTTTGATCTATGACTGTAATTGATTTAAGCATGATTATAAGGTATTATAAGCATGACTAGGTTTATGCATGAATTTGTACATTAAAAAGCATAATGATGTTGTAAGCATAAATATATACTGATTTAAGCATTATATATAGGGTTCGGATATGGTGAAAACTCCCTCTAGTGTGAAATATAGAAATTAATATAAACCATTGATGTAGATAAAAAAATTAAAATATTTTCTCTTAATTATGTAACTGGGAAAATGGAAATTGAGGGGCATTATAGTAAAAAATCATATATTATAACTGAATAAATCATGTTTTCCTAAAATTATGGGATTATCTTTCCCTTTTCATTCCTGCCGTATACCTCTCAATTTTTTTCTTCTTTTCTTCCCCTTTTATTTAAATTATGCATTGATCTATAGTCACCATAAAAGTTCCTGCATAAGAGAACCACTAAGTCGATTTTTAAAATTAAGAATGCATAATCAAAATATTATTCCCTTTTTGTGTTGCAGTCCGGGTTCCCTTTTTGTGTTGCCAGTTTGGAACCCACCCACCCACCCCCTCCCCCCCCCCCCCCCAAATTGGTGCGTGTATTAGCATTTCGAGCGATCGTAGATTGTGATGCATTTTTTGCTATACTATGATGCATGTTTGACAATTTCAATATTTTTTTCTTTTTAACACTCAACTATACATTTTGTAATGTTTTATAATGCATTACACCTAATATGATCATGCATATTTCTTTATATTTCATCATGCATTAACATAATTTTGTCAAGACAACTAAACCCTAGTCTTGAAAATAAAACCAGAGTTCAGGAAAAATAAATCCTTATAGGGATAGTTATTAAGGTTTATAAACCCTAGTCGGTATAGTTAAACCATAAACCTTATATATAGTGAGAATCGTTGCATTTTTCTGCAGAAAGTGATGCATTTTATATTTCATTGCATCTTTTTGTATGGTTTAATGCATGTTTTTATCATGTTGCACTTATAGTGAGAATCGTTGTATTTTTCTGCAGACAGTGATGCATTTTGTATTTCGGTGCACTTTTATCAAGAACCTTTGCACTTTTGTATATTTTGTTACATTCTTTGTATATAGTTAAAAAGTAAAAATTAACATAAATAATATATATAAATTAAATGAAATAAAAAAAAATGTCATGATGGAAGTGATAATTAAATTATTGACCCGATGGGTATTCCTTAAACAAATAAAAACCTTCCAGAAAGAAAAGAAAAACAAGAAAAGGAAAAAAAAAAAAAAAACCCTCACTCAATACATCTGCAAAAATGCCGATAAAAGCAAGAAAAAATTGAGGAAAAAAAATGGTTTGATGTTTTAGAGATAGTACCTTAATATTTCACAAAATATTAAGTTTTCACAAAATATTAAGTTTTCATGCTTATAATACCTTATAATCATGCTTAAATCAATTACAGCCATAGATCAAATTAAGATCAATGGTCCAGATCTATTCCTATTTCTCACACCAGGACTTATTTCTATATGATCCATCCTCTATATATAAATATATATATATATGAGTCCTAGTTCAAAAGAAAGTAAAGAAAAAAGAAAAAAAGAGCATAAAGAGATGGATATAATTTTTAGTATTTTGGGAGTTGAATAAAAGAAGGTTGAGAGGAGAAGAGGTTGATATTTGAGTTTGAGTTGATGAGTAGAAGATGTTTTTAATCCATACAAGTTTGGAGTTGCTAAAAGGTTAGTACTTGGAGACGTCGTAGATACTTAGCCTATATTTTTCCCTGCCTTAAACCAATGTGCCTACATTACAACCTTAAAAAAAGACCTAATTGATCTTAGTTCTTACATACAATCAAGTGGTGGAGATGTTGAAAAAAAGGGCAAGCCTATGGTAAGTCTTTGCATTGTATTGATTTTGAGTGAACCTATACTTTAATTCTTTCATTGTGAGTTGAGAGTTCACCTATACACTTATATCTTCACATGCCTTGAGTGAGTTTCCCTTTTGAAGCATGATTTGATTTTATTGTACTTTCGTAGAGTCGAAACTTTGAGGTTGCTTACATGATATGTTTGATGCTTCTTTGAAGATCTATGAGGCCCTTAGAGTTCATTATGCTTGTATATTGTGTTTGTTTTGATTTGTCTTTCTTTAGTTTATGTTTAGTTTATTGTTCGGGACGAACAATGTTTAGGTTTGGGGGATTTTGATAGGGTATATTTTTACCATATTATCTAAGTGTTTAATAATTGTTTTTTGGTCTTATTTTGATAGTTTAGCTCATGTTTTATATTGTTTACATTATTTTGAGCTAGATTATGCTTTTGGGTTGTTTTGAGTGTTTTTAAGGCTTTTTGAGTCAAGAAAATCCAAGACAAGATAAGAGACGGCGAAACTAAGAAAGATGATGAAGTATTGATCCCAATTTCTGACTTCTCAAGATGTTATTGAAGGGTTATTCTGGAATAATGAATGTATAGCATTGAATAGGGGTTCGATATGAGCATATAGGCGAAAACGGAGGTCAATTTGGAGTTCGGATGAGAAAGATACGGCCGAAACAAGAAAGACGCGCAAATTGGCAAACTGCATGGACATGCTCGACCCAGTGCTCGACCGAGCAACTGGTCTAGCCAATCATATAGAAGATCAGCTCGACCCGTGTGCGACTGAGCACCTGGTCGAGCCAAAACACGGGATTTGCAATTTTGTGGGCTTTTCGATTTTTTATCGACTCCTTTTCCACTTAGGTTTTAGATGTAAACTTCTCCCCTATAAATAACTCTAAACTTATCATTGTAAAAGGGATCTCTCTAGTCTCCAAGTTACCTTAGATTAGTTTTTATTCTTTTCTTTACTTTTATACTTTAGATCTTCTTTGAAGACCATTGAAGATTGAAGATTTATTCAAGATTCAAGAGTTTTTCTATCTCTTTCTCTTTTACTTATGTTTTTACTTATGTTTATTCTTCCTTCTACCTTTCTTTTAATTATGTCTAGCTAATTTCGTTTAGTTGATTTTAGGGTTTGTATGTCTAATTGAATTTTTGTGAGTACTGTTAATTACAATTAACCTGTCAATCTAGACGAATGTTTCATGGTGCTTATTCTCATGCATGATTACTTGATCACTAATTGTGTATATATAGTTATGTTTTTATGCCTTAGCCGGATAATTGCATAATGCACCTCATGAATACATGGTATGATGATTTAATTGTCTTAGCCGAAGTTAGATTATCATAGGTCTTGCATATAGTTGATATAGGTATTGTAGCTGAACCTTGTTGATTATATCTATCGATACTTGATCTGTTTTGCACTTGATTAAATTTCTATGAGACCGAGAGGAGATTAGGATTTTATCGAGTGACGATTTATACTGCCTTAGCTGGAGTGTTAGGTTATTTTCGTGTATCGCATTTAGATTGGATAAAATTGGTTAATTGGATTAATTGTTACTTGCGTAGATTTGATTAGATAGACTTCCCTTGAATCAACGTTTGTTTCCTATTTGATTTTTCTTATTTGATTTACTTGCTTATTTGTTTAATTGCTTTATTTGCTTATTTGCTTATTTATTTGTTTCCTTAATTGTGTTCTCTTATTTATTTTATTTATTTGCCTAGGATTATAAAACCACATTCTAAATTTTTAATTGCCTAGACATCAGTTTAGTTATAGAGTAGAGGTGTTGTGTGTGATTTCGACTTGTCAATCCCTGTGGATACAATACTCGTACTTCTCTTTACTATACCTATTTTTTGTGTGGTAGAAATAGTGCGATCAGTGCACCAAATGCAGCTGGACAGCTGCTGCCAGCGTCTTCATTCTTCATCTCGTTAATCATCTCGAACTCTACCGAACGTATTACATGCGAAGAAAACGAGAGATACAAAGGAATTAAGCCTATTCTAATTGACACCTTATCATCTCTTCGTATCAAAAAATGAAAATCGAAATAAAACACGATTTAAAACAACAGACGTTGCTCTTGGTTAGCAACAAGAACACGTTATATCATAATTGACTTGATATGCATGAATATGATAGATTTGATCTATTCACATAGTGTATTCATTAAACTTTGAACTGATATCGATTGAAGGGAGTCAATACTCGACACCGATGCCCTAAATCTAAATTGGTTGAGAATATAAATAAAGATTGCATACAAAATAATTAAGGAGTTAGAGATATACTTCTTGCCGAATGCTTGCTCACCTGAAATCTATCGGTCTAGATTTCTAAAGTGTGTCATGTTGCTCTACTTAATCAAACAGTGGTCTTTGAGTCGATTTTTGATCCAGATCACGAATTGATTTACTCTTGTTTTGGCTGTCGTCTATCTCCCTCAGATCTAGGGTTGTGGTCGCCCTCTCTATCTCTCTCATCCATACCTTGATCGTGTGTCACTAATTATAGATTATGAGAGATGTGTGTGTATGTATTTGAATGATTCTTTTTCCAGAAATCTCAACAACCAGATATAGAAAAGATCTTATCCATAACACACATATTTTGTCCAGAAGTGAGTGTTGAGCCCGTTAGAGAAGGTGGCCGCCCAGCAAGGGTTCTATCCTTAGTAAGTTGAGCCACTTATGAGCCTGGCGCTCATAAGCCTTTTCTCTTAGGCTCAAACCAACTATTGGACTTAATCAGTAATTTGTGACCTATCCAGAGGTGATTGGGCAACTCTAAAGACCTAGATACATGATAGAGTTAGACCTTACCTACATCAGTCCGAACCCACTTATAAAAATTAGAGTCATGATTCATTCAACTAAATAGTCAAAACTTATTGTTGGTCCCAGAATGACAAGTAGGATCACATGTAGGGGGGGGGGGGGGGGGGGGGGGGGGGGGGGGGGAGTACGTGTGATAGAAGTTTTCAACTTCTTTTTCAAACTTGCCTCAGAGTAAGCAAAGTGAGTCGCTTTAAAACTTAAGACCAAAGCGTAAGCTTGATCTACAGTTAAGCTTTCTAGAGACCTAAGCAAGAGCTTGATCCCTAGAGTAGCTCGCTTGCTGAAATGCGGAATTTAGTGAGCTAGTCTTTCTTAAGTATTTAAAATCTCAAATTAGGTTTGTTTACTGATCGCACTATTTCTACCACACAAAAATAGGTGTAGTATAAAGAAGTACGAGTATCGTATCCACAGGGATTGACAAATCGAAAACACACACAATACCTCTAATCTAGAACTAAACTGATGTTTAAGAAATTAAGAATTTAGGAATGTGGTTTTTATAATCTAGACGAAGAACTAAAATAAATAAAAGAACACAAATGAATGAATAAGGAAGTAAACAAATATGAAAACAAATAACAAAATAAGACAAATAACAAATAAGCAAATAACTCAATAAGGAAAAATCAAATAAGGAACAAACGTTAATTCTAGGGAAGCCTACCTAATCAAATCTATGCAAGTAACAATTAATCCAATTAACCAATTTAATCCAATCTAGACGCGATACACGAAAATAACCTAACACTCCGGCTAAGGCAGTATAGATCGTCACTCGATAAGATCCTAATCTCCTCTCGGTCTCATATAAATCAAATCAAGTGCAAAATAGAACAAGTATCGATAATACAATCAACAAGGTTTAGCTACGACACCTATATCGACTATATATAGACCTACGATAATCTAATTTCGGCTAAGACAATTAAATCATCATAACATGTATTCATGAGATCAATTATGTAATTATCCGGCTAGGGCATAAAAACATAACTATGCATACACAATTAGTGATCAAGTAATCATGCATGAGAATAAGCACCATGAAACATACAACTAGATTGACAGGCTAATCGTAATTAAAAGTAATCACATAAATTCAATTAGGCATACAAACCCTAAAATCAACTAAGGAAATTAGCTAGACATAATTAAATCAAACATAAACATAACGAATTGAAAGAACATAATTAAAAAGTAGAGTAAGAAAAACTTGGAATTGAATCTTGAACACGATGAAGAACTTGAACTTGAATCTTGAATTAACTTGAATAAAACTCCAATGTCAAACAATAATGAAAGCTGAAAAATATAAAACGAACGAACTAAAAACTAAAGAAAACTATGGAGAACTAGGGTTCACAATGCTAAATCTAAGGTATTTATAGAGTAGAAATTTACCAAGAAAACATAAGTGCATTAGGATTCGTTAGAAAGTCAAAAAGCCCACGAATATCAAAATCTCGTGTTTTTGCTCGACCACGCGCTCGCCCAAGCGCTCGACCGACTGCGCAGTCGCGCGTCTGGTCGTGCACCATCAAATATTGGCTCGGTTAAGCTTAGCCATACAGTGCAGTTGGCTCGACCCTTGGCTCGGTCGAGCACAGGGTCGAGTCAACCCACTCGATCTCCTTTCTTTGTCTTTCGACACTTCTTTACATGGCTCCCTCGACCCTCGTTTCAACTTGGGTTATTTCCACTCGGAAAATGCCTGAAAATACGACAAAATACCCAAAGCTTAATATAGTTCGAAAAGTAATAAAACCATACAAAATATGAACTAAATCACTAAACGAGACATAAAAATGACTCCTAAACACTTATAAAACATATGTAAATTTCTAACTTATCAAAATCCCCCAAACTTAAACATTGTTCGTCCCGAGCAATAAATAAAACGAAACAAAGCAATCAACATAAGCATTGTGAACTATATAGCCTCATAGAATCTAAAAAATAAATCCTAAGATCAAAGTTATACAAACTACCTCAAAACTCCACAACACAAATCATACCACAAATTCCAAATCGTGAATATCAATTGGGAAATCCTCTCAAACATGCGAAGATAAAATATAAGTGATTTCTCAACACTCTCAAAGAATAAGATGTGAAGTATAATGAACATCAAGGGATCACTCAATATCAATGCAATGCAATGAACTTACCATAGGCTTGCCCTTTTTCTCACATCTCCACCTAATGTAATGCATATTCACTAAGATCAATTAGGACTTTAATAAAGCTTGTAATGTAGGGACATTGGTTAAGGTAGGGAAATTATAGGCTAAGTGACATAAAAATAACGCCAAATCATTCACCCCCTTTTCAACTCCAACCAAAGTTTGAATTTTTCAATCCATCTTCTACCATACTCAACACCAACTACATAATCGAAAAGATGCTAAACATATGCAACTCAAAGCAATATCAACTATCCCCTTATGCTTTTTTTTTTTTACTCTCTCTCTGTTTTTTTTTTTTTTTTTTTTTTTTTTTTTTTTTTTTCCAAGAGCTCATCTACTAATAGTCTTTTCAATGAAAATCAAAAGCTCTATATTTTCCTTTTTCTTTTCTCTCAGTGTACTTTTTTTTTCTTTTTTTACTAAGCTTATAGGGATAGGTAACAACTTAAGCAAATCATCTACAATTTTTTCTTTTCTTCCTCCACATCTCATCAAACATTCTCTAATCTTAAACTACACTATATAACTAACCACCAAAAGATACTCATATCCATCCAAACCTCCTATCATCCGGTTTTAGAAAAGAAAGGCTCATGAAGGCTCAAATTGGGTAAATAAAGAAGACTATCAAAGGTTAGTGTATAGGGATAATGTGGCTAAAAAAAGATGGCCTAAAATCATTTCTGAAATCATACACATACTAAGGTCTCAATGGAGAACAAAGGCAAGTTCTAGAAATTCAAAGCATGCATGATCACTCAACAAATAAATTGACATCAATATGTCCAAAGGCTAAAATCCTCACCAAGGTAACAATATGATTCCCAATATCCAAACATGACATAGAATTCATCACATAAATGTGTCGCTTCGCCAAGGTTCCATGCATAAATCAAATCAAATTATCCACAATCAAAAATCCATACTATCATCGGCCAATCCACAACACTCGTAAATCATGCTTGACTCGATCAACTAACTCCTAAGACTCAAAACAAATAAAGACTCAACATACCCCAAAATAAAACAACTACTAAAGCAATAAAAACACACCCAAAAGATTGTTAACTTTAGTTGCTCTTCCCCCTTCCCCAAACTTATTTCGAAATCAAAAATTAAGAAATAAGTTTGCAAAAAGAAGAAAGAACTAAGTTAACAAACTTACCTCATTGAAATGGCGGAGGGAAGGGAGGGTTGTTTGGGTTGTTGGGGTTGTACTGTTGATGTTGAGGAGGATAGTGAGGATAGAAGTAGTGTGTTGGGAATTGTTAAGGACCAATTTGTTAAGGGGGAACTGCATGGGACATTTTACTAATGAAGTAATTTGTTTTGATTTGATCCCAAAACCCCAAGTGTTCTATTCCCAAGCGACCCTATTTGATATGTAGAAATTAGGTTAGAAAATTTTTCTAAGCCTACTCTGTTAGGATGGCTTTGTTTTGCTTAAATTTTAGACTGTAGAAAATTTCAAGTGAAGGCCACTCTCTAGAGTATGTTTTTCAATCGAAGCAAGTCTATCCAGCTGAAGTGAAGCCTAACAAATCAAAGCGAAGCGAGCGCTACAGTGGAATCGAAGCGAGTCCAGCAAATCAAAGCGAAGCGAGCGCTACAGTGAAAAGCCGAAGCGAGTCAACGCGGGTCAACACTTACTAAAGCAGTCACTTCGGGAACTCACTTCCCAAGTACTCGCTACATAATGACCTTGAAGCGACTCGATTCGAAGCGGACGCTACAACTTCAAAGCGAAGCGAGCCATCACCTACCAGAAAGCGACAGCACAACTCCCGCCCATACTTTGAACTCCAGTCAACTGGAGATCTCCGCATTAATTACGAGATCTCCACGTGTTGATCACGGAGAGGAGTAGAGGAGTTGACTGCCAGGCCGACAGGGCGCCGCTACAGTACTGGCTCGCTCCAGTTACTGTTAGTTTTGTAACTTAGCCGTTTTCGGCAAAGAGACAAACTGCGCTTCTGCAAAAGCATCTGCCTGCACAAAGTACTGTCGAGAGGAGGAGGGACAAAGCCACCAACCAAGCAAAGGATCTCGGCATCCCTCCGCCTATAAATAGTGAAGGATCACAACGTGAAGAAGAGAGAACACTACTTGAGCATTCGAGCGCCCACAGCAAACAAACACTCCCAAGCCTTTGAGCAAATCTTCGAGTCTTTGTTTCAAGTGTTCTCTGAGTTTCTAGTTCATTGGAACTCGTCTTAACAACCTTCACACTTAGAGTCTAAGCCCACTTCAAATATCCAAGCTTAGAAGGAGAGCTCTAGCCTACTTTGCATCTACTGTAAAGAGCTCTTCATAGTGTGTTCGTCAACCAAAAACCGTAAACTCTGTCTGTTAGGTTTTTGAGTCGTCGTTAGGTTGTCTCGATCCAAGGCTCAACCTTCATCGATCGTAGAAGCCTCGATCATAGAGTTTAGATACAAGCTTGCACCTACATCGTTTGTGTAAAGCTCGATCGAAGCTAGGCTGTAAGGAGAGCCCGTAATCTCCCTGTCTGTGTTTGACTGAAGCAAGTGAAGCTTCCAGTCTTGTCTAGGTTTGTGTAGTGAACCCGCAATCACTACGTCTGTCGTTGGATCCAGGCGAGTGAAGCCCGATCTCGACCAGGTTTTTGAAGGACCCGTAACCTTCAAGTTCTTGAGTGAAGAGAACAGTTGCCGTCATGCAACAAGTGGACGTAGGAGCTTTATCTCCGAACCACTATAAATATCTGTGTCGTATCTCTCTAAAACCTAAACTCTTTACTTTGTTTATTCATTGCACGCGCATCTAAACAAACGAACTTGGATTTTTAATTACTTAGGAAAAGATTTTAGCTCACCGAATTTCCGCATACACGAGTAAAGACTCCCTCTTGATCAAGTCCTTACTTCGGTCAAGCAGGCAAGCTACGTACTGTAGATCTAGCTTCAGCTAGGTCTTAAGTGTCAAGCGAGCTCTTTACTTGTCACTCTGAGTTAAAGGGAAAAAGTTGAAAAACTTGAAATACGTATTCACCCCCCCCCCCTTTACGTATTTCCCCTATTAACAAACCGGGACCAACAAGTGGTATCAGAGCAGCGGTTCTTTCGAGCCTCTGCTTTGCATATCCGAAGCGAGTCCCCACTCGCTTCACGTTGTCTCACTGAACCGGATCCTATTTCCTAAGTGCATCAAAAACCTTACCCACGCATATTGCATTTACTGTTGATAGTTTGCTATGTCTACATACAGTGCATCAAGTCTTCCACAGTTCTCTATCGAAGGATACGAGACATGGAGTTTCCGAGTCGAGAGCTTCCTATGCTCCATCCACGACCGGATGTGGGAAGTTATAGAGGACGGACCAATCGAAATCAGGAAAGCTGTCTCTGAGAACGTCCCAGCTGCCGAGGGTCGGGCTACCTATGTCTGACAACGGTACGTAGAGAAGGACAAAGACGAGTACACTCCGAATAACTTCAAAGTCGCCAACCTCGACAAGATCGCACGCCACACGATGCAATGCACCGTGTCAGATGCCTATCTACCACGGATAAGGAAGTGCGCAACGGCGAAAGAAATGTGGGAAACCCTAGCCCTCATTTCTCAAGGCACAGACAAAATCAAGGAAAACAAGCTTGCCGTTCAGATGTGGGAGTTTGAAAGCCTGATAATGAAGCCAGGAGAGTCCATCGACGCCTTCGAGCTGAGAGTCACCAACATCATTGCAACTCTCAACTCACTTGGGAAGGAACGCACAAATAAGGAAGTCAACCTGAAGATTGTCCGAGCTCTCACGAGGAAGTGGCAGACAATGAAGGAGCTGTACCTAGCTACCAAAGATCTATCGAAGCTCACACCGGAGATTCTGTTCTCCGAACTCAAAGCTCATGAATTCGATCTGAATCGAATGAACCTCGACGAAGAGGATGAAGCTCCCACGACGTCAAAGGGTGTAGCTTTCAAAGCTGCTGAAGGGCCAAGTGACCAGTCGCTAGCCAAAATGACGAGGGAAGAGCTTGAAGAACATGTTGCGTTCTTATCCAAGAACTTCAACAAAATGAACTCTCGAGTGGGCAAATACAAAAGATTCTACAAGCAGTACAAAGGGAGGAGCACTGATGCTCGAGAAGGAAAATGGAAAAGAGAAGAGACGACCAAGCCGATCCCGCGCGACATGATGGATGTGGAGTGCTATCACTGCCACAAGATGGGCCACTGCAAATCCGATTGCCCGAAGCTGAGTGTGAAGGAGCGAGAGGAACTGAAAGCAAAGAGGGATGCTCCAAGGCGAGCGCTCGTAGCGAGTGAAATGCCGGTCGCTTCAACTGAAGAAATCGCTAGCGACTCGGATGCATTCACAGATCCCAACTCCATTGAGGGAGAGGATCTTGGACTCATGGCGCTCACCGACGAAGAGACTGGAGAGGTATTCATCTATCCCTCACCTAGTTCAATTACACTCGCACACACTCACCATGAGGAAGCAAATTCCTCGACATGGAGTGAGTTCCTTGTCAAGTGACCATGAAGTGTTGAAACAAGCTTTGTCTCAAAGCGAGAAGGAGAACCGAAAGCTAGCCACTGAGCTTGACCAAGTCAAACTTTACTTAAGGGCTATGACTAGTAAGTTCGAGGATCTCTTCGCGAGACATCAAAGCTTGGAAGGAAGGTATGAAACCCAGTCCGCTCTAGTTGCTAACTTCAACAAAGCTTCATATGCTAGGCAGACACTAGAAAGCTCACTTCTACCTTTTGGTAGAAAGGGAGGACTCGGATATGAGGGTGGACCTTCCAAGCCGACTGTCTTTGTTGGTGCTTCTCACATGACACCATCAGTCACTTTGGAATTGCCCACTGCATCCAAAGCGACCACCAAAAAAGATAAAGGCCAAATGGCTGAGAACCCTAAGAAGAAGCCAATGAAGATGTCTATATCCTCAAGGGCAGAAACTATGGGCAAGCAAAGATCAACTGTCCCTAGCACTCACAATGCTAAAGCTTACCAATCCAAAGGTAAAGGGAAAATAGTTGTAGCTTCCAAGTCTCAGGCCAAGACACCAGAGACAAAGGATCTCCCTTTTAAGAAAAGGAGTAATGTCTATGTGTCACGTTATCCGGACTGGAGATGGTCCAACCGGACTAATGTTGAGGGGGAAGAATTCGAAGTACCAAAGAGGCCGCTTCGAACTCCCAAGGTTACTCAAGCGAGTCGGGGTCAAAACCCTAGTTGGACCGCTTCGAGAAAACCTAGCGAGCCGCTTCGACAGACTGTAAAACCTAAGTCAGTCTCTAAGCCCGTAGCTAATCTGAAGCAAGCCGCTTCAGGATACAAGCCAAAGGGTAAGAGCATGGGTATGCCTCAAGCGAGCCGCTACCCCTCTTGCACACACTGCTGCACGTGTGAAGCTGCTTTAAGGCAGAAGTCACAGTTTTCAAAGGTCGAGAAACCCAAAACACAAGCTACCTTTCAAAAGAAAGTGAAGCAAGTGTGGGTACCTAAGGGAACTAACCTGCAAGGACCCAAACTGATTTGGATACCAAAATTTGTCTAATTGCAGGTGAGCGCCGTGGATCCCATGCCAAGTGAGGGTCAACAAATCTGGTACTTGGACAGTGGATGTTCAAGACACATGATCGACATGAGAGCTCTACTTCACGACTACATAGAGAAGAAGGGTCCACACGTCACTTTTGGTGATAACTCTCGAGGAAGCACCAAAGGATACGGCGCACTGAAAGTCGGAAAGCTCACGATTGAAGAAGTCTCCTACGTGGAAGGACTCAGGCACAACTTGCTATCCATTTCACAATTTTGTGACAAAGGATACAAGGTGGAATTTATTTCCAACAAGTGCATTGTAAAGAGCAAACTCACTGCCCAGATTGTGCTAACTGGAGTAAGACAAAGGAACGTCTATATAGCACAATGGGACAGCTGCAAAGAGGAGACGTGCTTAGTAGCAAGGAGTGCTATAGAAATAGGATGGCTATGGCACAGACGCTTGAACCATCTCAACTTCAAAGCCATAAACCGCTTAGCTCGAAAAGGTTTGGTGCAAGGCATACCAAATGAAGTCTTCATCAAAGACTATCCATGCTCACCATGCCAACGAGGGAAGCAGACGAAGAAGCACTTCGCAAGTCTTGAAGAAGCTTCATCAAAGCGAGTGCTCGAGCTGCTTCATATGGATCTATTTGGTCCAGTCACTCCAGTTAGTGTAAATGGAAGGAAGTACACTCTAGTTGTAGTCGACGACTTCTCTCGCTACACTTGGGTTGTATTCCTCTTCAGCAAGAAGGAGACACTGACCAAGCTACCACAACTGCTCAAGCGATTGGCTGTGGAAAAGAATCAAGCAATTGTAACCATTCGCTCTGACAAAGGCACAGAGTTCTTAAACTTTACCATTGAAGCTTACTGCACGGAACATGGCATAGCACATCAAACATCCTCAGCACGCACACCTCAGCAAAATGGAGTTGCTGAGAGAAGAAATCGAATCATCAAAGAAGCCGTTCGAACTATGATTGCAGACTCGAAGCTTCCAATGAAGTATTGGGCTGAAGCTGCCAATACAGCATGCTACACGCAGAATAGAACGCTTCTCTGCAAACGGCACGACAAAACACCCTATGAAATATGGACAGGGAGAATTCCTAACATATCTTATTTCCATATCTTTGGTTGTAGGGTATTCATTCACAACAATGGGAAGTCACAGTTAAAAGCCTTTGAAAGCAAAGCTGACGAAGGAGTATTCTTAGTATACGCTACATCTAGCAAAGCCTACAGGGTGATTAACTGTAAAACCCTAATTGTGGAGGAATCACCCCATGTCGTATTTGATGAATCTTCCTTAAGTCTTCCACAGGAACAGGCTAAAGCGAATGAGGAGTTCAAGCAAGGAACCCTTAAATTCACTCACTTGGGACATGCTCGAAGAAGATGATGAGATCAAAGATTCAAGCGAGCAAAATCCCAAAGGAGAAGGTGAAGCTGCCCTCAAGATTCCGGAAGCAAGTGCTGGCCAAGCACCCAATCCAGTCGCTTCAGATAGTGAAGCGAGTGACAAGGAAGAAGATGGAGATGAAGCTGGCGGATCCAAGCGAGCATGGCTCAAGGATCACTCACCAAGTCAAATCATTGGAGATCCATCCAAAGGTGTAGTGACCAAAAGTCAAGTGTTTGGAGAAAGTGCCATGTTCAGTTGCTTTCTCTCAAACATCGAGCCGTCATACGTGGAGGAAGCCCTAGCCGATTCAAATTGGGTGATTGCCATGCAAGAAGAGCTGAATCAGTTCACCATAAATGACGTATGGTATCTTGTGGATCGTCCCAAATTTCAGCATGTGATTGGCACCAAGTGGGTGTTCAAGAACAAGACGGACGAGGACCACAACGCTGTGAGGAACAAGGCGCGTCTCGTCGCCAAGGGCTACTGTCAAGAGGAAGGAATCGATTTCGATGAGACCTTTGCTCCTGTGGCACGGCTTGAAGCGATCAGACTATTTCTGGCCTATGCAGCGGCCAAGAAATTCAAAGTCTATCAGATGGATGTGAAGAGCGCGTTCCTCAACGGCGAATTGAAGGAAGAAGTATATGTGGAGCAGCCACCAGGTTTCGAGCAAGGAGATAAGGTGTATCGATTGAAGAAAGCCCTATATGGATTGAAGCAAGCTCCCAGAGCTTGGTATGACACCCTTTCTCAATTCCTAGTGGATAATGGATTTCACAAAGGAAAGATAGATCGAACCCTATTCACCATCATCCATGGAGATGATATGCTATGGGTTCAGATCTACGTGGACGACATCATATTTGGGTCACCAAACCAGTCGCTTAGCGAGATGATTGGAGAGCTTATGAAGACCAAATATGAGATGTCAATGATTGGCTTGATGAGCTGCTTTCTAGGTCTTCAAGTGAAGCAGCAGGATGATGGCATCTTCATCAATCAAGCTAAGTATACTCGAGATACGCTTGTCAAGTTCGGTGTTCAGCATGCCAAAGCTGTGAAGATTCCAATGAACACGAACTGGAAGATGGAGCCAGACATAGATGGGAAGTCTGTGGATGTTACAGTCGGAGTCTGTGCTCGCTTCCAAAGTAATCCCAAGCACAGCCATCTTGAAGCTGCCAAGAGAATTCTTCGATATTTGAAGGGCACTGTCAATATGGGGCTGTGGTATCCAATTGAGGACAATTTGGAGCTCACTGGATATTCAGATGCTGACTATGGAGGGTGCCGAATTGATAGAAAATCAACTTCGGGCACTTGTCAATTCTTGGGAAGCAAGCTTAGCTCATGGTTCTCGAAGAAACAGACGAGTGTAGCCACTTCAACGACTGAAGCTAAATATATGGCCGCTGGAAGCTGCTGTTCTCAAATTCTATGGCTTCGTCAGTAGTTGAAGGACTACAATGTTGAAGCAAATGAAATTCCAATATTCTGCGACAACAACAGCGCAATCTGCATCTCTCAAAATCCAGTGCTTCACACCAGATGCAAGCACGTGGAAATCCGACATCACTTCATTCGTGATCATGTCGAGAAGAAGGATATCAAGCTCGAGAAAATCCATACCGATCTCCAGCGAGCAGATATCCTCACCAAGCCTCTAGCTGAGTCTCGTTTCAATCAGCTATGCATGGAGCTAGGGTTGCTAGACCCTGGTGAAGAGTGCTAGATCCAGGATGCACGAAGGAGTGGTCGCTAGTTTTTCGTAGCGTCACTCGCTTCGAATCTTCACCAACTCAAGTGAGTCACTTCAAAATTCCACTCGCTTGAAGAAATTGAAGTTAGGAGGAGAAAGGTGGAGTATTGGAGGAAGTTCCCTACCAACTTATAGGAATTGTTAAGCCATTGGTTAAGGGGGAACTATTGTTTGCTCTCGGAGCAAGCTACTTCCAAAGCGAGCAAAGAATGCTGCTATCTTTGAATTTTGCATCGCTTCAATTTGCCCTAGCTTGGGTCAAAGCGAGTCGATTGCAAGTTCATTCGGTAGCTTGTAGGAGGAAGCTTGAAGGTTTACCTTTTTCTACAAAAGGTTGCAGGGCTGGTGACATGCTTCTGCGTAAAATACGAGATTGTCTTGTCAGAGCATTCTCATTGTCATCCTGTCCATTTCTGCTCTGAGATAAGGACTTGTACTCATCCCCCATTCATCGTGAATAAGTACACTTACGTGATGCTCCCCTCTGGGTTGTAGTAAGCTTGTGTACTATATTCATTCTCTTCCCCATTCACTTCGATGGAGGATTCTCTAATTCGTAGAGGAAGATGAATGCCATGAAGATGAATGCAAAGAAGATGAAGTACTCTACAGGTGGCATCAACATGCTTCAAATGCATCCATCAACAAGTGGATTCAACAACTTGAAGTGCAAATCAAAAGAAGTCTTCAATAAGTGGTATCAATCTCCTACGAAGTGAGATTGACTGGTAAGCGTTTCAATTTTAAGTACACTAAGTGAGCCGAAGCGTGCTAGAAACCTTCACTTACTATGTGGAAAATATGAAATGAATCTGACACAAATACAAAGAGGAAAACATTCTTGTTTACCCTCGAAGTATATAAGTCAGAAACATTTTAAATTAAGCAAAGAAATTTCATTTCTTATTCCAGTCACTACACATGACGAAGCGAGTGCCACGTCACTCCGCAAGTCATCGCAAGTGAGTGCGGAACAGTCACGTGAAGCGAGTACTTCGCAAGCGAGTGAATGCCGAAGCGGCTACACTCGAAGCGAGCAGATACGAAGCGAAGCGTATGAGCTGTCAGCACTCGAGTGCAATATTTCACTTTTTACTTTAGCATTTAATGCAGCGGCGCGTAGAAAGAGAAATGACAGGCGCGTGGACGTCAAGCCGAGAAAAGCGGGAAAATCGCCCTCAATCCAGCCGTCGAATCTGAACCGTTTTTAAATCTCAACCGCTGGATTGACGCCTATTGGAGAGACGAATCAAAGGCTGCCACGTGGCAACGCCAAGTCAAGTTGGCGGTTCACTTTTCCTATGATGACGCCGGACACATCAGATCCATCACCGAGAGTCCGCCGCTTCCGCAAAGGATCTTCAAAGATATTACTGTCTTGCCCCTGCCTCGACAGCCGAACCCTAGTTCTATATATATGAAACGCCAAAGACCTGCAGAAAAATTCACAACTCTCAAAATTGCCATTCTCGTGCAAGATCTGCGCTCCTGCAACTCACGAGTCTCAAACCCCCCCAAAGCCTTAACCTTTTCTCAAAATCTCTACAAATTAACCATGGGAAAGAAGGAGAAGACCGAAACGATGGAGGATTTTCTGAAAACCCTTTTCGACAACATCAACGTAGAACCACACCTCGACGAGGACGTGGTAATGCAGAACGGGTTCTTCCGCAGGGCTGTGACCACGGCCGGCCTGTGGAAGTTCGTAACGACGAAGCCACAGCGGATTCTGGCCAAGGCTGTCACCGAGATTCTCTTGAATCTTAAAGAAGGAGAAGAATCGTCAACCTTCACTCATCCAGAGAGAGGAACGCCAGTGGAGATCGAGCTAAGCAGTATAGCCGGTGTGTTCGATCTGCCGATGGTCGGACCAGTTTCTCTGTTAGAACTTGGTATGTCAACCCAAGTGGAGTACGCCCGATTTGCCAAACGAAGAGGCGTGAATTTTGGAAATCCAAGTTGAGCAACATCAAGAACGACTTGAAGGCTCCGTTCAACTTGATCTGCGAGCTGTACACGAAGTCTGTACTCTGTGGAGTTGGTTCGCTGAGCCAATTTTCAGACACCAAGATCTACGCCACCTCTGTCATTGTTGATAGCTTGACAGGGACAAGCTTCAACTGGCACCGCTGGTTTATCAACCAGATACATGAAGTTGCGGAGGATTTCAAGTACGAACAGGGTAGTACCAGTGAAATCGTTCGCAAGGGAAAATTGAAGCTTTTCTCCAGAATCTCTTACGCTCTGGAGACACTGTTCGAAAACTTGAGGTGGACAGGCAAGAATGAGACAGCTCCATACAAGAGGAACACCCTCTACTTCGATTCGTGGAAAACATAGAAGCTCCCGATGGACAGGGATTGCATTGATGTAATAGTCCTCCCTTCCGCTCCAGTCGCTGAATCCTGTAGCAAGGCGGAAGAAGAAAGCCAAGCCCCTTCATCATCGAGGCGAGTATCGAGGATAGCGAGGTCAAAGCGACCACAGAGATTGAGAAGTGTTACAACCATTATCGAAACGAGCGAGGCTAAGGAGCAGCCGCTCGTGAAGGTAGCTGAAGAAGATCAACCCCAACCCTCACCGGAAAAAGAGCCACCCCAGCCTTCACCAACCAATATCCAAACCCCTCCTACCCAAATCCAAACCCAAACCCAGCCTCTACCGGAACCTCAAACGTCAACTACCGCCATTCCCACTACTCAAACACCATCCTCACCATAAGAATCAACCCACTCATCCTTTCAAATTCCCAACCTACCTTTTCTGGGCACGGACCTCACCGATGCCTACAAACTTTTCTCCGTCCCACTCAATCCTCAAACAGAAACCAACCAACCCGAAGCTACTGAAGCTTCCACCCCCAACTCACAGTCCTCATCAGCCGAAAGCGCCGATACTGCCCAAACAGCAAAAACAGCCGAAACCATCCCCTCTGCCATCCCTGGAACTCCCCAATCTCCGACAGAGGAAGAGAAGATCCTAGAACGATATGTTAAGGATCGAGAGCAAGCGGCCGAGATCATTCGTGATCGCTACCCTCCGTGAAGATGTCAGAGGACTTCTTCACCAGCGCTGTAGACTTCCTCATGTACATCACGTACAGAGGAACAAAGTACTACAAGATTTTCAACTTGCGCAGAGCAATGAAGGAGGAAGTGATCGAGGCCAAGGAGATAGAGGCTCTCACATTTGTCGGAGTTGATGGATTCCACACCTTCATCAACGAGGTCAACTACTGGGATGTGTTTGACGCAAGGGTAAAGAAGGAGTACCCTAATGCCCCCATCCCAGAACGCATGCCTTCACAGTCTGAACTCCAACTGATGAAGGAGCATGAAGCTGAAATAGGAGTGAAAGAGGCGGTGATCTCGAATCTGCAGAGTGAGATCACCTAGAAAGATGATGAGCTAACAACGAAGGTGTTGGAGGTCACGAATTTGCGTGAAGAGTTTGATAGGAGGAAGAAGGAACTCGAGGAGATAGTGGAAGAAAAAGCCAAGCTTGTGGAGGAGAAGGCAAGCTTGGTAGAGGAGAAATCAAAGCGGGTAGAGGAGTTGGAAAGAAGTACCCAAGATCTTCAACACTCCCTAGATGCTGAGAGGAGCAGGCTTAGGGAAGTGAACACGAAGATGGTGGAAGTGAGTGGAGAGTGAAGAAGTTAGAGGAGGAGTTGGAGAAAGTGAAGAGAGAGATAGAGACAAAGAAGGAGGAGAAGAGGAATATGAGGAGTAAGTACAGGGAAAACATCAACAAAGCGACTGGAAATGTTGAAAAGATGGAGAAGCAGATCTCCAACAATGAAGAAAAGATAAGGAAGCTGGAGAGCGAGCTGACGAGAGGTAAGCTGAAAACTCTCGGTCTTGAGAAGGAGATTGAAATCCTCAAAAGCAAGCTTGACGTAGCAAACGCTGAGTTAAAGAGCCGGAGGAAAGCAGGCCTCGATGTAGCTCTCAAACAGGCACAACTTGCTAACGATATTAAAAAGGCACAGAAGAAGGCAGAAGAGTTTGCTGTATGAATGGCTGGAGCTGCTCAAGTCTACGTGACTTTGAAGCAAAAGCAGAATATTGTTGCTACTGCTCAAGCGGAGCTGGAAGCATCACAACAATTCTTCAACCTCAAACTGTAGGAAGAGCGCAAGCTAATCCGTGCAGATATAGAAGCTGAACTGGATGCTCGGTTCAGAAATGTTGAGTCCTTGGAAAACCTGATGCGTTCAGTAAAGGAGAGAGAAGATCAATGCAAATATCTTCTTGAAGAAATTTCTTTAAAGACGGCAGAGCTCGTTCTCTCCCAGGAAAATGTATTTGCAGCACGGTCAGAAAGGATGCTTCATGATGTGCTAAGCAAGCTGACAGACATCCACCAATCCATCAGTGGAGCGGTGATTACAACCACCCCCGGCAGTCTTGATGATGCCAAAAAGGGGAAAAACTTGCAGAAATTCATTGAATCTGGAGATGTTGGAGGTGCGAGTACTGAAGGAAGAGCGATCGAAGCTAGTGGCTTGATCGCAGGGGGAACTGAAGTTGGAGGATCTGGAGAGGAGGAGATGGATGAAGAATCAAGGGCGAATCGTGCAAAGAAGGGCAAAACAAAGCTCACTGAGGAGGAGCTGATGAAGAAGCACGAAGAGCCCAGCAGGCCGATTGAGGAAAAAGTGCTCAGTGCTTCAATCGCACGTCATCCCCCTGTTATGGTGCTGACCAAGGAGGAAAGGCGGAAGCTAATGGAAAGGGATGAGGCTATAGCTCGGGATTTGGAACATCAATTTGATCTGAGAAAGCTAACTCCTGCAGGTGCTTCAGGTTCCAAAGCGCCCGCTTCAGCCGCAGCGCCCGCTTCGGCCTCCGTAGCTGCTTCATCACTTGCACTCACTTCAGCCAGTGTAGCTGCCGTTGTGATGCCGCCTCCACCACCTCCTGTTCAGAAAGCTCCCTTGAAGCGGTCGATGCCTGAAACCAAGGAAGACGATCCTGCTGCTAAGCGTCAAAAAATGCAGCAAGTGGTCAAAGAGAAGGCTAGTCGCTTCGAGAAGAGGCAAAAGAAAAAGGAAGGTAAGAAGAGGAGGAAGGAGAAGGATGAGGAAGTGAAGGAGAAAAGGCTGAGGAAATTGGATGAACGAATCGAGTCCCACTGGAATGAAGTGAGGCTCATCCAATCTGCCATCACGCGCAGTGCCTACATTCCTCACTTGCCTGAAGAGTCTGAAGCCGTCCATCTCCAAGCCTGGATGGATACTGGCAAAGTCACGCTAAAAGAAATGATAAATTCCGGTCGCTACCCGCCTGAAGAGCATGATTTCATTCGGAAGCGAATTAATGATATGCTTCCGAAGTGGAGTGGTGACGCCAGTACCCGATTCAACTCAATCATGAAGGAGTTGAAAAGCAGGACGGAAGAGGAGCTGGCTATGCGGAGAGATCATCATCCGGACTCTAGACAAATCGAGGATTTCATCCCAAGAGACCTCCTTGACACTTGGCTGATTCTAAAGGACAAGTTCATAAAGGCCTACTATTGGTGGAAGGTAGTGCCGTATCAAGACAAGTGCTCTCGGATGGAGGCTCTCAATAACTTCCTACATCAATACAACGAGAGGTTGCGCCGGAAGGTCTTTACGCTGGCAGAAGAAGCAAAACCCCTACCACTCATTGTCAAAGTTCCAGCTGTGAAAGAATTTCCCATGCCCCTTCTACAAGACATTCCCAACAGAAGGGTGATTGACGCAGAAGTGGATGAAGCTCTTAGATTGGAGATAAAGTGGAGTGAAAATCAATTCAACATCAGGACGATGGAGCCGAATGTCATGTCAGCTTACTTCATGAAAGAGGAGAAGAAAGAGGAAAAGAAGGATGAGGAGAAGGAGGAGGAGAGAGAGAAGATGGAAGAACCATGATGAAACGGCAGGAAACCTTTGAGTTTCAAGTTTCATATTTGTTTTGATGAACTGCTTGTTCATTTATCCAAATTTCAATTTCTGTCAAATTGTGTCATTTACTTGCTTTGTGAATGACTTTATCCTTTTGCTACAAACTCAATAAATCTAACCGAAAAAAAAGGGGGAAAGAAACTTAAAAGAAAAATTTACAAACGAAGCTGCAGAGGAAGCAGTCGCTTGAAGTTCTTTCCACGGTTAGATAGACTAGATTTCAATAATCTTGAGTCTTTGGGTTTTGGCATCATCCAAAAGGGGGAAATTGTTGGGAATTTTTAAGGACCAATTTGTTAAGGGGGAACTGCATGGGACATTTTACTAATGAAGTAATTTGTTTTGATTTGATCCCAAAACCCCAAGTGTTCTATTCCCAAGCGACCCTATTTGATGTAGAAATTAGGTTAGAAATTTTTCTAAGCCTACTCTGTTAGGATGGCTTTGTTTTGCTTAAATTTTAGACAGTAGAAAATTTCAAGTGAAGGCCACTCTCTAGAGTGTGTTTTTCAATTGAAGAAATCTGTCCAGCTGAAGTGAAGCCTAGCAAATCAAAGCGAAGCGAGCGCTACAGTGGAATCGAAGCGAGTCCAGCAAATCAAAGCGAAGCAAGCGCTACAGTGAAAAGCCGAAGCGAGTCAACGCGGGTCAACACTTACTAAAGCAGTCACTTCGGGAACTCACTTCCCAAGTACTCGCTACATAATGACCTTGAAGCGACTAAATTCGAAGCGGACGCTACAACTTCAAAGCGAAGCGAGCCATCACCTACCAGAAAGCGACAGCACAACTCCCGCCCATACTTTGAACTCCAGTCAACTGGAGATCTCCGCATTAATTTCGAGATCTCCACGTGTCGATCACGGAGAGGAGCAGAGGAGTTGACTGCCAGGCCGACAGGGCGCCGCTACAGTACTGGCTCGCTCCAGTTACTGTTAGTTTTGTAACTTAGCCGTTTTCGGCAGAGAGACAAACTGCGCTTCTGCAAAAGCATCTGCCTGCACAAAGTACTGTCGAGAGGAGGAGGGACAAAGCCACCAACCAAGCAACGTGAAGAAGAGAGAACTTTACTTGAGCATTCGAGCGCCCATAGCAAACAAACACTCCCAAGCCTTTGAGCAAATCTTCGAGTCTTTGTTTTCAAGTGTTCTCCGAGTTTCCAGTTCATTGGAACTCGTCTTCACAACCTTCACACTTAGAGTCTAAGCCCACTTCAAATATCCAAGCTTAGAAGGAGAGCTCTAGCCTACTTTGCATCTACTGTAAAGAGCTCTTCATAGTGTGTTCGTCAACCAAAAACCGTAAACTCTGTCTGTTAGGTTTTTTAGTCATCGTTAGGTTGTCTCGATCCAAGGCTCTACCTTCATCGATCGTAGAAGCCTCGATCATAGAGTTTAGATCCAAGCTTGCACCTACATCGTTTGTGTAAAGCTCGATCGAAGCTAGGCTGTAAGGAGAGCCCGTAATCTCCCTGTCTGTGTTTGACTGAAGCAAGTGAAGCTTCCAGTCTTGTCTAGGTTTGTGTAGTGAACCCGCAATCACTACGTCTGTCGTTGGATCCCGGCGAATGAAGCCCGATCTCGACCAGGTTTTTGAAGGACCCGTAACCTTCAAGTTCTTGAGTGAAGAGAACAGTAGCCGTCGTGCAACAAGTGGACATAGGAGCTTTATCTCCGAACCACTATAAATCTCTGTGTCGTATCTCTCTAAAACCTAAACTCTTTACTTTGTTTATTCATTGCACGCGCATCTAAACAAATGAACTTGGATTTTTAATAACTTAGGAAAAGATTTTAGCTCACCGAATTTCCGCATACACGAGTAAAGACTCCCTCTTGATCAAGTCCTTACTTCGGTCAAGCAGGCAAGCTACGTACTGTAGATCTAGCTTTAGCTAGGTCTTAAGTGTCAAGCGAGCTCTTTACTTGTCACTCTGAGTTAAAGGGAAAAAGTTGAAAAACTTGAAATACGTATTCACCCCCCCCCCCTCTACGTATTTCCCCTATTAACAAACCGGGACCAACATAGTGCATCTCATACACCATTCGGTTGTAGCTCTCCAAGTAGGCTCTCTAGTCCTCTTGTCTCTTCCTCTCCTCCTCTCGATATCACCTCTCATTCTCAAAATGAGTGTCGATAGCATCAAAACAGCCTCCAATATAAGTACGAAGATCGTCCACCTCCATCCTCAATGTTTGGATTTCTTCTCGGACTCCTCCCACTTGGGCCTCAACAAACTCTCTTCCATCCCAATGATAATTGTCCATTGCCTCCATCGTCTTTGTATGCCACTCGTGCATTGTAGAGAACTCTGGAACCCTCATGTGAAAACCGGGTTGTGGTACGTCCTCGTACCCTCCTTGTCCCTCCCCCCCTTGATCATATTCTTGCTCCTCTTGTTCATCTTCATGCTCTTCTTCAAATCATGGTGGTCTTCGGCTCGGCTCCGTCATCATCCTCATATGAAGATGAAGAATCATTTGAGCATTCTTCTCATGGAGCCTCCAAATATAACCATCTTCATGGGATAACATCCCTTGCCCTTGAAGCGCCACTCGATCGAGAAGGATGTCTCTAGAAACCGGATCTTTGGGTAGAGGCACTCGAAACTTGTGGCACATCGGTGCAATCCATGCCCCACACCCAATCTTTTGGTTCCCGTGGAGTAAGGCTTGGCTCTCAAAGTGCTCGGACAACCATAGGGCTGCATCTTGGTTGATGGAGTTGATACAAGATGTTGGGAATTGTTAAGAACGACATGTTAAGGGGGAACCTATAAGGGATATCTTAGTGTTTTGATTTGATCCCAAAACCCCAAAGCGTTCTGTTCCCAAGTGACCCATTTTGATGTAGATGATAGGTTAGAATTTTTCTAAGCCTACTCTGTTAGGATGGCTCTTTAATTTGCTTAGATTTTAGGATTCAAAATTTTAAGTGAAGATCACTCGCTTCAGTGTGTTTTTCGAAGCGAAGCAAGTCTAGCAAGCCGAAGTGAAGCGTGCCGAAGAATAGTGAAGCAAAGCAAGCGCTACAGTAGATTCAAAGCGAGTCTGCCAAAGCGAAGCGAAGCGAGCGCTACAGTTCAAAGCCAAAGCGAAGCGAAGCGAGCGCTACAGTTCAAAGCCAAAGCGAAGCGAAGCAAGCGCTACAGTGAAAAGTCAAAGCTAGTCAACTCTAGTCAGCAATTTCCAAAGCAGTCACTAGGGAACTTTATCTCCCGAAGCGGCTCACTACAGAATGACTACGAAGTGACTCAACTAAAGCAGACGCTACAACTTCAAAGCGAAGCGAGCCACTACCTACCAGAAAGCGACAGCGCGACTCCCGCCCATATTTTGAACTCCAGTCAACATGAGATCGTAGCATTAATTACAAGATCTCCACGTGTCGAAAGCGGAGTGGAGCGAAAGAGTTGACTGCCAGGCCGACAAAGGCGCCGCAACTGTACTGGCGCGCTCCAGTTACTGTTAACCTTGTAAGTTAGCCAATTTAGGCAAAATGCCAAAACTGGACGTCTGAAAAGGTGCCAGCCTGCACAAGTACTGTCGAGAGGAGGAGGGACAAGGCCACCAACCAAGCAACGGATCTCGGCCATCTCTACGCCTATAAATAGTGAAGGTTGAAGACGAAGAGAAGAAGAACACTACTTGAGCATTCGAGCGCATACAGCAAACAAACACTCCCAAGCCTTCGAGCAAATCTTCGAGTCTTTGTTTCCAAGGGTTCTCCGAGTTTCCAGTTCATCGGAACTCGTCTTCACAACCTTCACACTTAGAGTCTAAGCCCACTCCATATCCAAGCTTAGAAGAAGAGCTCTAGCCATCTTTGCACTTACTGTAAAGAGCTCTTCATAGTGTGTTCGTCAACCAAAAACCCTAAATCTGTCTGTTAGGTTTTTGAGTCGTCGTTAGGTTGTTTCGATCCAAGGCCCTTCTTTCACCGATTGAAGAAGCCTCGATCATAGAGTCTAGATCCAAGCTTGCACTTACATCGTTCGTGTATAGCTCGATCGAAGCTAGGCTGTAAGGAGAGCCCGTAATCTCCCTGTTTGTTCGACTGAAGCAAGTGAAGCTTCCAGTCTAGTTAGGTTTTTGGTGTGAACCCGGAATCACCCAGCGTCTGTCAGATCCAAGCGAGTGAAGCTCGATCTTGACCAGGCTTTTGAAGAGCCCGAAATCTTCAAGTTCTTGAGTGAAGAGAACGGTTGCCGTCGTGCAACAAAGTGGACGTAGGAGCGTTATCTCCGAACCACTATAATACTCTGTGTCGTATCTCTCTAACCCTAAACTCGTACTTATTTGATTATCCATTGCATATTGCATCTAAACAAACCTAATCTGGAAATTTTAAATACTTAGGAAAGATTTTTAGCTCACCAAATTCCGCATATACGAGTAAAGACTCCCTCTTGATCTAGTGCTCACTTCGGTCAAGAAGGCAAGCTACGTACTGTAGATCTAGCTTCAGCTAGGTCTTAAGTTTCAAGCGAGCTCTTTACTTGTTACTCTGAGTTAAGGGATTTGAAGTTGAAAAACTTCAAAATACGTATTCACCCCCCCCCCCCCCCTCTACGTATTTTCCTATTAACAAACCGGGACCAACACAAGACCAAAAGAGATGCATATCAACGGTTCCGAATGTCCCGGAATCACCTCTCCCCGTAATAGTGCTCGAAATGAGCCGGTGTAAGTACCTAAACATTGGGTTCCGAACCGTTGACGCCTTTGCTCTCCTAGGATCATAGTAGACAATCCTCTCTTTCTCCAAATAGACAATTGTCTTCCATAAGTTCTCCATGTCGGGAGTGTGATCCCCGCTAAAGTGCCCCTCTTTGTCTCCTCCAATTAGATCATTTAGCTCGTCCATTGTGAGAGTTCGTTAGGTGTTCCCCAACTGAAAACGTAGCATCGAAGGAGTTCCTCCGGACCTAAGCACCTCCACGGTTGAGAGAAACTCCACCGTCGGTCCATGGTAAGTTAAGAGGTTGACTTGAAAAACTCGAGTAAATCCGTCGTTTCCAATCAAAGTGACCACATCATCGGCTATGCCCATTCCCGAAATCGTCTCGTGGTCAAGGAATCTACAATGTTTGTGCTTCAAGCCCACCAAATGTGACCTTCTCCTTTTCGCCTCCGGGGTCTTAAGAGTGACATTGTACGCCTTTGGCTTATGATTCGTCAATAGAGCTTGAGTGGGTGGGGCTCGGCTTTGTGGTACCTCCTTTTGCTTCCTCTTTCCTTTGTTAGAGGTGGATGTTGATGCCACGTTCTTGCCCTTATCATGAACCATTATAGTACCTACAAAACAAGGTACTACTTCAAATTCTTTTTAAACCAACATCAATCAATCCCCATAACTTATTCAAGTCAATTCTCCCCTATTATACACCCATATTCAAGCATCAACAACACCAATACATCCAAACTTTCAATCCTCAATATACTCAACTTCTCATATAACCCATCAAATAAAAATTTGCTCCTATTCTATTTCATGCTCAAATTAAGCAAATTCAAGAACAAATACTCATAGGAAAGCTCAATTCATACTCAATTCATATAATTCTACCAAAATTCATTGAAAATTTCAATAGCACATGCAAAATTGAACATGAATATCATCAAAGGAATCATCATAGAACACAATTATCAACATAAATTCAACAAAGCATGCTTTCTATAATAATTATCAAATTTCTCCTTACAATTCCAACATGCAATTTAACCATAAAAAATCAAAATTAATCGGTTAATATGCTCCCAATTGCATAGAGAATGTAAATATATGAGAATTGGAGGAAGAAAGTTTATACCTTTGATGGAATTGAAGAGATAATTGAGAAGAAACTTGTACTCTTGGAGAGAAAATAGTACTTATGTGTGCTAGTGTGTGTTGTTGTTGTTGTTGTGTGTGTGTGTTAAATAAGAAAAAATTGACCTGGAATTGAAGGGGAATTTGCGTTTTTGCACAACGGCTCGACCGACCCACGTATGTGCTCGGTAGAGCGCCTAGTCACGCGCACCTACTGCTCGATTTTTAACAAATGGCTCGACCGGCGGCTAGGTCGCGCGCCCGGTCGAGCAAAACCTGGGAACAAAATTAATTTCAGCTCAACTAGCGGCTCGGTCGTGCGCCCAGTCGAGCAGGACCTACTGCATAAGCTCGCTCAATTAGCTCTACCCGTGGCTCGACCGAGCGCTGGGTTGAGCGGAACCTGGACACAATTTGATTTATTTGCTCGACCGGCTGCTCAGTCGCGTGCCCGGTTGAGCAGGACCTTTTGCATCTTCGACTCGACCACATGCTCGATCGAATCGGTCGAGCCGTGGGTCGAGTCGGCCTATTTGCACTCGAAAAATTCACAACACATTAATAGCACTCGCTTTTACAAACTCGAACCTAATATGTGCAATTTCTCTACTAAGGGGTTCGACTCAAAAATACGAAAAACAAATCTACGACACTAAAATACTAAAATTAAAATAAATTGGAAAACGGGACATGAATACTGGGTTACCTCCCAACAAGTGCTACGTTTAACGTCTTTAGCCCGACGGTACCTCGTTTCTAGGTCGGATCCTCAAGATTGATCGTCCATTTTTTTTGGAAAAGGGGTATCGGCTTAAATAGTGCTTGAGTTGATGTCCATTCACCACGAAGTTTTCACCGTCGTTCTTCATCACTTCGAAAGCTCCATTCTTCAAATCCTTATAGATAACGAACGGCCCGGACCACTTGCTTTGCAATTTTCCTGGAATTAATAAAGACGATATATACAAGAACATCATCACCAATTTTAAACTTACGCTTTCGAATGCTCAAGTTGTGGAATTTCGCAGCTCGTTCTTTGTAAATCCTCGAATTCTTGAATGCTTCGTTTCTCCATTCATTGAGCTCTAGCAAATCTTCACACCTTTGACCCATGGCTTCCTTGAATTCGAAGTTGATCCTCCTCGTCGCCCAATAAGCTTTGTGCTCCAACTCCATTGGTAAATGGCAAGATTTGCCAAATAGTAATTGATATGGAGACCTCCTAATTGGTGTCTTGAAGGCCGTCCTATAGGCCCAAAGTGCGTCGTCCAAGTACTTTGCCCACTCTTTCTTGTTGGTAACGGTCTTCTCCAAGATTTGCTTGATCTCTCGATTGGCTAACTCAGCTTGACTATTGGCTTGAGGGTGGTAGGGCGTCATAACATTGTGCTTGACTCCATATTTAGCAAGAAGCGATTCCCAACCAACGATTGTTGAAGTGGCTCCCCCCATCACTAAGAAAAGCTCTCGGAGTTCCATACCGAGACAAGATATTCCGTTGGAGGAATTTGATCACCACTTTTGAATCGTTGGTGGTTGTGGGAATGGCTTCAACCCACCTAGAGACGTACTCCACCGCAAGTAGAATGTAAGAGAAGCCTTGAGACTTGGAAAAGGGACCATGAAGTCGATTCCCCATACATCAAAAAACTCCACCTCCATGATAGTGCGTTGTGGCATCTCGTCTGTCTTCGATATGTTCCCCATCCTTTGGCATCGATCACATGTCTTGATGTAAGCATAGCAATCCTTGTAGATCGATGGCCAATAAAATCCACTATGGAAAATCTTGAGGGCGATGCGATTTGCAACGAAATGTCCCCCATTCGGAGCGCTATGGCAATCTTCGATGATCTTCTTCCACTCCGTTTGTCGAACACACCTCCGAATAATTTCGTCGGTGCACCTCCGGTACAAGTAAGGATCCTCCCAATAATAGAACTTGCAAACATGGAGGAACTTCTTCTTTTGGTGAGACGAGAGGACTTTGGGGACATGTTGGATTGCAAAATAATTCACAATGTCGGCAACCAAGGGGTATACATATCTATCTAACAAATTTGCTCGTCGCGAAAGCTATCCTTGATGACGATTCTCGAATCTTCTCCTTCCACCGGCTGCTCAAGTCTGGAGAGATGATCGGCCACCACATTCTCGCATCGCTTCCTATCCTTTATCTCCATATCGAACTCTTGAAGAAGTAAAATCCAACGAACTAACCTCGGCTTTGAGTCATTCTTGGTGAATAGGTAGCGAATAGCGGCATGATCGGTGTGCACAATCGTGTGAGATCCCACCAAATAAGGTCTAAACTTGTCGAAAGCATATACCACCGCAAGTAACTCATTCTCCGTGGTGGTGTAGTTCCTTTGGGCCGAGTCCAACGTCTTGCTAGCATAATAGATAACTCGAAAGAGCTTCTCCCTTTTCCACCCCAAAACCGCTCCTATCGCCCAATCACTTGCATCGCACATAAGCTCGAACGGGGGACACCAATCCGGTGAAACTAAGACGGGAGTAGACATAAGCGCCTTCTTCAACTTCTCGAAGGATTCCAAGAAATCTCCATCGAACACGAACTTGACGTCCTTCTCGAGCAATCCACATAGCGGCTTCGTAATCTTTGAGAAATCCTTAATGATCTTCTATAGAAGCCGGCATGTCCCAAGAAACTCCTCACCGATTTGACATTGGTAGATGGTGGCAACTTCTCGATGGCTACAACTTTGGCAAATCTTCGAGTCTTTGTTTCCAAGTGTTCTCCGAGTTTCCAGTTCATCGGAACTCGTCTTCACAACCTTCACACTTAGAGTCTAAGCCCACTCCATATCCAAGCTTAGAAGAAGAGCTCTAGCCATCTTTGCACTTACTGTAAAGAGCTCTTCATAGTGTGTTCGTCAACCAAAAACCCTAAATCTGTCTGTTAGGTTTTTGAGTCGTCGTTAGGTTGTTTCGATCCAAGGCCCTTCTTTCACCGATTGAAGAAGCCTCGATCATAGAGTCTAGATCCAAGCTTGCACTTACATCGTTCGTGTAAAGCTTGATCGAAGCTAAGCTGTAAGGAGAGCCCGTAATCTCCCTGTTTGTTCGACTGAAGCAAGTGAAGCTTCCAGTCTAGTTAGGTTTTTGGTGTGAACCCGGAATCACCCAGCGTCTGTCAGATCCAAGCGAGTGAAGCTCGATCTTGACCAGGCTTTTGAAGAGCCCGAAATCTTCAAGTTCTTGAGTGAAGAGAACGGTTGCCGTCGTGCAACAAAGTGGACGTAGGAGCGTTATCTCCGAACCACTATAATACTCTGTGTCGTATCTCTCTAACCCTAAACTCTTACTTATTTGATTATCCATTGCATATTGCATCTAAACAAACCTAATCTGGAAATTTTAAATACTTAGGAAAGATTTTTAGCTCACCAAATTCCGCATATACGAGTAAAGACTCCCTCTTGATCTAGTGCTCACTTCGGTCAAGAAGGCAAGCTACGTACTGTAGATCTAGCTTCAGCTAGGTCTTAAGTTTCAAGCGAGCTCTTTACTTGTTACTCTGAGTTAAGGGATTTGAAGTTGAAAAACTTCAAAATACGTATTCACCCCCCCCCCCCCTCTACGTATTTTCCTATTAACAAACCGGGACCAAAAGTGGTATCAGAGCAGCGGTTCTTTCGAGCCTCTGCTTTGCATACCTGAAGCGAGCCCCCACCCGCTTCACGTTGTCTCACTGAACCGGATCCTATTTTCCTAAGTGCATCAAAACCTCACTCACGCATATTACATTTATTGCTGATAGTTTGCTATGTCTACATACAACGCATCAAATCTTCCATAGTTCTCGATCGAAGGATACGAGACATGGAGTTTCCGAGTCGAGAGCTTCCTATGCTCCATCCACGACCGGATGTGGGAAGTCATAGAGGACGGACCAATTGAAATCAAGAAAGCCATATCTGTGAACGTCCCAGCTACTGAAGGACGCGAAGCTCATGTTCGAACGTACGTAGAAAAGGACAAAGATGAGTACACTCCGAATGACTTCAAAGTTGCCAACCTCGACAAGATTGCACGCCACACGATGCAGAGCACTGTGTCGGACGCCTATCTACCACGGATAAGGAAGTGCACAACGGCGAAAGAAATGTGGGAAACCCTAGCCCTCATTTCTCAAGGCACAGACAAAATCAAAGAAAACAAACTTGTCGTTCAGATGCGGGAGTTTGAGAGTCTGATAATGAAGCCAGGAGAGACCATCGACACCTTCGAGCTGAGAGTTACAAACATCATTGCAACTCTCAACTCACTTGGGAAGGAACTCACAGATAAGGAAGTCAACCTGAAGATTGTCCGAGCTCTCACAAGGAAGTGGCAGACAATGAAAGAACTGTATCTAGCTACCAAGGATCTTTCAAAGCTCACACCGGAGATTCTGTTCTCCGAACTCAAAGCTCATGAATTCGATCTGAATCGAATGAATCTCGACGAAGAGGACGAAGCTCCCACGACATCAAAAGGTGTAGCGTTCAAAGATGCTGAATGGCCAAGCGACAAGTCGCTAGCCAAAATGACGAGGGAAGAGCTGGAGGAACATATTGCGTTCTTATCCAAGAACTTCAACAAGATGAACTCTCGAGTGGGCAAATACAAAAGATTCTACAAGCAATACAAAGGAAGGAACACTGATGCTCGAGAAGGAAAAGGGAAGAGAGAAGAGACGACCAAGCCGATCTCTAGGGACATGATGGAAGTTGAATGCTACCACTGCCACAAGATGGGCCACTACAAATCCGATTGCCCAAAGCTAAGTGCAAAGGAGCGAGAGGAACTGAAAGCAAAGAGGGATGCTCCGAGGCGAGCGCTCGTAGTGAGTGAAGTGTCGGTCGCTTCAACTGAAGATCCAGCTAGCGACTTCGATGCATTCACTGATCCCAACTCCAGTGAGGGTGAGGATCTTGGACTCATGGCGCTCACCGACGAAGAAACTGGAGAGGTATTTATCTATCCCTCACCTAGTTCAATTACACTCGCACACACTCACCAAGGGGAAGCTAATTCCTCAACATGGAGTGAGCTGCTTGACAAGCACAATAAATTGTCAAGTGACCACGAAATGTTTAAGCAAGCTATGTCTCAAAGCGAGAAGGAGAACCGAAAGCTAGCCACTGACCTTGACCAAGTCAAACTTAATCTAAGGGCTATGACTAGTAAGTTCGAGGATCTCTTCGCTAGACATCAAAACTTGCAAGGAAGGTATGAAACCCAATCCGCGCTAGTTGCCAATTTGAACAAAGCCTCATATGCTAGGCAGGCACTAGAGAGCTCACTTCTACCTTTTGGTAGAAAGGGAGGACTCGGATATGAGGGTGGACCTTCCAAGCCGACTGTCTTTGTTGGTGCCTCTCACACAACACCATCAGTCACTTTGGAAATGCCCACTGCATCCAAAGCGACCACCAACAAAGATAAAGGCAAAGTGGTTGAGAACCCTAAAAGGAAGCCAGTGAAGATGTCTATATCTTCAAGGGTGGAACTAAGGGCAAGCAAAATTCAACATTCCCTAGCACTCAAACTGCTAAAACTTACCAATCAAAGGGTAATGGGAAAAATGTGGAAGCTTCTAAGTCTCAAGCCAAGACACGAGAGACAAAGGATCTTCCTTTCAAGAAAAGGAGTAATATCTATGTGTCACGTTATCCGGATTGGAGATGGTCCAACCGGACTAACGTTGAGGGGGAAGAATTCGAAGCACCAAGATGGCCGCTTCGAACTCCCAAGGTAACTCAAGCGAGTCGGGGTCAAAACCCTAGTTGGACCGCTTCGAGAAAACCTAGCGAGCCGCTTCGACAGACTGTAAAACCTAAGTCAGTCTCTAAGCCCGTAGCTAATCCGAAGCGAGTCGCTTCAGGATACAAGCCAAAGGATAAGAGCATAGGTAGGACTGAAGCGAGCCGCTACCCCTTTTGCACACACTGTTGCACGTGTGAAGCTGCTTCAAAGCAGAACACCAAGGTTTCAAAGGTCGAGAAGCCCAAGACACAAGCTTCATCTCAAAAGAGAGTGAAGCAAGTGTGGGTACCCAAGGGAACTAACCTGCAAGGACCCAAACTGATTTGGGTACCAAAATTTGTCTAATTGCAGGTGAGCGCCGTGGATCCCATGCCAAGTGAGGGTCAACAAATCTGGTACTTGGACAGTGGATGTTCAAGACACATGACCGGCATGAAAGCTCTACTTCACGACTACAAGGAGAAGAAGGGTCCACACGTCACTTTTGGTGATAACTCTCGAGGAAGCACCAAAGGATACGGCGCACTGAAAGTCGGAAAGCTCACAATTGAAGAAGTCTCCTACGTGGAAGGACTTAAGCACAACTTGTTATCCATTTCACAATTCTGTGACAAGGGATACAAGGTGGAATTCATTTCCAATAAGTGCATAGTGAAGAGCAACCTCACATCCCAGATTGTGCTAACTGGAGTCAGACAAAGGAACGTCTATATAGCACAATGGGATAGCTGCAAAGAGGAGACGTGCTTAGTAGCAAGGAGTGCTACAGAAATAGGATGGCTATGGCACAGACGCTTGAACCATCTCAACTTCAAAGCCATCAATCGCTTAGCTCGAAAGGGTTTGGTGCAAGGCATACCGAATGAAGTCTTCATCAAAGACCATCCATGCTCACCATGCCAACGAGGGAAGCAGACGAAGAAGCACTTCGCCAGTCTCGAAGAAGCTTCATCAAAGCGAGTGCTCGAGCTGCTTCACATGGATCTGTTTGGTCCAGTTACTCCAGTTAGTGTGAATGGAAGAAAGTACACTCCAGTTGTAGTCGACGACTTCTATCGCTACACTTGGGTTGTATTTCTCTTCAGTAAGAAGGAGACACTGACCAAGCTACCACAACTACTCAAGCGATTGGCTGTGGAGAAGAATCAAGCAATTGTGACCATTCGCTCCGACAAAGGCACAGAATTCTTAAATTCTACCATTGAAGCTTACTGCACGGAGCATGGCATAGCACATCAGACATCCTCAGCACGCACATCTCAGCAGAATGGAGTTGCTGAAAGAAGAAATCGAATCATCAAAGAAGCCGTTCGAACCATGATTGCAGACTCGAGCTTCCGATGAAGTACTGGGCTGAAGCTGCCAATACAGCATGCTACACGCAGAATAGAATGCTTCTCTGCAAACGGCACGACAAAATACCATACGAAATATGGACAGGGAGAATCCCTAACATATCTTACTTTCATATTTTTGGCTGTAGGGTCTTCATCCATGACAATGGGAAGTCACAGTTGAAAGCCTTTGAAAGCAAAGTTGATGAAGGAATATTTTTAGGATATTCTACATCAAGCAAAGCTTATAGGGTGTTCAACTGTAAAACCCTAATTGTGGAGGAATCACCCCGTGTTGTATTTGATGAGTCTTCTTTAAGTCTTCCACAGGAACAGGCTAACGCGAATGAGAAGAATCCAAGCAAGGAACCCTAAACTCACTCACCTGGGACATGCTCGAAGAAGATGATGAGATCAAAGATTCAAGCGAGTAAAATCCCAAAGGAGAAGGTGAAGCTGCCCAAAAGATTCCAGAAGCGAGTGCTGGCCAAGCACCCAATCCAGTCGCTTCAGATGGTGAAGCGAGTGACCAGGAAGAAGATGGAGATGAAGTTGGTCGATCCAAGCGTGCATGGCTCAAGGATCACTCACCAAGTCAAATCATTGGAGATCCATCCAAGGGTGTAGTGACCAGGAGTCAAGTGTTTGGAGAAAGTGCCATGTTCAGTTGCTTTCTCTCAAACATCGAGCCGTCATGTGTGGAAGAAGCCCTGGCCGATTCAAATTGGGTGATTGCCATGCAAGAAGAGCTGAACCAGTTCACCAGAAACGACGTATGGTATCTCGTGGATCGTCCCAAATTTCAGCATGTAATTGGCACCAAATGGGTGTTCAAGAACAAGACGGACGAGGACCACAACGTTGTGAGGAACAAGGCGCGTCTCGTTGCTAAAGGCTACTGCCAAGAGGAAGGAATCGACTTTGATGAGACCTTCGCTCCTGTGGCACGGCTTGAAGCGATTCGACTATTTCTGGCCTATGCAGCGGCCAAGAAATTCAAAGTGTATCAAATGGATGTGAAGAGCACGTTCCTCAACGGTGAATTGAAGGAAGAAGTGTATGTGGAGCAGCCATCGGGTTTCGAGCAGGGAGATAAAGTGTATCGCTTGAAGAAAGCCTTGTATGGGTTGAAGCAAGCTCCCAGAGCTTGGTATGATACACTATCCCAATTCCTAGTGGATAATGGATTCCACAAAGGGAAGATAGATCGGACTCTTTTCACTATAAACCATGGAGAAGATATGCTTTGGGTCCAGATCTATGTGGATGACATCATATTTGGGTCACCAAACCAGTCGCTTAGCGAGATGTTTGGAGAGCTGATGAAGACCAAATATGAAATGTCGATGATTGGCTTGATGAGCTGCTTTCTAGGTCTTCAAGTAAAGCAGCAGGATAATGGAATCTTCATCAACCAAGCCAAATACACTATGCTTGCCAAGTTTGGTGTTCAACATGCTAAAGCGGTGAAGATCCCTATGAATACCAACTGGAAGATGGAGCCAGACGAAGGAGGAAAATCTGTAGATCCTACAGATTATCGTGCCCTAATTGGGTCACTACTCTATCTCACTGCAAGCAGGCCAGATATTGCTTTTGCAGTCGGAGTCTGCGCTCGCTTCCAAAGTAACCCCAAGCACAGCCATCTCGAAGCTGCCAAAAGAATTCTTCGATATTTGAAGGGCACTGTCAATATGGGGCTGTGGTATCCAGCGGAGGACAATTTGGAGCTCACTGGATATTCAGATGCTGACTATGGAGGGTGCAGAGTTGATAGGAAATCAACGTCAGGCACGTGTCAGTTCTTGGGAAGCAAGCTGATCTCGTGGTTCTCAAAGAAGCAAACAAGCGTAGCCACTTCAACAACTAAAGCTGAATATATGGCCGCTGGAAGCTGCTGTTCTCAAATCCTATGGCTTCGTCAGCAGTTGAAGGACTACAAGGTTAAAGCGAATGAAATTCCGATCTTCTGCGACAACAACAGTGCAATATGTATATCGCAGAATCCAGTGCTTCACACCAGATGCAAGCACGTGGAAATTCGACATCACTTCATTTGTGATCATGTCGAGAAGAAGGATGTCAAGCTCGAGAAAATTCATACTGATCTCCAGCGAGCAGATATCCTCACCAAGCCTCTAGCTGAGTCTCATTTCAATCAGCTATGCATGGATTAGGGTTATTAGACCCTGGTGAAGAATGCTAGATCCAGGATGCACGAAGGAGTGGTCGCTAGGTTCTCGTAGCGTCACTCGCTTCGGATCTTCACCAACTCAAGCGAGTCACTTCAAGATCTCACTCGCTTGAAGAAATTGAAGTTAGGTGGAGAAAGGTGGAGTATTGGAAGAAGTTCCTTGCCAACTTACAGGAATTGTTAAGTATTTGGTTAAGGGGGAACTAATGCTTACTCTCGAAGCAAGCTACTTCCAAAGCGAGCAAAGATGCTACTATCTTGAACTTTGCATCACTTCAATTTGCCCTAGATTGGGTCAAAGCGAGTCGATTGCAAGAGGAAGCTTGAAGGTTTACCTTTTTCTACAAAAGGTTGCAGGGCTGGTGACATGCTTCTGCGTAAAATACGAGATTGTCTTGTCAGAGCATTCTCGTTGTCATCCTGTCCATTTCTGCTCTGAGATAAGGACTTGTACTCATCCCCCATTCGTCGTGAATATGTACACTTACGTGAAGCTCCCCTTCGGGTTGTAGTAAGCTTGTGTACTATATTCATTTCCTCCCTCATTCACTTTGATGGAGGACTCTCTAATTCATAGAGGAAGATGAATGCCAAGAAGATGAAGTTCTCTACAGGTGGTATCAACAAGCATCAAAGCAATATCAACAAGTGGACTCATCAAGTGCTATCCATTTCAACAGCAAAATGGAGTCTCCAACAAGTGGTATCAATCTCCTACTAAGTGAGATTGACTGGTAAGCATTTCAATTTTAAGTACACTAAGTGAGCCGAAGCGTGCTAGAAACCTTCACTCACTATGTGGAAAATATGAAATGAATCTGACACAAATACAAAGAGAAAACACTCTTGTTTATCCTCGAAGTATGTAAGTCAGAAACATTTTAAATTAAGCAAAGAAATTCAATTTCTTATTCCAGTCGTTTCAGATGACCAAGCGAGTGCTACGTCACTCAAAGCAAGCCATCGCAAGCGAGTACGGGACAGTCACTCAAGCGAGTGCCTCTCAAATGAGTTAAGGCCTAGCGGCCCAACTCGAAGCGAGCGGGCACGAAGCGAGTATGAGCTGTCTGCACTCGAGTGCCTATTTCACTTTCTGCCAAGCATTTAATGCAGGTTCACGTACGGCGAAAATATCGGGCGCGTGGTTCTCACTTTGAATTCGAAGCGGGAAAAGGCGGAGAAGATCCAGTCGTCGAATCTCAACAGCCCCCAATCTGTAGCCGTTGGATTAGCGCCGTATAAGACAACCCAATCACTGCAGGCCTCGTGGAGACGCCGAGCAAGTGGCGGTTCACTTTTACTGTGGTGATGCCGGACACATCAGATCCATCACCGCACGTCCGCCGCCTACCTACAGGACTCTCTTGCAAAGGGCAAAATTAAGCTCACGGAGGAGGAGTTGATGAAAAAGCCCGAAGAGCCCAGCAGGCCGCTTCAAGATAAAGTGCTAAGTGCTTCAATTGCACGGCATCCTCCGGTGACTGTGATAACAAAGGAGGAAAGGCGGAAGCAGGTGGAGCAGGATGCTGCCATGGCATGGGAGATGGAGCGCATGTTTAAACTAACAAAACAATCTGTTGCTGCAGGTGCTTCATCTAGTTCCCAAGCGGCCGCTTCACCCAAAGCGCCCGCTTCAGTCGCCGCGTCAGCTTCGTCAGCCGCACTCACTTCGACTACTACTGCACTCACTTCATCAGCAGTCGTCCCCTCAAGTGCTGCTACAAAGAGAGACATGCCACCTCCCCCTCTACCAAAACTTCCTTTGAAGCGAACTGCTCCGGAGGCAAAAGAAGATGACCCCGCGGCCAAGCGCCAAAAGGTCAAGCAAGCAGTTGCTTCTAGGGCAGAGAAGGAGGAAAGAAAGAGGAAGGAAAGAGAAGAAGGGAGAAATGAAGGCGAGAGGAAGAGGAGGATAAATGCCAGGCGACTCCAAGTAATTGACGCACGGATCGAGGAACACTTCAGTGAAGTGATACTCATCCAGTCTTCTTTAGTGCGCAGTGCCTTCATTCCTTTCGTGCCAGATGAGTCCGAAGCATGCAAAGCACAAGCCATATCTGATGCATGTGACATGACGACAAAGGAAATGGTTGAGTCGGGACGCTACCCTCGCACAGATGAACAAGACTATATTCGCAAACGACTCAATGAGAAACGTCCATCGTGGAACAGCGAGTCGGGAGCAAAATTCAAGAAGGTCATGGCTCAACTATCAGGCAGGTCAGAAGAGGAGTTGGCCAAGCGGAGGGATGAGCACCCGGACGCAAGGGAAATCGAGGACTTTATTCCGAGAGATCTGCGCGAGTTGTGGCTATACTACAAGGACTTGTTCATCAAAGCCTACTATTACTAGGAGGTAGTGCCGCTGCAGGATCAATGTTCTCGGATAAGTGCCCTCAACAACTTTCTCGCCACCTATGACGACAGACTGCGACGAAAAATCTTTACCATGGCTGAACAAGCTCAACCCAAGCCAATTGTCGTCAAGGTACCAGCAATAAGGACTTCCCCATGCCTTATCATCCAGGAACGGACGTTCCTAACAGAGGAGTCACTGATGAGGAGGTGGATGAAGCTTTCAAGCTGGAGAGTGCATGGAGAAGGCCGAGCATTCACACCGTAAACACTATGGAATTGAGAGTTCTATCAGCCTATGCTCTTGATATTGCTGATGAAGGAGAGAAGAAGGAAGAGGAGAAGGAGGAGAAGGATGAAGCTGCAGGAAATCTTTGAATTTCAAGCTTCATATTTTGTGAACTGATGTTCATTTATCTCATTTCAATTTCTGTCTCTTCTGTGTCATTTACTCGCTTTGTGAATGACTTTACATTTTGCTACAAACTCAAACATCTTAACCGAAAAAAAAAAAAAAAAAGAAAGAAAAGGAACTTAAAAGAAAAACGAAACTGCAAAGGAAGCAGTCGCTTGAAGTTCCCTTCACGGTTAGATAGACTAGATTTATTTTTTATCTAAGTCTGATGGGTTTTGGCATCATCAAAAGGGGGAAAATTGTGGGGAATTGGGAATTGTTAAGAACGACATGTTAAGAACCTATAAGTGTTTTGATTTGATCCCAAAACCCCAAAGCGTTCTGTTCCCAAGCGACCCATTTTGATGTAGATGATAGGTTAGAATTTTTATAAGCCTACTCTGTTAGGATGGTTCTTTAATTTGCTTAGATTTTAGGCTTCAAAATTTCAAGTGAAGATCACTCGCTTCAGTGTGTTTTTCGAAGCGAAGCAAGTCTAGCAAGCCGAAGTGAAGCGTGCCGAAGAATAGTGAAGCAAAGCAAGTGCTACAGTAGATTCAAAGCGAGTCTGCCAAAGCGAAGCGAAGCGAGCGCTATAGTTCAAAGCCAAAGCGAAGCGAAGCGAGCGCTACAGTTCAAAGCCAAAGCGAAGCGAAGCAAGTGAAAAGTCAAAGCTAGTCAACTCTAGTCAGCAATTTCCAAAGCAGTCACTAGGGAACTTTATCTCCCGAAGCGGCTCACTACAGAAAGACTACGAAGTGACTCAACTAAAGCAGACGCTACAACTTCAAAGCGAAGCGAGCCACTACCTACCAGAAAGCGACAGCGCGACTCCCGCCCATATTTTGAACTCCAGTCAACAGGAGATCGTAGCATTAATTACAAGATCTCCACGTGTCGAAAGCGGAGTGGAGCGGAAGAGTTGACTGCCAGGCCGACAAAGGCGCCGCAACAGTACTGGCTCGCTCCAGTTACTGTTAACCTTGTAAGTTAGCCAATTTTGGCAAAATGCCAAAACTGGACGTCTGAAAAGGTGCCAGCCTGCACAAGTACTGTCGAGAGGAGGAGGGACAAGGCCACAAACCAAGCAACGGATCTTGGCCATCTCTCAGCCTATAAATAGTGAAGGTTGAAGACGAAGAGAAGAAGAACACTACTTGAGCATTCGAGCGCATACAGCAAACAAACACTCCCAAGCCTTCGAGCAAATCTTCGAGTCTTTGTTTCCAAGTGTTCTCCGAGTTTCCAGTTCATCGGAACTCGTCTTCACAACCTTCACACTTAGAGTCTAAGCCCACTCCATATCCAAGCTTAGAAGAAGAGCTCTAGCCATCTTTGCACTTACTGTAAAGAGCTCTTCATAGTGTGTTCGTCAACCAAAAACCCTAAATCTGTCTGTTAGGTTTTTGAGTCGTCGTTAGGTTGTTTCAATCCAAGGCCCTTCTTTCACCGATTGAAGAAGCCTCGATCATAGAGTCTAGATCCAAGCTTGCACTTACATCGTTCGTTTATAGCTCGATCGAAGCTAGGCTGTAAGGAGAGCCCGTAATCTCCCTGTTTGTTCGACTGAAGCAAGTGAAGCTTCCAGTCTAGTTAGGTTTTTGGTGTGAACCCGGAATCACCCAGCGTCTGTCAGATCCAAGCGAGTGAAGCTCGATCTTGACCAGGCTTTTGAAGAGCCCGAAATCTTCAAGTTCTTGAGTGAAGAGAACGGTTGCCGTCGTGCAACAAAGTGGACGTAGGAGCGTTATCTCCGAACCACTATAATACTCTGTGTCGTATCTCTCTAACCCTAAACTCTTACTTATTTGATTATCCATTGCATATTGCATCTAAACAAACCTAATCTGGAAATTTTAAATACTTAGGAAAGATTTTTAGCTCACCAAATTCCGCATATACGAGTAAAGACTCCCTCTTGATCTAGTGCTCACTTCGGTCAAGAAGGCAAGCTACGTACTGTAGATCTAGCTTCAGCTAGGTCTTAAGTTTCAAGCGAGCTCTTTACTTGTTACTCTGAGTTAAGGGATTTGAAGTTGAAAAACTTCAAAATACGTATTCACCCCCCCTCTACGTATTTTCCTATTAACAAACCGGGACCAACACAAGACCAAAAGAGATGCATATCAACGGTTCCGAATGTCCCGGAATCACCTCTCCCCGTAATAGTGCTCGAAATGAGCCGGTGTAAGTACCTAAACATTGGGTTCCGAACCGTTGACGTCTTTGCTCTCCTAGGATCATAGTAGACAATCCTCTCTTTCTCCAAATAGACAATTGTCTTCCATAAGTTCTCCATGTCGGGAGTGTGATCCCCGCTAAAGTGCCCCTCTTTGTCTTCTCCAATTAGATCATTTAGCTCATCCATTGTGAGAGTTCGTTAGGTGTTCCCCAACTGAAAACGTAGCATCGAAGGAGTTCCTCCGGACCTAAGCACCTCCACGGTTGAGAGAAACTCCACCGTCGGTCCATGGTAAGTTAAGGGGTTGACTTAAAAAACTCGAGTAAATCCGTCGTTTCCCATCAAAGTGACCACATCATCGGCTATGCCCATTCCCGAAATCGTCTCGTGGTCAAGGAATCTACAATGTGCTTCAAGCCCACCAAATGTGACCATCTCCTTTTCGCCTCCGGGGTCTTAAGAGTGACATTGTACGCCTTTGGCTTATGATTCGTCAATAGAGCTTGAGTGGGTGGGGCTCGGCTTTGTGGTACCTCCTTTTGCTTCCTCTTTCCTTTGTTAGAGGTGGATGTTGATGCCACGTTCTTGCCCTTATCATGACCCATTATAGTACCTACAAAACAAGGTACTACTTCAAATTCTTTTTAAACCAACATCAATCAATCCCCATAACTTATTCAAGTCAATTCTCTCCTATTATACACCCATATTCAAGCATCAACAACACCAATACATCCAAACTTTCAATCCTCAATATACTCAACTTCTCATATAACCCATCAAATAAAAATTTGCTCCTATTCTATTTCATGCTCAAATTAAGCAAATTCAAGAACAAATACTCATAGGAAAGCTCAATTCATACTCAATTCATATAATTCTACCAAAATTCATTGAAAATTTCAATAGCACAAGCAAAATTGAACATGCATATCATCAAAGGAATCATCATAGAACACAATTATCAACATAAATTCAACAAAGCATGCTTTCTATAATAATTCTCAAATTTCTCCTCACAATTCCAACATGCAATTTAACCATAAAAAATCAAAATTAATCGGTTAATATGCTCCCAATTGCATAGAGAATGTAAATATATGAGAATTGGAGGAAGAAAGTTTATACCTTTGATGGAATTGAAGAGATAATTGAGAAGAAACTTGTGCTCTTGGAGAGAAAATAGTACTTATATGTGCTAGTGTGTGTTGTTGTTGTGTGTGTGTGTGTGTTAAATAAGAAAAAATTGACCTGGAATTGAAGGGGAATTTGCGTTTTTGCACAACGGCTCGACCGACCCACGAATGTGCTCGGTAGAGCGCCTAGTCACGTGCACCTACTGCTCGATTTTTAACAAATGGCTCGACCGGCGGCTAGGTCGCGCTTGGTCGAGCAAAACCTGGGAACAAAATTAATTTCAGCTCAACTAGCGGCTCGGTTGTGCGCCCAGTCGAGCAGGACCTACTGCATAAGCTCGCTCAATTAGCTCTACTAGTGGCTCAACCGAGCGCTGGGTTGAGCGGAACCTGGACACAATTTGATTTTTTTTGCTCGACCGGCTGCTCAGTCGCGTGCCCGGTCGAGCAGGACCTTCTGCATCTTCGACTCGACCACATGCTCGACCGAATCGGTCGAGCAGTGGGTCGAGTCGGCCTATTTGCACTCGAAAAATTCACAACACATTAATAGCACTCGCTTTTACAAACTCGAACCTAATATGTGCAATTTCTCTACTAAGGGGTACGACTCAAAAATACGAAAAACAAATCTACGACACTAAAATACTAAAATTAAAATAAATTGGAAAACGGGACATGAATATTGGGTTACCTCCCAACAAGTGCTACGTTTAACGTCTTTAGCCCGACGGTACCTCGTTTCTAGGTCGGATCCTCAAGATTGATCGTCCATTTTTTTTGGAAAAGGGGTATCGGCTTAAATAGTGCTTGAGTTGATGTCCATTCACCACGAAGTTTTCACCGTCGTTCTTCATCACTTCGAAAGCTCCATTCTTCAAATCCTTATAGATAACGAACGGCCCGGACCACTTGCTTTGCAATTTTCCTGGAATTAATAAAGACGATATATACAAGAACATCATCACCAATTTTAAACTTACGCTTTCGAATGCTCAAGTTGTGGAATTTCGCAGCTCGTTCTTTATAAATCCTCGAATTCTCGAATGCTTCGTTTCTCCATTCATCGAGCTCTAGCAAATCTTCACACCTTTGACCCATGGCTTCCTTGAATTCGAAGTTGATCCTCCTCGTCGCCCAATAAGCTTTGTGCTCCAACTCCATTGGTAAATGGCACGATTTTCCAAATAGTACTTGATATGGAGACCTCCTAATTGGCGTCTTGAAGGCCGTCCTATAGGCCCAAAGTGCGTCGTCCAAGTACTTTGCCCACTCTTTCTTGTTGGTAACGGTCTTCTCCAAGATTTGCTTGATCTCTCGATTGGCTAACTCAGCTTGACTATTGGCTTGAGGGTGGTAGGGCGTCGTAACCTTGTGCTTGACTCCATATTTAGCAAGAAGCGATTCCCAACCAACGATTGTTGAAGTGGCTCCCCCCATCACTAAGCAAAGCTCTCGGAGTTCCATACCGAGACAAGATATTCAGTTGGAGGAATTTGATCACCACTTTTGAATCGTTGGTGGTTGTGGGAATGGCTTCAACCCACCTAGAGACGTACTCCACCGCAAGTAGAATGTAAGAGAAGCCTTGAGACTTGGAAAAGGGACCCATGAAGTCGATTCCCCATACATCAAACAACTCCACCTCCATGATAGTGCGTTGTGGCATCTCGTCTGTCTTCGATATGTTCCCCATCCTTTGGCATCGATCACATGTCTTGATGTAAGCATAGCAATCCTTGTAGATCGATGGCCAATAAAATCCACTATGGAAAATCTTGAGGGCGATGCGATTTGCTACGAAATGTCCCCCATTCGGAGCGCTATGGCAATCTTCGATGATCTTCTTCCACTCCGTTTGTCGAACACACCTCCGAATAATTTCGTCGGTGCACCTCCGGTACAAGTAAGGATCCTCCCAATAATAGAACTTGCAATCATGGAGGAACTTCTTCTTTTGGTGAGACGAGAGGACTTTGGGGACATGTTGGATTGCAAAATAATTCACAATGTCGGCAAACCAAGGGGTATACATATCTATATCACAAATTTGCTCGTCGCGAAAGCTATCCTTGATGACGATTCTCGAATCTTCTCCTTCCACCGGCTGCTCAAGTCTGGAGAGATGATCGGCCACCACATTCTCGCATCCCTTCCTATCCTTTATCTCCATATCGAACTCTTGAAGAAGTAAAATCCAACGAACTAACCTCGGCTTTGAGTCTTTCTTGGTGAATAGGTAGCGAATAGCGGCATGATCGGTGTGCACAATCGTGTGAGATCCCACCAAATAAGGTCTAAACTTGTCGAAAGCATAGACCACCGCAAGTAACTCATTCTCCGTGGTGGTGTAGTTCCTTTGGGCCGAGTCCAACGTCTTGCTAGCATAATAGATAACTCGAAAGAGCTTCTCCCTTTTCCACCCCAAAACCGCTCCTATCGCCCAATCACTTGCATCGCACATAAGCTCGAACGGGGCACACCAATCCGGTGAAACTAAGACGGGAGTAGACATAAGCGCCTTCTTCAACTTCTCGAAGGATTCCAAGAAATCTCCATCGAACACGAACTTGACGTCCTTCTCGAGCAATCCACATAGCGGCTTCGTAATCTTTGAGAAATCCTTAATGATCTTCTATAGAAGCCGGCATGTCCCAAGAAACTCCTCACCGATTTGACATTGGTAGGTGGTGGCAACTTCTCGATGGCTACAACTTTGGCTCGATCCACCTCCAATACTTGTGAGGACACCTTGTGGCCATGTACAATCCCTTCTTGCACCATGAAGTGGCACTTCTCCCAATTGAGAACGAGATTCGTCTCTTCACACCTTTGAAGCACCGTGGCTAAATTCTCCAAGCATTGATCAAACGAAGAGCCAAACACCGAAAAATCATCCATGAAGACCTCCATAATGTTCTCGATCAAACCATGGAAGATGGCCATCATACACCTTTGAAAAGTGGCTGGAGCGTTGCACAACCCGAACGGCGTCCTCCGATAAGCAAAGACTCCATAAGGGCATGTGAATGCCGTCTTGTGTTGGTCCTCTGGAGCGATGGCAATATTTGATTGTAGCCAGAGTATCCATTGAGGAAGCAATAGTACTCATGTCTGGCCAATCGATCGAGCATTTGATCCATGAAAGGAAGGGGAAAGTGATCCTTCCTAGTTGTTGCGTTGAGAAGTCGATAATCGATGCATACTCACCATCCCGTAACGAGCCTTGTCGTGATCAACTCACCTTTCTCATCATTGATCACCGTCATGCCTCCCTTCTTTGACACCACTTGAGTAGGACTCACCCATTCGCTGTCCGAGATAACATAGATCATGTCAGTATCAAGCAACTTCATAACTTCCTTCCTCACGACCTCTTGCATGGCTGGACTCAATCGTCTTTGGGGTTGGACTCTCGGTCGATGCTCATCTTCAAGGAGTATCCTATGCATGCAAATCGAAGGACTAATGCCCTTGATGTCGGCAATTGTCCATCCAATCGCAAATTTATGCTTCCTTAGCACCCTCAAAAGCTTGGCCTTGTTCATCTCCGTCAAGTAGGAAGAAACGATCACCAGATATGTCTCCTCCTCTCCCAAGAATTGGTACTCGAGATGCTCCGGTAGTGGTTTCAACTCCACCTTTGGGGCGGAATCCTTCTTCACTTCCTCTTCGATGACTCCATCATCCACCTTCTTGTTGATGTCGAGGTAAAAAGCCTCCTTTTGGTTCGGTGATGGTTGATTTGCCTCCATTTGATTTAGATACTCCAAAATCTCATCAAAAGCATCATCGATCTCCGAGTATGAATATACTGAGTTGGAGATGCAATAATTTAGGGCCTCCTCCGAAGTAGGTGGTGTCAATGTCTCAATGGAGAAGATGTCCTCACGATGATCGTCGGGCTTCTTCATCGCGTCATATATCAAAATTTTCAGCTCCTCTCCATTGACTCGAAAAGTGAGGTCTCCATCATGAACATCGATCAACGCTCTCCTCGTAGCTAGGAATGGTTGTCCCAAGATCAAAGGTTGATTAACATCCTCCAGCATATCCAAAACTACGAAATCCGCTGGGAAGACAAGGTTATGGACTTGTACGAGCACATCTTCCACTATTCCCCTTGGATAAGAAACCGAACAGTCCGCCATGAGTAGGGAGATAGTACTCGGCTTCATCTTCCCAATCTTGAGCCGGTTGAAGATAGATAGTGGCATCAAATTGATTTTAGCGCCAAGATCACAAAGATCGTTCTGGAATATGTGATCATCTAGATCTTGCACGCCAAAGTAAACCTCTCGGGATCCTTCTGCTTCAACGGGAGCTTCTTTTGAATCACCGCACTGCACTCCTGTGTTAAGTTGATCGTCTCGAACTTAGCCTATCTCTTCTTTCCCGAAACCGCATCCTTGATGAACTTCATATGATTGGGCATATCCCGTAGTGCGTCGAGAAGAGGTATGTTGATGTTAACCTTCTGAAAGATCTCCAAGAACTGTTGATACTTCTCGTCTTGCTTGGTATTCACCGATCGTTGTGGGAAAGGAGCTTTAGGGGTCGAATTCTTCGTCGGGGCCGGAACAGGGCTGGCTCGACTGGCGGCTCGGTCGCGCGCCCGGTCGAGCGAATCGGGTCGAACGTCACGTACTTTGGCTCGACCGGCGGCTCGGTCGAGCTCCGGGTCGAGCACACCTTCTGAGTTGGTGGCTCGACCGGTGGCTCGGTCGCGCGCCTGGTCGAGCCCAGCCTGGGCAGTTTTTTCTACATTTGCTCGACTGGGTGCGCGGTCAAGCTCACCTCCCTGCGTGCCTTCATCCTTCGTTTCGTCTGTTTCTGACTCCGAGTTGCTTCCATCTTCCAAATCTTCAACTTCACTTTCCAAGGATGGATTTGTGTACCGAGTGCCGCTCCTAAGCTCAATAGCTTGGACTTGATGGTTCTTCGGGTTTTGCTCAGTTGTGCTTGGGAATTTGCCGAGCTTATGGACTCCTCCTTGAGCATTGGCTAATTGACTCACTTGCGTCTCCAACATTTGTATTTGCTTGGTTAAAGCGTTGAAGCTCAATAGCTTGGGCATGATGGTTCTTCGGGTTTTGCTCGGTTGTGCTTGGGAATTTGCCAGGCTTACTCCTTGAGCATTGGCTAATTGACTCACTTGCGTCTGCAACATTTGAATTTGCTAAGTTAAAGCGTTGAAGCTACTGTTGGGGTCGTTGTATATCTAAAGCAAAACCCGTTGTTTTAGTGGTTACGACGCCGATCCACTGTTAACAATCCCTATCTGGAAGAATATGTATAAGCAAGAATAAAGCCCATTATCTCATGTTTTAGAACACGTGTCGATCTGAGTTCAGAGGGGATCACAAAGGTTGTTTGACAGATGAGATATAAACAGATCACAGTCGAGATAGCTTGGGCTGAGCTATCGGTCTAGACTGCAGCTTAATGGTAGTGATGCGTCCTAATCACTAATTATGCTGGTACGGTGGAACGTATTGAGGATCAAGGGAGATAACTCTCTTCTGATACTGACCCTATATCAAAGGTGATATAGGTGAAGAGCTACATATCTCAGGCTTTAGTAGCTCAATCTTATCCTTGGTAAACTATTAGATGTGTATGCATTCTTCAGTGTTACTTTGATTTACAAAGATATGAACTTCTCGATAGTTCATAGATCTCATGTTGTGCTTTGGGTAACACGGAGATGCATACGATGTCTAATGAGTGTTATCAATAAGCCGTGTCCTACGTGAGTGTAGGTTGACATTATCCCCTCAGGGAGTTCACAAGGTTTGTTATACCAAGTCATGCATGCTGATTAAGTTCAGGTATAATAATAAGGTGTGAACGGGTACTACCTGAGGAATAAGAGATTAATTAATTAGGAGCAGTCATGGTAGCTCTAATTACTTAATGGATATGGAAGGTCTTAAACACGGGGATCGAACTAAACAAAATACCAGCCCCAATCTACATAATTGGGACAGAGCGGTGAATAAGTTATGACATTTTAGTGGAGTGCGTCATAGCTCTAATAAGTTACATGTTCAGGGGTGGACATGGAAATATCTTATTGGATAAGGCCCAACTCTGTCTGGTATCCGATCCCTAGGATGGCCCAAACAGACCTTGGGAATCGATCTAAATGGTATTATTGAGATTGGACTCAATAATTGTACTCAGGCCCAGTATATGATATATCCGTTGAATGGATATTAAATATAATTAATTAAGATTTATATCCTATGGGATAAGATTAAATCTAATTAGTTATTATTTAATTATTCAAGGATAAGATTAAATCTAATAAGATAAGATTTATTTAAATCTTATGGGGATAGATATCATATAAATAAATATATTTTAATATATATTTATTGATTTATTCTTCTACTGGTATTAGGATTAATTCTATCTATTAGAATTAATTCCGGTAATACACTTGCATAACAGAACAAATTAATTCCTTATTAATTTTGTATTAATTAAGGAATAAGATTTGTAGTTATGGAAAAGAATAAATAAAGGGATTGGCACAGATATGGTTAGAGATAAATAAGGAATCATATCTTCTTATTTATGTACCATATAAATACTCTAAGTCTCTCATCTAAAACTCTAGCACACACTAGAGATGTCAAAGGGTTTCACGTGAAAACCTAGGAGACGAGAGAGAGAGTGCCGCCAATTCTGAGTGAAGAAGATCGAGGTTCCAGTGATCTCGAGACGCCCACCAAGTCTCAGATCTAGAGGTGTGGGATCACATTCTAGAAGATCAGAACCGTAGATCATTCAGATTCGAATCAAATCCTCCGTCTACAATAATCATAAGGTACGTTTTCGAGCCCTTGCATGAACTTGTGTGCATGATCGAATCACCACACCCAATCCAAGATCTGGTATTCGGGTGGCTTTCAAGTATCCAACCCAACAATTGGTATCAGAGCCCGAGGTTTTGGATTGGCTCTGTGTTGATTCGAATTTTATGTTCATGCATTCGAGTCAATTATGATTATGTGTGCCTGCTGCTGTCCGGGAAAGTACGTGCGTTATTTTATCATTTTTCGTGTTATCGTTGTTCGTTTTTTTTTTTAAATCGGCGAGATAATAAGGTGCCGATTAGATTAGGATTCGTTTTCTTATATTTTTCGAATTTTGCATTGTATTGTTGCTGGAAATCGAGAGATTGTGGAAGATCGAGGTACGAGGACGAACACGAGACGAGACGACGACCGCCGCAGGCAGCGGCGCGTCGGGACGCATGGCAGTGACGGCGGCGTAGTCTGCCGCGGCGGACAGCGGCTGCTCATCGTCGTTTTTCATGGCGGCTGAACCCTAGGGTTCATCCTAGGGTTCAGGCGAGCCGGAGACGAGGGACGGCGGCGTCTGATCCGGCGGCGGACGGCGGGATGGGCTGGTGCAGCGCGGCGGCGAGAAACCTTAGGGTTCTCAAGACTGCCGGCGCTGCTGTAGGCCTGAACCGTGGCCTGCCCGGCGGTCCAGCGCCCGGCTCGATGTCGTGACGGCGCCGGACGACCAGCGGCAGTGCGGCAAGGGCTGCGGCGGCGAGTTGCAGCAGCGGCGGCCGAAACCCTATCGGGTTCTTGGCTCGCGCGCTTCTGGGCTCAGGCCCGTGGCCTGACGGCGGTAAGACGATGACGGGGAGGCGCAGACGGAGGCGGATAGGAGGTCCGGTGGTCCCCTGACCACCGGCGGCGGCGGCTGTGGCGTGATCGAACGACAGCAGCGGCGGCTAGGTTTTTTCCCTTGCGCGCTCGCGGCTGCCGGACCTAGCCATGGCTGCTCGGGCTCGATCCCAGCACCTCCGGTGGTGCTGGGACGCCGACGAAGCCAGTGGAAGCAACTAGTGGCGTTCCAGCCATCGGCGGCGGCGGCGCTGCGATTTGCAGCGGAAAAACGGCGACGGCGACGGCGACGAGCAGTGACTCGGGCTGGGCTGCAATGGATGCACCCAGCCCGTACCCAGCCACGTCAGGCTCGTCGGGATCCGAGACGGCAGCCCCGGTGCGAGTCACGGTGGCGCGTGAGTTGCACGCGCGGCTCGGCGGCGGAGCGTGGCCAGTTATTTCGAACGACGTGTGCTGTTCCTTTTTTTAACGTTCAACTCATGACGTTGACGACGGCTAGGGTTTTCCGAAACCTCGGAATGATCGTCGATGGCTAGGGTTTTCGTACCCTATTTTTGTTCGAAATTAAATCGCGTTCCGTTTTTTTTTATGGTAATTAGGGTTTTCCGCACCCCAGTTATTTCGAGCAGTTGCTAATTCTGGAAGGTGGACTTGAAGACCGGGGTTGACTTCCAATTGAAGATTGAAGACCGGAGCTTGTTCCGGGATTGTTTTAATTAAGTGTAATAGATAGGGCTTTCTATTCCCGATCGGCAGCCTATTTATTTATTTTTTTAAATTAATTTCATGCTATCGATGGTTTAAATTACGCAGTGAGATGATTAGCATGTTTTTGCATGTTATAGTTGTTTTTCATTATTTGCGTAATAAAAATAACATGCATAGGAGTCATAGCATGCCGGTTTTATGATTTCAATGCGAGCATGATTTATTACTTGCGCTTAGAAATCATGTGATAGGACTTAATTGTCTATGTGCTACGTTTGTCACACAAACCCTTAAAAAGACTAGTCGGTAAAGTTAATCGACTATTTGTTAATTGATTTAGAGGACCTCCATATTTGGTTTAAAAATGAAATAATTAGCGTTCGTGTTGACCTCGAGTCTTCCTCCCTATAGGAGATGCTAGTTATGGATTTCATTGGTTTAGACTTCATAAATGGATAATTTGATTTAAAATGAAATAATTAGTATTCGCGCTGACCACGGGTCTTCCTCCCTATAGGAGATACTAATTATGGAGTTCATTGGTTAAATTCAAATTGATAATATAGGGAAAATGATTTTATAAAGGTAATTCCCTCTTTAGGTAGGGTTACTCTTAATGGAATTAATTTTTCGGAATATTAAAATATGGTTGTAGCTTAGCTGCTTATTGATGAATCCTCTTATAGAGGTCACTTCTCGATTTAGCAGGGTCCTGAGGCACGGGTTGTTATTTCTTTTTTTCACAAAGGTCCATGTGATGGGATAGGAAATAAAATTGACTGAGGTCATGGTCGGTAATTTTATGGGTAGCATCCACCTATAGTGGACTATTTGTAAATAGTATCAGGCTACTCGTTTGTTGGTTCAATGTTATTTTAGGGTTTTAACATTGATAACATAAATTATTTTTGCTTACGAGTTGTTTATTTACTTGTTATTATTTCAGATATGTCTATTGTTTCTATTCGCACGAAGATTTGTCGTTTAGCTTATTCCGATAATGTTCCGGATTCCTTTCGGTTCTGACTACTTAGCTTCCTAGCCCGAAAAGAGATGGATTTTATGGAATTTGATGATTTCCCTAACATTAGGGCATATCTCAAGAGGTTCAAAAATCTCTTTACTCAGTATGAGATGTATGGTGGATACATGACGGAAAGGGGCAAGTGCAAGATTATTCTTGCATCTCTACCGGGATGGTACCATGCACTCAGAAATGAGGTACTTGTCAAGAACCAAGTAGACCATGAGCAAGTTTCTACTCTTGTAGACGAGTTGCTCGAGGTTGAAAAGGTTAGGGATAACATGTTCTGGCATTCTCGCCAATGGCAGAAAGAGCTAGATTTTGATCGACTCGTTCGGAAAGTCAAAAAGGCTGTAAGGGCTGATAGTAAGAATAGATTTCCAATCGTGAAAGTCTATGAGAGGAGGAACAAGAAGTTGAAGGTAGATGGAGGTATGTCAGACTCTTGTAACATGAAAACCAAATTATACTAGTTCAGTCCTCACGGACGGATTTAACTAGTGGATATCAATTATGGTTTGTTGCAATCTTTGTAGATTCAGCTACAAGGAAAGAGTAGGACGACTTCAAGTTCTTGAGCTCGACAAGCATCATTCAGCTGATGCAGTTGTCCAGAAGACGTGGAGATTTTCATCTTACTTTTCATCTTGGTTTTTGGATATTAGATTCTGAGTTATTACTTTTTCACTACATTAGTTGCCTTATTTTGGCGGATACTTATGTTTTTGGATATTAATGGATGATAGATTTCTTACATTGTGTTAGGGATTTATTCCTTTAATACTGGTTGTTTTGATATATCATTCGTAGTGGGAGTAATAACTGTGAATCTTGAGAATATTCCAAAATGTGTTAAGATAAATGTTTACTTTTTGTTCAAGATTGTCTTTTAATGAAGTACTACTTCACTATGTCTAAATCTATTTCTTATCCTTACTTGAAATAAAATGATTAACATTCATGTGCCCACATTTGCCATTCTGCGCGCTCCCACGGTTTTGGCTCGTTCTCTCTCGTCCGGCATCGGAAAAATAATCCGTAAAGTGCTACGGCTTCCTCTTTCGATCCTCTTTGACATAGGATAACTCAAACATTCCCAAAAAATTGCCACAGCACCTGAAATAGGCACGGAAATCAAGAGAAAATGCAAAGCATATAGAAAACGCATAAGTGTGAAAACCTATCATTTCATATTCATTTAAGCACACATATCAAAGCCAAAACCTACCAAAAACATCTTGAAATGCATATAAAATATCGGTTTGTCAACTCCCCCAAACTTAAGCCATTGTTCGTCCTGAAAATGGAACAAAACAATCAAAACACTCAAACCGAATGGGTATGCAATTCAAGATCATCGATGTCTCAAAATACTCACTCAACAAAGCATTTTCAATCATAGAACTCCCAAGGTGCATCGAACAATCCATAATCACACAACACTTTCAACTAAGAAATCAATCACTCAAGCATAATGAAACTCTAAACCTCTCTAGGTGTAAGTGTATCGCTCTTTCTCTCAAGTGTATGGAAGGAAGTTTACACTCATCAAACTCATGCATGCATCGCTCTTACCATAAGCTTGCCCTAAATCTCAAGATCTCCATCGCTTGATTGTGCTCTAGAACTAAAATCAATTAGGTCATTTATTTAGGCTTGTAATGTGGGGACATTGGTTTAGGTAGGGATTTTTAGGCTAAGTGACTAAGAGATCTCTTAAGTACTTTCACATTCTCTTCCACTCCAAGTGTGAATTTCTCCACCTTTCACCTTCACCATTTCACCTCTTTACACTCTTTAGTACATAAGCTTTGATTGAAGCTTCTCAAATATTCATGAATAACTCCATTATGCTCTCATTCACAACTATCTTTATTCAATCTCTTTCTTTTCTTTTTCTCATCATTTTTTTTCACTTTTATGAGAATTCTATTCTCATTTCTTTCATTTTTTTTTTTCTTTTCTATCTCTCTCTCTCTTTTTTTTTTTTTTTTTTTTTTTTTTTCAATTAGAGCTCATAGGAGTATTCTTATCTCAAAACGACCTCTTCAATCAAACTTCTCAAACCTCGTTACCTCACTACTTCACAACCTCTCAATTGATTCCCTTAACCAACCTTCACCCCCTTTCATCCGGTTTAGCAATAAAGGCTTAAAAGGCTCAAAGGGGACCACAACGTTAACATTTTATTTGGTTAGTGTTTAGGGAATAATGAGGCTAACAAGTGATGGCCTAAAATCCTTTCTAAATTCTAATGGCACATATAGCAACCTCGATCGAGATTAAAGGCAAGTTCTAGAAGATAACAATGCAATACATGGCAAACTCTTAAGAAAGAAAAGAACGTTATCAATTCAACGTTTTGGCTCAAACCTCACAAGCTTTTGTTTAGAGTTCATGTGCCTAAGATCAATCATTCTTAGTTAATCATGTTATGCAACCATTTCATGCTCAATACACACATGAAAGATTCCAAAAATATGATATCATTTTTCGCTCAACTTCATCATTGACATCTCTCTTGAAAGCAAAGGAGTGAAAAACGCGATATGAAAACCAAGAATTCAAGTGATTCATTCGAAAGAAGTTTATTTTTTAAAAATTTTGCAAAATTTTCAAGTAAGCATACATTTACATACGTATGAACCACTTGAATCACATTCCAACTTATACACTCTCATCACATACCAAACACACTCAAACAAATTCATCCATTTCAAGCATCCAATCAAACATAATCAACTTCATCAAGCAAATACAAGCTTAAAAATCGCAACTTTAATGAAAAACCGAAGAGAGAATTGTAGTTTAAATTTTAGAAACAAAATCTAAAATGAGTTTGGAGGGAAGAATAATAAGGAATTTAAACTACACTCACAAAGGTCCAAGCTTGCGATGTATATCACGTTCAATGTTGCTCATTCCGGTACGTGCTCGATTAAGTTGAATCCTTTCCTTCGTCATGCTTAGCTCCTCTCGATGTTTCAACTTCAAGAATATGTTCATCAATCTCAAGAGAAAGAAATGAATAAGTAAGAGTAATGAGGTAAAAGAGAGGTAGAAGACAAGAATATAGCACACAAAGAAAATGGAAAAACAAAAAGAAAATGGCGGCCGATTTTTAGCCTTTCCCACGGCGGTCAACCCTCTCTTCCATGGTGTTGACCGCCGTTGCTCCTTCCAACTTATGAACCACTTGAATCACATTCCAACTTATACACTCTCAACACATACCAAACACACTCAAACAAATTCATCCCTTTCAAGCATCCAATCAAGCATAATCAACTTCATCAAGCAAATACAAGCTTAAAAATCGCAACTTTAATGAAAAACCGAAGAGAGAATAGTAGTTTAAAGACCTTATCCTACCCCCCTCCCCCAAGCTTATTTTAGAAACAAAATCTAAAATGAGTTTGGAAGGAAGAATAATAAGGAATTTAAACTACACTCACAAAGGTCCAAGCTTGCGATGTATATCACGTTCAATGTTGCTCATTCCGGTACGTGCTCGATTAAGTTGAATCCTTTCCTTCATCATGCTTAGCTCCTCTTGATGTTTCGACTTCAAGAATATGTTCATCAATCTCAAGAGAAAGAAATGAATAAGTAAGAGTAATGAGGTAAAAGAGAGGTAGAAGACAAGAATATAGAACACAAAGAAAATGGAAAAACAAAAAGAAAATGGGGGGAAGGAGCAATGGCGGTCAACACCATGGAAGACAGGGTTGACCGCCGTGGGAAAGGCTAAAAATCGGCTGCCGGCGGCGACCAAATTTTGGCCGCCATTGCCGCGGCGACCAACACCCGATTTCCCTCAACGGTCGCCGTTGAGTCTGTTCCCGAGCTTGGCCCGGACGTTTTCGGGCCGGTCCGGGATGAAAGTCGGTCCTCACCCTACTCCCGAGTCTTAGGAACTCAATGCAATCGACGGAATCGAATTCCGACAAGTTTTGCTATTTTTTTCGATTTTACTGCCGGACTATGTAAAGTTAGAACTTTCACCCTCAAAATTTTTCTAAGTGTTGGACTTCAAGAACTTGAAAATTCTCAAAAATTTTCTAAGGCACGAAATTGCCAACTTGAAAAATCTCAAAAATTTTCTAAGGCATAGGAAAACACCCAACACTTAGAAATTCCTTTCTATAGCATATTAACCCACTCTCAACTCTTATTCGAATAAAACGACTCAACCTAAACTTCAAGAAAAACGAGTAAATAAAGGATACGTGTTGGGGTGCCTCCCAACGAGTGCTTGATTAACGTCGTTAGCTCGACGATACCTCAAAAGGTGAATCAAGGGACATCAAACGAACTTTTGTCCCGGCTCCCAAAGCTTGAAAAACTTCCAAAATTTGAAACCTTCTCATGACATGGACCTCCGATCTCGTCTTGAAACTTGATTCCCCCAAACTTGGTGAAACCTCCACTTCGAGACGGATAATTCACCTTCTCCTTGAGCTTCATTCCTTGCTTCTTCAAGCCACACCCTTGAGGCACTTGATCGAGCTTCGATGGCGAGACAACCTCGAGCTTGTAGCAAGACGCTTTCTTTGGCTCCTTCATTGAGTCATAGATGGAAATGACCATCTTCTCATCATCCACTCGGAATATGAGATTTCCACTCTCGATGTCCATAGAAGCTCTTCCGGTGGCGAGGAATGGGCGGCCAAGAATGAGAGGAGTGTCTCGATCCTCCGGCATGTCGAGTACAACAAAATCGGCCGGAAACACAAACTCTCCAACTTTTACAAGCACGTCCTCCACCATCCCTTGAGGCCTAGTGATGGACTTGTCGGCCATTTGCAACTCTATCAAGGTGGGCTTGAACTTTCCAATCTTCAACTTTCAAAAAATAGAGAGAGGCATCAAATTGATACTAGCTCCAAGGTCACACAAGGCTCTCTCAAATCTTTGGCCTTCGATCTCACAAGGAATTGTAAAGCTTCCGGGGTCTTTCCATTTTAGGGGCAAATTCCTTTGCACAATAGCCCGACACTCTTCATAAAGCTCCATGGTTTCACAAGCTTCTAGCTTCTTCTTCTTGGCAACTAATTCCCTCAAGAATTTTGCATACCCCGGCATATCCTTCAAAGCATCAAGGAGAGGGATGTTGACATTCACTTTCTCAAACATCTCAACAAACCTATTCATTTTGGGGTCCACCTTGGGCTTAGCCAAACGAGAAGGAAACAGAGCTTTGGAAATCATGTCCTTCTTTGGAGTAGGGAACTCTATCCACTCATGAGGTGGTTCATCTTTTTCATAATCAAAAACTTTCTTCTTAGGAGCATTCTCCTTTGGCACAGGTGCTCTTGGAGACTCCATTTCTTCCTCTTCATCATCGTCCTCCACTAGGACTTCTTCCTTATCCTTCTCATCTTTTTCTTCACCAAGCCTCATTGGATTCTCAATTGATCTTCCACTTCTCAACTTAATAGCATCTACACTATCAAGAGACTTACTCAAACTCACTATTTCCAAGGGAGTTGTAGGATAGATACCTTGGAACTCTTCATAACTTCTTCGTTCTTTGATAACCTTTCCGAGCTCATGGAAGTAGTAGGCCTTCTCCATCCTCTTCAAATCCACCCCTTGCATACATCACCCCATTGTTAGCTCTCATTCTTTAATAGTAAGAGCTCATCTTCTCCTTCTGTTGGGCTCCACGTGGAAGATTCTCATAAGGTGGCCAATGGTCCGGCTTTGTGAGAAAATAAATCTCATCTCCAAGAGTCATTGGAGTCTTCTTCTTTTCATAGCTATCATGATCATGGGAAGGCTCCCTTGGAGGAACTCTTTGACCTCCCCATGCTCTCCAAAAGGTTGCATAGACTCAACTCCATTGACCACACGAATCACCTTGCATTGTTGCTTTGGATTAACCTCCGTGTTACTTGGAAACTTCCCTTGTTGATGTTGAGAAGAAGCTTGGTTGGCCATTTGTCCTATTTGCCCTTCTAGCATCTTAATATGCTTTCCCATGGTAGCCACGGTATTCTCCAAGTTTGTAACCTTTTGACCCGTGTGAGCAATGAAAGTTCCTTGTTGAGTAGCTAACTCCTTTTGTTGAGTAGACATGGTAGCTTGACCATCAACTAATTGCTTCAACATAGCCTCCGTTTGATTCGGAGGTCTCTTCTCTTCAACAACTTGTGGTATCACTCCAAAACCCGGAGGAGATTGAGGTTGAGGAGCTTGTAAAGCGTTGTTTGGATTCCCATAAGACAAATTCGGATGATTGTTGAAAGAAGGGTAAGCACTTTGATTCCAATTCCTTTGAAAGCCTCCTCGTTGATTAATATACAAAACTTCCTCATTGCTCAATATTTCACCGTTTTCAAACTTCTTTAAGGCTTGCATCTCCATCAAGGACTCTCTATCGTTCTCATGCTCCTTCTTTAAAAGTGTATATTTGCTTGCCAAATCGTAAAAAATTTCATCATGGATAGAAGATACCCTCTTCGGAGTGCGTTCCATTGGCCATTGATAAGAATTTGAAGCCATTTCTTCGAGAACTCTCATGGCTTCCTTAACATCTCTATTGAGTAAGCATCCTCCACTTGTGGCATCCACTATGCTCCTTGTATGAGGAGTCAAACTACCATAGAATGTGGTTACTTGTCTACTCTCATCCAAGCCATGTTGAGGACACTTTCTCAACAAATCTCTTAACCTCTCCCAAGCATCAAATAATGACTCATCACATGTTGAGCAAAATGAGAGATGTTGGAGATCAACCGTTGAGCTTTCAAAGGTGGAAAGTACTTGGCAAGGAAAGCTTTGCATAAATCATTCCAAGATAGGATAGTGACTTTGTCAAGAGACTTGTACCAATCCTTCGCCATATCTCTCAAAGAAAATCCAAATAGCCTCATCCGAATGGTGTCACTAGGAACGCCATTTTGCTTGATTGTATCACATATATCAAGGAACATTCGGAGATGAGCATTGGGATCTTCGGTTACTCCTCCTCCATATTGCTCCGCTTGCACCATGTGAATGAGAGCCGGCTTCAACTCAAAGTTATTGGTGTTGATTGGCCCCCATTCTCCACCTTGGAATTGCTCCGTTGGAGAAGCAAACATGTGATTAAGAGGAGTCCTATCCTCAAGTGCTCTTCTCTCCTCTTGTCCTTGCTTCCATAGTCGAAAATCTTCCATTTCCTTCATCAAAGCTTCCATGTTAGGAGGGGGATTTGCCATTTCTTCCTCCTCACTTGAAGATCTTCTTATATGCCTCCTTTGGTATTCTAAGAACAAAGGCTCAACAAGTCTCCCCTTGGATCTTAGGTGCATGTACCTATCAAGCAAACAAATAGAAAAAAAAAAATCAAAAACAAAAACTTAAACTAGCAACAAGAACTTGAACAACTAATGACTCTCTATCTACTCACTCCCCGGCAACGGCGCCAAAAATTGACCACCCTATTTCTAGAGTGAAACAATAATATCGAACTATGGAAGTCCCAGTATCGAACACGGAGAGTGAGTGTGTCGAAAGAGGTGTCAAATAGCTATCTAAGGTCCATTATGCTATCTAAGCACTCATACATCATAGTTTGTGGTTTTCTCTATCAAACAAGTAATATAAACTCAAATTCAAGTAAACAATGCAAGAAAAAGCAAGTAAGTAAAGAACAAGTAATGAAAATCCAATAAAAGCAAGCAAGGATTCAAATGATTTCCGGTGTGATTAGGCTAAGGACTATACTAGTGATGTATCAAACCATTTTAATTCCTTTGAGTGGCATTATTACATAAATCACGCTATCTCATCCTCCTAAGACTTGATAACTAGTGGATTGAATAACATGCTTACCATTAATCTAAAAGCAATTCACATAATTCTTATTACCAACTCCTAAAAGCACAATGCCTATTAATCTAACAACAATTCACATAATTCTTTCTAGGAATGATGTAAAATCAATGCTAGCTAATATGAGCAAGGATTCATGCCAAGTGCTATGAATGGAAGCTTCCTAGGCATTCCATCAAACACCTTGTATGCACTCATGGTTGTCAATCATTCATGCAATTAAATCCAATCAAATCCAAGGGCAACTCAAAGGAAAGGAAGATCCACATCAAAAACCATCAAATCCTAGCCTAATTCACACCATCCATCATTTGAAACCTCTAAGAGATCTAGCCACTCATCATAGATCTAACAATCAAACCAACAAAAAGAAGAGAATTCATGGTAGAAAGAACAAGGAAAGTAAAAGAAAACGAAATGCTTCGATAATCTTCAATCTCCAAGCTTGATCATCCAACAAAATTCAAATTTACCAAAAAGGAAAGAGGGAAAAGCTAGGGTTCTAAAGTAGTTGTGCAAGAGTGAATTACAAAATGTTGATTGTTGCCAAATGAGGCAAATAACAAGGTATTTATAGGTCTCCCACAAGTTGGGGTCAAATTGCAATAAGGAGAAACTTGAGTGAGAAGGTGGGGTAAAAACTGTAATTTCCGGAAAGTTGTCCAAGGGTGTGTATTGTGCATTTCCGCCCACATTTGCCATTCTGCGCGCTCCCACGGTTTTGGCTCGTTCTCTCTCGTCCGGCATCGGAAAAATAATCCGCAAAGTGCTATGGCTTCCTCTTTCGATCCTCTTCGATATAGGATAACTAAAACATTCCCAGAAAATTTCCAAAGCACCTGAAATAGGCACGGAAATCAAGAGAAAACGCAAAGCATATAGAAAACGCATAAGTGTGAAAACCTATCATTTCCTATTCATTTAAGCACACATGTCAAAGCCAAAACCTACCAAAAACATCTTGAAATGCATATAAAATATCGGTTTGTCAATACCATACGTCGTTTCTGGTAAATTGGTTGAGCTCTTCTTGCATGGCAATCACCCAATTGGAATCTTCTAGGGCTTCCTCCACGCTTGCAGGCTCAATATTGGATAGAAAGCAACTGAACATGGCACTTTCTCCAATCACTTGGCTTCTGGTCACCACACCTTTGGATAGATCTGCAATGATTTGACTTGGTAAATGATCTTTGAGCCATGCACGCTTGGATCCACCAGCTTCTGCTTCTTCTTCACGCGGCTCGCTTCCTTCTTCATCTGAAGCGACCTGAATGGGTGCTTGGCCTGCACTCGCTTCTTGAGTCTTAGGGGCTGCTTCAACCTTTTCTTGAGCAACTTGATCGCTTGAATTTTTATCTTCTTCTTCATCTTCAAGCATGTCCCAAGTCAGTGGGTTGATGGGTTCCTCGCTTGAATTCTTGTCATTCGCTTGAACCTGTTCCTGTGGAGGACTTAAAGAAGATTCATCAAATGCGACATGGGGTGATTCTTCCACAATTAGGGTTTTACAATTGAACACACTATAAGCTTTGCTAGATGTAGAATATCCTAAAAATATTCCTTCATCCGCTTTGCTTTCAAAGGCTTTCAATGCACCCATTGAGGAAAAACAAGAAAGAAACTGGTGAATAATTGTGACTTCCCATTGTTGTGAATGAAAAATATGGAAATAAGATATGTTAGGAATTCTCCCTGTCCATATTTCATATGGTGTTTTGTCAAACAGTTTGTTGAGAAGCGTCCGATTCTGGGTATAGCATACTATGTTGGCAGCTTCAGCCCAATACTTCATCGGAAGCTTCGAGTCTGCGATCATAGTTCGAACGGCTTCTTTGATGATTCGATTCCTTCTTTCAGCAACTCTGTTCTGCTGGGGTGTGCGTGCTGAGGATGTCTAATGTGCTATTCCATGCTCCGTGCAGTAAGCTTCGATTGTAGAGTTTAGAAACTCTGTGCCTTTGTCGGAGCGAATGGTGGCAATCGCTTGGTTCTTTTCCACAGCAAGACGCTTGAGCAATTGTGGTAGCTTGGACAATGTCTCCTTCTTGCTAAAGAGAAATACAACCCAAGTGTAGAGAGAGAAGTCGTCGACTACAACGAGAGTGTACTTCCTTCCATTGACGCTTACTGGAGTGACCGGTCCAAACAGATCCATGTGAAGTAGCTCCGGCACTCGCTTGGAAGATGCTTCTTCTAAGCTGGCGAAGTGCTTCTTCGTCTGCTTCCCTCGTTGGCATGGTGAGCAAGTGTGGTCTTTGACAAAGACCTCGTTTGGTATACCCTGTACCAGGCCTTTCCGAGCTAAGCGGTTGATCGTCTTGAAGTTGAGATGGTTCAAGCGACAGTGCCATAGCCATCCAATTTCATTAGCACTCCTAGCGACCAAGCACGTCTCCTCTCTGCAGCTATCCCATTGCGCAACATAAACATTCCTTTGTCTCACTCCAATGAGTGCAATCTGGGATGTCAGCTTGTGCTTCACCACGCACTTGTTGGAGATGAACTCCACCTTGTATCCTTTATCACAAAACTGTGAGATGGATAACAAGTTGTGCTTCAGTCCTTCCAAGTAGGAAACTTCTTCGATTGTAAGCTTTCCTATCCTTAGTGCGCCGTATCCTTTTGTGCTTCCTCGAGAGTTGTCACCAAAGGTTACGTGTGGACCCTTCTTCTCAATATAATCTTGAAGTAGAGACTTCATGCCAGTCATGTGTCTTGAACATCCACTGTCCAAGTACCAAATAGGTTGACCTTCACTTGGCATGGGGTCCATGGCGCTCACCTGCAATTAGACAAGTTTTGGTACCCAAATCAGCTTGGGTCCTTGCAGGTTAGTCCCTTTAGGTACCCACACTTGCTTCACCCTCTTTTGAGAGTTAGCTTGTGGTTTGGGCTTCTCGACCTTTTTAAATTGTGACTTCTGCATGAACGCAGCTTCACATGTGCAACAGTGTGTGCATTGAGGGAGGTTTTGAGAACGGCTAGCTTGAGACCAACCCATGCTGTTTCCAGTTTGCTTATATCCTGAAGCGACTCGCTTCGGATTAGTCTTTGGCTTAGAGACTGACCTAGGGTTTACAGCCTTAGCGTGCATCTCGCTTGATTTCTTTGAAGCAGTCAACTTAGGGTTTTGACCCTGACTCGCTTGAGAAATCTTTGGGGTTTGAAGCGACCTCTTGGGTGCTTCAAACACTCCCCCTCAACGTAAGTGCGGTTGGACCATCTCCAATCCGACTCATGTGACACGTAGACATTACTTCTCGTTTTAAAAGGAAGATCCTTTGGCTCTGGTGTCTTGGCATTGTGAGTGCTAGGGACTGTTGATTTAGGCTTACCCTTAGATTCTACCTTTGAAGTTATAGACATCTTCATTGGTCTCTTCTTAGGGTTCTCAAACGTTTTGCCCTTATCTTTGTTAGTGGTTGCTTTTGACGTAGTGGGCACATCCAAAGGAACTGATGGTGTTGTGTTAGAAGCACCAACAAAGACTGTAGGCTTGGAAGGTCCACCCTCATATCCAAGACCTCCCTTCCTACCAAAAGGTAGAAGCGAGCTCTCTAGTGCCCGCCTAGCGAATGAGGCTTTGTTCAAGTTGGCCACTAGGTTGGATTGGGTTTCATACCTTCCTTCCAAGATTTTATGCCTAGTGAAGAGGTCCTCGAACTTACTAGTCATAGCCCTTAAATTATTCTTGACTTTATCAAGTTCAGTGGCTAGCTTTCGGTTCTCTCTCTCGCTATCAGACATAGCTTGTTTCAACACTTCGTGGTCACTTAACAATTTAGAGTGCTTGTTAAGTAACTCACTCCATGTCGAGGAATAAACTTCCTCTTCGTGTTCGTGTGCCAATGTAATTGAATTAATAGGCGGATAGAAAAATACCTCCCCTGTATCTTCATCGGTGAGCTCCATGAGTCAAAGATCCTCTCCCTCGCTGGAGTTTGGATCAGTGAATGCATCTGAGTCGCTTGAGTCATCCTCATTTGAAGCGACTGGCGGTTCACTCGCTACAAGCGCTCGCCGGGGAGCTTCTCTTTTTGCCTTCTATTCTTCTCGCTCCTTGGCACTCAGCTTTGGGCAGTCAAACTTGTAGTGGCCCATCTTGTGGCAGTGATAGCACTCCACATCCATCATATCCCTTGAGATCGGCTTTGATGTCTCTTCTCTTTTCCCTTTTCCATCACGAGCATCAGTGCTCTTTCCCTTGTACTGTTTGCAAAACCTCTTGTACTTTCCCACGTGTGAATTCATTTTGTTGAAGTTCTTAGATAAGAACGCGCAGTGCTCCTCCAGCTCCTCTCTAGACATCTTGGCAGGCGTCTGGTCGCTTGGGGCTTCTGTAGCTTTGAAAGCGACTCCCTTGGATGACGTAGGACCTTCATCTTCGTCATCAAGTCTCATTCGATTGAGATCAAACTCGTGAGCCTTGAGCTCGGAGAGCAGGATCTCCGGTGTGAGCTTTGACAAATCCTTGGTTGCCAGATACAACTCTTTCATGGTTTACCACTTTCGTGTGACAGCTCGAACGATCTTGAGATTAACTTCTTTGTCTGTGAATTCCTTGCCTAGTGAGATGAGAGTGGCAATGATGTTGGTGACTCTTAGTTCGAAGGCGTCGATCGATTCACCGGGCTTCATTGTGAGACTCTCAAATTCTCGCATCAGTACGGAAAGCTTGTTCTCCTTTATCTTCTCAGTGCCTTGGGAAATCAGGGCTAGGGTTTCCCACATTTACTTTGCAGTAGTGCAGTTTCTGATTCTAGGGAGATAAGCGTCCGATACTGTGCTCTGCATCGTATGGCGTGCTGTACGATCTAGATTGGTGATTTTGAAGTCATTGGAATTGTATTCATCCTTGTCCTTTGATAACCACATATTTAGCATGCTTTAGAGTGCATCTCGATGCGTGTTTTGGGTAGGATATGTGTTTAAATGAATAGGAAATGATAGGTTTTTACAATTTATACATTTTCTATATGCTTTGCGTTTTCTCTCAATTTCCGTGCCAATTTCAGGTGCTAAAATTTCTGGGAACGTTTGAGTTATCCTATGTCGAAGAGAGTCGAAAGAGGAAGCCGTAGCACTTTGCGCATTATTTTTTCGATGCCGGACGAGAGAGAACGAGCCAAAACCGTGAGAGTGCGCAAAATGACAAATGTGGGCGGAAATGCACACACACACCCTTGAACAACTTTCCGAAAATTGCATTTTTTACCCCACCTTCTCAACTCAAGTTTCCTTTTATTGCAATTTGACCCCAAATTGTGGGAAGACTATAAATACTTAGTTATTTTCCTCATTTGGTATCTTTTACCACTTGTAATTCACTCTTGAACTATTACTTTAAAACCCTAGCTTTTCCCTCTTTCCTTTTTGGTAGATTTGAATTTTGTTGGATGATCATGCTTAGATCTTGAAGATTATTGGAGCAATTCAATTCCTTTTACTTTCCTTGTTCTTTCTACAATGAATTCTCTTATTTTTGATGGTTTGATGCTTAGATCCATGCTAGGCTAGATCCATTGAGGTTTCAAATGATGGATGATGTGAATTAGGCTAGGATGTTAGGGCTATTGATGTTGATCTACCTTTCCTTTGAGTTGCCCTAGGATTTGATTGAATTTAATTGCATGAATGATTGACGACCACTAGTGCATACAAGGTGTTTGATGGAATGCCTAGAAAGCTACCATTCATACCACTTGGCATGAATCCTTGCTCATATTATCTAGCATTGATTTTACATTGTTCCTAGAAAGAATTATGTGAATTGTTGTTAGATTAATAGGCATTGTGCTTTTAGGAGTTGGTAATATGTTTAGAATGGTAAGCATGTTATTCAATCCACTAGTTATCAAGTCTTAGGAGGATGAGATAGCTTCATTTATGTAAGAATGCCACTCAAGGGAATTAAAATGGTTTGACACATCAAATGCCTAATCCTTAGCCTAATTACATCGGAAATCGTTTGAAACCTTATCTTCTTTACTTGTTCCTTTACTTGGTCTTTACATTCCTTGCCTTTATTTTTGCTTGTTATTTCATTTACTTTACTCGTTGCATAGTTAAAAACCAAAACCATGAAGATGTGCTTAGATAGTACGATAGAAATGATATGAACTACTTGAAAATCTATTGATATATTCACTCCTTGTGGTTCGACCCGGACTACTAGCTATTTCGGTTATTGTATTATTGATAGGCAAGAAATAGCCGAGTCATCCTTGTCCACGTACTCTTGTCGGACATGAGCTTCACGGCCTTCAGTGAGATAGCTTTCTTGATTGCGATTGGTCCTTCCTCTATGACCTCCCACATTCTGTCGTGGATGGAGCATAGGAAGCTCTCAAAACGAAAGCTCCATGTTTCGTATCCTTCTGTAGAGAACTGCGGAAAATTTGATGCACTGTATGTAGACATGATAAACTATCAGTAGTAATGCAGTATGCGTGAGTGAGGGTTTTATGCACTTAGGAAAATGGATCCGGTTCAGTGAGACAACGTGAAGCGAGAGGGGACTCGCTTCAGGTATGGAAAGCAGAGGCTCGAAAGAACCACTGCTCTGTTACCACTTGTTGGTCCCGGTTTGTTAGAGGAAAAACACGTAGAGGGGGGGGGGGGGGGGGGTGAATACGTGTTTTTAAGTTTTTCAACTTCTTTTCCAATAACTCAGAGTTACAAGTAAAGCGCTCTCTTCAATTACTAAGACCTAGTCGAGAGCTAGATCTACAGTGTTAGCAAATCTCTTGACCTAAGCTAGAGCTTGATAAAGAGTGAGGCTTTACTCGAGATGCGGAATTCAGTGAGCTAATCTTTCCTAAGTAATTGAAAATTCAGATTAGGTTGTTTAAGATGCTTGTGCAAATGAATAATCACAACTGTAAACAAATAGAGAGATTAGGGTTAGAGATACGACACAGGGATTTAGCGTGGTTCGGTGATAAAACACCTACGTCCACTTTGTTGCACAAGGCAACAGATTCTCTTCACTCAAGAATCTTGAGGACTTGTAAGCTCCTCAAAAACCACGGTCAAGATCGAGCTTCACTTGCTTGGATCTGACGACAACAACTGGGTGATTACGGGTTCACCACAAAACCTAGACTGGACTTAAGCTTCACTCGCTTCAGTCCGAAACTGGGAGATTACAGGTTCTCCACTCTAACCTAGCGTATACTTTGGAAATAAAGTTCCAAGTATTACTTGTAAAGTTTGACCCGTTTTGACTTCTACTGTAGCGCTCGCTTTGCTTCGCTTTAGTAGACTCGCTTCGATTCTACTGTAGCGCTCGCTTCGCTTCGCTATTCCTCGGCATGCTTCGCTTCGGCTCGCTAGACTTGCTTCGCTTGGAAAACACACTCAAGTGAGTTGCCTTCACTTGAAATTCCTGCAGTCTAAAACCTAAGCGACTAAAGCAAAATAAAGAGCCATCCTAACAGTATATGCTTAGAAAAATTCTAACCTATTTCTACATCAATTAGGGTCGCTTGGGAATAGGATACTTAGGGGTTTTGGGATCGAATCAAAATACACACTAGAATTTTAAAGTGTCCCATATGAGTTCCCCCTTAACATGTTATCCTTAATAATTCCCAACAACTGCAAATGACTTCAAGGTTGCAAATCTGGACAGAGTTGCAAGACACATCATGCAAAGCACCGTCTCGGATGCTTATCTACCGAGAATCAGTAAGTGTGCAACTGCAATGGAGATGTGGGATACTTTAGCCTTGATTTCCCATGGAACAGAGAAGATCAAAGAGAACAAGCTTGCCATTCTCATGGGAGCATTCGAAAGCTTGTCCATGAAGCCAAGCGAGACAATAGATGCCTTTGAGCTACGTGTAACCAATATTGTATCAACTCTCGTCTCGCTTGGGAAAGAGCTTACCGACAAGGAGATCAACCTAAAGATAGTAAGAGCTTTCACAAGAAAATGGCAAACAATGAAGGAAATCTTTCTTGCAACGAAGAACTTGTCAAAGTTTTCCCCAGAAATCTTATTTTCCGAGCTCAAGGCACATGAGTTTGATCTCAATCGTATGAATCTAGATGAAGAGGATGAAACTCCCACAACAAGCAAAGGCGTTGCTTTCAAAGCTGCCGAGACATCAAGCGAGTCACCCATATTAAAGATGTCTCAAGAAGAACTTGAAGAACACTACGTGTTCTTGTCAAGAAACTTCAACAAAATGAATTCCAGAGTTGGAAAGTACAAGCGATTCTATAAGCAGTCTCAAGGGAAGAAGGATGAAGCATGTGATGGTAGAGGAAAGCGTGAGGACACATCAAAGTCGATCGCTAAGGACATAATGGATGTGGAGTGTTACCATTGCCACAAAATGGGCCACTACAAACCTGAGTGCCCAAAGCTAAGTGACAAGGAGAAGGAAGAGATGAAAGCGAGGAGAGACGCTCCAAGGCGAGTGCTAGTGGCAAGTGAGTCACCGTCCAAACCAAGCGAGGATATTGAAAGTGACTCAGACGCTTTCACGATTCCCAACTCAAGCATTGGAGAGGATCTTGGTTTAATGGCGCTTACCGACGAGGACACTGAAGAGGTATTCGTCTATCCCTCATCTCTTTCAATTCCTATTGCACACGAGCACGAAGAAGAGGTATACTCCTCGACATGGAGTGAACTACTTAACAATCACCATGAGTTGTTAAGAAGTCACAAAGTGTTGAAACAAGCTATGACAAATAGCCAGAGTGAGAACCGAAAGCTAGCCGCTAAGCTTGACTCAGTCAAGCTCAACTTAAGGGCTATGACTAGTAAGTTTGAGGACCTCTTTGCTCGTCATAAAAGCTTGGAGGTGAGGTACAACACTCAATCCGAGCTAGTTGCTAACTTGAACAAGGATTCTTATGCCAGACAAGCACTAGAGAGCTTACTACTACCTTTTGGTAGAGAAGCAGGCCTCGTATATGAGGGTGGACATGCCTTGTATATGAGGGTGGACCCTCCAAACCCACAATCTTTGTTAGTGCACCAAACACAAAACCATTAGTCACTTTGGATGAGCCCACTGCCTCCAAAGCGACCACTAACAAAGGTAAAGGGAAGATTGAGACACCTAAGAAAACCCCAATGAAGATGTCTATATCATTAAGGGAAGAATCTAAGGGTAAGCCAATGGCAACAGTTTCAAGCACTAAACATGCTACATCACACCATTCAAAGGGTGGAAAGAAAACTGTTGAGGCATCAAGCTCTCAATCTAAGACACCAAGAACAAAGGATGTTCTTTTGCCAAAAAGAACTAATGTTCATGTGTCAAGTGAGTCCGATTGGAGATGGTCCAATCGTCCTTACGTTTAGGGGGAAGGAATTGAAATTCTTAAAAGGAAATTTCAAAATCCTAGTGTTTCCAAAGCGAGTCAAGGCCCAAAGCCAAATTTGACTTCGTAGAGGAAACCAAGCGAGAAGCTTGCAAAGGCAAGAAATCCCAAGTCAAACTCCAAGCTTACAGCTAGTCCAAAGCGTCAAGCTTCAGGACATAAGCACAAAAGCAAGAGCATGGAACTGCCCAAGCAAGCTCCTCGCGAACCATCCCACCTCACACACACAAATGCACATGTGGAGCTGCGTTCAAGCAGAATCCACGCTTTGGAAAGGTGAAGGGACCCGAGACACAAGTGACTGCTCCAAAGCGAGTCAAGCAAGTGTGGGTACCCAAAAACACGAACCTGCAAGGACCCAAGATGATTTGGGTACCAACATTGTTCTAATTACAGGTAAGCGCCGTGGATCCCATGCCCAATGAAGGTCATCAAGCTATATGGTAGTTGGACAGTGGATGTTTAAGACATATGACGGGCATGAAGTCTCTACTACAAGATTACATAGAGAAGATGGGTCCACAAGTAACTTTTGGTGACAACTCAAAAGGAGTTACCAAAGGATACGGCGTGTTAAGGATTGGGAAGCTAAGCATCGACAATGTTTCGTATGTGGAAGAACTAAGCACAACCTGTTGTCCATATCACAATTTTGTGATAAGGGATATAGTGTGGAGTTCATTTCCAACAAATGTGTCGTAAAGAACAAGCTTATTTCTCAAGTCGTTTTGACTAGCGAACGAAAGAGAAATGTTTATATAGTACAATGGGAGAGCTGCAAGCAAGACACATGCTTGGTTGCTAGGAGTGCCACTGAAATAGGATGGCTTTGGCATTGTCGCTTGAGCCATCTAAATTACAAAACTATCAATCGCATAGCTCGCAAGGGACTGGTGAAAGGCATACCGAATGAGGTCTTTGTCAAAGATTATACATGCTCACCAAGCATGGGAAGCAAACAAAGAAGCACTTCCAAAGCTTAGAGGAAGCCTCATCCAAGCTAGTACTGGAGCTTCTGAATATGGATTTGTTTGGACCGGTTACCCCAATGAGCGTCAACGGAAGAAAATATACTCTAATGGTAGTCGATGATTACTCACACTACACTTGGGTAGTATTTTTATTCAGCAAGAAGGAGACGCTGTCGAAGCTGCCACAACTGCTCAGGCGACTCGCTGTGAAGAAGAACCAAGCAATAGCTACCATCCGCTCGGACAAAGGCACAGAATTCCTCAACTCCACAATTGAAGATTACTGCACCGAGCATGGGATTGCACATCAAACCTCCGCAGCATGTACACCACAACAGAACAAAGTAGCTGAAAGGAGGAACCAGATCATCAAAGAAGTTGTTCGAACGATGATAGCTGATTCAAAACTTCCGATGAAGTACTGGGCCAAAGCTGCCAACACAGCTTGCTACACCCAGAATCAGACGCTTCTCAACAAACGTTTCGACAAGACACCATATGAAATATGGATAGGGAGAATTCCTAACAAATCTTATTTCCATATTTTTGGTTGTCGGGTCTTCATTCACAATAATGGGAAAACCCAGTTGAAAGCTTTCGAGGGCAAAGCTGATGAAGGAATATTCTTAGGATAATCCACATCAAACAAAGATTATCGAGTCTTCAACTGTAAAAACCTAATTGTGGAGGAATCACCCCATGTTGTTTTTGATGAATCTACTTTAGAGTTCTCTCAGGAACCGGTTGAAGAAACCCAAGCGAATGGAGAAGCTTCAATCAAGAATCCCATCAACTCTCTATCTTGGGATATGTTTGAAGATAATGAAGAGATCAAGGAGACAAGCAATCAAGCTGCTCAAGATGAAGAGGTGAAAGCTGCCCCCAAGACTCAAGAAGATGAAGCTAGCAATGAGCCAATCCAAGTCGCTTCAGATGATGAACAAAGTGACCAGCCCTAGATGAATGCTGAAGCTGATGGATCCAAGCGAGCATGGCTCAAAGATCACTCACGAAGCCTCATTCTTGGAGATCCATCCAAAGGTGTTGTGACAAGGAGTCAAGTTATGGGAAAAAGTGCCATGTTCAGTTGTTTTCTATCCAACGCCTCTCCCATTACTTTCCGGACCAACCAACCCGGATCATTAAGCCATCAAGCTTGGAATAAGCTTTAGCCGACTCAAATTGGATTCTGGCCATGCAAGAGGAGCTCAACCAGTTCACCAGGAACGATGTATGGTATCTAGTGGATCGACCCAAATCCCAGCATGTTATTGGCACCAAATGGGTGTTCAAAAACAAGACGGATGAAGATCACAACATCGTAAGGAATAAAGCGAGGCTAGTCGCTAAGGGCTACTGCCAAGAGGAAGGTATCGATTTTGATGAAACCTTCGCTCCAGTGGCCAGACTCGAAGCGATCAGATTGTTCTTAGCCTACACTGCAGCCAAGAAGTTCAAGGTCTATCAAATGGACGTGAATAGTGCATTCCTTAATGGCGAGCTCAAGGAAGAAGTCTATGTGGAGCAGCCACCAGGCTTTTAGCAAGGAAGCAAAGTGTATACGGCTTAAAGCAGACCCCTAGAGCATGGTACGATATACTTTCGCAATTCCTAGTGGATAATAGTTTCTGTTGGTCCCGGTTTGAAAAGAGGATTACACGTGGGGGGGAGGGGGGGGGGGGGTGAATATGTGTAATAGAAGTTTTTAAACTTCTTTTCAACTTTTCTCAGAGTATGCAAGCTTCGGGTCGCTTCGTATCTTTAGACCAAGCTATGAGCTTGATCTGCCGAAAAGCTATAATCTAGACCAAAGCGTACGCTTGATCACAGAGTGACTCACTTGTTAGAATGTGGAATTAGGTGAGCTAATATTTCCTAAGTGTTGGTCCCGGTTTGTTATAGGAAAAATACGTAGAGGGGGGGGGGGGGGGTGAATACGTATTTTGAAGTTTTTGAACTTCTTTTCCTTAACTCAGAGTATGAAGTAAAGTGCTCGTAAGAGATACAAAGACCTAGCCGAGAGCTAGATCTAGAGTATTCACGATTCTCTTGACCTAAGCTTGGAGCTTGATCAAGAGTGAGACTTTACTCTTAGATGCAGAATTCGGTGAGCTAAATCTTTCCTAAGTATTTGAAAATTCCAAGTTATGTTTGTTTAGATGCAAGTGCAATGAATAATCAAACAAGGAAAATAAAGAGTTTAGGGTTAGAGAGATAAGACACGAGATTTATAGTGGTTCGGAGATGAAACTCCTATGTCCACTTTGTTGCACTCGGCAACTGTTCTCTTCACTCAAGAACTTGAAGATTACGGGCTATTCAAAAGCCTGGTCGAGATCGAGCTTCACTCGCTTGGATCTGACGACAGACGCAGTGATTACGGGTTCACTACTAAGACCTAACTGGACTGGAAGCTTCACTCGCTTCAGTCCGACGACAGGGAGATAGCGGGCTCTCCTTACAGCCTAGCTTCGATTGAGCTTTACACGAATGATGTAAGTGCAAGATTGGATCTAGACTCTATGATCGAGGCTTCTACAATCGATGAAAGTAGGGCCTTGGATCGAAACAACCTAACGACGAACTTAAAAACCTAACGAACAGAACTTCGGGTTAGGGTTTTTGGTTTACGACGACACACTATGAAGAGCTCTTTACAGTAAGTGCAAAGATGGCTAGAGCTCTTCTTCTAAGCTGGAATTTAGAATGGGCTTAGAACTCTAAGTGTGAAGGTTGCGAAGACGAGTTCCGATGAGACTGGAACTCGGAGAACACTTGGAAACAAAGACTCGATGAATGCTCTAAGGCTGGAAGTGTTTGTTTGCAGTAGGCACTCGAATGCTCAAGTAGTTTTCTTTTTTCTCTTCGTCTTCATCCTTCACTAATTATAGGCGGAGGTTTGGCCGAGATCCGTTGCTTGGTTGGTGGCCTTGTCCCTCCTCCTCTCGACAGTACTTGCACAGGTTGGCTGCTTTTCAGACGCGTAGATTTGGCTCTTTGCCGAAATTGGCTAAGCTCCAATCTTAACAGTAACTGGAGTGAGCCAATACTGCTGCGGCGCCCTTGTCGGCCTGGCAGTCAACTCCGCTGCTCCTCTCCACAATCGACACGTGGAGATCTCGTAATTAATGCGACGATCTTCAGTTTGACTGGAGTTCAAAATCGGAGCGGGAATTGTGCTGTCGCTTCCTGGTAGGTAGAGGCTCGCTTTGCTTCGATGTAGTAGCGTCTGCTTTGATCGAGTCACTTCGGGTCATACATGAAGCGTCTACTTTGGAAAATAAAGTTTCCGAGTATTGCTTAAGTAAATGTTGACTCGCTTTGACTTTCGCTGTAGCGCTCGCTTCACTTCGCTTTGGTGGACTCGCTTTGATTCCACTGTAGCGCTCGCTTCGCTTCGCTATTCTTCGGCACGCTTCACTTCGGCTCGGTAGACTCGCTTCGCTTGGAAATACACTCAAGCGAGTGGCCTTTACTTGAATTTTTATGCGGTCTAAAACCTAAGCAAATAAAGCCATCCTAACAGTATAGGCTTAGAAAATTTTCTAACCTATTATCTACATCAAAAATGGGTCGCTTGGGAACAGAACACTTGGGGTTTTGGGATCAAATCAAAACAAATATTTGACTCACTTCGAAGTGTCACATAGGAGTTCCCCCTTAACATTTTGTTCTTAACAATTCCCAACAATTTCCCCCTTTTTGATGATGCCAAAACCCAAAACAAACTTTTTAGACTAAGAGATTTATCCTACCTAACCATGGAAGGAACTTCAAGCGAATGCTTCCTTTGCATGTACGTTTGAAATTTTTCTTTTAAGTTCCTTTCCCCTTTTTTTTTCGGTTAAGTTATTTGAGTTTTGTAGCATAAGGATAAATCATTCATAAAGCTTGTAAATGACACGAGAGATACAGAAATTTAAAATGGGATAGATGAACAACAGTCCACAAAATATGAAGCTTGAAATTCAAGGATTTCCTGCAGCTTCATCCTTCTCTTCCTTCTCTTTCTCTGTCACCTCCTCTTCCTTGTCCTTCTTCTCTGACTCCAAATCCTTCTTTATCATTTCTTCATCAACAACGTATGCATGGAGAACTTTCACTTCCAAAGTTCCTACGTTGTAAATGCTTGGTCTCCTCCAAGTTTGTTCCAATTTGAAGGCTTTATCAATTTCTGCATCAATGATGCGACGATCTGGAACTCTTGTGTCGGGCAGGAAGGGCATGAGGAAGTCCTTCGAGGCAGGCACTTTGATGATCAGAGGCATAGGCTTAGCAAGCTTTGCAAGAGTGAAGACCTTCCGCCTGAATTTTTCATCGTAGGCACAGAGGAAGTTGTTGAGCGCATTGATCCTTGAGCACTCAGTCTGAAGTGGCACTACTTGCCAGTAGTAGTACGCTTTGATGAATTTTTCCTTGTAGTACAGCCACCGCTCAAGTAGATCATCGGGGATGAACTGCTCGATTTCTCGGGCATCAGGATGCTCATTCCTACGCACGACAAGTTCCTCCTCTGTCCTGCTCGACATCTCAGTCATGATGGCGTTGAATTTTGCACTTAGCTCTGTGTTCCACTTCGGAAGCATATCAGCCAAACGCCTGCGAATGTATGCTTGCTCTTCTCTACGTGGATACCGACCAGAGTCGATCATCTCCTTTGTAGTAACGTGGCAAGCATCCATCCAAGCTTGCTTAACACATGCATCAGACTCTTCTGGCAGAAATGGAATGAAGGCGCTTCGAGTGAGGGCGGACTGGATGAGTCTCACTTCATTGAAGTGTTCCTCGATCCGACCCTCGATGATCTCAAGATGCCTTGCCTTGATCTTCCTCTCCTTCTCTTCTTCCTCCTTTCTTTCCTCTCCTCTCTTCCTTCTCCTCTCCACCTGACCAGCTCGTGAAGCGACTGCCTGCTTGATCTTTCGGCGCTAGGCCTCGGGATCATCTTCTCTCGCTTCGGGGGCAGTCCGCTTCAAAGCTTGTTTTGGTGCTGGAGGTGGAGGCATCTCTTGCTTCTTCTTCTCTGCTTCTCTTGTAGGGATTACTGCTGAGGCACCTGGAATAATGGCTTAACTGGATGAAGTGGCTCCAGCAGTAGATGAAGTGGCTCCTGCAGTATCTGAAAGAAGTGCAAGAGTTGAAGCGGTTAGAGGTGAAGCGGGCGCTTGGAACTCGGTAAGATCTTTCAACGCTTTCAGATCGAACTGCATTTCCAAGTCGCGAGCTAGGGCCTCGTCTGCTCGGATTTGCTCCTCTCTTTGCTCCTTGGTTAACGGAACAACCGGAGGGTGAGCAGCAATGGAAGATCCGAGCAGCTTTCCTTCAATTGGCCTGCGGGGCTCTTCAGTGATTTTCTCTTTGCCCAATTTCCTCGCACGCTCGGCGCGAGCTTCATCCTCCTTCTCCATCTCCTTCTCCACTCCACTTCCTCCGACTCCACTATCTCCTCCTTCAATCACCTTCTCCACTCCACTTCCTCCTTCTCCACCTTGTAACTCCAGGATTTCTGCACTTTTCTTCTCAATCCCTTGCCACTTTTTGGCATCATCACTGCCGGGGGTTGGGGTGATCAACGTTCCAGTAACAGTTTTGCGTAGCTCCTCAAACTTGTCAAACACATCGTGGAGCATCTTTTCGGTCCGTGTCGCGAAGATATGTTCTTCGGACAGTACAATCTCCGCCGTTTTGATCGAGATCTCTTCCAGCAAGTACTCGCACTGCTTTTCTCGCTCCTTGACAGAGGCCATCAGTCTCTCAAGCGACTCAACATTCCTGAAGCGAGCGGCAAGCTCCGCTTTGATTTCTGCACGAATCTCCTTGCGCTCCTCTTGCATTTGGAGATTGAAGAAATCTTGAGACGCTTTGAGTTTGGCAGAAGCAGTGGCGATAGCACTCTCTTGGCTATTAAATGTTACTCGAAGTTGAGCAGCTTCGACAATTTTGAGTGCCAACTCACTGGCCTTCTTCTGTGCTTGATTGATTTGGTCATCCAGTTCTGTTTTCTTTAGATTGACTGAGTCAATCTCTTTGGCTTGAGCAGTTATCTGAATTGCAGCTCGAGCCATATGACAGTTCATCTTAATTACTTCTCCAACCTTATCCTCCGCCACTCTCTTCAACTTTTCAATATGACCAGAGATCTTCTCTATCTCTTCTTTGTGATTTGCCACAAGTGTGGTCTTCTCCTTCTCCATAGCTACCAGCTTGGTGGTCATGTCCTTTAGCCTGTTCCTCTCAGCATCAAGCGACTGCTTGAGCTCAGCGATAGTTTTCTCCTGGTCTCCGACCATCTTCGCCTTTACCTCCAACAACTTCTCCTTCTCTTCCAACAACTTCCCTTATTCCTCCACTTTCTTCTCCATCTCTCCCTTCTTCTTGTCAAAATCTTCTCTAAGATTCTTGACCTCTTCAACCTTCTTTTCCATCTCCACATTCCTCCTGGTGATCTCACTCTGCAAACTTGAGATCTCCGCTTCCTTCACCTCTACCTCCTCCGCATGCTCTCTCATTAATTTTCGCTCGTGGATGGTCGGGACATGCTCGGGGACTGAAGCGTCTGGATAGGCACGCTTCACCTTTGCATCCAGCTTGTCCCAGAAGCTAGTTCCATCGAGAAACGCATGAAAGCCGTTCTCTCCAATGAAATCGAGCAGCCTTCCCTCCATTTGAATGAGGTCTTCTTCTTTGAAGGATTTCAAGACTCTGAAGACCTTGTAGTATTCAGTGCCGCGGTATGTGATGTAAGTGAGGAAGTCGACGATCTTGGTGAAGAACTCGTCGGACATCGGCACAGAGGAGTAGTGGGTCCTAATTGTCTCTGCAGCCTGCTCTCTATCTCTCGCATATCTTTCGAGAGCTTCCAGTTCTGCAGGGACCTTGGGAATTTGGAATTGAGGATTGATGGTGCCGGATGTTTGGGCGGTATCGGCTGTAGCTGCCGATGAGGTAGGGGACTAGGTTGGTGATGAGGTTTAGGTTTCGGAGATTTGGATGGGATCTGTGGCTGGCTGGGGGGTTTGGATTGGTTTGAATAGGGTGAATGCAGCAGAGGGATCTGCACTGAGTAGTGGGATAGGGGGTAGTTGAAAAGAAGATGATGATTCTTCTTGTTGTGGAGAGAGGGGGGATTTATGGGTATGGGGTTGAGCAGTGGATGAGGCTTGGGGTTCTGGTGGTTGGGTTTGAGTTTGTGGTGGGGGAGTTTGGATTTTGATGGGTGATGGCTGGGGTTGAGTTTCTTCAGTCTCCTCAAGCGGCTGCTCCTCAGCCTCGCTTGACTTGACTAGTGTAGCGACCAACTTCAATTTCTTCTTGGCTCGCTTCGGCGCAGCTCGCTTCCCAGATGAAGCGGCTCGCTTTGATTGGGGGGCTATGATTTGCCTTTCGGCAACAGGTATTAAAGCGGGCATTTCAACCTCGAGAAGTCCCTCATCGATCAAAGACTTGTCTGACCTCCACAAGTCGTGGAACACGGTGTTCTTCTTGTAGTCAGCGACGTCAGATTCCGGCCACACTTTGTTGGGATACCGTTCTTCCAGTGCGACGGAGAGTCTGGAGAAAAATTTCAGCTTCCCCTTGCGGAGAATCTGATCGGTGCTTCCCTTCACGAACTTAAAATCATCAGCAGCTTCGTGAATCTGGTTGAGAAACCAACCATGCAAGTTAAATCTGGTTCCGGTAAGACTGTCGACGATGATAGTGGTGGCGAACAGCTTTGTTTCAGACAGCGTGCCCAAAGTTCCGATGTAGCATGCGACGCACTTCGAAAAGAGCTCGCATATATGATTGAAAGGAGCCTTCAGGTCTGAATGAATACTGGCCTCCTTGTAGTTTGGCTCTGCTCTGTCGACGGCAAATCGAGCATATTCGACTCCGGCCGATAACTCCATCCCCAACAAGGAGTTTCCACCTTCCCTCTGCAAGTCGAATACACCGATGAGATTGCTCAAGTATACCTCCACCGGTTCTCTGGTCTGTGGATCGGTGAAAGATGATGTGTTCCGTCCTTTCCTCAGATTTAGAAGAAGCTCGGCCACCACCTTGGCCAAGATCTTCGTCGGCACCGTCGTCACGAACTTCCATAAGCCGGCCGTGATCACAGCCTTACGGAAGAAGCCATCCTCCTCGATGACGGTCGGGTCGAGATGAGGCTCGACGTTGATATGCTTGTCGACCTCGGTGAGAAATTCCTCCATCGTCTCAGTATTCAGCTTCTTTCCCATGGTATGAAATTTGAGAGTTTTGATCGGAGATTTAAAGACGAAAAACGGGTTGAGAATCGTGAGTTGCAGAAAATTGCAGATCTTAGCACGAGAATGGCAAATATGGAGAGTTGTGAAAGGTTTTGCAGTTCTACACAGCGTCCTTATATAGATGTAGGGTTCGGCTGACGTTGCAGGGGCAAGACAGTAAAATCACCGAGAATCCTGTACGTAGGCGGCGGACATTCGGTGATGGATCTGATGTGTCCGGCGTCATCACAGTAAAAGTGAACCGCCAACTTGACTCGGCTCTCCACGTGGCCTGCTGATTGGTGTGTAAATTTTAGGATTTTCGTAGTGTTTTCGAGTCCGTTTTCGTTATGTTTTGTGTCTCTTTCGTTTGTGTTTTGCTATGATTTGGTTGCTTTGGAGTCTTTGGTATTGTAGGATAAAAAGGACGGAAATTAGAAGAAAATGTGAAGAAACAAGCATTATATCGAAGAGGGGTTCGATAGGAGCATGTAGGCGAAAACGGAGGTCGATTTGGAGTTCGGACGAGGAAGATACGACCGAAACAAGAAAGGCGCGCAATCGTCCAGCGTTGGACGAGCGTCCAACTTACGTTGGACGACCGTCCAGGGAAGAATTGAAGAAAAATGCGAGTGCGACGTTGGACGAGCGTCCAGCGTACGTTGGACGACCGTCCAACGTTCCGGCCAGCTGTAGTTTCCTTGTATAATTAGGTTTTCATACCTATTATATATACTATCCCTTGTGCACGAATTCTACAACACTTTTACTCTATTTTAGCTTTAGTTTTCAGTATTCAAACACTTTAGATTAGCTTTCTATTGTTCGGATCCGGATTCGTAGTTCGTTTAATTCAAGACTTCGTTTATTTAATTCAAGTTCTTCGTCTTCGTTTAATTCGCGTAAATTCTTTTATTGCTTTCGTTTATTTGCTTAAATTGCTTTGCTTTAGTTTTAGATTCATCCTCTTAATTGCTTCGCTTAATTTGCTAGTTTAAATTTCGTTCTTTCGATTTCTAGTTCTAGTTTATATTCGTTTTTCTTCGATTTCAATTCTCTCGTTTTTAAAGCTTTCAAAGTTAGATTTATTTATCCTTTTAATTTCTAGATTTTAATTCATCATGTCTAAGTTAGTTTATGCTTTCTTCTTTGCTTTCTTTATTGTTTTCTTTTCGATTTTCGCCTAGGTAGATTTATTGCTTTCTTCTAGTTTAATTCTCTAAGTTTATTTAGTTCTATTTATTTCCAGCTTTTAGATTAGTCTTATTTGCTTTGATTTATTTTCTTGCCTAGGATTTAAAATCAAAACCCCAAAAATATTCTTTACTTGCTTTCTTAGATTAGGTTTTACTACATAATTAATTGCCCTGCAAAGTTTTCCTTCGAGATTCGACATTGGGTTTTTACTTACTAAGTGCTAGGATAGATTTCGTTCTATTGCGAACACTTTTTAGTGAAACAAATTTTGGCGCCGTTGCCGGGAAAAACTTTAGGCTTTTGATTGTGTAGTATTTTTATTTGCTTTATTTTTATTTGTGTTATTTCGATTTCTTGTTTCTCCCACTCGGTGCGTTTAACCCGTTTGTTGAGTGTTGTTTATGCATGGTCGCCGAAGTCTTCAAAGGAATTTAGCGCCCTACTTTGACAACATCCATCAAAGGAAAGCGATCTTAGCCGCGAAGGAGAAGGAGGAGATTGATTCTAAAGACTTTGGTTTAGTCTTGTTGTTTGCAGAGCCCGAAGCCATGGCAGCTAGAGTCATGGGCGATTTTGCTCGCCCCACATTCACAGCCACCACTTCGGCGATTGTCCTGACGGAAGCGGTCAGGAATCATGAGCTTAAACCTCACCACATGGCGTTGCTCCCGTCCTACCACGCGCTGCCCAACGAAGATGCTTTGACATTCATCCGAGAATTTTGCACGGTGGTTCAGACTTTCCCACTTTCGGGACTCACGGAGGACAATCTCAAGTTGAAGTGTTTCCCGTACACCTTGAAGGATCGAGCAAAGTCATGGTATTTGGCGCTCCCGGCCAACTCTCTCACCACTTGGAATGCGGTGTGTGAGAAATTCATGCTTAAGTACTACCCGAACCGCAAGACTCAAGAGGTGCGGTCGAAGATCATGAACTTTTCCCAAGACAACGATGAGCCGTTTCACGAAGCTTGGGAGAGGTTCCAAGAGCTACTTCAACAATGCCCACATCATCAAATGGCATCGGAGTTGCTTTGGCAATATTTTTACGACGCCCTCAACCAGACTTGTCAGTTCATGGTGGACAGTTCGGCCGGAGGCAACATAGCGGTCAAGACAGCTGACGAGTTGCAGACGATATTTGAGACGCTCGCTGCGAGTTCTCAATAAAAATCAGCTAGACCGATGAAAGTGGAGGCGAGTGCAATCTCGATGAGCCCCGATTTGAAGAAGCAAATTGCCGACATGTATAGGGATCTCGAGAACTTGAAGATTAAGCAAAGTGCGCCAGCCCCGAAGGAGGAAGAGAGGAAGCCCGATCAATGCGAGACTTATGAAGGAGGAGCCGATGTCTATGCTGCCCAAGGTTACATGCCACCACCCCAAGGGCAAGGTACGAACCCGAATTTTCAATATCGTCGTCCCTCTCCATATAATAATCCCTACCCTCCTAGAAATCCCTACTACTCTCAACCTCCACCATATTATCCACCTCCACAATATCCTCCCAATCCATACTATCCTCCACCTCCATACTACCCTCCTCAACCTACTCCTACACCACCACCTCATTACCAAAATTATCGTCCCCAAGGACCTCCACAAAAGCCTCCCGTCAATGAGGATCGTCTCCATGCACTTGATGCAAACATAAAGAGGCTCGAGACGGCAATTGGCCAAATTTCCAGTTCCATGCACTTGATGCAACAACCGGGGCGAATTCCGAGCCAAGGGATTCAACCACAACAAGCCAACGAGGTGCAATATCCTCCATATGTTCCTCCCGTTCCACCTCACCAAGCTCATGCAATCACGGTGTTACAACGCAATGGTGTCACAAGGTCGCCCCAAGGGTGTTCAAGTGATAGGAGGAGCCCGAGCGAGCAGTGGAGCAACGGCAAAAATGACGCAGCACAGCACTCAGGACGGGCGTCCAGCGTCTCTGGACGACCGTCCAACGTTGGACGATCGCCCACAGTCACGCCAGCCCCTGGACGAGCGCCAGAAATTGTCCCAGCGAAGCCCGCGCTGGACGGGCGTCCAACGTACGTTGGACGACCGTCCAACGCTGAAAATGAGCCAAACGCGAAGCCTACCTTGGGCGAGCGTCCAGCCAACATTGGACGACCGTCCAACGCCCAGAACGCACGCACGGAGCCCAAGGAAGCTGAGAAAGAGTCCCGACTTCTTCACAAGACGCCCGATCTGTACGTTCCCCCTATTCCATTCCCGAGTAGAGTGAAGAACAAGAAGCAGACGCTCAACCCTTATGTTCCACCTATTCGGAGTGTTTCTAGGAAGGAGAGAAAGGAACTCGAGCCTATCAAATCGTTTCCTAAGAGAGGAGATCCGGGAGGTTTCGACTTGAGCATTGTTTTGGATAGTGGAGAGACCGTCTCGGGATTGATGGATCTAGGAGCTGCGGTGAATTTAATGCCGTATTCTATTTTCGAGAAGATGAACTCAAGAGTCCTTCAACCTACTGACATGCGCATTGAGCTAGCAGACGGCACCGTGAGAAATCCATTGGGAGTTGTGGAAGATGTTACTGTCCTCGTTGGTGGACTTCGAGTCGTTACCGACTTTGTTGTGCTTCACGAGGGCCAAGGAGCGAAGAGCGCAACCGGTCATCTACTCTTGTTGGGACGACCGTTTATGGCCACCACTCGAGCTCGGATTGATGTAGGTACCGGTACATTGAGCATGGCCGGCGAAGGAGGTTCGGTAACGTTTTCGGTTTTTGGAAATTCACATTCTATTCCTAGTTCATCTCTTCATTCTTGCTCTTTTGTTAAGCTTGCTAACCCTCTTGTTGAGGTAAATGGTTGTGAGATTTCTGACAGGGTAGCAACTCTTGAAGAATTCCTTAACGAAGAAGAGGATGACGAGTTCTTTAGTTGTGTGGATGAAGATGAGGACATTATCGAGGAATTTCTACAGAATTTGGAGGAGGTTGATAAGGTGGAAGAGGAAAGATCGACACTTGCGTCGAATGAAGAAGATGACATAATCGAAGAATTTCTACGGAATTTGGAGGAGGTCGATGAAGTGGAAGAGAAAAGCTCGACGCATGCATCGAATGAGGAAGTGATCATTAACTCTTTTCTTTCTAACCTCACCATTTGTGAAACATCTTTCCTTGTAGAGTTTAACTCGAGGATGCTTGAGGAGAAGTTCGAGCTAAGTGTGGGGGAGTCGAGAGTTGATGATGACCACGCTTTGGATCGTCGAGATTGTTCGAGAAGGGAGTATGAGTGTATCGCAAGGAGCATCAAGAAGTCGCTTGGTGCTACGGGCTTAGGTTGATCATATCCTTCGTCAAGCTAATGACGTTAAATAAGCGCTTGGTGGGAGGCAACCCACTTTGTTTATTGTATTTTTTTTGTAGAGTAGGATTTATTTTCTTTATTTTTGTAGTTTTTCGTTTGTTTTTCTTTTTGATGTTTGTGCAGGGATTAGTTCTAGGGATTACAACGGCATGGAAGGCCTCGAGGGGGAGCAAAAGAATTGAATTGGAGCGAAATTTCGCGAAGGCCGCGTTGGACGAGCGTCCAACGTATGTTGGACGAGCGTCCAACGTAATTGAGTTCTTCAATTTTGCAGCGAAAGCCGCTCTGGACGAGCGTCCAACTACGTTGGACGACCGTCCAATGCAAGACGGGCTCCCAATTCGATCCAACTAAGAGCGACAGCCGCCGCCGTTCGTAATTGCCGCCGTCGATGCCACCGCCTTCGACCTCGACCGCCAGCCTCAATAGCCACCGCACAGTTCCAAGGTTTCTTCAACCCATAGCATGTTTGTGTCTTTTATTTTTGTTTGAGTCTTTTATTGTTTTCTTTTTATTTTGTTCAATTTTACGCTTTGGTATTTGTGTTTTGTGTTTGTTTTGTAGGTGATACTTGGAGTCTCTCGAGATTTTGGGTATTTGTGTTCGTCATATTGCGATAAGTTCTCTTTTTCCCTTTCCTTTTTATTTTCTCGCAATGGGGACATTGCTTGATTTTAAGTGTGGGGGGGGGGGGGGGGTCTTTGAAACTTTTGGCATGCAATTTTTAATTTTGTTGAGTCTTAGGAGTTAATTGAGTCAAATGAGCATGTGATGATAGTATTGTGGATTTGGCCGATGATAGAAAATTTTTGTTGATTTTTGGAGAAACATTCATGATCTTTATTATGCATGGAACCTTGGCGAAGCGACGCATTTTATTCGATGAATTTGACGTATGCTATGATGTCGGGAACTAGTTAGTTTGAACCCGTGAGATTTGAGCTATTTGTGCATATTTATGCCTATTCGTTGATTGAGTGATCATGCATGCTTCGTTGTTTCTAGAACTTGCCTTGTTTCTCCATCAAGACCTTAGTATATTTACGAACTAGGAGATGATCTTAGGCCATCTTTCTTTAGCCACATGATCCCTATACAGTAACCTTGTTCATAAACCTTTGTTTACCCCTTTTGAGCCTTTGTTAGCCGTTCTTTGTAATACCGGATGATAGGAGGTTTGGATGGTTATGGGTATCCTTAGTATTTGTGGTTGGTGATATGGAAGTAGTGGAATAGAAAATTTTGATTGTGGTGAAGAAGGAGGAGAAAGGAGTTTTAGATGCTTGATTTATGTAGTTAGCTATCCCTATGAGCTTAGGAAAAAAAAGAAAAAAAAAGGATGAAAAAAAAAAATAGAGCCTTTGTTCTACATTAGAAAGAACATTTATTAGTGGAGCTCTAGAGAAAAAAAAAAAGAAAAAAAAAAAGAAAAAAAAAAGAAAAAAAAAAAAAAAGAGAATAAGAATATAAGCATAAGGGGATAGTTAGATTTGATTTGTATAAGTTGATAGTTTAGCATCTTTGAGTTTGTATTTGGTGTGTTGGATGGTAGAAGATGGAGATAAAAATCCATACTTTGGTTTGAGTTGAAAAAGAGGTTGATGATTTGGAGTATTTTTGAGTCACTTAGCCTATATAATCCCTACATTACAAGCTTATATAAAGACCTTTTTGATCCTAATTTGTAAGTATTACATTAGGTGGAGATGTTGAGATTGAAGGCAAGCCTATGGTAAACATGTTGCATTGCATTGATATTGAGTGAACCCTATGATGTGCATTATCTTATACATCTTTTCTTTGAGAGAGTTGAGTGTTCACTTCCATATATAAAATTTCACATGTTGGAGAGTGTTCTATGATGGATTAGCATATTTTGAATTAGTTGAGTAAATTGTGTTGATTGATGCTAAGGTTGTGTGCATAGTTTTGATCATGATCATGAGAGTTTGTTTTCGAAAAGTTTTGAAGCCTATATAGTTCACAATGCTTGAGTCTATTGCTTATTTCGTTTTTGTTATTGTTCGGGACGAACAAAGGTCTATGTGTGGGGGAGTTTGATTGGTGTTTAAATGTTAGGATTTTCGTAGTGTTTTCGAGTCCGTTTTCGTTATGTTTTGTGTCTCTTTCGTTTGTGTTTTGCTATGATTTGGTTGCTTTGGAGTCTTTGGTATTGTAGGATAAAAAGGACGGAAATGAGAAGAAAATGAGAAGAAACAAGCATTATATCGAAGAGGGGTTCGATAGGAGCATGTAGGCGAAAACGGAGGTCGATTTGGAGTTCGGACGAGGAAGATACGACCGAAACAAGAAAGGCGCGCAATCGTCCAGCGTTGGACGACCGTCCAGGGAAGAATTGAAGAAAAATGCGAGTGCGACGTTGGACGAGCGTCCAGCGTACGTTGGACGACCGTCCAACGTTCCGGCCAGCTGTAGTTTCCTTGTATAATTAGGTTTTCATACCTATTATATATATTATCCCTTGTGCACGAATTCTACAACACTTTTACTCTATTTTAGCTTTAGTTTTCAGTATTCAAACACTTTAGATTAGCTTTCTATTGTTCGGATCCGGATTCGTAGTTCGTTTAATTCAAGACTTCGTTTATTTAATTCAAGTTCTTCGTCTTCGTTTAATTCGCGTAAGTTCTTTTATTGCTTTCGTTTATTTGCTTAAATTGCTTTGCTTTAGTTTTAGATTCATCCTCTTAATTGCTTCGTTTAATTTGCTAGTTTAAATTTCGTTCTTTCGATTTCTAGTTCTAGTTTAGATTCGTTTTTCTTCGATTTCAATTCTCTCGTTTTTAAAGCTTTCAAAGTTAGATTTATTTATCCTTTTAATTTCCAGATTTTAATTCATCATGTCTAAGTTAGTTTATGCTTTCTTCTTTGCTTTCTTTATTGTTTTCTTTTCGATTTTCGCCTAGGTAGATTTATTGCTTTCTTCTAGTTTAATTCTCTAAGTTTATTTAGTTCTATTTATTTCCAGCTTTTAGATTAGTTTTATTTGCATTGATTTATTTTCTTGCCTTGGATTTAAAATCAAAACCCCAAAAATATTCTTTACTTGCTTTCTTAGATTAGGTTTTACTACATAATTAATTGCCCTGCAAAGTTTTCCTTCGAGATTCGACATTGGGTTTTTACTTACTAAGTGCTAGGATAGATTTCGTTCTATTGCGAACACTTTTTAGTGAAACACCTGCTGTGATTCGTCACTTTACACGGCGTCGGATCCAACGGCTATAAATTGGGGACTGTTTGGATTCGATGGTTGGATCTCTTCCGTCTTTTCCCGCTTCGAATTCAAAGTGCAGTGCACGCGCCTGTTATTTTCGGCTGTACGTGAACCTGCATTAAATGTAAAGCAAAAGGTAAAATTGCACTCGAGTGCAGACAACTCATACTCGCTTCGTACCCGCTCGCTTCGAGTTGGGCCGCTTGGCTCTTACTCGCTTGAGAGGTAATAGCTTGAGTGACTGTTCTGCACTCGCTTGCGATGGCACGCTTGGAGTACGTGACGTAGCACTCGCTTGGCCATCTGAAGCGACTGGAAAAGAAATGAAATTTCTTTGCTTAATTTTAAAATGTTTATGACTTACATACTTCGAGGATAAACAAGAATGTTCCTACTTGTATTTGTGTCAGATTCATTTCATATTTTCCACATAGTAAGTGAAGGTTTCTAGCACGCTTCAGCTCACTTAGTGTACTTAAAATTGAACCACTTACCAGTCAATCTCACTTCGTAGGAGATTGATACCACTATTGAAGTCACTTGATTTGGACACCATTTCTTGAATCCATTTGATGATATTGCTTGAAGCTTGTTGATACCACCTTTGTTGAATGCTTCATGTTGGACTAGATCTTCTTGGCATTCATCTTCATGGCATTCATCTTCCTCTACGAATTAGAGAGTCCTCCATCGAAGTGAATGGGGGAGAAAATGAATATAGTACACAAGCTTACTACAACCCAGAGGGGAGCTTCACGTAAGTGTACTTATTCACGATGAATGGGAGATGAGTACAAGTCCTTATCTCAGAGCAGAATAGGACAGGATGACAATGGGAATGCTCTGACAAGACAATCTCGTATTTTACGCAGAAGCATGTCACCAGCCCTGCAACCTTTTGAAGAAAAAGGTAACCCTTCAAGCATCCTCCTACAAGCTACAGAATGAATTTGCAATCGACTCGCTTGACCCAGAATAGGGTTGATTGAAGCGATGCAAATTCAAAGATGGGGGAGGAATGGATTGACATTCGGCAGCTCAACTCAATGAAGAGCGATTAAAGAATGAATATTTATCCACATGAAGGAGATGAGAAGACTTGCTCCTCTTCGGCGGAAAGATGGGAAGAGGATGCAAGGTCTAGGTGCCAGCCCTGCCTAAGCTTTCACCATTTTTACGTGGGAAGGCCCGATATAAGACCCCACAACCGTTACTAGAAACGGCACTTGCGAGTGTTTATACCCACTCGCTAGGAATCCTAGGCTAGGTAGCAGCTTTCCTTGCTCGCTTTGGAAGTAGCTTGCTCCGAGAGCAAACAATAGTTCCCCCTTAACCAATGGTTTAACAATTCCTGTAAGCGGGTAGGGAACGTCTTCCAACACTCCACCTTTCTCCACCTTATTTCTCCTTCTTCAAGCGAGTGGAATTTTGAAGTGACTAGCTTGAGTTGGTGAAGATCCGAAGCGAGTGACGCTCAAAGAACAAGCGAACACTCCTTCGTGCATCCTGGAACTAACACTCTTCACCAGGGTCTAGCAACCCTAATTCCATGCATAGCTGATTGAAACGAGACTCAGCTAGAGGCTTGGTGAGGATATCCGCTCGCTGGAGATCGGTATGGATTTTCTCGAGCTTGATATCCTTCTTCTCGACATGATCACGAATGAAGTGATGTCGGATTTCCACGTGCTTGCATCTGGTGTGAAGCACTGGATTTTGCGAGATGCAGATTGCACTGTTGTTGTCGCATAATATTGGAATTTCATTCGCTTCAACTTTGTAGTCCTTCAATTGCTAACGAAGCCATAGAATTTGAGAACAGCAGCTTCCAGCGGCCATATATTCGGCTTCAGTCGTTGAAGTAGCTACACTCGTCTGCTTCTTCGAAAACCATGAGATCAGCTTGCTTCCTAAGAACTGACAAGTGCCCGAAGTTGATTTCCTATCAATTCGGCACCCTCCATAGTCAGCATCTGAATATCCAGTGAGCTCCAAATTGTCCTCCGTTGGATACCACAGCCCCATGTTGACAGTGCCCTTCAAATATCGAAGAATTCTTTTGGCAGCTTCAAGATGGCTGTGCTTGGGATTGCTTTGGAAGCGAGCACATACTCCAACTGCAAAAGCAATATACGGCCTACTTGCAGTGAGATATAGAAGGGATCCAATCAAGGCTCGGTAGTCTGTAGCATCCACAGACGTCCCATGTACGTCTGGCTCCATCTTCCTATTCGTGTTCATCGGAATCTTCACAGCTTTGGCATGCTGAACACCGAACTTGGCAAGCATATCTCTTGTATACTTAGCTTGATTGATGAAGATTCCATCATCTTGCTGTTTCACTTGAAGGCCTAGAAAGCAGCTCATCAAGCCAATCATCGACATCTCATATTTGGTCTTCATAAGCTCTCCAAACTTCTCGCTAAGCAACTGGTTTGGCGACCCAAATATGATGTCGTCCACGTAGATCTGGACCCACAACATGTCTTCTCCATGATTGATGGTGAAGAGAGTCCGATCTATCTTTCCTTTGTGGAATCCATTATCCACTAGGAATTGGGATAGGGTATCATACCAAGCTCTGGGAGCTTGCTTCAATCTATATAGGGCTTTCTTCAATCGATACACCTTATCGCCCTGCTAGAAACCCGGTGGCTGCTCCACATAAACTTCTCCTTCAATTCACCATTGAGAACGCGCTCTTAACATCCATCTGATATACTTTGAATTTCTTGGCCGCTGCATAGGCAAGAAATAGTCTGATTGCTTCGAGCCGTGCCATAGGAGAGAAGGTCTCATCAAAATCGATTCCTTCCTCTTGGCAGTAGCCCTTAGCGACGAGTCGCGCCTTGTTCCTCACAACGTTGTGGTCCTCGTCCGTCTTGTTCTTGAACACCCACTTGGTGCCAATAACATGCTGGAATTTGGGATGATCCACGAGGTACCATACGTCATTCCTGGTGAACTGATTTAGCTCTTCTTGAATGGCGATCACCCAATTGGAATCAGCTAGGGCTTCCTCCATGCATGACGGCTCAATATTTGAGAGAAAACAACTGAACATGGCACTTTCTCCAAACACTTGACTTCTGGTCACTACACCCTTGGATGGATCTCCAATGATTTGACTTGGTGAGTGATCCTTGAGCCATGCACGCTTGGATCCACCAGCTTCGTCTTCATCTTCTTCCTGGTCGCTCGCTTCACCATCTGAAGCGACTGGATTGGGTGCTTGGCCTGCACTCGCTTCAGGAATATTGGGGGCAGCTTCAACCTTTTCTTGGACATTCTGCTCGCTTGAGTCCTTGATTTCTTCATCATCCTCAAGCATGTCCCAAGTTAATGAGTTGATGGGTTCCTCGCTTGTCTTTCCTTCCTTAGATTGAACCTGTTCCTGTGGAAGACTCAAAGAAGATTCATTAAATACGACATGGGGTGATTCCTCCACAATTAGGGTTTTACAATTGAATACCCTGTAAGCTTTGCTTGATGTAGAATATCCTAAGAATATTCCTTCATCAGCTTTGTTTTCAAAAGCTTTCAATTGTGACTTCCCATTATCATGGATGAAGACCCTACAACCAAATATATGGAAATAAGATATATTAGGAAATCTCCCTGTCCATATTTCATATGGTGTCTTGTCGTGCCGCTTGCAGAGAAGCGTCCGGTTCTGCGTGTAGCATGCTGTATTGGCAGCTTCAGCCCAATACTTCATTGGAAGCTTCGAATCAGCAATCATCGTTCGAACGGCTTCTTTGATGATCCGATTTCTTCTTTCAGCAACTCCATTCTGCTGAGGTGTGCCCGTTGAGGATGTTTGATGTGCAATACCATGCTCCGTGCAGTAAGCTTCAATGGTAGAGTTCAGAAACTCTGTGCCTTTGTCGGAGCGAATGGTGACAATCGCTTGGTTCATTTCCACAGCTAGACGCTTGAGCAGTTGTGGTAGCTTGGTCAGTGTCTCCTTCTTGCTGAAGAGAAATACGACCCAAGTGTAGCGAGAGAAGTCGTCGACTACAACTAGAGTGTACTTTCTTCCATTTACACTAACAGGAGTGACTGGACCATACAGATATGAAGCAGCTCGAGCACTCGCTTGGATGAAGCTTCATCAAGACTGGCGAAGTGCTTCTTCGTCTGCTTCCCTCGTTGGCATGGTGAGCATGGATGGTCTTTGACAAAGACTTCATTTGGTATGCCTTGCACCAAGCCTTTTCGAGCTATGCGATTGATTACTTTGAAATTGAGATGGTTCAAGCGTCGGTGCCATAGCCATCCTAATTCTGTAGCACTTCTTGCAACTAAGAACGTCTCCTCTTTGCAGCTTTCCCATTGTGCTATGTAGACGTTCCTTTGTCTAATTCCAGTGAGCACAATCTGGGAAGTGAGTTTGCTCTTCACAATGCACTTGTTGGAAATAAATTCCACCTTGTATCCTTTATCACAGAATTGTGAAATGGATAGCAAGTTGTGCTTAAGTCCTTCCACATAGGAGACTTCTTCTATTGTGAGCTTTCCAACTTTTAGTGCGCCGTACCCTTTGGTGCTTCCTCGAGAGTTATCACCAAATGTAACGTGTGGACCCTTCTTCTCTATGTAGTCATGAAGTAGAGCTCTCATGTCGGTCATGTGTCTTGAACATCCACTGTCCAAGTACCGGATTTGTTGACCCTCACTTGGCATGGGATCCATGGCGCTCACCTGCATTTAGACAGATTTTGGTACCCAAATCAGTTTGGGTCGTTGCAGGTTAGTTCCCTTAGGTACCCACACTTGCTTCACTTTCTTTTGAAAGGTAGCTTGTGTCTTGGGTTTCTCGACCTTTGAAAACTGTGAGTACTGCCTTGAAGCAGCTTCACACGTGCAGCAGTGTGTGCAAGAGGGGTAGCGGCTGGCTTGAGGCATACCTATGCTCTTACCCAGTTGCTTGTATCCTGAAGCGACTCGCTTCGGATTAGCTACAGGTTTAGAGACTGACTTAGGATTTACAGTCTTTCAAAGCGGCTTGCTTGGTTTTCTCGAATCGGTCCAACTAAGGTTTTGACCCCGACTCGCTTGAGAAACCTTGGAAGTTTGAAGCGGCCTCTTTGGTGCTTCAAGTTCTTCCCCCTCAACGTTAGTCCGGTTGGACCATCTCCAGTCCGGATAACGGGACACATAGACATTACTCCTTTTCTTAAAAGGGAGATCCTTTATCTCTGGTGTCTTGGTCTGAGACTTAGAAGCTACAACTGGTTTCCCTTTACCTTTGGATTGGTAAGATTTAGCATTTTGAGTGCTAGGGACAGTTGATCTTTGCTTGCCCATAGTTTCTGCCCTTGAAAATATAGACATCTTCATTGGCTTCTTCTTAGAGTTCTCAGCCATTTGGCCTTTATCCTTGTTGGTGGTCGCTTTGGAGGCAGTGGGCACATCCAAAGTGACTGATGGTGTCGTGATTGAAGCACCAACAAAGACAGTAGGCTTGGAAGGTCCACCCTCATAACCAAGTCCTCCCTTCCTACCAAAAGGTAGAAGCGAGCTCTCTAGTGCCTGCCTAGCGTATGAAGCTTTGTTCAAGTTGGCAACTAGAGCGGATTGGGTTTCATACCTTCCTTCCAAGCTTTGTTGTCTAGCGAAGAGATCCTCGAACTTACTAGTCATAGCCCTTAAGTTAAGTTTGACTTGGTCAAGCTCAGTGGCTAACTTTCGGTTCTCCTTCTCGCTTTGAGACATAGCTTGTTTTAACATTTCATGCTCGCTTGACAATTTCTTGTGTTTGTCAAGCAACTCACTCCATGTTGAGGAATGAACTTCCTCATGATTAGTGTGTGCATGTGTTATTGAAGTGATTGAAGGGTAGAAGAATACCTCCCCAGTTTCTTCATCGGTGAGAACCATGAGTCCCAGATCCTCTCCCTCACTAAAGTTAGGATCTGTAAATGCATCGGAGTCGCTTGATGGATCTTCAGTTGAAGCAACCGGCATTTCACTCGCTACGAGCGCTCGCCTGGGAGCATCTCTCTTGGCCTTCAGTTCCTCACGTTCTTTGGCACTTAGCTTTGGGCAGTCAGATTTGTAGTGGCCCATCTTGTGGCAGTGATAGCACTCCACATCCATCATGTCGCGTGGGATCGGCTTTGTCGTCTCCTCTCTTTTCCCTTTTCCTTCTCGAGCATCAGTGCTCCTCCCTTTGTACTGCTTGTAGAACCTCTTGTACTTGCCCACTCGAGAGTTCATTTTGTTGAAGTTCTTGGATAAGAACGCAACATGTTCTTCCAGCTCTTCCCTCGTCATCTTGGCTAGCGACTGGTCGCTTGGCCCTTCAGCAGCTTTGAAAGCTACACCTTTTGACGTCGTGGGAGCTTCATCCTCATCGTCGAGGTTCATTCGATTCAGATCGAATTCATGAGCTTTGAGTTCGGAGAACAGAATCTCTGGTGTGAGCTTTGATAGATCCTTGGTAGCTAGGTACAACTCCTTCATTGTCTGCCACTTCCTTGTGAGAGCACGAACAATTTTTCAGATTCACTTCCTTGTCTGTGAGTTCCTTCCCAAGTGAGTTGAGAGTTGCAGTGATGTTGGTAACTCTCAGCTCGAAGGCATCGATAGACTCTCATGGCTTCATCACTAGGCTTTCAAACTCCCGCATCTGAACGGCAAGCTTTTTTTCTTTGATTTTGTCTGTGCCTTGAGAAATGAGGGCTAAGGTTTCCCACATTTCTTTTGCCGTTACACACTTCCTTATCCGTGGTAGATAAGCATCCGACACGGTGCTCTGCATCGTGTGGCGTGCAATCTTGTCGAGGTTGGCGACTTTGAAGTCATTTGGAGTGTACTCATCCTTGTCCTTCTCTACGTACCGTTGTCGAACATAGGCAGCCCGACCTTCGGCAGCTGGGACATTCTTAGAGATTGCTTTCCTGATTTCGATCGGCCCACCTTCAATGACCTCCCACATCCGGTCATGGATGGAGCATAGGAAGCTCTCAACACGAAAGCTCCAGATCTCATAGCCTTCAATGGAAAACTGTGGAAGACTAGAAGCATTGTATGTAGACATAGCAAACCGTCAGTAGTAGATGCAGTATGCGTGGGTGAGGTTTTGATGTACTTAGAAAGATAGGATCCGGTTCAGTGAGACAACGTGAAGCGAGTGGGGACTCGCTTTGGATATGCAAAGCAGAGGCTCAAAAGAACCGCTGCTCTGATACCACTTTTTTGTCCCGGTTTGTTATAGGAAAAATACGTAGAGGGGGGGGGGGGGGAATACGTATTTTGAAGTTTTTCAACTTCTTTTCCTTAACTCAGAGTATGAAGTAAAGTGCTCGTAAGAGATACAAAGACCTAGCCGAGAGCTAGATCTAGAGTATTCACGATTCTCTTGACCTAAGCTTGGAGCTTGATCAAGAGTGAGACTTTACTCTTAGATGCGGAATTCGGTGAGCTAAATCTTTCCTAAGTATTTGAAAATTCCAAGTTATGTTTGTTTAGATGCAAGTGCAATGAATAATCAAACAAGGAAAATAAAGAGTTTAGGGTTAGAGAGATACGACATGAGATTTATAGTGGTTCGGAGATGAAACTCCTACGTCCACTTTGTTGCACTCGGCAACTGTTCTCTTCACTCAAGAACTTGAAGATTACGGGCTCTTCAAAAGCCTGGTTGAGATCGAGCTTCACTCGCTTGGATCTGACGACAGACGCAGTGATTACGGGTTCACTACAAAGACCTAACTGGACTGGAAGCTTCACTCGCTTCAGTCCGACGACAGGGAGATTGCGGGCTCTCCCTACAGCCTAGCTTCAATCGGGCTTTACACGAACGATGTAAGTGCAAGCTTGGATCTAGACTCTACGATCGAGGCTTCTACAATCAATGAAAGTAGGGCCTTGGATCGAAACAACCTAACGACGAACTCAAAAACCTAACGAACAGAACTTCGGGTTAGGGTTTTTGGTTTACGACGACACACTATGAAGAGCTCTTTACAGTAAGTGCAAAGATGGCTAGAGCTCTTCTTCTAAGCTGGAATTTAGAATGGGCTTAGAACTCTAAGTGTGAAGGTTGCGAAGACGAGTTCCGATGAGACTGGAACTCGGAGAACACTTGGAAACAAAGACTCGATGAATGCTCTAAGGCTGGGAGTGTTTGTTTGAAGTAGGCGCTCGAATGCTCAAGTAGTGTTCTTTTTTCTCTTCGTCTTCATCCTTCACTATTTATAGGCGGAGGTTTCGCTGAGATCCGTTGCTTGGTTGGTGGCCCTGTCCCTCCTCCTCTCGACAGTACTTGCATAGGCTGACTGCTTTTCAGACGCACAGATTTGGCTCTTTGCCAATATTGGCTATGTTCCAATCTTAACAGTAACTGGAGCGAGCCAGTACTGTTGCGGCGCCCTTGTCGGCCTGGCAGTCAACTCCGCTGCTCCTCTCCGCAATCGACACGTGGAGATCTCGTAATTAATGCGACGATCTTCAGTTTGACTGGAGTTCAAAATCGGAGCGGGAATTGTGCTGTCGCTTTCTGGTAGGTAGAGGCTCGCTTTGCTTCGATGTAGTAGCGTCCGCTTTGATCGAGTCGCTTCATACTTGAAGCGTCTACTTTGGAAAATAAAGTTTTCGAGTATTGCTTAAGTAAATGTTGACAAGCTTTGACTTTCGCTGTAACGCTCGCTTCGCTTCGCTTTGGTGGACTCGCTTTGATTCCACTGTAGCGCTCACTTCGCTTCGCTATTCTTCGGCACGCTTCACTTCAGCTCGGTAGACTCGCTTCGCTTGGAAAACACACTCAAGCGAGTGGCCTTCACTTGAATTTTTCTGCGGTCTAAAACCTAAGCAAAATAAAGCCATCCTAACAGTATAGGCTTAGAAAATTATCTACCTATTATCTACATCAAAAATGGGTCGCTTGGGAACAGAACACTTGGGGTTTTGGGATCAAATCAAAACAAATATTTGACTCACTTCGAAGTGTCCCATAGGAGTTCCCCCTTAACATTTTGTTCTTAACAATTCCCAACACTAAGTATTTAAAACTTTGTTTTAGGTTTGTTTAGATGCTTGTGCAAATATGATAAACAAAGCAGTAAATAAAAAAGGCTTAAGAACAGAAATACGACACCGGTGTTTATAGTGGTTCTATGGTAAAACACCTACATCCACTTTGTTCCACACGGGAACTAATTTCTCTTCACTAAGAGACTTAGAGGATTGTGGGTTCCTCAAAGCCTGGACAAGGATCGAGCTTCACTCGCTTGGATCCGAACAACAACACTAGGGAGATTACGAGTTCTCCACAAAGACCTAGCTAGGATCGAGCTTTACACAATCGAGGATAGTGCAAGCTTGTATCCACACTCTATGATCGAGGTTTCTTCTATAGATGAAGGCAGAACCTTGGATCTTACAACAACCTTTCAACACAAACACTAACACTCTTGACTGAACATAGAACATGGGTTTTGGTTTGGTTATGACGACACTCTAGGTGAAGAACTCTTTACAGTGAATGCAAAGGGATAGAGTTCTTCTCTAAGCTTGGATATATGAGTGGGCTTAGATTCTAGGAATGAAGGTTGCAGAGAACAAGTTTCGGTAGTGCTGAAACTTGGAGAACACTTTGACAAGAACTCAGAAAATGAATGCTGAAATTTGCGAGTGCTTGTTTGCTTGAGCGCTGGAAATATTTGTGAGTGTTCTACTCTTCTCTTCTCTGCTCTTCACCATTTATAGTGTGGGAGATGGGTAGAAGCCGTTGAAGGTTGGTGGCTTTGTCCCTCCACACTCGACAGTACTTGGCACCTTTTCAGATAGGTGCTTTGTCTTCTTTCCGAAAATGGCTAAAAGCCAAACGTAACAGTAACTTGAACGTCCAGTACTGTAGCGGCGGCTTTGTCGGACTGCCAAGTCAATTGTTTTGACCAATCCTCTCTTGCCATGTGGAGATCTTCATTTAATGCGGCAGATCTCGCACTTGACTGAGTTCAAACTCAAGTTTGAATCAAGGATGTTAGTTGTACTGTCGCTTTCAAGCTTTTGAAAGGGGCTCGCTTCGCTTTAGTCTGAGCGCACGCTTTAGCATAGTCGGGTTGACTTGCTTTGACTTTACCGGGAACGCTCGCTTCACTTCGTCTGGGTAGACTCGCTTCACTTCGATACACACTCAAGCGAGTGGTCTTCTCGCTTCACTTGAAAACCTGCAGTTAAACCTAAAGCGACTAAAACGAAAGATAAGCTTTCCTAACATAACAAGCTTGAAAAATTCTATCCTAGCTAATCAAAATAGGGTCGCTTGGGAATAGGATTTTCATAGAGGGTTTTGGGATCTAATAAAAAATACATAACATATTTTATTGAAGTGTCCCGTTAAGTTCCCCCTTAACAAATGAATCCTTAACAATTCCCAACAGTTTCCGCAAGGGAAGAATAGATAGAACTCTCTTCACAATCAATGATGGTGAACATATGCTATGGGTTCAAAGCTATGTGGATGGCATCATATTTGGATCACCAAACCAATCGCTTAGCGAGAAGTTTGGATAGCTTATGAAGACCAAATATGATATGTCAATGATTGGGTTGATGAGTTGCTTCCTGGGACTTCAAGTGAAGCAGCAAGCTGATGGAATTTTCATCAACCAAGCTAATTATACTTGAGATATGCTTGCCAAGTTTGGTGTTCAACATGCCAAAGTTGTGAAGATTCCAATGAATACCAACTGGAAGATGGAGCCAGATCTCGAAGGAAAGCCAATGAATGCTATGGATTATCGAGCTTTGATCGGATCACTACTATATCTCACAGCGAGTAGGCCAGATATTACTTTCGTTGTTGGAGTTTGTGCTCGCTTTCAAAGCAATCTGAAGTAGAGTCATTATGAAGCTGCCAAGCGAATCCTTCGCTACCTCAAAGGCACAATCAATATGGGCCTTTGGTATCCAAACGAAGATATTTTGGAGCTGACTGGATATTCCGATGCTGATTATGGAGGATGCCGAATTGATAGGAAATCAACCTCGGGCACATGTCAATTTTTGGGAAGCAAGCTTGTCTCGTGGTTCTCAAAGAAGCAGACAAGCGTAGTGACATCAACGACGGAAGCTGAGTACATGGCCACCGGAAGCTGCTGTTCTCAAATCTTGTGGCTTCGTCAACAGTTGAAGGACTACAAAGTTTAAGCGAAGAAGATTCCAATATTTTGTGACAACAACAGTGCCATATGCATATCACAAAATCCAGTGCTTAACATAAGGTGCAAGTATGTGGAGATAAGGCATCACTTCATTCGTGATCATGTTGAGAAGAAGGACGTCATGATCGAGAAGATTCATACACATACCGATCTCCAACGAGCTGACATCCCCACCAAGCCTCTAGCTGAATCTCGCTTCAACCAGCTATGCATGGAGTTAGGATTGTTAGATCCCGGTGAAGAAAGCTAGATAAGGAAGCACAAAGCAAGGGGGAAACCCTCGCTTTACGTCTTCACCAAGCCCAAACGAGTCACTTCATTTTGTACTTGATAGGATACGGCCCAACTACTAGGCCCAACAACAAAGCTCAGCCCACGTAGTTCGGCCCACGAGAAGCGATTCATCCAAACGTAGAACACTCGGATTCAGGCCCAATAATAGGCCCAACTCGAAGGAATTATTATTGGGGGAAAAACCATAATTACTTGTATAAATAGATGTTAGATGAGGGTTAGACGACATTGACACTTTTTGTACTCTACACGATATACCCTAAATAAAAGAACGATGCTCTTTCTCTTTCCCGTGGATGTAGATCTACCCCGGTAGATCGAACCACGTAAATCCTTTGTTTCCTTTAATCTTTCGTTTAATTCTTTGTTACATTGATAGCCCTACAAAAATATGTTCGAACACTGGCGCCGTCTATGGGAATCGAAATTTTGTGTTTCGATCAACGTTTTCTAAGGCAGTCGATCGTGAAGAAAAAAACACGAAGCTTTCTCCTTCAATTAGAGAGAGAGAAAGAAGAGAGAAGCATCAATGGGAACTCCCTCCAACGCCGAATCGGCAAGGATCAATTCGTGGGTGGCACCGCCGTCATCAATGCAACAAGCACACAATTCCAACATTGGAACAGTAAATATCCTTAATCCATTCATCAACAAGAGAGCTTCCACGATTCCTCCGTCGTGAAATCTCACCCATCGGATCCAATCGTCAGCTAGCGCGCCTCCTTCGCTCCCCATCCGCGAACCACTCAAGACGAAGATTACACAAAGCTGCTTCCGCCACCAACAATTCCGACGCCACTACATACGGAGCTACGAGCAGTCGCCCCAATTCAGATTCCAGCCCAGCGAGTTCAACACGTTGTTCGCGTTCATCTTCACGAGGTAAATCTCCTCATCCACGGCCTGCAGGAGTGGCTGGCGGAGCCTCTCCAACTCATCTATGACGGCTGCCACGTGTGGCTCCGATTGAAGGGTTTCCTATTGCTCTTTAATGAGGGGTTTGCCGCTAGAGAGAGATCCCTCCATCTGAGCAAGGCGGTGAAGTTTCTTTTGTGGATGCCGACTAAGCCGACTACATCCGCTCCTGCTCCGACCACACCGAGGGTCTGCTACAGCAGTTGATGTCCCGGCTGGAGAGGAGTTCCACTACAAGAAAACAGGGCTTTTGCGACATATGTGCATGTGACATTACCGATAAGTGTCGTAAAATTATGGCACTTATACTATTAGTGTCGTATATATGCGTCAAATGTGCATCATAATGATATTGTGTTACTATTTTACGACAACAATGCTACACTTAGTTTTATGTCTCATATTTACAATAAATTTATTTGCGACATATAAATTGAATGTCATAATTTTACTTCATATTTAGATTATCATTGCATTTTGTGCCGTATATGTGCATCATTAAAATATTGTGTCGCTATTTTGCGACAATTATGCGTCACTTAGTTTTGTGTTTTGTATTTACAACAATTTATTTGCGACACATTAATTGAATGTCATAATTTTACTTTACAATTAGAATTGTGTTGCATTTTGTGTTGTGCATAAACATCATTAAATACTGTGTCGCTATTTTGCGATAACAATGCGTCATTTAGTTTTGTGTCTCGTATTTACAACAATTTACTTACGACTCTTTAATTGAATGTCATAATTTTACTTCACATTTAGAATAGTGTTGCATTTTGTGTCGTATATATGCGTCATTAAAATATTGTGTCGCTATTTTGTGACAACAATACGTCACTTAGTTTTGCGTCTCGATTTACAACAATTTATTTTTTACGACACATTAAGTAAATATCATAACATTACTTCATATTCAGAATAATGTTGCATTTTATATCTTATATTTGCATCAAATATAGATTATTAAAATATTATATCATGATTTTATTACACACATATGACACTTTTATTTATGTCTTCTGAAATACATTTTGAATGTGATAGGAGTACTATCGTATACTTACATCAATTGTGACTTGTATGTCATCTAAATATTGTGATAAAATAATTGTTCTTATGTATTGAGACAAGTTAATTGTGACACCTTAGTAAAATATCATATCTAATTATGTATTGCAAAATTATAACAAAATTATCTTCGTATTATTAACTTGTCGCAGTTAAATTATATTAAGCAATAATAGTGTTGATCGACTACAAAATCATATTAACTTGTCATCATAATGAATTTACTCTCGTCCTTTTCAAATTTCAAATTTCAAATATCATATTAACTTGTCATCATAATGAATTTACTCTCACCCCGAGTAAACTCATTAGAACCCCAAGTGCTCCGACGAGGACAACAATTTCAGCGAAGAGAACGAGAGGTCGATCCCCGACCTCCACAAGATTGCGAAGCGAGTCCTTCCATGGAAGAAAGAGCAGAGAGAGAGAGTCCGCACGGGAGACCAAATATCAGCACAACCTGTACGAGAGACCAAATTTGTGTTCAATAGTCCACCCCACAAGCTGCGATCTGTTCGCTTGCACGTCACCGACACGGCACTCTCCCAACAAGCTAAAATTCCTATCGTAAATGGAGTCCTTGGTCGCGAATTTGCCAGCCTAGGCTAAAATGAGGTTCCCATTCTTCTTCTTCCCAGCAAAGTAGTTGATTGAGAACACAACCAGGAGCGAGACCTACGCGATTTCCACGGTGTACGAGGTAATCCTCCTCGAGAACTTCACATCGGAGGAGCTCTTCATCGATCAGCTCGCATTGCCGGGGTTCCACGCTCCATCATCACCGATGATGTAATAACCCGTATTTTTAAATACTAGAAAATAGAAAAATAAATAGTTTCCTTTAATAAAATAAGCTTTTCGTAATTATATAGTAAAATGGTAAAAGAAATTTAACTTGAAACCTTTTAATATTATTAGGTATATAAATTTCTTAATAAAAGAATTTTAGAATACTTAATTTAATTAGAAGATAGTTAACTAAAATATTATATCTAACTTAATATAATTTCCAAAAATGTAATGTTAATATATTTAACCTAGTTTTGACATTAAAAGAATTATGAAAGAAGCTAGGTTTTTTTCGGATAAACGGTTAAGAAAACCCGAGTCGCCGTTTGTCTATTTTCGATCTTTTCGTTTCTTTAAAAATCTTCAAGCTATCAAATTCCTTCCGAAAATTCTTTAACCTATGTCGTTGTGTTCGATATTTTTTGTGGATTCCATAAACCCTTTGAAATCTAAAATCGGAACTCGCTGCCGGAAAAATTTCTTTTCATCGGGAAACGGGACGTCGAACCGGAGACGAGATGGCCCCTATAAAAAGAGGCCATCACCGCCTCACTTGAGCATATCCATTATCCACTCTCAATCATCAAGTGGAGGAAACCCACCAACCCAACCAACTCTCTCTCTCTCCCGTATCTCACCTCCATCACCGGCAGCACCACCTCCGCCACCCTCCATCACCACCGATCATCTCCATCATCCACCTCCACCACCTTCGATCATCATCTCCCCATTCCCTCATCTCACCCGATCATCAACCATCACCATCTTCGCCCTTCCTCTCCAAGAAACCGAAGGAGCAGCAGCCTCCATCTCTCTCGCTCACCTCCGACGCCGCCACCACCACCGACGCCATCTCTCCGATCAGCTGCAGCAGCTGCTGCACCGTCTTCTTCATCTCCTTCAGCCGCTGCCTTCATCTTCTTCAGCTCCTCTGCTGCCATCTCTCTTCCTTTCAAGCCGAGGAACCGCGAGCAGCCCCGATCATCACCGATCGTCTTTCGTGCATATCTTTCTCTCCGATCATCGAAAAGGTATGTCGTTCGTTCCTATGAACTCGTAGGGAGATTTCGATTCTAGGGGTAGTGGCTGATCGTCGCCACGAGCTCCCGAAATGAGACATGCATCACCTTCTCTTCTTCTCCATCGCCGTTTTCAGCCGCCCTTTCTTTGGTGGTTGTCGGTGTTCCTTTTTGCATCCATATCACCAAATTAAAGTTGTTCGTAACCTAATAATTAACCACTTAATCGGAACGAATTTGTGAAAATGGATTGTTGTTGGTATACCCCTCTTGTTCATGGATAATGTTTCCCTGCATGTCGAGACTCTGTCCAAATGTTTTGAAAATATTATTATAGCTTCGAAATGAGATTAACTAGCATCCTATAAAATTTGGTAACGATCGGAGTCACCGTTAATTTTCTAAAAATGAAACTGTGTTCATTTTGATTCGAAGGACCCTAACCCTTTATGCATGTCTAATATTTTTGCACCAAAATATTCCTAATGATTAGTTGAACAACTTTTGTGTTGAAGTCTAAGCCATGCAAACGACGAAAACATAAGAAAATAATTATTAAAGGTTAATAAGTTAGTTATATTTAAAAGGAAGTTATGTTAGAAAAGTTCTAAGAATGAAACTACGAACGTAACTTAACCTCAAGAAATATTTGTAGGAAGACTCTCCGAAGAAGCTTAACTAAGATTCGAACCAAAGAATCGAGTAACCGGTAAAGGTGGGGGTCTATTTATTCGAACTTGTTAAAATCCTTGGGGATTCTTATTTCTTGATAAACTCTTGAGCTAGTAAGCACTATATTCTTCAAGTGCAGGCTTTGTTTCAGGATTAAATTGTGAATCACAGGTTTCCCAGGTTTAATGCTCTAATCTTTTACGATATCGGGTTGACATCGTTAGGTCTAACACACCAACGAGCAACTGGTGTACACCGGGATCGGGAGTGGGGTTTACCACGGAAATCTCGATCCCTAGCCGATAGACTTGCATATAATTTATTTATGCCGTCTAGCACAGCTGATGGGTTTATATACACTTTATGTATGTCGCCCTGCAAATGTTCTTATAATCCGACAGGTGGTCTAACCGGGATTCGATTACGAGTAACCTCGGGAATACCTAAATGGGCGCCTAAATGGTTTGGTCATATGGGATCAAGACTTTATTCTTTCTCTTCTCTCTTTAAAAATCCTGAAAGCCCTGCTTTTGTTTTCCATTGTTGGAAATGATCCCACTGAGTGCTAGTTGTACTCAGCCCTGTAGAACTTTCTTTGTTTTGCAGATTGGGAGCCGGAGGCATAGTGACGGGGCGAGAAGAGAGAGAATGAAAGGAGGAATAAACAAGAGACGAGGATAATAAAACTTAAACCGTTAGACCTTTCCCGTTTCTTAAACTTTTATTTTATTTGGTTATAAACAATTTACTTATGTTTGGTTCGTAAAACAATTTCCCTTTCGTCACTTAGATAATCGAATTATCACTACTTTAAATAACAAAAACTTAAACGAATTTAATAAAACTATAACGGTTGATAAATGAATGTTTATTTATTCACTTCCGCTATTTAAACGCAACTTTGATGTAACTATATATATTGGAACCAACTGTAGTGCGGTCTGGTCCGCCACGGTTGTTACGCTTTCGATAAGTATTTTGGATCCTACTGTAGAGCGGTCTGGTCCGCCTCAGTAGTTAGTTTTATTAAATATCTTGGATCCGATGATGGCGCGGTCTGGTCCGACCTCATCGTTATGGTTTATGTACTTGGTTAGCTAATGAATAGTCTTTGGTATTTACTACGACTTGAACCTGGTATAGGGGAGATGCTGCCCAAATTTCCGGGCTAAACTAAATGAATTTTAATTAAAACTAATTAAAATCAATTGAATTATGATTTCTCCCTTTTTATTTTACCCTTCGTTGCATCCCGATTTAATTGGTTATAATTAAAATTGATTATTTTTAGAGTTAGGAAAATCGGGGTGTAGACAGCATGGTATCAGAGCGTAGTCGTTCTGAATACCAAAGGCTTTTATAAATTTAAATTTGGAAATTTAGGGAAAATTTTATCCTAAGAATGAATCATGTATTGATCTAAAGAATTATGAATATTTTGGACCTAAGAAAACTGAAAGAGTTTGTGCCCTAACAACGGTGACCAAAATGACTAGCACTGTGACAACCAATGTTGTAAACACTTACGCAGCAGAATGAAAAAGAATGCAAAGACACAATGACACGAGGATTACTTTTTAGCAAGATATTTTTCAATATCTTGCCGAGCCTCAAGGCTAAAAACAATCCACTAATCGTGAACAAACAATTTACAAGTCGAGGTTAAAGGCAAATAAAAAACTCTAATCTAAACTAGAGGAACTCGACTAAAACAACCTTTTGAGAAAGGATAAACAAGTGAATAAAATTCTATCACTAAAAACTCGGTAGGAGAAGATGTATTCTACTCGAGTTGGACTCTTCTATTTATATATCTCCAAATCTTGATGAGCAAGTATAATCCCATGAAACTCTCAACCATCTTCTCCACTTCTTCAACGATCAGTTCTCCCCCTTTCTTCTCACCGGTTTGAACTGATTCTCCACCAAGTCTTCAACTGATTTCGTATTCCCCACGAATCTCCAACGAACTGAGACTTGGTCAAATGTCCTCACCATTGTTCCCACCATTGTAACCTGCATTGTGGAGACAGAACAAAGACAAAACAAAAAATATAATTTACACGTGGAATGTAAATTCCAACAAGCTCCCCCTTTTTGTCTTTCTTCACAAAACACAATCCATCCCTGTTCAAGATAGAAAAAATAATCCATGCAACATAAAGCACAAAAACTACATGCTTCATGAATTCAAACAAGGAAAAAACACTGCATCAAAACCCATCAAGATAGCATAGCATTAACCATAAACTATCAAAAAGCAGATAACAGCATTATCCAAAAACATCCACAGCAAGAAAACAGAAAGTAAATTGTTTGTTCCCATCCATCCATCATCAAATTAAAAAGTTTCAAAAACCCTGCACACATAGAGCAAAGTCAAGCTGCATCATTGGAACCAGCTTCATCATCATCCGCCCCTTCCTCTTCCTCCTCCATGTCTTCATCTCCCCCTTCATCTGCGTTCTCCCCTTCTTCTTGACCGTAGCAGTAGCGATGACTGAGCTCAGCACCATCTCCCCCTTTTTGTGAAGAGAAGACAGAGAAGATAGCCTTCCTGTTCGCCTTGGCCCTTTGGAGCTAATCTTCGAGAGCTGCAATCAGTGTATCCATGTACACCAACTGTGATCCGGTATGCTCCAGCATGCTACCTGCAAATTGACACACAGTAGAAGAATCTGTGTCTTGGTCAGGAGAAGAACCAACAGGGTATATGCCATTCCATGGGAGGTATTCAAAGTGATCCTTGCTGAGCAGACTGGCATGAAGACACCACAGAGACTTCTTGGGAGTGAAGGAATCAGTCTCTGAGAGCTTGAGATTCTGCTTCTTTAACATCTCAAAGATCAAGGAAGGGTACGGCAGGTAGGTCTTCGACTTCCTCTCCGCATGGCTGGCTATCTCATCAAAGATTATCTTACCCAAATCAAACTGGATTCCCATCCCTATCTTGTACAGCACCTCCATTTGCTGAATAGAGACCCCTGTGTTGTTTGATGTAGGAAGCCAGTTGAAGGTCATGATCTTGTGCAGCACAGCAAAGAGGGAAGTAAGATGAACTGCCCTACAGTCATGGTGTTGACTCACACCAGACCCCTTCCATTCCTTCTCCTTATCCCTTGTCAGCAGCCTAGCCATCACTGGAACATTGACACTAACAATAGTGTCCACACAATCCTTCCTACCCAGAAACTTGTTGATCTTGTGAGGAGAGAAATGGAACATCTTCCCCCGTACATATACTTTCCCGTAATTTTTCGATGACACGTCAGAGAAGGACTTGGTAAGATTAGCATAGAATTGCTTCACCACATCACTCACAAATGGACCAGCATAAATACAAGCATTTAGCAGACCAGCACAATCAAGAAATTTCCCAAGATTATAAACTTCCAGATTATCTACATCAACACTCCTATCTAAAGCAAAGCACCTATCCTTGAACCACCCCCACCTCTTCAAAGCAGCCTCAATATAAAACTCAGTACACACACCCCTAGACTGATCAGACTCCCCCTCACTATGTGCAGACTCATCCCCCGAAGAAGCTTTATCCGAAGAGGTAATTACAGTGAGTTTAGGTGGCCTCCGAGCGGAACGAGCAACAGATTCAATCTTCCTCTTCTGCACCGAGAGAGGATGAGGAGGTGGCTTCGACGCCACTTGTGCTACAGCGTCCTGGGGTGGAGAGAGAGGCGTGTCATCAGCATCTGAAGACTCCAGATTGATGGTCACCGGAGGACCACCATCTCCCTTCCCAAACTTGGAGCGAAGACGGTTTGAGCGGCGGTTTGGTGGGGACTGGATCTTGCGGGCAACCTGCTTCCACCGCATCTTCCTCTCCTTGACCGGCTCCTCCTTTGGATTCTCCTCACTTGTGTTCCCCTCCGATTGGAAAAGAACATTGAATGACAAATCAGTAGCCGACTCCGAACCTTCCAGATTAGGGTTTGGAAATTAGGGATGCTGAACAGGCGCACCAATAGCAGCGGCTTGCGGCATTTGAACTTCCTGAGAAACCGGGGCAGTAGTCACCATCGTTGTTGACACATTGAGGTCCATTGGAGCAGTATAGGCTGGCACCTCCGACGGGACAGAAATTCCCGAGTTTGGAGATGTATCCATGGGAGTGGCTTCACTGATGCGAGACGACTGCGGACCAAGGGGAAAGACCTGGGTAATCGGCTGAGGGGAGTAGAACAGGGTGGCTGGTATGGGAGTAGTAAGGGAGAGAGTAGGGTTTGGTTGTGGCGGCGGTAGGATAGTTGGAGCGGGTGGAGTAACAGTGGGCGCCGGATCGGAATCGAACTCAGCCAACAACTGAGCGAGTAACTCAGGCTGGTCGTGAAACATGGTCTCCTACCGGCGGCGGGCATTTTCAGTAAGCATGGTTGATGGCTAGAGAGAAAATGGCGGAGATGGCTATGAGGAAGAGAGGAAACTGAAGCACCACTAAAAAGAAGATGAGTGATTATTTCTTGATAAGATGGGAGAAGGTGAAGAGACGCAAGGGAAATAAATACATGGCAGCTTTAACAGAAAAGAGAAAAAATAGGCCAATCCAAGATATGAGGAGATAGCATGCAGATTACGTGAATCTCGGACTCCGATTTTTCAAACTATATCCCCACAGAAAACGAGATATATCCAAAAACAGAAAAAAAAAATCAAGGGATGATACCACACCCCAAAAAGATCAGTTGCACGGCTCCGTATCATGCTGAACGAACACTATATCTAGCAATTTTTTTTTTTTTTTTTTATGAAGAGACTGCTTATCCTGAGACACTTATAGAGAATCTTTGAAACTCGTTGTGCTCTTGGTTATACAGCTCTTTTTATTAATTGCCAGATATAAATCGTTGGTGGCATAAAGCCGGATACAGAGCCAGCAACAAAGACCACAACATCAGAGTGAGCACATACCGAGAGAGCTCCGTAATTTGGAAAATCTCTCGTAATCAAGGGGTTTTGTTAAAACATCAGCAATCTGAGACTCAGTATTTACATACGTTACCTCCAAAATTTTACCTTCCACAAGATCTCGGATGAAATGGTATCGGGTATCAATGTGTTTGGTTCTACCGAACTGGACAGGGTTTTTTGTGATGTTGATGGCACTTTTGTTATCACATAGGACAGAGATGCCCTCCCCCTCAAGACCATAGTCATCAAGCATCCGTTTCAGCCACAACAGTTGGGTACAACAACTCCCAGCCGCAACATACTCCGCCTCTGAGCTTGACAATGTGACACAGTTTTGCTTCCTACTGTGCCATGAGATGAGGTTGTTTCCAAGATAGCAACATCCACCACTTGTACTGCGTCTTCCATCGACATCACCTCCCCAATCTGAGTCTGTGAATCCTACCAGTTTCAGATTCGTATCCTTTGAGAACCAAAGTCCCAACTCCACTGTGCCTGCCACATATCGGATAATCCTCTTTACAGCTTTCATATGTGACTCTCGTGGACTTGATTGGTACCTAGCACACAAACAAACACTAAACATTATGTCAGGACGACTTGCTGCAAGATATAATAAGCTCCCTATCATGGATCTGTAGAGAGTAGGATCCACTTCAACTCCAGCCTCATCTTTGGACAGCTTGTCCGATGATCCCATTGGTGTTTTCATGGGTTTTGCATCCTCTAATCCGAACTTCTTGATAAGACTCCTTGCATATTTGGACTGTGAGATGAACATCCCATCCTTCATTTGCTTGATCTGGAGTCCAAGGAAGTAGTTCAACTCTCCTACCATGCTCATCTGAAAAGAGCTGGACATGTCTTTGATAAATGAGGCCAGCATTGTGTCACTGGTTGAGCCAAACACAATGTCGTCCACATAAATCTGTGCAATCATCAGCTGGCGTCCCTCTTGTTTGACGAATAGCGTCTTATCAGCCTGACCCCTGCAAAACTTGTGCTGAAGCAAGAAGTCAGTAAGACAACTATACCAAGCTCGAGGAGCTTGTTTTAAACCATACAAAGCTTTATGCAGTTTATAAACATGGTTAGGTAAAGTGGGATCAGAGAATCCTTTTGGCTGTTCTACAAAGGCTTCCTCTTCCAAGACACCATTAAGGAAGGCTGCTTTCACGTCCATCTGATGCAATTTGATCCCCAAGAGACATGCAATGCTGATGAGGAGTCTTATGGACTCAATCCTTGCTACAGGGGCAATCGTTTCGTCGTACTCAATTCCTTCGACCTGCGTATACCCTTGTGCCACGAGCCTTGCCTTGTTCCGAATGATTTTCTCGTACTCATCGGTCTTGTTCTTGAAGATCCACTTTGTCCCAATGACATTGATCTTAGGTGGCCGTGGTACGAGTGTCCACACTTTGTTCCTCTCGAACTCAGCAAGCTCCTCTTGCATTGCTTCGACCCAAAATTCGTCCTTCAGTGCTTCTTGCACATTCTTGGGCTCTATTTTTGAAAGGAAAGACACATCACCTACACAAATAAAAGACATACAAACCATGTTAAGCATATCACTATAGTTAGATATAGCCTTTGAACGTGTAGTGACTCCTTCTTCAACATTCCCAATAACTTCAGTGAGAGGATGTCTCTTTGAGATGTGACTAGGTGGATCCCTCTTCTTTCCATCATTTAGAACTGTGTTTTGAGGTGTCTCAGGTTCTGGTGTAACTTCCACAGTAGACACCTCTGTGTCGTCCACAGTGTCGTCCGTATGACTGGCTTCTGTTCCTTCTTTCTTCTTTTGACTGAGGACTTCTTGCTCTGGGTTCTTTGGTACTTGCACTTGTTCTGGGCTTTCAGGCACATGAACATAACCCTCAACATTGTCTTCTTCAAGTTTTCCTGCAATGTTGGTTAGGTCATCGAAAACAACATTCACACTCTCTTGGATGGTCTTAGTCCGAAGATTAAACACCCTGAAAGCATGACTGTTTACTGAGTAACCTACAAACACAGCTTTGTCACTTCGAGAGTCGAACTTAGTAAGATATTGCCTATCATTTAACACATGACAAATGCAACCAAAGACATGGAAATACTTAACATTAGGCTTCCTATTGTGCAAAAGTTCATAAGATGTGCTAGTAGTTCCAACTCTAAGATTAACCCTATTAGAAATGTGACAAGCAGTGTTTAAGGCTTCGGCCCAGAAACTTTTGGCTAATCTACTAGAGCATAACATCACCCTAGCAGCATCCTGAAGTATTCTATTCTTCCGTTCGGCTATCCCATTCTGCTGTGGTGTCTTAGGCACAGAAAACTCTTGTATGATCCCTTTTTCAGCACAGAACTTAGAGAAGTTTTGATTCTCAAATTCCTTACCATGATCAGATCTAATGCGAGTAATTGTAGAATTAAAGGAATATTCAATCCTAGTGCATAGATCTTTAAAGAATACAAAAGTTTCTGACTTATCCTTAAGAAACCTTACCCACGTAAACCTTGAGAAGTCATCAACAATGACAAAGGTATACCTTTTACCTCCAAGACTGGCCACTTCAACAGGATCCATCAAGTCCATATGAAGCAACTCCAAAGGCCTGGCCGTCGTGAAGGGTCTTTCCACTGTGGTCACCACTGGGTGTGGAACTCTTGTCTGCTTGCCCTTCTGACAACCACCACACACCACATTTGGATAAACCAAGAACTTAGGTAGTCCTCAAACAACATCCAACTTCTGCAATCGTAGGAGATTCTGAAAATTTGTATGTCCCAGCTTCTGGTGCCACAGTACGGTCTCATCAACTGCACTGTGAAGGCAATTATTCCCACTGATGAGATAGCAATTGTTGGGTGACCTCTTTCCAGACATGATAAGAGCACCATCAGCTGAGAAGACTTCACAAGTGTCTTTGTTCAACTTGACACGAAGATTCTCATCACAGAGCTGGCTGATGCTCACCAAGTTTGCCACTAATCCTGAAACAAAGCTCACATTTTTCAGTTTTGGAAACCCAGAAACATTCAGCGTCCCAATACCTGAGATTTTCCTTTTTGCACCACTTCCATAGGTGACAACTCCTCCATCTATAGGTTTAAAATCCTCAAGGTACTTGCGCTTTCCTGTCATGTGACGGGAACATGCGCTATCAAAATACCATGCTCCCCCTGCATGTGAGCTTGATGCAGCAAAGACAATGTTGCACATTGTCTTGGGGACATACACCATCTTCCCTTTACCTCCTGTTTTAACTCCATCTTGTGCTTCTGTCTTGGACAACTCTTGGCATTTTGCCTTCCACTCAGCACAGTACGGTCGTATGTGTCCTGGTTTCTGACAGTGATGGCACTTGTACGTCCTCTTCTTCTTTGGCTTTTGTTTCTCCTTCTTTGGGTTTTCCTGAAAATCAGATTTTGATCTAACAAAGGGTTTCCCGTTTGTTGACACGATGTTAGAACGAGACTTATTTTTATCATAACCCAAACCAGATGTACCTGTATATGGTATAGAAAGAATTTCATCTAATTTAGAAGAGCCAGTGTTTAACTTACGAAAAGTCTCTTCCGCGAGATCAACTTTGTTGGACTGTTTTGCCAACTCATCCTCATTCCGAGTGAGCATAGCCTCGAGAGCAGTGAGACTTGCTTTGAGCTCTTGATTCTCCAAGGTTAGAGCCTCGTTGATCTTGCACTGGGCTCCAAGCTTCTCCAGGAGCTCATCGTATGAAGCTTTGAGCTTGATCAGAACATTGATGGGATCATTCTCTTCCTCTGGCTTGGGCTCCTCATCAACTGTACTAGTGAAACAAAACAGATTAGAGTAATCATCAGTTGGTGAAAAGACAATAGCAGTAAGAGCAGAAGCATCTTGAATCTGTTCAGTTTCTTCCGGCGGCGTCTCCTCATCATCACTCAGGGAGAGAAAGTTGACTTCCTAGCCATACTTCCTGAATGTGTTGGCACATTCATTAGCATAGTGGCCAAATCCTCGGCATTCATGACACTGGACTTTGGAGTAGTCACGAGGTCCATTCTGGTACTGAGGATTTGATCGTCTGGGCGCTCCGTTTGATGGTCCAGCATTGGTCAGCTCCTTGATCACCACAGAGCTTCCCTTTCTTGGAGCATTGCCTGCAAAGTTCCTACCACTGCCTTGGAGTCTGTTCGGATTGAAGTTCTTCAACAAATTGTTAACCTTCCTCACCAGGAGTGCAACTTCCTCATCTTCATGTTCAGGAGAGTCTTCTTCTGAAGGAAAGGCCTTCGGTGGGGTGTACTCACTGTTGGACGGAGCAGTGAATGCAATGCTCTTCTTGTCAGAGAAATGCTCCGATTCTGCCATGTCCATCTCATACATCTTGAGATCATTCATGACAGCAGAGAACTCCAAGACGCCCACGTCCTTCATGGTGGTGATCGCCGTTACTTTCTGGTGAAACTTCGACGTGAGAGTGCGAAGAACCTTCGAGACCAGTCTTTTGTTGGGAATGGCTTCGCCCAGATCCTGACATTCGTTAGAAATGTCCAGGATTTTGTTGCAGTAGTCTCCAACCGACTCGTCAGCCCTCATGCGCAGGTTCTCAAACTTAGTTGTGAGAATCCGCACCCTTGTGTCCTTCACAGCAGTGTCTCCTTGGCAGTGCAGCTCCAGAATGTCCCACACCTCCTTAGCAGACTCACAATTTTTGATGAGCTTGAACATAGCTACATCAACAGAGGAGAAGATTGCGTTGAGCGCTTTGTCGTTGAATGTGGCTGCCTCATTCTCCTCCTTTGTCCATTCGGCTGCTGGTTTCCGAACGGCATCCCCTTCAGTATCCTTGGATTTTGGGTGAGACCAACCATTTAGGACATAGGCCCAGGCCCTAGCATCAATTGATTTGATGTAGTGCCGGATCCTAACTTTCCAAAAAGAGTAATTCAGACCATCTAGAACAGGAGGTTTATTTAGGACGTGATTGGTAAGATCCATTGTGTCTAGCACTCAAGGATCAACACTCAGTATGTCGAGTGTCGGCTCTTGATGCCAATTGAAAGAGTTTGTGCTCTAACAACGGTGACCACAATGACTAGCACTGTGACAACCAATGTTGTAAACACTTACGCAGCGGAATGAAAAAGAATGCAAAGACACAATGACACGAGGATTACTTTTTAGCAAGATATTTTTCAATATCTTGCCAAGCCTCAAGGCTAAAAACAATCCACTAATCGTGAACAAACAATTTACAAGTCGAGGTTAAAGGCAAATCAAAAACTCTAATCTAAACTAGAGGAACTCGACTAAAACAACCTTTTGAGAAAGGATAAACAAGTGAATAAAATTCTATCACTAAAAACTCGGTAGGAGAAGATGTATTCTACTCGAGTTGGACTCTTCTATATATATATCTCCAAATCTTGATGAGCAAGTATAATCCCATGAAACTCTCAACCATCTTCTCCACTTCTTCAACGATCAGTTCTCCCCCTTTCTTCTCACCGGTTTGAACTGATTCTCCACCAAGTCTTCAACTGATTTCGTATTCCCCACGAATCTCCAACGAACTGAGACTTGGTCAAATGTCCTCACCATTGTTCCCACCATTGTAACCTGCATTGTGGAGACAGAAGAAAGACAAAACAAAAAATATAATTTACACGTGGAATGTAAATTCCAAAAAAAACATTGGACCTATGCGTTCTCTCTCTCTCGATCACTATTGCTCCGAGCTCATCGTCGAGGTACATTTTGAACCCTGTGATTATATGAGACTAACGAATCGATAGTGTGATTATGTGAAATGTTGTGTTAAACTTATGTGAATTATGTGTGGAAATTTGGCCTATGTGATATTATTCGAAGGAACGTTTATAAGATGTGGAATAAAAATAACTTACGTGAAAAGTTTATTGAAAACTTAGGAATTTGGGAACTGAAAATCGAAACTTAAATCTTCATTCGATTATTGTTATGAACTAACCTTCTCGTGTTTTGTGAATGCATTGAAAACGTTTGCATTAGATTAAGAAATTTGGTGTTGCATTATTTGTGTGCATTGCATGCATTTAATCATAAGCATAACAGGGCGATTTCTCCTCGGGAACTCACGACCCGAGCAGAATGGAAAAAGAAGTCTTGCACAATTGAATTTCTATTGGAATGTTGGTGACCCGTATTTGATTTCAGGCGACATGGATCCTTGGGAGTATTACAGGGGCACGTACCGGAGGGAACAGATTAGGAATGACTTTTTCAGTTGTACTATGAGAGCCGATGATACAGTAGGCAGGTATCTGATGAGGCTCACGATGACCTTCGAAGAGTCACGTGAGGCAGGAATTTCGGACACTACAGCGCTCCGACACATGTGCATACACTTACCTAATGAATGGGGTCTTTGCGCCGAGCAAACACAGGCTTTGTGGGGTAAGCCGGTTATGGGTGTAACAGAGCACCATGTTCGTTTCCATGATGTGGTAGGATTCCTCTATTACCAGTTTCAGAGGTACGGCCGACCACCAATCGACGTAACCCCATTCAGAATGCCACTTCCAGAGGTATCCCAGTACCCCAGATTCCGAACCAACAACGAGCGGACATGGAGGTATTTTGGAATTGGACTCACCCGACCATCCCAGGCGTTCTACTACCTTCCTCGGAGGTTCAGCCGGCCGAGCCAACCCCGCCGACCGACCAGCCCTACGTGCCCGAGCCGCTGCCACCCGTGGAGACAGAGTTCGGCCGAGTCCCGCCTAATGGAAGACATGATGGGCTGCTAAACGATCCGGGGATAGACGGACAGCAGTTTGGACCCATCCCCACCGATGTAGACTTTACCAGCCGACCACCGACTCCACCGAGGCCTGCAGCAAGCCGAGAAAGAGGACAAACTTCGCTAGAGAGAGGCCCGTACCAACAGACAGCGAGGATGAGTACTATTGCTCCCACCCGAGTGACAATCAGAATTCCGGAAGATGATGAGATTGAGGAAGGGGAAATCGTGGAGACAGACGAGGAGTAGGACAGGTGTATGCAGACGGAGATGCCGACGGAGTTATATATATAGATGTCGACGCTTCGCAAGCCGGGATTTTTGGTGTGGGCCTACAAAGCCGCCCCGACTTCATCTTTGCATCTGCATTTGCATGACTTTATATATATGTTATGTGGGAAAGTCCTCGTGGAGGCAAACTTCATATGATATTATGTTATTATATCACTATGCAGGATTGATATATGATATGTATGATATGTTATGGGCAGGTTTAGATTCGTTTCTAAACGAATCAATTTTGGGCGACATATATATATGATTATGGCTATGATGATGGTTATGTTTATATGATTTTGTGACTGGGTGATCTTATGATTATTTGCAAGGATTATATGAGTAATTGCGAAATGTGAGCTATATGAGAAATGAAATGTGAGAAACTAACGAAATGTGAAAGTTGCATTGTTTGTTGCAAAATGTGGAATTATATGTTGAGAAATGTAAATTGTTAAAATCCGAGCAGGGATTTATTTTTGAAACTTAAATTGTGACAGGTTTAGTATCGAGATACGATACAAATAAATTATTATCATCCGGGGAGGGATTGATATTTGAAACTAAATTATTATCATTCGGGGAGGGATTGATATTGGAAACTTGACAAATGATATGGTTTTGAAATTTTGTGATTATATCGGGTTCACGATATATATGTGACTTATGTGATTATATCGGGCTTACGATATATGTGTGAATTATGTGGATATGTTTTTTCTACTTGAAAGAATGAGTATATTTTGAAATATTGAATCCCCTTAATCAAAATGCTATTTATGGATATAACATAAAATTTTCTTTTAAACAAAACTTATGCTGTTATGGATATGGCATAAACTCTTGATAAAGATTACTAACGTTTCTTTGACAACTATATCAATTCAGCTTCTCAAAAGAGAACAACATCAATCAAACTTAGCAAAACAAAATGGTACGTGGAAGGAACGGTAATGTAGATGAGCCCCTAGAACGAGTTCAGGTGCCTAGGAATGATGAGAGTTACCGTAGGCAGAATCCTCCGACTTTTAATGGGTTAGGTGAACCAGCCGATGCCGAGAAATGGGTTAGAGCTATGGACAAGATCTTCAACTACCTCAAATGCACCGAGGCCGACAAACTTGCTTATGGTCTTCATCAATTGGTCGATGAAGCTGATTTCTGGTGGGAGTCAGTCAAAAGGACTCTCACAGCTGCTCAATGGGAACGATATACATGGGAAGACTTCAAAGACTTCAAAGACGAGCTTCGGAATTTTCCGGGAAATGCTGGAAATCAACAGAACCAGCGTCCGTTCCAGCAGGCTAGAGCTTATGCTTTGAACAGCGACGAGGCCGCTCATGCCCAGGAGAATCTAGCAGGTATGATCCTATTCAACGACATACCAGTTTTGGCATTATTTGATACAGGAGCATCACATTCATTTATATCTCAACGAGCCTGCCAAACCTTATCCATAAAACCGGAGAAAATAAGCCCAGCTCTCCAAATAATTGTACCTTCAGGAATGACCATGTTAAGTGAGAAAGCCTGTAGGAACCAAACACTTAAGATAAGGGATCAGGAGTTTCGAACGGATCTATATGTTATCATCATGATGGAGTTCGATGTTATCTTGGGAATGGATTGGTTGGAAAAGAATGGAGCCACTATCAACTGTCAGAATCGAGAGATATCTTTCCGAAGTGATGCCAAAGATGCCACCAGAGTGCACGGTGTTCGTATTGGAGGAAAGGTGCTGATCATTTCCGCCATGAAAGCCATTTCAATATTACGCAAGGGCGACAGCCAATGCTTTTGGGTAACGCTTGAAGAACCACCAAAGACAGCAAGATCAATTCAAGAAGTGCTAGTCGTTCGGGAATTCGAAGATGTATTTCCAGAAGTGTTGCCAGGTTTACCTCCAGATAGACTGATTGAATTTTATATCGATCTAGAGCCAGGAGCTGCCCCGATGTCCAAAGCACCTTACAGAATGGCGCCAAAGGAACTACAAGAGCTTAAAGTTCAGTTGCAAGAGTTACTCGACCTAGGTTTCATCCACCCTAGCGTGTCGCCATGGGGAGCCCCAGTTTTGTTCGTGAAAAAGAAAGATGGAAGCATGAGGATGTGTATTGATTACCGAGAGCTCAACAAACTCACAATCAAGAACAGGTACCCGTTGCCAAGGATTGACGATCTCTTCGATCAACTCAAAGGAGCGTGTGTGTTCTCCAAGATCGATCTCAGATCTGGATACCATCAGCTGAATGTTAGAAAAGAAGACGTGCCAAAGACAGCTTTCAGGACCCGTTACGGCCATTACGAGTTCACAGTGATGCCGTTCGGACTGACCAACGCACCCGCAGTATTCATGGATTTGATGAACATAATCTTTCATCAATATCTAGACGGATTTGTTCTCGTATTCATTGACGACATTCTCATCTAGTCAAAGACTCAGAAAGATCACGAGGAGCATCTCAGAACCGTGCTCGAGATACTACAAGCAGAGAAGTTATACGCTAAATTTAGCAAGTGCGAGTTTTGGCTACGAGAAGTAATGTTTCTTGGCCACATCGTTTCCGCCGATGGGATCAAATTCGACCCAGCCAAAGTGGAGGCAGTTAGTCAATGGAAGACTCCAACAAGTGTAACGAGATCCGAAGTTTCCTAGGACTTGCAGGTTACTACCGAAGATTCATCGAAGGCTTCTCAAAGTTATCCAAACCAATGACTTCACTTTTGAAGAAGGGTACCAAGTATGTATGGACGGAGGAATGCGAGAAAAGTTTTCTGGAACTCAAGAATCGACTTAAATCCGCGCCAATACTAACAGTTCCGGAAGGCAATGAAGGATATGTAATCTACACCGATGCATCAAAGCAAGGATTGGGATGTGTCTTGATGCAAAATGGAAAGGTGATCGCCTATGCATCTCGACAACTGAAACCGCATGAAAAGAATTATCCTACTCATGATCTCGAGTTAGCAGCGGTAGTTCATGCCTTGAAAATATGGAGGCATTACCTTTATGGAGCAAAGTGTGAAATTTTCACCGATCACAAGAGTTTGAAATATTTCTTTGAACAGAAGGAGCTCAACATGAGACAAAGGCGATGGCTTGAGTTAGTCAAGGACTATGATTGCAAAATCGACTATCACCCAGGAAAAGACAACGTTGTTGCCGACGCCTTAAGCCGGAAGAACCGAGGGAATCTCGCTTATGTGGTTACAAATGAAGAAGGACTTGCTCGAGAATTTGCCAAGTTGAACCTGACCATTCTTTGCCCGCCAGCAACAACAGATGGATGCATTGCTACAATTGTTGCAAAACCGGACCTTCGAGAACGAATCATTGCCGGCCAGCAAACCGATGCACTCATGGAAAAGTTACGATCACAGGTTGGCTCAGAAGGATGCAACGACTTCGTGAAGGATTGCAAAATCAGCACCGACGGCGCATTACTTTATGGAGACAGGTTATGTGTGCCAGACGACAAAGCATTGAAAGAAGAAATTATGTATGAGGCTCACAATACACCCTACACAGCTCATCCCCGTAGCACCAAAATGTATCGGGACCTACGTCCGAAATTTTGGTGGGAATCCATGAAGAAAGACGTCGCTTCATTTGTAGAACGATGCTTGGCCTGTCAACAAGTGAAAGCTATACATCAGAGGCCATACGGAACCTTGCAACCGTTGCCTATCCCGGAGTGGAAGTGGGACCACATCAACATGGATTTTGTGGTGAGTTTCCCGAAGTCATCCAAGGGAAACACCGCAATTTGGGTTATCATCGATCGACTTACAAAGTCAGCTCACTTCTTGCCGATTAAGATGACATTTGGATTAGAGAAGTTGGCCAAACTCTATGTCAAGGAGATAGTAAGACTTCACGGAATTCCGATCTCTATCACTTCAGATCGCGACTCTCGTTTCACGTCAAAGTTCTGGACGAGCTTACAAGAAGCCATGGGTACTCAATTAAAGTTCAGCTCTGCTTTTCACCCTCAGACCGATGGCCAGTCTGAACGTATGATCCAAATCCTAGAAGACATGCTAAGAGCAGTTGTTGCCGACATAGGAGATAATTGGGAAGAAATTTTGCCATTGGTGGAATTCGCTTACAACAACAGTTTTCAGTCTACTATCGGAATGGCGCCATACGAAGCTTTGTATTGAAGGAAGTGCCGTTCACCTCTCTATTGGGATGAAGTCGGAGAACGAAAGCTTTTGGGAACAGACGTAGTCCAAGAAATGGTGACTATCGTCGACACAATTCGGCAGCGAATCAAAGAAGCTCAAGATCGACAGAAATCTTATGCCGACAAAAGAAGGACCGAATTGGAGTTTGAAGTTGGAGATAAAGTGTTCTTGAAGATCAGTCCAACCCGAGGAGTCATTAGATTCGGAAAACGAGGAAAGTTGAGACCGAGATACGTTGGACCGTTCAAAATCCTAGAGAAGATCAAGAATGTAGCATACCGCCTAGCACTACCTCCCAGTCTAGCAAATGTTCACGACGTCTTCCACGTATCCATGCTTAGGAAGTACGTGTTTGACCCCAAGCACGTGATTAGGTATGAAGAGATAGAACTTAACCCTGATTTACATTATATAGAAAAACCTGTTAGGATTTTGGATCGAAAGATCAAAGTCCTTAGGAACAAGGAGATTGCCACAGTTAAGGTGTTGTGGAACCACCACGATTTGGAAGAGGCCACGTGGGAACCGGAGGAAAAAGATGAGAGCCCAATACCCCGACTTAGTATATGAAGGTACTTAAATTTCGGGACGAAATTTCTTTTAAGGAGGTGGTAGTGTAATAACCCGTATTTTTAAATACTAGAAAATAGAAAAATAAATAGTTTCCTTTAATAAAATAAGCTTTTCGTAATTATATAGTAAAATGGTAAAAGAATTTTAACTTGAAACCTTTTAATATTATTAGGTATATAAATTTCTTAATAAAAGAATTTTAGAATACTTAATTTAATTAGAAGATAGTTAACTAAAATATTATATCTAACTTAATATAATTTCCAAAAATGTAATGTGAATATATTTAACCTAGTTTTGACATTAAAAGAATTATGAAAGAAGCTAGGTATTTTTCTAGGTATTTTTCGGATAAACGGTTAAGAAAACCCGAGTCGCCGTTTGTCTATTTTCGATCTTTTCGTTTCTTTAAAAATCTTCGAGCTATCAAATTCCTTCCGAAAATTCTTTAACCTATGTCGTTGTGTTCGATATTTTTTGTGGGTTCCATAAACCCTTTGAAATCTAAAATCGGAACTCGCTGCCGGAAAAATATCTTTTCGTCGGGAAACGAGACGTCGAACCGGAGACGAGATGGCCCCTATAAAAAGAGGCCATCACCGCCTCACTTGAGCATATCCATTATCCACTCTCAATCATCAAGTGGAGGAAACCCACCAACCCAACCAACTCTCTCTCTCTCTCTCCCGTATCTCACCTCCATCACCGGCAGCACCACCTCCGCCACCCTCCATCACCACCGATCATCTCTATCATCCACCTCCACCACCTTCGATCATCATCTCCCCATTCCCTCATCTCACCCGATCATCAACCATCACCATCTTCGCCCTTCCTCTCCAAGAAACCGAAGGAGCAGCAGCCTCCATCTCTCTCGCTCACCTCCGACGCCGCCACCACCACCGACGCCATCTCTCCGATCAGCTGCAGCAGCTGCTGCACCGTCTTCTTCATCTCCTTCAGCTCCTCTGCTGCCATCTCTCTTCCTTTCAAGCTGAGGAACCACGAGCAGCCCGGATCATCACTGATCGTCTTTCGTGCATATCTTTCTCTCCGATCATCGAAAAGGTATGTCGTTCGTTCCTATGAACTCGTAGGGAGATTTCGATTCTAGGGGTAGTGGCTGATCATCGCCACGAGCTCCCGAAATGAGACATGCATCACCTTCTCTTCTTCTCCATCGCCGTTCGCAGCCGCCCTTTCTTTGGTGGTTGCCGGTGTTCCTTTTTGCATCCATATCACCGAATTAAAGTTGTTCGTAACCTAATAATTAACCACTTAATCGGAACGAACTTGTGAAAATGGATTGTTGTTGGTATACCCCTCTTGTTCATGGATAATGTTTCCCTGCATGTCGAGACTCTGTCCAAATGTTTTGAAAATATTATTATAGCTTCGAAATGAGATTAACTAGCATCCTATAAAATTTGGTAACGATCGGAGTCACCGTTAATTTTCTAAAAATGAAACTGTGTTCATTTTGATTCGAAGGACCCTACCCTTTATGCATGTCTAATATTTTTGCACCAATATATTCCTAATGATTAGTTGAACAACTTTTGTGTTGAAGTCTAAGCCATGCAAACGACGAAAACATAAGAAAATAATTATTAAAGGTTAATAAGTTAGTTATATTTAAAAGGAAGTTATGTTAGAAAAGTTCTAAGAATGAAACTATGAACGTAACTTAACCTCAAGAAATATTTGTAGGAAGATCTCCGAAGAAGCTGAACTAAGATTCGAACCAAAGAATCGAGTAACCGGTAAAGGTGGGGATCTATTTATTCGAACTTGTTAAAATCCTTGGGGATTCTTATTTCTTGATAAACTCTTGAGCTAGTAAGCTCTATATTCTTCAAGTGCAGGCTTTGTTTCAGGATTAAATTGTGAATCACAGGTTTCCCAGGTTTAATGCTCTAATCTTTTACGATATCGGGTTGACATCGTTAGGTCTAACACACCAACGAGCAACTGGTGTACACCGGGATCGGGAGTGGGGTTTACCACGGAAATCTCGATCCCTAGCCGATAGACTTGCATATAATTTATTTATGCCGTCTAGCACAGCTGATGGGTTTATATACACTTTATGTATGTCGCCCTGCAAATGTTCTTATAATCCGACAGGTGGTTTAACCGGGATTCGATTACGAGTAACCTCGGGAATACCTAAATGGGCGCTAAATGGTTTGGTCATATGGGATCAAGACTTTATTCTTTCTCTTCTCTCTTTAAAAATCATGAAAGCCCTGCTTTTGTTTTCCTTTGTTGGCAATGATCCCACTGAGTGCTAGTTGTACTCAGCCCTGTAGAACTTTCTTTGTTTTGCAGATTGGGAGCCGGAGGCATAGTGACGGGGCGAGAAGAGAGAGAAGGAAATGAGGAATAAACAAGAGACGAGGATAATAAAACTTAAACCGTTAGACCTTTCCCGTTTCTTAAACTTTTATTTTATTTGGTTATAAACAATTTACTTATGTTTGGTTCGTAAAACAATTTCCCTTTCGTCACTTAGATAATCGAATTATCACTACTTTAAATAATCGAAATGGGAGTTATGGTTTAGTTAACTTAGAAAGTTAATATTCGTTTAAAGTTTATTCGTTATTCATTTGATTAGTTTAGAACTCACGTTTTGAAAAAAATGAATTCATATAACGAAAACTTAAACGAATTTAATAAAACTATAACGGTTGATAAATGAATGTTTATTTATTCGCTTCCGCTATTTAAACGCAACTTTGATGTAACTATATATATTGGAACCAACTGTAGTGCGGTCTGGTCCGCCACGGTTGTTACGCTTTCGATAAGTATTTTGGATCCTACTGTAGAGCGGTCTGGTCCGCCTCAGTAGTTATTTTTATTAAATATCTTGGATCCGATGATGGCGCGGTCTGGTCCGACCTCATCGTTATGGTTTATGTACTTGGTTAGCTGATGAATGGTCTTTGGTATTTACTACGACTTGATCCTGGTATAGGGGAGATGCTGCCCAAATTTCCGGGCTAAACTAAATGAATTTTAATTAAAACTAATTAAAATCAATTGATTATGATTTCTCCCTTTTTATTTTACCCTTCGTTGCATCCCGATTTAATTGGTTAAAATTAAAATTGATTATTTTTAGAGTTAGGAAAATCGGGGTGTGGCAAATGAACCCCGAAAGCAACACGAACACCGTGGCACAAGAGTGTGCCAGCCTCAGATTCAACTCGAGCAACCTGCTCGCGGCGACAAATCACACGAATTCGCTCAGTACCTAGTTCACTCAGCTGCCAACCGGCACCGCCTATCCTTACGTTGCCTCAAACTCGGGCAACCTGGCGCAATCGCGTCGTCGACTCATCGAGTTGCGAGCTCGTTGTTGAATTCGACGGCGCGGCATAAACCTACGACGCGACGTGCGACTGCAGCTGCGAATTCGGCGGCGGAGGACAGATGAGCAATCTAGGAAGCTTCATTTATTCCCCTTGTATGGAGCTCAAGCTACAGATATATTAATCAATGATCTGCTAAGTCGTTGAAGGCCGCCAATCAAACTTTAGAATTGGTCGAGCTCAGCACCGCCCAGAATTTCACCCAGCTCTGAATATCAAGTCTCCTGCCCGAAGTTCACCTAGATCACCTCGTCGTTACACACAACCACCCGAGACGCCATCGCACACAACAGCTCGCTTACCACACGACCAAGAGGTCGTTCTTTCCCCATTGCAGACCATCCATCCACCGAGATCCATACTCCAAGTCGAGCGAGCTTTGAATGTAATCATGCTGCTGGTTCTGCTCACGCTTTCAGAATCCGTGTCGAGTCAAGTCGCCGACGGGCGCGACCTCAGTGTGGATATCATCATCCCCAACATCTGCGTCGCATTCCTCCAACTCCATTAAATCACCATGCGTCGAAGTGCAGCTTTGCAAGAGAAGACTAGCACTCCGCCGTTGTCTGTCGCGTGTTCGAGGCTGTTTTACGGAGATGGAGGAGACGTGAGATTTGATCCGAATTCATCTATCCAAGTTGCAAAAATAGTCCAGCCCGGCCTCAACCTAGCGACCATGGCTGAGAGAAATGAGAGAGAAAGCGACGTGCGAAGTCAGCACTAAGCACAACATGTTCCAGAGCTTAACGCACCGCAGCTCGCCGTAGGAGACGCCGATGTTCTGTTCGGAACCCTAAAGAAGAGAGAGATAACTTTACGAAGAAGATGAGCACATCGAACGAGCTCTCCCCCTTTCTCATCTTCAAAAGTCTCTGACCAGCAACGCTGTGTTCACCGTCGTACTCGCGGTACTACGTGCGGAGCCCCTCCCGCTCGCAGCACGAACTCGGGAAGACGCCTCCGACCCGCCGTGGGGTCTCTCAAGCGAGGGAATCAAGAGGCAAAATCGGTGAAGAACAGAGGATCGAAGGAAGCAGAAACTCCCATCAGCAAAGCCGCTGAGCAGAGTTCTCGAGGCGAAAAACATTGCTGCGAGATTGAAGGAGACGTGACATCTGATCTGAATTCATCTCCAGAAGTTGGCACGATCATGCACACGGACTGCGGAGACGATGGAATTCTCCAAGGACGAGAAGATGGTCAGCTCCGCCTTCCTCTTCGCCACCGATCTCCAGCGCTTCGCCATCAACCATGTTACCTTCACTTCGATCTTTGTGGCACCGATCGACACATTAAGCATCTCCGCCACGACGTCGGTCGCGAGGTGAATGATGTCCTGATCACGAAGTAAAGAGAACCACAAGAGGTTTTCGAGGTGTTCACGATTGACATTGGTGATGAATGCAAAGTTGAAGTTTCCGTTGGAGTAATCCAATTTATCTACTTCATCATTCATGTACTGGAGTAACTAATCCATATGTGAAGTAGATGAAATCTGGCTACACTCCAGCAACATCCCCTAGAAAATCCAACTAGAAACTCCTATGGGGATTTATTACGAGGTTCACCAGCATCAAAGATGGAGAAGGAGTCATCAACGTGGCCAAGTGATCGCCACCCTCACGATCTCGCCATTGCTTTAAACAGTCGAAAGATGAAGGACCCTGGCCGTCGCCACGAACAAGGCCACATGCCGTACGTAGCAACTGAAACACGCGTTGCTGCTCTTTCGAGGAGAGGGAAACACGACAAGAGATTCTCCGGACTCCCGCACCACCTCCAACACCGCTATCAGGCATTTCCTCTCGGCAGTCATAGTAGGCAAGACGACAGGAAAAATATAAAGCAGCAGTACGCCGCCCACCTCAACGCCGCCACAACCTTCTCGTTCCTCGGCACCAAGCTCGGAATCCGGCAGTTGCCTATTGTAGCAACTTTTTCAAGAGGGCCGAAGCCGAAGTCAGGGAGATCGAAACCATCCCTCCATCTTCTCCACGAGCCCATTGAAGAACTTACACTACCACAATTTCCGGTTAAAATATCCTTTGAGATTCCGGTATGTTTCGAGGCGATGGATTTCCCTAACCGTTCATCGAGTAGAACCCTCATTTTGCCGCCGGCCACCGTAATCCCGCCACGACATCGCACACCACCATCTTCAAAGAGAAATGCCTCCAGAGAGAAGCTGAGCCCGGAGTGCGAGCACGTAATGGCGGTTCTACCGTCAGCGATCAATTTTTAACTTTCATCTCGCACTCCGAGCCTGCTCTGCACGAGAATAGATCATGTCATCACCCATCTCGACTCCGAGATGAAGAAACAGCTCCACTACAAGAAACAATGCAGCGAACCGTCGACGCACTCCCCCACTTCGCGTTCGCTGACGCCGTCGCGGACGAGAACACACGGATGCCCACCACAACGCAACCGATGTCCCGACGCACTCATGGAATCTCTCCACTCCTTTCCTAAAGCTACCTCGCTCAGCAAGCTCGAAGCCACGTGACGCTCGACCCATTGATCACCTCAAGAGGTACCATGCATAGGAGTAGAGAGTTCATGGTTTGAGTCAGCCTTTTGAGTTGTGTCTTTTGCGTCGAGTCTTTTTCGAGTCAGTCCATCATTGCATACTCTACTACCTATGCATACCATCTCTCATCTTTCAACACACTACTCTGACGAAGGTAATGTGAAACTCTTTTTCCACACTATCCTGACGAGGAAAAGTTTGTTACCCTAGAGACACGCATCTCGGGTATGTAAATAATAAAATAAACTCGTATGAGGAGCCCACTCCTACCGATACTTCTCGGCAAACATGGAGAGTGAAGCCCGATTCATTTTGGCCACTGATCGCACTATTTTTAACCACACAAAATAGGTATAGTATAAAGCAAGTACGAGTATCGTATCCACAGGGATTGATATATCGAAATCACACAAAGTACCTCTACTCTAGAATTAAACTGATGTCTAGGCAATAAGAAAATAAATATGTGGTTTTCTAAAATTCTAGGCAAAGAAAATAAACAAAATAAATAACTCAAATAAGTAAACAAAATAAGCAAATAAGGAAACAAATAAATCAAATAGGAAACAAGGTTGATTCTAGGGAAGCCTACCTAATCAAATATATGCAAGTAATTAATGAACACAACTAACAAATTTAATCCAATCTAGATGTGATACACGAAAATAACCTAACACTCCGGCTAAGGCAGTATAGATCGTCACCTAATAAGATCCTAATCTCCTCCCGGACTCATAGATATCAAATCAAGTGCAAAATAGAACAAGTATCAATGATATAATCAACTAAGTTCAATCACGACACTCAAATCGATTATATATAGACATATGATAATTCAACTTCGATCAAGACAATCAAACTATCATACCATGTATTCACGAGATCTATTATGCAATTATCCTATCACGGCATAAACACATAATTATGCATACATAATCAATGGCCAGTTAATCATGCATGAGAATAAGCACCATGAAACATGCACCTAGATTAGAAGGCTAATTGTAAACAAAAGACACTTACATAAATTCAATTAGGCATTCAATCCCTAAAATCAACTAAGAATTTAGCTAGACATAATTAAAAGAAAGGTAGAAGGAAGAATAAACATAATTAAAAGCATAAGTAAAAGAACAAGGGATAGAAAAACTCTTGAATCTTGATGAATCTTCAATCTTCAATTGTCTTCATACATGAATGTAAAAACTATAGAGAAAAGAATAAAAACTAATCTAAAGTATGGTGAAAAGTAGAGAGCTCTAAACTATCAAAACTTATCAAAAACTTGGATACAATGATGAGTTTTGGGGTATTTATAAGGTAGGGGTTCATAATTGTTACCTAAGTGGGCAAGGATTAGGTTAAGGAAATAAAAATATGAAATTTAAGAATTTCCGTGTGCTTCACTCGGCCGGCGACTCGGATGGTGACTCGGCCGAGTAGGTTCAGCAGTAGCTTCACTCGGCCACTGACTCGGCCGAGTGGTCGTCCGAGTGGATCCATGCAGTTTGCGCACCTTTCTTGTTTCGATCGTATCTTCCTCATCCGAACTCCGAATTGACCTCCGTTTTCGACTATATGCTCCTATCGAACTCCTCTTCAATGCTATGCTTCCATAATTCCAGAATAAATCTTCCAAAATATCGTGAGAAGTCAGAACTTTGGGGTCAATACATCATCGTCTTCCTTGCTTTCATCGCCTCTCGTCTCGCCGTGGGTTTTCTCGACTCAAAAGCCCTAAAAACACTTAAAACAACCCAAAAGCGTAATCTAACTCGACATAACATAAACAATACAAAATACAAGCTAAACTATCAAAATACGACAAGAAAACGATTATATAACACTTAGATAATATGCTAAAAATACACCCTATCAAAATCCCCCAAACTTAAACATTGTTCGTCCCGAACAATAACAAAAACGAAATAAACAATAGACTCTAGCATTGTGAACTATATAGGCCTCAAAACTTTTTAAAAAAATAATCTCTCATGATCATGATCAAAACTATGCACACAACATTAGCACCAACAACACAATCTACTCAACAAACTCAAAACATGCTAATCCATCTAAGAACACTCTCCAACATGTGAAATTATGTGTATGAAAGTGAACACTCAACTCTCTCAAAGAAAAGATGTATATAATAATGCACATCGTAAAGGGCTCACTCATCATCAATGCAATGCAACATGTTTACCATAGGCTTGCCCTTAATCTCAACATCTCCACCTAATATAATACTTACAAACTAGGATCAAAAAGGTCTTTATATAAGCTTGTAATGTAGGGACATTGGTTAAGGTAGGGATTGTATAGGCTAAGTGACTCAAAATACTCCAAATCATCAACCTCTTTTCAACTCCAACCAAAGTATGGATTTTCAACTCCATCTTCTACCATCCAACACACCAAATACAAACTCAAAGATGCTAAAATATCAACTATACAAGTCAAAGCTAACTATCCCCTTATGCTTATACATTATTCTCTCTCTTTTTTTTTTTCTTTTTTTTTTCATAGAGCTCAACTAATGAATGTTCTTTCTAACAATAAACAAGGGCTCTATATTTCTTTTCTTTTCTTTTTTTTTTCTTTTTTTTTTTCTCTAAGCTTATAGGGGTAGCTAACTATACTTAAACAAGCATCTAAAATTTCTTCTCTTTTTCTCCTTCTACACCACAACCAAATATTCTAATTATATCCTTCCATATCACCAACTACAACTAAGGATACCCATAATCATCCAAACCTCCTATTATCCGGTTTTACAAAGAACGGCTAACAAAGGCTCAAAAGGGGTAAACAAAGGATTATGAACAAGGTTAGTGTATAGGAATCATGTGGCTACGAAGGAATGGCCTAATATCATCTCCTAGTTCATAAATATACTAAGGTCTTGATGGAGAAACAGGGCAAGTTCTAGAAACAATGAAGAATGCATGATCACTCAATCAAAGAATAGGCATAAACATGCACAAATAGCTCAAATCTCACGGGTTCAAACTAACTAGTTCCCGACATCATAACATACTTCAAATTCATCAAATAAATTGCGTCACTTCGCCAAGGTTCCATGCATAATAAAGATCATGAATTTTTCTCCAAAAATCAACAAAAATTTTCTATCATCGGCCAAATCCACAATACTATCATCACATGCTTACTTGACTCGATTTACTCCTAAGACTCAACAAAAATACAAACTACTAATGAAATATCCAAAAATTAAGCTACAATCCAAGAACTCGTGTAAACGAGTTAACAAAGCCACACTTCCCCCTCCCCCAAACTTATTTCGAATCATGATGAAGGAATAAGTTTCAAAAGGAAGAAGTGGATAAGTTAACGAGCGTACCTTTCACCGAAGCTAGCTTACTATCGATCTTCTCCTCTTAGTCGAAACCTTGTTGAGAAAACCTACAACTCACAAGCTTCGCAAATTCTTGGATAAAAAGCTTAATAAAAGATAAGACTCAAACAAAACCAAAAACAAAAACAAATAAAACAAAAACTGAAAATTAAAGATAGAGTTGGGTTACCTCCCAACAAGTGCTACGTTTTACGTCTTTAGCCCGACGATACCTCACATCAAGGTGGATCAAAATGAAAGTTCTTTTCTCCCCCATCTTTGAGTTTCCTCATGGCTCCATCAATTGATCTCTTGAATTCGGCTAACTTCAATGGTGAAATGGCTTCCAACTGATTTAAGCACCCGAGGATCTCTTTGAAAACTCCGGACATCTCCAAATAATGGTGCAAGAAGTTGGTGATGATCTTGTCAAGAACTTCATCCGGCGCCGGAGGTATAGGAGGTTCCAAGACTTGGACGGCAAACACATCTTCTCGATTATCATCGGGCCTCTTCATTGCTTCATAGATGGAAATCTTTAATTCTTCTCCGTTGACTCTAAATGTCAAATCTCCATCTTGAATATCGATCAAAGCTCTCCCCGTAGCTAGGAATGGCCGTCCTAAGATCAATGGTTGATTATCATCCTCGGGCATATCCAAGACTACGAAATCCGCCGGGAAGACGAGGTTGTGAACTTGAACGAGAACATCCTCGACTATTCCACGTGGATAAGAAACCGAACGATCCGCCATAAGTAGAGAGATGGTAGTTGGCTTCATCTTCCCGATCTTGAGTCGGTTGAAAATCGAGAGAGGCATCAACTTGATGCTAGCTCCAAGATCACAAAGGACATTTTGGAATACTTGATCAACGATCTTGCATGATAGTGTAAACCTCCCGGGATCCTTTTGTTTCAACGGAAGCTTCTTTTGTAAGACCGCGCTACACTCCTCCGTGAGGTTGATCGTCTCGAACTTAGCCCACTTCTTCTTCCCCGCCACCGCATCCTTGATAAACTTCATGTGGTTTGGCATGTCACGGAGAGCATCGAGAAGCGGGATGTTGATGTTAACCTTTTGAAGCATCTCTAAGAACCTCTGGTACTTCTCGTCTTGCTTGGTATTCGCCAATCGTTGCGGAAACGGAGCCTTGGGAGTCGATTCGTGCATCGGGGTAGGAACGGGATCGGAGTTGGGTTCCACTCGGCCGGGTACTCGGCCGAGTGAGTGGCAGAGTGGGGTGACTCGGCCGAGTGGGCGTCCGAGTGAGTCGTCCAGTAGAGCTACTCGGCCAGCGACTCGGCCGAGTGCTTGGCCGAGTGAACCTTCCAGGTTTTCTTCTCCTTCCACTCGGCCGGTGACTCGGCCGAGTGAGTCTCCTTCCGGATTTTTGTCTTTCGCCTCGTCCGTTTCCGCCTCCGAATTGCTTCCATCACCCAAATCTTCGACTCTTCCTTTAACTTCATCTTCCAAAGATGGATTTGTGTAACGAGTGCCACTCCTAAGCTCAATAGCGTGAACTTGATGGTTGTTCTTCGGGTTTTGCTCGGTGTTGCTTGGGAAGTGGCCGGGCTTGTGGACTCCTCCTTGAGCATTGGCTATTTGACTCATTGCGTCTCCAACATTTGCATTTGCTTGGTCAACGCATTGATGCTACTCGCCAAGTTGTTAGTCGAGGTATTTTGAATAAGCTCCAATGTCCTCAACTTTGCATCTTGTTGTGTCATCCTCATCTCCGACTGTGTCATCCTCTTCTCCGACTGAGCCATATATTGACGAATCAAGTCGTCGGTAGACATCTCCTTCTTTGGCACTTGGATGACTCCGTTCTCAACATGGAAGCCGGGAGGTGGTTGCAAGGCGTTGTTCGGGTTGGCATAAGAGAAGTTCGGATGGTTTCGGGTGTTGGGAACATAAGGCTTCTTGTAACCTCCTTGGTAGTTCGAACCTCCTTGTTCTCCTTGCCAGTTGTTTCCTTGATTTTGTTGCCACTTGCCACCTTGTTGCATGAAATTGGTATCTTCTCCTTCGGGTTGGGGTGCTTGTTCATCAACTATAGCATCGCACCGAAGCACTCCTTTCTTGATGTTATCCAACTCCTTTGCTGTTTTTGTGTACTTCTCCATCAAGTCTTCATAAGCATCGATTCCAATGTTGGCAACTCTCCTTCTTCCAATGCGATGGTCAGTAGCCTCCTCATAACTTGAATTCACGGTCAGCTCAATAATCTCCATGGCCACGTCGTACTCGTTGTTCAAAAATCCTCCTTTCGAAGCGTAGTCGAGCTCCTTCCTACACATCTTGTTCAAACCACGATAGAAGTTCGTGATTTGATCCTCCTTGCTAATTCCATGATTCGGGCATGCTCGTAGTAGCTTCTTGAATCTCCCCCATGCCTCGTAGAAGTGCTCATCCTCGTATTGTTGAAACTGGATAATCTCGTTGATGAGTTTCTGAGCCCTTGAAGGTGGGAAGAATTTGTTGAGAAACTTCGTGCACATATCGCTCCAAGTAGTGACCTCCTTCTTGTCCAATCCATCTAACCATTCTCTTGCATCGTCCTTGAGAGACCACACGAAGAGGTTAAGCTTGAGGTAATCCGAAGACACTCCATTGGCTTTATATGTAGCACAAATATCCAGAAACTGCTTCAAGTGAGCGTTCGGTTCCTCCATCGGTGTGCCTCCATATTGGTTGTTTTGCACCATGTTGATGAGGGACGCCTTGATCTCATAGTTGTTGGCTTCGGTAGTCCCCCATCCTCCTTGCTGAAATTGATCAACGACCGGCTTGTAACGGTCGTTCAAAGTCCTCCTCGCCGCTTGATCCCCCATCAAATCGAAACTCCTTGGTGAATCGGGTAGTGAAGAGGGTGGTGTATCGATCTTGCTCGCCTTCTTCTCTCGTCTCAATGCCCTTAGTGAGCGCTCCAACTCCAAGTCTATCGGAATAAGATTTATCCCTTTAGACCTTGTGATCATGCACTACCTAAAACCAAAGAGAAGAAAAGAAATCGTTAGATCAATAAACCGAAAAACAGAAAATTAAAGAGCCTAAATCACCTATTAATTCTATTTCAAAATATGTGTATGAAATCAAATCAATCTCCGGCAACGGCGCCAAAATTTGATCGCACTATTTTTAACCACACAAAATAGTTATAGTATAAAGCAAGTACGAGTATCGTATCCACATGGATTGATATATCGAAATCACACAAAGTACCTCTACTTTAGAATTAAACTGATGTCTAGGCAATAAGAAAATAAATATGTGGTTTTCTAAAATTCTAGGCAAAGAAAATAAACAAAATAAATAACTCAAATAAGTAAACAAAATAAGCAAATAAGGAAACAAATAAATCAAATAGGAAACAAGGTTGATTCTAGAGAAGCCTACCTAATCAAATATATGCAAGTAATTAATGAACACAACTAACCAATTTAATCCAATCTAGATGTGATACACGAAAATAACCTAACACTCCGGCTAAGGCAGTATAGATCGTCACCTAATAAGATCCTAATCTCCTCCCGGACTCATAGATATCAAATCCAGTGCAAAATAGAACAAGTATCAATGATATAATCAACTAAGTTCAATCACGACACTCAAATCGATTATATATAGACATATGATAATTCAACTTCGATCAAGACAATCAAACTATCATACCATGTATTCATGAGATCTATTATGCAATTATCCTATCACGGCATAAACACATAATTATGCATACATAATCAATGGCCAGTTAATCATGCATGAGAATAAGCACCATGAAACATGCACCTAGATTAGAAGGCTAATTGTAAACAAAAGACACTTACATAAATTCAATTAGGCATTCAATCCCTAAAATCAACTAAGAATTTAGCTAGACATAATTAAAAGAAAGGTAGAAGGAAGAATAAACATAATTAAAAGCATAAGTAAAAGAACAAGGGATAGAAAAACTCTTGAATCTTGATGAATCTTCAATCTTCAATTGTCTTCATACATGAATGTAAAAACTATAGAGAAAAGAATGAAAACTAATCTAAAGTATGGTGAAAAGTAGAGAGCTCTAAACTATCAAAACTTATCAAAAACTTGGATACAATGATGAGTTTTGGGGTATTTATAAGGTAGGGGTTCATAATTGTTACCTAAGTGGGCAAGGATTAGGTTAAGGAAATAAAAATATGAAATTTAAGAATTTCCGTGTGCTTCACTCGGCCGGCGACTCGGATGGTGACTCGGCCGAGTAGGTTCAGCAGTAGCTTCACTCGGCCACTGACTCGGCCGAGTGGTCGTCCGAGTGGATCCATGCAGTTTGCGCACCTTTCTTGTTTCGATCGTATCTTCCTCATCCGAACTCCGAATTGACCTCCGTTTTCGCCTATATGCTCCTATCGAACTCCTCTTCAATGCTATGCTTCCATAATTCCAGAATAACTCTTCCAAAATATCGTGAGAAGTCAGAACTTTGGGGTCAATACATCATCGTCTTCCTTGCTTTCATCGCCTCTCGTCTCGCCTTGGGTTTTCTCGACTCAAAAGCCCTAAAAACACTTAAAACAACCCAAAAGCGTAATCTAGCTCGACATAACATAAACAATACAAAATACAAGCTAAAAAATCAAAATACGACAAGAAAACGATTATATAACACTTAGATAATATGCTAAAAATACACCCTATCAGCCACTAAAGCTCGATTTATTTCGGCCACTAAGCCCGATTCATATCGGCCACCTAAGCCCGATTTATTTCGGCCACTAAGCCCAATTCATATCGGCCACCTAATCCCGATTTATTTCTGTGGGTCCTGGTTTGTTATAGGAAAAATACGTAGAGGGGGGGGGGGGGGGGGGGGGGGGGGTGAATACTGATATAGGTGAAATTTACCTTGTTTTCATAACCAAAAAGAGTCGATTTTGTGTCTCGTTTGTGTAGTATTGTCTTTGGTTTATATGATTTTCATTATATTGGGCAATATTATGCTTTTGGGTGTTTTCTTGAGTTTTTAGGCATATTTTGGTGCTAAAACCCCGAGACGAGACAAGGCGTGAAGATCGAAGAGCAAAGTCCGAGATTTGAGTTCGAGAGAAGGCCTCTCGATACCTCTCTCGATCGAGAGGTATGTCGAGAGGTACCTTCTGCCGCAGCTTTCGATCGAGAGCCCATTTTCACACCCTCTCGATACCTCTCTCGATCGAGAGGTCTTTCGACAGGGGGGTCCAGCCGGGAATTCCTTCCTTAGTTAATTAGACTCCTTTTTGGTTTAGGTTTTCCTTATGTAAATTTCTCCTATATATACTCCTAGTCTAGCATTGTAAACCCTATCAAGCAATTTACCAACACTTTACCATCTTTTAAATTTTCCTAGCACATTGTTTTAGAGTTTTATTCTTGTATTCAACATTGGAGCTTTTCAAGTTTATGCAAGATTCAAGATTCGAAGTTCTTCGTTTGTGTTCAAGTTTTTCTTACTCTTACTCTTTAATTATGTTCTTTCAATTCTTTATGTTTATGTTTGCTTTAATTATGTCTAGCTAAATTCCTTAGTTGATCTTAGGGATTGAATGCCTAATTGAATCTATGTAAGTGTTTTTGTTTACAATTAGCCTTCCAATCTAGATTCATGTTTTCATGGTGCTTATTCTCATGCATGATTAATTGGCCATTAATTATGTATGCATAGTTATGTTTATATGCCTTGATAGGATATTGCATAATAGATCTCATGAATACATGATATGATAATTTGATTTGTCTTAATTGAGTTTGAATTATCATATGTTTGCATGTAATTGATTTGGGTGTCTTAATTGAACCTAGTTGATTATATCATTGATGCTTGTTCTCTTTTGCACTTAGTTTGATATCTATGCGTCCGAAAGGATATTAGGATCATATTAAGTGACGACTTGCATTGCTTTTATCGGGGTGTAGGTTATATTTCATGTATCACATTTAGATTGGATTAAATTGGTTAATTGTATGCATTAATTGCTTTCATATGTTTGATTAGGTAGGCTTCCCTAAAGTCAACACTTTTCCTTAATTGTTTACTTCCCTTATTTGTTTTGTTGCTTGAGTCCTAAGTTATTTTATTTGACTAGTTACTTTACTTATTTATTTGTTTTCTTATATGATTAATTGAGTCTTTTATTTATTTGCCTAGTTTATAAATACCACATCCTAAATTCTTAAAAGCTTAAACATCACATTAGTTCTTTAGTAGAGGTATTGTGTGCATTTTCGACTTGTCAATCCCTGTGGATACGATACTCGTGCTTCTTTATACTATACCTATTTTGTGTGGTAGAAAATAGTGCGATCAAATTTTGGCGCCGTTGCCAGGGATTGATTAGATTTCACATACATATTTTGAAATAGAATTAATAGGTGATTTAGGCGCTTTAATTTTCTGTTTTCGGTTTATTGATCTAACGGTTTCCTTCTCTTCTACTTGATTTTAGGTAGTGCCTGACCACAAGGTCTAAGGGGATAAATCCTATTCCGTTGGACGTGGAGTTAGAGCGCTCTCTAAGGGCTTTGAGGCGAGAGAAGGAGGCAAGCAAGATCGATACACCACAATCTTCATCACCCGATTCACCAAGGAGTTTCGATTCAATGGCGGATCAAGTGAGGAGAACTTTGAACGATCGGTTCAAACCGGTCGTGGACCAGTTTCAGCAAGGAGGATGGGGGACCACGGAAGCTAACAACTATGAGTTTAAGACGTCCCTCATCAATATGGTGCAAAACAATCAATACGGAGGATCGCCGGCGGAGGATCCCAACGCACACTTGAAGCAATTTCTGGACATATGTGCTACATACAAGGCAAATGGAGTGTCTTCGGACTACCTCAAGCTTAGCCTCTTCGTGTGGTCTCTCAAGGACGATGCAAGAGAGTGGCTAGATGGATTGGACAAGAAGGAGGTCACTACTTGGGCTGAGATGTGCACGAAGTTTCTCAACAAGTTCTTCCCACCTTCGAGGGCTCAAAATCTTATCAATGAGATCAACCAATTTCAACAATATGAGGATGAGCACTTCTACGAGGCGTGGGGGAGGTTTAAGAAGCTATTGAGAGCATGCCCGAATCATGGAATTAGCAAGGAGGATCAAATCACGTGCTTCTATCGTGGTTTGAACAAGTTGTGTAGGAAGGAGCTCGATTATGCTTCGAAGGGAGGATTCTTGAATAATGAGTATGACGTGGCTATGGAGATCATTGAGCTGACCGTAAATTCGAGTTATGAAGAAGCTACCGATCGACGACTTGGAAGAAGGAGAGTTGCCAACATTGGAATCGATGCTTACGAGGACTTGATGGAGAAGTATACAAAAACATCAAATGAGTTGGATTCTATCAAGAAAGGAGTACTTCGGTGCGATGCTATCACGGATGATCAAGCAAACCCAACCGAAGAGGAAGATGCCAATTTTGTGCAACAAGGAGGCAAGTGGCAACCCAATCAAGGAAACAAGTGGCAAGGAGGACAAGGAGGACAAGGAGGTTCAAACTATTAAGGAGGATACAAGAAGCCTTATGTTCCCAACAACTGTAATCATCCGAACTTCTCTTATGCCAATCCAAACAATGCCTTGCAACCACCTCCCGGCTTTCATGTTGAGAACGGAGTCATCCAAGAGCCAAAGAAGGAGATGTCCACCGACGATTTAATTCGTCAATATATGGCTCAATCGGAGATGAGGATGACACAACAAGATGCGAAGTTGTTGACATTGGAGCTTACTCAAAGCACCTCAACCAACAACTTGGCGAGTAGCATCAATGCGTTGACCAAGCAAATGCAAATGTTGGAGATGCAAATGAGTCAAATAGCCAACACTCAAGGAGGAGTCCCCAAGCCCGGCCAATTCCCAAGTAACACGGAGCATAACCCGAAGAACAACCATCACGTCCATGCTATTGAGCTTCGGAGTGGCACAAAATACACAAATCCATCCTTGGAAATAGAGGAGAAAGGAGACGGGAGCTTCAAGAATGCGGAGCACGAGGAAACGAGGATCCAAGTGCCGAGGTGAGGGCCTCTCGACACCTCTCTCGATCGAGAGGTCGATCGAGAGGTCCATACTGGAAGTCAGAATCCACCTCTCGATACCTCTATCGATCGAGAGGAGGATCGAGAGGTTTACGATGAGGAGATCCAATGTGACCCTCTCGACACCTCTCTCGATCGAGAGGGTGATCGAGAGGTCAAGTCCCAAAGTCAAAAGGTACCTCTCGACACCTCTCTCGATCGAGAGGTAGGTCGAGAGGCCAAGCAGCCATCTCAATTGCCGACTTACACCCCGAAGGCCCCTTTCCCGCAATGATTGACCAAGACGAAGCATGATGAGAAGTATCAACGCTTCATGGAGATACTACAAAAGGTCAACATCAACATACCACTTCTTGATGCTCTTCGAGACATGCCCAATCATATGAAGTTCATCAAAGACGCGGTATCGGGGAAGAAGAAGTGGGAGAAGTTTGAGACAATCAACCTCATGGAGGAGTGCAGCACGGTGATCCAAAAGAAGTTACCTATGAAGCGAAAGGATCCCGGGAGGTTCACATTAGCATGCAAGATTGGAGATCAAGTCTTTCAAAACGTTCTATGCGATCTTGGTGCTAGCATCAATTTGATGCCCCTCTCTATTTCCAATCGGCTCAAGATCGGGAGGATGAAGCCGACCACCATCTCTTTACTTATGGCGGACTGATCAGTTTCTTATCCACGAGGGATAGTGGAGGATGTTCTAGTTCAAGTACACAACCTTGTCTTCCCGGCAGATTTCGTCGTTTTGGACATGCCCGAGGATGCCAATCAACCATTGATTTTAGGACGGCCATTCTTAGCCACGGGAAGAGCTTTGATCGATGTTCAAGATGGAGACCTCACCTTTCGAGTCAATGGCGAGGAGCTGAAAATTGCTATCTATGAAGCCATGAAGAGACCCGACGATCATCGTGAGGATATCTTCTCCATCGAGACATTGACACCACCTACATCGGAGGAGGCACTCAACCATTGCATCTCGAGTTCGTTATATGCCTACAAGGAGTTGGATGAAGCTTGCGATGAGATTCTCGAATATCTACATCAAATGGAGGCAAATCCACCACAACTTCGACACGAGGAAGTTCCTTACCTCGACATCAACAAAAAGGTTGACGATGGAGTTTTCGAGGAGGAAGAAAAGAAGGATGCAGCCCCGAAGGTGGAATTGAAGCCATTACCCGAGCACCTCAAGTATCAATTCTTAGGAGAAGGAGAGAAGTATCCGGTGATTGTATCTTTCCAACTCACGGAGGCGAATACGGACAAGCTATTGAGGGTTCTAAGGGAGCTCAAATCTGCAATTGGATGGACGATTGCCGACATCAAAGGTATTAGTCCTTCAATTTGCATGCATAGGATATTGCTCGAGGAAGGCCATCGCCCAAGAGTACAACCTCAAAGGCGTTTGAATCCAGCGATGCAAAAACTGGTGAGGAAGGAGGTATTAAAGTTGCTCGATGCCGGCATGATCTACGCTATTTCGGATAGTGAGTGGGTGAGTCCCACTCAAGTGGTGTCAAAGAAAGGAGGCATGACGGTTATCAACGATGAGAATGGGGAACTAATTGCAACGAGGCTTGTCACAGGATGGCGAGTTTGTATCGACTATAGGCTCCTCAACGCAGCAACTAGGAAGGATCACTTCCCCCTCCCGTTCGTAGATCAAATGCTCGATCGATTGGCCGGCCATGAATACTATTGCTTCCTCGACGGATACTCCGGCTACAACCAAATTGCCATTGCTCCGGAGGACCAACACAAGACGGCATTCACCTGCCCCTATGGAGTCTTTGCATATCGGAGGATGCCGTTTGGGTTATGCAACGCACCGGCCACTTTCAAAAGGTGTATGATGGCCATCTTCCATGGCTTGATCGAGAATATTATGGAGGTATTTATGGATGATTTTTCAGTCTTTGGTTCTTCTTTTGACCAATGTTTGGAGAATCTTGCCACGGTGCTTCAAAGATGTGAAGAGACGAACCTCGTCCTCAATTGGGAGAAGTGCCACTTTATGGTGCAAGAAGGAGTGGTACTAGGTCACAAGGTGTCTTCGCAAGGATTGGAGGTGGATCGAGCCAAAGTCGTAGCCATAGAGAAGTTGCCACCACCAACCAACGTTAAATCGGTGAGGAGTTTCTTAGGACATGCCGGCTTCTATCGAAGGTTCATCAAGGATTTTTCGAAGATCACAAAGCCGTTGTGTGGATTGCTCGAGAAGGATGTCAAGTTCGTTTTTGATGGAGATTGCTTGGAAGCTTTCGAGACATTGAAAAAGGCGCTTATCTCTACTCCCGTCTTGGTGTCACCGGATTGGAGTGCCCCGTTCGAGCTCATGTGTGATGCAAGCGATTGGGCGGTAGGAGCAGTTTTGGGGCAGAAAAGGGAGAAGCTATTCCGAGTGATCTACTATGCTAGCAAGACGTTGGACTCGGCTCAAAGGAACTACACCACCACGGAGAAGGAATTACTCGCTGTGGTCTACGCTTTCAACAAGTTTAGACCTTATTTGGTGGGATCTCACACGATTGTGCACACCGACCATGCCGCCATTCGCTACCTATTCAACAAGAAGGACTCGAAGCCAAGGTTAGTTCGCTGGATTTTGCTTCTTCAAGAGTTCGACATGGAGATTAAGGATAGGAAGGGATGCGAGAATGTGGTGGCCGACCATCTTTCGAGACTTGAGCAGCCCGTGGATGGAGAGGATTCGAAGATTGCTATCAAGGAAAGCTTCCCCGATGAGCAGATTTTCGAAGTGGACGACTTGATACCTTGGTTCGCCGACATCGTCAACTACTTGGTGATTCATCACGTGCCCAAGGATCTATCGTCTCATCAAAAGAAGAAGTTCCTCCACGATTGCAAGTTCTACTATTGGGATGATCCTTACTTGTATCGGAGATGTGCCGACGGAGTCATAAGGCGATGTGTTCGACAATCGGATTGGAAAAAGATCATTGAGGATTGCCATAGCGCTCCGAATGGGGGACACTTTGCAGCAAATCGGACCGCCCTCAAGATATTTCATAGTGGTTTCTACTGGCCTTCGATCTACAAGGATTGCCACGAGTTCATCAAGTCTTGTGACCGATGCCAAAGGATGGGGAACATCACGAAGAGGGACGAGATGCCGCAACGAACTATCATGGAGGTGGAACTCTTTGATGTTTGGGGGATTGATTTCATGGGTCCTTTCCCCAAGTCTCAAGGATTCTCTTACATTTTACTTGCGGTAGAGTACGTGTCTAGATGGGTCGAGGCCATTCCAACTACAACCAACGATTCGAAGGTGGTGATCAAATTCCTCCAGCGAAATATTTTGACTCGGTTTGGAACTCCGAGAGCTTTGCTTAGTGATGGGGGGAGCCACTTCAACAATCGTTGGTTAGGATCACTTCTTGCAAAATACGGAGTCAAGCACAAGGTTACATCGCCCTACCACCCTCAAGCAAACAGTCAAGCCGAGCTAGCTAATCGAGAGATCAACCAAATCTTGGAGAAGACCGTCACCAACAAGAAGGAGTGAGCAAAATACTTGGACGACGCGCTTTGGGCCTATAGGACGGCTTTCAAGACACCAATCGGAAGGTCGCCATACCAATTGTTATTTGGCAAGTCATGCCATCTACCTATGGAATTGGAGCACAAAGCTTATTGGGCGACTAGAAGAATCAATTTTGAGTTCAAGGAAGCCATGGGTCAAAGGTGCGACGACTTGTTGGAGCTTGATGAATGGAGAAACAAGGCGTTTGAGAATTCGAGGATTTACAAAGAACGAGCTGCAAGATTTCACGACTTGAGCATCAAGAAGCGTAAGTTCGAAATTGGTGATGATGTTCTTGTTTTTAATTCTCGACTTCGTTTATTTCCAGGAAAATTGCAAAGCAAGTGGTCGGGGCCGTATGTTATTTACAAGGACTTGAAGAATGGTGCATTCGAAGTGATGAAAAATGATGGTGAAAAATTCGTGGTGAATGGACATCGCCTCAAGCACTACTTCAAGCCGTTGCCTCTATTCCCCAAGAAAGCGGCCACTTATCTTGATGATCCGAGTTAGAGAGGAGGTATCGTCGGGCTAAAGACGTTAAACGTAGCACTTGTTGGGAGGTAACCCAATATTCGTATCCCGTTTTTATTTTGTTTCATTTTATTTTTAGAGTAGTAGGTAATTTATTTTTCGTATTTTAGAGTCGAAACCCCTTAATATACTAACAAATATTAAAGTGATGTGTAGAAAAAATTCTCGGGCAGGACCTCTCGACACCTCTCTCGATCGAGAGGTCTGTCGAGAGGTGAATAATTGCTATACAGTAGGGGTCTCTCGACACCCCTCTCGATCGAGAGGGGTATCGAGATGTTATGATATATGTGCCAGGTTTTTGTCACGAGAAGACTCTCGATCGAGACCCCCGTGTTTTCGATCGAGAGGGGAGGACAGTATGTGAAAAGCAGAACCTCTCGACACCTCTCTCGATCGAGAGGCCTGTCGAGAGGTCAAATGTTCGTGTCCAGTAGCTACCTCTCGACACCTCTCTCGATCGAGAGGTCTGTCGAGAGGGGTGTTGATGGCGCAAATTCCAACTTTGACCAGGTTCTGTCTTCCCTTTAAATATACCATAAACTCCACATTCACATACCATACACACACAACTCACAAATTCTCTCAAGAACACACAAGAACTCTCAATTTCTTTCTTCAATTCGTCAAAAGGTACTCAATTTCTTGCCCATCTCTTATCAATTCTTGAGTCTCTACATGAATTCGCATGTTTTGACCGATTGAAATTCGTTTTTGATGGTTAAATTTGATGATTGATAGATTGGGTATTAGATTGAGCATGGTAGATTGAATTCATGGATTTTATTGAATTATTTGTATGAATTGAATTCATTGATGAATGTGAAGAGGATTGTGCATTGACATGCGAATAAGTCTTTGAATTTGTCTATGAGTTGAGGAAGATTCATTGGTATCTATATGCATGAGGTTGGAATTGTGTGATGAAAAGTTCATGTTTTTGGAGGAATAATGGAGTAATGTATGGATTGGTGATGATATATTGAGAAGATAATTGGGGAGAATTGAATTTGGTTGAAGTTTGGGGGAAGAGAATACATATTGCTTTATTCTTGCATCTCTTGTATTAATTTGTGTATTTTTAGGTACTAAGATGGCAAGAGATAAGGGAAAGAACGTTGCTTCGACCTCTTCAAGCAAAGGCAAGGGGAAGGAAAAGGTCACCTCTTCAAGCAAGAGCAAGGAGACGTGGAAAAACGACAAGACCATCCCGGAGAATCGGATACCGCCGGCGAGGTCGATACCCTCGAGTTTGGAGCCCAAGGCGTTCAAGCTTAAGCTTACCACAGCGGAGTCAAAGAGGAGATGGTCTCATCTTGTGCAACTCAAGCACAAGCATTGTCATTTCCTCCATCAAGAGACGATAGCGGCGATGGGGATAGCCAACGAGATCACCCAAATGATGCAAAGAGGAGGCTTCACTAACATTTTTCAAGGGAATCACTTAACCTACCACATTCTCACGGTGGAGTTTCTCTCAACTTTGGTGGTGGAGCGAGTCAATCAAGTGCCCCACATCATTCGTTTCCAACTCGGTGGTCAACCAAGGGAGCTTGACATGGATCAACTCAGTGATATTATCGGAGGAAACAAGAATGGCGAGTATATTGGCAAAAATCATCCGAATCTTCAATATTTGTGGGCACAATTCGTGGATTTTGAGGAGGAAAGGAGGAGATCTTACAATCCGGCTACTGCGAAGGCCACCTCAATTCGGAATCCCACGATTCGCTACTTCCATAGGCTGATTTCGTCCACCATCCATTCCCGCCACGACTCCGGCACCTTCCTTGCCACCGACGCTCATCTTATTTGGACCTCATATCGAGGCCACTCTCAATGTGCAGCCCTTTACCTCGTTGATCATATGGAGAACCAAGCATACTTGTTCGGGGGGCAAAAGATTGGGATAGGAGCTTTTGTCACTCCAATTGCCCAACACTTCAACATTCCGATTGGAGAGCAGCCCGTGTCTACGTCCATCGTTGTGGATAGACGCACGTTGGAGCTTGCAAGGATGATTTCTTTCGACACGTCCGGGTGGTTCTTTAAGTTACATGGGAGGAGTGGAGTTCACCTTTTCCCGCTGCCGAACAATTACTTGACCGAGGTGATCGGGAATGAGAAGCTAAGGAGAGGAAACGGGAAGATGAACTCTCCTCAACACAAGGAGCTTATGTGGGCTGAGGGAGGTCCAAGGCCCGATGAAGGAGACAATGATGATGAGGAGGAAGATGATGAAGAAGAGGCCGAGCAATATGAGCAAGGCTTTGATCGAGAGGAGGATGCGTATGCGCAAGGATACGAAGGTGTTCCACAACCCGATGCAAGATTGGCATACGGAGACATTGGAGGCGATGGACAACTACCATTGGGATGGTAGGGAGTTTGTTGAGTCTCAAGTGAGAGGAGTTCGAGAAGAAGTGCAAACCTTGAGAACCGAGGTGGGGGACCTTCGTACATACATTGGAGGTCATTTCGATGCTTTCAATGCTTATTTTGAGAACGAGGCGAAAAGGAGAGAAGATGAGGCGAAGAGGCGTGAGGATGAGAGAGCTTACTTGGACAATTACAATAGGATGGTGCATGAGATGCACTACTTCTATCCTCACTACCCGGATACTCATCAACGATTCGACCCTAATAACCCCGACAACCCTCCCTTCCCGCCACCATTTCAATGAGGTAAGTTTGTTAACTTAGTTTCTTCTTCTTTTTGCAAACTTATTCCTTAATCTTTGATTTCGAAATAAGTTTGGGGGAGGGGGAAGAGTAACTAAAGTTAACAATCTTTTTGAGTATTTTCTTTAATTGCTTTAGTAGTTAGTTTATTTTGGGGTATGTTTGAGTCTTTTATTGTTTTGAGTCTTAGGTTAAATTGAGTCGAATAAGCATGTGATGATAGTATTGTGAATTTGGCCAATGATAAAAAAAAAAATTTGCTTAATTTTTGGAGAAAATTTCATGATCTTTATTATGCATAGACCCTTGGCGAAGCGACGCATTTTATTTGATGAAATTGAAGCATGTTATGATGTCGGGAACTAGTTAGTTTGGCCCGTGAGATTTGAGCTTTTTGTGCATGTTGATGCCTATTTCTTTGATTGAGTGATCATGTATGCTTCATTGTTTCTAGAACTTGCCCTATTTCTCCGTCAAGACCTTAGTATATTTATGAACTAGGAGATGATCTTAGGCCATTTTTCTTTAGCCACATGATTCCCATACACTAACCTTGATCATTATCTTTGTTTACCCCCTTTGAGCCTTGTTATTAGCCTTTCTTTCTTAAGCTTGGATGATAGGAGGTTTGGATGGATAAGGGTATCTTTAGTGGATTTAGTTGGTGATGTGGGAGGTGTTGAAAAGAATACTTGTTGTGGTATGGAGAAGGAAAAAAAAGAAAAGAATTCTAGATGCTTGATTTAGTATAGTTGACTATCCTTATAAGCTTAGAAAAATAGTAGAAAAAAAAAAAGAAAAAAAATTAGAGCCTTTGTTCAATATTAGAAAGAACATTCATTAGATGAGCTCTAAGGAAAAAAAAAAAGAGAAAAAGAAGAGAATGAAAATAAAAGCATAAGGGGATAGTTAGCTTGAATTGTATTATATGCATCTATGATATTGATGTTGTGTAGTGGTGTTGGATGGTAGAAGATGGAGTTGAAAATCCATACTTAGGTTGGATGTGAAAAGAGGTTGATGATTGGGAGTATTTTGAGTCACTTAGCCTATACATTCCCTACCTTAACCAATGTCCCTACATTACAAGCTTATATAAAGACCTTTTTGATCCTAGTTTGTAGGTATTACATTAGGTGGAGATGTTGAGATTAGGGGCAAGCCTATGGTAAACATGTTGCATTACATTGATGTTGAGTGAACCCTTATGATGTGCATTATTTCATACATCTTTTTCTTTGAGAGAGTTGAGTGTTCACTTATACACATACATATATCTCACATGTTGGAAAGTGTTCTTTGATGGATTGACATGAGTTGAATTTATCGAATGAATTGTGTTATTGATGCTAAGGGTGTGTGCATAGTTTTGATCATGATCATGAGAGATTGTTTTTGAAAAGTTTTGAGGCCTATATAGTTCACAATGCTAGAGTCTATTGTTTATGTTTTGGTATTGTTCGGGACGAACAATGTTTAAGTTTGGGGGATTTGATATAGGTGAAATTTACCTTGTTTTCATAACCAAAAAGAGTCGATTTTGTGTCTCGTTTGTGTAGTATTGTCGTTGGTTTATATGATTTTCATTATATTGGGCAATATTATGCTTTTGGGTGTTTTCTTGAGTTTTTAGGCATATTTTGGTGCTAAAACCCCGAGACGAGACAAGGCGTGAAGATCGAAGAGCAAAGTCCGAGATTTGAGTTCGAGAGAAGGCCTCTCGATACCTCTCTCGATCGAGAGGTATGTCGAGAGGTACCTTCTGCCGCAGCTTTCGATCGAGAGCCCATTTTCACACCCTCTCGATACCTCTCTCGATCGAGAGGTCTGTCGAGAGGGGGGTCCAGCCGGGAATTCCTTCCTTAGTTAATTAGACTCCTTTTTGGTTTAGGTTTTCCTTATGTAAATTTCTCCTATATACACTCCTAGTCTAGCATTGTAAACCCTATCAAGCAATTTACCAACACTTTACCATCTTTTATATTTTCCTAGCACATTGTTTTAGAGTTTTATTCTTGTATTCAACATTGGAGCTTTTCAAGTTTATGCAAGATTCAAGATTCGAAGTTCTTCGTTTGTGTTCAAGTTTTTCTTACTCTTACTCTTTAATTATGTTCTTTCAATTCTTTCTGTTTATGTTTGCTTTAATTATGTCTAGCTAAATTCCTTAGTTGATCTTTGGGATTGAATGCCTAATTGAATCTATGTAAGTGTTTTTGTTTACAATTAGCCTTCCAATCTAGATGCATGTTTTCATGGTGCTTATTCTCATGCATGATTAATTGGCCACTAATTATGTATGCATAGTTATGTTTATATGCCTTGATAGGATATTGCATAATAGATCTCATGAATACATGATATGATAATTTGATTTGTCTTAATTGAGTTTGAATTATCATATGTTTGCATGTAATTGATTTGGGTGTCTTAATTGAACCTAGTTGATTATATCATTGATGCTTGTTCTCTTTTGCACTTAGTTTGATATCTATGCGTCCGAAAGGATATTAGGATCATATTAAGTGACGACTTGCATTCCTTTTATCGGGGTGTAGGTTATATTTCATGTATCACATTTAGATTGGATTAAATTGGTTAATTGTATGCATTAATTGCTTTCATATGTTTGATTAGGTAGGCTTCCCTAAAGTCAACACTTTTCCTTAATTGTTTACTTCCCTTATTTGTTTTGTTGCTTGAGTCCTAAGTTATTTTATTTGACTAGTTACGTTACTTATTTATTTGTTTTCTTATATGATTAATTGAGTCTTTTATTTATTTGCCTAGTTTATAAATACCACATCCTAAATTCTTAAAAGCTTAAACATCACATTAGTTCTTTAGTAGAGGTATTGTGTGCGTTTTCGACTTGTCAATCCCTTTGGATACGATACTCGTGCTTCTTTATACTATACCTATTTTGTGTGGTAGAAAATAGTGCGATCAATATGTATTTTGAAGTTTTTCAACTTCAAATCCTTAACTCAGAGTATGAAGTAAAGTGCTCTTTTGAAATACTAAGACCTAGCCGAGAGCTAGATCTGAAGCAATCATAAATCTCTTGACCTAAGCTTAGAGCTTGATCAAGAGTGAGACGTTACTCTTTGGTGCGGAATTCGGTGAGCTAAATCTTTCCTAAGTAATTAAAATTTCCAAGTTATGTTTGTTTAGAAGCACGTGCAATGGATAATCAAACAAGGAATTAAAGAGTTTAGGGTTAGAGAGATACGACACGAGATTTATAGTGGTTCAGAGATAACGCTCCTACGTCCACTTGTTGCACTCGGCAATAGTTTATTCACTCAAGAACTTGAAGATTACGGGCTCTTCAAAAGCCTGGTCATGATCGAGCTTCACTCGCTTGGATCTGACAGACGCTGGGTGATTCCGGGTTCACACCAAAAACCTAGACTGGACTGGAAGCTTCACTCGCTTCAGTCTGACAGACAGGGAGATTGCGGGCTCTCCTTACAGCCTAGCTTCGATCGAGCTTCACACAAACGATGTAAGTGTAAGCTTGGATCTAGACTCTATGATCGAGGCTTCTTCAATCGATGAAAGAAGGGCCTTGGATCGAAACAACCTAACGACGACGAACACAAAAACCTAACGAACAGATTAGGGTTTTTGGTTTACGACGACACACTATGAAGAACTCTTTACAGTAGATGCAAAGATGGCTAGCGTTCTTCTTCTAAGCTTGGATATGGAATGGGCTTAGACTCTAAGTGTGAAGGTTGCGAAGACGAGTTCCGATGAGACTGAAACTCGGAGAACACTTGGAAACAAAGACTCGAAGATTGCTCTAAGGCTGGGAGTGTTTGTTTGCAGTAGGCGCTCGAATGCTCAGGAAGTGTTCTACTTCTCTTCGTCTTCATCCTTCACTATTTATAGGCGGAGGGATGCCGAGATCCGTTGCTTGGTTGGTGGCTTTGTCCCTCCTCCTCTCGACAGTACTTGCACAGGCTGGCTACTTTTGCAGACGCGCAGTTTTGGCTCTTTGCCGAATTTGGCTAAGGTCCAATTGTAACAGTAACTGGAGCGATCTAGTACTGTTGCGGCGCCCTTGTCGGCCTAGCAGTCTACTCCGCTGCTCCTCTCTGCAATCGACACGTGGAGATCTCGTAATTAATGCGGAGATCTCCAGTTGACTGGAGTTCAAAATCGGAGCGGGAAGTGTGCTGTCGCTTTCTGGTAGGTGGTGGCTCCCTTTTCTTTGAAGTTGTAGCGTTTGCTTTGATCGAGTCGCTTTGGATCATACTTGAAGCGTCTACTTTGGAAAACAAAGTTTCCTAGTATTGCTTAAGTAAAGATTGACTCGCTTTGACTTTCACTGTAGCGCTCGCTTTGCCTTTACACTGTAGCGCTCGCTTCGCTTCGCTTTGGCAGACTCGCTTTGAATCTACTGTAGCGCTCGCTACGCTTCACTATACTTCGGCACGCTTTACTTCAGCTCGCTAGACACGCTTCGCTTGGAAAACACACTCAAGCGAGTGGCCTTCACTTGAATTTCCTGCGGTCTAAATTCTAAGCAAAACAAAGCCATCCTAACAGAGTAGGCTTAGAAAAATATTCTAACCTATTATCTATATCAAAAAGTGGGTCGCTTGGGAACAGAAAGCTTGGGGGTTTTGGGATCAAATCAAAACAATGAAGTGTCCCTTATAGGTTCCCCCTTAACACTTGTTCTTAACAATTCCCAACAATTTCCCCCTTTTTGATGATGCCAAAACCCAAAACAAATTCTTAGACTAAGCGGTTTAGCCTACCTAACCGTGGAAGGAACTTCAAGCGAATGCTTCCTTTGCATGTTCGTTTGAATATTTTCTTTTAGGTTCCTTTCCCTTTTTTTTCGGTTAAGTTATTTGAGTTTTTGTAGCATAAGGATAAAATATCCATAAAGCTAGTAAATAACACATGAGAGAGAAAATAAAAATGGGATATATGAACAACAGTTCACAAAAATTATGAAGCTTGAAACTCAAGGGTTTCCTGCAGCTTCATCCTTCTTCTCCTTATCTTCCTCTGTCACTTCCTTTCCCTTCTCTTCCTCCTCTGCCTCCAAATCCTTCTCAATCATCTCTTCAGGAACAGTATATGCACTGAAGACCTTCACTTCCAATGTTCTGACATTGTGAATACTTGGTCTCCTCCAAGTCTCTTCGAGTTTGAAGGCTTCATCAACTTCTGCATCGATGATGCTGCGATCTGGGACGCATGTGCCGGGTAGGAAGGGCATGGGGAAGTCCTTCTTAGTTGGCACCTTGACAATTAGAGGCATGGGCTCTGCAAGCTCTGCAAGAGAGAAGACTTTCCGCCTGAACTTCTCATCATAGGTGATAGGGATGAAATATCAGCCTCACCACGTGACATTCCCTTGATAGGGAGTAAAAGCATCTTTCGTAACCTTACAAGCGCCCAACCTCGCACAAGGGTAAGCGAGATCTGGCCAGATCCTAGCTAGTGCAGAAGTTGCAAGGTTATATGTCCTTGAGCTAGGCGGGATCTGACAGTTATTATAATTTGGGATAAAATCCATGTGCAGAAGCTAGTGCTCACAGAAGCCGCCTCGGCCCTAGTATGCTTCTGCTAAAACCCAGGGGTCTGCAGGAGCATGTAATTGGCGTGACTCTAGTTTTCCTAGAGTGAGGACCATAGTATTAATGACAAAAGGAATTTGTCATTAAGAAAATTCCTCTTTTATCCTTTCCATAGGAGAAATATCCACCTATCAACCCTCCTCACACCTATAAATATTAAGTGAACGCACACATCAAAGGGACATCACATATTCATACACACTCTTACGAACAAACACGCTCCTTAGCGTACTGTTCCATTCAATTCCATACTCTCTCTCTCCCCCGAGCTCCTCCGAGCTCAGGCCAGCCGAGGCGGACAAGACCTTCTTCCGGGAAGCCGTAGTCCGCTTTCACATCCACCTGCTCTTCTCAACACCGGGAAGAGTCTCTTTCCTACGTATACTACCTTGAACTTAAGGTAAAACCCTCATCATTTGAGAGGGAATGAGGTTTGACGGAGTTCCACATTCCTAACCTCCTTCTCTCCCTTGTCTCTGTCTTGCGTTATCAATTTGTATGAGTGCGAAACCCCAGGAATATTGCTAGTTCATGGCTAAATACGCATTTTATCCTTTACTTATAGCTCAACTATTACTCGTCGTTGTTTTGTGCCTCTTGCCCTGTACGAAATACTCGGCTATGGCTTTTCTATACGCATGAATCTCTTGCTCTTCACTGTTTTAACGCTTTACCCATGAATGCTATTTGCAAAACATGATGAATAAACCCTAAATTGTTGTGGATCTCCAACCCGGATCTATCAACTGGCGCCGTCTGTGGGAAATTATTGAGTTAAGATGTTGATTTCCCCTGTTTTTTATGCAAAATTCTAGCTCGCTGTTGTAATGCTGCTTGCGATTTCTCTGTATTATGTCCTTATGTGGAGAATGTGAGGAAATCTGATGTTACATTGATTGGGAATGCCCTGTTTGAGATCTAGCTAGAGAAAACTCAGATGGGTATGCTGTTGTTTAACATTTGCTAAGCTCTCCTCGGTTACGAGCTGTTGAGTGTGATATGATCTTAGGATTATGCTCCCTTTGAAACAGAAATTGTGATAAACACCTTGATTGAAAGGGAACTTGTGTTTGAGAGGCTAATCTCCTCTCCTTAAATGTGAATTAAGCATTGATATCTGTAAGTACTGTCAAAACCCGTGGGTTCAAAGGGCCAATCCCCTGTTTATCTTCGAAGTTCTAGTTGATTCTGATGATATGCGCATAAACTTGCCTTTTCATTTGCCCTGCCGCGATGATCTCCTAGAATGATGATTATCTAATCAAGGGAATGTGTATTGAATGCAAGATTTATGTTATTCCGGGAAAATTTTAGTATGTATACCATGAACCTGTTTCAGCTATATTACTTGTAATTCATGAATCCAGCGATTAGAAGCAATCTTAAGGCCTCATCTCTTTCATGACATGAATTGTGATGGCTAATCTGTTGTTGTTTTGTCAAAAACTTAAGGTTGTGAGGGATCCAGAGGAAAGACGGGTCACAAACTGCAGCAATCTCAAAATACATTCGCCTCACCTTGTGTACTTGGTGAGCATACAATTCTGTCTGTTATATGCTCAATATAAAATCCATCTATAAGTTGCAAGGGACTGGTGATTACAAAATAAGCACCCCCACTAAAGCTAGTCGAATGCTCATGAATTGCCATGACCCCAAAACCCATGAAGTAATAAAAACATTAAGGAAAACGGAGAGCCGAAAGATGCTAAGGTTACCCCATTCATGTTGATGAAGGGAGCCCGCATCTGGAAGCAGAACCTCCTCTCAGAAGCCCTGTTTAACAGGCAACTCCCTCGTAAGCCCCGAATAACGGGCAGAACCTCCTCTCAGAAGCCCTGTTTAACAGGCAACTCCCTCGTAAGCCCCGAATAACGGGCAAAACCTCCTCTCAGAAGCCCTGTTTAACAGGCAACTCCCTCGTAAGCCCCGAATAACGGGCAGAACCCTCAGAAGCCCTACACAGTAGGCAACATCATCGTAAGCCCCATATAATGGGCAGAACCCTTCATAAGCCCTATTTAATAGGCAACCCTCCTCAAAAAGCTCTGTTTAGCAGGCAATATCGTCGTAAGCCCCATATAATGGGCAGAACACTTTATAAGCCCTACTTAATAGGCAACCCTTTCATGAAGCCCTATCTAATAGGCACCTCTTTTGTAAGCCCCATTCAATGGGCAGAACCTTCTACAAAGCCCTATCCAATAGGCGACTCCTTTGCAAGCCCCTTGCAATGGGCAGAACTTTTCCCAAGCCTTACTCAGTAGGCAACATCCTCCTAAACTTCATACAATAGACAAAATTCCTTATAAGTCTCATTAAATGGGCAGTGCACCCCTAAGCCTTGCTCTAAAGGCGACATTTTTGTATATCGCTCCTATATGTTTTACCCATTGCATTCCAGTGGGTAAAATCCCATCTAAATCCCGCTTTACAAGTGGTATTCTCAAAAAACTCTATTTGATAAACAATACCTTTATAAACCTCTAAGGAGGATGTTGCTTTAATAAGCTTAACCTAATAGTCAGCGCTTCTGCAAGCTTTATAAAATGGACCAAGTTCTCGTAGGCTCGGTTTGATAAGTAATGTTCTTAGGAATCCTGCATAAGGGACACCATTCTCATAATCCTTGGCCAACAGGGAATATCTTAACAAGAAAGTCCTATAAAATAGGTGCTAATGATAAAAAAGGGCCTATACGGCCGAGGCATATCATATTAAGCTCAATAAAATAAGATGCCACACAAATTCTTAATAACCTCTTCTTCTGATCAGATCCCTCCCAGAGGCCTCATCAGGAAAGCCTTAGGAAGACAAACAACCTAGCAAAATAGATTACGTAAAGACAGATGTCACTGACATCAGCTCCATGAAGGCGAAAGCCATCTTTGAAAAACCTTATACTAAGTAAACCACGCTTGTTAAAGCCGCTTTGAATGGTTAACGATTGCAACAGGATCTGCTAAATCAGCAGTGGGTCGTAACTAAATCTCATATGATCAGATGCCTCATGTCAAAGGGAGGAAACTATGTCAAAGTCCTTTATCATAATTAGACTTCTATCTTTAAGTCATTACTTACCTTCACCGTACATTGGCAGAAGCCACCCCCTTTAAGAGCCTTATAGCAAATAAGCTATACACGTTGAAGCCACTATAAATAATGCTCAAAGGCAGAAAGCTTGTTAATAGCTAGTTACATATACTTCAAGTCTCTCTCAAAGAGCATCTGGAATTAATCCTCTACACGTACTTAAATCTTTGCAGATTCCTATAAAGATGAATGTTACATCAGATGCCGTTTCCAAGGAAGCCGGTCAAGCCACCGGGAATCTGGAATATTCTGTGGTGGGACACAAAGGAACGGGCACTAGGCTGACAGAGGCTAGTGTCAACATGGAGGCTCAGTTTTCTCCAGTTATGCTTCAGCAAATGAAAGCCCTTATCAAAGGAATAGTAGAAGAGGCTGTTGAGAAAAGACTTCACACTTTAGGAGCAAATCATCAAAACACAGATCCCTTGGGCGAAACCCAGGAAGGGGGAGAAAGTAAGAGCACTCCCGCAATGCATAAGCAGAAGCCTATGCATCAAGGCGTAACTCAGGAGCTAGTCTCAAGGTTGCCTCTGACAGTAGCCGAAGAGGAAGAGGGATTTTCCACTGATTGGGAATCCCCACATGAAGAAGATCCTGAAGAACCTGAAGGAAATCTCAATGAGAACATTGAAAATGCATGGGCCAAGAAGTATGCCCAACAGCAAGAGCAGATGAAGCTCTTAGCAAAAGAAGTCAAAAAACTGAAGGAACAAAATCAGGCCATGGAAAGGGCCTCAAAAAAAAAAAAAAGAGTTCTGCTACCCGAAGGAAGAAAAGAATCCAAAACCTTCCTCAAACAATAGGAATGGGGGGGACAAATCAGAGCTCTTTCCCCTATATATCGACAAGAACAGCCCGTTCTCAGTGGACATCCAAACTGATCCTGTCCCAAGCAGTTTCAAGACAATCTCTTGCGAGTATCAAGGGAAAGGAGACCCCGAAGAGCACATGATGAAGTTCGAGAGCCTATGTCTCCGTCATCAATATTAAGAAGGGGTTAGGTGTCGAGTGTTCCTCACAACCCTGTTAGGAACCGCTCAACATTGGTGCAAACGGCTACCAAAAGCCTCCATACACTCCTTCATGGATCTGAAAGAGGTTTTCCTCCAACAGTTCGTTAGTGCTAAAAGAACTACCAGAAATCCTCTACATCTAACAACTATCAAGCAAGGTGCCAATGAGAGTTTAAGAGACTACATGACACGTTTCAACGAAGCCGTCCTGGAAATCCCAGGAGTGGAGCCAAAGCTAAATATGCATGCCTGTGTGGACGGTTTGAAGCCAAGACAGTTCTTTGTTTCTTTGATTAAGAAAGAGGCTACCTCTTTTGAAGAGTTGTTGACAAAAACCCAAAAGTACATCCACGCTAAAAGAGGAATTGGAATGCAAAAGAGCTATCAATATGATACGTGAGAGCTACCTTAAAGTAAGCAATTTCTCAGGCATGGGAAAATGAATGTCCTCCCATGGGAAAGGACGGAATTTACCATACCTTTTTTGCAGTGTTTATACCTGAAAATTTCATAATGAATGAGCGAATTGAACTGAGTCCCTAATAGCGAGGGGGCATTTTTGAGGAAAGTATCACCAAAATGAGGTATAATTCCTCATATTCCTTATACCTCACTTGGGGGGGGGGGGGGGGGGGGGGGGGAGTAAGGAGTATCTCCCCATAGAAAATATCCCCTCATAATAATATTTGTATTCCATTATCTTAAAATGCTTTTTCTATCCTTTTCTATGCCGACGTTTACACCATGTCGCATATAAGGGCAACAAGTAATGACAAGAAGAAAGGTTGTATACCCATAAAAATCATACCAACAAAAGCAGAAAGTAGATTTTGAAATCCATCTTAATCATCCGAAAACTCAGGATAAAAAACTAGAAACGGAAAAAAGTCTGTTTCAAATAGCATCAGAATTGAACAGATTAGCCACAAACGGTCCCCAGCTTCTTGATTGGGATCTGTAACCACATCTTGAGTGGTATTGGAAGAAGCACCTTGAACAAGTTCTACAGGATCCTCGGAAGGAGGGACAGTAGCATCAAGGGAGGGAGAAACCATAGGAGAATTATGAGCGGCAACCGACTCTTCATTGGTCTGCCCAGCCTTGGAGGCAAAGATATGAGCCTCGCTTGTTTCCTCCACTTGAGCTTTCACAGAAGGAACCGAAGAAGCCTTCCCAGAACTCTTAAGGGAAGTAGCTTGATCAGCCAAGGTGTGCACATCAACGTCAGACTCCGTATCTGAAGAATCGACGGAAAACGATTCGGAAGACGAAGCCTCAAAGGGAAGCTCACACGCAGGCGGAAGCAAATCGGGAGTATCTTTCTCCTAGAAAAATAAAGGAGAATATAATACAAAGATAACTTATGAAAATAAACAATCTAGAAAATTACTATTTTTAAGGCACGGTCAGCAAAAGAGAAAAGAGAGAGGAGGTTCCGAGATCACAAAACTATACCTCTTCAAAAATTCTCTTCAATAACCTCTGGAATTCAGCATCTGGGAGGTAGGTTTGAATACGTGGAGAATTCCAGAGAGCCGAGGGCTCTAAATGATCATGAGGCCGATGGAGAATCCGAGCTGCCTTCTGAAACACTCGAAGATACCAGGGATTCTGGTCATTGATTCGGCGGTTAAGAGCAAGAGTCTCAGGGGCCCTACTAAAAGCCTCCACAATGGGACCTAAGTTCACAGATGTAGCTCTTTCAGGGATGCCCAGCATCTTACAGCACTCAAATACAGACTTTGCGGTCCATTCGGAATGAGGCTCAGTCATCCTAATCCAGAAGCCTGGGGAGTGGAGATAAGTCTCAGGTAAATGATTAGCTAAGTAGTCAAGAAAGGCTTGCCCATATGGAGTAAGAAGAAGCTGGGATCGGCAACATCTCATGCCCCTGATAAGCCCCTGTTCCAACCCGCTTCTTAGGCCTTCAGCGTGAGAAGAAGTCCTCACCCGGGCCAACTCTTGTTCATGCTGCCTCTTAAGCTGTTCTATTTCTGCGAAGTGGGCATCATGCGCCCCTGCTAATTGCGTGATCGAAGATCTTAAAGCTTCAAGAAAATCCTCCGCTTGTTGAGCATAAGAGGAAGAGCTAGCTCGGAGTTCGGAAATCTCCTTCTCCTGAGCCCGAAGATAACATTCCCTATCTTGGTCCCTTTTCTTTAACTCAAAAAACTCCTCCTCCAGTTTTGTTTTTTGAGTTTTAAGGGTTTTGAAAGTTTCGTGCTGACGAGCTTCTTCTTGAAGGCGGCTCACTTCGGCCTGAAGTTTATTCTTTTCTTTTTCCATATGAAAGTGATGAGCATGTAAATTATCATAAGCTAAAGCACGAATGCCTAGCATAGATCTGCAGCTAGCAGCCTGAAAATAGTATGAACAGTCAATAAAGAACGCTGTTAATATTTCCCTCTATCCAAAAAAGAGAAGAAATTAAGTAAGCCCAATAATATACCTGTAGCTCGAAACTAGCAGCTCTCTTCAATATGAAGTCAGAAGGTTGAGCTTCTGCCAATCGCCAATCTTCCTCGCGGGGAATGTTATCCAGGATCATAGCAGCTAAACCCCCATCTATTGAACTGACCATCCCATGGGAAAGAAACGTTGGCACCCCTCCCCTGAACGGTAGAAGGGGGGACGTCCAAGCCTTTTCGACGAAGGGAGTGGATGAAGGCCAAAGAGCCAGTAGAGGATGGAGAAAGACAAGACTGAGAAGTTTGAGCTTCCTTCTGAGGAAGATAGGGGTTTACACTAGCAAATGTAGCCAAAGGACTCAAAGCTTGAACCTGAGAATCTCGCTCGCAAATAGCGTGGGATCGGGAAGCAGAGGAGCCAGAGGTTGAAAGGACCAGGGCTCCTGAGGCAGAGCTGGGCATTGACAAGTCAGATTCATGCCTGCTTTTCTTAGCAAAGGGAGCGAAAGCAGGCGGCCCTTTCCTCTTATCAGAAGAGAAAGGGGGATCTTTCGAGACGATTCCCAGATCCTGGTCGGGACGAGGGAAGGTCTCCATGCTTGTCAGATCCTGACTCGAGGGCGAAAAGGTAAAACCTTCCACAGAAGAAGAAGTAACAGGGAAGGGAGAGAAGGAGTCAGGGTTCTCCGCAGCTATCATTGACCCTGGTTCCGTAGGAACTCTGTTTTTCCTCTGTCGGGGAGTTTTCGTTTTTAAACGAGAAGAAGAAGGAGAATCCGCCCCTTTTGAGGGCTTAGACAAGCTCTTGGAACCTTCTGTAGGAGAAGAAAAGGCTTCACGCTCAGCTTTGGAAGCCTCTACAACCAAGCCTGGGGCTCCATTGTTCTGGCCTGCTGCAGCAACTATCCGTTGAAGTTTGACAAACGCCTTATTCTTCAAATTCTGTTTAGAAGCGTCCATCCCTACATGCATGGAGGGAATTAGTATTGCTCGTAGGCTTGACGAAAAATATATAAAAAATCATAACATAATGATTACATCAAGGAAATTTTTACCCATTGATGGAGACCAGGGAACGTTGGGTTTCAAACCAAAGAGGGAAAGAGTACTTTCACTTTCTACAAGAGGCCTAAGCATGGTATGATCTGGGGGGTACTCACTCAAAAGTGTAGCCATTATCCCTTCTTCCCAAGAAGATAATTTCTGAGGAAGGGATCGGGAGGTTTTCTCTTTACCAGGATTCCTATATAATCAATATCAGGAATATTCCAGGAAACGCCAGGGGGAGGGCTAACTACTAAATAGCATTTGTCCCAATCTTTATCTATGGATTCGTATTTGCCATATATCTCAGCAAACTTAACATTGGGAGAAAAATAAAGATGAAAAATCTCTGTGTTTTAATTCATGGGTACGAAAGAAAAGGAACGCTGTATCTTTCACCCCCTCTATGCTAGCAATTATGTGAAAAAAGGCGGCCTTGCGAATGGAGGCTGGGTTTAGTTGATTCAGAGGCGCATTGTACAAAAAAGCAATGCGGGAAAAGAAGTGAGGTACTGGAAAACGCAATCCAGCCCCCAATTGGAAGAACCAAAAGGCTTTGAAAGGAGGAATCAGCGACGAAGGCCGCTCATCCTTCTCCGGGATTCTCAAAGAATATCCCCCAAATTCTTCCGCCTTTCTCATAAACCCGTCTAGAGATGCCTTATCTAGTGTGGAGGATTCATATTTTTCTAAGGGAAGAAGTTGTTTCTTGGGTTTATGCCCTGCGCCCCCCTTCTGCACCTCGGATTCAGAAGCAGATCTAGTGGATCGGTTATGACCCTGGTGTCCAGAGGTACCTCGTCGAGAGGAGGAAGATTTCATGGCGTTCATCTAAAGGGATGATAGCGGAAAAGTCTAAGAGAAAGGCAAAATGCAGAGAAATACCTGTGTAATAGAGAGGAAAAGCTCCGAGGAATCGAAAGGAAAGGGGAAGGGTTTCTTCTCTCCCGGAAGTTCGACGAATATAAAGATAAGTGAGTAGTTACTACTCATAAATCTTAGAAAAGGGAAAGGAAAAAGCGTGCCTCTCTCAGCACCGTGAGGCTTAATTAATTCCATAGAACGGGAATTACCCCCTACACACGCAAAAAAAAAAAAAATAATAATAATAAAAAAAAAAAAAGAAAAAAAAAAAAAAAAAAAGGAAGAAGCATCATCTTCTGTGGAATATAAAGGGAGTCATAATCTTTTCATTTTTCTGTTCTCGTAAAGCTAAACGGCGCATCGTTTCCCGTGCTATAAAATATTGGGGCATGTTCATATAACTTCTCTCTTACTAACACCTTGCCAGAAGCTGTTGTAGCATACTTCTGGACCTAGGGGGGGAGTAGCTGATAGGGATGAAATATCAGCCTCACCACGTGACATTCCCTCGATAGGGAGTAAAAGCATCTTTCGTAACCTTACAAGCGCCCAACCTCGCACAAGGGTAAGCGAGATCTGGCCAGATCCTAGCTAGTGCAGAAGTTGCAAGGTTATATGTCCTTGAGCTAGGCGGGATCTGACAGTTATTATAATTTGGGATAAAATCCATGTGCAGAAGCTAGTGCTCACAGAAGCCGCCTCGGCCCTAGTATGCTTCTGCTAAAACCCAGGGGTCTGCAGGAGCATGTAATCGGCGTGACTCTAGTTTTCCTAGAGTGAGGACCACAGTATTAATGACAAAAGGAATTTGTCATTAAGAAAATTCCTCTTTTATCCTTTCCATAGGAGAAATATCCACCTATCAACCCTTCTCACACCTATAAATATTAAGTGAATGCACACATGAAAGGGACATCACATATTCATACACACTCTTACGAACAAACACGCTCCTTAGCGTACTGTTCCATTCAATTCCATACTCTCTCTCTCTCCCGAGCTCCTCCGAGCTCAGGCCAGCCGAGGCGGACAAGACCTTCTTCCGGGAAGCCGTAGTCCGCCTTCACATCCACCTGCTCTTCTCAACACCGGGAAGAGTCTCTTTCCTACGTATACTGCCTTGAACTTAAGGTAAAACCCTCATCATTTGAGAGGGAATGAGGTTTGATGGAGTTCCACATTCCTAACCTCCTTCTCTCCCTTGTCTCTGTCTTGCGTTATCAATTTGTATGAGTGCAAAACCCCATGAATCTTGCTAGTTCATGGCTAAATACGCCTTTTATCCTTTACTTATAGCTCAACTATTACTCGTCGTTGTTGTGTGCCTCTTGCCCTGTACGAAATACTCGGCTATGGCTTTTCTATACGCATGAATCTCTTGCTCTTCATTGTTTTAACGCTTTACCCATGAATGCTATTTGCAAAACATGATGAATAATACCCTAAATTGTTGTGGATCTCCAACCCGGATCTATCAATAGGCACTTAGGAAGTTGCTGAGCGCGCTGATCCTTGAGCATTTAGTCTGCAGTGGCACTACCTCCCAATAGTAATATGCTTTGATGAATTTGTCCTTGTAGTATAGCCACCGCTCAAGTAAATCATCAGGGATGAACTGCTCGATCTCTCGGGCATCAGGATGCTCATTCCTGCGCACAACCAACTCCTCTTCAGATCGGCTGGACATCTGAGCTATGACAGCATTGAACTTGGCACTTACCTCTGTGTTCCACTTCGGGAGCATATCAGACAGTCGCCTCCGAATATATTGTTGCTCCTCTCTGCGCGGGTAGCGACCAGACTCGATCATCTCCGTAGTGGTCACATTGCAAGCATCTATCCAGGCTTGTTTCACACAAGCTTCCGATTCTTCAGGCAGAAACGGAATGAAGGCGCTTCGAGTAAGAGCGGTCTGGATGAGTCTCACTTCATTGAAGTGTTGCTCGATCCGTCCCTCGATGATCTGTATACACCTTTCATTGAGTCTCTTCTCTTTCTCAGCTTCCTCCTTCTTCTTTTCTCCTCGCTTCCTTCTCCTCTCCATCTCACCAACTCTTGAAGCGATCGTTTGCTTGATCTTTTGGCGCTTGGCCTCAGGATCATCTTCTCTAGCTTCGGGGGCCGTTCGCTTCAAGGCTTGTTTTGGTGCTGGTGGTGGAGGCATTTCTTCCTTCTTCTTCTTTTCAGCTTCAGTAGGAGGGATGACTGCGGAGGCACTTGGAGTAATGGCTTTACTGGATGAAGTGCCTCCAGCAGTCGAAGAAGTAGCTCCTGCAAGATCAGAGATTAATGCAAGAGTTGAAGCGGCCAGGGGTGAAGCGGGCGCTTGGAACTGGGCCAGAGCCTTCATGTCGAATTGCACTTCCATTTCACGAGCTAGGGCCTCGTCCCGACGGATTTGCTCCTCCCTTTGCTCCTTGGTGAGCAACCACAGGAGGGTGAGCTGCAATCGAAGAGCCAAGAATTTTCTCTTCATTTGGCCTGCTGGGCTCTTTAGCATGTTCGGCAAGTTCTTCTTCAGTTAGCTTTTCTTTGCCCTTCTTTGCTCGCTTCGCCCTCGCTTCATCATCCATTTCCTCTTCTAACTCCTTCTCCATTCCGCTACCACCTTCAATCTCCAACCTCCTTTCTTCTCCACTACCACCAACTCCACCTTGTAGCTCCAGAATCTCAACTATTTTCTGCACAATACCTTCCCCCTTTTTGGCATCATCACTGCCGGTGGTTGGTGTGAACAATTTTCCAGTAAGAGACTGGTGAAGATTATTAACTACATTGAACACAGCATGCAGCATCCGCTCGGTCTTCCCTGCGAAAGTATGCTCCTGGGAGAGCACAAGTTCGGCTGTTTTGACACTGATCTCCTCGAGCAGATACTACACTGCTTCTCTCTTTCTCTAACAGTGGCCATCAGCCTCTCAAGCGACTCTACGTTCCTGAAGCGAGCGGCCAGCTCCGCTTCAATCTCTGCGCGAATTTCCTTGCGCTCTTCCTCGATTGTGAGATTGAGGAAGTCTTGAGAAGCTTCAAGTTCGGCCTTTGCAGTAGCCAAAGCGCTTTCTTGGCTGTTGAGAGTCACGCGAAGCTGGGCAGCTTCGATGATCTTGTAAGCAAGTTCACTGGCCTTCTGTTTGGCTTCATCAACTTGGATAGCCAGCTCTGCATGCTTTAGATCCATGGCTTGAGCACTCCTACGCCGGCTCTCAAGCTCCTTCAAATTAATCTCATGCTCAAGCTTGAGATCCTTCATCTCCTGCTTGAGTTTGTCAAGGGCAGTCTTGGTCCTTGTTAGCTCGCTTCCCTTCATCACAAGATCTCCATCCTTCTTCTCTATTTCCTCCTTCAACTCCTTAACCTCCTTCTCCAGCTTCTTTTTCTCTTTGCCAACTATGACGAGCTTGGCATTTACCTCCCTCAAGCGGCTCCTTTCGGTGTCAAGCGAGCCCTTGAGTTCGGTGATATTATTCGCCTGGTCTCCCACCAGCTTCACTTGTTCCTCTAGCATCTTCTCCTTTTCCTCCAACAGTTTTTCCTTCTCTTCCACCTTTCCCTCCAGCTCACCCTTTTTCCTGTCAAAATCCGCACGCAGATTATTGACTTCCTCCGCTTTCTTCTCCAAATCCACATCCTTTCTGGTGATCTCGCTTTGCAAGCTCGAGATCTCCACATCCTTCGCCTCCACCTCCTCCGCGTGCTCCCTTATCAACCGTCGCTCATGGATGGTCGGAACGCGCTCGGGGACTGTAGCGTCCGGATAGGCACGCTTCACTTTGGCATCCAGCTTATCCCAGAAGCTGGTTCCGGTGAGAAATGCATGGAAGCCATTCTCACCGATGAAGTCCAGGAGCTTTCCCTCCATCTTGATTAGGTCTTCTTCTAAAAAGGCTTTTAGCAGCTTGAAAACCTTGTAGTACTCGGTGCCGCGATATGTAATGTATGTCAGGAAATTGACGATCTGGGTGAAGAAGTCGTCGGACATCGGCACTGAGGAGTAGCGGGTCCTGAGGGTTTCAGCGGCCTGCTCTCTATCTCTCGCATATCTTGTGAGAGCATCCAGCTGTGTAGGGGTTTTGGAGATTTGGAACTGGGGAATTATGGTTGTATGGGCGGTATCGGCTGTAGTTGCCGATGATGTAGGTGATTGGTATGATGAGGTTTGGGTTTCAGATGGTTGGGTGGGTTCTGTAGCTGGCTGTGTTTGCTGGGGTTGGGTAGGTTGAAAAGTGGTATATGCAACAGATGGATCTGTGCTGAGAAGTGGGACAGGAGGGATTTGGAACGAAGAAGCTGATTCTTCTTCAAGTGGGGATAAGGGGGATTTTTGTGAATGTGGTTGGGCTAATGAAGAGGCTTGGGGTTCTGGTGGTTGGGTTGTTTGTGTTTGAGTTTGTGGTGGGGGAGTTTTGGCTTTGATAGGTGAAGGCTGGGGTTGAGTCACTTCAACATCCTCAAGCGGCTTCTCCTTCGCCTCGCTTGACAGGATGAGTGAAGCGACTCGCTTCAACTTTTTCTTCCCTTGCTTGGGCGCAGCACGCTTCCCGGGTGAAGCGGCTCGCTTGGCTTAGGTCGCTTCAGCTTGCCTTTCGGCAACTGGCACTGCAACGGGCACTTCAACCTGGAGAAGTCCCAAATCTATCGTAACTTTCTTTTTCCTCCACTTGTCATGGAATACCGTGAGCTTGTTGTAAACGACGACATCAGATTCCGGCCATACTTCGTCCGGATAGCGTTCCTCCAGTGCAATGGAGAGCCTGGAGAAGAATTTCAGTTTCCCCTTGCGGCGAATCTGATCTGCGCTTCCTTTCACGAACGCGAAATCATCAGCAGCTTCGTGAATCTGGTTGAGAAACTAACCATGCCAGTTGAATCTGGTTCCAGTAAGGCTGTCGACGATGATGGTGGTGGCGAACAGCTTCGTTTCTGAGAGCGTGTCCAGGGTTCCGACATAGCATGCGACGCACTTCGAAAAGAGCTCGCAGATATGGTTGAAGGGAGGCTTCAAATTTGAACGGATACTGGCCTCCTTGAAGTTTGGTTCTGCTCTTTCGACGGTGAATCGAGCATATTCGATTCCAGCGGAAAATCCCAACTCTAACAGGGAGTTTCCTTCTTCCCTCGGCAAGTCGAATACGCCGATGAGGTTGCTCAGGTCCACCTCCACCGGCTCTCCGGTCTGTGGATCGGTGAATGAGGATGTATTCTGCTCTTTCCTCAGATTCAGAAGAAGCTCGGCCACCGCCTTGGCCAAAACCTTCTTCGGCACCGCCGTCACGAACTTCCATAGGCCGGCCGTGATCACGGCCCTACGGAAGAAACCATCTTCCTCGGTGACGACTGGGTCGAGATGTGGCTCGACGTTGATGTGCTTGTCGACTCCAGTGAGAAACTGCTCCATAGTTTCAGAGTTTTGCTTCTTTCCCATGGTGAGAGATTTGAGAGTGTTTTGAACGGAGTTTTTAAAGACAAAAAACTGGGATTTTTAGGACTCGTGAGTTGCAGAGATTTTCAAATCTTTGCACAAGAATGGTAAAGATTGAGAGTTGTGAAAATTTTCTCTGTTCTGCACAACGTCTTTAAATAGAAGTAGGGTTCGGCTGACGTGGCAGGGGCAAGACAGTAAAATCGGTGAAGATCTTGTAGGTAGGCGGCGGACGCACGGTGATGGATCTGATGTGTCCGGCGTCATCACAGTAAAAGTGAACCGCCAACTTGCACGTTGTCTCCACGTGGCATGCTGTGATTTGTTTGTTTTATACGGCGTAGATCCAACGGCTACAAATCAAGGACTGTTAAGATTCGACGGCTGGATCTTCTCCGTCTTTTCCCGCTTCGAATTCAAAGTGTAAACCACGCACCCGTTATTTTCGGCTGTACATAAACCTACATTAAATGCAAAGCAGAAAGGTAAAATTGCACTCGAGTGCAGACAGCTCATACTCGCTTCGTACCCGCTCGCTTCGAGTTGGGCCGCTAGGCCTTTGCTCGCTTTGAGAGGTACTCGCTTGAGTGACTGTTCCGCACTCGCTTGCGATGGCTCGCTTGGAGTGACGTAGCACTCGCTTGGCCATCTGAAGCGACTGGAATAAGAAATGAAATTTCTTTACTTAATTTAAAATGTTTCTGACTTACATACTTCGAGGATAATCAAGAATGTTTTCCTCTTTGTATTTGTGTCAGATTCATTTCATATTTTCCACATAGAGCGTGAAGGTTTCTAGCACGCTTCAGCTCACTTAGTGTACTTAAAATTGAAACACTTACCAGTCAATCTCACTTCGTAGGAGATTGATACCACTTATTGAAGACTTCATTTTTGAGAATTTGGATAGCACTTGATGAATCCACTTGTTGATATTGCTTTGAAGCTTGTTGATACCACCTGTTGAGTACCACTCCACTTGTTGGATACTTCATCTTCTTGGCATTCATCTTCATGGCATTCATCTTCCTCTACGAATTAGAGAGTCCTCCATCGAAGTGAATGGGGGAGAGAATGAATATAGTACACAAGCTTGCTACAACCCAGAGGGGAGCTTCACGTAAGTGTACATATTCACGACGAATGGGGGATGAGTACAAGTCCTTATCTCAGAGCAGAAATGGACAGGATGACAATGAGAATGCTCTGACAAGACAATCTCGTGTTTTACGCAAAGACATGTCACCAGTCATGCAACCTTTTCAAGTAAAAGGTAACTCTTCAAGCTTCCTCCTACAAGCTACAGAATGAACTTGCAATCGACTCGCTTTTACCCAAGCTAGGGCAAATTGAAGCGATGCAAAATTCAAAGTGGGGGAGGAATGAATAGACATCCGGCAGCTCAATCTCAATGAAGAGTGAGTAAAGGATGGATGTTTATCCACGATGAAGGAGATGAGAAGACTTGCTCCTCTTCGACGGAAAGATGGGAGGAGGACGCAAGGTCTAGGTGCCAGCCCTGCCTAAGCTTTCACCATTTTTACGTGGGAAGGCCCGATACAAGACCCCACAACCCACAACCGTTACTAGAAACGGCACTTGTGAGTGTTTATACCCACTCGCTAGGAATCTTAGGCTAGGTAGCAGCTTTCCTTGCTCGCTTTGGAAGTAGCTTGCTCCGAGAGCAAAAAATAGTTCCCCCTTAACCAATGGCTTAACAATTCATGTAAGCGGGTAGGGAACATCTTCCAACACTCCACCTTTCTCCACCTTATTTCTCATTCTTCAAGCGAGTGGAATTTTGAAGTGACTCGCTTGAGTTGGTGAAGATCCGAAGCGAGTGATGCTAAGAAGAACTAGCGACCACTCCTTCGTGCATCCTGGATCTAGCACTCTTCACCAGGGTCTAGCAACCCTAATTCCATGCATAGCTGATTGAAACGAGATTCAGCTAGAGGCTTGGTGAGGATATCTGCTCGCTGGAGATCGGTATGGATTTTCTCGAGCTTGATATCCTTCTTCTCGACATGATCACGAATGAAGTGATCTCGGATTTCCACGTGTTTGCATCTGGTGTGAAGCACTAGATTTTGCGAGATGCAGATCGCACTGTTGTTGTCGCAAAATATAGGAATTTCATTTGCTTCAACATTGTAGTCCTTCAACTGCTGACGAAGCCATAGAATTTGAGAACAGCAGCTTCCAGCGGCCATATATTCGGCTTTAGTCATTGAAGTAGCTACACTTGTCTACTTCTTCGAAAACCATGAGATCAGCTTACTTCCCAAGAACTGACAAGTGCCCGAAGTTGATTTCCTATCAATTCGGCACCCTCCATAGTCAGCATCTAAATATCCAGTGAGCTCCAAATTGTCCTCCATTGGATACCACAGCCCCATATTGACAGTGCCCTTCAAATAACGAAGAATTCTCTTGGCAGCTTCAAGATGGCTGTGCTTGGGATTGCTTTGGAAGCGAGCACATACTCCAACTGCAAAAGCAATATCCGGCCTACTTGCAGTGAGATATAGAAGGGATCCGATCAAAGCTCGGTAGTCTGTAGCATCGACAGACTTCCCATCTATGTCTGGCTCCATCTTCCAGTTCGTGTTCATCGGGATCTTCACAGCTTTGGCATGCTGAACACCGAACTTGGCAAGCATATCTCGAGTATACTTAGCTTGATTGATGAAGATACCATCATCCTGCTGCTTCACTTGAAGACCTAGAAAGCAGCTCATCAAGCCAATCATCGACATCTCATATTTGGTCTTCATAAGCTCTCCCAACTTCTCTCTAAGTGACAGGTTTCATTACCCAAATATGATGTCATCCACGTAGATCTGAACCCATAGCATATCATCTCCATGATTGATGGTGAATAAGGTTCGATCTATCTTTCCTTTGTGGTATCCATTATCCACTAGGAATTGGGAAAGTGTATCATACCAAGCTCTGGGAGCTTGCTTCAATCCATATAGAGCTTTCTTCAATCGATACACCGTTGAGGAACGCACTCTTCACATCCATTTGATAGACTTTGAATTTCTTGGCCGCTGCATAGGCTAGAAATAGTCTGATCGCTTCAAGCCGTGCCACTGGAGCGAAGGTCTCATCGAAATCGATTCCTTCCTCTTGGCAGTAGCCCTTAGCGACAAGTCGCGCCTTGTTCCTCACAACGTTGTGGTCCTCGTCCATCTTGTTCTTGAACACCCACTTGGTGCCAATCACATGCTGGAATTTGGGACGATCCACGAGATACCATATGTCGTTCCTGGTGAACTGATTCATCTCTTCTCGCATGGCGATCACCCAGTTGGAATCAGCTAGGGCTTCATCCACGCATGACGACTCAATATTTGAGAGAAAGCAACTGAACATGGCACTTTCTCCAAACACTTCACTTCTGGTCACTACACCCTTGGTGAGTGATTTTTGAGCCACGCACGCTTGGATCCACCAGCTTCATCTTCATCTTCTTCTTGGTCGCTCGCTTCACCTTCTGAAGCGACTGGATTGGGTGCTTGGCCAGCACTCGCTTCAGGAATCTTGGGGGCAGCTTCATCTTTTCCTTGGACAATTGGCTCGCTTGAGTCTTTAACTTCTTCATCATCCTCAAGCATGTCCCAAGTAAGTGAATTGATGGGTTCCTTGCTTGACTTATCTTCCTTGGATTGAACCTGTTCCTGTGAAAGACTCAAAGAAGATTCATCAAATACGACATGGGGTGATTCCTCCACGATTAGGGTTTTATAGTTGAACCCCCTGTAAGCTTTGCTTGATGTAGAATATCCTAAGAATATTCCTTCATCAGCTTTGCTTTCAAAGGCTCTCAATTGTGACTTCCCATTGTCATGGATGAAGACCCTACAACCAAAAATATGGAAATAAGATATGTTAGGAATTCTCCCTGTCCATATTTCATATGATGTCTTGTCGTGCCGTTTGCAGAGAAGCGTCCGGTTCTGAGTGTAGCATGCCGTATTGGCAGCTTCAGCCCAATACTTCATCGGAAGCTTCGAATCAGCAATCATGGTTCGAACGGCTTCTTTGATGATCCGATTCCTTCTTTCAGCAACTCCATTCTGCTGAGGTGTACGTGCTGAGGATGTCTGATGTGCTATCCCATGCTCCGTGCAGTAAGCTTCAATGGTAAAGTTCAGGAACTCTGTGCCTTTGTCGGAGCGAATGGTGACAATCGCTTGATTCTTTTCCACAGCCAATCGCTTGAGCAGTTGTGGTAGCTTGGTCAGTGTCTCCTTCTTGCTGAAGAGAAATACAACCCAAGTGTAGCGAGAGAAGTCGTCGACTACAACTAGAGTGTACTTCCTTCCATTTACACTAACAGGAGTGACTGGACCAAACAAATCCATGTGAAGCAGCTCGAGCACTCGCTTGGATGAGGCTTCTTCAAGACTTGCGAAGTGCTTCTTCGTCTGCTTCCCTCGTTGGCATGGTGAGCATGGATGGTCTTTGATAAAGACTTCATTTGGTATTCCTTGCACCAGACCTTTTCGAGCTAAGCGATTTATGGCTTTGAAGTTGAGATGGTTCAAGAGTCTGTACAATAGCCATCCTATTTCTATAGCACTCCTTGCAACTAAGCACGTCTCCTCTTTGCAGCTGTCCCATTGTGCTATGTAGACATTCCTTTGTCTAACTCCAGTGAGCACAATCTGGGACGTGAGCTTGCTCTTCACAATGCACTTGTTGGAAATGAATTCCACCTTGTATCCTTTATCACAGAATTGTGAAATGGATAGCAAGTTGTGCTTCAGTCCTTCCACATAGGAGACTTCTTCTATTGTAAGCTTTCTGACCTTCAGTGCGCCGTACCCTTTGGTGATTCCTCGAGAGTTATCACCAAAAGTAACGTGTGGACCCTTCTTTTCTATGTAGTCGTGAAGTAGAGCTCTCATCTCGGTCATGTGTCTTGAACATCCACTGTCCAAGTACCAGATTTGTTGACCCTCACTTGGCATGGGATCCATGGCGCTCACCTGCAATTAGACAGATTTTGGTACCCAAATCAGTTTGGGTCCTTGCAGATTAGTTCCCTTAGGTACCCACACTTGCTTCACATTCTTTTGAAAGGTAGCTTGTGCTTTGGGTTTCTCGACCTTTGAAAACTGTGACTTCTGCCTTGAAGCAGCTTCACACGTGCAGCAGCGTGTGCAAGAGGGGTAGCAGCTCACTTGAGGCATACCTATGTTCTTACCCTTTTGCTTGTATCCTGAAGCGACTCGCTTCGGATTAGCTATAGGCTTAGAGACTGACTTAGGGTTTACAATCTGTCGAAGCGGCTCCCTAGGTTTTCTCGAAGCGGTCCAACTAGGGTTTTGACCCCGACTCGCTTGAGTAACCTTGAGAATCTGAAGCGACCTCTTCGGTGCTTCAAGTTTTTCCCCCTCAGCGTTAGTCCGATTGGACCATCTCCAGTCCGGATAACGTGACACATAGTCATTACTCCTTTTCTTAAAAGGGAGATCCTTTGTCTCTGGTGTCTTGGCCTGAGACTTAGAAGCTATAACTGGTTTCCCTTTACCTTTAGATTAGTAAGATTTAGCATTGTAAGTGCTAGGGACAGTTGATCTTTGCTTGCCCTTAGTTTCTGCCCTTGAAGATATAGACATCTTCATTGGCTTCTTCTTAGGGTTCTCAGCCATTTGGCCTTTATCCTTGTTGGTGGTCGCTTTGGATGCAGTGGGCATTTCCAAAGTGACTGATGGTGTCGTGTGTGAGGCACCAACAAAGACAGTCGGCTTGGAAGGTCCACCCTCATATCCGAGTCCTCCCTTTCTACCAAAAGGTAGAAGTGAGCTCTCTAGTGCCTGCCTAGCATATGAAGCTTTGTTCAAGTTGGCAACTAGAGCGGACTGGGTTTCATACCTTCCTTCCAAGCTTTGATGTCTCGCGAAGAGATCCTCAAACTTACTAGTCATAGCCCTTAAGTTAAGTTTGACTTGGTCAAGCTCAGTGGCTAGCTTTCGGTTCTCCTTCTCGCTTTGAGACAAAGCTTGTTTCAACACTTCGTGGTCGCTTGACAATTTGATGTGCTTGTCAAGCAACTCACTCCATGTCGAGGAATTCGCTTCCTCTTGGTGAGTGTGTGCGAGTGTAATTGAACTAGGTGAGGGATAGATAAATACCTCTCCTGTCTCCTCGTCAGTGAGCGTCATGAGTCCAAGATCCTCTCCCTCACTTGAGTTAGGATCTGTAAATGCGTCTGAGTCGCTTGATGGATCTTCAGTTGAAGCGACCGGCATTTCACTCGCTACGAGCGCTCGCCTCGGAGCATCCCTCTTTGCTCTTAGTTCCTCTCGCTCCTTTGCACTCAGCTTCGGGCAATCGGATTTGTAGTGGCCCATCTTGTGGCAATGGTAGCATTCCACTTCCATCATGTCCCTTGAGATCGGCTTGGTCGTCTCTTCTCTCTTCCCTTTTCCTTCTCGAGCATCAGTGCTCCTTCCCTTGTACTGCTTATAGAATCTTTTGTATTTGCCCACTCGTGAGTTCAATTTGTTGAAGTTCTTGGATAAGAACGCAACATGTTCTTCGAGCTCTTCCCTCGTCATCTTGGCTAGCGACTGGTCGCTTGGCCCTTCAGCAGCTTTGAAAACTACACCTTTTGACGTCGTGGGAGCTTCATCCTCTTCGTCGAGGTTCATTCGATTCAGATCAAATTCGTGAGCTTTGAGTTCGGAAAACAGAATCTCTAGGTACAGCTCCTTCATTGTCTGCCACTTCCTTGTGAGAGCTCGGACAATCTTCAGGTTGACTTCCTTGTCTGTGAGTTCCTTCCCAAGTGAGTTGAGAGTTGCAATGATGTTGGTGACTCTCAGCTCGAAGGCGTCGATGGACTCTCCTGGCTTCATTATCAGACTTTCAAACTCCCGCATCTGAACGGCAAGCTTGTTTTCTTTGATTTTATCTGTACCTTGAGAAATGAGGGCTAGGGTTTCCCACATTTCTTTCGCCGTTGCGCACTTCCTTATCCGTGGTAGATAGGCGTCCGACACGGTGCTCTGCATCGTGTGGCGTGCGATCTTGTCGAGGTTGGCGACTTTGAAGTCATTCGGAGTGTACTCATCCTTGTCCTTCTCTACGTACCGTTGTCGAACATAGGTAGCCCGACCTTCGGCAGCTGGGACGTTCTCAGAGACGGCTTTCCTGATTTCGATCGGTCCGTCCTCTATAACTTCCCACATCCGATCGTGGATGGAGCATAGGAAGCTCTCGACTCGGAAACTCCATGTCTCGTATCCTTCGATAGAGAACTGTGGAAGACTTGATGCACTATATGTAGACATAGCAAACTATTAGCAGTAAATGCAATATGCGTGGGTGAGGTTTGATGCACTTAGGAAAATAGGATCCGGTTCAGTGAGACAATGTGAAGCGAGTAGGGACTCGCTTCGGATATGCAAAGCAGAGGCTCGAAAGAACCGCTGCTCTGATACCACTTGTTGGTCCCGGTTTGTTATAGGAAAAATACGTAGAGGGGGGGGGGGTGTGAATACGTATTATGAAGTTTTTCAACTTCAAATCCTTAACTCAGAGTATGAAGTAAAGTGCTCTTTTGAAATACTAAGACCTAGCCGAGAGCTAGATCTGAAGCAATCACAAATCTCTTGACCTAAGCTTAGAGCTTGATCAAGAGTGAGACTTTACTCTTTGGTGCGGAATTCGGTGAGCTAAATCTTTCCTAAGTAATTAAAATTTCCAAGTTATGTTTGTTTAGATGCACGTGCAATGGATAATCAAACAAGGAATTAAAGAGTTTAGGGTTAGAGAGATACGACACGAGATTTATAGTGGTTCGGAGATAACGCTCCTACGTCCACTTGTTGCACTCGGCAGCAGTTCTCTTCACTCAAGAACTTGAAGATTACGGGCTCTTCAAAAGCCTGGTCAAGATCGAGCTTCACTCGCTTGGATCTGACAGACGCTGGGTGATTCCGGGTTCACACCAAAAACCTAGACTGGACTGGAAGCTTAACTCACTTCAGTCCGACAGACAGGGAGATTGCGGGCTCTCCTTACAGCCTAGCTTCGATCGAGCTTCACACAAACGATGTAAGTGTAAGCTTGGATCTAGACTCTATGATCGAGGCTTCTTCAATCGATGAAAGAAGGGCCTTGGATCGAAACAACCTAACGACGACGAACACAAAAACCTAACGAACAGATTAGGGTTTTTGGTTTACGACGACACACTATGAAGAACTCTTTACAGTAGATGCAAAGATGGCTAGAGTTCTTCTTCTAAGCTTGGATATGGAATGGGCTTAGACTCTAAGTGTGAAGGTTGCGAAGACGAGTTCCGATGAGACTGAAACTCGAAGAACACTTGGAAACAAAGACTCGAAGATTGCTCTAAGGCTGGGAGTGTTTGTTTGCAGTAGGCGCTCGAATGCTCAGGAAGTGTTCTACTTCTCTTCGTCTTCATCCTTCACTATTTATAGGCGGAGGGATGCCGAGATCCGTTGCTTGGTTGGTGGCTTTGTCCCTCCTCCTCTCGACTGTACTTGCACAGGCTGGCTACTTTTGCAGACTCGTAGTTTTGGCTCTTTGCCGAATTTGGCTAAGATCCAATTGTAACAGTAACTGGAGCGAGCCAGTACTGTTGCGGCGCCCTTGTCGGCCTGGCAGTCAACTCCGCTGCTCCTCTTTGCAATCAACACGTGGAGATCTCGTAATTAATGCGGAGATCTCCAGTTGACTGGAGTTCAAAATCGGAGCGGGAAGTGTGTTGTCGCTTTCTGGTAGGTAGTGGCTCGCTTTGCTTTGAAGTTGTAGCGTTTGCTTTGATCGAGTCGCTTTGGATCATACTTGAAGCGTCTACTTTGGAAAACATAGTTTCCTAGTATTGCTTAAGTAAAGATTGACTCACTTTGACTTTTGCTGTAGCGCTCGCTTTGCCTTTACACTGTAGCGCTCGCTTCGCTTTGCTTTGGCAGACTCGCTTTGAATCTACAGTAGCGCTCGCTACGCTTCACTATACTTCGGCACGCTTTACTTCAGCTCGCTAGACACGCTTCGCTTGGAAAACACACTCAAGCGAGTGGCCTTCACTTGAATTTCCTGCGGTCTAAATTCTAAGCAAAATAAAGCCATCCTAACTTAGAAAAATTTTCTAACCTATTATCTATATCAAAAAGTGGGTCGCTTGGGAACAGAACGCTTGGGGGTTTTGGGATCAAATCAAAACAATGAAGTGTCCCTTATAGGTTCCCCCTTAACACTTGTTCTTAACAATTCCCAACAATTTCAGCCACTAAGCCCGATACATTTCAGCCACCTAAGTCCGATTCACATCGGCCACCTAATCCCGATTTATTTCGGGATGAACGCGCAAGAATTACGAGGAAGAACCGGCACCGGAGTCTGCATGGCTTCACACTTTACGTCATCTGCATTTCGGATGTTTGTTACTAGTACTTGCAGGCGGCCTATCTCGCCATCTTTGGAATCTATGATTCTCTTTAAGTGCCTAACTTCGGCTAAGAACGGCGACACAACTTTCGTTTTATCGTTTGACTACAGCGCATGAAGGCGCAATCAACAAAAATAACAAGTTTTCATTCAATAAAGCAAGAGAATACATCGTCCGCGGAGTGATCACAGAAAGAGGAAGGGAAAAAGTAAGGAAGGGATCCACTGACCCCTCCTTGCCCGCTAGCTTGCTCCTGCCCGGGAGCATCCTTCCGATGCGCCGCCTCCTCACCCGTGTGCTCACTAGTTTGCCCCTGCCCGGGAGCATCCTTCCGCTGCGCGGCCTCCTCGCCCGTGTGCTCACTAGCTTGCCCCTGCCCGGGAGCATCCTTCCGCTGCGCCACCTTCTCACCCGTGGTCTCCACCTCCACCACCCCGAGCTCCGCTATGGATTTAACGAGGTCTGCGTATTCATCCTCGTCACAAGCCATAACAGTTTCTGGCGTGAGCAATTCGCCAGACGCACAAAGCTTCTTCAGCAAGGGCGCGGAAGAAGTGAAACCCACGATGGTGGACGCATAGCTTGCTAGCATATCCTCGTCAGACCGCCGTTTATACCCGAACTGGGACACATCAATGTCCGGGTACTTCTTTGCCACTACGTCCAGGGTATCCGCCGTCACCGGGATCGATAACAGTGACCCCAACTTGCTGGCTAAGTCGGAGAAGTAATTGGATCGCAGTACCTTCTCCATTACGGCCTGTATCACCCCGGCCTGCGTGATACGAACCTTGGTGGGTCCGAATCGACTCACGCACGCGGAAGACTAAGGATACCGATGGAAATCCCAAAACCTCTGAATCTAACCCTAGAAGTGATATAGGTCATATGTTGCCTATACCCCAACGAGATAGTTGACGCAGCAACTCGGGGACGATGATTGACACACAACGAGGGAGATGAACTCGCTGATACGCCGGATAAACGTTCGTCTTGGACGAACAAAGAGAATTTCGAAAATCCTCACAAGAGAGTTAAACTCACGAAAATAATGATATTGATGAATAAGCTACCTAATTTTCGTCCACAAAGGCCCCCTTATATAGAGAGGCAAATAAAACCATCTAAACCTAATCTAACTAGGAAATAACTGACCCAAAGTCAATGGCATGGCCCAACCCATTAACCAACATGATAAAAACCCAAAAACAAGTCTTTTAAGGCCCAAAAACGAGGCCTGACTCAAAACACACGAAAATTAAAACTAAAATAAAGTCTTCAATCTTCATCCCATATCATCTTCAACCTTGGACCCACGAACTGAAATTCTCGATCCACGGGCTGCATCACTGCGAACCCAACAGCTCGGCCTCACGAGCCTTCGCTGTAGCTACTTCGGCCTCCAACGCAGCTATAGTTTCGGCCTGAGCGGCCACCTTCCCCCTCGTCGATTCTAAGGTGGCCCGTAGGTCCACTACCTCAGCTTCTTTCTCCCGCAGTTCGCGCACGAGCCTGCGCTTATCACCAGCCATCGTGTCCCGCGCCTCGGCCAGCGAGGCAAACTGTATAGCCGCGCAGCGAAGATATTCGGCTATGTGATTCAGCTCGCCACACACTTGCTCAGTGCCCTGCACCAACACGCCAACTTAGAACACATTTACCGATCGACAAAAACAAAATTAGAGGCAATACTACTCACCTCGGGGAATTCGGGCAGAGGTTAGTTTGCCCCTACAACGAAGCAACCCCCGTCAACGCCAACCACGTTAGCCGACAGCGGCTCCTTCCCTTCACGTCGCTTAGGGCTGACGTGGGGAGGGGACTCTGTCACTGCGACAGTCTTCTCCGATGACTCCGCCACCAGATCGCTGGTCTAAGACACCTTGGTCCTCTTCCGTTTGTTCTTGTTCGACGGGGGTGGGGGTGGTGGAGCAACCGGAGTAAATGCCACTAAAAAAAAATGAAAAGAACAAACGGAAGAAGTCAGTACAACCGAAGAGAATAAAGCAAGAAAAGAAGCAAGACAAAATCGGTGCTGTTATTACAACGCGAACTAAAAGAACCTCACCCCTCCCCGGAGCCAACAAAATGGCTGGATCATTGGGACTTAGCCCGGCCCGTACGAGATCGGACAACAAATCTCTCTTTTACAGTCCCATAGTCATCTAAGATCGGCAGGGAGTTGCCGAATTCATCATAAGAGAGCCACCTCTCGACCTTACTGGTATTCCACTCGAACTGCAACGCACCATCGAACTAACAGAAGAAAAATTTCTTCTGCCAGTCCCGGACTTTATTCTCCACCTCAGCTCGCAGTCGGCGACGTGGAGAGAGGTAATACCAACTATCCCTATTTTTCAAGGAAAAGTAACGGGACACCAGCCCGGCCGTCACCTGAAAGTTCTGCAGATGAGAGAGGATTAGTTGAGATATAGGCGCACCGAGACGGGATTCTATCGCAGTGTAAACTGAAGGATACGGAACACAAAGACCACACCAGAGTGAGTCTTCGTAAACCGCAACAAACTCTACCGGTGGCCAGCAGGCCCTATCTACGGGTCGAGGAACAGCAAGGACGGTGGAGGGAGGGAATCCGTAAACATTACTGATCCGAATCAAATCGTCGGATTTCAATGAGGATTTATAATCCCTAACCTTCCCGTCTATCGCCCTTCCCCGATCGGGAACCCTACATCTAAGCCGGAAATGTTGGGAGGACAGCCAGACACTACCTCTAGCCTGATCTGCCCGTCGGAAAGCCCCGCAGAAGAAGAGGAAGAAGCAGGAATCAGAGAAGGAGAAGAAGTCATGATCACTCACTTGATTTAGCAGGTGGGGGTCGAATCATCGGAGAGGATAGCAACGTCGGAGAAGAAGATGAACAATAGAAGGGCTAAGTTTGCTTTCGATTTCACGGAATAGAAGAAGAGTGAGAAAAGTATGGGTGAAGCCACCTTTTAACCTACAGCGAGACGGTTCGACTCCCCACGATATTCCAGCTCGGTCTTAACGAAACGGTTCTGAGTTCATTCAACCGGTCACATCCCCACGTTTTATGACGGAGTCCGCACTGCCAGCTCACATCTTCCAGTTCGGTTCACATCTTCCAGTTTGGGTCATCGAGTACCCGCCACTCCGGAACCACTTCGTCAGAGACCATTAAAACTGATTCAGGCAAGACGGACTATATGACTTCGTCAGAGCCCATTAAAACCACTTCGGTGGGTCTCACAATTCGGCTAAGTCAGAATATAAAATTTAACAAGCTAATCGACTTCATCTACAAGCTTCGACTCAACTATGTCATCATCACCATCCCATCCTCGCTTCTACGTCTTTTTGGGAGGGGATGTGATAGGATACGACCCAACTACTAGGCCCAACAACAAAGCTCGGCCCACGTAGTTCGGCCCACGAGAAGCGATTCATCCAAACGTAGAAGACACGGATTCAGGCCCAACTCGAAGGAATTATTATTGGGGAAAAAACCCTAATTACTTGTATAAATAGATGTTAGATGATGGTTAGACGACATTGACACTTTTTGTACTCTACACGATAAACCCTAAATAAAAGAACCGCCGCTCTTTCTCTTTCCTGTGGACGTAGATCTACCCTGGTAGATCGAACCACGTAAATCCTTCGTTTCCTTTAATCTTTCGTTTAATTCTTCGATCAGTACTTGCTTGAGAAGTTATAAGGTGGAGTTAGGTGGAGTGTTGGAAGATGTTCCCTACCAACTAACAGATTTGTTAAGTCTATGGTTAAGGGGGAACTATTGGTTATTCTTGGAATAATCTACTTCCAAAGAGAGCAAGGAAAGCTGTTACCTAGCTTAGGATTCCCGCAAGTGGGTATAAACGCTTGCAAGTACCTTTACTAGAAAAGGTTGTAGGATAAGCGTCATCTTCCTACATAAAACCGCGAGTGGTTTGGCAGGACCCTCACTATGACCCTTGCATCCTTTTCCCACGATCTGTTGAAAAGGAGCACGTCTCTCATCTCTTATTAATCGTGGATAATACTAACTATATACTCACCTTCTGGGTCGAGCTGCCGAGTGTTTATTCATTCTTCTCACCCCCATTCTTTCGTTGGAGGACTCTCCAAGCGAGGAGGAAGATGGAAGAGATGAATGCCATAAAGTTAACAAGCATAAAGTCTATAATGAGGTATCAGTCTACTACGAAGCTAGACTGACAGGTATGTGTTTCAATTCTATGTATACTAAGCAAAGCGAAGCGTGCTAGAAACCCTCGCTTGCTAAGTGGAAAATATAAATGTAATCTGACACAATTACTAAGAGGTAAACACTATTGTTTATTCTCAAAGTATGTAAGTCAGAAACATTTTAAATTAAGTCAGAAAATTTATTTTCATTATTTATAGCTTCAAAAATGGTCAAGCGAGTGCATCGTCACTCGAACTCACCATCGCAAGCGAGTATACACCAGTCACGCCAAGCTACTGGAAATGCAAGCGAGTAGGATAGCCAAGCGGCTACCATCGCAAGCGAGTCCCAGTCAAGCGAGTCGTACGAGCTGGGTACAATACTAGGGCTCTATATTACCTTTTACTTTGCATTTAATGCGCACATTACTAGGGCTCTATTAACCGGGCGTGTGTACTGCACCTCCAATTTGAAGCGCCAAAAGCAGGGCAATCTCAAGCGTTGAAGAAGAACAGTCTCTACATCACAGCTGTTAGATCATGGGCGAGAGTGTGGACAAACTATAGCTTAGCACGTGCTATGCTTTTTCACCACTATGGTTCATCCTTTAACCATGGTGAGATTATTTGTTACCGCGACACGTCAGCCACGTCTCCACTCGCTCGACGCCACGTCGCTCTTCTCCAATAGCACGTCGCCATGTCAGCCTAAACCCTAAACCTATATATATGAGGATTGTACTGCGCAGAAACTCCATCACCCCCCAAAATTTCCTAATCGGTGAATGCCTTCCTCTGCAAATTTCTGCAAGTCTGCAAACCCTCTTTCTTTCACAGAAAGCTTTATAAATCACCTCTCAAAAGCCACTCACTCACTCACAATGGGAAAGAAAATCGAGATCATCCCCATGGAAGCTATCATAGCCAAGCCAGACAACTACATCTCTATAGAGCCGCATCTTGATGAGGCTCTCATTGAACCCGCCGAATTTTTCTGACGAGCCGTCACTGCTTCCGGTCTGTGGGAGTATGCAACTGCGAAGCCCTAAAAAATTCTTACAAGGAGTGTAGCAGAGTTTCTCCTCAATCTTCGTGAGGGAGAGCTCACGACGAGAATTACAGACCCAAGCACGAGGCTCCCCGTGTACGTAAACTTGATGAAGGTTGCTAGAGTGTTCAAGCTCCCAAAAGACGAAGAGACAAGCTTGTCGAATGTCGGACTGGAAGTAGAGGCCGAGTATCGTCGCTTTGCGGTGAAGGAAAATGTGGTATGGAGCGATAGAGGAAGCAACATTCGAGAGGATTTACAAAGTCCTTTCAATTATATTGGTGAGCTTTACACCAAGACCGTATCTTGCCACATTGGCGGGCAAGGACAGATTATGGATTCCAAGATCATTACCATCTCGGCAATTGTTGACAGCCTTTTAGGCTTTAAGTTCAACTGGAGTAACTGGTTTATCCAGCTAATCCAAGAAGCTGCGAAAGATTTCGAGAGGGATGCAACAAAACCCCACAAAATCATGAAGAAAGACAAGCTTCACCTCCTTGGGAAGCTTTCTTTTGCCTTGGAAAAACTATACCTTGGACGAGCTTGGACAGATACCCAAGCTTACAAGAAAAATAGTGTCTTCTATGATCTGGTGAAGACTGACAGATTAATCATAGACGCTGGCTTGATCAAGATAGATGTGCGTCCCGGAGTGGCCATCGCCAAGAAGTAGAAGGGAGGGAAAGGAAAGAAGAAGGTTTCTTCTCCCCCTCCAACAAAGCAGCAAGCCAAGCGAGTCTGAACACTTGCCAAGCCAAGCGAGATAGAGGCTTTACCCTATGTGTCGCTTGATATTACGGAGTTGAACACAAGCGTAGAAGAGCGAGCAACTACACCAGAAGGAGAAGAGGAGGAGCAACCCCAAACCAAAACCAAGCCTACCCAAGCTTCTCGTGTTAGCAGAAGAGTCATCTATGATGATGAGGATTCTAAAACCACATCCCCACTTCCAAACATCCACTTCCTCCAACCCGAACAAATTATTCCATTTGAAATCACTACACCCTCACCCTCACAAACCACAAAATAAGTCAACCAAGATATCTCCTCCCCCTCCAATCCATCCAAAACATTAACCCCTCAAAAAGCCCAAGCGACCACCCCCAAATCAGCCCAAACTGAAGCCCTATAAATCTTCCATGAGGATTGGGAGCGGTCAGTGGAGAAGATAAGGAAGAGATATCCTTTCGTTCCCATGTCAAACAAACACATAGAGCGAGCCGCCGACTTTTTGACGTACGTCGCGTACAAAGGTACGGAGCACTACAAAATTTTCAGGCTGATCAAAGCTTTCAGCGAAAGCATAGTCGCGGAACAAGAAGCTATCCAACTGCAGTTCATTGGCGTTGATGGCTTCAAAGTCTTGATCAACAAGCCAAAATATCTGGAGCTGCTTGATGTAGTGGTAAATAGAGAGTACCCTGATGCTGTACTGCCAGAGACGAAGCTTACCGACCATGAGCTTGCCTTGAAAACCAAGCATGAGGAGGTTCTGAACGGGCTTAACCAGGAAATCATCAGTCTGGAAGACTCTATTAAGAAGGTCAAAGAAGAGAAGGTGCAACTAAGCGAGGAGCTTGCTGCACAGAAGAGAAATAATACCGAAAATGAAAGCGATATGAAATCGCAGATTGAGGATGCTGAGAAGAAGCTTGACGATGTGAAACCCAAGCTTGTTGAGAAAGAGAAGGAAGTGAAAGAGGAGGAGGCTGAAATTGCTTCTTTGGTGGAGAAGCACAAGAAGGAACTTGAGGCTGAGAAAAGCAAGAGAGAAAAGCTTGAGGATGAGAAGCTCAAAGAGTCCATGAAGCTCAATGGAGAGCTCACCCGTACCAAGGCTGCAAAGCTGAAATTGGAGACTGATAAAGCGACCCTCCAAACTTCCTTTGAGAAAGCGATGAGCGAGCTTAACAGCAGACGAAATGAAGCGACCAAAATAACGTTAAAGGTTGTTGAGATTGCTATGAAGGAGGAAGAACTCAATGATCTGTCAGCCGAGCACACTGCCAAAGAATCCCGACTAACCTCCCTTGGAGCAGAGCTTGCTCTGTCACAAAATTTTTCTGATTTCCGTTTGCAAGAAATTAGGAAGGAGATGAAAGTCGACATCGAAGCGGAGCTCGAGTCTCGCTTCCTAGCTGTCGAGGAGAGAGAAAGAGATGTCGAGCCTCTCGAACGCTTGATGACAGAGGTAGCACAACGAGAATATGTTGTAGCAGAGCGTGAGAGACAATCATTCATTCTCATGGATGAAATCTCAAAGAAGACGGCGGAGCTGATGCTCATTCAAGAAGGTTCCTTCTCAGAGCGAAATGTTGGTGTGTTGAAGGCCATGACTGAAGAGTTCGCATGCTTGCGGAACGCCATTAATAAAAAACAAGTGGTCCCAACACCCACTGGAGATGATGCCAAAAAGGGGGAAGACAAACCCCTTCCAAGTAGAGCCGATAAAGGAAAGCAAGTTGTTGTTTACTCGAGCAAGTGGCTCCCCTCCACAGCCCAAGCTGCCGAGCCAGCCACCAAGCTACTCGCTTCCGCCTCCGCCGCTTTCCACAGCGCCACGTTGAGAGGTTCAATCCCCACAGGAACGACCTTGGAAGCAATTCAGTCTTTCGAGATGATGGAGCAAAGACTGGTAGAAATTCAACAAGCACAACCCCTTCAAGTTGTGCCAGCCACCAAGCCAGCCCAAGCTAAGCCATCCAAGTCGCCATCCAAGCCTATCACCAAACGTCCCGCTCCAACTGATGAAGAAGCTGACCCCGCGGCCAAGCGTTAGAAAATAAAGAAGGACTTAGCAGTGAAAGTGAGTCACGATGAGCTTGAAAAGAAGAAGAAGGAGGACCAGAGAAAGCGAGCAGCGAAAGCTCAAGTGGCTAAGGATGCTAGGATTGAACTTCTCAGAGATCAAACAAACACATTAATTGAGGAGAACATCCTAGTACAACATAGCTTGATAAGAAGAGGCTATATTCCTATCACTCCCGAAGAATCAGAGATGTGCGAGCTTGAAGCGAGAGTGCAAGCTTGTAGGAAGTCGTTGATCGTCATTGAAAAGCTGGAAGGTTACTCCAAGGACGACTTCGAGTTCATGAGGAACCTCATCAATGATCGAAAACCTCTATTCAACAGCGAGCTGAGTGAAAAGTTCAACAGAGTGCTGCAGACGCTTGTTGACAGGCCTTTTGAAGAAACAGAAGAGAGAAGAGCACAACATCCGGACGCTCGAAATATTGAAGACTTCATTGCTGAAGAATTGAAAGCGAGATGGATGAAGTGCAGAGTGAAGTTTATCAAGGCCTATTACTTCTGGGAAGTAATCTTCAACCAAACGACCTGCTCGAAGCTTAATGCACTGCACAACTTCATGGTTGTGTACGATGAGGAGCTTTGGAGGAAGATTTTGATCACTGCAGAGCGTGCTGAGCCAAAGCTTATCATCAAAATCCCAGAGAGAGAGCTGTTCGCTAGACCAAAGATTGGAGAAACGATCATCATGATCGAGGAATTATTGAGCGTGAAACCAGGGAAGCTCTACACTTCATCAGGATTACCAAGCCGAACAATTCAGAATACAAGATTATGAAGCAGTGAGGGCTTTCAGCCTATCTTGTAGAGTAATCCCTTCTCCACTCTCTCTGTGATTCATGTTATGCACTGGGACAATCTATGAAATTTACATTCTGTCAAGCGTCGTGCCTTATTTACTTATATTTTACTAGCTTTATGTGTTTTTATCCTTTTTGTACAAACCTACACAAACCACAAGAACTCAAAAACAAAAAACAAAAAAAAAATGATAAGACTGAGAAGGATTCAGTCGCTTGGAAGTTCTTACAATGGTAAAGTGTTGGGTTTTGGCATCATCAAAAAGGGGGAAATTGTTGGGAATTGTTAAGAATTCACATATTAAGGGGGAACCTATTGGGACGCTTAAGATAATTATTATATGTATTTTGATTCGATCCCAAAACCCTCTGTGCTAATTCTATTCACAAAGCGATCCTATTTGATTAGTATGATAAGTTAGAAAATTTCAAGCTTATAATGTTAGGAAAACTTGTTTTGCTTTAGTCTCTTTAGGTCTAGACTGCAGGTTTCAAGCGAAGCGAGAAGGCCACTCGCTTGAGTGTGTTTCAAAGCTACAGCGAGTCTGTCAGATAAAGCGAAAGCGAGTACTCTCAATAAAGCTAAGCGAGTCTACACGACAAAGCTAAAGCGAGTACTCTGATCAAGCGAAGCGAGTACGATGCAGAGCTTGATAGCGACAGATCAACTACCAACCTTGTTCGAACTCAAGTTTGAATTCGAGTCAAGTGAAGATCAGACGCCATTTAATGCGGATCTCCACGTGGCTAACAAGCATTGGACGCTACAGTTGACCAGGAGGACCGACAAGCAGCCGCTACAGTACTGGCCCAAGCCAGTTACGCTTGGCTTTTAGCCAAATTGGGAAAGAAGACAAGCTGCCCTCTTAAAAGCTGCCGGTCAATTCCAGTACTGTCGAGAGTGGAGAGACAAAGCGACCAACTTTCAAACGACTTCTACATGTCTCTCACACTATAAATAAAGGAATGCAGATGAAGAACACTTCAACACTTCAACAAATTTTTGAGCTATAATTTGCATGTACTCACGTGTTTCCCAGCTTATATTCTCTCGAGTCCTTGACGAAGTGTTCCAAGCTTCCAACCCCATCGAAGCTTGCATCTGCAACCTTATTCTCTATATTCTAAGCCATCATATATATCCAAGCTTAGAAAGAAGAATCCTAGCCTTTGCATCTACTGTAAAGGATTCTTCACTTAGAGTGTGTATTCACAAAACAAACCCTAAAACCCTTGTCTTGTTAGAGTCAAGTGTGTTGTCGTTATTTGTGTTTGTAAGGTTGTTGTAAGATCCAAGGTCTCGCTTTCATCGATTATGAAAACCTCGATCGGAGTTGTTAGGATCCAAGCTTGCACTTTCACCGATTATACTAAGTTCGATCTAAGTCTTAGGTTAGTGGAGAACCCGTAATCTCCATAGTGTTGTTAGGATCCAAGCTTGCACCTTCATCGATTGTGCGAAGCTAGATTCTTGTTTAGGTTTTTGGGGAACCCGTAATCTCCAAGTTTCTTGAGTGAAGAGAAATTGTTCCGGTGTGGAACAGAGTGGACGTAGGAGTTTTATCTCCGAACCACTATAACTCTCGGTGTCGTATCTTTTACCTTACTCTTTCAATTGTTTACTCGCTTTGATTATCATTCTTGCATGTGCACGTATGATAGATCCGGGTTTGAGATCCACAACAATTATAGGATGATTTATGGTATTTGCAAAGAGCATTCATGGGTAAAGCGTTGAAGCAGTAAAGAGCAAGAGATTCATATGGTTTTATCGGCCACAACTAGGCATTTCATACAGATTCATACACAACAATGCTCGCATAAAGATAGCAAGTAACGATTGAGTTATGCGCTTAGATGAAAGGCGCTTCTAGCCATAAATCAGTCACATTCATGGAGTTTAGAACTCATTTAAGTAGAAAATGAGAAGAGGAAATGGGAGGAGAAAGAAACCGCGAGCGTAAAGCTTTGCTGAGCTTCTTCCTCCCATGGCGATGAGGGTTATACCTTAGGTTTGAGATAGTGTGCGAGAGAAAGATTCTTCCCGACGACGAGAAGGAGAAAAATGGCGGTGATCGCGGGTGAAGTTTCCAGGGAGAAAGCCTCGGAAAGCTTCAACTGCTTGAGCTCGAAGGAGCTCGGGGCAGAATGTGTAGAATGAATGGAATAGTACGCACAGTGCGTGTGTTGTGATTATAATGATGCTGAACGTTGTACGCTCACTTAATATTTATAGGTGCAAGGAGGGTACAAAAGTGATCATTCGTGTGAGGAAAGGACAGAAAGGGAATTTTCGCAGAGGTAAGGTTCCCTTCATCATGAATGCAGTGGTCCTCACTCTATAGTACATAGAGTCACGCGGATCGTATGCTAAGCAGAACCTCGGGCTTCTGCTAGACATCATAGGATCTGGTCAGATCCTCTTAGCTTTGCAGATGCTTACGGATCTTATAGGGCTTCTGGGGATGGCAAAAAACCCCACGGCCTCTACATAGAATGTGCCTTCTTGATTATGCTCAGGAAGTCTCTTTGATAACAGATTTAGATTTTTTATGTAGAATAACTCCCATTGAGCCCTATCAGGATTATTATCGGATGATCGTAATAATAATGATAATAAGGCTTGTTTCGCCCAGGGCTTATTATTCCATTTCTCCTTAGCAATATTTCTACGCTCATTGTAACTTCTAATATGTCATGACTTTAGAAATGATATCCTAGAGTTGAGGAGAGCACTTATTCTTGTCAACTCGAGTCGTTTGGGCATCACAGCTGATATTAATCCCTATCAGCTTGGTTATTACGGCTGATATTAATCCCTATCAGCTACTCCCCCCCCCAGGTCCAGAAGCACCGGTATGTGGGCTTCTGACGAGTGTTTTGGCGGGAAAATAAATCTTGCTTCAGCTATTGCCTCTCCCTTCCTTTTTCTTTCTCTCTTTTCTCAGATGCCTGATGGCGTGAGAAACCGAAACGACGGTTATCTTCTCGAGAATAGAGCTAGGTCTATTCCTCATCATTATCCCTTCCTTAGGGGTGGAAGAACACGAGACTATTTGAGATATATTTTAAAAATATGTCTCATTATTACTTTGTTTTATCTTTGGGTAAGAGGATATTTCCCCTTTTTCTCTTCTCTTTTTTTTTTTTTTTTTTTTTTTTTTTTTTTTTTTAAAAAACGTCGTGGGATAATGAATAAGAAACCACCCCACGCCTTCTTTTCAACCTCTTTATCTTTCTCTCTGCATTGTACCCTAGAAAGAAGAGGGCAATAGTGCGGATCATTGGCCGTTCTCAGCAACTACATTGACGATTACCCTTCCGTTCAGGTATTCCCTTATTTTACTTCCATGTGCTCTTACACAGGTTTATTTTGAACTTCTTTTAGGGCAATGTTTATTCCTTCCCCTGCTCATGTCTTGGGGGGGAACATCGCTAGCTCTAGCTTTTCGGTGTTGTGATATTGATCGTGACGCAAACGCAGTTGATGTTTTGTCTTCAGAATTATTACTCAGTTATTAAGATTTATAGAGTTGGGCTTTACCTCCATTATTCACATCCTTCCATCTATTATTGTTTTTGGGCGGTTATCTTCGCCTTACAGCTATGGATTCTACCAAAGTGGGTATGGGGCAAAAGGCTCGCGAAAAGCTATTGCAAATAATGGAGCAAACAAGATCTGGCGGTTCCTTTCCTATTTTATCGATGGGCAACGCTTCTACCCAGGAACCCGCGAGCCCTGGGGGTGGTAACCCTTCCCAAGAGAATCCTCGGGAAGTAGAGATCGGTAAGCCTCGATTGAAGCCTTATTTCCTTCACTTGGTCGGTTTTGATCGATCAACTTCATCTCCTCCTATTTTCACTGATGGGGATGCTGGTGCCTTCTCCCCTGTTTCTCCAGCACCTTATTCTCTTTCCCCCAAAAGGAAGAGCGAGTTATCTCCCCTCTTGGCGAGGAAGAAGGGTAAGGTTTCGGAAGGTTCCCCTTCCGTTCAAGAGTTAAGTCTAGAGCAAGTGCGAGAATGTCTTTCTCAATCTGAAAAGAGCAGAGAGCAGCTCCAGGCTGAAGTCCACCAACTTCAGGGATTCTTGCTAGCCAGAGAGGAGCATACACTCTCTCTCTCTGAGCGAATAAGGGAACTTGAGAGAGCTCTAAAGGCTTCGTCCGAGAGGGTAGAACAGCTAATGGACATTCAAGTAGCAGAAATAGCGCAGCTGACACTCAGCTATGAGAAGGAGCTAGTACAGGCCCGAACCTCCTCATTTACTCAGGGGAGGAGAGAAGGGATGAACCAGGGTGTTTCTTCTGGAGTTAAAGATAGCAAGTCCAACTTGCTGATGACTCCTTACGGTCAAGCCTTCCTGGATTCCCAAATCAAGCGCCTGCCAGAGGCCTATCTCCAATCCCATGATTTTTGGCTGCGTATGTTCGAGCCTCTAACCGCATGGACAACCTCGGCTATCTTTGAGTGCTGTGAACAGTTGGGGATTCCTGAGCGTGCCACCGCTATCAACGCCGGGGCCATAGTAAAAATGTTCGATACCGAGCCTGAGTCCCTCCGGAGGGGTCGTCCCCTTCCTTCCTCAGAGCCGTGGTATATGCCTGTGTTGATAGAGGCAGCTCAAATTCTTCGCCAGCCTGCCAGGATCGTCGAGAATCTCCCTTCCTGGGAAATTCCCTCTTTTTCCTCATAACACCATGGTTATGAGATCCATTCGGGAAGTTCTTGACCGGGTACTTTCTCGTTTTTCCATTACTTGCTTCATTTTTGGAATTTTATCCACTTACTATGGAATTTTCTTCTCCCTTAGGAACTAAGAAGGAAGAAAACCTCAGGCCCATCTACCAGCAGGGCATCTGCCTCCTTACTACCCCTTTCTGAGGAGGTAGGAGATGATTCTAAGGAAGAGGGCAACCCATGGACTCTCGCAGTTTCTCCCAAAGGTGGTCCCTCTACTTCCTCTGCTTTGGCTGCTATCGAGGAATGGAATTCTTCCTCTCACTCATCCAGCTCTGAGGATTTAGCTCCTCTTCCAAATCCTTCGTCTTAATCTCATCGCTTTGGATAAGATATTTGTTAAACAATTTGTTTTTTCTTGGTGTTTGTGGCGGGGTTCTTTTTATGACCCTGAAATCGTGTTATTGGGGTGCAAACAACTGTTATTTTTTATCAGGGCCAGATGCCTTTTTTGGGACCCTATTTATAAAATGTTTCTGTTATTCCTTATTCAGCTTAGAATGTTACCCCTCTTGCTCTTGTACTTATAGGGGCTTTACTTTTTACCCTGTTTCCACTTGCTGAGATATTCTAAAATGGTGAGGTAGAGATATTCCCCGTGTTCTTAGGGTGATGGAACAAAATAGCGGAGTAGTATCTTGGTGTAAAATAGCGTTTTAAGATGATGAAAACATTTTAAGATAGCATTTAAGCTAATGGGATATGGGCATATGGGTGTCCCCTACTCCCTCCCCAAGTGAGGTGTAAGGGACTGAAGGAATTACACCTCATTTGAGGGCTAAACACATACGAAATATAACTTTTAAAGATAAAGAGGTATGATCCGATGTTTCATACACCAGTTAACCATGGACTAAGAGTTTTTCAAAACGAATAAGGGATGATAGCCCATCATACTTTCTTCTTGAGAGTAATTCTCAATTTCCCTTTCATATTTCAAGGGTGATAATTTTTCCTTTGCCTGTTGTCTCCTCGACATCTTCCTGGTCTAGCCCTTCCTTTGCACTTTTGACCTTAGCCCTGGCCTGGGTTATCAGCACTTCCCATTGCCCTTTCACAATTGGGGTGTGGCACCTACTTGTGACTTCAGCTTCAGGTCCTTTAGTTTTGTTTATCTGTGGAAGCAGTTGTTTGGCTGGGTCCTGGGATATCATCAGTTCCTCAGGAGGGTTGTTGCTAGTGATCAGCAAGTGCTCCATTGAAGTGGAAAGGTTCTGACCTTCTCCTGCTGGAGTTGGGGTTTTAAGTCTTTTCCCCTCGAGTTTCATCTCATCCTCTTCGGTGGCGGGTTCTGCCATTGGCCTTTTCCTGGCCTCTCCTGCTTGAACCGATTGGACATAGCATTTTCGCGAGACCTCTTGATCTCCCGATATTTGCCCTACCTGATTTCCCACGGGGAATTTCATCATCAGATAGTAAGTGGAAACCACTGCTTGGAACGGGTTTAATGTGGTTCTTCCTAGAATGATGTTATAGGAAGATGGTTATCGCAACACCAAGAAGGTGACTGGCTTCGACACTCGTGCAGGCCCTTCACCCAGAGTGAGCATTAAATCAATTGATCCTAGCGACATCACCGGGTCTCCTGAGAAACCGTGCAGTGCCGTAGCTACCCCATTCAATGGCTTCTGGAGGCTCATTTGGTTGAAACAACTTTCAAATATAACATTGACTGCGGCCCCTGTGTCTACAAAGACCCTTTGGACCTGATACCTTTCTATTTCCACTGTGATGACTAATGCATCGTCATGCGGATGAATTACTTTCTGGTTATCTTCTGGCCCGAACGAGATTTCTGGTGGAGGTAGGCCTGCTTCGACCTTCCAGACCCCGTGCCTTTCATGCATATGCAATTCCCTGGCAGATGCTTTCCTGCTTCTGTTGGAGTCTCCCATGGTTGGTCCTCCATATATCATTTTAATAACGCCTTTGGGTTCTGACCCTTGGCTAGCATCAGTTGCTTTTTCAGGAGCTTCCTTGCGCTTCTTGTTTTGTTCTGTCTCCCTTTTAACATATTCCAAGAGTTCTCCTTCCTGGATTAACTTTTCAATGGCAATTCTTAGGTTCCTACAATCGTTGGTCATGTGACCAAAGTCATTGTGGAACTTACAGAATCTTTCAGAAGGTGGATTCCTTGGTGGCTGCCTATGTCCAACAGGGATCTGAACCCCAGGCTTCCTCAGGACCACTTCGAGCAGATCAACCGGTTGCTTGATTAATGGGGTGAAAGATCTTAGAAACCTTTCATTCCTATCAGTTTTCTTAGCATCTGGAGCTGGTCTTTTTCTTTCTTCCGGCTTCTTTTCTTTTTGAGAGGCCAACTCAGCCCTCTTGCTGCTCAGAGCTTCCTCCATATGGATGTACTTTTGAACTCTCGTCAGTAATTCTTCAAAAGAAGTAGCCTCTTTTTTGATGAGGGATGCGAAGAACTGCCCTGGCTTCAGGCCGTCTACACAGGCATGCACTTTTAGTTTTGGCTCTACTCCTGGAATTTCCAGGACGGCTTCGTTGAAGCGTGTCATGTAGTCCCTCAGACTTTCATTGGCACCCTGCTTTATGGTCGTCAGATGCAGGGAGTTCCGAGTAGTCCTTTTAGCACTGACGAATTGTTGTAGAAAGACCTCTTTCAGGTCCATGAAGGAATGTATGGAGGACTTTGGCAACTGCTTGAACCAATGTTGAGCCGTTCCCAACAGAGTTGTAAGGAATACCCTACACTTAACCCCTTCTGAGTACTGATGGAGGAGACATAAACTTTCGAACTTCATCAGGTGCTCTTCGGGGTCTCCTTTCCCTTGATACTCGCAAGAGATTGTTTTGAAGCTACTTGGGACAGGATCCGTTTGGATGTCCGCTGAGAACGGGCTGTTCTCATCAATATATAAGGGGAAGAGTTCTGATTTGTCTCCTCCATTCTTATTGTTTCAAGAAAGTTTTGGATTCTTTCCTTCCTTCGGATTGCGGAACTCTTTCTCGCTTGTTTCCACTTCTTTTGAAGCCCTTTCCACGACCTGATTTTGTTCCTTCAGTTTTTTGACTTCTTTTGTTAAGAGCTTCATCTGCTCTTGCTGTTGAGCATACTTCTTGGCCCATGTATTTTCAGTGTTCTCATTGAGATTTCCCTCAAGTTCTTCGGGACCTTCCTCATCTGGGGATTCCCAATCAGTAGAGAATCCATCTTCCTCTTCGGCGACTGTCGGAGGCAGCCTCGAGACTAGCTCTTGGGTTATGCCTTGGTGTACAGGCTTCTGCTTATGCATTGCGGGAGTGCTCTTACTTCCTCCCCCTTCCTGGGTCTCGCCCAAGGGATCTGTGTTCTGGGGATTTGCTCCTAGAGCGTGGAGTCTTTTTTCAACAGCCCCTTCTACCGCTCCTTCAATAAGGGCTTTCATTTGCTGAAGCATAGCTGGAGAAAACTGAGCCTCCATGTTGACACTAGCCTCTGTCAGCATAGTGCCCATTCCTTTGTGTCCCACCACAGAATTTTCCTGATTCCCGGTGGCTTGACTAGCTTCCTTGGAAGCGGAATCTGATGTAACATTCATCCTTATAGGGATCTGCAAAGGTTTAAGTACGTGTAGAAGATTAGTTCCAGATGCTCTTTGAGAGAGACTTGAAGTATATGTAACTAGCTTTTAACAAGCTTTCTGCATTTGAGCATTATTTATAATACTTTCAACGTGTATAGCTTGTTTGCTATAAGGCTCTTAAAGGGGGTGGCTTCTGCCAATATGCGATGAAGGTAAGTAATGGCTTAAAGATAGGAGTCTAATTATGCTGAAGGATTTTATCATAGTTTCCTCCTTTCGACATGAGGCATCTGATCATATGAGATTTAGTTATGAGCCACTGCTGATCTAGCAGATCCTATTGCAATCGTTAGCTATTCGAAGCGGCTTTAACAAGCGTGGTTTACCTAGTATAAGGTTTCTCCAAAGGTGGCTTTCGCCTTCAGGGAGTCGATGTCAGCGACATCTGTTTCTACGAAATCTATTTTGCTAAATTGTTTGTCCTCTTAAGGCTTTCCTGATGAGGCCTCTGGGAGGGACCTAATCAGAAGAGAGGGTCATTAAGGATTTGTGTGGCATCTTACTTTATTGAGCTTAATATGATATGCTTCGGCCGTGTAGGCCCCTTTTTATCACTAGCACCTACTTTATAGGGCTTTTTTATTAAGATATTCCCAGTTAACCAAGGGTTGTGAAAATGGCGTCCCTTATGCGGGATTCCTATGGACATTACTTATCGAACCGAGTCCGCAAGAACTTGGTCCATTTTATAAAGTTTGCAGAGGCGCTGACTATCATGTCAAGCTTATGAAAACGATATCCTCCTTAGAGGTTTATAAAGGTATTGTTATTGCATGGGGTTCGAGAATACCACTTGTAAAGCGGGATTTAGGTGAGATCTTACCCACTGGAATGCAATGGGTAAAACTTATAGGAGCGATATACAAAAATGTCGCCTTTAGAGCAAGGCTTAGGGGTGCACCGCCCATTTAATGAGACTCATAAGGGATTTTATCTATTGTATGAAGTTTGGGAGGATGTTGCCCACTGAATAAGGCTTGGGAAAAATTCTGCCTATTGCAAGGGGCTTGCAAAGGAGGTGCCTATTAGATAGGGCTTCGCGAAAGGGTTGCCTGGCAAGTAGGGCTTATAAGATGTTCTGCCCATTATATGGGGCTTATGATGATGTTGCCTGTTAAACAGGGCTTTTTAAGGAGGATTGCCTATTAAATAGGGCTTGTGACGGGTTCTGCCCATTATATGGGGCTTACGATGATGTTGCCTACTGTGTAGGGCTTTTGAGAGTTCTGCCCATTACATGGGGCTTACGAGGGTATTGCCTACTAGGTAGTAGGGCTTTTGGGAGTATTGCCTGTTAGACAGGGCTTATGAGAAAGGGTTTTGCCCGTTATACGGGGCTTACGAGGGAGTTGCCTGTTAGACAGGGCTTCTGAGAGGAGGTTCTGCCCATTATTCGGGGCTTACGAAGGGGTTGCCTGTTAAACAGGGCTTCTGAAAGGAGGTTCTGCCCGTTATTCGGGGCTTACGAGGAGGTTGCCTGTTAAACAGGGCTTCTGAGAGGAGGTTCTGCTTCCAGATGCGGGCTCCCTTCATTAACAGGAATGGGGTAACCTTAGCATCTTTTGGCTCTCCATTTTCTTTAATGTTTTTATTACTTCATGGGTTTTGGTGTCATGACAATTCAGGAGCATTCGACTAGCTTTAGTAGGGATGCTTATTTTGTAATCACCAGTCTTTTGCAACTTATAGATGGATTTCATATTGAGCATATAATAGACAGAATTGGATGCTCACCAAGTACGCAAGGTGAAGCGGATGTATTTCGAGATTGCTGCAATTAATGACCCGTCTTTCCTCCGGATCCCTCAAAACCTTAGGTTTTTGACAAAACAACAACAGATTAGCTATCACAATTCATGTTATGAAAGAGATGAGGCCTTGAGATCGCTTCTAATCACTAGATTCATGCATTACAAGCAATGTAGCTAAAGCAAATTCATGGCATACATACTAACATTTTCCAGGTATAACATAAATCTCGCATTCGATATACATTCCCTTGATTAGACAGCCATCATTCTAAGTGATCATCGCGGCAGGGCAAGTTTATGAGCATATCATCAGAATCAACTAGGACTTCGAAGATAAACAGGGGATTGGCCCTTTAAACCCATGGGTTTTGACAGTATTTATAGATATCAACTCTTAATTCACATTTAAGGAGAGAAAATCAGCCTCTCAAACACAAGTCCCCTTTCAACCAAGGTGTTTATCACAATTTTTGCCTCAAAGGGAGCATAATCATAAGACCACATCACATTTAACAGCTCATAGCCACGGAAAGCTTTGACAAGTATCAAGCAGTGGTATGCACATTTACAGTTTTTGCAGATTAAACAACGAACAGAGCATTCCCAATCAATATAACATCAGATTTCCTCATATTTTTACATAAGAACACAATGAAGGGAAATCGTAAACAACATTATAACAGCGAGCTGGAATTCTGCATAAAAAATAGGGGAAATCGACATCTTAGACTCAAAATTTCCCACAGACGGTGCCAGTTGATAGATCCGGGTTTGAGATCCACAACAATTATAGGATGATTTATGGTATTTGCAAAGAGCATCCATGGGTAAAGCGTTGAAGCAGTAAAGAGCAAGAGATTCATATGGTTTTATCAGCCACAACTAGGCATTTCATACAGATTTCATACACAACAATGCTCGCATAAAGATAGCAAGTAACGATTGAGTTATGCGCTTAGATGAAAGGCGCTTCTAGCCATAAATCAGTCACATTCATGGAGTTTAGGACTCATTTAAGTAGAAAATGAGAAGAGGAAATGGGAGGAGAAAGAAACCGCGAGCGTAGCTTTGTTGAGCTTCTTCCTCCCATGGCGATGAGGGTTATACCTTAGGTTTGAGATAGTGTGCGAGAGAAAGATTCTTCCCGACGACGAGAAGGAGAAAAATGGCGGTGATCGCGGGTGAAGTTTCCAGGGAGAAAGCCTCGGAAAGCTTCAACTGCTTGAGCTCGAAGGAGCTCGGGGCAGAATGTGTAGAATGAATGGAATAGTACGCACAGTGCGTGTGTTGTGATTATAATGATGCTAAACGTTGTACGCTCACTTAGTATTTATAGGTGCAAGTAGGGTACAAAAGTGATCATTCGTGTGAGGAAAGGACAGAAAGGGAATTTTCGCAGAGGTAAGGTTCCCTTCATCATGAATGCAGTGGTCCTCACTCTATAGTACATAGAGTCATGCGGATCGTATGCTAAGCAGAACCTCGGGCTTCTGCTAGACATCATAGGATCTGGTCAGATCCTCTTAGCTTTGCAGATGCTTACGGATCTTATAGGGCTTCTGGGGATGGCAAAAAACCCCACGGCCTCTACATAGAATGTGCCTTCTTGATTATGCTCAGGAAGTCTCTTTGATAACAGATTTAGATTTTTTATGTAGAATAACTCCCATTGAGCCCTATCAGGATTATTATCGGATGATCGTAATAATAATGATAATAAGGCTTGTTTCGCCCAGGGCTTATTATTCCATTTCTCCTTAGCAATATTTCTACGCTCATTGTAACTTCTAATATGTCATGACTTTAGAAATGATATCTTAGAGTTGAGGAGAGCACTTATTCCTGTCAACTCGAGTCGTTTGGGCATCACAGCTGATATTAATCCCTATCAGCTTGGTTATTACGGCTGATATTAATCCCTATCAACGTAAATTATAGGTTAGAAATTTACATGTTTTTATAAGTGTTTAGGAGTCGTTTTTATGTCTCGTTTAGTGATTTAGTTCTTATTTTGTATGGTTTTATGACATTTTGAACTATGTTACACTTTGGGTATTTTGTCGTATTTCTAGGCATTTTTCGAGTGGAAATAACCCAAGTTGAAATGAGGGTCGAGAGAGCCAAGTAAAGAAGTGTTGAAAGACGAAGAAAGGAGATCGAGTGGGTTGACTCGACCCTGTGTTCGACCGAGCCAGGGGTCAAGCCAACTGCACTGTATGGCTAAGCTCGATCGAGCCAAGATTTGAAGGTGCACGATCGGACGCTCGACCGCGCAGTCAGTCGAGCGCGTGGACGACGCGTGGTCGAGCAAAAACACGGGATTTCGAGATTCGTGGGCTTTTCGACTTTCTATCGATTCCTAATGCACTTATGTTTTCTTTGTAAATTTCTACTCTATAAATACCTTAGATTTAGCATTGTGAACCCTAGTTCTCCATTGTTTTCTTGAGTTTTTAGTTCGTTCGTTTTATATTTTTCAGCTTTCGTTATTGTTCGACTTTAGAGTTTTATTCATGTTAATTCAAAATTCAAGTTCAAGTTCTTCATCGTGTTCAAGATTCAATTCCAAGTTTTTCTTACTCTACTTTTTAATTATGTTCTTTCAATTCGTTATGTATATGTTTGATTTAATTATGTCTAGCTAATTTCCTTAGTTGATTTTAGGGTTTATATGCCTAATTGAATTTATGTGAGTACTTTTAATTATGATTAGCCTACCAATCTAGATGTATGTTTCATGGGGCTTATTCTCTTCCATGATTACTTGATCACCAATTGTGTATGCATAGTAATGTTCTTATGCCCTAGCCAGATAATTGCATAATTGATCTCATGAATACATGGTATGATGATTTAATTGTCTTAGCCGAAATTAGATTATCATAGGTCTATATATATTCGATATAGGTGTCGTAGCTGAACCTTGTTGATTGTATTATCGATACTTGTCCTATTTTGCACTTGATTTGATTTCTATGAGACCGAGAGGAGATTAGGATCTTATCGAGTGACGATCTATACTGCCTTAGCCGGAGTGTTAGGTTATTTTCGTGTATCGCGTCTAGATTGGATTAAATTGGTTAATTGGGTTAATTGTTACTTGCATAGATTTGATTAGGTAGGCTTCCCTAGAATCAACGTTTGTTCCTTATTAGATTTTTCCTTATTGAGTTATTTGCTTATTTGTTATTTGTCTTATTTGGTTATTTGTTTTCTTATTTGTTTACTTCCTTATTCATTTATTTGTGTTCTTTTATTTATTTTAGTTCTTTGTCTAGATTATAAAAACCACATTCCTAAATTCTTAGTTGCTTAAACATCAGTTTAGTTCTAGATTAGAGGTATTGTGTGTGATTTCGATTTGTCAATCCCTGTGGATACGATACTCGTACTAATTTATACTATACCTATTTTTGTGTGGTAGAAATAGTGCGATCAAATTTGGGCGTCGTTGTCGGGGATTGATTAGATTTCATATGCATATTTTGAAATAGAATTAATAGGTGATTTAGGCGCTTTTATTTTTCTATTTTTGGTTTATTGATCTAACTTCTTCTTTCTCTCTTCTCTGTTTTTAGGTAGTGCATGTACACTAGATCTAAAGGGATAGATCTTATTCCGATAGATTTGGAACTCGAGCGCTCACTAAGGAGAAAGAAGAGGCAGGCGAAGGGGACAGTCAAGATTGATACACCACCCTCTTCACCACCGGATTCACCAAGGAGTCAAGATTTAATGGGGGATCGAAAAGTTAGGAGGACTTTGAACGATCGGTTCAAGCCGGTCGTTGATCAGTTTCAGCAAGGAGGATGGGGGACCACAGACGCTAACAACTACGAGATCAAGACGTCCCTCATCAACATGGTGCAATCTAACCAATATGGAGGCACAGCGATGGAGGATCCGAACGCTCACTTGAAGCAGTTTTTGGACATTTGTGCAACCTACAAGGCTAATGGAGTTTCATCGGACTACCTCAAGCTCAGTTTGTTCGTGTGGTTTCTCAAGGACGATGCGAGAGAGTGGCTTGATGGATTGGACAAGACAGAGATTAGGACTTGAACCGAGATGTGCACGAGGTTTCTAAATAAGTTTTTCCGACATTCGAGGGCTCAGAAGCTTATCAACGAGATCAGCCAATTTCAGCAATTTGAGGATGAGCACTTCTAAGAGATGTGGGGAAGATTCAAGAAATTGTTGAGGGCATGTCCGAATCATGGAATTAGTAAGGAGGATCAAATCACGTGCTTCTATCGTGGTTTGAACAAGATGTGCAAGAAGGAGCTCGACTATGCTTCAAAGGGCGGATTTTTGAACAACGAGTACGATGTGGCTATGGAGTTCATGGAGCTCACCATTAACTCGAGTTATGAATAGGCTACTAACAGACGTATTGGAAGGAGGAGAATTTCTAGTATTGGGATCGATGCTTACGATGACTTGATGGAGAAGTTTACGAAGACAACAAAGGAGTTGTATACCATCAAGAAAGGAGTGCTTCGGTGTGATCCTATAGTTGATGAACATGCACACCCAACCGAAGAAGAAGATGCTAATTTTTTGCAACAAGGTGGCAGTGGCAACCAAATTAAGAAAACAAGTGGCAAGGAGGACAAGGAGACCAAGGAGGTTCGAACTATCAAGGAGGATACAAGAAGCCTTATGTTCCCAAGCTCCGAAACCATCCAAACTTTTCCTATGCCAACCCGAACAACGCCTTGCAACCACCTCCCGGCTTTCATGTTGTGAATGGAGTCATCCAAGAGCCAAAGAAGGATATGTCAACCGACGAATTGATTCAACACTATATGGCTCATTCGGAGACGAGGATGGCGCAACAAGAAGCGAAGTTGAGGATATTGGAGCTTACTCAAACTACTTTGAGTAACAATTTGGGGAGTAGCTGTTGGGTTGGCTACTTGAAAGCCACCCGAATCCCAGATCTTGGATTGGGTGCGGTGATTCGATCGTGCACACAAGTTCATGCAAGGGCTCGAGTACGTACCTTATGATTATTGCAGACGGAGGATTTGAGACGAATCTGAATGATCTACGGTTCTGATCTTCTAGAATGTGATCCCACACCTCTAGATCTGAGACTTGGTGGGCTTCTCGAGATCACTGGAACCTCGATCTCCTTCACTCAGAATTGGCGGCACTCTCTCTCTCGTCTCCTAGGTTTTCGCGTGAAACCTCTCTGACAACTCTAGTGTGTGCTAGGGTTTTAGATGAGAGACTTAGAGTATTTATATGGTACATAAATAAGAAGATATGATTCCTTATTTATCTCTAACCATATCTGTGCCAATCCCTTTATTTATTTTTTTCCATAACTACAAATCTTATTCCTTAATTAATACAAAATTAATAAGGAATTAATTTGTTCTGTTATGCAAGTGTATTACCGGAATTAATTCTAATAGAATTAATCCTAATACCAGTAGAAGAATAAATCAATAAATATATATTAAAATATATTTATTTATATGATATCTATCCCCATAAGATTTAAATAAATCTTATCTGTTAGATCCGGGTTAGAGATCCACAACAATTTAGGGTATTGTTCATCATGTTTTGCAAAGAGCATTTATTGATAAAGCGTTAAAGCAGTAAAGAGCGAGAGATTCATGCATATGGAAAGCTATAACCAAGCATTTTGTACAGGGCATGATGTGCGTAGCGACGGCGAACAATAGTTGAGCTATAGGCAACGGATAAAGGGCGCATTTAGCCATAAACTGGCAAGATTTATGAAGTTTTGCACTCATACAAGCAGATAAAGAAGAAACGAGATAGGAGAAAGAGAGAAACGAGGAGCATGGGGCTCCGTTGAGCCTCATTCCCCTTTAAGTGATGAGGGTTTTACCTTAAGTTCAAGGTAGTGTGTGTAAGAAAGAGATTCTTCCCGGCGTCGAGAAGAATAGATGGATGCGAAAACGAACTACGGCTTCTCGGAAGAAGGTTTTGCCCGCCTTGGCTTGCCTGAGCTCGGAGGAGCTCGAGAAAGAAAGTATTGAATGAAACAGTACACAAAGGTGTGTGTTGTTTGTAGAGAATGATGATGATATGTTGTTGTGCGTCCACTTAGTATTTATAGGTGTGGGGAGGGTGAAAAGTGATCATTCTTGTGAAGGAAGGACAAAAAAGGAATTCCAACGAAAGCAAAGTATCCTCTGTCATGAATGCAGTGGTCCTCACTCTATAGTACATAGAGTCACGCGGACCGTATGCTACGCAGAACCTCAAGCTTCTACTAAACACTTTTGGGATCTGGTCAGATCCTCCTACCTTTGCAGATGCCTGCAGATCCCTTGCGGCCTATGGGGGAAGTCAGAACCTCGCAGCTTCTTGCATGGCATACGATTCTTAGTTGTATTGAGCGTCTAGTGCTCATGGAGTCTTTTTGATAATACACTGTGGTGTGGGCTAGCTTCTATGGATCTTTATTGGAATGAATATTAATTTCTCTTAATAACAATGATAAGGCTTACGTCGCCCAGAGCCTATCATTCCATTCCTTTTCAGCAAGATTTCTGTCTTTATCGTGGCGCCTAGTATACTGTATAGCTTCTAAAAATTATATCCTAAGGTTAAGGAAAGTGCTCTTCTCCCTTAATTTGGTTTATTGGTGGAATATGGCTGATATTAGTCCCTATCATTATCTTATTAGATTTAATCTTATCCTTGAATAATTAAATAATAACTAATTAGATTTAATCTTATCCCATAGGATATAAATCTTAATTAATTATATGTAATATCCATTCAACGGATATAAATCCAATATATATCATATACTGGGCCTGAGTACAATTATTGAGTCCAATCTCAATAATACCATTTAGATTGATTCCCGATGTCTGTTTCGGCCATCCTAGGGATCGGATACCAGACAGAGTTGGGCCTTATCCAATAAGATATTTCCATGTCCACCCCTGAATATGTAACTTATTAGAGCTATGACGCACTCCACTAAAGTGTCATAATTGATTCACCGCTCTGTCCCAATTATGTAGATTGGGGCTGGTATTTTGTTTAGTTCGATCCCCGTGTTTAAGACCTTCCATATCCATTAAGTAATTAGAGCTACCATGACTGCTCCTAATTAATTAATCTCTTATTCCTTAGGTAGTACCCGCTCACACCTTATTATTATACCTGAACTTAATCAGCATGCATGACTTGGTATAACAAACCTTGTGAACTCCCTGAGGGGATAATGTCAACCTACACTCACGTAGGACACGGCTTATTGATAACACTCATTATACATCGTATGCATCTCCGTGTTATCCAAAGCACAACATGAGATCTATGAACTATCGAGAAGTTCATATCTTTGTAAATCAAAGTAACAGTGAAGAATGCATACACATCTAAAAGTTTACCAAGGTTAAGATCGAGCTACTAAAGCCTGAGATATGTAGCTCTTCACCTATATCACCTTTGATATAGGGTCAGTATCAGAAGAGCGTTTTCTCCCTTGATCCTCAATACGTTCCACCGTACCAGCATAATTAGTGATTAGGACGCATCACTACCATTAAATTGCAGTCTAGACCGATAGCTCAGCCCAAACTATCTTGACTGTGATCTGTTTATATCTCATCATTGTCAAACGACCTTCGTGATCCCCTCCGAACTCAGATCGGCACGTGGTCTAAAACATGAGATAATGGGCTTTATTCTTGCTTATACATATTCTTCCAGATAGGGATTGTTAACAGTGGACCGACGTCGTAACCACTAAAACAACGGGTTTTGCTTTAGATATACAATGACCCCAACATTCTCCCACTTATATTAAAGTAAAACCTTTTAGTATACCAACGCGTCTACAAGAAACCATATGACTTCATCCATGTACAATGTTAACAATCGCAATCGTTAACAACCATCATACACTTTCTCCCACTTATACTCAAAGATTTTACCGTTGAGTTGGAGGCTCACTAAGACAATGTCAGCCACGTGCTACGGTATACCTGATATGTTACTCTTAGTGAAGGAACCGTCATCGTACATTCCTCTAGTGTTTCTATTTTTCCGCGATATCGCCTTAATATTCGGTACTCACTATGTTGATACCGGCATTTCCAAATCTCAGTAATTTGCTACTGCACTTAGAATTCTTCCAGGGGGTCTAAGAATTCTAACAAATTTAAGATTACTGTCAATTCACGAAGCCAAGCCCTGAATTATCTAGCTCCCTCTCAGCATTCTACTGCGTGAGAATCCTCAAGATAATTATGCTTTCTACGTGAATAAATAGTATAAGGTCGATAATGTTGTTTCTAGCTACCATTCAATTATCCGTGCCTTCAAACATTTAAGAATGACAGACTATATCCGTTATCATGCACTGAGCATTAACATATATCTGGCCCTTTATGCAATATCCAGGTGTATTGCAAACTTTGCCAAAACAGTAGTGATAGGGATTAATATCAGCCATACTCCCTAAGTAACCCACGTTAATGGGGAATATACTTTCCTTAACCTTAGACTACAATTCCTAGGGAAATTGATGCGTCAGATGTCACCATAGAGGCGAGAACCTTACCTCTATGAGAGGAATAATAAATCCTAGACGGAACTAGCATCAACAATGCCATTAATGGAAATAAGTATTACTTTTATATGATGATCGAACATAGGCTATTCCGCGTGGTAGCATAACATCAAAGAGATCATGTTAGGCACCAGACGCTCAATACAACTAAGAATCGTATGCCATGCAAGAAGCTGTGAGGTTCTAACTTCCCCCATAAGCCATGCGGGATCTGCAGGCATCTGCAAAGATAGAAGGATCTGACCAGACCCTATAAGCTCTTAGTAGAAGCTTGAGGTTCTGCGTAGCATGCGGTCCGCGTGACTCTACGTACTATAGAGTGAGGACCACTGCATTCATGACGGAGGATACTTTGCCCTCGTTAGAATTCATTTTCTATCCTTCCTTCACACGGATGCTCACTTTTCACCCTCCTCACACCTATAAATACTAAGTGAACGCACCCCTCAAACATCATCACATTATCATCTTCACTCCCCACGAACAACACGCTCCTTGGCGTACTGTTCCATCCAATTCCATACTCTCTCTTACGAGCTCCTTCAAACTCAAGCAGTCGAGGCGTTCAAAGCCTTCTTCCGGGAAGCTCTAGTTTCCCTTCACCTCCATCCTTTTCTTCTCGACGCCGGGAAGAATCTCTCTCAGACAAGCTACCTTGAGCTTAAGGTAAAACCCTCATCATCTGAAGGGGAATGAGGCTCAACAGGGTCTCGCGCTCCTCGTTTCTCTCCTTTTCCTACTTCGTTTCTTCATTATCCGCTTATATGGGTGCAAAACGCCATGAATCTTGACAGTTTATGGTTAAATACGCCTTTTATCCGTTGCTTATAGTTCAACTATTGTTCGTCGTTATTACGCACATCATGCTCTGTACAAAATGCTTGGCTATGGCTTTCCATACCCATGAATCTCTTGCTCTTTACTGCTGTAACGCTTTATCCATGAGTGCTCTTTGCAAAACATGATGAACAATACCCTAAATTGTTGTGGATCTCTAACCCGGATCTATCAACTGGCGCCGTCTGTGGGAAATTCTTGAGTTGAGATGTCGATTTCCCCTATTTTTATGCAAAATTCCAGCTCGTTGTTGTAATGTTGTTTGCGATTTCCCTTTATTATGTCCTTATGTGGAGAGTATGAGGAAATCTGATATTACATTGATGGGGAATGCCCTGTTTGTGATCTAGCTAGCGGAAACTCAGATGGGTATGTTGTTGTTTGACATTTGCCAAGCTCTCCTCGGTTACGAGCTGTTGAGTGTGATATGATTTTAGGATTATGCTCCCTTTGAAATGGAAATTGTGATAAACACTTCGATTGAAAGGAAACTTGTGTTTGAGAGGATGATTTTCTCTCCTTGAATGTGAATTAAGAATTGATATCAGTAAGTACTGTCAAAACCCATGGGTTCAAAGGGCTAATCCCCTGTTTATCTTCGAAGCTTTAATTGATTCTGATAATATGTGCATAAACTTGTCCTGTCACTTACTCTGTCGTGATGATCACCTACAATGGTGGCTATCTAATAGAAAGAATGTGTATTGAATGCGAGATTTATATTATTCCTGGAAATTTTTAGTATGTATATTATGAGTTTGTTTTAGCTACATTGCTTGTAACAAATCAACCTAGTAACTAGAAACAATCTCAAGACCATATCTCCTTCATGACACGAATTGTGATGGCTAATCTGTTGTTGTTTTGCCAAAATCTTAAGGTTGTGAAGGATCCGGAGGAAAGCTGGGTCACAAACTGCAGCAATCTCAAAACACATTCGCTTCACCTTGTGTACTTGGTGAGCATACCATTTTGCCTATTATCTGCTCAATATGAAATCTATCTATGAGTTGCAAAGGATTGGTGATTACAGAATGAGCATCACTACTAAAACTAGTCGAATGCCCCTAAATCGCCATGACTTCGAAACCCATGGAATGATAAAAACATTAAAAAATGGAGAGCCGAAAGATGCCGCCCATTCACTTTGATGAAGGGAGCCTGCATCTGAAGGCAGAACCTTCTCTCAGAAGCCCTGTCTAACAGGCAACTCTCTCGTAAGCCACGAATAACGGGCAGAACCTTCTCTCAGAAGCCCTGTCTAACAGGCAACTCTCTCGTAAGCCCCGTATAACGGGCAGAACCCTCTCAAAAAGCCTTACACAGTAGGCAACATCATCGTAAGCCCCATACAATGGGCAGAACCCCTCATAAGCCCTATTCGATAGGCAACCTTATCAAAAAGCCCTGTTTAACAGACAACATCATCGTAAGCCCCATATAATGGGCAGAACACTTCATAAGCTCTATCTAATAGGCAACCCTCGCACAAAGCCCTATCTAATAGGCACCTCTTTCGTAAGCCCCATTCAATGGGCAGAACCTTCTACAAAGCCCTATCTAATAGGCACCTCTTTCGTAAGCCCCATTTAATGGGCAGAACTTTTCCTAAGACCTACTCAGTAGGCAGCATCCTTACAAGCTCCATATAATGGACAAAACTCTTTATAAGTCCCACTAAATGGGCAGTGCAACCCCAAGTCTTGCTCTAAAGGTGACATTTCTATGTATCACTCCCATAAGTCTTACCCATTGCAGGCCGGTGGGTAAAATTTCACCTAAAATCCCGCCTCATAGGCGGTATTCTTTAAAAGCTCTATTTAATAAACAATACCTTTATAAACCTCTAAGGAGGATATCACTTTCATAAGCCCAATTTGATAAGTGGCGCTTCTGTAAGCTTTATAAAATAGACCAAGCTCTCGTAAGCTCGGTTCGATAAGTAATGCTCTCATAAATCCCGCATAAAGGATATCACTCTCATAGTCCTTGGCTAACAGGGAATATCTTATAAGAAAGTCCTATAAAATAGGCGCTAAATATAAGAAGGGCCTATATGGCCGAGGCATCTCGTATTAAGATTAATAAAATAAGATGTAGTACAAAATCTTAATAACCTCTCCTCCTGATCAGATCCTTTCCAGAGGCTTCACAAGGAAAGCCTTAGGAAAACAAACAATCTAATAACGTAAGTTTCGTGAAGACAGATGTCACCAACCTCAGCTTCATTCCGGCAAAAGCCACCCTTGAAACGCCTTATATTAAGTAAACAACGCTTGTTAAAGCCGCCATAAATGGTTGGCAGTTATAAAAGGATCTGTTAAATCAGCAGCATATTACAACTAAATCTCACATGATCAGATGCCTCCTGTCAAGAGGAGGGAACTGTGTCGAAACCCTTTATCATAATCAGCTTTCTATCTTTAAGTCGTTACTTACCTTCATCATATATTGGCAGAAGCCACTCCTTTTAAGAGTCTTATAACAAATAGGCTATACTCGTTAAAGCCACCATAAATAATGCTCAAACGCAGAAAATTGCTAATAACAAATTACACATATCTCACATCTCTTTCAAAGAGCATCTGGAATTAATCCTCTAAACGTCCTCAAATCTTTGCAGATTCCTATAAGGATGAATGCTGCATCAGATGCTGCTTCCAAGGAGGCTGGTCAAGCCACTGGAAATCCAGAAGATTCTGTAATCGGAAACAAAGGAATAGACACTATGCTGACAGAGACTAGTGTCAACATGGAGGCTCAGTTTTCTCCAGCTATGCTCCTCCAAATGAAATCACTCGCAGAGGGAGCTGTGGAGAAGAGACTTCATACCTTGGGGGCAAATCCCCAAAACACAGATCCCGTGGGCGAGACCCAAGAAGGAGGAGGAAGTAAAAGTACTCCTGCAATGCACAAGCAGAAGCCTATGCATCAAGGCATAACTCAAGAGCTAGTCTCAAGGCTGCCCCCGATAGCGGCCGAAGAAGAAGAAGGATTTTTCATTGACTGGGAATCCCCAGAAGAAGAAGGTCCTGAGGAACTCGAAGGAAATCCCAATGAGAACACTGAAAATGCATGGGCCAAGAAATATGCCCAGCAGCAAGAGCAGATGAAGCTCTTGGCAAAAGAGGTCAAAAGACTGAAGGAACAAAAACAGGCCAAAGAAAGGGTCCCAAAAGAAACAGAGACGAGTGACAAAGAAGTTCGCAACCCAAATGAAGAAGGAAACCCAAAACCTTCCTCGAACAATGGGAGTGAAGAAGCAAATCAGAACTTTTCCCCTTATATATTGATGAGAACAGCCCGTTCTCAGTGGACATCCAAACTGATCCTGTTCCAAGCAATTTCAAAACAATCTCTTACGAGTATCAGGGGAAAGGAGACCCCGAAGAGCACCTGATGAAGTTCGAAAGCTTATGTCTCCTTCATCAGTATTCAGAGGGGGTTAAGTGTCGAGTGTTCCTCACAACCCTGTCAGGAACTGCTACACATTGGTTCAAGCAGTTACCAAAAGCCTCCATACACTCCTTCATGGATCTGAAAGAAGTTTTTCTACAGCAATTCGTCAGTGCTAAAAGGACCACTCGGAACTCCTTGCATCTGACGACCATAAAACAAGGTGCCAACGAAAGTCTGAGGGACTACATGACACATTTCAACGAGGCCGTCCTGGAAATCCCAGGAGTGGAGCCAAAGCTAAAAGTGCATGCCTGTGTGGATGGTTTGAAACCAGGACAGTTGTTTGCTTCTCTGATTAAGAAGGAAGCTACCTCTTTTGAAGAGTTACTGACAAGAGTCCAAAAGTACATCCATATGGAAGAAGCATTGAGCAGCAAGAGGGCTGAGTTGGCCGCTCAAAAAGAAAAGAAGCCGGAAGAAAGGAAAAGGCCGGCCCCAGATGCCAAAAAGATTGATAAGAATGAAAGGTTCTTAAGATCTTTTACTCCATTAATCAAGCAACCAGTCGACCTGCTCGAGGTGGTCTTGAGGAAACCTGGGGTTCAGATCCCCTCCGGGCATAGACAGCCACCAAGAAATCCACCTTCTGAAAGGTTCTGTAAGTTCCACAATGACTTTGGTCATATGACCAATGATTGCAGAAACTTGAGAATCGCAATCGAAAAGCTAATCCAGGAAGGAGAACTCTTGGAGTACGTCAAAAGAGAGACAGAGCAAAACAAAAAGCGTAAAGAACCCTAATCTCAAGAAACTCAAAAGAGGGCCTATGCACAAGTATAGGAGAGTAAAATAGTAATGGAATACCTGAAAAGGGACAAAAGGGAAGGCTGTCGTCGGAGTAATCGCTGGGGGCGGCAGACGATTCGCAGTATCGCTCTTTTCTTTCTGAAGCACAATGCAGAGAGAAGGATGAGGAAGTTGAGGAAAAAGAGTGGAGTGGTTTCCTACCTATCACCCCACGACGTTTCAGAAAAAAGGGGGATTGCCCTTTCGCCTGCAGATAAAACAAAATAATAATAATGCCTATTTTAAGATATATTTTAAATAGCTCTGTATTCTTTCACCCTAAGGGAAAAAGCAATGATGAGTAAAGGAAACAGGTCCAACTCTATCCTCGGGAAGATAACCAGCGTTTCGATTTCCCCCGTCATCAGACATCTGCAAAAAAAAAAAAAAAAAAAAAAAAAAAAAAGGAAGGAGAGAGAGGGGAAAGAAGAAGCAATAGTTGAAGCAAAATTCACTTTCCCGCCAAAATACCCGTCATAAGCCCTCATACTGGTGCTTCTGGACCTGGGGGGGGGGGGAGTAGCTGATAGAGATTAATATCAGCCATACTCCCTAAGTAACCCAAGTTAATGGGAAATATACTTTACTTAACCTTAGACTACAATTCCTAGGGAAATTGATGCGTCAGATGTCACCATAGAGGCGAGAACCTTACCTCTATGAAAGGAATAATAAATCCTAGACGGAACTAGCATCAACAACGCCATTAATGGAAATAAGTATTACTTTTATATGATGATCGAACAGAGGCTATTCCGCGTGGTAGCATAACATCAAAGAGATCATGTTGGGCACCAGACGCTCAATACAACTAAGAATCGTATGCCATGCAAGAAGCTGTGAGGTTCTAACTTCCCCCATAAGCCATGCGGGATCTGCAGGCATCTGCAAAGATAGAAGGATCTGACCATACCCTATAAGCTCTTAGTAGAAGCTTGAGGTTCTGCGTAGCATGCGGTCCGCGTGACTCTACGTACTATAGAGTGAGGACCACTGCATTCATGACGGAGGATACTTTGCCCCCGTTAGAATTCCTTTTATGTCCTTCCTTCACACGGATGCTCACTTTTCACCCTCCTCACACCTATAAATACTAAGTGAACGCACCCCTCAAACATCATCACATTATCATCTTCACTCCCCACGAACAACACGCTCCTTGGCGTACTGTTCCATCCAATTCCATACTCTCTCTTACGAGCTCCTTCAAATTCAAGCAGTCGAGGCGTTCAAAGCCTTCTTCCGGGAAGCTCTAGTTTCCCTTCACCTCCATCCTTTTCTTCTCGACGCCAGGAAGAATCTCTCTCAGACAAGCTCCCTTGAGCTTAAGGTAAAACCCTCATCATCTGAAGGGGAATGAGGCTCAACAGGGTCTCGCGCTCCTCGTTTCTCTCCTTTTCCTACTTCGTTTCTTCATTATCCGCTTGTATGGGTGCAAAACTCCATGAATCTTGCTAGTTTATGGTTAAATACGCCTTTTATCCGTTGCTTATAGTTCAACTATTGTTCGCCGTTATTACGCACATCATGCTCTGTACAAAATGCTTGGCTATGGCTTTCCATACCTATGAATCTCTTGCTCTTTACTGCTTTAACGCTTTATCCATGAGTGCTCTTTGCAAAACATGATGAACAATACCCTAAATTGTTGTGGATCTCTAACCCGGATCTATCAAGTAGTCTATGAAGAGTACTTGAATAATGTTATACTATCCATTTGAGTAGGATATATCTAACATTACTCCCAACCTTCATTCTAAATTGTTCGGATAATCACCACCTATTGTGTCAGATAATACTTTCGCATTGTCGCCAAGTGCTAGTAATATTATCACACAATGTACAAGACAACCACTTCAACGTCTTTTGTAGATGAAAGATATACCATTTGTCAACACATTATATGTGTTATCTGACAAATGAATGCTTTAAATCATTGAACTACACATTTCAATGTGTTTGTCCCGAAACATAGAACTTTTGAGAGAAAGACGTACTTTTCTCAAACTACATCCATGTTCCCCTATGTATGTCCTCAATGAATATGAGCATACAACTTGCAAGTCTTCCGAGTGTTAAACTCATAGACTAATCAATGATATGCAACCACTTTCATCTAACTAATCCTTAACAGTCAACTTGGTTTGTTCATTATCCAAGAAATTAGATTTCTTGATGAACAATTCACAATTTTCGAGACACACCCGAAAATACTCCCACTGTGACAAGGATCCTTAAATAATCTTGTGCAGATCCTTGTGGTTATCTGTCTTGCACTTCCGGCCTTATAATGTTCCAATCCATAAATTCCTTTTATTCTTGGACGTTAATCAAGAATAAATACCTATCTTTTCTTTAAAGTGACTACTTATCCATCTAATCACTAAATCTGATATTAGATTTGTGACACTACGTGTGCAAATTATCCTTATTTCCGAGCAGATTTAACCAATGAAATCTATAACTAGCATCTCCGTAGGGAGGAAGACCCAAAGTCAGCGCTCTCTCTCTAAAATTTTCTTTCTCTCTCCAAATTTTTTAACTTTCGTCACTTTCTCTCTTTAAAAATTTTCACTTCCGTCACTTTCTCTCTCTAAAATTTTCTATCTCTCTCTAAAAATTTTACTTTCGTCACTTTCTCTCTCAAAAATTTTCTTTCTCTATCTAAAAATTTCACTTTCGTCACTTTTTCTCTCTAAATTTTTTTCTATCATCGTTTTCTCTCTATAAAAATTATCTTTTATTACTTTTCTTTCTTGTTTTTTTTCTATCTCATCACTATTAAATAGTATAGTTGTATGATTTAAATACAAAAATATAATTTAATTTATCACATAAAATGTTAAAGAAAAAAATTGATTGCATTACTTTAGTTATTACTTGTGCATACCAAGCAAGGGAATTGATCATTCATTTCATCCTTTCCCATGCCTATTCCTTTCCCACCACCATTCATTTTCCACCCCTATTGCATTACCTCATACCAAGCACCTCGAGTATTTATAAACTGTCAAACACAACCAATAAATCTAGTCAAACGTCCCCTAAATAAGACACCGTGTAATTAAATCTATGGAAAAGATATATTTTAACATTATCTCGGTGATAATGTGTCTGGTTTAGGTCCAAACTCACGAATATGATGAATAAATTACGTGTTAAATAATTACCGGCTGCTTCTTTCTGCTTTTAATTGTTAATTGTAGACTTCATTGATTAGTTTCCTGTCTGCGATTAGAATATATGTATTCTTAATTAATGAGATGACTTCTCTTGAAAAAATATTGGAAGTCTATTTCAATTAAGGACTTGAATGTTCTACTCTTTTCTCAACATAATGGAGAAGTGTCTCACTTGCATTGGGCCACCAATCATGTAGATAGTTTTTCACCGCATTCAACATTTTAAAATCAATCTAAGCCACTACGGGTAGTCAGGGATATAACGGACCAATACACCGGGTTTTGGGTTAGCCTTATCAGATTGTGGACTATTTGACTCAGGTTAATACCGCTTTTATTTTCTTTCGAGCTATCAAGTTTATAAAAAATAAATTTGACATCGTATAAATATAAAAATAATTATTATTTTAGCACATATTTATATACACAAATTTTAAGAAAATTTTATAAAATATTGTGAATTTAACAAAAATATATTCGAAATGTCAATCTTTGTTTTACTTTTCACCAAGTGTCGAAGTTAAAAATGTATAGAATTGAAAATGAAGATTATATTTTCATTAAATAGAATAAAAAACATTCAATGATAATTTAAACACAACCTAATTATCAAATTTATAAATAGATTAATGAAATATTTCATGAATTCATATTTATGGTAAGCTCACCGAGCCAACACACGGGCTTTCGGGCCAACCTTATCGGGTTTGGGCTTTTTTCGGTTTCAGCCCTATTGAGCTTTTTTATTTTCACGCCATTATTTTTTGGCCCTATCCTACTATTTTCTTCGGGTTATTTGGAGGTCTAGACTTTTCTAACATCCCTATTGGTAGTCATTAAATTGAAATTTTAATACTAGAAATTCAATAATCGCATTATGAAAAACTTTCATCAAATTGGACGTCTCTGTGTGTCTAAGGGAAAGTCTATGCCCTTCGTAGACGGGGCTAGACAAATGTAATTAAGAATTCATTATTCATTGATGTTTTAATAATCTTGGTATTTATGAATTTCAAGTAAAATATTGTAGACCATACAATTTATTCAAAATATGAATTATAAAACTAATATTATAGTTCAATTCACTTACACATTATAGTAAAAATTATAGACTCAATTGTTTTTAGAATATGTTGTTGTGCATGTTAATGTGCCGAAAAATGAATATTATCATAAAATTTAAATCTTATTTTATACTTTTTCTATTTCACTTACATATGAACATTTTCATCTTTGATACATCTCACTCACAGAGACATTTCTTAAAACTAAAATTTTACAAGTCAATCAAATGTATACGAACCACTTCAATCAATTTGTATCACTTTAATCCACTACTATTATTCTTCTTAAAATTTTCGTGCCCCAAAAATGCCTCGTTATTATTGGGACAGAGTATCACACAAGGTGGGGAATTTTTCCTATCTATTACTCCCTCCGGAATTTTCAAGTTGTTACACTTTCCTATTTGAGCCGTCCATTTCAAGTTGTTACATTTCCTTTTATGGCAAAAATTAGTGATTAAATGACACAATTAGTAAAAAAAAAATTAAGACCACTAATTTGACCCTAATTTTTTTGAACTATAATTTGGTTTTTTTAATTACAAATTAATTAATTTTTTAATTAATTAATTAATTAATTAAAAATAAAAAATAAAATATTAAGTTTTAGTTTTTTTTTTTTTTAATTTTTAATAAAATGGGGCTCTAATTTTTTTGTAAAAGAAAAATTTTATTTTTTTTATTTGAAAAAACCAAAAAAATATTAATTAATTGATTAATTATAAATTGAAAATTGCAAAATTTAAATCATTCGAATTTCAGTTTTTTATTTTTTAACAAAACAAAATAAAATTATAATCCTAATACATTATTCTCCGGGTTAAGGTGCAAATACATACCTAAGGTTTATATTCAAAAGCAAAAAACCCCTTATACTCCCTCCGTCTCGCGATTATTGAGCCCTTTCTTTTCGGCACGGGAATTATGGCGAAAGTGTTTAGTGTTTTAATTGTATTGTTAGGGGAAAATCAGGCCCATAATGCTTAAACCATTAGGAAAAATTAATTGTCCACCTACCCCTCTCTCTTCCTCACTTCTACCACACTTTCTTTCTCTCTCTAATAAGGAAAGAGGCTCAGAAATTGCGAGACGGAGGGAGTACTATATTTTGAGGCAAATATCACCTCAAACCTTTTAAGCGGGAGCAAATACACCCTAAGATTTTAAATCTAAGATATTTCAATTTTAAGTATTTTTAACATTTAATTTAATTTTTATTAGTTAATGCTAATGGTTAATAAATCAGTAATACGGATATATAAGTATTAATTTTTATAAAATATATTATAAACTTAATAAAAATTAATTATTTGGTAAGTTGTTGAAACACCGAAATCGGGAGAGAATATTGCATATACAACTATCGTGTATCCATTTTTATTTCCTCCCCTACACCCATGATAATTTTTATTCTTCTTATCCATATTATTATGATAATATAGGAATAAAAAATTGGTGTTTCGAACATATACGACCAAATAATTAGTTTTTATTAGTTTTATCCTCTACGCCCATGATAATTTATTTTTTCCGGTCCATACTACTATGACATTAAAAAAAATTGGCGTTTCAACCATATACGACCAAATAATTATTTTTTTTTAGGTTCATACAGTATTTTTAGTATAAAATTATTTACATGTTTATTATGATTTATCAACCATATACTACCTTCATCCCATTTATTATGAATATATGGGATGGGCTATAAATTAAAGAAGTAGGGTACATGTGGTTGTAGTTATATCTAAGGAAAGAGAGTTAATTGTAGTCATATATTTTTTGTCATGATAGGAAATGCTCATAATAAGTGAGATAGGAAAAATGACATATGTTCATAATAAATGGGTTGGATGTAATATTAACTCATGAAAATTAAATTAAATATTAAAAAATATGGGAAACACCCCAATTTAAAAACCATAAGGGGCTATTGCTCAAAATATAAAATCATGAGGTGTTATTTTTTCCAAAACATGGTATGAGGTGGTTTTTGCATTTTGATATAAAATTCAGGGGTGTATCTGTACCTTATCACATTATTCTCCTCAATTACTAAACTAACTTAAAAAATTAAACACTTTTACCTTAATTTTCGTGCGGAATGAAAGGTTCGGAGAGAGTATTATTACTCCCTCCATTTTTTTTATAAGTTGTTTTAGCTCAAACACACGAATTAATAAAACTTAATGACTATTCTTTATTGTTCATTTTTTCCTCGTAAATCGCATTTTTCATGTAAAAATTGATGAAATTATTTTGAAAGAAGAGATAAACATTAATTGTGATAAATGAAGATAACGAAAACAAGAGAAAAGGTGAAGAATAGTTAGTTAATTGAAAATCTTATCTTAAAATATGAAAAAGACTTGTAAAAAAAAAAAACAAAACAAAAAGCTAAAACGACTTATAAAAAAAACGGAGGGAGTATTATTATAGAGAGGCTTGGTCAAACTTTTGTTGATTATAGCATCCACAGTGGTCGGAAGTCGCGAGAGCAGCCTTGACTGGAGAGAAAGAACATCAACACCAAACCCACATGTAGGCCCTTCACCCAAATTCGAAACTCCTTGATTCTGACAAGAATCAAATTATCAAAATTGATGATAGTAGTATTGAAGAGAGGGTGGTGCAGAATGGTAATAACAAGCCCCTTTGAATTTATCTTCTCATTCTTCTTCTTCTTCTTCTTCTTCTTCTCCTTAACTTTGTCTTACAATGGATCAGACACCATTTCTACCGGCCAATCCCTCTCCCCGAACCAAACCATAGTCTCGGACCAAGGCATATTCGAGCTGGGTTTCTTCTCCCCCGGTGATTCCACCAACCATTATGTCGGAATATGGTACAAAGGCCTCCCATTCCAAGCAGTCTGGGTCGCCAACAGAGACGACCCCATCTCTCCCTCTCTCTACAACACCTCCCGCCTCCAAATCGACAACGGCGATCTCAGCCTCATCGTAAACTCTGAAACAATTTGGACAGCAGCAGCTGCTGCATCGTCAAAGGCCACCGCCGCAGTTCTTCTCGACACCGGAAACTTCATTCTCCGAAACAACACTTCCGCCATCGTGTGGCAGAGCTTCGATCACCCCACGGGCACATGGCTGCCCGGCGGAACCCTAGGATTTTTCAATTCGGAGAAGGTGAAGCTCGTTTCTTGGAAGAATGCCGACGACCCGGGCAGTGGCAGCTATTCGTTAGAAGTGGATAGCAATGGCGGCGAGCTTCTGATGAAGAAGAACGGCTCGGAATCGATAATTTGGAGGAGCGGCGGCTGGAGAGACGGCGGTTTTGCTTCGCTCCCGAATAGCAGCAGTCTGTACACCTTCTACCGCAGCTCACGAAACGGCGCCGATTTTTTCACGTATGAGGTTCGAAGCGAGTCGATTAAGGTTAGGATTATGCTGCATTCTAGCGGTATACTGTATCATTACATCTGGTCGGAGGCGAGGGGGGATTGGTTTGCGCTTGCAGTTGAGCCATCCGATCCGAAGTTTTGCTCAACCTATGAAAAGTGTGGGGCTAATACGATTTGCGATGTGAACTACGCACCTGCGTGTAGATGCTTGGATGGGTTTGTGCCGCGAGTTTCTCGAGATTGGGATCTGTTCGATTTCTCGAACGGGTGCGTGCGAGCCAGAGGCCTGCGGTGTGAGAATGATCAGAAGACGGCGTTTGGAATGTGAGCTACGCTACATGGCGTGGGAGCCCCGAATCGAGAAACGTTAGCAATAATGCTGAATGTGAATCTTTTTGCTCGGCTGATTGTTCGTGCTCAGCTTATTCTATTGGTAATAGTAGTGGAGGCGGAGGCGGAGGTGGATGTTTGTTGTTTAGGGGGGAATTGATCGGTCTTGAAAGATTGAAAAACGCTTCTATGGGAGATGATATCTATGTCAGAATGGAGTCGAGTGAACGTAAAGGTGCCCGTGTTTCGTCTTCGATTCTCTGTATCAACCATGTGTTGTTCTTACATGTAATTTCAGATGATTGTGTTTTTATGTGTGATAGGAAGGAAAAAAGTTCTTGTTGTGGCTTTAGCTGTGCCTTTGACTGCTGCAGTTGTTTTCTGTCTCTGCTTCTGCTATCTGTGGCCAAAGTTCAGAAGCAAAGGTACAATACAACTCTAATTTCTTCTTGATTTTGAGCTGCATTTCAGCAATATATGTAGTTTGTTTGCTTTTTAGTAGCTCTTCTCCCTTCCTACGTAGTTTTCAGGGGAAAGCATCAAAATCTGTTACTGCTCGATTTTAATACAAACGGTCACGTAGAAGAGAAAAGCAACCAATATGAGCTACCACTCTTCAGTTTTTCTAGCATAGCCGCGGCCACTAATAACTTCTCCGATGCAAACAAGTTGGGAGAGGGCGGTTTTGGACCCGTTTATAGGGTAATGCTTATTATGCATGAATGGCTTCTTTGGATGAAAGTGTAAATGTATTTTCAACCTCATTATATTCTTTTTTCTTTAACAATTCAGGGAGAACTGATTAATGGCCAGTCTGTAGCGGTTAAAAGGCTTTCGAGGAGTTCGGGACAAGGACTAGAGGAGTTCAGAAACGAGACCGAACTGATTGCCAAACTCCAGCACAGAAATCTTGTTGGGATCTTAGGGTACTGCACTGAAAATGAAGAGAAAATATTAGTCTACGAGTACATGCCCAACAAAAGCTTGGATGCTCTCATTTTTGGTTTGTGATTTTATATACATTCTCATTTTTGTCATCTTACGGAATAAAATGTTCCAAGTTCTCACAAATTTGAGTACAGATTCGGGGAAGAAAGAGTCGATAGACTGGAATAAGCGTGTACGGATCATTGAAGGCATTGCTCAGGGGCTTCTCTATCTTCACCACTATTCGAGATTAAGAATGGTACATAGGGATCTAAAAGCTAGTAACATTTTACTAGATGCAGAGATGAACCCTAAGATCTCGGATTTTGGCTTGGCTAGAATATTTGGAGGGAACGACTCACGAGCAAATACTAAACGGATCGTTGGGACTTAGTAAGTGAAATCAAATCTCTCATGTTTAATGATATTTTGTACTGCACAGCTTATGGATTAGTCGTGCTCTGAATCCAGCGGTTATATGTCACAGGAATATGCAATGAAAGGATTTTTCTCTCTCAAGTCTGATGTCTACTCCTTCGGAGTGCTGATGCTTGAGATAATCACCGGAAAAACCGTCTCCGGTTTATATGGCTCGGACTGTCTGAGCCTTCTGGAATATGTAAGTTTTGATTGATTTCTTCGTTCCAAATCCCCGATTTACATATTTATTCATTCGCTGCTGGTTTTAGGCTTGGAAGTTTTGGAAACACGGAAGAGTGATCGAGCTAGTTGATCCAATTTTGGAAATATCAGCTTCATCATCAGCTGCATCGAAATATCTCAAGATTGCTTTGTTGTGCGTTCAAGAAAATGCAGCCGACCGGCCTCTGATGTCGGATATCGTTGCCATGTTGAGTAACGAAGAGAAGGAAATTGCATCACCCAAGATTCCTGCATTCAGTGTTGGGATGAGTTCTAATCCAAAAGCAAGCCCAGTAGAGAGCAAAGTTGAAGTTTACTCTGTGAATCACTTGACATTGTCACAGGTGGAAGCTCGTTAAGGTTTTGGTAATGGTTTTGTAAAGGGTTAGTTATATATAGTTTAAGTAGCAAATTCATAATCTCTTGTTTGCATTTCCTTTATCCACCGTGATGTTCTGTCTTGAGTTAGTATATATAAGTACTAGTATTGTGCTCGGATGATGCACCGGTATATATTTGCTTATCCAATTATATCCATGAAAGTAAATTATAATGCTACAATTGTATATAATGATAGAAATAAGAATGGTAAAATATAAACCGAAAGAAAGATGTGCAAATTATGATGATATAACGTTTAAGAAAATAAAAATGTATGTCAAACCTATAATAATATAAGAGTTAATTAATACATAAAAATAAATATATGTAATATATTTATTACTATTCGATAATAAAGAAGAGGTCCCAAAGTGGAAATTAGTAGAATATGTATGTGTTAGTTAATGCGTAGAGTATTCTCTTGTGTTATATGGAACAAAATTTAAAAAAATGAATATTATCTTGTATTTTTAAGTTGATAAGGTTAAAGATTCAATGAATTCTTATTTTTATTTTTTGAGAATGTATCATGATAATTTATGTTGCAAAATAAACATGTTTCTATGAATTTCGGTTGTTCAAACAACGACACGGAAGGGCAATGCTAGCTAGTAGCTATTACATAATTGTAAAATAATTATTGTTATTAGACATGAGTAGAAATATAAACATGTAAATTTATAAGATAATTGTACCTGTGACGTTGTAAAATGCTACGAAATTTTGATCCCATCTAGAAATTCGTTATTTTAGAAAAACTAGAAAAAAAATCCATTTATATTTTCTTAAAAGAAAAATCAATTTATATGACTAATATGAGTAAGAAATAGGGAGTTTCAAATGCTAAAAAAATGGTTATTATATTGATGAATAGATGACAAGATACTGTTAAAAATATATCTAACCATCAGCAAATAATTTGAATCTCCCAAAACTATCAATTAAGGAGACATTATTAGACCATCGGATGCAAATACTAATACATAAAAAAATAATATTACGAAGATATTTGTAAAACACAAAGACTTTAAGCAATTTATTTTAATGCAAGAAAATTCTGTGTATCACATTTTAAATTATGTTTGAAATTTTCTCTACTTCAAATGTTCCATAAAGTATTATCACTATCTACGTATATTGCCGAATTGGATATTGTAAATTGGTAATACCAATAATAAATGGATCGGCACAATTTACATCGTGTTAGTATCTAAAGTGATCAAAATAATGTTAAATTTCGAAAAAACAAATCACGTCACATATTATTGACACAAAAATCATACAAATAGAAGTTTTTCCTTTCACAAAAAGGATACATAATCTATTTTAAACATCAACATATAATATTAAACTTATTCATATTCAAATTGTTTACATTGTAGACCCTATAATATCAACCTATCACTAAAGTTGGATATATATATTATTGTTGTAATCCTGAAAAAAGTTTGAGTATGCGTATAGTGCGGACAAATTTTCTAGTTTTGCTTAAAAACAATGTTATAAAATGATTTATGTCGTATTAAGATGGGATAAATATACATATATTATTAAAATATTATCGAAACAACATCTAATACATAATTAATTTTATTAAAAACAAAATTTCCAAATAGTAGATAAGCATAGACATCAGTATATAATATAGATATATTAGATATTGACTAAGACTGCATATTCTGAGATTTATTAAATTATATAATTAATATGTATAAATATATGGATTTTAGATAAAGAGGAATGGAGGATGCAAGAGTTACCACGTAGATATGTCGATTAATGTAATGGCTCGAATCCGTACCTTAATTATACATAGAAGATTGAAATTGTGTAGTCTGTATAATGTGTCGCACAAATTGTGTAATAGCTTGTGTAACAGCGTGCGTAACAAAAGCAATAACAGAAACAAAATCAACAAACGCACACCAGTTGTTAACCCAGTTCGGTGATCAACACACCTACGCCTGAGAGTATTTCTCCCAAAGGACCAATCCACTATGTGAGCTTCAGAAATACAAGTATACGAATACTTAGCCACCTCTAAGTATTCACTCCTCACTCGTCTACACCCACCAACAACAAACTTGAAGATAGACCTAACACCTTCGTCTACCCAAACTTCAAAACCTCAATTATATATGAAGTTTATCCCCATTCGAGTTATAGAATACTCAAGATTACAAGTTCACTCACCAAACTAATCTACACAATGAAAGAAGAAAACAAATCTACATTCTTGAAGAGGAAAACGTAGAGATGAAAATTGAAGTAATCACGTAAAACATTCTCCAATGCGCAGCGGCTCTTTTGCATTGATCTCATATATATACTTGAGAGTTTTTGATCCACTAGGAAACCCTAGATAAAAATCCATGTATATCTTCTTTCCTTGTAGATATCATTTCCTTGTAGAAGAAGAATCCTCATGCAAATAGATAATTAAGGGAAAATAAATCCCTTAATAAATCCTTATGCAAATATATAATTAAGGGAAAATAAATCCCTTAATATCTTGAAGAGATTCACGTCTCTGTATAAGGAAATAAACCTTATATTCCCATGCATACATAAAATAGCCAAAAACTCATGCAACAAAACGTTGCACTAACAATCACCCCCTTTGGCATTTATGTATGCAAACCACACTCAATAAACTAGTGTAGCCAAGTAAGCAGAATTCAAGCATGCATATCAACTCAATAATTGTGCTCCCCCTCACTTTAAAACACCCAATACAACTAAGGTAGGCAAGGAGCGCACCCGCAATACCAATACCTAGTCATATAGTGTTAAAACTCCTCCTTGCTTCAAAAACAACTTCATCACAAAGTAAGTAGATGAGCGCACCCACACTACAATACTTGAAATGAAGTAACGAAACCTCATGATAAACAACACACAATCGAATCAGCAGAAAGCGCATTAGCAGCATCCAAGAACAATAACCAGAACGTTAACAAAAACATTAACTAGAACATTATGTGAATCCAGAAATCACATCAGCAACATTCAACAATTAAACCACTTTCCACTTTCTGCCCCTTGGATTGCACACAGAATTGCCAACCACGCAATAAGAACCATATAACAACTTCCACAACACAAATCCAAGTATCACTGGAACACCACTCAGTACATCAGAATGCTCCCCCTGAACCAAATACTTCTCCAACAGGTATCCATCGAACCAAAAATACGGGATTCAGATTTACAAGTATCCCAAAATGTGCACAAAATCAGAGAATCAAACCTATGCTCCAAAACGATCAAAGCAAGTAAAATCAGATCATCGACTAAGAAAATAGAGACATTAGGAAGCACATCCTCCAACACATATCCATCAATGCACATAATCAAGCAATCAATAAAAGATAATCCGAAGAATTCAGACTATACACACTCTCAAAGAGGCTCGAAGAAATTCATACTTTCTCCATCCAATGACGGAGTGAAAACATAATAATTATCAGCATATCTATTAACTTCAAGAAACTTATCTGATCCTTTGAGAATTGTACAATTGTTCTTTCCAAACTTGACATTCATCACCCATCACATAGTTAACTTATGCTTATTAAGTTAGCATTAAGTCCCTCATATAAAACATCGTGAAGAACAGGCATACCGGGAAAATTAAGAATACCAACTTCCTTTACTTTGCCACGGCCTCCATTTGCAAACACTACAAATTCGTTTGCACAACTCCGGATGTTGGTCAGCATACACTTGTTCCCCGTCATATGTTGAGAACATCCGCTGTCGCTGTACTATGAATTCCTGACTTGCGAACTATTGATGGTATGTACCACATATGCACGATGAAATCTCCCATATTTGTGTACCTCTTGCTTGAAGATAAAACATTTGTTTTCTCTTGTCACCAAGATAGAATCTGCAACGTGGTCTTATATGCCCAGGTCTGTGACAATAGACATGTAGGGATGAAACGTTGTGACTTATGTTTCTGACCTTGTTCCGGATCTTGTTTCAGATCATGTTTCGAGTCTTGTTTCTGGTACATGGGAATGTCTTGAGGATTCCGTTTGGTGTCTAGATTGTTAGGAATTTCGTCGTCGTTTCGTATTCGTTTTCGTAGTGTTTGTGTGTCTTTTCGTTAAAATATGGCTGTGATGGGTGTATTTGGAGTTTTAGAGTTCGTAGGTGCAAAAGGATACAAATGGAGTGAAATGAACCGAAAAGGGCGGAAGAATGGTGAAGAATTGAAGGAGGGCAGAAAAGTTTGTTGGACGACCGTCCAAACCATCTGGACGGCCGTCCAGAGTAGTCCAGCCGAGCTCGTCCAAGGCTGGACGAGCGTCCAAGTTTTGAAGATAGAGATCAGAAGGCAGAGTTAAACGACCGTCCAACTCACGTTGGACGATCGTCCAGAGTTGGGCGTCCAGCTTGTTCTTTCCTTGTATAACTAGGTTTTATATCTAGTATAAACACTACTCCTTGAGAACGAATTTGAGACATCTTTTACCTTTGTTTAGCTTTTATTTTCAGTACTTAAATACTCTAGTTTAGTTTTCCTTTGTTGGATCCGGATCGTTGTTTCGTTCGTTTAATTCAAGACTACTTCTTTTAATTCGTGTTCTTCGTTCTTCGTTTAAATTCGTAAGTTCTTTATTGCTTTCTTTTATTTGATTTATTGCTTTCCTTAGTTCTAGATTTATTTTCGTAATTGCTTCTTTTAATTTCGTTTGTTTAATTTCATTCATTCGTTTTCAAGTTTTTAGTTTAGATTCGTTTTTCTTAGTTTTCAATTCCTTCGCTTTTCAAGTTTTCATAGTTAGATTTATTTGCTTAATTTTCAGATTTTATTATTATGTCTAGATTCGTTTTCTTCGTTGCTTTCGTTATTGCTTTCTCTACAATTTTTGCCTAGGTAGTTTAATTGCTTTCTTCTAGTTTAATTCCTTAGATTAATTAGTTTAGATTATTTCTTTGCTTTCTACATTAGATTATTTACCTGCTTTGATTTATTTTATTGCCTAGGATTTAAAACCAAAAACCCAAAAAATCTCTTTACTTGCTTTCTTAGATTTAGGCTAGATTAGGTTGTTTTGCTACACGATTATTTGCCCTGCAAAGTTTTCCTTGAGATTCGACTTAGGGTTTTGCATACTAAGTGCTAGGATAGATTTCGTTCTATTGTGAACACTTTTTGGTGAAACAGATTCAATTTCTTGGGCCTCCAAACTTTAGTTTTATTGCCAGAGTTGTTAAGACTTTGAACTTTGGTTTGTTGTCTTCTTTGATTCTCCATAATTCCTCCTTTCACGTATCCAACTCCTTCTTTATCAGGGTCCTCTTTCCTTGTTTCAAAATCTCATCAAGCTTATTATCAGTGCTACTGTTCATCATCTTTATCAGCTTTTGCATTTGACAAAGTTCACCAGTGGTTTCGTCTTTGTCTTCCTTACACTCCTCAATCTTATGTTTTGGAGCAACAACTTCAATCCTCAGAATGTCCATTTCCTTAGTAAGCTCAGTGACTTGAATAAAGATACTTTGATTCATTACGACAACTTTCTCACAATTCTTCTTGGTTTCAGAATACTCAGCATCAATCAATCTTCCTCCTCAGTTACATTCTCCACAAGATATGGTTCATTTGATGTGTCTGTTGAGGTGGTCCTTTCTCCATTAGTTGTAGCAACATGTAACGACCCGGCTTCCGGACTGACGGCTGACCCCACAGACCTACAGAATCTTTTTCAGTGTGCTTTGTCCTCACTCGCACACTCCCTGAGAAACTTCCCAGGGGGTCACCCATCCCACAATTGCCCCAAGTTAAGCACGCTTAACATTGGAGTTCTTATAAGCAGGTTTCCGAAAAAGAAGATGCATCTTGTGTTATGAGTAGCACCAATCAAATCCTTTAGCTCTCCTCAGATATGCAGTCCCATTCCTGCATACCCTCGGAATCCCTCTCATTCCGGAATGTCTCGGTTCATCCATGTGCCCCTTCGCTTAGAAGCCCTTATAGGAGCCGTTCTTTGTCCGTGCTTCTGCGCACAGGCGATCACTCCGTACTTCTGCCCCGGGCGTCACACAACATGAGCAATATGTTCCACATTTTGTTCTCCATTAGACTCACTGTCAGTAATATCATCATCACTGTGAGTAGCCTGAAACGCCTTCTTGCTGAACTTCTGATACTTATACAGGTTGGCGCATTCACTTTTGAGGTCCTCTATCAGAAACATCATTTCTCTCAGCACGATTGTTTCTATTCAACGAGCTTTGTCATTCAGATCGATTGTTTCTGAATCCTCCATCAAAGTTTCCCTTTTTAAAGAATCTTTTCCCGAACTTCTTTGATAAGAAGTCGATGCACTCAACCATCTCTTTAGAATTGAGCTCCTCCTCTGATATGATTGATTGAAATGGGAAGCTTTGTATACCAACGTCTTAATCGTGTTACTCCTACTGTTTCTCATTCTCATCTCGAAGGTTCAAAGATATCCAATAAGTTCATTGGCCGTCGTGTTTTCCAAGTCTTGAGCTTCTTCGATGGTTGTGACTTTGTAGTCGAATCTCTCTGGTAGAGATCTCAGAATCTTCCTCACCAGTTTGGTCTCTCTTTACCGTATTTTAATGTTTTGTAACAATAATAACCTCTCCTTACCGTATTTTTACTTCGGATTAAACTCTTAAACCATTTCATGTTTTTTTCGCCACCGACTTTCCACTTTTATGTTGAATAATCATTTCTTATAGTATCGACTCCTATCATGTTTCATTCTTAGAAAATTTTATGCTAATGATCGGTGTCCCAATGTCCTCATACATTGGAAAGGCGGGTATTCAGTGTGTTCAAGTGTCTATTCTAATGATTATTTATATTATTGTTGAATAGCGTCCCTAAGCCCATAATTAATTTATAAATCTTGCGTAGCCCAGGTCCGGGTCGTTACAACGTGTAACTTCCACTATTGTGGTTGTAACCGTATAACCACCCACTACTCCATGACGTCGATTCACTTGATGCGTTGTTTGGTGGGCTAGTTAAGCCATGATAAGGGCTGTTATCATGGATTTATCGGGTGTTTGGTAGGTTAGTTAGTAATCACACGGGCCCTGTTTAAAATTTGGGTCCAGTATTATTTCACTGTATCCTTTAGGAGATGTAATCTTGGGTTTCGGTCCGATTGTAATCTGGACTTGGAACATTGTCCATGATAATATGGTGATTTACAATTCTATCCTCATGTTATGGAGTAAATCGGCATTCCTTTTTTCATGCAAAATCGAGATAATTATGTTGAATATTTTTGTATGTAAAATGATTATATATTTTGCTGTAGTTTTTGCCTTTTCTTTTTATTCTAATTATACTTTATGTAATATTTAATTACCAATGCAAGATTAAAAAATGGATAATTCGGAGTGTCAAAGTAGATAAAATTGAATTTTTATTTGAAAAATATAATATCTGAATTACATGAAAATTCCATTTCAAAAAAATAAAATAAAAATAAAATAAAATAAATAAATATATTTGTAGATATATATTTGCTCTAAAATGATATAAGGTTATTTTTGTCATTTTCTATTTTAATCTTATCCTAAACTGCACTACCAAACAAGATACTCCCTTCGTTTTTTTTTTTTTTTTTTCCAGACGGCCTATTTCTTTTCGGCACGATATTTAAGAAATATAATAAAAAAGTTAATATGTGGTGTGAGTTAAAAGATAAATGTAATGTTAAAAATAAAGTGATGTTTGTTGGGCCTTAAAAGGAATTAGGCCATCTGAAAAGGAAAAAAAGAAAAAAAAGTTCCAAAATAAAAAACAGGTCATCTGAAAAAAAAAAAAAAAAAAAAAAAAAAAAAAAAAAAAACGAAGGGAGTATTTAAGATATCTACCTTTTATCTTTTGTACCCAACATCAATCATAAAATTTTAATCTTATATTTAGTGTTTCTGTGAAAAATTCTTAGTTGTATTAGTTCTTATTGTATAGTTTTATTATCAGTGGATATGTGCATACAATTATGATAGTATTAATTAGTATATTAATATGAACTTTTAAATGCATTATATATAGAGTAAAATTTTAATAGCGCGTCAGTTCATAATTAAAGGAAGAACGCGAAGGTCAATGATCATGCTTAGATTTTATTCAAAACAATGTATGCTCATAATAAAGGTAGAAATGTTACAACTAAGTAGAAACACCCTCCTACCAACCGTAGACATTCATGTATTATCTGTTGATGTGATAGTTATATACTTTAGTTTTTTAGATAGGTTATGATATTTATATAAATATTTTTTAATTAATAGTATGTTACATCATCTGTAACATATTAAGAATGCTTACGGTGAGTGAGTAGGGTAACATTCCTCGACAGACATCTGAATTCTATTGATAAGATGTGAAGGTCTCAATTGGCATTTGTCTCGGCGGTCGAAAAAAGATCAAATCCAGCAAAGTAAAAAAAAAAAAATTGTTATGGTTAAATGAGATATGACATGCACGGATCAGTTCGACGTCGGTTTTGGAAATATATTGGTTGAAATGAGAAGAAGAAACCAAACTGTCAAAATAAGAAAAATATTATTTGAAAAAAAAATATATGAAAAGAAAGCGAAATATCATTATCTTAACTATACTCAATGTTTAAAAAAGCGCTAGACTCTAGTCGGGCGGTGGAGGGGTGACTAGCATCTAGGCGGCTAGGCAGGAGCCTAGGTGGGGCCTAGGCGGACTCGAACTATAATGCTTATTTTTACTATTCTTACAATATTGTTGTCAAATCTATTATATATATAATAACAAAATCATTCTACCCAAAAGTTTTCCCGCCATTTGCTCCACTTTCTTCTAGAGTTTTCTATTCTTAATTAAGTTATTTTCTGATGAGTAAATGTTTCCAATGAAACCGTTTCGAATTCCCATGCTCTCTATCAATTAAAGTTTTTGTTAATGGCACATTGGGAAGCGAAATTTGCCGATAGTAATTTCAATTTCAAATTCATTCTCATCAAGTCTATATAGACGAGGCACAACCTTGAAATTCTCTCTCTAACACTTTCTATCAAATCAGAGAGTAAATTTCTTCTATTTGATGGATAATTTAATTAACTTTCTTACTGATATGATATTGCTAAATTATAGCTAATGCTCTTTGTTTAAACCATTTCTTTTTTGTTTCGTGCATGCAGATTTGAGAAATGAATTTGTCATTGTTCATTACATTCTGGGATCCGGTTGAACGTTCGAAAGAAAGTCTAAGTGAGACAAAAGATAAGTTTATGCGTACTTCACTGTTTCTTTCTTCTTCTTTTTTTAACTTTTTCAACAGAAATATTGAGAAATGTCATAAGTTATTGTAAACAATAGTGATTTCTCTACCGTTCAACACATCTCATAAAGACCAAGCAGAATTTTTACAGCAGAATAATTAATCAAAAACCTGAGGATGAATTTTGAAAACCATCACTTCATATTTGTTTTTGTTGTTTTGTTGGTTTTTTGGGTTTGATAAAAGAAAGCTTCGGTTGAAGAGAATAGAATATAGTAGAAGAAGAAGAAGAAGAAGAAGAAGATGATGCTGATGAAGAAGCAGAAGCAGCAGCATTAGCAGCACCAGTAAGGGTTCATGCCTTCTTTTAATTTATTGTACTCCCTCCGTCCCATGGCAATTGTCCATGTTGCCTTATTGGGACGTCCCATTTAATTGTCCACTTACCTAAAGTGGAACCATTGCACTCTCACAACCAATATAATACATAATCCTCTATCCCTTGTGGCATTGGTTATTGTGCCACTTTCATAGTAGACAATTGCCATGGGACAGAGGGAGTATGTATCAATTTTTACATTTTAAGTTCTAATGTATGTTATCTGTATCTATGTTTTAGTAAGTTTCTGATATATGCATTGAAATTTTATGATAATAAGTAAAAGAATTTAGTTATTTTTTTTAATGTTTGACTCTTGGGGAATGAAAAGTTTATGCTACCTTTAATAAATAAGCATGCATGTAATTATATTGCGTCTTTTAAGTTTTCCGATGTAATTTCGAATTCAAATGTTTTAAAGTTATATAATTAAGTTTCTTTGTTCCCTTCTCAAAAGTTTCTTAGTTCCATTTTTGATTTCTAAGTGCCGAGTTGCTCTCATAACGTTATCAATGTCAGATTATTAATTAGTTCTCATTTGTGTTTCATATATTCTTCTCCAAATTTTGCGAGGCATGATTTGTTTTCCGTTTCCTTTATACCTTTGATCATACAAATAAAGAATTCAATGACCAAAATTTCTTATTAGCATTTATTGGAGTTTTATATTACTGCAAAGAAAGAGTTATGTGCTAACACACGAGATGGATAGTAGTCGTGCTGAGAAGACGAAGAGGTTTGAGAAAAATTAAAGAGTTACTCATCGCACTATTTTTTGTTCGGAAATCCACAATACAATGTTGAATGTTGATTGGGTTTTACTCCTTGGTTTATGTTTTACTTTTAATTTGTCCTATTGAAATTTTATAATTGTTGATTAATGCCAAAATAAAATTTTGCATCCATTTTGCCTATTTAAATCTTAAAACAATATACGAAGTACGCATGTGAGTTTATATTACGCATGTGAGTTTATATTGTGAGCTTTATATAAATGTAGCCATTGGTGTTTTTAGGAGTAAATTTTATATAATTTAAATAACATTTTACAAAGATGACCTCTTAGAATTTGTTCAAAAATATGATGTAGAAAGTATGTCCCGTACAACGCACGGGTGGACAAACTAGTTTATAATAAATACACATACTATGTCCTTTTTGAATTGACATTGTTGTTACCTATCGCTACTAACGTGATATTCGTCGTATATTTGTTGTTAGAGATGATGCAAGTAAGAGATGATGCAAGTAAATACGTAATTATTCACATGGGTAATTATGTTTTTTTCGTTCCTCCAGAATCTAAAGCAAGTGGCAAGGGTCAATTATATTTATGGGCGTTATGAGGTTTTTATTTTAGGCATCATTGTCTTACCACTAAGTAGTGCTCTTAAAATTACTGCATAATCCCTACAAGGCATTAGGCGGCATACTATTGTAATAATGAATATTCAATCCGTCTAGATGAATTTGACCGAACAGTTCGATTAAAGCATAATAAATAAGCTCTTGGTTTGAAAAACAACAATGTTTAGATGAATTTGACCGTTCTTTGTGTGATTTGAATGTATAGTGTCAGGGGCTAAATATAATTAAATTGCATATATTTCAATAGATATGAAAATTAAGTTGAATGTTAGAAAATTTTATTATTGACTATGAATCTTATGAAATTGAACTATCAATTAGTATCATATTATTTGCTTTTATAATAAAATTTTGTTATAAAATTATGTATGATTTACATAATGTAAAGATAATAAAATAATAAGTATTGTGATTTTAATTCGCTTAAATGTTAGTCCCTTTCCACCAACCTACTAGTGTCTAACATTAAAATACCACGGTTAAATCATTCCTAAAAGTTAAAAGAGATATTCTGCTTAATAGACAGGTAATTTCAATTGACTTTTGTCCTATAATATGCCAACTAAAAAAAAAATAAAATGAAACAGTAAACAACTAAAGTCCAAGTGAGAAAGCTTACCCACTGCAGTTTAACTAATAGTTAAACATATACAAGTAGAGCGGTTCACCCAACTTGAAAACATTTCATTTTTTTTTTTTTTTTTATTTATCAATTAGTGTACCCAAACTTCCAATTTATTGCTTAAACAATCAAGTACATCATTTCAACTCGATTCGTTAAGATTCCTTTCGTGGTTTTTCACGAAATGTTGAAAGATGAATACAAATTAAATGGATATCAATACTAGTGCATTAGGTGAAAATTGAATTAAATTCAATCAATGAATTCATATTTAAATAATAATATGGGTGATGTTCGGCCATAATGTGGTTGACCATAATTTAATTTTTTAAATATTTTTTAAAAATGATTTTATATTTTCTAATATCAAATCATTTATATTTTTTATAATTTATATTAAATTGCGTTGTGTGGTCGACCACATTATGACCAAATATCATTACTGTAATAATATAAGCTGTAGGTAATATAATCTAGCATGTTCCAAAGTTTCGTAACGATTAGAATCGCCGTTAATTTTTTATAAATGAAATTAGGTTCATCTAATCAACTTCCATGGTGAAGACTAAGCCATTCGATCGTTCCTAAAATTCAATATTAATTAATTCCTATTAAGATTAAAAAAAAAAAAAAAAAAAAAAAAAAAAAAAAAAAAAACCTACTTAATTGTTAAGTTCTTAAGGTTAGGAAATTTTGTCTAAAATTTTGAGGACACCTTGATAATAAGTGAATTATTTTAGGAACATTTCCAGACGGGACTAAGATAGGATTCTTACCTGAGAAGCTCGCAAATTAAGAAACAAAGTAATTGGTAAAGCTGGAGATTCTTTATTTCTTTAATATTAACTCTGAGCTTGTATAGCTCATATCCGGGCATGTTCAGGAAACTTTGAGTGTCTCGTATTTTCATGTTTAATGCTCTTATATACGATCGGGCTTCTTGATTGATCTAACACATCAATTCGGGAAGTTGTGTGCACGTGAGACAAGACGAGTGGGTTGATCACCACATATCCTGATTTCCAACAGATGGGTTTGCTTAAAACTTATGTACGTCATCCTGCAAATAGCATATGGGTTGTATGTTATCTCCGTATGCAACCCTACAAATAGCAGATGGGTAACACACGATGTTCGTACATTTCCCTGCAAAGACCAGACGGGCCCGCATTGATATGTCGCCCTGCAAATGAAATGATTGATATTGTGAAATGAGAGTAACATGAACTTTCAAAAACGGGCTGTTGTCAAGGAATAATTTCACGGAAATCGAATTATATTTCTTTTTATTCATCCTACTTATTTCTGATACCCTCTGTTGGGATTTGTTAAGGATCATATCTTAAGGGGGAACCTAACGGGACGCTTTAAATTAAAATGTATATGTTTTGATTCAATCCCAAAACCCTCTATGTATCCTATTCCCAAGCGACCCTATTTTGATATAGATAGGTTAGAATTTTTCTAAGCCTATAATGTTAGGAAGGCTTGATATTATGCTTTAGATGCTTAGGTTTTTAGACTGCTAGATGTTCAAGTGAAGGCCACTCGCTTGAGTGTGTTTTCAAAGTGAAGCGAGTCTACCGAAGCGAAGTGAAGCGTGCCGAAGAGTAGCGAAGCGAAGCGAACGCTACAGTAGAATCAAAGCGAGTCTGCTGAAGCGAAGCGAAGCGAGCGCAACAATAAAAGTCAAAGCAAGTCAACTATTACTAAAGCGGACGCTTAGGAAATCTGTTTCCAAGAGAATGCTACTGTATGACTTGAAGCGACTTATCCAAAGCGGACACTCTAGATTCAAAAGCGAAGCGAACCTCTACCTAACTGAAAGCGACCGACCAAATCTCCCGCCCATTCAAACTACGAGTTCAAACTCGAGTTCAGTGAAGATCAAGACATTAATTGCGGATCTCCACGTGGCAATTGAAGAATGGTGCACCGGAGTTGACCGCCAGACCGACAGAGACGCCGCAACAGTACTGGGCGCTCCAGTTACTGTTGAACTTGGCTCTTAGCCATTTTCGGCAAAGAGACAAATGGACGCGTCTGAAAAGCTGCTGGTCAAAGCAAGTACTGTCGAGAAAGGAGGGACAAAGCCACCAACCAACAACGACTCCTGTCCATTCCCCCACCTATAGTGAAGGCCAAAGACGGAGAAGAGTAGAACACTACTTGAGAAATCAGCGCATACTGCAAACAAGCACTCCCAACCTTCGAGAAAATTCATCCGAGTCCTTGTCTAAGTGTTCTCCGAGCTTCAGTATCATCGAAGCTCGTCTCCGCAACCTTCACTCTCAAAGATTCTAAGCCCACTTCATATATCTGAGCTTAGAGAAGAACTCTAGCCCTCTTTGCAACTACTGTAAAGATTTCTTCATATAGAGAGTCGTCAAAACCAAAACCCTAACCCTAGTTCTGTCTAGTTAGGTTTTGTGTTCGTAGAAAGGTTGTTGTGTTCAAGATCCAAGACTCTACTTTCCTCGATAGTAGAAGTCTCGATCATAGAGTATAGATCCAAGCTCGCACAGTCCTCGATTGTGTAAAGCTCGATCTCTGCTAGGTTTTGTGGAGAACCCGCAATCTCCCAGTAGTTGTTTCGGATCCAAGCAAGTGAAGCTCGATCTAGTCATGGTTTTTGAGGAACCTGTAATCCTCAAGATTCTTGAGAGAAGAGAATCAGTTGCAGCGTGCAACAAAGTGGACATAGGTGTTTTATCACCGAACCACTATAATCCCCGGTGTCGTATCTCTTTTCCAAGCTTTCCAGATTTTACTTTGATTATTCATACTGCACAAGCATCGTAAACAAACATAAAACGAAGTGTTAATTACTTAGGAAAGAATAGCTCACTAAATTCCACATTGCAAGTAAGTCTCACTCTTGATCAAGCATCTGCTTAGGTCGAGAGGCAAGCTTCCACTGTAGATCTAGTTTGTGGCTAGGTCTTAAGTACTTGATGCGAGCGCTCCACTTGCTACTCTGAGTTAAGGGTGAAAGATGGTGAAAAACTTCTTACACACGTATTCACCCCCCCCCCCCCCCCCTCCACGTGTGTATCCCTTAGCCAACCGGGACCAACAAGTGGTATCAGAGCAAGGGTTCTTTAGAGCCACTGCTTTGCATACCTGAAGCGAGTCCCCTCTCGCTTCACGTTGTCTCACTGAACTGATCCAGTTTTTTCCTAAGTGCATCAAAACCCTCACTCACGCATACTGCATCGCTACTAACAGTTCATCATGTCTACATATAGTTCATCCAACCTGCCACAGTTCTCGATTGAAGGTTACGAAACATGGAGTTTCCGTGTCGAAAGTTTTCTATGCTCCATCCATGACAGGATGTGGGAAGTCATAGAAGGAGGGCCTATCGAGATCATGAAGACCATCTCAGTGAACGTTCCAGCTGCAGAAGGCAGAGAAGCTTATGTCAGACAAGACCTTGTCGAAAAGGCGAAAGAGGATTACACGGCCAATGACTTCAAGATTGCCAACCTCGACCGTGTAGCACGCCACACAATGCAGAGCACTGTATCAGACGCTTATCTCCCCAGGATAAGGAAGTGCACCACTGCAAAGGATATGTGGGAAACCCTAGCCCTAATCTCTCAAGGCACTGACAAAATCAAGGAGAATAAGCTTGTGGTGTTGATGAGAGAGTTCGAGAGCTTAACGATGAAGTCCGGAGAGACAATTGACGCCTTCGAGTTGCGCGTCACCAACATCATTGCCACTCTCATCTCTCTTGGCAAGGAGTTCACTGATAAAGAAGTCAACCTCAAGATTGTTCGAGCCCTCACAAGAAAATGGCAGACAATGAAGGAGTTGTACTTGGCAACGAAGGATCTATCGAAGCTCTCACCAGAGATACTATTCTCCGAGCTTAAGGCTCATGAATTTTATCTCAATCGAATGAGCCTGGATGTTGAAGATGAAGTTCCTTCAGCATCAAAGGGAGTCGCTTTCAAAGCTGCAGAAGCCCCAAGCTACCAGTCGATTGCCAAGATGACAAGAGAGGAACTGGAAGAGCACTAGGCATTCTTGTCAAAGAATTTCAACAAGATGAACTCGCGAGTGGGAAAATACAAGAGATTCTACAAGCAATACAAAGGAAAGAGCACTGATGCTCGAGAAGGAAAGGGAAAGCGAGAAGAGACGACGAAGCCGATCTCAAGGGATATGATGGATGTGGAATGCTACCATTGCCACAAAATGGGCTACTACAAATTAGACTGCCCAAAGCTGAGTGCCAAGGAACGTGAAGAATTGAAGGCCAGGAGGGAAGCTCCCCGGTGAGCGCTAGTCGCAAGCGAGCCGCTAGACACTCCAAGCGAGGAAGTGCCAAGCGACTCAGACGCTTTCACAGATCCAAACTCAAGCGAGGGAAAGGATCTGGGCTTCATGGCGCTCACCGACGAACACACAGGAGAGGTATTCTTCTATCCTCCAATCAATTCCATTACACTGGCACACAACCACGATGAGGAAGTACATTCCTCTACATTGAGTGGGTTGCATAACAAACACTTTAAATTGTTAAGCGACCACGAAATGTTACAACAAGCTTTATCTAAAAGCGAGAGAAAAAACCGAAAGCTAGCCACTAAACTTGATGATGTCAAGATTGATCTAAGGGCTATGACGAGTAAGTTTGAGGACCTCTTTGCTAGACACAAAAGCTTGCAAGGAAGGCATGAAAATCCAGTCTAGTTGCTAATCTAAACAAAGCCTCATTCGCTAGGCAAGCACTAGAAACCTCACTTCTACCTTTTGGTAGAAAGGGAGGTCTTGGATATGAGGGTGGACCTTCCAAGCCTACTGTCTTTGTTGGTGCTTCTAACACGACACCATCAGTTCCTTTGGATGTGCCTAAAGAAGGGACCGATGGGGATGTCTATCTCCTCAAAGGAAGTTCCTAAGGGAAAGCCAACAACAACACTCCCTAGCACTAAAAATGCTAATGCTTACCATTCAAAAGGTAAAGGGAAAACTATTGAGGCTATAAGCTCTCAATCCCAGACACCAAAGACAAAGGACGTTCCCTTGAAGAAGAGAACTAATGTCTATGTGTCACGTGAGTCGGATTGGAGATGGTCCAACCGTTCTTACGTTGAGGGGGAAGTATTTGAAGTTCCCAAAAGGAAGCTTCAAACCCCAAAGGTTTCTCAAGCGAGACATGGTCAAAAGCCAATGTTGACTGCGCAGAAGAAACTAAACGAGACGCTTGCCAAGACTGGAAACCCTAAGTCAGTCTCTAAGCCTACGGCTAATCCCAAGCGAGACGCTTCAGGATATAAGCAAAAAGGCAAGAGCATGGGTTGGTCTCAAGCGAGTCGCTCTCGTAATTTCCCTACATGCACACACTGCTGCACTTGTGAAATTGCGTTCAAGCAGAAGTCACATTTTAGAAAGGCTGAGGAACTTAAAACACAAGCTAACACTCAAAGGAGAGTGAAGCAAGTGTGGGTACCTAAGAAAGCTAACCTGCAAGGACCCAAACTGATTTGGGTACCAAAAATGGCTTAAATGCAGGTGAGCGCCGTGGATCCCATGCCCAGTGAAGGGATCGACTTCGATGAGACCTTCACTCCCGTGGGCAAGCTTGAAGCCATTAGACTATTTCTTGCCTATGTAGCGGCTAAGAAATTCAAGGTCTATCAAATGGACATCAAGAGCGCGTTTCTCAATGGAGAGCTCAAAGAAGAAGTGTATGTGGAGCAGCCACCTGGATTTGAGCAAGGAGATAAGGTGTATCGATTAAAGAAGGCCCTGTATGGATTGCAGTAGGCACCTAGAGCATGGTATGATACGCTATCTTAGTTCCTAGTGGATAATGGTTTCCGCAAGGGAAAGATAGATCGGACTCTCTTCACCATCAATGATGGAAAAGACATGCTATGGGTCCAGATCTACGTCGACGACATCATATTTGGTACGCCAAACCAGTCGCTTAGCGAGAAGTTTGGAGAGCTTATGAAGACCAAGTATGAGATGTCGATGATAGGCTTGATGAGTTGCTTCCTAGGTCTCCAAGTAAAGCAGCAAGATGATGGGATTTTCATCAATCAAGCGAAGTATACTCGAGATAAGCTTGCCAAGTTTGGTGTTCAGCATGCTAAAGCTGTGAAGATTCCAATGAACACCAACTGGAAAATGGAGCCAGACCTAGAGGGGAAGTCTGTGGATGCAACAGACTACCGAGCTTTGATCGGATCCCTTCTCTATCTCACTGCAAGCAGGCCGGATATTGCGTTTGCAGTTGGAGTATGTGCTCGCTTCCAAAGTAATCCCAAGCTTAGCCACTTTGAAGCTGCCAAGTGAATCCTTCGCTATCTCAAGGGCACTGTCAATATGGGCTTGTGGTATCCTGCTGAAGATAATCTGGAGCTTACAGGATATTCCGATGCTGACTATAGAGGGTGCAGAATTGATAGGAAATCAACTTCGGGCACATGTCAGTTCTTGGGAAGCAAGCTTGTCTCGTGGTTCTCGAAGAAGCAGACAAGCGTAGCCACTTCAACGACTGAAGCCGAGTATATGGCCGCCGGAAGCTACTCTTCTCAAATCTTAAGGATTCGTCAGCAGTTGAAGGATTATCGAGTTGAAGCAAAGGAGATTACAATCTTCTGCGACAACAATAGTGCCATTTGTATCTCGCAGAATCCAGTGCTTCACATCAGGTGCAAGCATGTGGAGATTCGACATCACTTCATTCGTGATCATGTCGAGAAGAAGGATATCAAGCTCGAGAAAATCCATACCGATCTCCAGTGAGCAGATATCCTCACCAAGCCTCTAGCTGAGTCTCGCTTCAACCAGCTATGCATGGAATTAGGGTTACTAGACCCTGGTGAAAAGTGCTAGTTTCAGGATGCACTAGGAGAGTGGAAGCTTGCCGTCAAGCGACCCTCGCCTTGGATCTTCACCAAGTCAAGCGAGTCGCTTCAAATCTCACTCGCTTGAAGGAGAAATAAGGAGGAGAAAGGTGGAGTGTTGGAAGACGTTCCCTACCAACTAACAGGATTGTTAAGTCTATGGTTAAGGGGGAACTATTGATTACTCTAGGAGTGATCTATTTCCAAAGCGAGCAAGGAAAGCTGCTACCTAGCCTAGGATTCCCTGCAAGTGGGTATAACCGCTTGCAAGTACCTTTTCTAGTAAAGGTTGTGGGGTCTTGTATCGGGCCTTCCCACGTAAAAATGGTGAAAGCTTAGGCAGGGCTGGCACCAAGACCTTGTGTCCTCTTCCCATCTTTCCGCCAAAGAGGAACATGTCTTCTCATCTCCTTCGTCGTGAATAATCACTCAATTATTACTCACTCTTAACTGAGTTGAGCTGCCGGGTGCTTATTCATTCATTCCTCTCCTTGAATAATGCATCGCTCTGATTTTCCCTCTTTTGGGTCAAGCGAGTCGGATGCTTATTCATTCTGTAGACTTTAAGTGGAGAGCTTGAAGGGTTGTCTTTACTTTCAAATGTTGCATGACTGGTGACATGTCTTTGCATAAAAATCATGAATGGCTTGTCAGAGCTTCACATTGTCATCCTGATCTTTTCCCATGCCTGTGAAAAGATCTTGTACTCATCTCTCATTCATCATGAATAGCACTCAAATGAAGATGGAAGAGATGAATTCCATGAAGATCAAGCTTAAAAAGGTCTACATATGTGGTATCAATCTCCTACGAAGTGAGATTGATTGGTAAGTGTTTCAATACAAAGTACACTAAGCAAAGTGAAGTGTGCTAGAAACCTTCACTCGCTATGTGGAAAATACTAAATGAATCTGACACAAATACATAGAGGAAAACATTCTTGTTTATCCTCAAAGTATGTTAGTCGGAAACTTTTTAAAATTAAAGCAAAGAAATCTCAATTCTTTAAATTATTCGCTTTAAGATGGTCAAGCGAGTGCTTCGTCACTCAAGCGAGCCATCGCAAGCGAGTGTGGAACAATCATGTCAAGCGAGTACTTCGCAAGCGAGTAAAAGCCAAGCGACTACTATCAAGCGAGTGAGTACGAAGCGAGCCATATGAACTGTACACACTCGAGTGCCTATATTACCTTTTTACTTTGCATTTAATGCAGACTAGGAATAGGACCGAGAATCCGGGCGCGTGGTGTACACTGCGAAATTGAAGCGCCAAAACTGCTCGAAATCCAGCCGTTGAATCTCAACAGTTTTCAAAATCTATCCGTTGGATCAACGCCGCTTGAGCAAGCAATCACGGTAGGCCACGTGGAGTGTTGACTCACTTATGCGGTTCGCTTTTAACCTCGGTACCGCCGAACCTAACCAGACACGTCAGTCACGTCACCGATTGTCGCCGCCTACATAGAAATTTTGAGGAAATTACCACGCCTCTCTCTCTGCCACGTTAGCCCAAACCCTAAAGCTATATAAGGGCGTCGATGCAGAATTACAGAAGTTTATCATCCCCAAAATTGCCATTCTTGTGAAAACTTTCTGCAATCTCTGCAATTTCGCAAGTCTCAAACCCTACTTCTTCATCCATTTTCTCTCACAAATATTCATCATGGTGAAGAAGGTATTCAACCAAACGATGGCAGAATTCCTCTCTAAGGTGGAGGAAAATATCAACGTCGAGCCCATCTCGACGAAGGGATTGTTGAGCCTAACGGCTTCTTCCGCAAAGCCGTGACCACGGCCGGATTGTGGAAATTTGTAACTGCCAAACCATCGAGGATTCTTGCTCCTCAAGTAGCCCAATTATTGTTGAATCTGAAAGAAGGCCAGACTGCGTCGTCAATCACAAATCCAAATACTGGAGAGTTGGCGAAGGTAGACCTTTCCGATGTCACAGAAGTATTCAAGTTGCCGAAAGAAGGTGTTGATGCTCTTTCAAAACTTGAGTTAGCAGTGGAGGTCGAATTTGCCAGATTCGCCTCCAACAAAAATGCAGAGTGGAAGGTGAAGGGAAGCAACATGCGGACAGATCTGGAGAAGCCCTTCAACTTCATATGCGAGTTGTACACCAAATTGGTGGTGTGCAACATCGGAACCCTAGGACAGGTTTCCGATTCCAAAATCTTCGCCGTCAGTGCCATCGTCGATAGCCTGTCTGGAACCAAATTCAACTGGTTCGATTGGTTTATCAACCAAATCCAAGAAACTGCCAAAGATTTCGAATACAAGGAAGGAAGCGCCATCACCATTGTACGGAAGGGGAAGCTTCGCTTCTTTGCAAAGTTGTCTTATGCGCTAGAGCAAATGTTCCCTGAGAGGAACTGGCCAAGAACAAAAGAATACAAGAAGGGGAGTGTATTCTATGACATGTTCAAGTCTGAGAAAGTCATCATTGATCGAGGGATACTGCAAAAAAAGGTGCGCCCTGCAGTTCCCATCGCCGAGAAGTGAGGGAGGAAGTCCAAGAGAGCCGCTTCACCTTCGAAGCGAGCGACTCCCAAGAAATAGAAATTGAAGCGAGTCGCTTCAATCATAGAGGCAAGCGAGGAGCAGGAGGAGCATCCGCTTGTAGAAACTGAAGAAGTTGAAGTCAACCAACCCCAAGCCTCCCCAGCCAATTTACAAAGCCAACCCCCACCCATTCAACCCCAAACCACTATCGAACCACAACTAGAAACTTCCACAACCGCCCAACCTCAGTCTCAACCCCAAGCTTCCTAACACACCTTGATCGAGGAAGGATCAGCAAGCACCATATCCTTACCCGATCTTCCACTTCTCAATCCCGATCCTACCCAAGCCTACACAACTTTTGAACCAACCCAAGCCACTACACAGGCCCCCATCCCGTCCACAATTCAAGCATCAACCCCAAACTCCCCCACCGATACTATCGACACCCAAGCCACTTCCCAAATGCCCATTCAACCACCACCGACATCCTCCACAGATAGAGCCCTACGACGCTACAAAGCAGACTGGGATTAGGCCGCCGAGGAGTTGCAGAGGTGGTACCCAAATCTGCAGATGGATGAAGCCTTCCGCACAAAGGCTACTGACTTCCTCACCTACATCACCTACCGCAGAACCGAATACTTCAAAATATTCGCCCTCCACCAAGCCTTTTCGAAAGACACCATCGCAGTAAAGGAGGCGGAGATGCTCCAGTTCATCGGAGTAGACGGCTTCAATGCCTTGATCAATGAAGCCAAGTACTGGGAGTTGCTGGACGCTGCAGTGAATCGTGCCTATCCCAACGCAGAGCTCCGAGCCCGAAAGCTCTCCGCTCACGAGCATAAAATGGCCAAACAGCACGAAGCAGAGCTGCTGCTGAAAGAACAGGAGATTGCCAATCTCCAGGAAGAAATAAGGAGGAAGACGGAGGAAGTGGAGGAGAAGACGTTGAAGGTCGAGAGTCTGCGAAGAGACTTCGACAAGGAAAAGTCCGAGCTTACGGGAAAGCTCGAGGAGGAGACTAAGCGAGTGGAGGAAGCCAAGCAGTCGCTTGAAGACGAGAGAAGCAGACTAAGAGAATTCACCTTAAAGTTGGTCACTTTGGAGGGTGAATTAAAAACAGAGAGAGAAGAGAAAACCACAATGAGGAGAAAGTACAGAGAAAACATCAATAAGGCTATTGGTTCAGTTGAAAAATTGGAGAAGGAAATCTCGAAGAAAGAGGGAGAGCTCGTGAAGATTGGAAGCGAGTTCAATCGTACAAAGCTTACCAATCACAATCTTGAGCTGGAGATTAAGATTCTCAAGAGCAAGTATGATGAAGCTATGAGCGAGCTCGAGAGTCGCCAAAAAGATGCTAAAGCCTTCGATCTGAAGCATGCCCAACTGGGTGCTACTCTAGCGAGAGCGAGAGCGAGAAGGGATGTTGACACTCTTGCAATGAAAGTTGCCGCAGTTGCCCAGATCAATACAAAGCTCAAAATCCGGGAAGGAACTCTTGCTGCACGACAAGCCGAGCTCGACGCATCAAAAACTCACTTTGATCTTCTTTTGCAGGAAGAACGAAGGAGAATCCGTGCAGAAGTCGAAGCGGAGCTTAACGCCCGTTTCAAAGCGGTTGAGCCACTTGAGAATGTTATGGCAGAAGTTGTGCGAAGGGAAGCTTCAGTCAAAGAGAGAGAAGAGCAGTGCAAATTTCTCCTGGAGGAGATCTCTATGAAGACGGCGGAGATTCTACTAGCTAAGGAACAGACATTTGTCGAGCGTGCCGAGGAGATGTTTCACACAGTCTTCAATGAATCATCTAGCCTCCACCAAGCAATTATCGGAAAAGGTCTAATTCTTATTCCCTCTGGCAGTGATGATGCCATAAAGGGGGAAGGAAAAGCCGAACGAAGGAGTGCAGAAGGGAAAGAGATAGTAGCAGTGGAGGAATCTGCTTTGAAGGAGGATGAGATTGATGAAGAGAAGAGGAAAGCTAAGGGAAAAAACGTTGCTGTTTTCCAAGAGAAGCCCAAGACGAAGCTGCTAGCCTCTTCTTTGGCTGCTCATGCCAGATCTGCTGCACACATTGAACAACAAATTGCATAGGATGCTGCGATTGCCATGTCTCTACAGATGGAGTAGGCACTTGATTTGAGCGAGAAGGGAGTAGCTGTGATTCCCTTGGTCAAGCCGCTTCAAACCATGCCATCACCAGCGGGACCATCATCATCATCTGCTCAAGCGCCTGCTCCCACTCTCACTCTGCCTGCTGCGCCTGCCACCAAGAAACCCACACCACCTCCTGCAGAGAAGAAGAAGGCAACCCCACCACCACCTTCAAAATCACAGCCGAAGCGAGCTGCCCCCACGGAGAAAGAATTGGATCATACGGCTAAGCGCCAGAAGATTCAACAAACTATATCTGCGAAAGCTTCTCACGTGGTGGAGAGGAAAAGGGAGGAGGAGGAAATCTGAGAAGGAGGAGAGACTTAGACTTGCAAGGATCCGAAAAGTTGAAGAAAGAGCTGCAACGCTCTGTGACGAAGTTAGGCTGATCCAATCATGCCTTGTTCGAAGCGCCTACATCCCATTCACCCTAGAAGAATCAGATGCTTGCGCTGTTCAAGCAGACATTGATGCGTGCCGTGTCACGATCAAATAGATGATCGATTCTCGCTGCTACTCTCCAGATGAATTTGACATCATCCGCAAATTCATTAACAAAAGGCTTCACAAGTTCAACTCTGAAATGAGTGAGCAGTTCAACAAAAAGATGAAGGAAATGACGGAGAGGTCAGCCGAAGAGATTGAAGCGAGAAGAGCCAACCATCCAGATGCCTGCGAGATCGAAAAATTCATTTATGACGACTTGATGGATGCATGGAATGAATGCAAAGAGAAATTCATCAAGGCCTACCACTATTGGCAAGTAGTGCATTTCCAAGAAGAAGGTTCAAAGCTCGATGGCCTAAACAACTTCATGGTGATGTGCTATGAAGATTTGAGCAGGAAGATCTTCACACAGGCAGAGCTCGCGGAGCCCAAAAAGAAGATCATCATCGTGCCAGAGAAGAAGCAGTTTCCTATGCCACGGATACCAAGATCTAATGTTCCATACCGAAGGCTTATTGAAGCTGAAGTGGATGAGGCACTGGAGATGGACAACTCTCACAGGGTAAGCACAGAGAATATCAAGACAATGGAGGTCAAAGTCCTTGCTGCTTACTTCTCCGAAGAACCATCCAAAGAACATGCTGAAGAAACATAAACTGCTATCTAATGTGACCTGTTTGATTCATCAATCTATCTTTACTTTATGTCAAGCGTGTCTCATTTATAAGCTTTATGTGTTTTATCCTTATGCTACAAAACTCACACTTCAACCATAAGAACTTAAAAAAAATGGATAAAGGCTGAAAAGGAATCAGTCGCTTGAAGTTCTTACTATGGTTAGATAGTTGGGTTTTGGCATCATCAAAAAGGGGGAAATTGTTGGGAATTGTTAAGGATCATATGTTAAGGGGGAACCTAACGTATATGTGTAATATCCCACATTTTATCAAGTTAATTAATAAAAATTAGAGATAAAGGATTCTTTAAAAAAAAAGGGGGGGAAATAAAAAATAATTCAAATAAATAAAAGGAAAAAAAAACTGTTGCATCACAATTGGATGAAAGAAAAGAAATAATAATAGTAGTAGTATTAATAAAATATGCAATTTATGTTAGCAATTAAAAGAAAAGGGATTAGGAATTAACTGAGGAGTTTTAGTTCCTTTTCTCCGTTAGTCATCTACTCCACGCGTCAATCTCTCCCCTTTCCCTCAACAGCCACAGCCACCGCTTTTCCTCTTCTTCTCTTCTTCCCTTCTTTTCTCCTTCTGTTCGCAAAACGCAGCAAAACCATATCCGACCTTCAGTCTTTGTGCTCAAAAGAAATCGAAATCCAGAGGTTGATGAGGGTCTAGGTTAAGCTTTTGATCAAGGTAAGCTTTCTTTGGGATTAAACCTGGTATTTGAGAAAGGCATGGTCAATTTTCTTGATATTCGTGATCTACGCCTAGCTACGAGTCAGTTTATGCATGAATTACTCGAAACCCCTTGGATTGCTTCCATGTTCGATCAAGTACAGTATTGTTGGTGTGTTTCCTTGGTTATTCTTGGTTAAGCCATGTATGGTATGATTATTTAGAGTTGATAGGGTGAGGTGTTCGATCAAAGTTCTCAAAGAAAAACCATTCCCCTTGTTTTCTGAAAATTCAGCTTACTTACGGCTTTTGCTGTGAATCAACCCTTTATAATCTGAGTTTGAAACATCCTCCATGTTAAAGTATCCTCTCTTAGCTTTCCATGGACATCTTATTCGTCCAAAACGGAATTTGTATGAATTTATCATGATTTTTCAAAGATTATGTGTCCAGATTTCAAAATCTGCCGAGACAGCTTCTGCACTAGTTTTGATGTTCAGTTTTGAACCCCTTGCCTTGCTAATTTCCGAATGGAATTTGAATGAAAGTTACTCTACGTAAATTCAGCTTTCCAAAACATCCTGAATCATTTAAATTCATCAAGTAACGAAGGAGTTATGGTTGTTCAAAGTTAGACCCCTGAGTCTGAATGACCTCGTTTATATATTTAGAAACCTAACTAAAGTTAGTGCTTGTCAATCTAAATTGCTACAAGTCAAAATGAGGGGAAAGACATAACTTAAGATAGCTTGGATTCGGAGAATTTATATTCTGGTTTATATTAAAGTTTATTTGGTTATAAAAAGGTTATTGCAAGTAATTGAGCTTGTTTACGTAAGTGTTGAGGAAATAAGTACCTTAGGTACATATTTGTAAGATGGCATAGGGCAATCTATTAAGAAAAGAAGTTGATTTGTTGATTTTTCTTTATTTATTGAAAAGTTGAATGCAAAAATAAGCTAGAGTACTAACAAACTCATACATGGAGTAAAATAACATGGTATGGTCTATGCACAAGTAATTATCAAAAAATGAGTTAGCCTATTAATGTAGAAGTAATGTTCTATTAAACTGAAAATTAATGTTCTGTTAAACTGAAAATTTATATAATAGATTTGGATTTGTATCTATGTTATATGTATAAGCTGATACTTTACATAAAGATGAAAGACTAGAGATAATATTCTCAAAATGATAGAATGGTCTACAGAGAGAGTGTGCTGAAAAGTCTATATACCAGTTAAGGTCTTTGGTCAAGCTTACATGAAAAATGTGCTATCAGTAACTACTAGGAAACTATAAGTTATAAGAAATTAGTAATGATGAGAAATTAAGGGAAACGAGTCCGAAAAGAGATTGTGAATAAACAGCCTAAAGAAACATGAAACTAGGGGGAACATTAAATCAAGTTAGAAAAGTATCCACTTTTATTCTCTGTTTTTCTTCTCTCTCTTATTCAACCTTCACTCAATGAAGGTACGAGCGGGAACGTGAGGTGAAGGAAGCAGGGAGTATAAGTTAGTACCAAAGCTACGAAGAGTTCAGGTGGGCTTTCTACCTAAAAATGGCATAAACATATATTTGTATGTAGATAAGAATGTAGCTTTAAATTATTGACCTGCTAAAGTGTTATGATTATGATGATACCACATATTGAAGGAGGACGATATCGGTCCTGTGTGATGCAGGATTTGTGTACACGTTGTGATTGTGTGCTATCCTTTATTTTTGGTTGGCCGATCACAGTGTTTGAGAGGGAGGCCTACCTCTCAACACATAAGTTTATGTGATAGTTGTGTGGTGCATACATAATAAGATGATAATGTGAATTGTGACTGCAGTCTATATGATGATAATATTTTTGCAAGCACTTGATGGATTTAAAAAGGAAAACTCTTGTGCTAAGCTTAAAAATGGCAGGTTCAATCTATAGCTCTAAGTGGCAATCTTTAAACGTTTTGGCATGTGTTCACTGAGTGCTTTTGTACTCAGCCCTGCATGTTATTTCTAAAATGTGCAGGTTAAGCTTGGATGCAGATTGGAGTGTGGCGAGCAAGCTTTTGTTGTTACTAGCATGTAAATAGTTGTTTAAGCTATAGGTTATATGTCTTCACACATGTAATCTACTCACGTTACTCTGATGCGACACTTTGTTCTCGTTTTGCTTGTAAATTCTAGCATCCATCTTACCATCTCTTTTGGTGTTGTATTTCACCTGAACCTTAATGTAAATCTTTTGTAGTGTTGAAGTGGGCAGGTGATGTTCTTCTAAACATAACTTCGTTGGGATTGTTGTTGTCTTGACCATTTTGAGAATTGTGATAACAACCTTTGCTCCTTGTAAAGGGATTTCATGATTAGCCAAAGCTCACATATATAAATTCTACACCACTTTTCTTAATTTGGCTAATGTAATAGTGTGAAGAGGAATTTGGATTGTTAGTTGTTGTGCATAGTAGCTGCCCTTCTTTTCGTAATTTATCCAGACATGTTTACTCATTCATTGACCTAAAATTTTGTTCACTTGATTAAACATGTCTCAAATGTTATGGTCCTAAACCATTATTCATCATGTTTAAACATGATAAAATCATAGCGGAATTTAAGTTTTGATTCATCTATACTTAAATTCGAAATATGTTTTATTTGAGCAGTAATTTCACTATCTTCCTTTCATTATATTTTTCTTTTACTTTCATCGAGTCGCATCTACCTGTTTTAATAATTTTCCATTAAATCGGGCTGCGACAGAGTGGTATCAGAGCAGGCTGTCTGTTCTGAGCTTAACCTTTATTTTGAGGTCTAGTCTAGTTTGAGTTCCTAGACTAGTTTAGTGTAACAACAAAAGCTCGAACACTCCGTCTCATCCAGCTGCACCATCACCAGGTAAGAGTTTACGATTTCAAGTTATAAAATTAATTATTTGGGATATACTTGAAGTATCTATTTGTTGATGTACTTGGTAAATGAATGAAGTTGCTTTCGAAAATGATAATGGAGAAACGTCATTGTGAGTAAATTAGATAAATGCATTTACGATGTATAGTATACATGGTTATACTTAGGAAAGCATGAAAGAATATGTTATTGGCTTTGAACTCTTGAAGTTGGATTGTTGTTCTAGCCTTAAATAACTTGGTCTAATTATTAAATTTTCTGTTAGGAATGGAGGAACCTACACTTGACCAGATAACATTAGAATTCTTATTATATAGGAAAAGTTGTCACGAAACCTTGGGTCAGTTCCTGGCTAATTACCATCGTCGATGGCTCGATGCAAGTAAATTCGACAGTGGTGGGATGGAAGCTATCATACACTTGATTCCACTACTGCCCTCTGAATGGCAAGGATGGGCTACATCTTTGATACCACAGTTCATTGACAGAACCTTGTTGGGTTCTTTCTATGGTGACCTTGGGGGTTTCATTGCTACCCTGAGTCACCAATATTATGACAAAGAAGTGCCCCCATCTGGTCCAACTCTTATGCCACAAAATTATACATCCGGGGAACGTATGTCGGGCCCCATGCCGCGGTTTGACTCAACTCCGTTTATGTTTTCAGCAGCTGTACCAGCTTCTAGTTCTGGTCCATCTGCACCGTTCTCGGACGTTTTGGGTGGTGAGGTAAATCCTCATCTTTCTTTGCAAACAATTTTCGTTTCAAATGTTGGAATTTACCCCAGTTTCTACGCCTCTTCAAACAATTTCTAATGAGAGGATTTCTTATAATTCTTATCCTCTTATGGCTCCAATTTTTGACATTTCATTTTGTACTTTTAATAACTTTCTTCAGGGAGATAGGCAATTCCCTATTCATGGACATGAAGCAGGAGCACCCATTCTTCAAGGGATGAAAATAATAATCAAGATTTCAATGAGCCTTTGGTACCTGCTGGTCCTCAAAATGAGCCCATCCAAGTGTCATCTAACGGAGTAGTAATCGGTGGAGCAGCTCAGGAGAACGGGGAAGTGACTAACGGAGAAGCGACAAGTGGAGGTGAAAACATAGTCGGGGCTGAGATGGAAGGAGTTGGAAGATCAAATGAATTAGTAGAAAATGGGGTAGTAAATCACGAGCCGAATGAAGGGATTGAGTTTAGCGAGGAGACTGAACCCAGCGAGGCGAGCTCGGCTGGATCCAACGATTAGATAAACCCGGTGTTAATAACTTAAACTTTTGGGAGACGGAGCAAGTGTTATGATGATGTAGAAGATTGTATATAAATGTATATGTACATATGATGTATATAGATGCATATATATTTGATAGGTAGGTGACGTGTGTAAATCGCACCGTAGTTTAGTACCTAAGTGATATGAGTATAGATGATATATCACCTTGGTACTAGGGATTTTTGATGTACATACATATCCCTGATTTTGTAAGGTCCTCAAAAAGAGAGGCAATTTTCCGCATATATATATATAAAAAATTATTATTATTATCAAAGTAGATGTGCACTGCATGATCAACTGTTTTAGTACTTCTTTTAGGTTGAGTATGAGTTTTATCTTGGTAGGGATTGATAAGGGCTTATGAAATATCTCAAAATGTTAAAGCAAGCCACATGTATGTGTATTAAGTGAGTGAATTATGTAAAGTTGAAATAAGGAACCTAAAAAAAATTTTATGTGGGACTTTTATGACTCATGTTTATCACTAAGATTCTGGTTATTAAAACTAAAGTATTATATCTAAAATGAAGTCCCTAATATTCTGAAAATTTATACAGTATGTCTACTAGTGGAAGAGTTGGAAACGAGGATAGAGAACGAGGGGGAGAACATACTCCACCTCAACCTGAAAGAAGAGTTGAAGAGATATTTCTCCGCCAAAATCCACCTACATTTAGTGGAACGGGAAACCCCTCGGAAGCGGAAGAATGGATTCGAGCTCTGGAACGAATTTTTAAGTTTCTAAGATGCAGTGATCAGGAACGTCTCCTTTGTATGTCGTTCCAGCTCAAAGGGCCTGCAGATTATTGGTGGAAGCTCGACAGAAGATATATACCGCAGCACAACTAGAAAATCTTACTTGGGCGCAGTTTAAAGAGGCTCTTTATGAGAAGTATGTTCCCAGAAGTTACCATAAACAAAAGGAGGCAGAATTTTCTAACTTAAGACAAGGGAAGAAAACGGTAGCTGAGTATGATCGTGAGTTCTGTGATTTGGCACGCTATGCAACAGATAAGGTTGATACTGATGAGAAGATGTGTGAACTTTTTCGTGCCGGGTTGAGGCAAGATATTAGGGTGGTGCTAGCAAGTCAGAGTGGACTTACATACGCGGAGGCTTTGAATAGGGCCTTGGATATGGAATTGGCTATGCAGCCTGAGAAACCAATTACAGCTCCTGCGCAGACTCCATTTCAAAGTCAAACCTCTACGGCTGCAAATCAGTATTTCTCGAATCAAGGTCAAAAGGGGAAAAGGAAGTGGGATGGTAGGAATCCTTCTTTTAAGAAACCATGGCAAGGTCAAGATTTTCAACAACAGAACACGGGGATGTTCAGATCTCAATTTGTTGGACAAGCGGGCCCCTCTCAAAATCCTCAAAGTATTCCTCCGTGCCCCAAGTGTAATAAGATGCATAAGGGGATATGCAAATTGGGCAGCAACAAATGCTACTCTTGTGGACAAGTTGGCCACTTTGCTTATCAGTGCCCTAACAAACAACAAAGGACAGGGGGAGGAAGGCCTAACCAGAATCAGCCCCCACAGCTGAGGGCTATGGTGGGATTTTCTCAACAGCAACAGCTGGAGCGTCAATCATTTCGACCCCAGTTGCAACAACCGGGACAACAACCAACTCCACAACCTCAACAATATCAAAGAGTCTTTGCTCTTGATCAGAAACCACATGATAAAAATCAAGGAAATCTAGCAGGTATGGGTCAATTGAAGGGCGTATCTATTGTCATTTTATTTGATACTGGTGCCTCCCATTCATTTATATCAAGTACTTGCGTAGATACTCTTGAACTTAAAGTAGAACGAGCTAGTCAAAGTTTAAAGGTGACGACTCCGGTGGGAAAAACTACCACCATCTCTCACGTTTGTTCTAACTTAGAATTTGAGTTAGACTCCCTTAAGATGATAGCAAAAACTCTAAACTTATTATTTATGTGGGAGGTAGATATTATCCTTGGAATGGATTGGTTGACTGAAAATTTTGCCACAATAAGATGTGACCAGAGGCTAATTTCTTTTCAACCACCTTGAAAAGAGCCTACTTGTTTTTATGGTATTGAAAGAAAGAAATGGAAGGCTTCTGTCATTTCAGCTCTACAAGCTGAAAAATTGTTGAAGAATGGAGATGGTCAAGCCTATCTGGTGTACTTAAATGAGGGCGTAGACTTAAAAAAGAATATTGATGATGTAGCAATAGTACGGGAATATAAGGATGTTTTTCCTGAAGCATTACCTGGTGTACCACCTGATAGACAATTAGAGTTTACCATTGATCTTGAACCGGGTTCAGCACCAATATCGAAAGCACCGTACCGAATGGCCCCAAAGGAATTGCAGGAGTTAAAAATTCAACTTCAAGAGTTGCTTGACTTAGGATTCATTCGACCTAGTGTTTCTCCGTGGGGAGCACCGGTCCTTTTTGTTAAAAAGAAGGATGGTAGTCTGAGATTATGTATAGACTATCGGGAATTGAACAAGTTGACGCTGAAAAATAAATATCCTTTACCTAGGATTGATGATTTGTTCGACCAGCTCAGAGGAGCTAGTATCTTTTCAAAGATTGATTTGAGATCTGGGTATCATCAACTAAAGATTCGACATGAAGATGTACCGAAGACCGCATTTCGGACAAGGTACGGCCACTATGAATTTGTAGTGATGCCCTTTGGACTAACAAATGCTCCAGCAGTATTTATGGATCTCATGAATCGTGTTTTTCATGAATTTTTAGACAAATTCGTTATAGTGTTCATAGATGATATTTTGATATATTCAAGAAGTGAGTTGAAACATGAAAAGCATCTCTGAATAGTTCTGGAGAAACTAAGAGCCGAGAAACTTTACGCCAAATTCAGCAAATGTGAATTTTGGTTGAAAGAAGTAAATTTTCTTGGACATGTGGTCTCCGGTGAAGGAATCAAGGTGGATCCGGCAAAAGTGCAAGCAGTTCAAGAATGGAAATCACCAACTACTCCAAACGAAATTCGAAGCTTCTTAGGGTTAGCTGGCTACTACCGAAGGTTTATTCGGGGATTTTCCAAGATAGCAAAACCAATGACCCAACTTCTCAAGAAGAAAGCTAAATTCCAATGGACAGAAGAGTGCGAGAGTAGTTTCCAAGAACTTAAGAAAAGTTTAACTACTGCCCCAGTCCTAGTAGTTCCCGAAGTTGATCAGGACTACACCATCTACACTGATGCATCGAAGAATGGACTAGGATGTGTATTAATGCAAGGGGGGAAAGTCGTTGCTTATGCATCTCGACAACTTAGACCACACGAATTAAATTACCCAACTCATGATCTAGAGCTAGCAGCTGTGGTGCATGCATTGAAGATATGGAGACACCATCTCTACGGGGCTAAATGTGAAATATTCACTGATCATAAAAGTCTTAAGTACTTTTTCGAGCAAAAAGATCTTAATATGAGACAAAGAAGGTGGCTCGAATTAGTGAAGGACTATGATTGCAAGATTAGCTATCACCCGGGAAAAGCTAATGTTGTAGCCGATGCTTTGAGTAGAAAAGGCAACTATGAGTTAGGATTTTTTCTAACACAAGAGAAAGAACTCATAAGGGATTTTGAAAAGTTGCAGATAGAAGTAGTTTCGCCCCCTCAAACTACAGGGCAAGTAATAGCAGCATTAACATTAACTCCCGACCTTAGGTCTAGGATTGTTAGTGCCCAAAGAGGAGATGAGAAATTGGAGAAATTGCGGTTAACGATCAGATCAGGGAAAATCGATGACTATCAAGAAGCCGGAGATAATGCATTATTGTTCAAAGAAAGACTTATAGTACCCAACAATAAGGAGTTGAGGGAGGAAATCATGAGTGAAGCTCACAATACTCCTTATACCGCTCACCCAGGAAGCACGAAGATGACCAAGATTTGAAGCAAAAGTTTTGGTGGGAAGGAATGAAGCGAGATATAGCATTGTTCGTGGAACATTGTTTAGCCTGTCAACAGGTTAAAGCTTTACATCAGCGTCCCTACGGAAGGTTGCAACCATTGGAAATTCCAGAGTGGAAGTGGGATCATATTAATATGGACTTCGTAACCGGGTTACCAAAGTCTAATAAGGGAAATAATGCAATTTGGGTGATAGTGGATAGGCTCACAAAATGTGCACACTTTATTCCAATCCCTATCACGTATGGGTCTGACAAGTTAGCTAACATTTATGTTCGTGAGGTTGTAAGATTGCATGGAATACCGATATCAATCACCTCGGATCGGGATTCAAAATTTACATCCCAATTTTGGAAGAGCTTACAAAGGGAGTTAGGTACTAAACTGAACTTTAGTACAACCTTTCACCCACAAACGGATGGGCAGTCTGAGCGAACCATCCAAACCTTGGAGGATATGCTTAGAACCGTGGTGTTGGATCGAGGGAATCAATGGGAACGAGTCCTACCACTTATAGAGTTTGCTTATAATAATAGCTTCCAAGCAACAATTAATATGGCCCCATATGAAGCCCTTTATGGAAAGAAGTGTCGGTCCCCGCTCTACTGGGATGAAGTAGGTGAACGCAAAATATTAGGACCCGATGTCGTGGAAGAGATGATTGAAATTGTTCGACAGATAAAGCAAAGAATTGAGGAAGCTCAGAATCGTCAAAAGTCTTACACTGATACACGGAGAACAGAGTTGCAATTTCAAATAGGTAACAAAGTCTTTTTAAAGGTTTCGCCGTCTAAAGGGGTTCATAGGTTTGGAGTAAAAGGGAAACTTAAACCTCGATTTATAGGACCATATGAAATCCTTGAAAGAATAGGACCCGTTGCTTATAAACTAGCTTTGCCGCCAAGTTTTGGCAACACCCATAATGTATTCCATGTATCACAGTTGACGAAATATGTATACGACCCTAAGCATGTCATTCATCAAGAAGAAATTACTCTTGAACCTGATCTAAGTTACGAAGAGAGGCCTGAGGCAATATTAGATCGAAAGGTTCAGCAATTAAGAACTAAATCAATTCCCTTAGTTAGAGTTCAGTGGAGACACCATGGTCAAGAGGAATCCACGTGGGAACTCGAAGAGAAGATGCGAGAGAAATATCCGGAACTCTTCGAGGTAACTAAATTTCGGGACGAAATTTATTTTAAGGGAGGAAGGATGTAATATCCCACATTTTATCAAGTTAATTAATAAAAATTAGAGATAAAGGATTCTTTAAAAAAAAAAGGGGGGGAAATAAAAAAAAAATCAAATAAATAAAAGGAAAAAAAAACTGTTGCATCACAATTGGATGAAAGAAAAGAAATAATAATAGTAGTAGTATTAATAAAATATGCAATTTATGTTAGCAATTAAAAGAAAAGGGATTAGGAATTAACTGAGGAGTTTTAGTTCCTTTTCTCCGTTAGTCATCTACTCCACACGTCAATCTCTTCCCTTTCCCTCAACAGCCACAGCCACCGCTTTTCCTCTTCTTCTCTTCTTCCCTTCTTTTCTCCTTCTGTTCGTAAAACGCAGCAAAACCATATCCGACCTTCAGTCTTTGTGCTCAAAAGAAATCGAAATCCAGAGGTTGATGAGGGTCTAGGTTAAGCTTTTGATCAAGGTAAGCTTTCTTGGGATTAAACCTGGTATTTGAGAAAGGCATGGTCAATTTTCTTGATATTCGTGATCTACGCCTAGCTACGAGTCAGTTTATGAATGAATTACTCGAAACCCCTTGGATTGCTTCCATGTTCGATCAAGTACAGTATTGTTGGTCTGTTTCCTTGGTTATTCTTGGTTAAGCCATGTATGGTATGATTATATAGAGTTGATATGGTGAGGTGTTCGATCAAAGTTCTCAAAGAAAAACCATTCCCCTTGTTTTCTGAAAATTCAGCTTACTTACGGCTTTTGCTGTGAATCAACCCTTTATAATCTGAGTTTGAAACATCCTCCATGTTAAAGTATCCTCTCTTAGCTTTCCATGGACATCTTATTCGTCCAAAACGGAATTTGTATGAATTTATCATGATTTTTCAAAGATTATGCCGAGACAGCTTCTGCACTAGTTTTGATGTTCAGTTTTGAACCCCTTGCCTTGCTAATTTCCGAATGGAATTTGAATGAAAGTTACTCTACGTAAATTCAGCTTTCCAAAACATCCTGAATCATTTAAATTCATCAAGTAACGAAGGAGTTATGGTTGTTCAAAGTTAGACCCCTGAGTCTGAATGACCTCGTTTATATATTTAGAAACCTAACTAAAGTTAGTGCTTGTCAATCTAAATTGCTACAAGTCAAAATGAAGGGAAAGACATAACTTAAGATAGCTTGGATTCGGAGAATTTATATTCTGGTTTATATTAAAGTTTATTTGGTTATAAAAAGGTTATTGCAAGTAATTGAGCTTGTTTACGTAAGTGTTGAGGAAATAAGTACCTTAGCTACATATTTGTAAGATGGCAGAGGGCAATCTATTAAGAAAAGAAGTTGATTTGTTGATTTTTCTTTATTTATTGAAAAGTTGAATGCAAAAATAAGCTAGAGTACTAACAAACTCATACATGGAGTAAAATGACATGGTATGGTCTATGCACAAGTAATTATCAAAAAATGAGTTAGCCTATTAATGTAGAAGTAATGTTCTGTTAAACTGAAAATTAATGTTCTGTTAAACTGAAAATTTTTATAATAGATTTGGATTTGTATCTATGTTATATGTATAAGCTGATACTTTACATAAAGATGAAAGACTAGAGATAATATTCTCAAAATGATAGAATGGTCTACAGAGAGAGTGTGCTGAAAAGTCTATATACCAGTTAAGTTCTTTGGTCAAGCTTACATGAAAAATGTGCTATCAGTTACTACTAGGAAACTATAAGTTATAAGAAATTAGTAATGATGAGAAATTAAGGGAAACGAGGCCGAAAAGAGATTGTGAATAAACAGCCTAAAGAAACATGAAACTAGGGGGAACATTAAATCAAGTTAGAAAAGTATCCACTTTTATTCTCTGTTTTTCTTCTCTCTCTTATTCAACCTTCACTCAATGAAGGTAAGAGCGGGAACGTGAGGTGAAGGAAGCAGGGAGCATAAGTTAATACCAAAGCTACGAAGAGTTCATGTGGGCTTTCTACCTAAAAATGGCATAAACATATATTTGTATGTAGATAAGAATGTAGCTTTAAATTATTGACCTGCTAAAGTGTTAAGATTATGATGATACCACATATTGAAGGAGGACGATATCGGTCCTGTGTGATGCAGGATTTGTGTACACGTTGTGATTGTGTGCTATCCTTTATTTTTGGTTGGCCGATCACAGTGTTTGAGAGGGAGGCCTACCTCTCAACACATAAGTTTATGTGATAGTTGTGTGGTGCATACATAATAAGATGATAATGTGAATTGTGACTGCAGTCTATATGATGATAATATTTTTGCAAGCACTTGAAGGATTTAAAAAGGAAAACTCTTGTGTTAAGCTTAAAAATGGCAGGTTCAATATATAGCTCTAAGTGGCAATCTTTAAACGTTTTGGCATGTGTTCACTGAGTGCTTTTGTACTCAGCCCTGCATGTTATTTCTAAAATGTGCAGGTTAAGCTTGGATGCAGATTGGAGTGTGGCGAGCAAGCTTTTGTTGTTACTAGCATGTTAATAGTTGTTTAAGCTATAGGTTATATGTCTTCACACATGTAATCTACTCACGTTACTCTGTTGCGACACTTTGTTCTCCTTTTGCTTGTAAATTCTAGCATCCATCTTACCATCTCTTTTGGTGTTGTATTTCACCTGAACCTTAATGTAAATCTTTTGTAGTGTTGAAGTGGGCAGGTGATGTTCTTCTAAACATAACTTCGTTGGGATTGTTGTTGTCTTGACCATTTTGAGAATTGTGATAACAACCTTTGCTCCTTGTAAAGGGATTTCATGATTAGCCAAAGCTCACATATATAAATTCTACACCACTTTTCTTAATTTGGCTAATGTAATAGTGTGAAGAGGAATTTGGATTGTTAGTTGTTGTGCATAGTAGCTGCCCTTCTTTTCGTAATTTTATCCAAAACATGTTTACTCATTCATTGACCTAAAATTTTGTTCACTTGATTAAACATGTCTCAAATGTTATGGTCCTAAACCATTATTCATCATGTTTAAACATGCTAAAATCGTAGCGGAATTTAAGTTTTGATTCATCTATACTTAAATTCGAAATATGTTTTATTTGAGCAGTAATTTCACTATCTTCCTTTCATTATATTTTTCTTTTACTTTCATCGAGTCGCATCTACCTGTTTTAATAATTTTCCATTAAATCGGGCTGCGACAATATGTTAAGGGGGACGCTTTAAATTAAAATGTATATGTTTTGATTCGATCCCAAAACCCTCTATGTATCCTTTTCCCAAGCGACCTTATTTTGATCTAGATAGGTTAGAATTTTTCTAAGCCTATAATGTTAGGAAGGCTTGATTTTATGCTTTAGACGCTTAGGTTTTTAGACTGCTAGATGTTCAAGTGAAGGCCACTCGCTTGAGTGTGTTTTCAAAGTGAAGCGAGTCTACCGAAGCGAAGTGAAGCGTGCCGAAGAGTAGCGAAGCGAAGCGAACGCTACAGTAGAATCAAAGCGAGTCTGCTGAAGCGAAGCGAAGCGAGCGCTACAATAAAAGTCAAAGCAAGTCAACTATTACTAAAGCGGATGCTTAGGAAATCAGTTTCCAAGCGAATGCTAAAGTATTACTTGAAGCGACTCATCCAAAGCGGACGCTCTAGATTCAAAAGCTAAGCGAGCCTCTACCTAACTGAAAGCGACAGATCAAATCTCTCGCCCATTCAAAGTCTAGTGAAGATCAAGACATCAATTGCTGATCTCCACGTGGCCATTGAAGAATGGTGCACCGGAGTTGACCGCCAGACCGACAGAGACGCCGCAACAGTACTGGGCGCTCCAGTTACTGTTGAACTTGGCTCTTAGCCATTTTCGGCAAAGAGACAAATGGACGCGTCTGAAAAGCTACTGGTCAAAGCAAGTACTGTCGAGAAAGGAGGGACAAATCCACCAACCAAAAACGGCTCTTGTCCATTCCTCCGCCTATAAATAGTGAAGGCCAAAGACGGAGAAGAGTAGAACACTACTTGAGAAATCAGCGCATACTGCAAACATGCACTCACAGCCTTCGAAAAAATCATCCGAGTCCTTGTCTAAGTGTTCTCCGAGTTTCAGTATCATCGAAGCTCGTCTCCGCAACCTTCACTCAAAGATTCTAAGCCCACTTCATATATTCGAGCTTAGAGAAGAACTCTAGCCCTCTTTGCAACTACTGTAAAGAGTTCTTCATTTAGAGAGTCGTCAAAACCAAAACCCTAGTTCTGTCCAGTTAGGTTTTGTGTTCGTAGAAAGGTTGTTGTGTTCAAGATCCAAGACTCTACTTTCCTCGATAGTAGAAGTCTCGATCATAGAGTATAGATCCAAGCTCGCACAGTCCTCGATTGTGTAAAGCTCGATCTCTGCTAGGTTTTGTGGAGAACCCGCAATCTCCCATTGGTTGTTTCGGATCCAAGCAAGTGAAGCTCGATCCAGTCTTGGTTTTTGAGGAACCTGTAATCCTCATGATTCTTGAGTGAAGAGAATCAGTTGCAGCATGCAACAAAAGTGGACATAGGTGTTTTATCACCGAACCACTATAAACCCCGGTGTCGTATCTCTTTTCCAAGCTTTCCAGATTTTACTTTGATTATTCATACTGCAAAAGCATCGCAAACAAACTTAAAATGAAGTGTTAATTACTTAGGAAAGAATAGCTCACTAAATTCCGCATTGCAAGTAAGTCTCACTCTTGATCAAGCATCTGCTTAGGTCGAGAGGCAAGCTTCCACTGTAGATCTAGCTTGCGGCTAGGTCTTAAGTACTTGAAGCGAGCGCTCCACTTGCTACTCTGAGTTAATGGTGAAAGAAGTTGAAAAACTTCTTACACACGTATTCATCCCCCCCCCCCCCCCCACCCCACCCCCCCCACCCTCGTGTGTATCCCTTAGCAAACCGGGACCAACCCCCTCCTATTCTTATTTTTTGCATAATATCACTGAGCTTGTTGTACTCAGTGGCGACGCCAGCGTGGGGCAATGGGGGTACAAAAAAAAAAAAAAATTATTACTAGTATTTTCTCCCATCCCACCTAATAGTGTTCGTTTTTATATTTTATGTCTCAAATATATTTAAGAAATGCCCACTATTTAGTAGTATGAAGGAAGTATATATTAATTTTTACTCATTAAGTTGATATTGATTCTTTCGGTTGTTACTGGAAGTGTCGAGAGAGAGTTTTTCGTAATGACCTGATGCTAAATAATTTTTTTCGCACCCCCGAATTATAATTTCTGGAATCGCCACTAGTTGTACTCAACCCTGCATAACTTTCTTCGTTTTGAAGATTGGGAGCCGGATGAGTAGTGAGGGAGAAGAAAGAGGAGGAGGAATCAAGAGATGAAGGATAATGAAACTTGAAACCGTTAGACAATTCTCTAATTTCGTAACTTTCATTTTGTCATAAAAACATTTCCTACGTTTTTATCTTTTAACGTAGCTTACCCTTCGTCAGTAAAATAATAAGTCATCGTCGTTTTAAATAAATAAAATGGAGGTTATAGTTGTAGCTCACTTAAAAAGTCCAAAGTTCGTTAAGTTTATATCGTTATTCGTTAGGGAATTTGAAAGTTTATATCCTTATTCGTTAAAACTTAACTTTTGAATTCATTTTTCGTAACGTGAAAAAACTTAACGTTTTAATATAAACTTTAGAATTCCGTTTCTTTATAAAAGCTTAATACTTTGAATATATGGATTCATATAACGAAAACCATAATGTTTTATAAAATAAAACCGTAACGTTTTATAAAATGGAAATCTATTAACTTCTATCGCTTCTGCTATTTAATCGTGGCTCTTATACATGTTAAGACTATCATGTTAGATATATAATTTGAAACATAGTTAAAATAGAAAATGACATATTATGGATTCAACTGTAGTATGATCTGGTTCGCCACGGTTGTTACGCTTTCTTAAATATTATGGATCCAACTGTAGTGCGATCTAGTTGACCACGGTTGTTACGCTTTCTAAAATATTATGGATCCGATGATGGCGCAATCTAGTTCGACCTCATCTTTATGGTTTATGTACTTGGTTAGCTAGTGAAAGTATTTTTTGTATTCAGTACGACTTGATCGTGGTATAGGGAAGATGTTGTCCGAATTATCAGGCTAAATTATGTAAAACTAATTGAATTATGATTTTCTCCTATTTTATTTTTCCCTTTGTTGCATCTTGGTTTATTTATGTAATGGTTAAAATATTTATTTAAGATCTACGAAAAATAGGGATGTGAGAGATGGTATCAGAGCGTACTCGTTTTGAATACAAAAAAAAAATGATTTTGTAAAAATTTAAAATTTGAATTAGAAAGTCCCATGTTAAGCACGTTTGTCGCTATACCGTGGCACAGACAGTGCGTCTAATGTAAGATTTAATTTCACTTCGAACACATGGACCATACCTTAGTGTCCCATAGAAGCACGAATCATGCATTGTTCTAAATATCTTAAAATGAAGTATATTAAACCTAAACTCATATTCGACCTATGCATCCTCTCTCTCTCTCTCTCAATTATTATCCCCCCGAGCTAATTGTTGAACTACATTTCGACCTCATATAACTATATTGATAGATACTACGATTAAAAGTTTGATTATGGGAAGCATTGTGAGAAATATTTATTGAAACATATGTAAGATGAGAACATGACTTATATGTTGTAGTGATTTGTGTGATTGTTCATATGGGTATGCAAACATATTGTTACATATATTGTATATATTGACTTAAAATTCACTATAAGGAGTTGAATAAATGTTCATGTATATGTGTTACTTGTAAAATATTCTATGATAAGTTGCTATATAATTAGAGTTCTTATAATATGCTAAATAGTTATAATATGATCAGTAGGGGTTTGTATCATATGATGATGATTTGTTATGCTTAATTATGTGAAGAAAATGAAAGGCCATTGATTGTAAGATAAATTATAAAACATGATATTGCATGACTAAGATTGAAATGTTAGCTTAAGATATCCTGGGACTAATTATACGAACATGCAATAATAAAATTTTAGGAAGATGCTACATTATTTATGTGATATATGAAAACGAAATATGTTGTATGAGAATGAAACCTTATGAGACAATGTAATAATGTTACGATAACTTCTCATACACATATGATAACACGACAATGTGAATTATATGATAATAATTCCAGGGAGATTATTAGAAATTTGTTATGATATGATTATATGAAAAATATTAAGGTAATCCAAATAACTATGACAGTGCTATTGCATCTGGGATTTCTAACTTATTATTGTATATGTGTTTGAGGTGAAATATGCAATGTGATATGATCAAATTGAAATTTCTTGTGTTATAAATTTGATAATATGAAATGGTGATTCTAAACATTACAAAGCCATGACTGAATTATATATTTGAAAGATTGCATGTTTAAAGGATATTATTGTTAGTGTTATCGAGAGGAAGTGATTTCAAGGAATAGTGAATATATGTACTCATATGATATTAGGGTGAATATATGTCTAAAGGATATTATTGTTAGTGTTATCCACAAGAAGTAATTTCAAGGAAAAGTGAATATATGTACTCATACGATATTAGGGTGATAAATATATACATAACATGGTTATGAGAAATATGAAATATTGTTGCTTAAGAACTACGACATTAAGTGATACATGAAACTATAAAATGTGAAAATTTATATACATGTGTGATACTATTTGTGAAAAATAATGGCATGATGTGATTACATGTAATATGAGATAACGTATCTATGAGATAGGTGTTCAAGAAAATATGAAATGTGAAGTATCTGTGTAATATGAATGTCAACAATGTTAACATGATTATGTGTAGGAATAACTTTTAATCGAGTGCTGATGAAGCACGCCTTGCTGGTCCAGTACAATATCGTTGGATGTATCCCTTTGAACGATATCTAGGGAGGTTGAAAAGAACAGTTAAAAACAAGGCCCGTGTTGAAGGGTCAATTGTGAATGCATATTTAGTGGAAGAGGCGTCAAATTTTTGCTCTTACTACTTGCAGATCACGTCAAAACAAAGTTGTGCAATGTTCCTCGAAATTTAGTTGTGCTAGCTGAAGAACGAGTTGAAGAACCGCACATGCTTTCAATCTTGAAGAATGTGGGACGACCATTTGAAAAAAAAAAAAAAAAAAAAAAAAAAAAACAAGATATTTGTCAGAGGATGAGTTTGTGGCTGCATACTTATACATTTTGAAAAATTGTTCCGAAGTAGTCGACTAAATGGGGTAAGTTATTATAATTTCAGTTACTATACTTAACTTTAAACATTCAATTTAACATTCATTTGTATGTGAATTATATGCATGTGAACTACCCAACAATGACCTCTCAGGAAATTCAAAGTAGTGTGGAAATGGAATTCCCAAGATGGTTCCGAGCTTATGTAAGTTTTTTTTTTTTTTTTTTTTTTCCTTTTAAATCATTATAATACACGAACTTTTTTAATTTGGCAGAGAATAAAGTTACAATAATGATGTTTTAGGTGGAAAACAATGAGAGCCTAATCGAGAACCCTTTCATATGTGATTTAACTAGAGGACCGAAGCAAAAAGTGATTGCATATCAAGGTAATTTAGTGAACGGCTACAAGTTTCATACAGTTGAATATGGGTCACTCAAATCAACAAGTAATTTAGAGTGTATAAAGGGTTAAGTTTATGGCACATTTGAGATGGACTTCTATGGGAGATTTTTTGGAAGTTGTAATTTTTTCATATCCAGGTGAGCATGATAAGAAGGTTGTTTTGTTTAAATGTGAGTGGATTGATCCTTCATCATTAGGGACCGAAGTGCATCCAAATTTCAAACGTGTCTCCATAAACCATAATAGGAATTATAGTAAGTATGAACCATTTGTCCTAGCTGTTGGGAATTGTTAAGAACCACATGTTAAGGGGGAATCTATTAGGGACACTGCATTGTTTTGATTTGATCCCAAAACCCCCAAAGCGTTCTATTCTCAAGCGACCCAGTTTGATGTAGTTAATAGGTTAGAATTTTTCTAAGCCTACTCTGTTAGGATGGCTCTTTATTTTGCTTAGATTTTAGGCTTCAAAATTTCAAGTGAAGGCCACTCGCTTGAGTGTGTTTTTCGAAGCGAAGCAAGTCTAGCAAGCCGAAGTGAAGCGTGCCGAAGAATAGTGTAGCGAAGCGAGCGCTACAGTAGATTCAAAGCGAGTCTGCCAAAGCGAAGCGAAGCGAGCGCTACAGTTCAAAGCCAAAGCAAAGCGAATCGAGCGCTGCAGTATAAAGTCAAAGCTAGTCAATTCTAGTCAGAAATTTCTAAAGTAGTCACTAGGGAACTTTATCTCCCGAAGCGGCTCACTACAGAATGACTACGAAGTGACTCAACTAAAGCAGACGCTACAACTTCATAGCGAAGCGAGCCACTACCTACCAGAAAGCGACAGCGCGACTCCCGCCCATATTTTGAACTCCAGTCAACAGGAGATCGTAGCATTAATTACAAGATCTCCACGTGTCGAAAGCGGAGTGGAGCGGAGGAGTTGACTGCCAGGCCGACAAAGGCGCCGCACAGTACTGGCTGGCTCCAGTTACTGTTAGCCTTGTAAGTTAGCCAATTTTGGCAAAATGCCAAAACTGGACGTCTGAAAAGGTGCCAGCCTGCGCAAGTACTGTCGAGAGGAGGAGGGACAAGGCCACCAACCAAGCAACAGATCTTGCCAATCTCTCCGCCTATAAATAGTGAAGGACCAAGATGTGAAGAAGCAGAACACTACTTGAGCATTCTAGCCTACTGCAAACAAATACTCCCAAGCCTTCGAGCATATCTTCGAGTCTTTGTTTTAAGTGTTCTCCGAGTTTCCTGTTCATTGGAACTCGTCTTCACAACCTTCACACTTAGAATCTAAGCCCATTCCATATCCAAGCTTAGAAGAAGAGCTCTAGCCATCTTTGCACTTACTGTAAAGAGCTCTTCATAGTGTGTTTGTCTACCAAAAACCCTAAACTCTGTCTGTTAGGTTTTTGAGTCGTCGTTAGGTTGTTTCGATCCAAGACTCTTCTTTCATCGATTGAAGAAGTCTCGATCATAGAGTTTAGATCCAAGCTTGCACCTACATCGTTTGTGTGAAGCTCGATCGAAACTAGGCTGTAAGGAGAGCCCGTAATCTCCCTGACTGTGTTTTGACTGAAGCAAGTGAAGCTTCCAGTCTTGTCTAGGTTTGTGTAGTGAACCCGTAATCACTACGTCTGTCGTTAGATCCAGGCGAGTGAAGCCCGATCTCAACCAAGGTTTTTGAAGGACCCGTAACCTTCAGTTGTTGAGTAAAGAGAACAGTTGCCGTCGTGCAACAAGTGGATGTAGGAGCTTTATCTCCGAACCACTATAAATCTCTGTGTCGTACATTTCTCTAACCCTAAACTCTCTACTGTATTTGATTATCCATTGCACGTGCATCTAAACAAACATAACTTGGATTCTTAATTACTTAGGAAAAGATTTTAGCTCACCAAATTCCGCATACACGAGTAAAGACTCCCTCTTGATCAAGTGCTCACTTCGGTTAAGCAGGCAAGCTACGTACTGTAGATCTAGCTTCAGCTAGGTTTTAAGTATTAAGTGAGCTCTTTACTTGTTACTCTGAGTTAAGGGAATTGAAGTTGAAAAACTTCAAAATACGTATTCACCCCCCCCCCCCCCTCTACGTATTTTTCCTATTAACATACCGGGACCAACAAGTGGTATCAGAGCAGCGGTTCTTTCGAGCCTCTGCTTTGCATATCCGAAGCGAGTCCCCACTCGCTTCACGTTGTCTCACTGAACCGGATCCTGTTTTCCTAAGTGCATCAAAACCTCACCCACGCATATTGCATTTACTGCTGATAGTTTGCTATGTCTACATACAGTGCAGCAAACCTGCCACAGTTCTCTATCGAAGGATACGAGACATGGAGTTTCCGAGTCGAAAGCTTCCTATGCTCCATCCACGACCGGATGTGGGAAGTCATAGAGGACGGACCAATCGAAATCAAGAAAGCCATATCTGTGAACGTCCCAGCTGCTGAAGGACGCGAAGCCCATGTTCGACAAACATACGTAGAAAAGGACAAAGATGAGTACACTCCGAATGACTTCAAAGTCGCCAACCTCGACAAGATTGCACGCCACACGATGCAGAGCACCGTGTCGGACGCCTATTTACCACGGATAAGGAAGTGCGCAACGGCGAAGGAAATGTGGGAAACCCTAGCCCTCATTTCTCAAGGAACGGACAAGATCAAAGAGAACAAACTCGCCGTTCAGATGCGGGAGTTTGAGAGTCTGATAATGTAGCCAGGAGAGTCCATCGACGCCTTCGAGCTGAGAGTTACAAACATCATTGCAACCCTCAACTCACTTGGGAAGGAACTCACAGATAAGGAAGTCAACCTGAAGATTGTCCGAGCTCTCACAAGGAAGTGGCAGACAATGAAAGAACTGTATCTAGCTACCAAGTATCTTTCAAAACTCACACCGGAGATTCTGTTCTCCGAACTCAAAGCTCATGAATTCGATCTGAATCGAATGAATCTCGACGAAGAGGATGAAGCTCCCACGACATCAAAAGGTGTAGCGTTCAAAGCTGCTGAAGGGCCAAGCGACCAGTTGCTAGCCAAGATGACGAGGGAAGAGTTGGAAGAACACATTGCGTTCTTATCCAAGAACTTCAACAAGATGAACTCTCGAGTGGGCAAATACAAAAGATTCTACAAGGAATACAAAGGGAGGAGCACTGATGCTCGAGAAGGAAAAGGGAAGAGAGAAGAGACGACCAAGCCGATCTCAAGGGACATGATGGAAGTGGAATGCTACCACTGCCACAAGATGGGCCACTACAAATCTGATTGCCCAAAGCTGAGTGCAAAGGAGCGAGAGGAACTGAAAGCAAAGAGGGATGCTCCAAGGCGAGCGCTCGTAGCGAGTGAAGTGCCGGTCGCTTCAACTGAAGATCCAGCTAGCGACTCCGATGCATTCACTGATCCCAACTCCAGTGAGGGTGAGGATCTTGGACTCATGGCGCTCACCGATGAAGAAACAGGAGAGGTATTTATCTATCCCTCACTTAGTTCAATTACACTCGCACACACTCACCAAGAGGAAGCAAACTCCTCGACATGGAGTGAGTTGCTTGACAAACACATTAAATTGTCAAGTGACCACGAAGTGTTGCAACAAGCTTTGTCTCAAAACGAGAAGGAGAACCGAAAGCTAGCCACTGAGCTTGACCAAGTCAAACTTAACTTAAGGGCTATGACTAGTAAGTTCGAGGATCTCTTCGCGAGACATCAAAGCTTGGAAGGAAGGTATGAAACCCAATCCGCTCTAGTTGCCAACTTGAACAAAGCATCATATGCTAGGCAGGCACTAGAGAGCTCACTTCTACCTTTTGGTAGAAAGGGAGGACTCGGATATGAGGGTGGACCTTCCAAGCCGACTGTCTTTGTTGCTGCTTCTCACACAACACCAACAGTCACCTTGGAAATGCCCACTGCATCCAAAGGGACCACTAACAAAGACAAAGGCAAAGTGGCTGAGAACCCTAAAAGGAAGCCAATGAAGATGTCTATATCTTTAAGGGCGGAAACTAAGGGCAAGCAAAACTCAACATTCCCTAGCACTCAAACTGCTAAAACTTACCAATCAAAGGGTAATGGGAAAAATGTTGAAGCTTCTAAGTCTCAAGCCAAGACACGAGAGACAAACGATCTCCCTTTCAAGAAAAGGAGTAATGTCTATGTGTCACGTTATCCGGACTGGAGATGGTCCAACCGGACTAACGTTGAGGGGGAAGAATTCGAAGCACCAAGAAGGCCGCTTCGAACTCCCAAGGTAACTCAAGCGAGTCGGGGTCAAAACCCTAGTTGGACCGCTTCGAGAAAACCTAGCGAGCCGCTTCGACAGACTATAAAACCTAAGTCAGTCTCTAGGCCCGTAGCTAATCCGAAGCGAGTCGCTTCAGGATACAAGCCAAAGGGTAAGAACATAGGTAGGACTGAAGCGAGCCGCTACCCCTCTTGCACACATTGCTGCACATGTGAAGCTGCTTTAAGGCAGAAGTCACAGTTTTCGAAGGTCGAGAAGCCCAAGACACAAGCTTCATCTCAAAAGAGAGTGAAGCAAGTGTGGGTACCTAAGGGAACTAACCTGCAAGGACCCAAACTGATTTGGGTACCAAAATCTGTCTAATTGCAGGTGAGCGCCGTGGATCCCATGCCAAGTGAGGGTCAACAAATCTGGTACTTGGACAGTGGATGTTCAAGACACATGACCGGCATGAGAGCTCTACTTCAAAACTACATAGAGAAGAAGGGTCCACACGTCACTTTTGGTGATAATTCTCGAGGAAGCACCAAAGGGTACGGCGCACTGAAAGTCGGAAAGCTCACGATTGAAGAAGTTTCCTACGTGGAAGGACTTAAGCACAACTTGTTATCCATTTCACAATTCTGTGACAAGGGATACAAGGTGGAATTCATTTCCAACAAGTGCATAGTGAGAAGCAAGCTCACATCTCAGATTGTGCTCACTGGAATTAGACAAAGGAACGTCTATATAGCACAATGGGACAGCTGCAAAGAGGAGACGTGCTTAGTAGCAAGGAGTGCTACAGAAATAGGATGGCTATGGCACAGACGCTTGAACCATCTCAACTTCAAAGCCATCAATCGCTTAGCTCGAAAGGGTTTGGTGCAAGGCATACCGAATGAAGTCTTCATCAAAGACCATCCTTGCTCACCATGCCAACGAGGGAAGCAGACGAAGAAGCACTTCGCCAGTCTCGAAGAAGCGTCGTCAAAGCGAGTGCTCGAGCTGCTTCATATGGATCTGTTTGGTCCAGTCACTCCAGTTAGTGTGAATGGAAGAAAGTACACTCTAGTCGTAGTCGACGACTTCTCTCGCTACACTTGGGTTGTATTTCTCTTCAGCAAGAAGGAGACACTGACCAAACTGCCACAACTGCTCAAGCGATTGGCAGTGGAAAAGAATCAAGCTATTGTGACCATCCGCTCCGACAAAGGCACAAAATTCTTAAATTCTACCATTGAAGCTTACTGCACGGAGCATGGCATAGCACATCAGACCTCTTCAGCACGCACACCACAGCAGAATGGAGTTGCTGAAAGAAGAAATCGGATCATCAAAGAAGCCGTTCGACCATGATTGCAGACTCGAAGCTTCCGATGAAGTATTGGGCTGAAGCTGCCAATACAGCATGCTACACGCAGAATAGAACGCTTCTCTGCAAACGGCACGACAAAACACCAAATGAAATATGGACAGGGAGAATTCCTAACATATCTTATTTCCATATTTTTTGTTGTAGGGTCTTCATCCATGACAATGGGAAGTCACAGTTGAAAGCCTTTGAAAGCAAAGCTGATGAAGGAATATTCTTAGGATATTCCACATCATGCAAAGCTTATAGGGTATTCAACTGTAAAACCCTAATCGTGGAGGAATCACCCCATGTCATATTTGATGAATCTTCTTTAAGTCTTTCACAGGAACAGGCTAACTCAAATGAGAAGAATTCAAGCAAGGAACCCTCAAACTCACTTACTTGGGACATGCTAGAAGAAGATGATGAAATCAAAGATTCAAGTAAGCAAAATCCCAAAGGAGAAGGTGAAGCTGCCCCGAAGACTCCGGAAGCGAGTGTTGGCCAAGCACCCAATCCAGTCGCTTCAGTTGGTGAAGCGAGTGTCCAGGAAGAAGACGGAGATGAAGCTGGCAGATCCAAGCGTGCATGGCTCAAGGATCACTCACCAAGTCAGATCATTGGAGATCCATCCAAGGGTGTAGTGACCAGAAGTCAAGTGTTTGGAGAAAGTGCCATGTTCAGTTGCTTTCTCTCAAACATCGAGCCGTCATGCGTGGAAGAAGCCCTAGCCGATTCAAATTGGGTGATCGCCATGCAAGAAGAGCTGAACCAGTTCACCAGAAACGACGTATGGTACCTCGTGGATCGTCCCAAATTTCAGCATGTGATTGGCACCAAGTGGGTGTTCAAGAACAAGACGGACGAGGACCACAACGTTGTGAGGAACAAGGCGCGTCTCGTTGCTAAAGGCTACTGCCAAGAGGAAGGAATCGACTTTGATGAGACCTTCGCTCCAGTGGCACGGCTTGAAGCGATTCGACTATTTCTGGCCTACGCAGCAGCCAAGAAGTTCAAAGTCTATCAAATGGATGTGAAGAGCGCGTTCCTCAACGGTGAATTGAAGGAAGAAGTGTATGTGGAGCAGCCACCGGGTTTCAAGTAAGGAGATAAAGTGTATCGATTGAAGAAAGCCCTATATGGATTGAAGCAAGCTCCCAGAGCTTGGTATGATACACTTTCTCAATTCCTAGTGGAAAATGGCTTCCACAAAGGGAAGATAGATCGAACTCTATTCACCATCAATCATGGAGATGATATGCTATGGGTTCAGATCTACGTGGATGACATCATATTTGGATCACCAAACCAGTCTCTTAGTCAGAAGTTTGGAGAGCTCATGAAGACCAAATATGAGATGTCAATGATTGGCTTGATGAGCTGCTTTCTAGGTCTTCAAGTGAAGCAGCAGGATGATGGTATCTTCATCAATCAAGCGAAGTATACAAGAGATATGCTTGCCAAGTTCGGTGTTCAGCATGCCAAAGCTGTGAATATTCCGATGAACACGAACTGGAAGATGGAGCCAGACATAGATGGGAAGTCTGTGGATGCTACAGACTACCGAGCCTTGATCGGATCTCTTCTATATCTCACTGCAAGTAGGCCGGATATAGCTTTTGTAGTTGGAGTCTGTGCTCGCTTCCAAAGCAACCCCAAGCACAGCCATCTTGAAGCTGCCAAAAGAATTCTTCGATATTTGAAGGGCACTGTCAATATGGGGCTGTGGTATCCAACGGAGGACAATTTGGAGCTCACTGGATATTCAGACGCTGACTATGGAGGGTGCCGAATTGATAGGAAATAAACCTCGGGCACTTGTCAGTTCTTGGGAAACAAGCTGATCTCATGGTTTTCAAAGAAGTAGACGAGTGTAGCTACTTCAACGACTGAAGCCGAATATATGGCCGCTGGAAGCTGCTGTTCCCAAATTCTATGGCTTCGTCAGCAGTTGAAGGACTACAATGTTGAAGCAAATGAAATTCCGATATTCTGCGACAACAACAGCGCAATCTGCATCTCTCAAAATCCAGTGCTTCACACCAGGTGCAAGCACGTGGAAATCCGACATCACTTCATTCGTGATCATGTCGAGAAGAAGGATATCAAGCTCGAAAAAATCCATACCGATCTCCAGCGAGCAGATATCCTCACCAAGCCTCTAGCTGAGTCTCGTTTCAATCAACTATGCATGGAATTAGGGTTATTAGACCCTGGTGAAGAATGCTAGATCCAGGATGCACGAAGGAGTGGTCGCTAGTTTTTCGTAGCGTCACTCGCTTCGGATCTTCACCAACTCAAGCGAGTCACTTCAAAATCTCACTCGCTTGAGAAATTGAAGTTAGGTGGAGAAAGGTGGAGTATTGGAAGAAGTTCCTTACCAACTTACAAGAATTGTTAAGTATTTGGTTAAGGGGAAACTAGTGCTTACTCTCGGAGCAAGCTACTTCCAAAGCGAGCAAAGGATGCTGCTATCTTGAATTTTGCATCGCTTCAATTTGCCCCAGCTTGGGTCAAAGCGAGTCGATTGCAAGTTCATTCTGTAGCTTATAGGAAGAAGCTTGAAGGTTTACCTTTTTCTACAAAAGGTTGCAGGGCTGGTGACATGCTTCTGCGTAAAATACGAGATTGTCTTGTCAGAGCATTCTCATTGTCATCCTGTCCATTTCTGCTCTGAGATAAGGACTTGTCTCATCCCCCATTCGTCGTGAATATGTACACTTACGTGAAGCTCCCCTCTGGGTTGTAGTAAGCTTGTGTACTATATTCATTTCCTCCCTCATTCATTTCGATGGAACTCTCTAATTCGTAGAGGAAGATGAATGCCATGAAGATGAATGCCAAGAAGATGAAATACTCTACAGGAGGTATCAACAAGCTTCAAAGCGAATGAATTCATCAACAAGTGGGTTCAACAACTTGAAGTCCAAATCAAATGATGTCTTCAATAAGTGGTATCAATCTCCTACGAAGTGAGATTGACTGGTAAGCGTTTCAATTTTAAGTACACTAAGTGAGCTGAAGCGTGCTAGAAACCTTCACTCGCTATGTGGAAAATATGAAATGAATCTGACACAAATACAAAGAGGAAAACATTCTTGTTTATCCTCGAAGTATGTAAGTCAGAAACATTTTAAAATTAAGCAAAGAAATTCAATTTCTTATTCCAGTCGCTTCAGATGGCCAAGCGTGTGCTACGTCACTCAAAGCTAGCCATCGCAAGCGAGTGCGGAACAGTCACTCAAGCGAATGCCTCTCAAGTGAGTCAAGGCCTAGCGGCCCAACTCAAAGCGAGCGGACACGAAGCGAGTATGAGCTGTCTGCACTCGAGTGCAAATTTCACTTTCTGCCAAGCATTTAATGCAGGTTCACGTACGGCGAAAATATCGGGCGCGTGGTTCTCACTTTGAATTCGAAGCGGGAAAAGACGGAGAAGATCCAGCCGTCGAATCTTTACAGTCCCAGATCTACAGCCGTTGGATCAACGCCGTATAAGACAAACCAATCACAGCAGGCCACGTGGAGACGCCGAGCAAGTGGCGGTTCACTTTTACTGTGATGACGCCGGACACATCAGATCCATCACCGCACGTCCGCCGCCTACCTACAGGACTTACGCGATATTATTGTCTTGCCCCTGCCACGTCGACAAAGCCCTACCTCTATTTAAGGGTGGAATTGCAGACTGTAAAAACTTTCACAAATCTCAATCTTTGCCATCTTCGTGCAAAAACACTCTGCAATTCACGAGTCCTAAAAATCCCCAGCTTTTCGTCGTTAAACTCTCAAATTCAATTCAAAATCTCTCAAAACTCACCATGGGCAAGAAGCAGAAGACAGAGACGATGGAGGAGTTTTTCACGCAGGTCAACAAACACATCAATGTCGAGCCTCATCTCAATCCCTCAATCATCGAGAAAAATGGATTTCTCCGTAGAGCCGTGACCAAGGCCGGTCTATGGAAGTTCGTGACGGCAGTTCCGTCAAAAATTCTGGCAAAAGCGGTGGGTGAGCTCTTGCTAAACTTGAGGAAGGAGCAGAATACATCCTCATTCACTGATCCACAAACCAGGAAGCCGGTGGAGGTGGATATGAGTGAACTCATCGGCGCGTTCGACTTGCCGAGAGAAGGAGGAGACTCATTGCTGGATTTGGGTCTTTCGGCCAGAGTTCAGTACGGTCGATTTGCAACCGACAAAGCAGATCCGAATTACAAGGAGGCCAGTATCCGTACAAGTCTGAAGGCCCCCTTCAATCATATCTGCGAGCTCTTCTCGAAGAGTGTCGCATGCTACATCGGAACCCTAGATACTCTCTCCGAGACGAAGCTGATCGCCACTGCAGTCATCGTCGACAGCCTCACCGGAACCAGCTTCAACTGGCATGGTTGGTTCCTCAAACAAATTCACGAAGCCGCTGATGACTTTGCTTTCGTGAAGGGAAGCACCGATCAGATTCTCCGCAAGGGGAAACTGAAATTTTTCTCTAGGCTGTCTGCTGCCTTGGAGGAAAAATATCCGGACAAAGTTTGGCCGGAATCAGACATTGCCATCTACAACAAACAATCCATCTACTATGACAAGTGGAGAAAATCCAAGACACTGATGGATTTGGGACTTCTTGAAGTTGAAGTGCCCGTTGCAAGACCGGTTGCCGAAAGGCAAGCCGAAGTGAGCCAAGCGAGGCGGGTCGCTTCACCCGGGAAGCAAGCCGCGCCGAAGCGAGGCAAGAAGAAGATGAAGCGAGTCACTTCGCTTGTCCAAGAAAGCGAGGCGGTGGAGAAGCCACTTGAGGACATTGAAGTGACTCAACCCCAGCCTTCACCAATCAAAGCCAAATCTACCCCACTACAAATCCAAACCCAAACCACCCAAATACCAGAACCTCAATCTTCATCAACCCAACAACCACTCACACAGATAACCCCCCTCTCTCCCCACGAAGAAGAATCTGCATCTTCTTTTCACATACCCAAAATGCCACTGCTCGATATTGATCCAGTCGAAGCTTTCACTACTTTTCAATCCAATCCCAGCACATACAACCACCACCCACTGAAACCATTCAAATTTCCGAAACCAAAGAAGCCTCATCATCACCCCTATCCCCCTCATCATCGGCAGCTATAGCCGATACCGCCCAAACTACCGGTGAACTCCCCATAATTCCATCATTCGTACCTCCTGCCCTCACCATAGAAATGCTAGCTCTCCAACGCTATGCCATGGATAGAGAGCAAGCAGCAGAAACAATTAATCTCCGCTACTCTAACGTTCCATGGAGCGACGTGTTCTACACCAATGTCGTCGATTTCCTGACATATATCACCTACCGTGGAACGGAGTACTATAAAATATTCAGACTTCTCAAAGCTTTCAAAGAGGAGGAACTGATCCAAATGGAAGCCAAACTACTCAACTTCATTGGCGAAAACGACTTCCATGCCTTTCTTGAAGGGACCAGCTTCTGGGAGAAGTTAGATGCAAAGGTGAAAGAAGCCTATCCACTCGCTATAATTCCCAAGCGAGTGCCCTCTTTTCATGAAAGGAAACTGATCAGGGAGCATAAGGAGGAGGTGGATGGATGCGGAGATCGCTAGCCTTCATAGCGAAATAACGAGGATGAGTGAGGAGATGGAGAAAAAGGCGGGGGAGGTCATCAGTCTTAGAGAAGACTTTGACAGAAGGAAGGAGGTATTGGAGGAAAAAGTGGAGGAAAAGGAGAGGCAGCTAGAGGAGAAAGAGAAGGTGTTGGAGGCACAGGTGAAATTGGTGGGAGAACAATCACAAACAATCACTGAACTCAAGGGCTCGCTTGACGCGGAAAGGAGCCGTTTGAGGAAAATAAATGCTAGATTGATCGAACTTGAGAAAGAGAAAAAGGAGCTGGAGAAGAAGGTAGAGGAGTTGAAGGAGAAACTGAAGAATAGAGAAGGAGAGTTAGTGATGAAGGGAAGCGAACTACTTAGCATTAAAAAGACTCTCGACTCACTCAGGATAGAGATGAAGGAACTTAAGCAAGAGAGTGAGATCGACAAGAAAGAACTGGAGAGTCGGAGGAGGAGTGCTCAGGCTATTGACCTACAGAATGCTGAATTATCTATTCTACTGCAAAAAGTCAAGGAGCTGGGTGAAGCGTACACTGAGAAGATTGCTGCAAGTGCCGAATTCCATCTCTCTCTAAACCAGAGAGAGAGGAGCCTTGAAACAATGCAAGCTGAACTTCAAGCGGCTCAGGAATTTTGGTACTTCAACTTGCAAGAGGAGAAGAAGGAAATGAGGAGGGAAGTTGAAGCGGAGCTGGAGGCTCGCTTCAGATCAGTCGAACCATTGGAGAGGATGATGGCTTCTGTTGTTGAGAGAGAGAAGCAATGTGAGTACTTGCTAGAGGAAATCTCCATCAAAACAGCTGAACTGGTGGCTCCCACCGTGGGAAAAGCCGAGAAGATGTTGGAGGCCATCCTCAACACAGTCAATTCACTCCATCATTCCATCTCCGGAAAATCAATCATCCTAACCCCTGGCAGTGATGATGCCAAAAAGGGGGAAGGACAAGTGAAGCTAGGAGGAGTCGGAGGTTCAGGAGGAAGCAGAGTTGATGTAGAGAGAATGCTGGAGGGAGGTAGTGGTGCTGGTGATAAGGAGGAAGTAGTAGTTAATGAAGCGAGGGCTCTTAGCGAACTGAAGGGCAAAGTAAAGCTCACGGAGGAGGAGTTGATGAAAAAGCCCGAAGAGCCCAGCAGGCCGCTTCAAGAAAAGGTGCTTAGTGCTTCAATCGCACGGCATCCTCCGGTGACGGTGATAACGAAGGAGGAGAAGCGGAAGCAGGTGGAGCAGGATTTTGCCATGGCATGGGAGATGGAGCGCCTTTTTGATCTAATGAAAAAATCTGCTGCAGGTGCTTCTTCAAGTTCCAAAGCGCCCGCTTCAGCCGCACCCGCTCCAGCCACTGCGCCAGCTTCATCAGCAGCACTCACTTCGACCACTGGAGAACTCACTTCATCAGCAGTGATTCCTTTTAGTGCAGCTACAAAGAAAGACATGCCGCCTCCCCCACCAGCGAAGCAGCCACTGAAGCGAACTGCTTCGGAGACGAAAGGAGATGACCTCGCGGCCAAGCGCCAAAAGGTCAAACAAGCAGTCGCTTCAAGGGCAGGGAAGGAGGAGAGAAAGAGGAAGGAAAGAGAGGAAGGGAGAAGTGAGAGAGAAAGGGAGAAGAGAATTAAGGCAAAGCGACTACAGATAATTGATACCAGGATTGAGTAGCACTTCAGTGAAGTGATACTCATCCAATCTTCATTAGTTCGCAGTGCTTTCGTTTCCGAAGCTTGCGAGGCCCAAGCCATATCTGACGCGTGTGATGTAGCAACCAAGGAGATGGTTGAGTCTGGTCGCTACCCCCCGCACAGATGAACAAGACTATATTCGCAAACGACTCAATGAGAAACGTCCAACGTGGAACAGCGAGTCGGGAGCAAAATTCAAGAAGGTCATGGCTCAACTATCAAGCAGGTCAGAAGAGGAGTTGGCCAAGCGAAGGAATGAGCATCCGGACGCCAGGGAAATTGAAGACTTCATCCCGAGTGATCTGCGTGATCTGTGGCTTGACTACAAGGATTTATTTATTAAAGCATACTACTATTGGGAAGTAGTGCCACTTCAGGATCACTGCTCTCGGATGATTGCTCTCAGCAACTTCCTCTGCACGTATGATGAGAAGCTGCGTAGGAAGATCTTCACCAAAGCAGAATTAGCTCAGCCCAAGCCTCTGATCGTCAAGGTTCCAGCGGTAAAGGATTTCCCCATGCCTTATCATCCATGCACGGACGTTCCTAACAGAGGAATCACTGATGAGGAGGTGAATGAAGCTTTCAGGCTGGAAAGTACATGGAGAAGGCCAAGTATTCACACCGTGGGTACTATGGAATCGAGAGTTCTATCAGCCTATGTTGTTGATAGTGTTGCTGATGAAGGAGAGAAGAAGAAGGAGGAAGAGGGAAAGGAGAAGGAGAAGGAGGATGAAGCTGCAGGAAACCTTTGAGTTTCAAGCTTCTTATTTTGTGAACTGTTGTTCATCTATCTCACTTTTATTTCTGCCTCTCCTGTGTCATTTACTCGCTTTGTGAATGACTTTACTTTTGCTACAAACTCAAACAATTTAACAGGAAAAAAAAAGGAACTTAAAAGAAAAATTACAAACGAAACTGCAAAGGAAGCAGTCGCTTGAAGTTCCCTTCACGGTTAGATAGACTAGATTTATTCTTTATCTAAGTCTTATGGGTTTTGGCATCATCAAAAAGGGGGAAATTGTTGGGAATTGTTAAGAACCACATGTTAAGGGGGAACCTATTAGGGACACTTCATTGTTTTGATTTGATCCCAAAATCCCCAAAGCGTTCTATTCTCAAGCGACCCAGTTTGATGTACTTAATAGGTTAGAATTTTTCTAAGTCTACTCTGTTAGGATGGCTCTTTATTTTGCTTAGATTTTAGGCTTCAAAATTTCAAGTGAAGGCCACTCGCTTGAGTGTGTTTTTCGAAGCGAAGCAAGTCTAGCAAGCCGAAGTGAAGCGTGCCGAAGAATAGTGTAGCGAAGCGAGCGCTACAGTAGATTCAAAGCGAGTCTGCCAAAGCGAAGCGAAGCGAGCACTACAGTTCAAAGCCAAAGCAAAGCGAAGCGAGCGCTGCAGTATAAAGTCAAAGCTAGTCAATTCTAGTCAGAAATTTCTAAAGTAGTCACTAGGAACTTTATCTCCCGAAGCGGCTCACTACAGAATGACTACGAAGTGACTCAACTAAAGCAGACGCTACAACTTCATAGCGAAGCGAGCCACTACCTACCAGAAAGCGACAGCACGACTCCCGCCCATATTTTGAACTCCAGTCAACAGGAGATCGTAGCATTAATTACAAGATCTCCACGTGTCGAAAGCGGAGTGGAGCGGAGGAGTTGACTGCCAGGCCGACAAAGGCGCCGCAACAGTACTGGCTGGCTCCAGTTACTGTTAGCCTTGTAAGTTAGCCAATTTTGGCAAAATGCCAAAACTGGACGTCTGAAAAGGTGCCAGCCTGCGCAAGTACTGTCGAGAGGAGGAGGGACAAGGCCACCAACCAAGCAACAGATCTCGCCAATCTCTCCGCCTATAAATAGTGAAGGACCAAGACGTGAAGAAGCAAAACACTACTTGAGCATTCGAGCCTACTGCAAACAAATACTCCCAAGCCTTCGAGCAAATCTTCGAGTCTTTGTTTTAAGTGTTCTCCGAGTTTCCTGTTCATTGGAACTCGTCTTCACAACCTTCACACTTAGAATCTAAGCCCACTCCATATCCAAGCTTAGAAGAAGAGCTCTAGCCATCTTTGCACTTACTGTAAAGAGCTCTTCATAGTGTGTTTGTCTACCAATAACCCTAAACTCTGTCTGTTAGGTTTTTGAGTCGTCGATAGGTTGTTTCGATCCAAGACTCTTCTTTCATCGATTGAAGAAGTCTCAATCATAGAGTTTAGATCCAAGCTTGCACCTACATCGTTTGTGTGAAGCTCGATTGAAAGTAGGCTGTAAGGAGAGCCCGTAATCTCCCTGACTGTGTTTTGACTGAAGCAAGTGAAGCTTCCAGTCTTGTCTAGGTTTGTGTAGTGAACCCGTAATCACTACGTCTGTCGTTAGATCCAGGCGAGTGAAGCCCGATCTCAACCAAGGTTTTTGAAGGACCCGTAACCTTCAAGTTCTTGAGTAAAGAGAACAGTTGTCGTCGTGCAACAAGTGGACGTAGGAGCTTTATCTCCGAACCACTATAAATCTCTGTGTCGTACATTTCTCTAACCCTAAACTCTCTACTGTATTTGATTATCCATTGCACGTGCATCTAAACAAACATAACTTGGATTCTTAATTACTTAGGAAAAGATTTTAGCTCACCAAATTCCGCATACACGAGTAAAGACTCCCTCTTGATCAAGTGCTCACTTCGGTCAAGCAGGCAAGCTACGTACTGTAGATCTAGCTTCAGCTAGGTTTTAAGTATTAAGTGAGCTCTTTACTTGTTACTCTGAGTTAAGGGATTTGAAGTTGAAAAACTTCAAAATACGTATTCACCCCCCCCCCCCCCCCCCTCTACGTATTTTTCCTATTAACATACCGGGACCAACACTAGCGACTCAAGCTTCTCAGGTATTTTATTGCCCGTACCCAAGCAAGAAATCTAATAAGAACGCTTGGTGAGAAGCGTGCAAAATCAAGTCACGATCAATCGTTGAAGTACGTGTTACTTCTACACTTTCAGAACTATTTCAAGAGGAAACAATCCATGAACCTCACACCCCGACCTTAGATGATGAACCAAATGGGAACCATTCAATTGGAAGAATCGTTGTAGACATGCCCTACTCCAGCGAAGAAGATGATGAAACACTCGATACTAGAACACTATCTTCAGAAAATGAAGATAGTGATTCAGATCACTGAGCATGTATTTGTTGGATCCAAATTTGTAAATATGTGTAAATTCTCTTTATGTTGCTTTTCATTGTGAAGTAAAGAACACAAATGTTTTTGGTAGTTGTTTAAGTAGTTTAACTATTGTTGTTAGATGGCGCGAAATTCACTTAGCAGGATGGTTACTCCGAGTTCATCACGGACCCCAGCTAGAACTAGTAATGATCACGAGGACTCAGACGGCGAGACTCGGGACATAGAAGCTTCTGGAGTTGATGAGTCGCACCAATCTACTACGGAGTGTCTCAAGTCAAAGTACGATGCATCTGGCCGGTTGATATTATACTTATCCTGATATTGTGAAGTAAGTAATATTTCAAAGTTCTCGTTTTATTTTATGAAACATATCTCAATATATTTAAAATGTTTGCTAAAAATGTCTAATTAATATCTTGCAATTCATTAACTTATTTCTTGAAATGTTAGTGTATTGTCTCCAACGAGTGATATTCGGAGGATAACCACTTTGATTTTTTAGTCGTACTTACACCCTACTGGTGCGAATTGGAGAATCGTTCCCCTTGAAAAGAAGGATTTCTACTGGACTGAGTTCAAGGCGATGAATTGATATACTGTAACTTTACTTATCTTCTCTAAAACTAAAATTTCCTCTAAATTATATTATATATACACACACTGTTCCTGCTATAAAAAAACTGAGTTCCAAAAAACTGTTATCTATCTATCTATCTTCATATTGGGGAAAATTAATCTATCTGAGAATTTTTGTTTAAACCCTAAAATTAATGCATGACTCTAATTGCAGAATTTGTGTACCTGGAATGAGAACAAGTTGAACACTTCAATTATAAACAAGCGATGGACTACGCAAGCTGCTCAAGCCTATAGAGACTTGGTGTGTAGAGTGAAGAGAGACGTTACCATCAACAATAAAATACCACCGGAATGGTTGCTGCCCGAAGTTTTACATGCTCGGAAAGTTGTTTAGGACACTCCATAGTTTAAGGCGAAGTCTGAAGAAGCGAGAAAAAATCGTTGCTCGAAGCCTGGTGGACCTGGTACAGGGAAGGTAGTCTATTTTGGAGGTTCACGTAATGTCGAGTTACATCTTCAAGATTTGGTAAGTGTAGAATTCTTAAGTGAGCTCATTTTAGCTCATTTTTATCTTAACTTCAATTCCTTACTATTTTAAAATAAGTTGGTATGTGTTTGTTGCATTGCATTGCATTTCATTGTTCTTTCTGTATGTGTTTGTAATCATTGGGCTAGTGTTGTTTGCTGGGTTAACCTTCTCTGAAAAAGTTTCGTTTTAAACCTATATTTGTTAGATATTTGTCTCCTCCTTTTATATCGTTTTATCAGAAGATTCAACTTTTTTCATGGTTGTTGGTGTTGTGCAAGCTACTTATTTTGTGATGAGTTGTATCTGTAAAGGCATCACTTATACATTCTTCTTTCTTTCTTTCTTTCTGTTGTGAGTTTTGTGCACGAATTAGTTGAGAAACTGGACATTTCTTTGTATAATGCTTCAAGTCCAACCTCAATATATGGTGTAGTGCTTTGAAAAGGCTGGTATGCAAAATATTTTATCGATGTTTAATTAGTTACTGATTTTTTCCATTTAAACTCTGAACTAGGAGGCTTTATTAGCAAAAAAGGGTAAAACATATTGGCTGTGGTACTACCGCGAGGCTCTTGTTGGCTTCAGTAAAATAGAAGAGTCTTTAGGAATTAGAGGAATTCTTGGAAGAGGGTTTACATATGAGAGAGCTCAGTTTAGCATAGTGATCTTCATTTCTTATGATATTTACTTTTTTCTTGAAGTTGTGTTCTTAGTTAGGATTATCTGTAACTGTATCAGGTAGTGCTTCATTTAGTGAATGTCTTGAAATTTTGTTGGGATGAAGGGACTATAACAGGAATTGCATAGAGTTTTAAATAGTAGATGAATGTAAACTTCTGTCTTTTGAATAGAATAGGTTTGCCCCATTGCTGAATGCTTAACTAGGCTAATATATATATGTGGTGAAAAACATAGGAATTCAGATATTCTTTAAATCTGGACAGTGAAGATGTTCTTTAAACCCTTATATAATATAGACTTCAGTGGAACTCAGAGCTGATTGATTTTAAAATGCACAGATTTTTCATTTCTTTGCTATTTAGTGAGCTTTTTTTTCAGCCCAGTTAGGGTTTATTTACTTGAGTAGACGATTAGCACATGCAATATTATGCCAATTATCAAATTTAGTGAATTCAAATTTTGATTTTACTACTACTACTACTACTACATATTGTTATTATTAATTTTGATTGAGATTCGTGCATTCCATTGGAAGCTTTGATTAAACTGCATAAACAAAATGTAGGAGAGTGAGCTAGTTTATGAAATACTAAGAGAACGTGATCACGGATTTTGTTTTTACATTCTTCCACCTGCCCTTTGGTCTTTGAAATTTGGGAATATATTACACTATCCTTCTCTTTAAATCTGTCAATTTATGTTTTCCCGTTGTTTTCTTTATGAAAAGGCGAAGGCGGACAATATGTCAGCTGGACCGGTTAGCTACCAAATGGTGAAGAAGATGCACTACAAGAATGTTGTCTATAAAGATGGACGATCAAAGAGAATCATTGTAAGTACAAATAAGATAAATACTAATTTCATAGTTTTGTCTTTGATTAAATATGGCTTCTTATATAAGATTATTTGTAGGAGTAGGTCGAGGGAATGATAGCACGGGTAAAAGAGCCCCTACCTGGTACAACACAGCCTCGTCGTGTGACTGATCAGTTGGAGAATGATTTTTATGCAGAGGTGGTTAAGTTGGCTTCTAGGGGCAGGCTCTTCGGGCATGGTTGCATATCACAGGGACTACGTGAGATTTCATCCTCAGCTGTTGCTTCACGACCAAAGACTCCCGTTTCAGATCCACGTGTCACTATATTAGAGAACCGCTTTGATCGATTGGAGAAGTCGTTGGTGCCCCAAATTAATTTGTTACAGTCCACACTCGAGGAACATATGCAAAGATCCCGAGACTCTTAGTTTATATTTGAAGCTAGCAGGTTGTTGAAGAAACTTATATCTGACTTACATCTTTTTTTGCATTAGAATGTTTTGTTGGAGATACTTTCACTTATAACTTTTGTAGGATAATTGTAATGACTTTTGAAGTAGGTATTGACTTATGATATTTATTAATCTAATGAAGTATTAGTTGTCTTTATATGTGTACAGACTCTATGTAACTGGTTATTAGGACGGATATAAATTCGAATCTGGAAACCGGCATTTAAGCATGTTTTCCCTACGGATTCGCAACGCCATAGCTAGGGAAATACAAGCCAGCTGGATTCTTATGTTTACATACGAAATCTCTATAGGTCGCCTACGTGGTAGCTTCAGTTTCCCAACAGAATCCCTACGGAATTTTCCTACGACCATACATCATAGTTAAATCATAGTTAAAATCATAGACAAACCGTAGCGGCTCCGTAGACATAGTGTAGACATTCCGTTGTCAAACCGAAGGTGAAAGTAAAATACGATGACGTCACGAATTTTGGATTGCCTACGGATTATGGCTGTAGGGATTCCGTAGGCAAATTTGCCTACGGAATAACAACGCCCGTGAATTTCCGACGGGGTATTTTACTAAGTATACAAAAAAAAAAAAAAGGCAGAATAATGACGGATTTAGTGACGGGAAATGATCCGTCACCATACAGTGACAGATCTAATTACGGAATGCAAACGGAATATACTTACAAGGGCTGGTAATGAAATTGGTGACGGACTACTCACGGAGTTTGGCGCCAATATTTAGCGCCATATTTAGTAACAAAATCAATTACGGATTTTAAGATAGTGACGGAAATTCTTATTCTAATGACGGAATTTTCCGTCTTGATTCGCATAATTTCTTGTTGTATACGGACTGGTTGCGTAGAGGTTCTGTAGGCAATCGACTATTCCGTAGGCAATGTCGTAGGGAATCTTAGGGTTTCTTGTAGTGAATGAACTTTCTCTTATGGCGATTGAATGTGTTACTATAGACGATATTGATGATGAAAGTGTTTTGAGTGATTTTGTCTTAAATCATGCAAAACGGGTTAATCTTTTTAAGTGAATGTCTCGCTTTTTTTTGGCGTTGAGAAAAATTCCATGTAACCATGTACTACGATGTTTTTATGTAATAACATTTTTATATATTTCAATAAATATTGTTATGTGAAAAGGGCCCAATTTAAAGAAAATTACAGGGCCCCAATTATCCTACTACCAAAAAACAGGTAGAATAATGACGGACTTAGTTACGGACAATGATCCGTCACCATTTAGTGACTGATCTAATTACGGAATGCTTATGGAATATACTTACAAGGGCTGGTAACGGAAATGGTGACAGACTACTCACGGACTTTCACGCCAATATTTACGCCATATTTAGTTACGGAATCAATTACGGGTTTTCCGTAATTATTTTTTTAATGACAGAATGGTCCGTCACTAAAATAATAATTTTTTTTTTAATATTTATTTAAATATTAGTTACGGATTTAACTACGGAAATAAATTTTACTTGTAATTTAATTTAATTTCTAAGACTTATTATTATTTTTTTTTAATTTAGTTGAAAATATTTCCCCCTTCTCTAATTCTCTCGTGAGCACTATTCCGCCGGTTCAATCGAATTGCTGCCGTGCCGTCTCCGCCGTTTCGTACCACCGCCGTCTCCGCCGTAAGTATCGTGCCACCATGCACCCATATCGGATTTTGACTGCATTGGTGTTCTGATTTTTTTTGTGATGTTTGCTTGTTTCCTCTATTAATCTTAATAGGAGGGTAGATGATTCGGTTGAAGTAGATGAGAGTAATGTTCGTGAATTCTTGTTTGTTGTTTGGATTATAGCTTCTCTTCCATGGTGTGATTGATCTCTAAGAATGAAATCGGAAAACCTAAATGCTAGTATGATGTAATTTCAATCAAGCTGTTGTCAGTTTCGAGTAAGACTCGGTAAGGTTTTTTCGATGTTCGGATTTGAACAATGGCTCCTCGTCTCTTCCTTCGTGATGTTATACTAACCTTCAAGAGTGAAAATATCACAACAAAATACTGTATCATCTCGAAAGTTAAACAATTTAGGAGTTTAAGGTAGTAAAATAATTACATCTCGTCATTTTTATTATTAAAGATTGCTTTATATGACTAATTACTAAGTTTTTAACATTTCTTCTTAAATAATCTACAAAAAGTATTTACATGGGATCCAGCCTTGGATGATATGGTGTATGAAGCTTGGCACATGAAGGCAGCAACAAGGTACAAGGGTTTTGTACATGGTATGAAGAAATCCAAAAAGGGGCGACCGACTTATATCACAGCTGAAGATTGGGAAGGGTGGAAAAAGTATTGGGCCTCAGAAGATGTGCAGGCAAAGTCTGAAATAGCAAAAAAAAATGCAGGATGTCTGAGCCGGATGGACCGGGTACTGGTCAAGTGAGGCATAGAGGAGGATCCAAATCTTGTTACTAGTATGCTACAGAGTTGGTAATACTTTTACATTCAATTGCTATTAAATACATAAATTTATTGCTATTAATCATACTTATTTATGTATTGATATTTTACATGTTCAGGCTGCTAAGTTGGGAGTCCAACCAAAGGATTGTCTATTTGTTGCATTTGAGCATGAGCACAGGACCGAAGATGGAACTTATACTGATGATAAGTCTGCAAGGATTGGGGTTAGTGATCATACTAATTTCTTTTTTCTTAAATTGTACATTTTGATGATTTTGATGTATATTGAATCATATATATGTACTTGCTCGTAGAAAGAGATAGAGGAGTTGGCTGAGGAGTTAAGACAGCCTTTACCTGGAACGAATGAGCCACGACAGGTTGATACGAACAAGTGTTATTTGGAGGTTATAGGAGGATTGGATCATAAGGGAAGGTTGTTTGGTGGTGGTTCCCTCCCACAAAGCATTATGATGAGCAATGATTCTGGTGCAAGTTCTGCATCTATATCTCAGGATAGACATGCTATCGACACCCGATTGCAGGAGGTGGAGAAACCGATGGAGGAAGACAGAGAGGAACGACGTCAGATGCTTGAACAACTTAAAGCGCAGAATGAACTTATCCAGGTGTTGATTTCACAGTCTTAGTCTTCTAGGACATGCCCCAGGCCCTTGATTGATTACTTTCTTTTGCATTCTAAGACTATGTTAATTTAGAATTGTGGGAATTTGATGAACTTGTACAAAAGATTTAGATGATAATCACGTATTATGTATCTTGAATGTTGGTAATCGTTAATGTTATTGACATTGAATTGTTTATGTTTTATTGATGAGTTTAAATTATATGTGAGTACTGACAGGTGCACAAAACAAGTATTGAAAACGTATGACCGTGCAAATGCAGAATAGTGACGGAAACTTCCGTCACCATTTCAGTATGACCGTTATACAGAATAGTGACAGACTATTCCATCACTAACTTTGTTACTATTTTCGTCACTACAGCTGTCACTAAACGTCGTCACATTGTCTACTGATCGTGACGGATCCAATCCGTCACCATTGGGTGACGGGCATTTCCATCACTATCCTGTCACGAGTGGTAAAGGTGACGAAAACGTCACCTCTTCTGTAATGACGGAATTTCCGTGACGATTCCGTCACTAGAATTTAGTGACGGAACTTATTCCATCACCAGACGATTAGCGACGAGCATTCTAAAGACGGACATTTTATGTCACTATTCCGTCACTATTTTCAGATAGTGACGGAAATTCTTATTCTAGTGACGGAATATTCCGTCACGATTCGCAGAATTTCTTATTGTGCTTGCTCCGCCCCTGGATATCTGAGATAATATTCCAATACATATAATTATGACTCAGTGCAATATATATATGTAGATCAATTTGCTATATTTGATGCGGAACATTTTGTATTTCTTTGAAAGATACCGGTGCACGTAGTTCTTAAATATAAAAATAAAAGTACCTCTAAAATATTTCACTCCTGTAAATTGAGGACAACTTTTGATCTAGCCAAAAGTTTTATCCGAGTAGAACAAAAAATTGTCATGAATATCATTTTTACACAAATAGAAAAATTACGGTGAAATTTTGATGCTTAATAAATTGCAAAGTGATTACAGATTGTGTACTTGTTTTCTACTACACTGTAAAAATCAAGTAGAAATTGGAAATTAAATTGGGTCAAATTTTATGACCAAGTATTTCTAGTATTATATTCTTACAGTGACGATGACGAATGTGTTGTATTAGCTAGACTTTGCAATTTAGTCATATCCCATAATAAAATTTGGCAAATGTCAAAGTGGTTATAAGAAGAGCTGACACGGTCCAATCCTAGGCATTTGGCAAATGTCAAAGTGGTTAAAATTTGGCAAATGTCAAAGTGGTTATGAGAAAAACAGTATCCTTTTCATCCCACTAAACTGATCATGTTTGCTATTTTAGATTGTCTCACTTCATTTGTCTTGTTATATCAGATATAAAAAAATTAACTCTTATTTTTCAATGTAGACCCTTATTTTTCATTTTTAGCACTTGCACATAAAATCACGTGCAAAAAAAAAAAAAAAAAACATGACTAGTAAAGTAAGATAAATGGAGAATATATGTACAAGTAAATGATAAATGTCCCCTTACCCAACGTGGGTATATTTTATGCCCACAAATGATGTAGTGGTTATACAATTAAATAAAATTGTTATGAATATATAATCTGAAATTAAATCTTACTAAAAGAGTGAAACTCCCTTTAGATAAACTAAACCCTAATGAAAAATAAACACTGATTTAATATTAACACATCGGCCGCGAACATGTTAAATATTCATATGATGATTAGTGAAGTATTTTTAATGAGTAAAATAACAATTTAAAGTTTTCTTTTTCAATAGGAAAAAAGATAAAAGATAAAAGAAGAGTAACCTTGAATCATTCCTGAATTAACTATGCGACTTGTTGGAAAACTTGATCAAATGTAGAAGTAGGTGAGAATTACATTTTGTCATGGTATTCCTCAGCTTACACACTATCGCTTATAATATTAATTAATCCGAGACGGTTGTTAGTTGTTACACCAATCTCAAGAGAAAAAAAATAAAAATTTAATCAAGGTTTTAACAAAGAACACAAATATTTTTTTTAATGTTTTATTCTTTAAGCGAAATGAATTTCAAATGTTTGTTCTTTAAATATCTGATAATTATCTTTTAATAGTAATATGCATCTAATATTATGTCACGGTCCGAGTGCGTGGTAACAACAATCTCTATAGAAAATGAAAATGAATTTTTAATCGAAATTTCGTAAAAAACAAAAATGATTTTTTAATGTATTTTAGGCATATTTACCTTTTCTTTCCTTTTTGTTTCCTTTTCTTTTTTCAAACCTGTCTTTGAAAATATATTTAATCGACCTTGCACTTGACTTGTCAGATTTGAAGGAGAAGGTAGAAAACCAACTCCATGGTATCGATGAGCATAATAATCTATTCAAGTTAGGTTAAACTTGAGCTCAAGCCAATTGAAAAATTCAAAAGCACGACTACAGCTATTATTAAATTATACTCCTACCTTTCATGAAATTACATGTAATTAGTTTTACATTAATGAAATTATAATATATTCCATACACATTAGGTAAAGTAGTACTCTCGTCCCACTTCACTAATCCTCTTAGATATTTATATGTGAGGTACACCCTCCGTCCCCTAATAAGTGTCCCCTCCTCTCTCACGGAGGGGGACACTTATTAGGGGACGGATGGTGTATATAATATTTCAACGTGACTAATAACGAGATGGAAGGAGTATATAACATGAAATTACATGTCATGTCACACATCACATTGCATGGGACATTGAGCTTTAAGAATATTATCATTGATATACAATACAAATCCTTGTAACATAAATTATTGGTGCAGAAAATATAGTACCTATAGAGACTTAAAAAACAACATATTTGTCTTCAACATAACAAAACTACAAATCTAGCTAAATTTTCAATTTCCTCCCAATTTTACCCCTCATTTTACTCTCACTCTCCCCCACTCACTTTCCCCCACTCTCCCTCACCCTTTCCCTACTCACTTTCCTCCACTCTCCCTCACTCTCCCCCACTCTCACCAAAATTTCTTTACAAAATTTTCTTCCATTAACTTTTTTTTTCCTTTTCTTTTTAAATTATTTACATTTATAATCAAGTTTTTTTTTTTTTTTTTTTTATGAACATTTATATGTTGCAAAGAGAATGAGTCTTATATAATTAGTTGCAGAGATTGTTTGTAAGAATTAGTTAATAAGATGATGTTTTCTTACGAACTTTGTACGTTTCTTACTAGCTTTTTATATTTCTTATGACAACTAAATATATTTCTTACGAACTAAGTTGCATAGGGAAATGAATCGTACATAGGTAGTTGCAGAGACCGTTTTGTAAGAATTATTGAGAAAGTATTTTATTACGAGCTATGTATTTTTTTAGAAATTAATTAGAGAGTAAGGAAACAAAGTTGCAGAGACTGTTTGTAATAATTAGTTTGTATGTTGTTTTCTTATGAATTTTGTATGTTTTCTTACAAAGTTTTGTTTGTTTCTTATGAACTTTTGTATGTTTCTTACAAAATCATTTTTCCTATGTTTCTTACAAAATCACTTTCCCCCACTCTCCTCCACTCTCACCAAAATTTCTTTACAAAATTTTATTTCATCAACTTTCTTTCTCCTTTTCTTTTTAAATTATTTACATTTATAATCCATATTTTTTTTTTTTAATAATTATGTACATTTATATGTTGCAAAGAGAATGAATCTTATATAATTAGTTGCAGCGATTGTTTGTAAGAATTAATTAATAAGATGATGTTTTCTTACGACTTTTTACGTTTCTTACTATCTTTTTATATTTCTTATGACAACTAAGTATATTTCTTATGAACGAAGTTGCATAGGGAAATGAATCGTACATAGGTAGTTGCAGAGACCGTTTTGTAAGAATTATTGAGAAAGTATTTTATTACGAGCTATGTATATTTTTTAGAAATTAATTAGAGAGTAAGGAAACAAAGTTGCAGAGACTGTTTGTAATAATTAGTTTGTATGTTGTTTTCTTATGAGTTTTGTATGTTTTCTTACAAGGTGTTGATTGTTTCTTACGAACTTTTGTATGTTTCTTACAAATTAATTAGTGAATAAGGGAACAAAGTTGCAGAAACTATTTGTAAGAACTAGTTAGTATGTTGATGTTTTCTTACGAACTTTGTATGTTTCTTATGTCAACTAAGTTGCATAGAGAAAAAGTCATATATAATTAGTTGTAGAGACTGCTTGTAATAATTAGTTTGTAAGTTACTGTGTTTTTACGAACTTTGTATGTTATCTTACGACTTTGTATGTTTTTCTTACACACTTTGTAAGAAAACAACTCACAAAACTAATTCTTATAAAAGGTCTCTGCAACTAGCTAATTATATACGACTCATTCTTTATGCAACTTAGTTGTCATAAGAAACATACAAAGTTCGTAAGAAAAACATACAAAAGACGTAAGATAACATATAAAATTCGTAAGAAAACATCAACGTATCAATTAATTCTTACAAACAATCTCTGCAAATAATTATACACGACCCATTCTCTATGCAACTTAGTTGACATAAGAAACGTACAAAATTAGTAAGAAAACATCAACATACTAACTAGCTCTTACAAATAGTTTATGCAACTTTGTTTTCTTATTCACTAATTAATTTGTAAGAAACATACAAAAGTTCGTAAAAAACAAACAAAACTTTGTAAGAAAACATGTAAAATTCATAAGGAAACAACATACAAATTAATTATTAAAAACAGTCTCGACAACTTTGTTTCCTTACTCTCTAATTAATTTCTAAAAAACATACATAGCTCGCAATAAAATACTTTCTCAATAATTCTTACAAAACGGTCTCTGCAACTACCTATGTACGATTCATTTCCCTATGCAACTTAGTTCGTAAGAAATATACTTAGTTGTCATAAGAAATATAAAAAGATAGTAAGAAACGTACAAAGTTCGTAAGAAAACATCATCTTATTAACTAATTCTTACAAACAATCTCTGCAACTAATTATATAAGACTCATTCTCTTTGCAACATATAAATGTACATAATTATTAAAAAAAAAAAAAAAATTGGATTATAAATTGTTGGTCCCGGGAAAGAGTAATTGGTGTATGGGGGGGGGGGGGGGGGGGGGGGGATACACCAATAACCAACCGTTTTTTACTTTTGTAAAATCAGGTCGATCTAAGGTCGATTGTCAAGGTCAATCCTTATCAGAGACAGGTTGATCTATCAAGCTCGTTTGGGAACAAGCTTGATTTATCAAATTGTGCTTATGCGGAAGTTGGTGGAGGTTGATTTACTCTTTGAAAAATCTGTCTGATGAACAGTAGCAGGTTGATATGTTGTATGCAGGTTGATGCTCGTCAGTTTGATAATAAAAATAAGGGCGATAAATAAAGAGAGAGAGAGAGAAACACCGCGATATAGCGTGGTTCGGAGAAACCCTCCTACGTCCACGTCAGGTCGACTCGACCTGAGAATCCCTTTACCTTTGGATTCAACCTCTCTCTTAATTATACTGACTGAGTATCAGTTCTAGATACACTCTAACCTGAATATATCTAGACACGAGTTTTGGGTCGTGACCCTTACAACCTTTCGTACTAAACACGTACAAACAACCTTCACACACTACAGAGCTTGACTAACTCTACAATGGTGAAAAACACAAAACACACTTTCTAACTTCGAACGAGTCGGAGAAGAAGTTGTTTGAATTAACGACAAGCAGCAGTGAACGCTTCGTCGTTGAGCTTTTATCGGAGTAGAAAAATCTCTCTTCGTCAAGTGTTTGGGAAACTAATTGGATTTCGAACACTTGAATGGATATGAACTTGAGAGAGACTTTGGCAGAGATTTGGCATTGATAGCTTGAGTTTCCCGTACTTGAATCCGATAATGGCTGAAGTATTTATAGGCAGTTTTGAAAAACTAGCCGTTGGAGTCAGGCTGACGTGGCACTAGCCGTTGGAAGCTGACTCACTTCTAGCCGTTGGGAAAGTTTGTCCTTGCTGGCACATCACGTGGCAAGGATCAGGTTGTGTAGCTCCATGAAGGCGGGGCATCGACCTTGATGAGATAATCGAGCTCTTGAAATCTTCTAAGTCAAAGCAGGCTGGAAGCTTGATAAGGAAGGTCGATAGACAGCTAGACATGCCAGCTCGATCCGAATGAGGCAGGTTGATAAACGACCTTTCTCTTACCGGGTGGATCGAACTTGCATTTGAACATTAGAGGGCATCGACCTGCACTAACAGGTAGCAGGTCGATCTATCGGCCTTAACCCTAAACAAGTAAAATTGCCTAAGTGTGGTTTCGATAAACATCATCAAAATCAAACTGCAAGGGGTTCCCAACAATTTCCCCCTTTTTGATGATGTCGAAACCATACACTTTACAAATAATTCCTAAGATTTTAAAACAATGAAAGATCGATTAACTATTAAGGTTGATAAGGAATTATATGAAAGGCAGATAATAACATAATTAAAATAAAGCAGTAAAGGCAGATGCCTGGACAAAGAGATATTGTTGTCAGGTCGAAAGATGATTTTTGCTTCATTCAGCTCGAAAGCGTACTTTACATTTGGAAGATTACAATTCGTGCTTCGAACTTAAATGAATAACAAAAACAAACAAAATCGTCTATCTACATCTGCTGGGCACAGGCTGCAATACGCTCTTCCTGGATCTGCTCCCTCGACTTCGACTTCATACTTGCGTAAATTCCATCCCTGATTCGGCGAAAGTCGGGATCGGAATTTGACACATTGACATTTAGACCGATGGCGGTCAGTGCGATGTATTGGTCGATTCGGGAGTAATCCAAGTACCCCGAATTACCAAGAAGCAAGGGCGTGAAAAATTGCTTTGCTGGAGCCCTTAACATCGCACCGGCCTCTGCAGCCTTCTTCCGCAATTCACCAATAAAGTCTTGGTGGGGGAATTTGAGCATGTATGCTGCATATGCATCATCGGTGTCTTCAGGCAGGGAGGGGTCCTTGATCCAGTAGTGAAGGAGGATGAAGCAACTGTTGAGTTCCCGCAGCAGGGCGTTTTGCCTTTCGTCGAGCCACTCGACGGCCTGCTGCTGAATTCCAGCTTCCAAAATGAGGGCGGAGGCGGACTGGCTGATCCAATCCAACTCCTTTTTCTTCCTCGCTTCAGCAGCCCGGCGTTCAGCCATGAAACGCCGCTGCTCTTCTGGATCTGTGGTCTGCTCCGGCGTCGCTCCGGCCAGTGTCATAGCAGTTATTAGCTCGGCCTCTGCCACCAATCGAGCTTTGGCGGCGGCGGCCTCGGCAGCAACAGCAGCGGCTATGGGATCGGCCTGGGAGGCGACGGCCTTGGAGGAGGCGGCCTGGGAGGCAGGCTTCTTTTGAGGCGGAGGAGGAGGAGGGGGAGGAGCCACGGAAGATGAAGGAGTTTTGGATTTGGAGGTCCTCTTCTTCCTGGCGACGGCGGCGGCGGCTCTTTCTTCTTCCCCCTTTTCGACATCATCAGAAAGGGCTCTGATGAGGGAAAGAAGAGTAGCGTCCTCCTCCTGCAACTTGGACACGGCATCCCTCAACTCCTGTTGGCCATTGAGAAGGGAGGAGAGGGTGTCGTGAATGGCGTTGACTTGGTCATTGGAGGCCGATGCCGAATTCGAGATTGATGCGGTCAGGTCGGTCACACGCTGATCGACCCTGGCAACGTCCTCCTTGACTTCCCCGATCTCTTCCAGGGACGCCATTCTGTTAGCAACAAGCTAGGCCGGCAGGAGCTTGTCAGTATATTCCTTCAGTTGATTCACGACAAAAGTCGTGACTCATTCCCTGGCAGCTTCATCGGCCTGGGTCTTGGCTTCATTCACAATATTTACCCGGGCCTCTGCTATGGCCTGCTTGATCTGGTCGGGAAGGCTGATGACAAGAGAATCGAGCTTGGCAGATAGAGAATTAAGCTCGACCTCAATGTCAACCTTCGACCCTTGAGGAGACGGAGCAACAGCATCAAGGGCTTGATCACCACCCACATTCCTGGATGGCGATTGCTCCGGAGTTCGAATCGCATCGAACTCGTCTCCATGGATGGCTGCGGAGTTGAAGAGGGCGCGGGCGTTGGTGTAGAGGGGGCGAAGGTCGATGCCCAGAATTTTGGCTTCGACCTTCATGCGCCGCAGCACAAGTGATTGGAAATTGGCGGTTGCATCCTCCACATTGAAGAAGTTGAACTCGGCCTCCAACTCCAGCTCCTCGACCTTCAGGTCGTCGAGAGTGACGACCTGCAGCAAGGCTTGAAAGACGTAGTAATAGCTCGACTTACACACCAGATAGAACTGGAGGCGAGCTGCGAGGTCGAGGGACTTGGGGAGTTGATTGATCCCCGGCATCAGGTCGATGACCTTCAACCTGGCTTCAGCCTTCATTGAAGCCACCATTGCGTGAGCAGGAGACACAGCCTGCTCGGAGATTGGTTGAACTGGCAGGATGGTGTCTTGGGGTTCCTCCTCTCCAGTGAGATCTTGGATTTCCATCGATCCAACGCGAACGCGAGGAGGGGAGCGAGAGGGAGAGGGCGAGGAACCGGCAACGACTTGCAGAGATGATGCAGGGCGATGCTGTGAGGCGGTCGGCTCGATCGCGGTACGGACTGGAGATGGAGTCCATTCCGGGGAGGAAGAGGGCGATGGCGAAGGCGTGGGCGGCCTGACAGAAATAGGCTCCACGGCCACGGGCTCCATCGGAAGCACGTGGTGCATCGGCCTGACTGGAAGAGGAGCAGTTGGCTTGGATTTCTTTGGAGGGGGCGTCTTTTTGGCAGGGCGAGAGGGCACTGGCACATCATCGGCCTTTCTCTTCTTTTGCACAGGCCGAGCCGGCACCCTCCACCCAATTTTGGACTACCCAGTCCGAGTGAGATGCTCCCTTACATGGTCCGACGACCCGTAGAAATTTTGTGGCGCGACCCCAATCGCCATCTCGAGCTGATGGAGATCCTTGGGAATGAAATTGTAGGGGAATTCCTCCGCATCCGACAATTTCCTATTTTTGAAGAAGGAAATGATGATGCAGGTCGCCTTCGTCCCGAGACGAAGCGGCCTCTTCTCTGTGTGGAGACGCACTCCCACCACGGCCTCTCCTTCCATTTGGCATTCGATTTGCCTGGCCTCCTCCCAGAGCAGGGAGACCATCAGCTTGGCCCAGCTGATAGGCAGGTTGAGTACCACGGCCGCCATTATCTGGAATTTGAAGGGCGTGACCTGGTCGTGGTTGCCAACGTGCCCTAGGAAGCACCGTTGAATAAAGTCCATAAGTAGCCTGTACTTAGGACGCAGCTCGGTCCTCTTGAACGACCTCTCCAAGTACGGCCCTGGTTCAATGAGGACGCGGTCGATCACGGACTGCAGTTGTTCCTTCTTGATGTCGGAGAGTTGCATTTCTCCGCCATTCCCAATGCCGAAAGCCGCTTTAACGGCGTCAAGGACGTTAATGTGATAAACGGCCTTCTGGGTTCCGAGGGAGATAGTGTGGGATGAGATGGAATCGCCCTTATTCCAATTGTAGAAGAAGGCGGACACTATTTTGGGGAGGAACTTCGCCGGTCTGGTTGAGATAATCTGGTGGAAGGGAAAACACGTCTCCACCAGCGCGAACATGGAGTCCAGATTGCGGAAACCGAAGTTATTACGAACCATATATGGTTCGTATTTGATATGAGACTCCAAATAAGCAGAGATCTCGTCCTAGTGCATCTCCGGTTGGCCGGAAGTCGATGTTTGTGCCATTGATGCTGATTTTCTGCAACAAGATAGATAGATTAGATCAGTAATCAAATACTTGATGAAAGATGAAAGTAAAGACATCAATAAAGCACAAACCACGGTGATATTTCTGTTCAGAGAGTGGGAATGTAGAGAGAAAATCAACAGAGAATGGGAAGCACGACGGCGGCGATTGATTTTTGCAGAGAATGGAAAATTAGGTTTTTGAAGAAGATGATGAGAGTAAGTAATGTTTTTGAGAGAAAACTGCATGACATATATAGATATTTCGAACGGTTGGGATTGTTCGAATTTGAAAGGGTTAAAGTTTTCCCTCTCACCCACGACCACACGATTAGAGCGCGTGGAATGTGAAACGATTCACATCCGCGCGTGGGTTAAAGGAAACGTGCGTTAAACAGCACTTTTTCAGAAAAGTGGCAGGGAATTAAATGCAACATTGGTCAATGTGTCAATATTTGACACTTGACTAGATGTGTTACAAAAATGGTAATCATTACTCCCTTTTTCCTTATTTTCTGCAAAATAACAGAGCCTTAAACAATGTAACACGTTGAGACATAAATTTTTATAATTGAAAGAATTCAATGCGTATTAAGGAAATTTAAATGTATGACAAAAGGGTGATACTGCCCTTTTGATTCTCCCTTCATTAATGCAGTGAGCATTCAGGTTGGTATCGGCCTGATGTTATCGGCCTTGTGGCAGAAAACGGCCTGTCGAAATTAACGACCTGGATATGTGACATCGGCCTGGCGAAATAAACGCCCTGGAGGCAGACATCGGTCTTTGTTCCCCCTCAAATGATGGATCACTCGATTAAGAGTTCCCCCTTAATTTGAGGAATCCAGGTTGATCTGATGATTTCAACGTCGGCCTGAAGATAGACAACGATCTGTTGTTTTGACGGCCTGTTTATGAACGGCCTGTTTAAATAGAAACGGCCTTTTGAATCAACCGGCCTTGTAACTCACAACCGGTGTTGGTCCCGGGAAAGAGTAATTGGTGTATGGGGGGGGGGGGGGGAATACACCAATAACCAACCGTTTTTGACTTTTGTAAAATCAGGTCGATCTGCAGGTCGATTGTCAAGGTCGACCTTATCAGAGGCAGTTTGATCTATCAAGCTTGTATGGTATCAAGCTTGATTTATCAAACTGTTGTTAATGCGGAAGTTGGTGGAGGTTGATTTACTCTTTGAAAGATCTTAAGGCTGATAAAACAGTAGCAGGTTGATGCAGATATGCAGGTTGATGCTAGTCAGTTTGATGATAAAATATAAGGGCGATAAATAAAGAGAGAGAGAGAGAGAGAGAGACACCGCGATTTAGCGTGGTTCGGAGAAACCCTCCTACGTCCACGTCAGGTCGACTCGACCTGAGAATCCCTTTACCTTTGGATTCAACCTCTCTCTTATTTATACTGACTGAGTATCAGTTCTAGATACAATCTAACCTGAAAATATCTAGACACGAGTTTTGGGTCGTGACCCTTACAACCTTCGTACTGAAACGTACAAACAACCTTACGCTTTTACAGAGCTTGACTAACTCTATAATGGCGAAAATAAAAACAAGCTTTCTAACTTCGAACAAGTCGGAGAAGAAGCTGTTGAACAATCGACAAGCAGCAGTGAACGCTTCGTCGTTGTGGAGTTTATCGGAATCGGAAACCTCTCTTCGTCAAGTGTTTGGGAAACTAATCGGATTTCTAACACTTGAATGGATATGAGCTTTGAGAGAGATTTGGGCAGAGATATGGCGTTGATAGCTTGTGTTTCCCGTGCTTGAATCCGATAATGGCTGAAATATTTATAGGCAGTTTTGAAAAACTAGCCGTTGGAGTCGGGCTGACGTGGCACTAGCCGTTGGAAGCTGACTCACTTCTAGCCGTTGGGAATATTCGTCCTTGCTGGCACTCGACGTGGCAAGGATCAGGTCGTGACGCTCCATGAAGGCGGAGCATCGACCTTGATTGATAATCCAGCTCTTGAAATCTTCTAAGGCAATGCCAGCTGGAAGCTTGATAGGGGAGGTCGATAGACAGGAAGATGATCCAGCTCGATCCAATTTGAGGCAGGTCGATACATCGACCTTACTCTTACATGGTGGATCGAACTTGATTCTAAACATTAGAGGGCATCGACCTGCACTAACAGATAGCAGGTCGATCTATCGGCCTTGACCCTAAACAAGTAAAATATGCCTAAGTGTGGTTTCGATAAACATCATCAAAATCAAACTGCAAGGGGTTCCCAACAATTTCCCCCTTTTTGATGATGTCGAAACCAAACACTTTACAAATAATCCTAAGATAAAACACTGAAAGATGGTATCAGAGCTTGAAAATTTTTCAATCATGAAGATTGATTAGGAAATATAAGAAAGGCAGATAAGGACATAATTAAAATAAAGCAGTAAAGGCAGATGCCTGGACAAAGAGATATTGTCGTCAGGTCGAAAGATGTTTTTGCTTCATTCAGCTCGATAGCGTACATTACATTGGAAGTTACAAACTGAGCTACGAACATAAATGAATACAAAAATTAAACAAAAACATCTATCTTCATCGCCTGGATCTTGGCACGGGCTGCTAAGCGCTCTTCCTGGACCTGCTCCCTTGACTTCGACTGCATGCTTGCGTAAATTCCATCCCTGATACGACGATAGTCGGGATCGGAATTCGACACGTTGACGCCTAGGCCGATGGCAGTTTGAGCGATGTATTGGTCGACTCGAGAGTAATCCAAATACTCCGAAGCACCAAGACGCAAGGGCGCAAAATATTGTTGAGCAGGGGCCCTTATCGTTACACCGGCATCTGCAGCCTTTTTCCGAAGATCACCAATGAATTTTTGGTAAGGAAATTTGAGCTCCCGCTTCATCGGCATCGGCAGGAAGGGAGGGGTCCTTGATCCAGTAGTGCAGCAGGATGAAGCAAGAATTGAGCTCCCGCAGCAGGTTGTTTTGAGATTCATCAAGCCATTCAACGACCAGCTGCTGGACTCCAGCATTCAAAACTTGGGCGGACTGGCTGATCCAGTCCATCTCCCTTTTCTTCCTTGCTTCATCGGCCCGGCACTTGGCCATGAACCGCTTTTGCTCTTCAGGGTCCACGGACTGCTCCTGCGACGCCCCAGCCAAAATCATGGCTGAAATAAGTTCGGAGTGCTTGGCCAGACGGGCTTTGTCGTCGGCGGCCTGGGCAGCAGCAGCAGCAGCAATGGGATCGGCCTGGGAGGCGACGTCCTTGGAGAGAACGGCCTGGGAGGGCTTCTTTGGAGGAGGCGGAGGAGGAGCCACGGAAGTTGAAGGAGTTTTGGATTTTGGGGCCTTCTTCTTCTTCGCGGCGGCGGCGGCTCTTTCTTTTTCCCCCTTTTCGATATCATCAGAAAGGGCATTGATGAGGGAAAGAAGAGTCGCATCCTCTTGCTGCAGCTTGATCACAGCATCCTTCAACTCCAGTTGCCCACTGAGAAGGGAGGAGATGGTGCCGTGGATGGCGTTGATCTGCTCATTAGAGGTCGATGCCGAGGTCGAGACAGATGAGGTCAAATTGGTTACACGCTCATCGACCTTGGCCAAGTCCTCCAATACTTCCGCGATCTGGTCATGGGACGCCATGTTCAGCTCATCAAGCTGGCCCGGCAGGAGCTTGTCGGTATATTCCTTCAAAAGCTTCACGGCAAAGTCCGTGACGCGCTCCCTGGCAGCTTCATCGGCCTGGGCTTTGGCATCTTTCACTATATCTGCCCGGGCCTCTGCTACGGCCTGCTTGATTTGCTCTGGGAGGCTGGTGATGATGGACTCAAGCTTGGCAGAAATTTCATCGAGCACAGCCTCCACATCAACTTTGGGAGACGGAGCAGCAGCAACAAGAGGCTGATCATCACCCTCAATCCTGGGTGATGATTGCTCCGGAGTTTGAATCCTTTCAAACTCGTCTCCGGCTTCTGCGGCGGAGTTGTACAGAGCGCGAGAGTGCGCATAGAGGGGGCGAAGGTCGATGCCCAAAATTTTGGCTTCGACCTTCATGCGGTGAAGCACAAGCTGTCGAAAATTTGAGGCCGCATCCCCCACGGTGAAGAAACCGAACTCCGCTTCTAGAGCCAGCTCCTCGACCTTCAGGTCGTTGAGAGACGACCTGCAGCAGCGCCTCGAAGACGTAATAGTAACTCGACTTACAATCCAGATAGAACTGGAGGCGAGTGGCGAGGTCGAGAGACTTGGGGAGTTGGGCTATCCCCGGCATCAGGTCGATGACCTTCAGCCTGGCCTCGGCCTTCAATGCAGCGACCTGGGAGTGAGCAGCAGACATCGGCTGCTCAGAGATTGGCTGGATCGGCAGCACGACATCTTCCTCCACAGGCGCATCCCGAATGGGGGAAGACAGAGATTCTTCCGCAGTGAGATCCTGGATCTCAACAGATCCAGCTCGATGGACGAGGGGGGACCTCACTGGCGAGGGAGCAACGACCTGCTGAGAGGATGCAGGGCGTTGCTGCGAGACGGACGGCTCGGCGGCGGAACGGACTGGAGATGGAGTCCGTTCGGCTGAGAGAGAGGGCGATGAAGCGGGCGAGGGCTCCCTGCGAGGTGCAGATACCTCGAAATCCAAGGGGAGGATCTTGTGAAACGACCTGGGTGGCTCACCCGAGGCTGACTGCGTCCTCCGTGGAGGAGTCTTCTTTACAGGAAGAGCCTTCTTGGCAGGGCGAGCGGGAACCAGGTCGACATCGGCCTTCCTCTTCTTTTGGACGGGTCGATCTGGGATCCTCCATCCGACCTTGGATTGCCCGGTTCTGGCGAGATGCTCCCTGACAGAGTCTGGGGAGTTGTAATAGATTTGCGGTGCCACCCCAATCGCCATCTCCAGCTGATGGAGATCTTTTGGAATAAACAGGGGGGGAAAGGCCGGATCATTGGACCATTTCTTATTCTTGAAGTAAGAAATGATAATACAGGTGGCCTTCGACCCAAGGCGCATCGGCCTTTTCTCGTTGTGAAGAGACACTTTCACAACGGCCTCTCCCTCCGTCTCGCAGACGATCTATCTGGCCTCCTCCCAGAGCAGCGAGACCATCAATTTTGCCCAACTAATCGGTAGATCGAGAATTACGGCCGTCAAAATCTGAAATTTGAACGGGGTGACCTGGTCGTAATTCCCGACGTGCCCTAGAAAGCACTTTTGGATGAAGTCCATTAGGAGGCGGAATTTGGGGCGCAGCTCGTTCCTTTTGAAGGCCACTGGAACGAACTGCCTCTGCTCAATCAAGACCCGATCTGCAACCTGCTGTAGTTGGTCTTGAGAAATCTCCGAGATTTGCATCGACCCTCCGTCACCAATACCGAAGGCACTCTTCACGGCATCAAGAATGTTGATGGTGACCATGGATTTCTGGGTTCCGAGGGAGACTGTGTGGGAAGACACGGACTCGCCCTCGTTCCAGTTGTAGAAGAAGGCACATACCATCCTGGGCAGACTCTTCGCCGGCCGGTGGGAGATAATTTGATGGAATGGGAAGCATTTCTCCACCAGGGCGAACATGGAGTCTAGATCGCGAAAACCGTAGTTTTCGCTCACCGTGTAGGGCTCGTACTTGATACGAGCGGTCAGATAGACCTCGATTTCCGACCACTGCATTTCCTTTCGGCCGGTGGTAGAAACCTTTTCTGCCATTGTTGTGTTTTTCTGCAAGTTTTTCGAGAAAGATTAGAAATTAAAGACAATGAAGAACTTGACAGAAATATAAAACATAATCGGTGAAAAGAGTACAAACCACGGAGAGTGATTTGATGCAGATAGTGAGAATGTAGAAAAGCGAAGAACACGACGGCGGTAGTTCAGTTTTTGCAGAAAGAAAAATTAGGTTTTTGCGAAGAAGATGAAAAAAAAAAAGAAAGTAAGTAAGTTTTTGAGAGAAAACTGCATGCCGTATATGTAGAGTTTTCGAACGGTTGAGATTGTTCGAATTTGAAAAGGTGAAAATCGCTCTTTAATTCTCATCCACACGATGAGTGCGCGTGAAATGTGAAACGTTACACATTCGCGCGTGAGTAATTGAGAACGTGCGATAACTTGCACTTTTGCAGAGAGAAGGCAGGGAATTAAATGCATCCTCGGTCAATGTGTCAAAACTTGACACTTGACTGGATGTTTTACAAAAATGGTAATCATTACTCCCTTTTTCCTCATTTTCTGCAAGTTATCAGAACCTTAAATAATGAAACACATTGAGAAATAAATAACATTAATAAATGAAGAAATCAATGCGTATTAAAGAAGTTATAAGACAAAAGGGTGATACTGCCCTTTTGATTCTTCCTTCATAAATGCAGTTGCATTCAGGTTGATATCGGCCTGATGATATCGGCCTTGTGACGGAGAACGGCCTGTCGAAATGAACGGCCTGTATTTGTGATGGACACGGCCTGTTGATGGACACGGCCTGTTGACAGACACGGCCTGTAGATAGAAACGGCCTGCTGTAGATAGAAACGGCCTGTAGATAGGCACGGCCTGTTCCCCCTTAATATCGGCCTGTTTGTAAAGAGAGCCTGCTTGTTGGTCCCGATTGTTGGTCCCACACAAGCTTTTGAAAGATGTGGCAGGTCGATGAGGAGAAAACGGCCTGGAGGCTTACGATCGGCCTGATGACTCAACATTTAACAACCCTAGCTTTCCACATAGCATTTTGAATCTTTCTTCAGCTAGGGGTTTGGTTAGAATATCAGCTCGTTGAATGTCAGTGTGTATCTTCTCAATAACCACGTTCTTCTTTTCCACGTGATCACGAATAAAGTGATGTCGAATATCCACGTGTTTGCATCTTGAATGAAGAACTGGATTCTGGGTAATGGCGATGGCACTCGAGCTATCACAGAATATTGGCACTTCACTGACTTCAACTTCATAATCCTTAAGTTGTTGCTTGATCCACAAGATTTGTGCACAACAACTTCCTGCGGCCATGTACTCGGCCTCTGTGGTGGAGGTGGCTACTGAGGTTTGCTTCTTTGAAAACCACGAAATCAGCTTGTTTCCGAGAAAGTGGCAAGTACCCGAGGTAGATTTCCTATCGAGCTTGCACCCTGCATGATCAGAATCTGAATAGCCTGTAAGCTGCAAATTATCATCACAAGGATACCAAAGACCTAGATTTGTGGTTCCTTTGATGTATCGAAGAATTTTCTTTGCTGCTTCCAAGTGAGATTCCTTCGGATTAGCTTGAAATCGAGCACACACTCCAACTGCAAAAGTGATGTCAGGTCGACTAGCAGTTAGATAAAGTAATGAAACAATTATACCCCTGTACTGTGTTATGTTGGCAGGTTTTCCTTCGGGATCCGGGTCGATCTTCCCTCCAGAGAGCATCGGTATTTTGACAGGCTTGCTGTCTTTGACACCAAACTTGTCGACCAGCTCGTGTGCGTACTTTGTTTGGCTAATGAAGATTCCTTCATCGGACTGCTTAACCTGCAACCCTAGAAAGAAATTCATTTCCCCCATCATAGACATTTTATATTTTTCGGTCATGAGGTTACCAAATTTTTCACACAAAATGGGAGATTTAGATCCAAAAATGATATCATCAACATAAATTTGTACTAAAAGGATATGTTCATTCACTTTGATAGTGAATAGCGTCTTGTCGACTGAACCACGATTGAATCCTGATTCGATGAGGAAGGATGACAGTGTCTCATACCAAGCTCGAGGAGCTTGCTTAAGACCGTAGACGGCCTTGTGCAGTTTGTAGACTTTGCTTGAATCACCCTCCTCGAATCCAGGAGGTTGTTCCACATAGACTTCCTCTTCTAGAACGCCATTGAGGAACGCACTTTTAACGTCCATCTGGTAGACTTTGAATCGTTGATGAGCGGCATAAGCTAGAAACAGCCTTATAGCTTCTAATCTTGCAACGGGGGCAAACGTCTCATCATAGTCGATTCCTTCTTGTTGACAGTAACCCTTTGCAACCAATCGGGCTTTATTTCTGACAACTTCTCCAGATTCATCTCTCTTGTTCTTGTAAGCCCATTTGACTCCAATGACGCCCTGATGATAAGGACGATCAACTAGAGACCATACTTCATTTCTTTTGAATTCATTGAGTTCTTCTTGCATGGCTTCAATCCAATCAGCATCTTGAAGAGCTTCAATGGCATCTTTGGGTTCTATGCGAGAGAGATAGCAGCATAATAGCGCACTTTCACCAATCGTCCTCCTAGTTCGCACTCCTTGGTTTGGGTTCCCAACAATGAGTTCTTTTGGATGAGCGTCGATCCAGCGTCTGCGTCGAGCTCTTTCTTCATTTGAAATGATTGGCTCGGGCTCATTAATGGGTTCATCAAACTCCGGGTGAGTTGAAGGTTGATCAGTGGCTACGCGTTGTTGCTTGGAATGTTGATCAGGCTGCTGTTCGGCCTGGATGTTGAGCTGCTCCATAGTGTTATCGAGCTGCTCGATTTGGGATGTAAGGTCGTGAACAGCATCAGTCTGGGGGACTGAGGGAGGGGGATCAGCTTGGTTAAGTCCGGCTGATGTATTACAGCTCGAAGTGTCATTTGGATCACTTCCCCCTTGCTGTGTGACCCTAGGATCAGATTGATCCTCTTCCTCCAAATCATTTGAAGTCCATACTAGCAGGTCGTCAATGGGGGAGTTAGACGGCCTGTTAGCAGCGGGCTGATCTGTACCTGTACTTGATTCTCTGTACAGACAAGTAGATTCATCAAACACAACATGAGGTGTTACCTCCACAACTAGGGTTTTCTTATTAAAGACTCTATAAGCTTTGCTAACCTCTGAGTATCCTAAAAATACTCCTGGATCGGCCTTGCTATCGAAAGTCTTTAATTGAGATTTCCCATTGTTATGAATGTAACACAAACACCCAAAAGCTTTAAAATACTTTAACCTGGGGAGCTTGTTGTTCCACAGCTCGTATGGAGTCTTTCCATGTCGGGTTGTAATGATCGACCTGTTTTGGGTATAGCAGGCTGTATTAACGGCCTCTGCCCAAAACTTCTTTGGAAGATTGGTTTCATCCAACATGGTACGAGCTGCTTCCTTCAGCGATCTGTTACGACGTTCCACCACGCCGTTTTGTTGAGGTGTGCGTGCAGCTGAATTTTGATGATGAATCCCACTCTTTGTGCAATATTCTTCGATCATTGCATTGATAAATTCGGTGCCTCGATCTGATCGAATGGAGATGATGGATTTCTCCTTTTGATTGCACAGCTTGCTCAGCAACGCAGGTAGCTTCTCCAATGTCTCCTTCTTTTTGTACATGAAAATAACCCACGTAAATCTAGAATAATCATCTATAATAACGAGAGCATATTTTCTACCGTTTATACTCAAGGGAGTGACTGGACCGAAGAGGTCGAGATGGAGAAGCTCAAGAATTCGATTTGATGATTGTGCCGTCACGCTTGGAAAGGATGATCTTGTTTGCTTTCCGGCTTGACAGGCTCTGCAGATGTGATCACGGTCGAAGACTTGGTCTGGCAGGTCGTTCACCAGCTTGTTGCGTGCGAGCTTGTTGATGGCCTTGAAGTTTAAGTGACTCAACCTCTTGTGCCATAGCCAGCTTGTCTCGGAATCGGCCTTTGTGACCAGGCAGGTCTCTATCCAATCTGTCCATTGAACAATATAGAGTCTATCCTGCAAAATTCCGGTAAGAAGTGTTTCTCCTTCCTCATTTTTCACGAGACATTTATTAGCGGTGAATTCTACTCGTTTACCACTCGAGCAGAATTGCGACACAGAAAATAGGTTATGATTAAGACCTTCAACATAAGAGACGTTAGAAATAGTTGTTTTACCAACTCTTAGATCGCCCTGGCCTCTCGTAAATCCCTTAGAATTTCCTCCAAAGGATACAAGTGGCCCGTCTCGTTTTTGGTAATTTGAAAGTGGCGTTTTGTCGCACGTCATGTGCTTTGAGCATCCACTATCAATGATCCATACAGCTTCTCGAGCTGCTTGGCTCCTTCTTTGAGCCTTCCCGACCTGCAATTAGTTAAACTTAGCAACCCATTTGAGATTGGGTGCTACATCGGTTGCGGGAACGGCCTTTGGGACCCATATTTGCTTCACTGGTCTGCTTCTATCCGAGGGTGAGGACGAGGCAGTGGCGGTCTTGGACTTGGGAGCCTTGGATTTCTTCGAGCGAGGGCGACGAGGCTGATAATTGTGTTCTTCATAATACCCAGGTTGATACTGCCAGTCTGGAAAATTTGACTGTTGAGGATAGTGGCAGTAGCACCCTTGATAATCCGGGTAGAAGAACTGAGGATGATACGGCCTTTGATAGTGCTGGCCTTGGTATCGCCCTTGATGAACAGCCTGATTTTGATGATAGGGGGCAGGTCGACGTTGCTGGACAGGTCGATTCTCCTTCTTTTGAGAAACAGGTTGTTCCTTCTTTTGTTGCTTTATGAGGATGGCCTGGGGCTGTCGAGCTGGATTCTTCAGCTTGACCATCTTATCAGGGAGAGCTTGATTAGCTTTCCGAACATTCTTCGATTTAGGCTGCGCTTTCACGAACGTGATCTCGCAGTCTTTGTTCTTGCTTTTCTTGGATTCTCCGTTAAATCCAATCCCAGAGTGATCGCGCGGATTGCGTTGCATGGATTGGACCTCTTCCAGCTTCTTTCCACTTTTCTTCAACTGACTCAATGTGAGTTGAAGTTTTTCTTCCTTTTTCATGAGGAGTTCGTGTCGAATTACCAAGTCAGCCAATTTTGAAGTAAGGCTGTGTATTTCGGCATCTTTGGTCTTGAGGGTCTCGTTCTTCTCGAGCACCCTGGTATCGAACTCCTTAACCCGTAAAGTCAATTCATCAACCTTTGACTTTAGGGTTTCGATCTCCCTTTCCTTTTCTTCATCGTAGGGAGAGAATCTTTCTTCTAATGCTAGCTTGTATTTTTCATTTTTATCCAATAGCTCAGCATTGTCTTCAACGACCTCCTTGAGAGTATCCACGAGATCGGCATAGTCATCCAGCTGCTTCTTGATTTCTTCCCAAGACACAGCCTCGGATAGGTCTTCATCACCTTCTTCTGCACAATCATCGTCAGAGAAAGAAAGTGATATGGGTTGAAGATCTACCTTTGAAGATCCCTCGTTTTGTTGGTGCTCTCCAACGAAACATTCTTCATCATCACTTTCGTTGAAAGCGATGTAACCTTCGTCATCACTTGACGAGCTATCCGAGAGGTGAGCTTCCTTTGTTTCTTCGGCGATCATTGCAGCTCGTTGGTCTTTGAGCTTCTTATCGCGCTTTGCACGGTGCTCGTCTCTCTCGGCCTTGGTAAGATCCGGACAGTCGGTCTTGTAGTGACCTGGCCTGCCACAATTGAAACAACCACCCTCGGGTGTGTTAGAAGAATTGAAGGTTGAGGGTTTACCTTCTCCCTTTTTGTCAGGGCGGTCGTGGTTGCGGTTTGAGAAGTTTCGCTTGTTGTCACGATAGAACTTTTTGTATTTGACAACCTTCCCTAGGAGCTTCTCATTCCTCCTAGCAGCTAGAGCATAGTCGAGAGTCATCTTCTCGAACTTCTTGACGATGGACTCGTCAATCGGACTTGGGGTAGCAACTGAGGCTGAGTCGGCCTTGAAAGCTACCTCCTTGTTCTTTTCATCAGCCTTCTTGCTGGTGGAAGGCTGGGTTGATCCATGGATGCGGATCATCTCATACTCATTTCCGACAAGAATGTCGAAAAGGTCTTTAGTGGTGAGGGAGTTGAAATCCGATCGGGCTGGATGCATGGCGGCGTATACGTGCCAATTTGCAGGAAGGGCACGTATCACTTTGAGATTCTTCTCGTGTTGAGTGTATTTGTATGGGTTGATTGCAGCGACTTCGAGAATGATCTCGGTGAAGCGAATTTTCATCGCTTCAATGGTTTCACCCGAAACCATTTTGAAGTCATCGAACTTGCTGCACGCCATAGACAGCTTGTTCTCCTTCATTTCCTCTGAGCCAAGGCTGATGGACCGGAGGGTGTCCCACATTTCTTTGGCCGTTTCTAGATTTCGGATCTTGGCCAGGTAGACGCCCTTCACGGTGCTGGAGATGAGTCCCTTTGCATAATCATCGAGACCGGCCTCTTTCCTTTCCTCGGTTGAGAAGTCGCGAGGGTTCTTGAGGATTTTCTCGTATGTAGCCTCCCCGGGGGATGTTCCATCCACAATAATCTTTGCTGCATATATGGGGGAGGGGCCATTCTCGATAATATCCCACATGAGGACGTGATGAGCCTTGAGACACATCTTGATTCGGAAGCTCCAATCTTCATAGCCTTGAATGGAGAAGTCTTCACATACCCTGAGAAGAGAAGCCTCCATTGCAATATAATATGAAATGAAATGTATGAAAAGATTTTTCTAAGGATCGGTTCAAAATGACCAAAAGTTTGATAAAGAACTTTTAGTATGCAAAGCAGCGGTCAAAAGAACCACTGCTTCTGATACCACTTGTTGGTCCCGGGAAAGAGTAATTGGTGTATGTGGGGGGGGGGGGGGGGGGGGGGGGGGAGGGGGGAATACACCAATAACCAACCGTTTTTGACTTTTGTAAAATCAGGTCGATCTGCAGGTCGATTGTCAAGGTCGACCTTATCAGAGGCAGTTTGATCTATCAAGCTTGTATGGTATCAAGCTTGATTTATCAAACTGTTGTTAATGCGGAAGTTGGTGGAGGTTGATTTACTCTTTGAAAGATCTTAAGGCTGATAGAACAGTAGCAGGTTGATGCAGATATGCAGGTTGATGCTAGTCAGTTTGATGATAAAATATAAGGGCGATAAATAGAGAGAGAGAGAGAGAGAGAGAGAGAGAGAGAGAGAGAGAGAGAGAGAGAGAGAGAGAGAGAGAGAGAGAGAGAGAGAGAGAGAGAGAGAGAGAGACCGCGATTTAGCGTGGTTCGGAGAAACCCTCCTACGTCCACGTCAGGTCGACTCGACCTGAGAATCCCTTTACCTTTGGATTCAACCTCTCTCTTATTTATACTGACTGAGTATCAGTTCTAGATACAATCTAACCTGAAAATATCTAGACACGAGTTTTGGGTCGTGACCCTTACAACCTTCATACTGAAACGTACAAACAACCTTACGCTTTTACAGAGCTTGACTAACTCTATAATGGCGAAAATAAAAACAAGCTTTCTAACTTCGAACAAGTCGGAGAAGAAGCTGTTGAACAATCGACAAGCAGCAGTGAACGCTTCGTCGTTGTGGAGTTTATCGGAATCGGAAACCTCTCTTCGTCAAGTGTTTGGGAAACTAATCGGATTTCGAACACTTGAATGGATATGAGCTTTGAGAGAGATTTGGGCAGAGATATGGCGTTGATAGCTTGTGTTTCCCGTGCTTGAATCCGATAATGGCTGAAGTATTTATAGGCAGTTTTGAAAAACTAGCCGTTGGAGTCGGGCTGACGTGGCACTAGCCGTTGGAAGCTGACTCACTTCTAGCCGTTGGGAATATTCGTCCTTGCTGGCACTCGACGTGGCAAGGATCAGGTCGTGACGCTCCATGAAGGCGGAGCATCGACCTTGATTGATAATCCAGCTCTTGAAATCTTCTAAGGCAATGCCAGCTGGAAGCTTGATAGGGGAGGTCGATAGACAGGCAGATGATCCAGCTCGATCCAATTTGAGGCAGGTCGATACATCGACCTTACTCTTACATGGTGGATCGAACTTGATTCTAAACATTAGAGGGCATCGACCTGCACTAACAGATAGCAGGTCGATCTATCAGCCTTGACCCTAAACAAGTAAAATATGCCTAAGTGTGGTTTCGATAAACATCATCAAAATCAAACTGCAAGGGGTTCCCAACAACCGGCCTGTTGACTTAGAGACAGCCTGTTGAGTTATGAACGGCCTGATGTGAGAAAACCGGCCTGCGTAGATGACGGCCTCAAGTTGTTGAGAAGACGGCGGCCTGTAGTCTTACGATCGGCCTGATGACTCAACATTTAATAACCCTAGCTTTCCACATAGCATTTTGAATCTTTCTTCGGCTAGGGGTTTTGTTAGGATATCAGCCCGTTGAATGTCAGTGTGTATCTTCTCAATAACCACGTTTTTCTTCTCCACGTGATCACGAATAAAGTGATGTCGAATATCCACGTGTTTGCATCTTGAATGGAGAACTGGATTTTGAGTAATGGCGATAGCACTCGAGCTGTCGCAGAATATTGGCACTTCACTGACTTCAACTTCATAATCTTTGAGTTGTTGTTTGATCCACAAGATTTGTGCACAACAACTCCTTGCGGCCATGTATTCGGCCTCTGTGGTAGAGGTGGCTACTGAAGTTTGTTTCTTTGAAAACCACGATATCAGCTTGTTTCCGAGAAAGTGGCAAGTACCCGAGGTAGATTTCCTATCGAGCTTGCACCCTGCATGATCAGAATCTGAATAACCTGTAAGCTGCAAATTATCATCACATGGATACCAAAGACCTAAATTTGTGGTTCCTTTGATGTATCGAAGAATTTTCTTTGCTGCTTCCAAGTGGGATTCCTTCGGATTAGCTTGATATCGAGCACACACTCCAACTGCAAAAGTGATATCAGGTCGACTAGCAGTTAGATAAAGTAATGAACCAATTATACCCCTGTACTGAGTTATGTTGGCAGGTTTTCCTTCGGGATCCGGATCAATCTTCCCACCAGAGAGCATCGGTATTTTGACGGGCTTGCTGTCTTTGACACCAAACTTATCTACCAGCTCGTGTGCGTACTTTGTTTGGCTAATGAAGATTCCTTCATCGGACTGCTTGACCTGCAACCCCAGAAAGAAATTCATTTCCCCCATCATAGACATTTTATATTTTTCTGTCATGAGGTTACCAAATTTTTCGCATAAAATGGGAGATTTAGATCCAAAAATAATATCATCAACATAAATTTGTACTAAAAGGATATGTTCATTCACTTTGATAGTGAATAGTGTTTTGTCGACTGAACCACGCTTGAATCCTGATTCGATGAGAAAGGATGATAGCGTCTTGTACCAAGCTCGAGGAGCTTGCTTAAGTCCGTATACGGCCTTATGAAGTTTGTAGACTTTGCTTGAATCACCCTCCTCGAATCCAGGAGGCTGTTCCACATAGACCTCTTCTTCGAGAACGCCATTGAGGAACGCACTTTTAACATCCATCTGGTAGACTTTGAATCTTTGATGAGCGACATAAGCTAGAAACAACCTTATAGCTTCTAAACGTCTCATCATAATCGATTCCTTCTTGTTGACAGTAACCCTTTGCTACCAATCGGGCTTTATTTCTGACAACTTCTCCAGATTCATCTCTCTTGTTTTTGTAAACCCATTTGACTCCACTGACGCCCTGATGATAAGGACGATCAACTAGAGACCATACTTCATTTCTCTTGAATTCATTGAGTTCTTCTTGCATGGCTTGAATCCAGTCAGCATCACGAAGAGCTTCAATGGCATCTTTGGGTTCAATTCGAGAGAGATAGCAGCTTAGTAGTGCGCTTTCACCAATCGTCCTTCTTGTTCGCACTTCTTGGTTTGGGTTCCCAACAATGAGTTCTTTTGGATGAGCATCGATCCAACGTCTGCGTCGAGCTCTTTCTTCGCTTGAAATGATTGGATTGGGCTCATTAATGGGTCGTCAAACTCCGGGTGAGTTGAAGGTTGATCAGTGAGGACGTGCTATTGATCGGGCTGTTGATTAGGCTGCTGTTGATCAGGCTGTTGATCAGGCTGCTGTTCGGCCTGGATGTTGAGCTGCTCCATTGTGCTATCGAGCTGCTCAATTTGGGATGTAAGGTCGTTAACAGCATCAGTCTGGGGGAATGAGGATGGGGGATCAGCCTGGTTAAGTCTGGCTGATGTATTACAGCTCGAAGTATCATTTGCATCACTTCCCCCTTGCTGTGTGACCTTTGGATCAGATTGATCCTCTTCCTCTAGATCATTTGGAGCCCATACTAGCAGGTCGTCGATGGGGGAATTAGACGGCCTGTTAGCAGCGGTCTGATCTGTACCTGTACTTAACTCTCTGTACAGACAAGTAGATTCATCAAACACAACATGAGGTGTTACCTCCACAACTAGGGTTTTCTTATTAAAAACTCTATAAGCTTTGCTAACCTCCGAGTATCCTAAAAATACTCCTGGATCGGCCTTGCTATCGAAAGTTTTTAATTGAGATTTCCCATTGTTATGAATGTAACACAAGCACCCAAAAGCTTTAAAATACTTTAACCTGGGGAGCTTGTTGTTCCACAGCTCGTATGGTGTCTTTCCATGTCGGGTAGTGATGATCGACCTGTTTTGGGTATAGCAGGCTGTGTTAACGGCCTCTGCCCAAAACTTCTTTGGAAGGTTGGTTTCATCCAACATGGTACGAGCTGCTTCCTTCAGCGACCTGTTACGGCGTTCCACTACGCCGTTTTGTTGAGGTGTGCGTGCAGCTGAAGTTTGATGATGAATTCCACTCTTTGTGCAAAATTCTTCGATCATCGCATTGATAAATTCGGTGCCTCGATCTGATCGAATGGAGATGATGGATTTCTCCTTTTGATTGCTCAGTTTGCTCAGCAACGCAGGTAGCTTCTCCAAGGTCTCCTTCTTCTTGTACATGAAAATCACCCACGTAAATCTAGAATAATCATCTATAATAACGAGAGCATATTTTCTACCGTTTATACTCAAGGGAGTGACTGGACCAAAGAGGTCGATATGGAGAAGCTCAAGAATTCGATTTGAAGCTTGTGCCGTCACACTTGGAAAGGATGATCTTGTTTTCTTTCCAGCTTGACAGGCTTTACAAATGTGATCGCGATCGAATACTTGATCTGGCAGGTCGTTCACCAGCTTGTTGCGTGCGAGCTTGTTGATGGCCTTGAAGTTTAAGTGACTCAACCTCTTGTGCCATAGCCAGCTTGTCTCGGAATCAGCCTTTGTGACCAGGCAGGTCTCTATCCAATCATTCCATTGAACAATGTAGAGTCTATCCTGCAAGATTCCGGTAAGAAGTATTTCTCCTTCCTCATTTTTCACGAGACATTTGTTAGCAGTGAATTCTACTCGTTTACCACTCGAGCAGAATTGCGACACAGAGAATAGGTTATGATTAAGACCTTCAACATATGAGACATTAGAAATAGTTGTTTTACCAACTTTTAGATCGCCCTGGCCTCTCGTAAGTCCCTTAGAATTTCCTCCAAAGGTTACAAGTGGCCCGTCTCGTTCTTGATAGTTTGATAGTAGCGTTTTGTCACACGTCATGTGCTTTGAGCATCCACTATCAATGATCCATACAGCTCCACGAGCTGCTTGGCTCCTTCTTTGAGCCTTCCCGACCTGCAATTAGTTAAACTTAGCAACCCATTTGAGATTGGGTGCTACATCGGTTGCTGGAACGGCCTTTGGGACCCAGATTTGTTTCACCGGTCTGCTTCTATCCGAGGCTGAGGACGAGGCAGTGGCGATCTTGGGCTTGGGAGCCTTGGATTTCTTTGAGCGAGGGCGACGAGGCTGATAATACTGCTCTTCATGAAGACCAGGTTGATACTGCCAGTCTTGAATGTTCGACTGTTGAGGGTAATGGCAGTGACAACCTTGATGAGCAGGGTAGAAGAACTGAGGGTGATACGGCTTTGATAGTATTGGCCTTGGTATCGCCCTTGATGAACAGCCTGCTTTTGATGAGAGGGGGCAGGTCGACGATGCTGAGCAGGTCGACTCTCTTTCTTTTGAGGAACAGGCTGTTCCTTCTTGTGTTGCTTTACAAGGATGGCTTGGGGCTGTCGAACTGGATTCTTCAGCTGGACCATCTTATCTGGAAGAGCTTGATGACCTCTTCTGGTATTCTTTGATTTAGACTGTGCCTTCACGAACGTGATCTCGCAGTCTTTGTCCTTGCTTTCTTTGGATTTTCCATTAAATCCAATACCAGAGTGATCGCGCGGATTGCGTTGCATGGATTGGACTTCTTCCAATTTCTTTCCACTTTTCTTCAACTGACTCAAAGTGAGTTGAAGTTTTTCTTCCTTTTTCACGAGGAGTTCGTGTCGAATAACCAAGTCAGCCAATTTAGAGGTAAGGCTGTGTATTTCGGCATCTTTGGTCTTGAGGGACTCGTCCTTCTCGAGCGCCCTGGTATCGAACTCCTTAACCCGGAAAGTCAATTCATCAACCTTTGACTTTAGGGCTTCGATCTCCCTTTCTTTTTCTTCATCGTAGGGAGAGAATCTTTCTTCTAATGCCAGCTTGTATTTTTTGTTTTTGTCCATTAGCTCAGCATTATCTTCAACGACCTCTTTGAGTGTTTCCACGAGATCGGCATAGTCATCGAGCTGTTTCTTGATTTCTTCCCAAGACACAGCCTCGGATAGGTCTTCATCACCTTCTTCTGCACAATCATCGTCAGAAAAAGAAAGTGAAATGGGTTGAGGATCTACCTTTAAAGATCCCTCGTTTTGTTGGTGCTCTCCAATGAAACATTCTTCATCATCACTTTCGTCGAAAGCGATGTAACCTTCGTCATCACTTGACGAACTGTCAGAGAGGTGAGCTTTCTTTGTTTCTTCGGCGATCATGGCAGCTCGTTGATCCTTAAGCTTCTTATCGCGCTTTGCACGGAGCTCGTCTCTCTCGGCCTTGGTAAGATCCGGGCAGTCGGTCTTGTAGTGACCTGGCCTGCCACAATTAAAGCAATCACCCTCGGGTGTGTTAGAAGAATTGAAGGTTGAGGGTTTACCTTCTCCCTTTTTGTCAGGGCGGTCGTGGTTGCGGTTTGAGAAGTTTCGCTTGTTAGGACTTTTTGTATTTGACAACCTTTCCTAGGAGCTTCTCATTTCTCCTAGCAGCTAGAGCATAGTCGAGAGTCATCTTCTCGAACTTCTTGACGATAGATTCGTCAATCGGACTTGGGGTAGCAGCAGAGGCTGAGTCGGCCTTGAAAGCTACCTCCTTGTTCTTTTCATCAGCTTTCTTGCTGGTGGAAGGCTGTGTTGATCCATGGATGCGGATCATCTCATATTCATTTCCGACAAGAATGCCGAAAAGATCTTCGGTGGTGAGGGAGTTGAAATCCGAACGGGCTGGATGCATGGCGGCGTATACGTGCCAATTTGCAGGAAGGGCACGTATCACTTTAAGATTCTTCTCGCGCTGCGTATATTTGTACGGGTTGATTGCAGCGACTTCGAGAATAATCTCGGTGAAGCGAATTTTCATTGCTTCTATGGTTTCACCCGAAACCATCTTGAAGTCATCGAACTTGCTGCACGCCATGGACAGCTTGTTCTCTTTCATTTCTTCTGAACCCAGGCTGATGGACCGGAGGGTGTCCCACATCTCTTTGGCTGTTTCAAGATTTCGAATCTTGGCAAGGTAGACGCCCTTCACGGTGCTAGAGATGAGTCCTTTTGCGTAGTCATCAAGGCTGGCCTCCTTCCTTTCCTCGGTTGTGTAATCGCGAGGATTTTTTAGGACTTTTTCGTAAGTGGCCTCCCCGGGGGATGTTCCATCCACAATGATCTTTGCTGCATAGATGGGGGAGGGGCCATTTTCGATGATATCCCACATAAGGACGTGATGTGCCTTGAGACACATCTTGATTCGGAAGCTCCAATCTTCATAGCCTTGGATGGAGAAATCTTCACAAACCCTGAGAAGAGAAGCCTCCATAGGAAATAATATGATATGATATGAATGAAAAGATTTTTCGAATGGATCGGTTCAAAATGACCAAAAGTTTAAAAGAAAAACTTTAGTATGCAAAGCAGCGGTCAAAAAAACCACTGCTCTGATACCACTTGTTGGTCCCGGGAAAGAGTAATTGGTGTATGGGGAGGGGGGGGGGGGGGGGAATACACCAATAACCAACCGTTTTTGACTTTTGTAAAATCAGGTCGATCTAAGGTCGATTGTCAAGGTCGATCCTTATCAGAGACAGGTTGATCTATCAAGCTCGTTTGGGAACAAGCTTGATTTATCAAACTGTGCTTATGCGGAAGTTGGTGGAGGTTGATTTACTCTTTGAAAAATTTGTCTGATGAACAGTAGCAGGTTGATATGTTGTATGCAGGTTGATGCTCGTCAGTTTGATAATAAAAATAAGGGCGATAAATAAAGAGAGAGAGAGAGAAACACCGCGATATAGCGTGGTTCGGAGAAACCCTCCTACGTCCACGTCAGGTCGACTCGACCTGAGAATCCCTTTACCTTTGGATTCAACCTCTCTCTTATTTATACTGACTGAGTATCAGTTCTAGATACATTCTAACCTGAATATATCTAGACACGAGTTTTGGGTCGTAACCCTTACAACCTTTCGTACTAAACACGTACAAACAACCTTCACACACTACAGAGCTTGACTAACTCTACAATGGTGAAAAACACAAAACACACTTTCTAACTTCGAACGAGTCGGAGAAGAAGTTGTTTGAATTAATGACAAGCAGCAGTGAACGCTTCGTCGTTGAGCTTTTATCGGAGTAGAAAAATCTCTCTTCGTCAAGTGTTTGGGAAACTAATTGGATTTCGAACACTTGAATGGATATGAACTTGAGAGAGACTTTGGCAGAGATTTGGCGTTGATAGCTTGAGTTTCCAGTACTTGAATCCGATAATGGCTGAAGTATTTATAGGCAGTTTTGAAAAACTAGCCGTTGGAGTCAGGCTGACGTGGCACTAGCCGTTGGAAGCTGACTCACTTCTAGCTATTGGGAAAGTTTGTCCTTGCTGGCACATCACGTGGCAAGGATCAGGTTGTGTAGCTCCATGAAGGCGGGGCATCGACCTTGATGAGATAATCCAGCTCTTGAAATCTTCTAAGTCAAAACAGGCTGGAAGCTTGATAAGGAAGGTCGATAGACAGCTAGACATGCCAGCTCGATCCGAATGAGGCAGGTTGATAAACGACCTTTCTCTTACAGGGTGGATCGAACTTGCATTTGAACATTAGAGGGCATCGACCTGCACTAACAGGTAGCAGGTCGATCTATCGGCCTTAACCCTAAACAAGTAAAATATGCCTAAGTGTGGTTTCGATAAACATCATCAAAATCAAACTGCAAGGGGTTCCCAACATAAATGTAAATAATTTAAAAAGAAAAGGAAAAAGAAAGTTGATGAAAGAAAATTTTGTAAAGAAATTTTGGTGAGAGTGGGGGAAAGTGATTTTGTAAGAAATATAGAAAAAGTAATTTTGTAAGAAACATACAAAAGTTCATAAGAAACAAACAAAACTTTGTAAGAAAACATACAAAATTCATAAGAAAACAACATACAAACTAATTATTACAAACAGTCTCTGCAACTTTGTTTCCTTACTCTCTAATTAATTTCTAAAAAACATACATAGCTCGTAATAAAATACTTTCTCAATAATTCTTACAAAACGGTCTCTGCAACTACCTATGTACGATTCATTTCCCTATGCAACTTAGTTCGTAAGAAATATATTTAGTTGTCATAAGAAATATAAAAAGCTAGTAAAAAACGTACAAAGTTCGTAAGAAAACATCATCTTATTAACTAATTCTTACAAACAATCTCTGCAACTAATTATATAAGACTCATTCTCTTTGCAACATATAAATGTTCATAATTTAAAAAAAAAAAAAAAAAAAAAAAAAAAACTGGATTATAAATGTAAATAATTTAAAAAGGAAACGAAAAAAAAATTGATGGAAGAAAATTTTGTAAAGAAATTTTGGTGAGAGTGGGGGAGAGTGAGGGAGAGTGGGGGAAAGTGAGTGGGGGAGAGTGAGAGTAAAAGGAGGGGTAAAATTGGGAGGAAATTGAAAATTTAGCTAGATTTGTAGTTTTGTTATGTTCAAGACAAATGTGCTTTTATCTTAACACCCATTGCTAGAAAATTATAATACCACTAAATTATTTAATTTAACGTTCAAAATATATAGAAATGATGTCATACACCCCTATTCCACTTCCGTAGCACTTTTGTCGTTTAATTATTTTGCCATTTCTTTTTCAAATGTTATCGTTGTATTATATTCCAATATTCTAATAATGAATATATATATATATATATATATATATATATATATATATATATATATATATATATATATATATATGATGGATCATATAGAAATAAGTCCTGGTGTGAGAAATAGGAATAGATCTGAACCATTGATCTAAATTTGATCTATGGTTGTAATTGATTTAAGCATGATTATAAGGTATTATAAGCATGATTAGGTTTAAGCATGAATTTGTACATTAAAAAGCATAATGGTGTTGTAAGCATAAATATATACTGACTTAAGCATGATTTTGTATAATTTTAAGCATCTTTCTCATTTTCTCACGCAAGGATTTATTTGCACACGAACCACTCCCTATATATATATATATATATATATATATATATATATATATATAGGGTTACACTATGGTGAAAACTAATGTTTTAGTGAAACCTAGAAACCACTAACAACCATTGATTAGTGGTTAATCAAGGGCTGAGATTAAAACTAATATTCTGATTTAAAAATTGAAAAATATTCAAACTAGGGTCAAATTTGTCCAGCAACAACCAAAATTAATAATTAAATATGGAAAAAAGATTTGCTCCCTTAAAACTAGGAATCTACCATAACTACTCAACCACTACCATAGCACGTAATTCATTGTCCCTGCAGAATCATAGTAGCAATTTGCAGAGAAATAAAACGCAGAGAAGGTGCGACCAAACCCAAACTCAGAGAAAGTGCGGCGATTTGAAGGAGAACAACGCGAGAGAGAACACAAAATCGAGAGAGAACACACGAAGATGCAGAGGAAAGCACGATCAAATGCAGAGGAAGGTTAGTTTTAGTTTATATAATGTAAAAATCATTGTCGATTTTGTAGATTAAACAAAATCACTCTCGATTTTGCAGGTTTTTTTTTTAAAAAAAAAATTAGGGTTCTTAACAAGTTTCGATTGATTGGGGATTTATCTATGAAATTTTTTGATAAATTGTTGGTTAGAAATTGTTGAATTGCATGTATAAGTGTTTATGTTGCGTATTGTAATGGATTCTACGCAACAAAGTTGAAATTTGCGATTGTAATTAAGGGTTGTGCGAATTTGTTTATGTGCTCAGTAGGTGTTTAAAATTGTGAATTAGGATTCTTCCTTAATTTCGATTGTGATTGGATATATAATAAATATGTGAAAATTTTTATGTTTTAGAGTATCGAAATGAATTTACACTTGTTTATGTTGCATATTCAAATGGATATTTAGTTTCTATATGATTTATACTCTATTGCATATTTGCATATTTGTAAAAATGTGTTGCATTTTTCGTCAGTTACATTGCATTGAAATATGTATCATAGCATATTTGTATTTGTGCAGCAAAGTGAGGGGTGGAGGACACACCAACAAAGCATCATGTGTAACCTACGAAGATGCAGAGGGAAGGGCGAGTAAATGCAGAGGAAAGGTACGATTACAGTATATGTTCAAAAGTTGAGGGTGTAGCCCAGATATGTATGAAACTAAGGTTCTTACCAATTTGCGAGTTAATGTTTCAACTATTGATTTTAAGTTTTGTGACTTCATTTATATCATATACTGTATTTCTCATTCATGAATTAACTAAATTAGCTTCGTATACATAAGAAGTGATGGAATAACATATGCAATTTATAATTTTAAAGTAGTTTTTCCACGTATTGCATCAAATATGTTGCTTATTATAAAAATAATTATCTAGATATTTTTATTGGTTTTAAACAAATATGCTACATATACATTGTAGTATATAATCATTGCATATTTGAGAAATATTGTTGCACTTTTTAACACTTACATTGCATTTACATATATAAGCTAAATATTTTTGTATTTGTGCAGCAAAGACGGGATCAGAGGGGGAAAAAAAAAGCATCAGGTGTTCAAGATAAAGAATTATCCGATGATGACTTCATGGATGAACCTCTCAACATGTGTTATTTTATCTAAAATTATGATGTGTAATTGATTTTTGAAGAATTTGGTGTGGTATCAAATATTCCGTGAGATGTTCTATGTCATGATCGACAAATATGAATTTTGCATGAAAGTGGAGTTCATGTTGCATATAAATTGTAACTTGGATCATAATAGAAGTTAGAAGAAAACAAAATTTTCTGTAACTTCTTGCACAATTTTCAGAATATGTTGCACAATATTGAGAAATTGTTGCAATCTTCTTATAAAACAATAAAGAAAAGTTTGATTCATTGCACAACCTTTCTTAAATGTTGCAATATTCTTATAAAGATTTTGTATAAAATAAGGTTTCTTATCATTATCACACAAAGGGACATGTTCGCCATCTAAGAAACTCGATTTTTGCTAAACGAATTTGTCTTTAAGACAATCATCATTAACATCTGTACCACCTTTAAAATATAATGCATCAAAATCTAATATAAATGCAGCAAAATAAGTTTATTATGCATTCAGAAACATATAAACAGAAAAACATAATACATAAAATTTGTTTAATGTGTATTGAAAATCGAAACTAAAACCCTAACCCGGCCATTAGGGAAATCTAAACGCTAACTTGTATGAGAATCCAAAACCTAAGTTGTATAAAAATCTAAACCCTAACTTGTAGATGCTACCCTAACCCATATGGGAAGTTAAGCCCTATTTGGGAAATCTATACCCTAACTTGTAGGAGAATCGATACCCTAACTTGTGTGAGAATCTATACCCTAACATGTAGGGAAAGTTAAACCTTACTTGAATGGAAAACTAAACCCTAATATGAAAAGTTAGAGCCTCGTATAAAGTTGAAATGAAAATGCATCAGAATGATCTCTAAAATGCAACAAAATCGACATAATATGCATATTCTAGTCATTTTAATGAATTTTCGATTGCTGTTATGCATTTTTGCCAATTTTGAACTCAAATCTCAACCAAATTGGATTGAACCACCCAGAAACATGTTCTACTCTTCTAGAGGTTTCCAACGGTATGTCGCTCATCTAAATCTGATCGCTGATGACGCCGGAATCACATTTGGAAGTTTAAGTCGCTGCGGAAGTCGCAATTTTGCGGGTGGTTCGATTTTTCCGGCGAATATCTCCTTCGTTTCTCCACCAAAATGAGTGATCCACCCATCAATCTCTTCGTCTCTTTGAGTAGGATAATACCCAGTGGTCCATTTTTTTTTATTCTCGTTGGAATTTGGCCGGAAATCGACTTAGTGTTAGAGTGTATTTCAGTTTTGGAAAATCCCTAAAAATAAGGAAAGAAAATAATTAAATATTACGAAATTAATGAATATTCAATTACAAATAAAAGGAAAAGTCAGAAATGTCCTTATGACATCAGCAAAAACATTAAAAAAATCAATTAATTATTTTTTAAATATTAAATGATATTAATTGACAACCATTAGATCTCTGAAATCAACGGATATTATCGATTTTTATATTTCACTGGATATTTAGTTTCTATATATATATATATATATATATATATATATATATATATATATAAATAATTAAATTTACAAAAACATACATAAAATCAAAAGTCAATTTTTATTCCATTCAACTTCAAAAATTGAATAACGAATTAAACTTGGTTTTGATTTTTAGAAATTTGTAGAATTTGATACTAATTTATATCTAAGATCTGTAGTACTCTAACTCTCTACTGTTAAACCAACACTACAATCACACAAAATAAGAGTCGTGTTTATTTTAAGTGGCCGATCAGCTGCTTGCGATGTAAAAGTTACAATTGAGTTGGGTTTTTTCACTCCAAATATAGAAAACCAGTTGTTATATACCAATACAAGTGATGCGCGTCACCACACTTTGCATGCCAGAGGCAATAAACTGTTTAAATAATCTCATAATATTTATTTTTACCCCTTTTGTAAACCCTCATGTGGAAAATACCTCCCCCCCCCCCCCCAAAAAAAAAAAAAAAAAAAAAAGCATGCACAAACTATCCCTTATTTTATTTTACAATTAATTTTAATAGAATTTATAATAGAATTTCGATTTTTCCTTTTTTTTTTCCACACTCACTCCTAGATGAAGTGACAACTTAACATTTTCTTTTTTTCACTCATGCATGACAAAATGCAATGCATTATTGTACTGTTTTTGCATTATTGTACTGTATGTGCATTCAAATTTTTTTCAGTATTGAACAGTAAAAGCATGGTATCCTATGTAAAATTATTCAATATATACCTACACATCGAAGTTGAAATTACAATTGAAAAAAATTGTTGGATTCGACTCCTCCGGAAACACAGTGTATTATTTTCGTGAACGAGAAAATACAAGGAAAAGGCTAACAAAATCCGATCTTAAAAGGTATGTCACTAAGCATTAGAAAGGAAATAGTATTACATTTTTTTAGTGCCATTTCACGCCGGACAGTTTTGGCCGGAAAACAAAAAACGCCGGCATCATTTAACGCCGACATGATATATTTTCCGGCCAAAATTGTCCGGCGTGAAATGGTCCATATTTTTTTAATTTTTTTTTTTTGTTTCATGTTTGATACTACGTGTTATCAGTTCATGAAGTATTTGAGACCTATGATGAATTATATGTAATATTTATTTATGTTTATGTATATGAAGAGTATTTTATTTTATTTTTGCAATGTATGTGCGTAAATCAAACAAAAAATATAGCACAATATGAAGTGAAAAAAAATGAAGAATAATACATCATTTCACGCCGGAGATGTGTTGCCGGAATGCATATAACGCCGGGAAAATCTACACCGGCGTTGTATGCATTCCGGCAACACATCTCCGGCGTGAAATGATGCGACATGTAGAATAAGTTATTTTGTTTCATTCAGTATACTATATAGTTTCATGTAATGATTCATTTGAAATCTACGAATTATTTTTAGAGAATTAATGATATTTTTTAGTATATTAAAAGTTCGTTTCATATGTGTATGTTGTATATGAGTAAATTAAACCAAACTATAGCATATTACGAAGCATTTAAGTGAACTAAGAAAACTGGTTGATTTCACGCCGGAGATGTGTTGCCGGAATGCATATAACGCCGGTAAAATCTACACCGGCGTTATATGCATTCTGGCAACACATCTCCGGCGTGAAATGATGAGACATGTAGAATAAGTTATTTTGTTTCATTCAGTATACTATATAGTTTCATGTAATGATTTATTTGAAATCTACGAATTATTTTTAGAGAATTAATGATATTTTTTGTATATTAAAAGTTTGTTTCATATTTGTACGGTGTATATGAGTAAATTAAACCAAACTATAGCATATTACGAAGCATTTAAGTGAACTAAAAAAACTGGTTAATTTCACGCCGGAGATTTGTTGCCGGAATGCATATAACGCTGGTGTAGCAATGTCCGGCGTTATATGCACCACCGGAAAACATCTCCGGCGTGAAATGTTTTGACATGTAGAATAAGTTATTTTGTTTCATATTGTATACTATATAGTTTCATGTAATGATTTATTTAAAATCTATGAATTATTTATAGTGAAATTAATGATATTTTTATGTATATTAAAAGTTCGTTTTACATTATATGTTCTCATAAATTGATTAAATTTCGCCGTATGATTAAGTTGAGTTCATTTTATATTGTAGATGGACGTAAACATCAAAGCTTATTACGGAGGTGAATGGAATGGAAGAAGGTACAAGGATGGCAACGAGGTCGAATTTTTGTGGAGTGAAAGTGATCTCACATATTATGGGTTGAGATACCAGGTAGCTCGGAATTGCTACCTGGTAGGTAGTGATTTCGATATGTTCTATTTTTCGCTATCCGAGAGCACATGACGTACTAGGAAATCGAGGTTGCGGTCAAACGAGCAAGTGGTTGAGCTATGCACTAAGCACCTTAGCCCAGAAGTGTACGTGATTATAAAAGACGGAGGCTCGTCTTCACAAGTCGGTGCTTCGTCTTCACATGTCGGTGCTTCGTCTTCACACGTCGGTGGTTCTGGTTCGTATATCCCTCAATTCGATCCATCGTATCAGGAACTGTCTTCATTCGAATTTGGCAGCACATATGGCAACACGGAAAATTTATATTCACAGCTTGATCATATCGTAGAGAACATCAATTCCACATATTGGGATGAACAGGTGTATCAAGTCCACAACCTCTGAGGCAGTTCGTCTCATCGTGCCGCAGATGCTCGTGACGATCAAATACCCGACCTGAATTATACATCGGGAAGGGATGAGCAGGAGGATCCGAACGAAGATGATGTCTTGCGCGACGACGATGATGATGAGGATGAATATGAGCCATCGCTAGACGTCCACCGAGGACAGCGATCAGTCGAACGCGTGGGATGAAGGTAGGCAAATTCCTAGGGCCCTAATGGCCGAGTGGACCGCTTGGATAGCTGAAGAAGGCGGGTTCAACAGACTGTTGGCTATGATGTTTCCAGACCTACACGGTAGGAGCCAACCACCTCTGGATACTGATACGGAGCATATGAGGAATTGGTTAGTGTCGGTGGCCCCACTTCAGCCTACAGAATCTGCAGTGTTCAACGAGAAAGACCGGCATATCGTTGATCTGCGGCGTGGTGCATATTTCAAATGCAAGGAGGATATGTATACCGCCGTCGGTTTGTGGCAGATGGAGAGTAGAAAAAATTTCTACCCCAGGTAGTCGGATACGAAGAGGCTGGTCTTTAGATGCACGTCGGACAAAAAATGCCTCTTCAACATTCGTGTTGTAAGCGAGGGCGGGAACTGGGTCATTTCAGTGTTTGAACCCGAACACTCATGCCGGCCCAATACTGGGACAGTCGAAAGAAAGAAGGTCCGTTCTAAAGTTATCGCGGCGTACTTTGCGAAGAGGATCCTACGCGACTCCGTGATAATGAAGCCTAGGATCATTGAAAATGAGTTGCTCACGTCGTTCGGCATTAAGGCGAGTTACGACGTCTGCTTGAGGGCGAGAAATCAGGCCTTGGAGATTATCTACGGGAAACACAAAGAGTCGTTCCAAGATCTGCCCGCCTACCTCCATGCTCTCGAGACTTCCAACGTTGGCACAGTCACCGATCTCGACATAGACGAGGAGTGCCAATTTCGAGGGGTGTTCGTTGCCCTCGCTGCCTCTATAGCGGCGTTCAAATACGGGTATATCAGGTCGGTTATATCCTTCGACGCCACGGACTTGAAGGGCAAGAACAACGGCGTCATGTTCGTAGCTGTATCGAAGGATGCGAACGAGCAACTTTTTCCCTTGGCATACGGCGTAGGGCCTAAAGAGAATCACTATTGTTGGACTTGGTTCATGAGGGGTCTGAGGAGGGCTTACGGGAACTTGACTGACATGTTGATTGTCTCTGATCAGCACGTTTCGATTGAGTATGCCATAGCTCAAGTTTTTCCGGAGGCGCACCATGGGTTGTGTTACTACCACCTGAGTCAGTACATGACGTACGGCCTGGTTATCGGTGCCATGTTCCAAAAAGCTGCGTACACGTACGATCAGAGAGAATTCCACAGCATCATGGCATCGATGCTCAACACCAACCCCGCGGCGTACCAGAAGGCTATGGACAACGGACCCGCTAGGTGGGCTCGCAGCATGTGCCCCGTTCGCCGGTTCAGTACCCTTACCTCGAACGCCGCAGAGTCTTTCAACAATTCCCTTCTCTAGGCACGTCGATTGCCTATAGTTGCTTGCCTCGATGCTGCGAAGCTCGTTATCGAAAAGTGGTTCGATGAGAGAAGACTCAAGTGTCGCAACGACACCCACCCCGTATGTGAAGAGGCGCGGCGAAAGATCGGAGTCCAGTTGGAACGATCGCATAGGTACAAGGTCACACGGGTCAGCCTCGACGTGCCGCATTTCAGAGTGCAGACACTAGACAACGTATACCACGTGGACTTGAAGAACATGTTGTGTGACTGCAACAGATGGCAATTCGATTGCATACCGTGTGCACACTCGATCGCAGCAATGATGTAAGTTATATTTTTTTAACTCAATTATTCAATATTTCGTTTACGACTGACATTTGTTTATATCAACAGGGAAAACGGCCAGGCGGTAGATCAGTACATTGCGAACTACTACAAAAGGGATACCCATTGCAAGATTTACAACCGTCAAATATTTCCAGTTCCGAAAAAAGAAGATTGGACGGTGCCGAGGGCCCACGTCGGTGTACAAATTCTACCCAATCCGTACGAACGGCAACCAGGGAGACCATCGGAACGTAGACGGAGGGGGGCACAAGAAAGGACAATTAGGCGTGTCCCTCGAAGATGTCGTCGATGCGGCGAACAACACGGTGCAAGGCAACCCTGTGCTGACCAGTACGATTGAGTAGCACCTATAAGTGGATTGTTTAATTCAAAACTCGTTTATTCAATGTTTATTCAATGTTTTTGTGGGTTGTTTTAATCCTTAAGTGATATTAATAAAATTATTTATCATAATAATAATAAAAAAACACCATTAATGATGCATGCCGAAAATCACTCCGGAGACATCACGCCGGAGACGAAATAACGCCGGGTTTGTACACTGCCGGCGTTATTTAATTTCCGGCGACAGTTGTCCGGCGTGAATTTTGTCATATAACTCTATTTTTTTTTCCTTTTCTTACTTTCATTTTAAAATTTTAAATATAGTGTAAATGAGTGACACGATTATTCATCTTAGTTCTAAACATTTACGATTATTGAATTCAATTCTAAACGTGCAATCGAATGATAAAATATAGCAAAATATTCAAATCCACGTCAATTCCAAGTCATATCAATGAAATCAACCAGTGTCCGAATAACCAAAAATTCTATAGGCATACAACTTCCTATACTTGCAACAGTTGTTCGTTGCGGCTTGTACGGAGGGAGTCCCGCTGAATTGACGCTCCACGTTTAAGCAAGTAACCACCGCACTGCACGATGTATGTTGACTCTTGATTAGAAACTCTGGTTTCTTATAGACCAATTTAAAGCCCATATCTTCAGGTTCTGGTTTAGGGATCTGGTAGACGTTATGTTCGTAATAACCGCCGACCATTAACCAATAAGCCATCAGAACAATCAAGGGTCCTAAATCCTGTTTCACAATCAGCTTCGCAGCGCCGTCCAAGTCGGGAAACAATGGATCCATCACCACAATTTGCTTCAACCTTGGCCACACATGAACCGCAATATAACGACCTCCGGAAACAACCCACGGCAAAATAACCAAAACAGTTTTTAACGAGACATAACTAATTATAGGATCAAGATATTATGCAAACACGTAGTAATGACACTAATTGTTTCGTACGTACCGATTCTGCGTTCCACCAGTTCGTTGTTTCGTATGTCGGGTTTATGTTACGAGGCAAATTGGATAAGTATTCCGTTGGATTCCAATTTTCCATTATCCAATCGTGCTTTTCCCGTTTAGTGTTATACTTCGACTGCAGAACTTCACCGTGCATAATGCGTTCGTATGCACCCTTCAGATCCAACTAAAAACACGAATAACACACGAAAACATTTAATTGGTGATGCATAAGTAACACTTTAATATCTTAAAACAGAAACTAGATACACGTGAAACCGAATATGAAGCGAGGGGAAATTAAATTCCGATTTCACGCCGGACAACTGTTGCCGTAATTCATTTCACGCCGGCGTGATATGTTGCCGGCGTGATATGTTTTCCGGCGTGAAATCGGTTACGAGTACATTTAGACAACCTTGAATCAACTAATATAATTTCAGGCCATAATTAATATGATATACACTCTAAATTGGGTCTATACAAACGTACCATAGCTTGCGTGTTGCATATTATGAGTCTATTTCCCGTGTATGCTGGTAGAACGCGAATGCCTTCGTGGAGTTGTTTACGAAGAGTCATCAGGGTCAAATCCATTTGCTAGTACATGATTAAAAATTGATTAGTGTTGGTCCCGGTTTGTTAATGGGAAAAATACGTAGAGGGGGGGGGGGGGGTGAATACGTATTTTGAAGTTTTTCAACTTCAAATCCCTTAACTCAGAGTGACAAGTAAAGAGCTCACTTGAAACTTAAGACCTAGCTGAAGCTAGATCTACAGTACGTAGCTAGCCTTCTTGACCGAAGTGAACACTTGATCAAGAGGGAGTCTTTACTCGTATGTGCGGAATTTGGCGAGCTAAATCCTTCCTAAGTAATTGAAATTTCCAGATTAAGTTTGTTTAAGATGCAGTATGCAATGAATAATCAAACAAGAGATAGTTTAGGGTAAGAGAGATACGACACCAAGAATTATAGTGGTTCGGAGATAAAGCTCCTACGTCCACTTGTTGCACGACGGCAACTGTTCTCTTCACTCAAGAACTTGAAGGTTACGGGTCCTTCAAAAACCTGGTCGAGATCGGGCTTCACTTGCCTGGATCAAACGACTGACGTAGTGATTGCGGGTTCACTACACAAACCTAACTACGACTGTAAGCTTCACTCGCTTCAGTCGAACAGACAGGGAGATTACGGGCTCTCCTTACAGCCTAGCTTCGATCGAGCTTTACACAAACGATGTAGGTGCAAGCTTGAATCTAAACTCTATGATCGAGGCTTCTCCAATCGATGAAAGAAGAGCCTTGGATCGAGACAACCTAACGACGACTCAAAAACCTAACAGACAAGAGTTTAGGGTTTTTGGTTGACGAAACACACTATGAAGAGCTCTTTACAATAAGTGCAAAGATGGCTAGAGCTCTTCTTCTAAGCTTGGATATGGAATGGGCTTAGACTCTAAGTGTGAAGGTTGTGAAGACGAGTTCCGATGAACTGGAAACTCAGAGAACACTGGAAAACAAAGACTCGAAGATTTGTACAAAGGCTTGGGAGTGTTTGTTTGCTGTATGCGCTCGAATGCTCAAGTAGTGTTCTATCTCTTCACGTTGTGATCCTTCACTATTTATAGGCGGAGGGTTGGCTGAGATCCGTTGCTTGGTTGGTGGCCTTGTCCCTCCTCCTCTCGACAGTACTTGCACAGGCTGGCTACTTTTCAGATGCGCAGTTTTGGATTTTTGCCGGAAATGGCTAAGTTCCAATTTCAACAGTAACTGGAGCGACCCAGTACTGTTACGGCGCCTTGTCGGCCTGGCAGTCAACTCCTCTGCTCCTCTCTTGAGACGACACGTGGAGATCTCGTAATAAATGCGAAGATCTCCAGTTGACTGGAGTTCAAATTCGGAGCGGGAATCGCTTTCTGGTAGGTAGTGGCTCGCTTTGCTTTGAAGTTGTAGCGTCCGCTTTAGTTGAGTCACTTCGCAGTCATTCTGTAGTGAGCCGCTTCGGGAAATAAAGTTCCCTAGTGACTATTTAGGAAATTGCTGACTGGCTTTGACTTTATACTGTAGCGCTCGCTCGCTTCGCTTTGGCTTTGAACTGTAGCGCTTGCTTCGCTTCGCTTTGGCTTTGAACTGTAGCGCTTGCTTCGCTTCGCTTTGGCTTTGAACTGTAGCGCTTGCTTCGCTTCGCTTTGGTAGACTCGCTTCGAGTACTGTAGCGATCGCTTCGCAGCACTGTTCTTCGGCACGCTTCACTTCAGTTTGCTTGGCTTGCTTCGCTTTGAAAAACACACTCAAGCGAGTGGCCTTCACTTGAACTTTTGAAGCCTAATCTAAGCAAAATAAAAGAGCCATCCTAACAGAGTAGACTTAGAAAAATTCTAACCTATTAACTACATCAAAATGGGTCGCTTGGGAATAGGACACTTGGGGTTTTGGGATCTAATCAAAACAAATGACTTCATTTATCAAATGTCCCATGAAGTTCCCCCTTAACAAATTAGTCCTTAACAATTCCCAACAATTTCCCCCTTTTTGATGATGCCAAAACCCATACGACTTAGATAAAAATAAATCTAGTCTATCTAACTGTGAAGGGAACTCCAAGCGACTGCTTCCTTTGCTGTTTCATTTGTAATTTTCTTTTAAGTTCCTTTCCCTTTTTTTTCGGTTATATTAATGAGTTTGTAGCAAAAATGTAAAGTCATTCACAAAGCGAGTAAATGACACAGAGGAGACATAAATTGAAATGAGATAGATGAACAAGCAGTTCACAAAAAGAAATATGTTAAGAAGCTTGAAACTCAAAGGTTTCCTGCAGCTTCATCCTCCTTTCCTTCTCCTTTCCTTCTTCCTCCTCCTTCATCTCTTCTTCAGCAGCAGTGTCCACATAAGCTGACAAAACTTTTGATTCCATAGAGTCAACTGTGTGGATACTAGGTCTTCTCCATGCACTCTCCAGCCTGAAGGCTTCAGTCACTTCCTCATCTATTATTCCTCTATCTGGAATGTCCGTGTCTCGATGATACGGCATGGGGAATTCCTTTAGAGCAGGAACCTTGACAACAATCGGCATGGGTTGAGTTTGTTCAGCCAAGGTGAAGATTTTTCGTTGCAGTTTGTCATCATAGGCGGCGAGAAAGTTGTTGAGGGCATTTATCCTAGAGCATTGATCCTGTAGCGGCACTACCACCCAGTAATAATAGGCCTTGATAAATAAGTCCTTGTAGTATAACCACAGCTCAAGCAGATCTCTCGGAATAAAAGCCTCAATTTCCCTTGCATCAGGGTGCTCGTCCCTTCGCTTGGCTAACTCCTCTTCTGACCTCTTTGACAGTTCAGTCATGGTCGCTTTGAACTTCTTTCCTGATTCACCACTCCACAAAGGACGCTTTTCATTGAGTCGCTTCCGTATGTAGTTTTGTTCATCCTTGCGTGGGTAGCGACCAGACTCAATCATTTCCTTAGTTGCTACGTCGCATGCATCGGCTATGGCTTGAGCTTCGCAAGCTTCGGACTCATCAGGCATGTGTGGAATAAAAGCACTGCGCACCAACGAAGATTGGATAAGTAACACTTCATTGAAGTATTCCTCAATCCGTGCGTCAATCACTTGGAGTCGCCTGTCATTTGACCTCCTCTTCCTCTCGCCTTCGCTCCTCTCTTCTTCTCTTTCCTTTCTCTTCCTCTCCTCCCTTCCAGCTTTTGAAGCAACTGCTTGCTTGACCTTTTGGCGCTTGGCCTCGGGGTCATCTTTCTTAGAATCTGGGGCAGCTCGCTTCAATGGTAGCTTCGGTGGTGGGGGAGGCGGCATATCCTTCTTCGTAGCGGCACTAGAGGGGACCACTGCGGATGAAGCGAGTGTGGCAGTTGAAGCTAGTGCGGCTGATGAAGTTGGTGCGGCGGCTGAAGCGGGCGCTTTGGGTGAAGCAGCCGCTTTGGAACTAGACGCAGCACCTGCACCAACAGAAAGTTTTGTTAGTTGCTCCATCTCCCACGCCATGGCAGCATCCTTCTCCACCTGCTTCCGCTTTTCCTCCTTCGTCAACACAGTCACCGGAGGATGCCGTGCGATAGAAGCACTTAGCACTTTCTCTTGAAGCGGCCTGCTGGGCTCTTCGAGTTGTTTCAATAGCTCCTCCTCCGTGAGCTTTTTCTTGCCCAGATCCCTCGCTTCATCTACATCCTCCTTTTCACCGGCAACACTGCCTCCTTCCAACATCATCTCCACACCAACTCTACTTCCCCCTAAACCTCCAACTCCTCCTCCCTGAAGCTGTCCTTCCCCTCCTAGCTTCACTTGTCCTTCCCTCATTTGTCCTTCCCCCTTTTTGGCATCATCACTGCCAGGGGTTAGGATGATAGACTTTCCAGAAAAGGATTGTTGAAGAGAGTTGACTGTATTGAAGATAGCTTGAAGCATCTGCTGGGTTTTATCCATGGAGGGCGCCACTAGTTCAGCAGTCTTGATGCTTATTTCTTCAAGCAGATATTCGCACTGCCTCTCTCTCTCAACAACTGACGCCATCATACTCTCTAATGGCTCTACCTCTCTGAAGCGAGCCTCCAGCTCCGCTTCTACGGCTTTGGTGATTTTCTTTGTTTCTTCTTGAAGTGTGAGTTCCAAGTGTTCCTTGGAAGCTTCAAGTTCTGCCTTCATCACGGCAAGTCTCCTCTCCCTCCGATTGAGAGAGTTGTGAAATTCGGCATCTGCAGTGATCCTTACAGTGAGAGTTTCTTTTAGTCTTTTGACTTTCTCCAGTAGAGTGGATAATTCAGCGTTTTTCAAGTCAAGTGCCTGCGCACCTCTCCTTAGACTCTCAAGTTCTTTCTTGTCAATGGCACTGTCTTCTTTGACTTCCTTCAATTGAGTTCGAAGTGAGTCAAGAGCCTTTTTGGTATTGAGGAGCTCACTTCCCTTCATCACCAACTCTCCTTCTCTATTCTCCACCTTCTCCTTCAGCTCCTTCACTTCCTTCTCTAACACCTTCTTCTCTTTGACTAGAGCGATTAATTTGGCATTAACCTCCCTCAAGCGGCTTCTTTCTGCCTCAAGCAAGCCCTTGAGTTCGGTGATGGTTTTGGTGTTGTCATCCACTAGCTTCACCTGCGCCTCCCGCGCCTTCTCTTTCTCCTCTAGAAGCCTCTCCTTCTCCTCCACCTTTCCCTCCAATTCCTTCTTCTTCTTGTCAAAGTCTTCTCTAAGACTAATGACCTCCCCCGCCTTCCTCTCCATCTCTTCACTCATCTTTGTAATCTCGCTTTGGAGACTAGCAATCTCAGCATCTTTCAACTCCACCTCCTCCCTATGCTCTCTGATCAGCTTCCTTTCATGGGAAGAGGGCACTCGCTTCGGAACTGTGGCGAGTGGATATGATTCTTTCACTTTATCATCAAGCTTTTCCCAGAAGCTGGTCCCTTCAAGGAAGGCATGGAAGCCATTTTCGCCAATGAAGTTGAGTATCTTGGCCTCCATTTGAATCAGTTCCTCTTCTGTGAAGGCTTTGAGGAGTCTGAAAATTTTGTAGTACTCCGTTCCTCGGTACGTGATGTACGTCAGAAAGTCGACTACATTGGTGTAAAACACGTCGCTCCATGCAACGTTCGCGGAGTGAAGATTGTAGCGAAGATTGATTGTCTCAGCGGCTTGCTCTCTGTCTAGGGCATAGCGTTCGAGAGCCCGCTTGTGTACGGTGAGGGCAGGGGTTATGAATTGAGGAATGATGGGAAGTTCTCCTACAGTTTGGGCGGTATCGGCTGTAGCTGCCGATGTCGAGGGGGATTGGGTAGGTGATGAGGTTTCTTGAGTTTCTGAGATTTAAATGGTTTCGGTGGGTGGTGGTTGTATCGGCTGGGATTGAAGTGGGGTGAATGAAGTGTAGGCAGCAGCTTCATCTATGCTGAGGAATGGGACAGTGGGAATGTGAAAAGAAGATGCTGACTCTTCTTCATGGGGAGAGAGGGGGGTTATCTGTTTTAGTGGTTGTTGGGTTGATGAAGATTGAGGTTCTGGTATTTGGGTGATGTGGGTTTGGATTTGGAGTGGGGGTGATTTGGCTTTTATTGGTGAAGGCTGGGGTTGAGTTGCTTCAATGTCCTCAAGCGGCTTCTCCACCGCCTCGCTTTCTTGGACAAGTAAATCGACTCGCTTTGTCTTCTTGCCTCGCTACGGCGCGGCTCGCTTCCCGGGTGAAGCGACCGGCCTCACTTGGCTCACTTCGGCTTGCCTTTCGGCAACCGGTCTCGCTACGGGCACTTCAACCTCGAGAAGCCCCAAATCCATCAATTGCTTGGACTTCCTCCATTTATCATGGTAGATGGACTGTTTGTTGTAGATGGTGACGTCATCTTCCGGCCATGCTTTGCCCGGAAACTTCTTCTCCAAAGCATAGGAAAGCCTTGAGAAGAACTTCAGTTTCCCCTTGCGGAGAATTTGATCGGCGCTCCCCTTCACGAACGCAAAATCGGCAGCAGCTTCGTGAATTTGATTGAGGAACCAGTCATGCCAGTTGAAGCTGGTTCCGGTGAGGCTGTCGACGATGACTGCTGTGGCGATCAGCTTTGTCTCGGAAAGAGTATCCAAGGTTCCGACGTAGCACGCGACACTCTTCGAGAAGAGCTCGCAAATGTGGTTGAAGGGGGCCTTCAAACACGAACGGATACTTGCCTCCTTAAAATTTGGATCAGCTTCGGCGGTTGCAAAACGACCTTACTGAACTCCGGCCGAGAGACCCAAATCTAGTAATGAGTCTCCTCCTTCTCTCGGCAAGTTGAACGTGCCGATAAGCTCATTCATGTCCACCTCCACTGGCCTCCTCGTCTGTGGATCGGTAAAAGATGATATGTTTTGCTCCTTCCTCAAATTTAGCAGGAGCTCGCCGACGGCTTTGGCCAGAATCTTTGACGGGACCGCCGTCACAAACTTCCATAGTCCGGCCTTGGTCACGGCCCTACGGAGAAAACCATTTCTCTCGATGATGGCTGGATCGAGATGAGGCTCGACATTGATATGTTTGTCGACCTCCGCGAGAAACTCCTCCATCGTCTCGGTGTTCTTCTTCTTTCCCATGGTGATTTTAGAGAAATTTGAGCAGAGTTTAAAAAGAAAGGGTTGAGACTCGTGAGTTGCAGAAATCGCAGATCTAAGCACGAGAATGGCAATTTTAGAAGGCTGTGAAAGGTTCTGCAGTTCTGCCTCGTTCCATATATATAGAGTTAGGTTATGGCTGACGTGGCAGGGGTAGAACGGTAATAACGCCGAAAATCCTGTAGGTAGGCGGCGGACGTGCGGTGATGGATCTGACGTGTCCGGCGTCATCACAGTAAAAGTGAACCGCCACTTGCTCGGCGTCGCCACGTGGCCTTCTATGGTTGGCTTGTCGTATACGGCGTTAATCGAACGGCTTCAGATTGGGGGCTGTTGAGATCCGACGACTGGATCTTCTCCGCCGTTTCCCGCTTCAAATTTGAAGTGAGAACCACGCGCCCGTTATTTCCGCCGTTCCTGATTCTGCATTAAATACTTGGCAGAAAGTGAAATAGGCACTCGAGTGCAGACAACTCATACTCGCTTCGTGCCCGCTCGCTTCGAGTTGGGCCGCTAAGCCGTGACTCGCTTTGAGAGGCATTCGCTTTGAGTGACTATTTCGCACTCGCTTGCGATGGCTAGCTTTGAGTGACGTAGCACTCGCTTGGCCATCTGAAGCGACTGGAATAAGAAATTGAATTTCTTTGCTTAATTTAAAATGTTTCTGACTTACATACTTCAAGGATAAACAAGAGTGTTTTCCTCTTTGTATTTGTGTCCGATTCATTTCATATTTTCCACGTAGTGAGTGAAGGTTTCTAGCACGCTTCAGCTCACTTGGTGTACTTAAAATTGAAACGCTTACCAGTCAATCTCACTTCGTAGGAGACTGATACCACAAATTGAAGACTTCATGTTGAATTAGATAACACTTGTTGAATGCTACACGTTGAATTAGATCTTCATGGCATTCATCTTCATGGCATTCATCATCCTCTACGAATTAGAGAGTCCTCCATCGAAGTGAATGAGGGAGAAAATGAATATAGTACACAAGCTTACTACAACCCGAAGGGAGCATCACGTAAGTGTACTTATTCACGACCAATGGGGGATGAGTACAAGTCCTTATCTCAGAGCAAAAATGGACAGGATGACAATGAGAATGCTCTGACAAGACAATCTCGTATTTTACACAGAAGCATGTCACCAGCCCTGCAACCTTTTGTATAAAAAGGTAAACCTTCAAGCTTTCCTACATTCTAGAGAATGAATCTGCAATCGGCTCGCTTTGACCCAAGCTAGGGCAAATTGAAGCGATGCAGAATTCAAGATAGCAGCATTCTTGCTCGCTTTGGAAGTAGCTTGCTCCGAGAGTAAGCATTAGTTCCCCCTTAACCATATACTTAACAATTCCAATAAGTTGGTAGGGAACTTCTTCCAATACTCCACCTTTCTCCACCTAACTTCATTTTCTTCAAGCGAGTGAGATTTGAAGTGGCTCGCTTGAGTTGGTGAAGATACGAAGCGAGTGACGCACAAGAGAACAAGCGAACACTCCTTCGTGCATCCTGGAACTAGCATTCTTCACCAGGGTCTAATAACCCTAATTCCATGCATAGCTGATTGAATCGAGACTCAGCTAGAGGCTTGGTGAGGATATCTGCTCGCTGGAGATCGGTATGGATTTTCTCGAGCTTGATATCCTTCTTCTCGACATGATCACGAATGAAATGGTGTCGAATTTCCACATGCTTGCATCTGGTGTGAAGCACTGGATTCTGCGAGATACATATGGCGCTGTTGTTGTCGCAGAAGATTGGAATTTCATTCGCTTCAACTTTGTAGTCCTTCAATTGTTGACGAAGCCATAGGATTTGAGAACAGCAGCTTCCATCGGCCATGTACTCAGCTTCAGTTGTTGAAGTGGCTACGCTTGTTTGCTTCTTGGAGAACCACGAGATTAGCTTGCTTCCCAAGAACTGACATGTGCCCGAAGTTGACTTCCTATCGACTCGGCAACCTCCATAGTCAGCATCGGAATATCCAGTGAGCTCCAAATTGTCCTCCGCTGGATACCACAGACCCATGTTGACAGTGCCCTTTAAATATCGAAGAATTCTCTTGGCAGCTTCAAGATGGCTGTGCTTGGGGTTGCTTTGGAAGCGAGCGCAGACTCCGACTGCAAAAGCAATATCTGGCCTGCTTGCAGTGAGATAGAGTAGTGACCCGATTAGGGCACGATAATCTGTAGGATCTACAGATTTTCCTCCTTCGTCTGGCTCCATCTTCCAGTTGGTGTTCATAGGAATCTTCACAGCTTTAGCATGTTGAACACCAAACTTGGCAAGCATATCTCTAGTATACTTTGCTTGGCTGATGAAAATTCCATTATCCTGCTGCTTCACTTGAAGACCTAGAAAGCAGCTCATCAAGCCAATCATCGACATCTCATACTTGGTCTTCATCAGCTCTCCAAACTTCTCGCTAAGCGACTGGTTTGGTGACCCAAATATGATGTCGTCCACGTAGATCTGGACCTAAAGCATATCTTCTCCATGGTTGATGGTGAAGAGAGTCCGATCTATCTTTCTCTTTTGGAATCCATTGTCCACTAGGAATTGAGATAGTGTATCATACCAAGCTCTGGGAGCTTGCTTCAACCCATACAGGGCTTTCTTCAAGCGATACACTTTATCTCCCTGCTCGAAACCCGGTGGCTGCTCCACATACACTTCTTCCTTGAGTTCACCGTTGAGAAATGCGCTCTTCACATCCATTTGATAGACCTTGAACTTCTTGGCTGCTGCATAGGCTAGAAACAATCTGATAGCTTCAAGCCGTGCCACTGGAGCGAAAGTTTCGTCAAAGTCGATTCCTTCTTCTTGGCAGTAGCCTTTAGCAACGAGTCGCGCCTTGTTCCTCACAACATTGTGGTCCTCGTCTGTCTTATTTTTGAACACCCACTTGGTGCCAATAACGTGCTGGAATTTGGGACGATCCACGAGGTACCATACGTCGTTCCTGGTGAACTGGTTCAGCTCCTCTTGCATGGCAATCACCCAGTTAGAGTCGGCTAGGGCTTCCTCCACGCTTGATGGCTCAATATTTGAGAGAAAGCAACTGAACATGGCACTTTCTCCAAACACTTGACTTCTGGTCACTATACCCTTGGATGGATCTCCAATGATTTGGCTAGGTGAGTGATCTTTGAGCCACGCTCGCTTTGATCCGCCAGCTTCATCTTCGTCGTCGAGGCTCATTCGATTCAGATCAAACTCGTGAGCTTTGAGCTCGGAGAACAGCACTTCTGGCGTGAGCTTCGTTAGATCCTTGGTAGCTAGATATAGCTCCTTCATAGTCTGCCACTTCCTTGTGAGAGCACGGACTATTTTCAGGTTTACTTCCTTGTCTGTGAGTTCCTTTCCAAGCGAGTTGAGAGTTGCAGTAATGTTGGTAACTCTCAGCTCGAAGGCGTCGATGGACTCTCCTGACTTCATCACCAGATTTTCATACTCCCGCATCTGAGGCGAGCTTGTTCTCCTTGATTTTGTCTGTGCCTTGAGAAATGAGGGCTAGGGTTTCCCACATTTCCTTTGCCGTTGCACATTTCCTTATTCGTGGTAGATAGGCGTCCGACACGGTGCTCTGCATCGTGTGGCGTGCAATCTTGTCGAGGTTGGCAACTTTGAAGTCATTTAGAGTATACTCATCTTTATCCTTCTCCACGTACTGTTGTCGAACGTGGGCTGGACGACCTTCAGCGGCTGGAACATCCACAGATATGGCTTTCTTGATTTCGATTGGTCCGTCCTCAATAACTTCCCACATCCGGTCGTGGATTGAGCATAGGAAGCTCTCGACACGGAAACTCCATATCTCGTATCCTTCGATCGAGAACTGTGGAAGATTTGATGCACTGTATGTAGACATAGCAAACTATCAGCAGTAAATGCAATATGCGTGGGTGAGGTTTTGATGCACTTAGGAAAATAGGATCCGGTTCAGTGAGACAACGTGAAGCGAGTGGTGGCTCGCTTCAGGTATGCAAAGGAGAGGCTCGAAAGAACCGCTGCTCTGATACCAATTGTTGGTCCCGGTTTGTTAATGGAAAAAATACGTAGGGGGGGAGAATACTATTTTGAAGTTTTTCAACTTCAAATCCCTTAACTCAGAGTGACAAGTAAAGAGCTCACTTGAAACTTAAGACCTAGCTGAAGCTAGATCTACAGTACGTAGCTAGCCTTCTTGACCGAAGTGAACACTTGATCAAGAGGGAGTCTTTACTCGTATGTGCGGAATTTGGTGAGCTAAATCTTTCCTAAGTAATTGAAATTTCCAGATTAAGTTTGTTTAAGATGCAGTATGCAATGAATAATCAAACAAGAGATAGTTTAGGGTAAGAGAGATACGACACCAAGAATTATAGTGGTTCGAAGATAAAGCTCCTACGTCCACTTGTTGCACGACGACAACTGTTCTCTTCACTCAAGAAATTGAAGGTTACGGGTCCTTCAAAAACCTGGTCGAGATCGGGCTTCACTTGCCTGGATCAAACGACTGACGTAGTGATTGCGGGTTCACTACACAAACCTAACTACGACTGTAAGCTTCACTCGCTTCAGTCGAACAGACAGGGAGATTACAGGCTCTCCTTACAGCCTAGCTTCGATCGAGCTTTACACAAACGATGTAGGTGCAAGCTTGGATCTAAACTCTATGATCGAGGCTTCTCCAATCGATGAAAGAAGAGCCTTGGATCGAGACAACCTAACGACGACTCAAAAACCTAACAGACAAGAGTTTAGGGTTTTTGGTTGACGAAACACACTATGAAGAGCTCTTTACAATAAGTGCAAAGATGGCTAGAGCTCTTCTTCTAAGCTTGGATATGGAATGGGCTTAGACTCTAAGTGTGAAGGTTGTGAAGACGAGTTCCGATGAACTGGAAACTCGGAGAACACTGGAAAACAAAGACTCGAAGATTTGCACAAAGGCTTGGGAGTGTTTGTTTGCTGTATGCGCTCGAATGCTCAAGTAGTGTTCTATCTCTTCACGTTGTGATCCTTCACTATTTATAGGCGGAGGGTTGGCTGAGATCCGTTGCTTGGTTGGTGGCCTTGTCCCTCCTCCTCTCGACAGTACTTGCACAGGCTGGCTACTTTTCAGATGCGCAGTTTTGGATTTTTGCCGGAAATGGCTAAGTTCCAATTTCAACAGTAACTGGAGCTACCCAGTACTGTTACGGCGCCTTGTCGGCCTGGCAGTCAACTCCTCTGCTCCTCTCTTGAGTCGACACGTGGAGATCTCGTAATAAATGCGAAGATCTCCAGTTGACTGGAGTTCAAATTCGGAGCGGGAATTTGTGCTGTCGCTTTCTGGTAGGTAGTGGCTCGCTTTGCTTTGAATTTGTAGCGTCCGCTTTAGTTGAGTCACTTCGCAGTCATTCTGTAGTGAGCCGCTTCGGGAAATAAAGTTCCCTAGTGACTATTTAGGAAATTGCTGACTGGCTTTGACTTTATACTGTAGCGCTCGCTTCGCTTCGCTTTGGCTTTGAACTGTAGCGCTTGCTTCGCTTCGCTTTGGCTTTGAACTGTAGCGCTTGCTTCGCTTCGCTTTGGCTTTGAACTGTAGCGCTTGCTTCGCTTCGCTTTGGTAGACTCGCTTCGAGTACTGTAGCGATCGCTTCGCAGCACTGTTCTTCGGCACGCTTCACTTCAGTTTGCTTGGCTTGCTTCGCTTTGAAAAACACACTCAAGCGAGTGTCCTTCACTTGAACTTTTGAAGCCTAATCTAAGCAAAATAAAAGAGTCATCCTAACAGAGTAGGCTTAGAAAAATTCTAACATATTAACTACATCAAAATGGGTCGCTTGGGAATAGGACACTTGGGGTTTTGGGATCTAATCAAAACAAATGACTTCATTTATCAAATGTCCCATGAAGTTCCCCCTTAACAAATTAGTCCTTAACAATTCCCAACAATTAGCCATATACAAGACACGTAACCATATAGAACAATATATCAAGCATATTTAAAAAAACACGTACCACAGGGTCCCAATAGACCCCATCATTGACCATCTGCTTGAGGACTCCGGCAGTCACCGGGCTGATTTGATCAGGTACATGCTTGATCTCCGCGTAGTAGGGTACATGACTGTACCAATAGTCGAACTGAGATTGAACCTTTGAGATGGGCCATGCTGGTTCATCAGTCGGTACGTAGGTATTCAGCGCCTTTAGGACGACTTCCGATGTACCTGATGACTATTACACAACAAATTATCAAAGTTCTAGGCTACAAACCGATAAATAAAGCATAAGTGGCTACAATACCTGACCACGTTCAATCTGCGAAGTCGATGAACGAGCTTGAGCACGAACAGTAACATTTGGCGCCGTCGAAGTAGAAAAATCGGCGCTAGAGATGTTTTCTGGCAGTGAAAATCGGCCCGGCTGCAAATCTTGGTATGTGGAGTATTGCGTGTACTGCGTGAAGGGAGGGATGTATGTCGACGACAGCAAAATAATGTAGAATTTATATTAGATATCTATAGGAGGGCCAAATGTCGCATCAAATTCATAATCTTAAATATATATATAGGCACACAAACATCTATATTAAATTAATAGATTATAGAATGAGGTAAAAAAAAATGAAATTGAGAATTTTTGGAGATTTCACGCCGGAGACATCACGCCGGCGTTATATCTCGCCGGCGTTATTTCGACTCCGGCGTGATGTCTCCAGCTTGAAATCTCCAAAAATTCTCAATTTCATTTTTTAATCAAAATGGTACAGAAATGGTAACACAAAGAAACAGTTTCTATCACAAAATTATTCCCGAACAAATTATACCTGCCCCGTAAACGCATCCCATTCACTGTCAAATGGAGTCTCCTGGTATGACCCGAACCTAGTGGAGGGCTCAGAGGGTCCACTGTCTGTGTACAGCGGGAGGGTCGTGTCCCGCCTCTCCCCCACTTCGTTCGTCACGTGCTGTAGCCCGGAGCTGCTAGAACCTACTGCTCCGGCAGTCGCAGCACCTGAAGGGCGTGCTGAAGAAGCCCGACCCGATGAGACAATCGGAGGACGACCACCACGAGTGGATCCACGACCGCCTCGACTTGGCTGTGAGACTGAACGTGGAATACTTGAAGACTTGCAGCTGAACAAGGCCTTCACCTCCTCGAAGTATGATTTCACCTTGTCCATGAAGCCTTCAAGCTTCCTGTCAATCTCGGCATTCTGCACCGCTATCTCCTCTCTCACGATACTCCTAACGTCATCGGGCGTCGCTTATTGGGGGACATCGTGACCCCTGCTACCGCTAGAAGATCCTTCACTCGGCTGTTTCCCGGTATCGCGTCTGCTCCTATATCCCCATCCCGAGGTCTGCTCCTCCTCACCCATGTATGCCCTCCTCTGGGTGCTCCTCCTCGTACGTCCTCCAGCCCCGTCGAGTATGTCCTCCGGGTCGTGCAGCGGTCGACGTGGACGCGCCTCGGGAAAATACTGAGTGGGATCGCCGATCACGGGTACCGGCACGTAGAAAACTACGTCCAAGGGTTCCGGGACATTGGACGTTCGAAAATACTCGGACTCATACTCCCACGGGGTCGGCTGGATATTGCCGACCGGCCACTGAGCATCGTCGACTAGCGCGAAGAACTGATCATCAGTCATATCCTCCCGCGGGCTCTTCGCGAACTTCCATCTCAGAAACCTCGGGTATGCTTGCTCGTCTCTAAGGACTCCACAGTATGCACTAATACCTCCAATCACCTCATATCCCCATACTAGGCGAAAGGGGCGTTTTTGATGTCGTGCCCGAAAATGAAGGTATTGGCAATCAACAGACTTGCCAGTGAGAGTAGATCTAGTATCCTGATCGTTCTGAAAGCGGAGGGCATCTGTGTTGATCATACCCAACAGTTCCCTCCCCTTAGACAAATCCTTGCGACACAGCCTACGGTAGAGTCGGTATTCAAATGCTCGTTGGGATCCCACGAGCTCTCGCCAAAATTCAATCCAGTCACCAGGGCATAGTCTTGGACAGTAAGATCAATCAATTGTCCCTGTGTCTGAACAACTCGACATAGGATACTGTGCAGTACCTGGGCATACGACTGTCCCGGGCGCCACCCCAAGAAATTCCCGAAAGGCCCTTCCCTGAATCGATGGATCAGTGGTTCCCCCCCTGCAATCTGTAAAACATTCTCAACATCCTTCAGTAATGCAGGTCTATGGTAGGTGTTCAACGTCGTGACCTTCTTGTTAAAATTCTTCGGTCGACGTAGCTCAATCACGTCGGTCACCAAAGCCTGATTAAACAAAATATATATATATATATATATATATATATATATATATATATATTATTAGAAATAAACACAAAACCGCATACATACGAACATAAATTAAAAACAACCGAAAACAGGAAAGGGTGAAAAACACAATATCATACAATAGGACACATTTCACGCCGGACAAAACCCGCCGGAATACAAATAACGCCGGCGAAACGCCGGCGTTATTTCGTTTTCCGGCGACTTTCTCCGGCGTGATTTTTTCCCTGGTGTGTATTTTATTTTTTCCTACTCAATTATGTATACACATATTTTTACAAACTCTAATTATAATTTTTTAATAAACAATTTTAAAAAACATATATACTACATTATTAGATGCACAAATATTGGAATTAGGGCATGTATAACTATAAAAAATTACAATTAAAATTCATAATAATGTTTTAACACATATTTTGAACATTACACAATAAATCACTCTAGACATATGTTGCCGGAATCGAATTCACGCCCGTGACGTTTAACGCCGGCGTTTTTTATTTTCCGGCGACATGTCTCCGGAGTGATTTTTTCCCTAGTGTTTATCTTATTTTTTCCTACTCAATTATGTATACACATATTTTTAAAAACTCTAATTATAATTTTTTTATAAACCATTTTAAAAAAACATATATACTACATTATTAGATGCACAAATATTAGAATTAGGGCATGTATAACTATAAAAAATTACAATTAAAATTCATAATAATGTTTTAACACATATTTTGAACATTACAAAATAAATCACTCTAGACATATGTTGCCGGAATCGAAATCACGCCCGTGACGTTTAACGCCGGCGTTTTTTATTTTCCGGCGACATGTCTCCGGAGTGATTTTTTCCCTCGTGTTTATCTTATTTTTTCTGCTCAATTATGTATACAAATATTTTTAAAAACTCTAATTATAATTTTTTTATAAACAATTTTAAAAAAACATTTATACTACATTATTAGATGCACAAATATTGAAATTAGGGCATGTATAACTATAAAAAATTACAATTAAAATTCATAATAATGTTTTAAAACATATTTTGAACATTACAAAATAAATCACTCTAGACATATATTGCCGGAATCGAAATCACGCCCGTGACGTTTAACGCTGGCGTTTTTTATTTTCCGGCGACATGTCTCCGGAGTGATTTTCGAAATTATATTTGAATAATTAGAAAATACCATTTTTGTTAGTTACGGAATTCGTTCTACTCTCCGACTTCGTCTCCGGCTTCGTCTCCGGTGTGAAGACTATTTTCTCCTGCCTCGTTCCGGTCTAAAAACCTTTCAAATAATATATTATGAATTAATTAGCAAATAATTCTCATAATTGAATAATTCGAATTTAAATTTTAATTCACAAATATTTGAAAATATTACAAAATTTTCAATGCCAATTTGAATCTAACATATAATATAAAGCTTATAAATTTAAACTACATATACCATAAAACGTAAAAAAAAAAAAAAAAAAATAGATTTGTGGCCGGATTTCACGCCAGAGATACTTCGCCGGAATCCATATCACGCCGGTGCATATCACGCCGACGTGATATGGATTCCGGCGAAGTGTCTCCGGCGTGAAATCCGGCCACAAATCCAATTTTTTTTTTTTTTTACTTCGTGTAATGTACTTAGTTCGTATTACCTACGTATTATCGAGCGTCGACCGGATACGAACTCTTCTCCAGTGTCGGGACGGCTTGCCAGCGAGGTGGCTGCCTTGCCGGAGAGAGAGGGGGGTTGAGAGAGAGAAAGAGATGGGAGAGAGAGCGAATTGCCGGATTGCCGGAGTAGCAATTCCGGCCGGTGGGGGTTGAGAGAGAGAGAGTTGTAAGAGAGAGCTGAAAGAGAGAGAGAGAGAGTGCTGTTGTTGGCGTTAAATTGGGGGGGGGGGGGGGGGGGGGGGGGGGGGGCAGCGTGTTATTAATAGGGGGGGAATCAATTTTTATTTTTCGTCCAACAAACAAACGTTAAATTAATTGGGGGGAGGGCACCAGCGTGTTTAATGGGTGGGTGGGGGGGAGTTTTTTGTCTTGTAGTTGTTAAAGGTGGGAATCTTCCCGGATTTTGAGGGAGTCAAATACAACAACACTAACTCCCATAATAATTACCCCAATTTTGATTTAAAAAAATTACAAAAAGTGGGACCCACCATATTAAAATATACAAAGTGGTAGTTTGTACATGCTTTTACAAGAAGTAGTAGTTTGTACATGCATGTTTTCAAATGGGGTATTAGAATTTTGCACCCTTAAATAATACTACTATAAATTTTATAAACGATACATTACAAAATATTTTGTGAATGATTAGACAGCTAAAATTTCCAAAAATAAGTTGTTAGGCCGTAATTTAACTACTAGAGTACAACTTAACTTTCAATTCCGTGAGCACTAGTGAAATTTACATAGGGTGATGCTATTCGGCCATAATGTGGCCGGCCATAATTTAACTTTTTTAATTTTTTTAAGTATCAAATAATTTATATTTTTTTGCCAAACTTTTTTATATCATAAAAAAATCAAAAAGTGATGCTCCATATTTTTTTTGTATTTTTTAAAATTAACCCTTTAATTATTTGATATTTTTTACTATTTTAAATTTTTTTTTTACCTTAGAAAAAAAGAGAAAATATATATATTTTTTGTGGAAAAAATACTTTTAAATTAAAATATAAAAGTAATAAACTATAGTTATCATTTACCATTTTTAAAATTATGTATATTATGAAAAATGTCGTTGTGTGGCCGGCCACATTATGGCCAAATAGCTTTATTGATTTACATAATGATCAATTATCAAAAGATGAATATGTTAACGATTGTAAAAATTGTAAAGTAACAATCATTGATCGAATAATCGGTGCATATTACCTAAATATATTCTCACTTCACGTAATATGAACTTAGCTGATGACAACTTGTAGGAATAATTGGCGCTTCCTTTATCGAGTAAAACCGAGGCATAACAAAACAAAGATAAAAAGTAGACTTATTTTTTAAAAGGATAGAAACAAGGAATATTTGTTTGTACAAAAAATTCTGCGTCTTATCGTTAAATTTATATAGGGAGAATATATCAATTTGTGAAAGCGAAAAAACTCTGCAATTTTTAAAGTTTTATTAATAATTTTTTTAAAAGAAATCGAATTGCGTACTTTTGGCCCCGAAACTTAACTTCATACTATTTGATCAATGCATGTACACTCTGCATTTTTCATAACTGTATGCTGCCAATTGCTAATTTGTAGCAACCGACCTTAATTATGTCTTTAGAAGTCGTTTTTTCTCCTTCATACGCGTATAGTGAGTTTTTTTCTTTCTATATATATACGTCAGTTCAATATATTTGTATCATTTCCATCGTTTTTAGAGAATTAACGTAATTCATAAAGAACTAACTAAAACTAATAAACATATATTAATAAGAATTAATAAACCCTAGTTGAAAATTTATAAACCCTCATAGGAATTAATTAAGAAATCCTAAGTGAAATTAATAAAAATTAGTTACAATTTTAATTTTAATTTATAAACGTAAATTGAAATTAAGGAAACTTGATAAAATTATTCAAACACTAATAAAAAAGATTAGAGAGAAATCACTACGTATGGACTAATTAATAGAGACTAGAATGCATGGCTTGTTGCTTATTGTTCGTCTAAATAAAGGGGCAGCAAATCAAATATCTTAGTAATTTCATTATAACTTCATTAAGGGTGCAATGTACATTTACATTAAAAATAGTTGTAGGGGATAATTTTACAATTGAATTGGATTCAATTGGTTCGACCCAACTGATCAGATTCGATTGAAAGGGCACTAGCAACCTGTTAAATTGAACAAATGTAAGAGCCCTTCGATGAACACCGGTGAGGGTATCGGCCAAAGACCTCCGACGCTCAAGTCAGTAATTAGGAAAAGTATACAAAAGAACAAAATGAGAGCTAAACAAATAAATAAGTATATATTGAAGTAGATTCCGACTGGAATGGTGGTGCGCGTGGATGATATGGAGGTGATGGTAGGCGGCGCCTTCTGCGTGAAGTTGAACAGACGCCGACTGATGGAGAGCGTGAGAGGGTTTTAAAGGATCCAGTTGGCGATGAATGAATGGGCGAGTGAGTGAGATCGTGTCCTTTTACCTAGTAGTCGGGAGTTTATTTAGGACGTCTTGTAATACTAGAGTTTTCTGTTTAAACCCTAATCCGTCTCTAGTCGTTGAGGATGCGGAGAGATTCCTCCTGGCTGACTCGCTCCGTCTGTTTAGTTAGTTGAAATTAATTTGAATTATTTGGTTATCTAGTAGGACCCCCGAAGATTGTGGGTTCAGTCGGCCCAATAAAATTAAGGCTTTTTGATATTTAGTTGGGTTAACTAGGTTGTTCCGTCTGACTGAACGGACTGGTAACTAGCAAGTAGTAGGAGTTGGGCCAATCAAAACATTTGTGATTGAGTTTGGGCCAATCAGACGAACTTTGCCTACTATAATAGCTATCATTTGTTTTTATTTTAATAAGTGGCTACTATTTATCTTTTCTTTAAGAAATAATATAAATTGTAAAATAGTAACTATGTTTTATGAAATTGGCATAAGACTAACATGTGTTTTCTAATTTTCATAATACGGAGTAGTTTTATGTATAAGGTAATTTTATATTGGTTTTACAAAACACGGAGTAGTTTTTTTCAATCTACCAGGTAAATTTTTATGTGGGTGTAAGTGTACTACACTACATTCTCACATTTGATTATTATATTAACATAATTAATGAGAAATTATATTAATATTTTAATCATAATGTGAGAGGTGGGTGTAGTACACCCACACCCATCTATATATAAAAGCCAAGTACAAGGGGTAAATCTGTAATTTCACTTTTTTTTTTTTTCCCTACAATTTTTAATTTGTTAAAATAATTTTGCAAAATTAAAATGCTGAAATAAAGGAGTTAGTTTCTAATGATATCCGGCATTTTTTAAATGTGAATAAACACATCTTTTCAAAAGAAGTTGTCTATATTTATAAATACCATCCATTTAATTCCTCTGCAAGTTACTCAACCAACACGTATCGTTTCATTTTTAAGTTGTCATTCCATTTGGATTGCGTTTATTTAAAAAGGAGTGATGTTTTTCTTTGTTAACGAAGGTAATTTGCTGATGCTTCTGGTTTAATTATTTGCCCCTTCTTACTTATTTCTTTTCCTTTGGTTTAAAGATTGTCATATGTATGGTATGCTGAATAGATTTTTAATCAGTACTCTTTCGATTGATAGTTTCTTAGCATTCTTGGTGTTTATCGGTATAGTTTTATCACCAATTTGTTTTATGTTAGAACAAATTATTTATCCTTTTTCATATATGTTTATTAGTATAATCTCCTCTTGGATCCAATTACGCCAATTTAATGCAGATACGGCACACAAACATTAACTTATAAATCCCAAATAAAAATATGAGAAATGGAAGAAATTGAGAGTGTCTGCATACTCACGAGAGATCAAGAGATCGGAGAATTTTGCAGATAATTATGATTCAATCAACGATGTAAAGATAAATTTCTTGGAGTTACGAAAAATTGTGAATAAATAAATCAGAAATCATTTTCATGATTTTTCAATTTTGAGATTAATATTCCCTCCAAAGTCACGCTATAAATGCTCCCATTCAATTAGGCCAACATGTCTAGAATTGGACGAAAACATTGGAAGATTGAAACTTTGATGAAAAAACTTCGATGAGAATTGGTTTGAAAATACCACACCGAAGGTAAATTAGGTCAGCACGTGTCTAGAATCATCAGCCGTATAATGAACAAAGATTTCGTTGGAAGATGATTTTACTACATACTTGGATGATTGGTTCCTCCCGTTAAATTGAATATACATCCTTTTAGCTTTTTTAGATTCGAATCATCATATCAAAATTTTATATTCAATTAATGCTAATTTCATTGACTCTTTAGTATTTCCATCATTTTTTAAAATATATAATTAATAGTCATAAACTTACAAAGAACAGCATAAATAAAATTTATGTATTAGGTAGTAATGGTATTATTTATGGTAAATAATATTTTAGAATATTATGTAAGTAGATTATCTAGAAAAAAGAATTTTGCTTTTACATTTCATAGGAAGTAATAACATTATACTATTTCTAAACGAGATATTTTAACTTATTTATATAAAACAGTTAGATTGTAAAAATGAACAACAAGCAAAATAAACTAACTCATTTACATCAGGCGGTGGCCCTAGAAGAAATGAGTACAAAGTTTTTTTGGGGGGAAAATATAAAGTTCTTGATCAGAGAAGATCAAATGTCAATATTTTCATTTAGTAATTAGTCAGTCGGGTAAAATCTTTGAAGGAACAAAGCAAAATATAGTATAAGACCCGTTAATGTCACCATGTCGCTCATTGCTAATAATTTTTATATCTTTCTTTATGTTTAGTATACGTTTTTTTTAATAGAAAATTGTGATGAGAAAATGTGAGAAAAGAAAACAATTTTCGTTTTTTTTTTTTTTAATTTCCCACATTTTTTTCATCTTCTACTATATATTTATTATGAAATTTTTTACTCTTTAAATGGAAAGAAAGTAGTCACTCTATGTAGGTGGGGATAATTGGGAATGGATTGACCACATATTTTTATATATAACCATGTTTGAATAAAAATAAATATAATATTACTAAAATTGCTCCATTAAATTTTGTGGAATATATATATATATATATATATATATATATATATATATATATATATATATATATATGGGATATGGTGAAAACCTTACTTTTGGTGAAAACGTGAAAACCATGCACTTTCATTCATAACATGATGCACTTTCATGCATATCATGTTGTACCAAAAATATATGCATTTTTTTTAATAAAATAATATTTATATTTCTGGTGCAACATGATATGCATGAAAGTGCATCATGTTATGAATGAAAGTGCATGGTTTTCATGTTTTCACGAAATATATGGTTTTCATATGATCCAACTCCTATATATATATATATAAAAGTAATTTACCTCCGTTTAATTGATTTTACATATTAATAACAAAGAAAAATATTATTTATAGACACCAAACAAACCTATCTATATTATTGGGTTAAACAAAGTGTACTTCCATGCATCGCTTCTAGTTTAAGAATAAACCCGATCTACCATGTGTAAATGTCCAGTTTTACCTGTTTTTATTTAAATTTTGATGGAAAGGAAATTTTAACATTCTTATTTCAACTTATGCATAGTCAATGTCAATTCCACTTTTCCATATATATTTAGTAAATTTTGGATTGAGTAATGACAAACAAATTCATGCAAAATTGTATCTGAGCAGAAAAGGTAATTTCATTGTCACGGTACGCTAAAAATTTAACAATTATCGCAAAGGTGACAATTTTCGAGCCAAAAAAATGCTCAATTTTAAATAGTGACGATCATCCTAAAGGAAGGACAATCATTTCAAATAACGATAATTAACATGGTTGAAAATTTAGGACAATTTTTTTAAAAAAGTGACAAATTTATAACTACTTAAAAATATTATTCATCTCGTCCTACTTCAATTATCTACATTTATAATCGGGCTGTCCCAAACAATTATCTTATTTTGTAAAATTAAAAGAATTAACCGTTACATTTTAACGTGGACCTCTTACTTTTTCGTTTTAATATATACTCACCAAAATCTTATATCGAAAAAAATCATAACAATTAAAGAGGAACGAAGGGAGGAACAATTGCCATTAAAAACATCGCTATTTCCCCACTAATAAAAAGCTATTTATCATCATAAAGAGGAGTGACCATTTTGCAGTAAAACTAACTGAGAAATTGTTGTTATTATACAAGTTGCTAATAATGATTAAATACGACAAGAAACTATAGTCCTAGTTACAGGGGAATACGTACAACTAACTCTCACGGTATTTACTTGAATTAATAGTCTGTACAAATTAAATAGACAAAATATTCCAGTTAGATATGTTTGAATTTCACGTGTTCTCTGCATGGATATTGGGCCACATGGGGTCGAATGCAGTATCATCTTAGCATTCCTTTTGTCAAAATTAAAATATACTCTTCGAAGTATTATGTGAAGCAATTGACTGTCTTGACCGTCAGACTCTTTTGTTATGGGTTATCCGTCGTTGTATTCGGTCTCCGCTTTCAACGATGGAACATTGTCGATTTGATAGTCAAACTATTCAACTTTCGATATTTTGAAGCCTATCATCGTTATTTAGCGCGTCACCTGTGGTGTATTTTGTGGCCTGTAATGTTATAAATTTAGTACAATAATATCCCTTGTTTTATTGTTAATAGAACAAACACAATGCAATTACTATATAAGTACCAAGTACCTTAGAAATGTCACGTATCTTTGATATTAATATAATAGTTATAATTAGGTACAGTGAATGGCTTGAATTTTAAAACTAAAACGTCCTGAGAAATATCATATCAGCTTGCACTAACTTTTAACTGCAACAAACAATAATTGGTTTGAATCAAGGTTGAAAGAGTTTGTGCTCTAACAACGACGGTAACCACAGTGGCTAGCACTGTGACAACCAATGTTGTAGACACTTACGCAGCGGAATAAAAATGAATGCAAAGACACAATGACACAGAATTACTTTTTAGCAAGATATTTTTCAATATCTTGCCGAGCCTCAAGGCTAAAAACAATCCACTAATCGTGAACAAACAATTTACAAGTCGAGGTTAAAGGCAAATCAAAAACTCTAATCTAAACTAGAGGAACTCGACTAAAACAACCTTTTGACAAAGGATAAAACAAGTGAATAAGACTCTATCACTAAAAACTCGGTAGAAGAAGATGTATTACTCGAGTTGGACTCTTCTCTATTTATAGATCTCCAAATCTCGATGAGCAAGAATATCCCACGATCTTCTCAACCACCTTCTCCACTTCTTCAACGATCAGTTCTCCCTCTTTCTTCTCAACGATCGAACTGATTCTCCATCAAGTCTTCAACAGAATTTCGTATTCCTCAAGATTCGGTAACAGCTCATGACTTGGTCAAATGTCCTCATCATTGTGATCTCCATTGTAACCTGCATTGTGGAGACAGAAGAAAGACAAAACAAACATATAATTTATACGTGGAATGTAAATTCCAACAAGCTCCCCCTTTTTGTCTTTCTTCACAAAACACAATCAACCCCTGTATAAGACAGAACAAATAATCCATGCAATCAAGGAAAAAAAATAATTCATGCAATATAACATGAATTCAAACAAGGAGAAATACTGCATAAAAACCATCAAGATAGTATCAAAAAAAAACATCAAAAGTAGCAGTATTATCCAAAAAACATCCACACCAAGAAATCAGAAAAGTAAATTGTTTGTTCCCATCCACATAGAAATTAAATTGTTTTAATCATCCTGCACCCAAAGAGTAAAGTTAAGCAGCAGCATCACTTGAACCGGCTTCATCCTCATCCACCTCTTCTTCCTCCTCCATGTCTTCATCTCCCCCTTCATCTGGATTCTCCCCTCCTTCTTGACCATAGCAGTAGCGATGACTAGGCTCAGCACCAACACCATCTCCCCCTTTTTGTGAAGAGAAGACAGAAAAAATGATTTTCCTGTTCGCCCTTGCTTTTTGGAGCTGATCCTCGAGAGAAGCAATTAGTGTATCCATATACACCAACTGTGACCCTGTATGCTCCAGCATGCTACCTGCAAATTGACATACAGTAGGAGAATCTGTAGTCTGGTCAGATGAAGCACCAATAGGGTAGATTCCATCCCAAGGAAGATCCTCGTAATGATCTGAGCTGAGCAGACTAGCATGAAGACTCCACAAGGACTTCTTGGAAGTGAAGGAGTCTGACTCTGTAGGCTTGAGGTTCTGCTTCTTCAGCATCTCAAAGATCAAAGAGGGATACGGCAGATAGGATCTTAACTTCCTCTCAGCATGGCTAGCAATCTCATCAAAGATGATTTTTCCCAAGTCAAACTGGATCCCCATCCCAATCTTGTACAAAATCTCCATCTGTTGAATGGACACACCAGTGTTGTTGGATGTAGGAAGCCAGTTGAACGTCATTATCTTGTGCAGCACAGCAAAGAGGGAAGTGAGATGAACAGCCCTGCAGTCGTGATGTTGGCTCACACCAGAGCCTTTCCACTCTTTTTCCTTATCCCTGGTCAGCAGTCTTGCCATCACTGGAACATTGACACTCACAACAGTGTCCACACAGTCCTTCCTCCCCCAAAATTTGTTGATTTTGTGAGGAGTAATGTGAAACATCTTTCCCCTAACATACACCTTCCCAAAACTTTTAGATGTCACATCAGAGAAAGACTTGGTAAGATTGGCATAAAACTGCTTCACCACATCACTCACAAATGGACCAGCATATGTGCAAGCTCTAAGTAGACCAGCATGATCAAGAAACTTTCCTAGATTGTACACTTCTAGGTTATCCACATCCACACTCCTATCCAAAGCAAAACATCTGTCCTTGAACCAAGCCCATCTTTTTAAAGCAGCTTCAGAATAAAACTCAGTACACACACCCCTAGACTCATCAGACTCCCCCTCACTATGCTCAGACTCATCCCCCGAAGATGTTCTATCCGAAGAGGTACTTACAGTGAGTTTAGGAGGCCTCCGAGCAGAACGAGCGGCAGATTCAATCTTCCACTTCTGCACCGAGAGAGGATGAGGAGGCGGCTTCGACGCCACGTGGGGTACGGCCTCCTGGGATGGAGAGAGAGTTGCATCATCGGCATCGGAGGATTCCAGATTGATGGTCACCGGAGGACCACCATCTCCCTTCCCAAACTTGGAGGGAAGACGGTTTGAGCGACGGTTCGGAGGAGACTGGATCTTGCGAGCAACCTGCTTCCACCGCATCTTCCTCTCTTTGACAGGCTCCTCCTTTGGTTTCTCCTCACTTGTGTTCCCCTCCGATTGGTAAAGAACATTGAATGACAAATCAGTAGCCGACTCCGAACCCTCCAGATTAGGGTTTTGAAATTGGGGCTGCTGAACAGTCGCACCAACATCAGCGGCTTGCGGCATTTGGACTTCCTGAGAAACTGGGGCAGTAGTCACCATCGTTGTTGACACATTGAGATCCATCGGAGCAGTACAGACTGGCACCTCCGACGGGACAAAAATTCCCTAGTTTGGAGACGTATCCATCGGAGTGGCCTCACTGACGCGAGATGACTGCGGCCCAAGGGGAATGACCTGGGTAATCGGCTGTGGGGAGTAGAAGAGGTTGGTCGGAATGGGAGTAGTGAGGGAGAGAGTAGGGTTTGGTTGCGGCGGCGGTAATGGATTTGGAACGGGTGGTGTTATCGTGGGTGCTGGAACGGAATCGAACTCAGCCAATAACTGAGCAAGCAACTCCTGCTGGTTATGGAACATGGTTTCCAACCGGCGGCGAGCATTCTCAGTGAGCATAGTTAATGGTGGTGGAGAGAAAAATGGCAGAGATGGCTGTGGGGAGAGAGGAAACTAGAGAACCACTAAGAGAAGATGAATGATTAGTCCTTGATAAGATGGAAGAAGGTTAAGAGACGCAAGGGTAATTAATACACGGCAGCTTTAACAGAAAAGAGATAAAGAAAGCTTTATCCGAGATACGAGGAAGCAATAATAGCATGCAGATTACGTGAATCTCAGATTCGAATTTTTAAGCTATATCCCCACAGAAAACAAGATATATCCAAAACGGAAAAAAAATCAAGGGATGATACATCACCCCAAAAAGGTCAGTTGCACGGCTCCGTATCATACAGTACGAAAACAATATCTGACATTTTTTTTTATTTTTTTTTTAATGAAGAGACTGCTTATCCTGACACACTTATAGAGAATCTTTGAAACTCGTTGTGCTCATGGTTATACAGCTCTTTTATTCATGCCAGATATAAATCGTTGGTGGCACAAAGCCGGATACAGAGCCAGCAACAAAGACCACAACATCAGGGTGAGCACATACCGAGAGAGCTCCGTAGCTTGGAAAATCTCTCGTAATCAAGGGGTTTTGTTAAAACATCAGCAATCTGAGACTCAGTATTTACATACGTTACCTCCAAAATTTTACCTTCCACAAGATCTCGGATGAAATGGTATCGGGTATCAATGTGTTTGGTTCTACCGAACTGGACAGGGTTCTTTGTGATGTTGATGGCACTTTTGTTATCACATAGGATAGAGATGCCCTCCCCCTCAAGACCATAGTCATCAAGCATCCGTTTCAGCCACAACAGTTGGGTACAACAACTTCCAGCCGCAACATACTCTGCCTCTGAGCTTGACAATGTGACACAGTTTTGCTTCCTACTGTGCCATGAGATGAGGTTGTTTCCAAGATAGCAACATCCACCACTTGTACTGCGTCTTCCATCGACATCACCTCCCCAGTCTGAGTCTGTGAATCCTACCAGTTTCAGATTCGTATCCTTTGAGAACCAAAGTCCCAACTCCACTGTGCCTGCCACATATCGGATAATCCTCTTAACAGCTTTCATATGTGACTCTCGTGGACTTGATTGGTACCTAGCACACAAACAGACACTAAACATTATGTCAGGACGACTTGCTGCAAGATATAATAAGCTTCCTATCATGGATCTATAGAGAGTAGGATCCACTTCAACTCCAACCTCATCTTTGGACAGCTTGTCCGATGATCCCATTGGTGTTTTCATGGGTTTTGCATCCTCTAATCCGAACTTCTTGATAAGACTCCTCGCATATTTGGATTGTGAGATGAACATCCCATCCTTCATTTGTTTGATCTGGAGTCCAAGAAAGTAGTTCAACTCTCCTACCATGCTCATCTGGAAAGAGCTGGACATGTCTTTGATAAATGAGGTCAGCATTGTGTCACTGGTTGAGCCAAACACAATGTCGTCCACATAAATCTGTGCAATCATCAGCTGGCGTCCCTCTCGTTTGACGAATAGCGTCTTATCAGCCTGACCCCTGCAAAACTTGTGCTGAAGCAAGAAGTCAGTAAGACAACTATACCAAGCTCGAGGAGCTTGTTTTAAACCATACAAAGCTTTATGCAATCTATAAACATGGTTAGGTAGAGTGGGATCAGAAAATCCTTTTGGCTGTTCTACAAAGGCTTCTTCTTCCAAGACACCATTAAGGAAGGCTGCTTTTACGTCCATCTGATGCAGTTTGATCCCCAAGAGACATGCAATGCTGATGAGGAGTCTTATGGACTCAATCCTTGCTACAGGGGCAAATGTTTCGTCGTAGTCAATTCCTTCGACCTGCGTATACCCTTATGCCACGAGCCTTGCCTTGTTCCGAATGATGTTCTCGTACTCATCGGTCTTGTTCTTGAAGATCCACTTTGTCCCAATGACATTGATCTTAGGTGGCCGTGGTACAAGTGTCCACACTTTGTTCCTCTCGAACTCAGCAAGTTCCTCTTGCATTGCTTGGACCCAAAATTCGTCCTTCAGTGCTTCTTGCACATTCTTGGGCTCTATTTTTTACAGGAAAGACACAACACCTACACAAATAGAAGACATACAAACCATGTTAAGCATATCACGATAGTTAGATATAGTCTTTGAGCGTGTAGTGACTCCTTCTTCGACATTTCCAATGACTTCGGTAGGAGGATGTCTCTTTGAGATGTGGCTAGGTGGATCTCTCTTCTTTCCATCATTTAGAACTGTGTTTTGAGGTGTCTCAGGTTCTGGTGTAACTTTCACAGTAGACACCTCTGTGTTGTCCACAGTGTCGTCCGCATGACTGGCTTCTGTTCCTTCTTTCTCTTTTTGACTAGGGACTTCTTGCTCTGGGTTCTCTGGTACTTGCACTTGTTCTGGGCTTTCAGGCAGATGAACATAACCCTCAACATTGTCTTCTTCAAGTTTTCCTGCAATGTTGGTTAGATCATCGAAAACAACATTCACACTCTCTTGGATGGTCTTAGTCCGAAGATTAAACACCCTGAAAGCATGACTGTTCACTGAGTATCCTACAAACACAGCTTTGTCACTTCGAGAGTCAAACTTAGTAAGATATTCCCTATCATTTAACACATGACAGATGCAACCAAAGACATGGAAATACTTAACATTGGGCTTCCTATTGTGCAAAAGTTCATACGATGTGCTAGTAGTTCCAACTCTAAGATTAACCCTATTAGAAATGTGACAAGCAGTGTTTAAGGCTTCGGCCCAGAAACTTTTGGCTAATCTACTAGAACATAACATCACCCTAGCAGCATCCTGAAGTATTCTATTCTTCCGTTCGGCTATCCCATTCTGCTGTGGTGTCTTAGGCGCAGATAACTCTTGTATGATCCCTTTTTCAGCACAGAACTTAGAGAAGTTTTGATTCTCAAATTCCTTACCATGATCAGATCTAATGCGAGTAATTGTAGAATTAAAGGAATGTTCAATCCTAGTGCATAGATCTTTAAAGAACACAAAAGTTTCTGACTTATCCTTAAGAAACCTTACCCATGTATACCTTGAGAAGTCATCAACAATGACAAAGGTATACCTTTTACCTCCAAGACTGGCCACTTCAACAGGACCCATCAAGTCCATATGAAGCAACTCCAAAGGCCTGGTCGTTGTGAAGGGTCTTTCCACTGTGGTCACCACTGGGTGTGAAACTCTTGTCTGCTTGCCCTTCTGACAACCACCACACACCACATTTGGGTCAACCAAGAACTTAGGTAGTCCTCGAACAGCATCCAACTTCTGCAATCGTAGGAGATTCTGAAAATTTGTATGTCCCAGTTTCTGGTGCCACAGTACAGTCTCATCCACTGCGCTGAGAAGGCAGTTGTTCCACTGATGAGATAGCAATTGTTGGGTGACCTCTTTCCAGACATGATAAGGGCACCATCAGCTGAGAAGACTTCACATGTGTCCTTGTTGAACTTGACATGAAGATTCTCATCACAGAGCTGGCTGATGCTCACCAAGTTTGCCACCAATCCTGAAACAAAACTCACATTTTTCAGTTTTGGAAACCCAGAAACATTCAGCGTCCCAATACCTGAGATTTTCCCTTTTGCACCACTTCCATAGGTGACAACTCCTCCATCTATAGGTTTAAAATCCTCAAGGTACTTGCGCTGTCCTGTCATGTGACGGGAACATGCGCTATCAAAGTACCATGCTCCCCCTGCATGTGAGCTTGATGCAGCAAAGACAATGTTGCACACTGTCTTGGGAACATACACCATCTTCCCTTTGCCTCCTGTCTTAACTCCAGCTTGTGCCTCTGTCTTGGACAACTCTTGGCACTTTGCCTTCCACTCAGCACAGTACGGTCGAATGTGTCCTGGTTTCTGACAGTGATGGCACTTGTACGTCCTCTTCTTCTTTGGCTTTTGTTTCTCCTTCTTTGGGTTTTCCTGAAAATCAGATTTTGATCTAACAAAGGGTTTCCCGTTTGTTGACACGATGTTAGAACGAGACTTATTTTTATCATAACCCAAACCAGATGTACCCGTATATGGTATAGAAAGAATTTCATCTAATTTAGACGAGCCAGTGTTTAACTTACGAAAAGTCTCTTCTGCGAGATCAACTTTGTTGGACTGTTTTGCCAACTCATCCTCATTCCGAGTGAGCATAGCCTCGAGAGCAGTGAGACTTGCTTTGAGCTCTTGATTCTCCATGGTTAGGGCCTCGTTGATCTTGCACTGGGCTCCAAGCTTCTCCAGAAGCTCATCATATGAAGCTTTGAGCTTGATCAGAACATTGATGGGATCATTCTCTTCCTCTGGCTTGGGCTCCTCATCAACTGTACTAGTGAAACAAAACAGATTAGAGTAATCGTCAGTTGGTGAACAGACAATAGCAGTAAGAGCAGAAGCATCTTGAATCTGTTCAGTTTCTTCGGACAGTGTCTCCTCATCATCACTCAGGGAGAGAAAGTTGACTTCCTTGCCATACTTCCTGAATGTGTTGGCACATTCATTAGCATAGTGGCCAAAACCTCGGCATTCATGACACTGGACTTTGGAATAGTCACGAGGTCCATTCTGGTACTGAGGATTTGATCGTCTGGCCGCTCCAGTTGATGGTCCAGCATTGGTCAGCTCCTTGATCACCACAGAGCTTCCCTTTCTTGGAGCATTGCCTGCAAAGTTCCTGCCACTGCCTTGGAGTCTGTTCGGATTGAAGTTCTTCAGCAAGTTGTTAACCTTCCTCACCAGTAGAGCAACTTCCTCATCTTCATGTTCAGGAGAGTCTTCTTCTGAGGGAAAGGCCTTCGGTGGGGTGTACTCACTGTTGGACGGAGCAGTGAATGCAATGGTCTTCTTGTCAGAGAAATGCTCCGATTATGCCATGTCCATCTCATACATCTTGAGATCATTCATGACGGCAGAGAACTCCAAGACACCCACGTCCTTCATGGTGGTGATCGCCGTCACTTTCTGGTGAAACTTTGACGTGAGAGTGCGAAGAACCTTCGAGACCAGTCTTTTGTTGGGAATGGCTTCGCCCAGATCCTGACATTCGTTGGAAATGTCCAGGATTTTGTTGCAGTAGTCTCCAACCGACTCGTCAGCCCTCATGCGCAGGTTCTCAAACTTAGTTGTGAGAATCCTCACCCTTGTGTCCTTCACAGCAGTGTCTCCTTGGCAGTGCAACTCCAGAATGTCCCATGCCTCCTTGGCAGACTCACAGTTTTTGATGAGCTTGAACATAGCTACATCATCAGAGGAGAAGATTGCGTTGAGCGCTTTGTCGTTGAATGTGGCTGCCTCATTCTCCTCCTTTGTCCATTCGGCTGCGGGTTTTCGAACGGCATCCCCTTCAGTATCCTTAGATTTTGGGTGAGACCAACCATTTAGGACATAGGCCCAGGCCATAGCATCAATTGATTTGATGTAGTGCCGGATCCTAACTTTCCAAAAAGAGTAATTCAGACCATCTAGAATAGGAGGTTTATTTAGGACGGGATTGGTAAGATCCATTGTGTCTAGCACTCAAGGATCAACACTCAGTATGTCGAGTGTCAGCTCTTGATGCCAATTGAAAGAGTTTGTGCTCTAATAACGGTAACCATGTTATGATACAGGAGGTGGAGGAAGAGGAATTGGAGGGGTTCGTCGAGTTCTGTGATGAAGAAGGGGGAAAAGAATTTGGTGTTGAAGATGGAGAAATGGGTCAAAAGGCTACTGGATCGGGTTTTGGAGTTTTGGGCTATAATTAATTGGGCTGCTGCAAGTTGTTAATTAAATCTCCATTATCGCATTTTATAATTATAGCACTTTATGATTTCTTTTCTAGCAAGATATGTTAGCTATATAGACGTTGTTGTTGAGGTTTTGAAAAATCAATGAAATAGTTCATTCTGCATTCCTTCCTTATTTTCTCTCTCTTTCTCTCTCTAATTTCTGGGTTTTACCTTGCGATTCAGTATTATTCCATAAAAATCATACAATTACACCATAAATATAGTTGGGTTCACTACAATTGGTACTCAAGAGCCAGGTTCTCGAAATGGCAGAGGTCACTCGTTTCAAAGATTTGCAAGAGGCTCAGAAGAAGTTGGATCAGCTCCTGCAGACAGAATCGATCAAGAGATCATCATCAGAGTTGAAGATTAATGAGCAATTCACAGGTATGGATAAGAAATTCGAACATCTTACCAATACTTTAGCAGAAATGCAGTTGCAACTTTTGAATATGAGCAAAGATATGGGGTCAGGTGATAGTTCCCTGCTGGGTAGTTATGGAAGAAGTGGGAGGAGTGGATCTAGTGTTAATTTTGCTCTTAGCCCGTTACCTAGGATTGATTTTCCTAGGTTTGATGGATCTAATTCTAGGGCATGGATCATCAAATGTAGAAGCTATTTTAAGCTTATGCCTGGGGTTCCTGATTCACAGAAAGTTCATCTAGCTACTATGCACTTTGATGGGAAGGCTCTCTCATGGTTCCAGAATCTAAATATGGGTGATATCGAAATAACTTGGGATCAGTTTCTGGAGGTGGTCTCAGCTCGGTTTGAGGATCTGAGGGTTTCCAATGTTATTGTGGAATTTAACAAGTTGAAACATACTGGTTCCTATGATGAGTATATTGAACATTTCAATGAACTCAAAGCTTGTATGGAGATGAATGATAAGAGTAAATACAGTGAGGAATATTTTATGGCAAGTTTTCTAAGTGGGTTAAGTGAGGATCTACAGAATTTCATAAATATGTTTCAGCCTAGGACTCTGGAGCAGACAATTGAGTTGGGTAGGAAGCAAATACTCACCATAGATGCTATTGCTAAGAGACTGAAACCAGCTCCTAAATCATTTAATACACAGGGTTTTGTACCACGGAGATCTGAAGGGTTTTGTACATAGGGTTATGATACAGGAGGTGGAGGAAGGGAATTGGAGCTGTTTTAATGCAGGGACAGAGACCTATTGCCTATCTCAGTAAAGCTTTATGTGCAAGGAATCAGGGGCTATCTATTTATGAAAGAGAATTCTTGGCAGTTATTATGGCAGTGCAGAAGTGGAGAAATTACCTGCTGGGCCACAAATTCATCATCAAGACTGACCAGCAAGCTCTCAGACATCTTCTAGATCAGAAATCCATGAATCCTGTTCAACAAAAATGGATTACTAAGCTGTTAGGGCTTCATTATGAGATTCAATACAAATGTGGAATAGAGAATAAGGTGGCTGATGCTCTATCCAGAAATCCAAAGTTTGAAGAAAATTGTACTGCCATTTCCACAGTCACACCTTTGTGGGTTCAGAGAGTTATTGCTAGTTACCCTACTGATATTTTCACTTCTAAAATATTAGCAGCCAAGGCTATTGACAAGGATGCATATGGGGAATTCACTATTAATGAAGGCATTTTAAGATATAAAGGGAGAGTGGTTGTTGGAAATGATGCAGATTTGAGAAGTTCAATCCTCAATGAAGTCCATAATACTGCTTATGGGGGACATTCAGGCATTCAAGGCACTTATATGAGATTGAAAAACACATTTTACTGGCCAGGAATGAAGAATGCAGTTCTTAAGTTGGTGCAAGAATGTGATGTTTGTCAGAGAAACAAAAATGGCACTGGTGGTTTACCTGGTTTATTGCAGCCTCTTCCAGTTCCACATACTTCATGGTCTCACATTTCCATGGATTTTGTGGAAGGATTGCCCAGTTCTGCAGGAAAGAATGTCATATTAGTGGTCATTGATAGGCTGACTAAGTATGGACATTTCATTGCTTTGTCTCATCCCTACACAGCTGAGCTAGTTGCTAAGGTGTTCCTAGATAATGTATACAAGCTGCATGGCCCTCCAGTTTGTATAATTTCTGATAGGGATAAGATTTTCACAAGCAACTTTTGGAAAGAATTGTTCAAGCTTATGGGAACACAACTAGCTATGTCTTCGGCTTACCATCCACAAACCGATGGGCAAACAGAGAGGTTGAACCAATGTTTGGAAAACTACTTGAGATGTATGGCTAGTTCAACTCCTAGACAGTGGTGTAAATGGCTTCCCTTGGCAGAATACTGGTACAATACAAACTACCATTCTAGTTTGAAGGTCACGCCTTTTCAGGCTCTCTACGGTTTTCCCCCACCACACAACTCATTGGGATCTTATTTGGATGCTCATGGAGGTGAGGCTTCTGAGTTAATGGAACAGAGGCAAAATTTCATGCAAGCTTTAAGGGATAATCTACTACAGGCACAAAATCGCATGAAGCTTTATGCAGATAAACACAGGAAGGAGAGGGAATTTCTAGTTGGTGATATGGTTTATCTAAAGTTGCAACCTTTCAGGCAGAATTCGGTGTCTCTCCGCAAAAATCTCAAGCTATCTTCTAAATACTATGGTCCTTACAAGATACTGGAGAAGGTGGGTGCAGTTGCTTACAAATTGGAATTGCCTGAATCTGCTAGGGTTCATCCAATTTTCCATGTTTCTTAGCTGAAGAAATGTATTAGTCCGAAATACTTACTGTCGGTGGAATTGCCGGAGATGGACGTTGATGGAAACATCAAGGTTGCGCCGGTAGATGTTCTGGATTCACGCACCATTCAGCGCAATGGTAAAGAAGTTTCCCAGATTCTTGTTCATTGGCTGAATTCTGGAGCGGATGCAGCTACTTGGGAGGATTTACAGTTCATTCGCCGCAAGTTTCCATCTTTTGATCCTTGGGGACAAGGATCGATTGAACGGGGGGGGGGGGGGGGGGGGGGTATTGTTATGATACAGGAGGTGGAGGAAGAGGAATTGGAGGGGTTCGTCGAGTTCTATGATGAAGAAGGGGGAAAAGAATTTGGTGTTGAAGATGGAGAAATGGGTCAAAAGGCTACTGGATCGGGTTTTGGAGTTTTGGGCTATAATTAATTGGGTTGCTGCAAGTTGTTAATTAAATCTCCATTATCGCATTTTATAATTATAGCACTTTATGATTTCTTTTCTAGCAAGATATGTTAGCTATATAGACGTTGTTGTTGAGGTTTTGAAAAATCAATGAAATAGTTCATTCTGCATTCCTTCCTTATTTTCTCTCTCTTTCTCTCTCTAATTTCTGGGTTTTACCTTGCGATTCAGTATTATTCCATAAAAATCATACAATTACACCATAAATATAGTTGGGTTCACTACAATTGGTACTCAAGAGCCAGGTTCTCGAAATGGCAGAGGTCACTCGTTTCAAAGATTTGCAAGAGGCTCAGAAGAAGTTGGATCAGCTCCTGCAGACAGAATCGATCAAGAGATCATCATCAGAGTTGAAGATTAATGAGCAATTCACAGGTATGGATAAGAAATTCGAACATCTTACCAATACTTTAGCAGAAATGCAGTTGCAACTTTTGAATATGAGCAAAGATATGGGGTCAGGTGATAGTTCCCTGCTGGGTAGTTATGGAAGAAGTGGGAGGAGTGGATCTAGTGTTAATTTTGCTCTTAGCCCGTTACCTAGGATTGATTTTCCTAGGTTTGATGGATCTAATCCTAGGGCATGGATCATCAAATGTAGAAGCTATTTTAAGCTTATGCCTGGGGTTCCTGATTCACAGAAAGTTCATCTAGCTACTATGCACTTTGATGGGAAGGCTCTCTCATGGTTCCAGAATCTAAATATGGGTGATATCGAAATAACTTGGGATCAGTTTCTGGAGGTGGTCTCAGCTCGGTTTGAGGATCTGAGGGTTTCCAATGTTATTGTGGAATTTAACAAGTTGAAACATACTGGTTCCTATGATGAGTATATTGAACATTTCAATGAACTCAAAGCTTGTATGGAGATGAATGATAAGAGTAAATACAGTGAGGAATATTTTATGGCAAGTTTTCTAAGTGGGTTAAGTGAGGATCTACAGAATTTCATAAATATGTTTCAGCCTAGGACTCTAGAGCAGACAATTGAGTTGGGTAGGAAGCAAATACTCACCATAGATGCTATTGCTAAGAAACTGAAACCAGCTCCTAAATCATTTAATACACAGGGTTTTGTACCACGGAGATCTGAAGGGTTTTGTACACAGGGTTATGATACAGGAGGTGGAGGAAGGGAATTGGAGCTGTTTTAATGCAGGGACAGAGACCTATTGCCTATCTCAGTAAAGCTTTATGTGCAAGGAATCAGGGGCTATCTATTTATGAAAGAGAATTCTTGGCAGTTATTATGGCAGTGCAGAAGTGGAGAAATTACCTGCTGGGCCACAAATTCATCATCAAGACTGACCAGCAAGCTCTCAGACATCTTCTAGATCAGAAATCCATGAATCCTGTTCAACAAAAATGGATTACTAAGCTGTTAGGGCTTCATTATGAGATTCAATACAAATGTGGAATAGAGAATAAGGTGGCTGATGCTCTATCCAGAAATCCAAAGTTTGAAGAAAATTGTACTGCCATTTCCACAGTCACACCTTTGTGGGTTCAGAGAGTTATTGCTAGTTACCCTACTGATATTTTCACTTCTAAAATATTAGCAGCCAAGGCTATTGACAAGGATGCATATGGGGAATTCACTATTAATGAAGGCATTTTAAGATATAAAGGGAGAGTGGTTGTTGGAAATGATGCAGATTTGAGAAGTTCAATCCTCAATGAAGTCCATAATACTGCTTATGGGGGACATTCAGGCATTCAAGGCACTTATATGAGATTGAAAAACACATTTTACTGGCCAGGAATGAAGAATGCAGTTCTTAAGTTGGTGCAAGAATGTGATGTTTGTCAGAGAAACAAAAATGGCACTGGTGGTTTACCTGGTTTATTGCAGCCTCTTCCAGTTCCACATACTTCATGGTCTCACATTTCCATGGATTTTGTGGAAGGATTGCCCAGTTCTGCAGGAAAGAATGTCATATTAGTGGTCATTGATAGGCTGACTAAGTATGGACATTTCATTGCTTTGTCTCATCCCTACACAGCTGAGCTAGTTGCTAAGGTGTTCCTAGATAATGTATACAAGCTGCATGGCCCTCCAGTTTGTATAATTTCTGATAGGGATAAGATTTTCACAAGCAACTTTTGGAAAGAATTGTTCAAGCTTATGGGAACACAACTAGCTATGTCTTCGGCTTACCATCCACAAACCGATGGGCAAACAGAGAGGTTGAACCAATGTTTGGAAAACTACTTGAGATGTATGGCTAGTTCAACTCCTAGACAGTGGTGTAAATGGCTTCCCTTGGCAGAATACTGGTACAATACAAACTACCATTCTAGTTTGAAGGTCACGCCTTTTCAGGCTCTCTACGGTTTTCCCCCACCACACAACTCATTGGGATCTTATTTGGATGCTCATGGAGGTGAGGCTTCTGAGTTAATGGAACAGAGGCAAAATTTCATGCAAGCTTTAAGGGATAATCTACTACAGGCACAAAATCGCATGAAGCTTTATGCAGATAAACACAGGAAGGAGAGGGAATTTCTAGTTGGTGATATGGTTTATCTAAAGTTGCAACCTTTCAGGCAGAATTCGGTGTCTCTCCGCAAAAATCTCAAGCTATCTTCTAAATACTATGGTCCTTACAAGATACTGGAGAAGGTGGGTGCAGTTGCTTACAAATTGGAATTGCCTGAATCTGCTAGGGTTCATCCAATTTTCCATGTTTCTTAGCTGAAGAAATGTATTAGTCCGAAATACTTACTGTCGGTGGAATTGCCGGAGATGGACGTTGATGGAAACATCAAGGTTGCGCCGGTAGATGTTCTGGATTCACGCACCATTCAGCGCAATGGTAAAGAAGTTTCCCAGATTCTTGTTCATTGGCTGAATTCTGGAGCGGAGGCAGCTACTTGGGAGGATTTACAGTTCATTCGCCGCAAGTTTCCATCTTTTGATCCTTGGGGACAAGGATCGATTGAACGGGGGGGGGGTATTGTTATGATACAGGAGGTGGAGGAAGAGGAATTGGAGGGGTTCGTCGAGTTCTATGATGAAGAAGGGGGAAAAGAATTTGGTGTTGAAGATGGAGAAATGGGTCAAAAGGCTACTGGATCGGGTTTTGGAGTTTTGGGCTATAATTAATTGGGTTGCTGCAAGTTGTTAATTAAATCTCCATTATCGCATTTTATAATTATAGCACTTTATGATTTCTTTTCTAGCAAGATATGTTAGCTATATAGACGTTGTTGTTGAGGTTTTGAAAAATCAATGAAATAGTTCATTCTGCATTCCTTCCTTATTTTCTCTCTCTTTCTCTCTCTAATTTCTGGGTTTTACCTTGCGATTCAGTATTATTCCATAAAAATCATACAATTACACCATAAATATAGTTGGGTTCACTACAATTGGTACTCAAGAGCCAGGTTCTCGAAATGTCAGAGGTCACTCGTTTCAAAGATTTGCAAGAGGCTCAGAAGAAGTTGGATCAGCTCCTGCAGACAGAATCGATCAAGAGATCATCATCAGAGTTGAAGATTAATGAGCAATTCACAGGTATGGATAAGAAATTCGAACATCTTACCAATACTTTAGCAGAAATGCAGTTGCAACTTTTGAATATGAGCAAAGATATGGGGTCAGGTGATAGTTCCCTGCTGGGTAGTTATGGAAGAAGTGGGAGGAGTGGATCTAGTGTTAATTTTGCTCTTAGCCCGTTACCTAGGATTGATTTTCCTAGGTTTGATGGATCTAATTCTAGGGCATGGATCATCAAATGTAGAAGCTATTTTAAGCTTATGCCTGGGGTTCCTGATTCACAGAAAGTTCATCTAGCTACTATGCACTTTGATGGGAAGGCTCTCTCATGGTTCCAGAATCTAAATATGGGTGATATCGAAATAACTTGGGATCAGTTTCTGGAGGTGGTCTCAGCTCGGTTTGAGGATCTGAGGGTTTCCAATGTTATTGTGGAATTTAACAAGTTGAAAGATACTGGTTCCTATGATGAGTATATTGAACATTTCAATGAACTCAAAGCTTGTATGGAGATGAATGATAAGAGTAAATACAGTGAGGAATATTTTATGGCAAGTTTTCTAAGTGGGTTAAGTGAGGATCTACAGAATTTCATAAATATGTTTCAGCCTAGGACTCTGGAGCAGACAATTGAGTTGGGTAGGAAGCAAATACTCACCATAGATGCTATTGCTAAGAGACTGAAACCAGCTCCTAAATCATTTAATACACAGGGTTTTGTACCACGGAGATCTGAAGGGTTTTGTACACAGGGTTATGATACAGGAGGTGGAGGAAGGGAATTGGAGCTGTTTTAATGCAGGGACAGAGACCTATTGCCTATCTCAGTAAAGCTTTATGTGCAAGGAATCAGGGGCTATCTATTTATGAAAGAGAATTCTTGGCAGTTATTATGGCAGTGCAGAAGTGGAGAAATTACCTGCTGGGCCACAAATTCATCATCAAGACTGACCAGCAAGCTCTCAGACATCTTCTAGATCAGAAATCCATGAATCCTGTTCAACAAAAATGGATTACTAAGCTGTTAGGGCTTCATTATGAGATTCAATACAAATGTGGAATAGAGAATAAGGTGGCTGATGCTCTATCCAGAAATCCAAAGTTTGAAGAAAATTGTACTGCCATTTCCACAGTCACACCTTTGTGGGTTCAGAGAGTTATTGCTAGTTACCCTACTGATATTTTCACTTCTAAAATATTAGCAGCCAAGGCTATTGACAAGGATGCATATGGGGAATTCACTATTAATGAAGGCATTTTAAGATATAAAGGGAGAGTGGTTGTTGGAAATGATGCAGATTTGAGAAGTTCAATCCTCAATGAAGTCCATAATACTGCTTATGGGGGACATTCAGGCATTCAAGGCACTTATATGAGATTGAAAAACACATTTTACTGGCCAGGAATGAAGAATGCAGTTCTTAAGTTGGTGCAAGAATGTGATGTTTGTCAGAGAAACAAAAATGGCACTGGTGGTTTACCTGGTTTATTGCAGCCTCTTCCAGTTCCACATACTTCATGGTCTCACATTTCCATGGATTTTGTGGAAGGATTGCCCAGTTCTGCAGGAAAGAATGTCATATTAGTGGTCATTGATAGGCTGACTAAGTATGGACATTTCATTGCTTTGTCTCATCCCTACACAGCTGAGCTAGTTGCTAAGGTGTTCCTAGATAATGTATTCAAGCTGCATGGCCCTCCAGTTTGTATAATTTCTGATAGGGATAAGATTTTCACAAGCAACTTTTGGAAAGAATTGTTCAAGCTTATGGGAACACAACTAGCTATGTCTTCGGCTTACCATCCACAAACCGATGGGCAAACAGAGAGGTTGAACCAATGTTTGGAAAACTACTTGAGATGTATGGCTAGTTCAACTCCTAGACAGTGGTGTAAATGGCTTCCCTTGGCAGAATACTGGTACAATACAAACTACCATTCTAGTTTGAAGGTCACGCCTTTTCAGGCTCTCTACGGTTTTCCCCCACCACACAACTCATTGGGATCTTATTTGGATGCTCATGGAGGTGAGGCTTCTGAGTTAATGGAACAGAGGCAAAATTTCATGCAAGCTTTAAGGGATAATCTACTACAGGCACAAAATCGCATGAAGCTTTATGCAGATAAACACAGGAAGGAGAGGGAATTTCTAGTTGGTGATATGGTTTATCTAAAGTTGCAACCTTTCAGGCAGAATTCGGTGTCTCTCCGCAAAAATCTCAAGCTATCTTCTAAATACTATGGTCCTTACAAGATACTGGAGAAGGTGGGTGCAGTTGCTTACAAATTGGAATTGCCTGAATCTGCTAGGGTTCATCCAATTTTCCATGTTTCTTAGCTGAAGAAATGTATTAGTCCGAAATACTTACTGTCGGTGGAATTGCCGGAGATGGACGTTGATGGAAACATCAAGGTTGCGCCGGTAGATATTCTGGATTCACGCACCATTCAGCGCAATGGTAAAGAAGTTTCCCAGATTCTTGTTCATTGGCTGAATTCTGGAGCGGATGCAGCTACTTGGGAGGATTTACAGTTCATTCGCCGCAAGTTTCCATCTTTTGATCCTTGGGGACAAGGATCGATTGAACGGGGGGATATTGTTATGATACAGGAGGTGGAGGAAGAGGAATTGGAGGGGTTCGTCGAGTTCTATGATGATGAAGGGGGAAAAGAATTTGGTGTTGAAGATGGAGAAATGGGTCAAAAGGCTACTGGATCGGGTTTTGGAGTTTTGGGCTATAATTAATTGGGTTGCTGCAAGTTGTTAATTAAATCTCCATTATCGCATTTTATAATTATAGCACTTTATGATTTCTTTTCTAGCAAGATATGTTAGCTATATAGACGTTGTTGTTGAGGTTTTGAAAAATCAATGAAATAGTTCATTCTGCATTCCTTCCTTATTTTCTCTCTCTTTCTCTTTCTAATTTCTGGGTTTTACCTTGCGATTCAGTATTACTCCATAAAAATCATACAATTACACCATAAATATAGTTGGGTTCACTACAAACCACAGTGGCTAGCACTGTGACAACCAATGTTGTAGACACTTACGCAGCGGAATAAAAATGAATGCAAAGACACAATGACACATAATTACTTTTTAGCAAGATATTTTTCAATATCTTGCCGAGCCTCAAGGCTAAAAACAATCCACTAATCGTGAACAAACAATTTACAAGTCGAGGTTAAAGGCAAATCAAAAACTCTAATCTAAACTAGAGGAACTCGACTAAAACAACCTTTTGACAAAGGATAAAACAAGTGAATAAGACTCTATCACTAAAAACTCGGTAGAAGAAGATGTATTACTCGAGTTGGACTCTTCTCTATTTATAGATCTCCAAATCTTGATGAGCAAGAATATCCCACGATCTTCTCAACCACCTTCTCCACTTCTTCAACGATCAGTTCTCCCTCTTTCTTCTCAACGATCGAACTGATAAGTCTTCAACAGAATTTCGTATTCCTCAAGATTCGGTAACAGCTCATGATTTGGTCAAATGTCCTCACCATTGTGATCTCCATTGTAACCTGCATTATGGAGACAGAAGAAAGACAAAACAAACATATAATTTATACGTGGAATGTAAATTCCAACAAAGGTTAAACAATCCATTAATGATATTTAGTTTAAAAGAATTATGATAGTAGTAATAATTAAATATATGATAGGGGGAGAATCATGAATATCCACTTTAAATAGATTGGTAGGTTTTGTAACCACTCGTGTAATTTAGTACTCACTCCGGCTAACTGGGATATGGACCTTTTTTTCGACGCGTGAATTAAGACGAGATTGATGATAGTGGGTTAAAGTGAAATGTACTGGGTTAAAGTGTCAGAATTTTATTGGATTAAAATTTTCTATTTTAAAAAAAAATTCCCCATATCAGTGGACATCTTGAAAAGAAGAAGGTTCCTTTATTAGTGGGACAGAAGGAGTATATGTTATGGACACTTCCCCTTGAAAACAATATATAGCCCTTCTAATTAGGTCCAATAGTTAAAAGAAAACAAAAGAAAGGAATAAATAATGAATAACAAAGACATAACAAAAAACCTATGAATCCCACACCTAATCTTTATCTCTCTGTACAGTTTCTTTCCCCTTCCCCTTTCAATCGTGAACTCACACGCTCACACGCCAAGACAACACTTTGTCCATGACGAACCTAAAATAATAATAATAATAATAATAATAATAATAATAATAATAATAATAATAATAATAATAATAATAATAATAATAATAATAATAATAATAATTACAAGTGCGTCCATGAAGAAATTTGTAATTTAAAAAAATTAATTAAAAAAAACAGTGAGTACAAGTAGCAGTAGAGTCCCAATCAGTGTTTTAAAAACAGAACCGAACCGCCGGTTGAACCCGGTTGAACCATGAACTGCCGTAATTTCAGTTCGCGGTTTTTCCCAATTATTTCCGGTTTTGACCGTTTAACCACGGTTCAACCGATCAAACCATGAACCGAAGGCCTCGCCGGTTCGACCTCCGGTTCGGTTTTTAAAACATTGGTCCCAATGAACTATTGCCGTCGCCGCCACCTCCCTATCCTCCATATGTTTCGAGGAATGTGCTTCCTCCTGTGGGTTTTTTTATTTTTTTATTTTTTTTATTATTTATTTTTTTTCAATTTTTTTTTTCTTTTACAATTTATATATCAATTTCTTTATTAATTTTACGGGAACAAAATAATGAGAGGTAGCTAAGAGCTTATATTGAATAATACATTTCTTAACAACAATTAAGAATAAAGAATAAAATAATGTTGTAGATTAGTATACACTAGATTTTGCACCCGTGCAATGCACAAATAGAAAAATGTTAAAGTGCAATTTAATAATTATGTCGAAGTTATATTAATATGTACTCCATCCGTCCCATTAGATTATTCCAATTAAAATATTATATACCCACATATGAATTTTCAATGATACTAATTTAATGGAACAGATGGAGTAATGCATAGTGATCTAATATCTTAAATAGATTAAAGAGCATAACAAAATAATTTAGTGTTCTCTCTGTTACATAAATCAATATGTTTATTACCCGTTCAAAATCTCCTAAATTAGTGTGGTTGTCCAAAATAAAAAGATTTACCCACCATTTTTTTCCACTTGATATTTACATTATTTATAATACTTTTTATCTACATAATCCTACAATTTGTAAAATTTTCTACATTACATTTTTTTCCACAGTCACGTACTACTTTCACCTTCACCTTCTTCTTCTTCTTCTTCTTCTTCTTCTTCTTCTTCTTCTTCTTCTTCTTTTTAAAAATATGTGTCACTCCTATTTTCATACTACAGTGAGGGGTTATAATATTTTAGAAGACATATTTACTAATTGTTGTACATATATCTCACAACGAAAAATTCTATTGTCGATTCAAAGCCATTAAACTTAAAATATAATCCGATCGAGTTATTTTTATATTTTAACAATACAATGTATGGATATATAAAATGAAAATTAATTGAAATAATTCATATTGTTTATATCTAAGGAACTTGTACATAACTTTACATGTTGTTAAAAATAAGTGGATAACATATAATTTTATACGGCCACTATAAATACTACTATAAATACTTGATAAACATTACTACTACAATGGTTTCAATATTATTTTACGTGACCAATCAATTAGTTTAATGGATTCATATGAAACTTATGATGTGTTGCTAAATTAATGGATTTTCTCGTTCAAGTATTATGTTTCTTTGCACACTTTTGGCATAGTTAAATGAGTCTTCTTTATCCTTCAATGATTTCACATTATATATCATTTTCAAAAAAGAATAAAATATAATGCTATGTAGCACTATACTTCAACTACCAATACTATGAATTGGTCCACTTACAGCATGAAAAACATAATTTCATCTCATTTGTATAAGGTCGTGAGACCATTGCTCGATTCATATCACTCCACAATTTAATAAAGAAAAAGAAGAGGGAGATATATAAGCTACAAAGTTTAGTCTTGATTAATCATGTATCTAATAAGTTCTTTTATTCATTTACTTTCTCATTACATAATGATTTATGGCTTACGATATACTCCCACCGACTTATATTGTTTTACAAATTTATTCTTGTTACATCTCCAATGAATTTGCATTTTTCTACTTTGAACATAATACTCTAGAAAAAAATACTTTACCCACCACAAATCGATTGATGTTTACTCAATATCATCTTTATTTATTTACTCGAAATTTATGTGAATTTTTTTTAAAGAAATTCTATTTACATATTTTTTAAGTGGGTCATTAAATTAATCACTTTTGATTTGATATTCTAAAAATTTATTGAATTTTATATTATTGAGATATTAATATAATTAGTTTAAAAATTAAATGTGATAATCACACAATTATAAGATTTTCATAGTTTCTTAAAATTTATGTCAACTGTAATATTAGTATAATGTAATACTAAAAAGAAAATTAAAAGTACTTTTTTATTTTGATTTTTTTTTTGTTCTACAACTATTTAGGAAAAAATGTTATCTAAATCCCTCAAAAAATATATCAAAATTAACTCATTACAAATGTCCAATTTAGTCTTAAAATCCATATCAACTCCTTTTCAAATTGGGTTATAATCTTATTTACTTAATTTATACCAAAAAAAAAAAAAAAAAAAAAAAAAAACTAAATTTCCTAAATAAAAAAACGTCCACTTAATTAATTTCGAGCACACCCATTAATTTCCTAAATTTGTGGAATTTAGTTTTCAAGACAACTATTTTATGTTAATTACAAAATTGCCACTCTAACTACTTTTCAATTGATTTGAAATTGAAAAACTTCCTTTTTATAAATATATAGATTATATTTAATCACCGGAATCAACAAGCTACGAACTAAGTCACCTTAATCCCAAGTTACAAACAATCAAACATAAATGAACTATGTGGCTTAAAAATCAACCCAAGTATGAGGATCCAATCAATGTTATACACACATCTCACAAATATCCAAAATCGTCACAATTCAAACTTCTAGCCTACATCCCCTTTTATCAATCAACACAAATAATTGATCGCATTAGCATATAATTCGTTAGGTTTAAACATCAATGGTTCACATCGAGTACCCTAATCCCGTACTCATTATTCTATGAATAAGCGGAATGCCCACGAATCAATACATTACTCTTTTTTTCAATATCACAAACGAGTATCATCTAGGATATAGATTCATGAAATATAATCATTCGAAGGTTACCCGAAGAATTTTCACGTGGTTTCCCATGCTCATTACTCTAGTATTTTCATACACAACAACTAAGAAGAGCAGAATCCTATCAACTCAATTATTCCCAATTAAGCACAAATCAACAATTCTTATACATGGGGGAAGTTAACTAAAATTCCAAAAATTGCAACAATCTAGAATTAACACTCATACTCCAAATCATCGATCATCAACTCACAACTCAATTTAATCATGCCCCACAATTCATCAAATTATAATCGTTCACAACCCAAGATTAAAATATCATAATTCAAGCTATCAATTCATTAAATACCCCAATCTCAAATCATTTATATCAATCCTAAGTTACATGCTCATATGCTCAAATACAAACAATTCACTAAGTGGGGAAAAACAAAGACACAAAAATTCAACTAACATATCAAAAGTGATAATTTTTCGAACACCCCCCACACTGAAAATCATGCAATGTCCCCATTGCAAGAAAATAAATAATAAGGGAAAAAGAAAACCTATCGCTTTTGACGACAAAACTGGGCACAAAAATCAAAACCTCGATCGATTCCAAAAATTGCAACCTACAAAACAAAGACAAAAAAAATGCCAAACAAGCGTAATATCTACAAATATAACAAACTACGAAAAAACAAAAATAAAACAAAAATACTAAATAAGCTAAAATGGGTAAAAATTTCAAGGATCATTAAAATCATTAGGATATGGAGGATTTTGAGGATCCTGTTGAGGCTAAGGAGAAGAAGAAGTGGACCTAAAATCAGTATACCTGGACATATGGCGCTCCATGTCGTAGACACGATCATCCATGCGCTGAACTGTCATCTCTAAGTTCCCCATTTGAGTCCCAAGGTTCCCCATTTGAGTCGTCATGGACTCAAACATAGTGTACTAGTTGTCCATTCTCTGGAGCAACCGTGACTAGATAGTCTGGAACCCTTGCTGGTATTCCTGAGAGTAGGCCGGAATCTCGGCCTGAGCTTGGCGTCGACCACGTCGAGGCGGCGGTGCATCTCCATTGGCCATGTCCTCATCCTCACCGGTTGGTGCTCTATGAAGAGCAATGTATGACCTGACCGAAGCTCTCTGAGCCCATGGCTTGATCTCCGTGGGGGAAACCAGAATATGGCCGTTGATAAGCTAAGCAACTGTGATCTCACGGCTCATAACAATGGCCATCAGAGGAATGGGAGGAAAGTTAATCCCCATGTATCGAGCTATCGCCGTAGCAATCTGAGAGAAAGAAGGATGGGCAATTTCCCTGGACTGGTTGGAGAAAATCTGGTTCCATATTGATAGATCCGGGTTGAAGATCCACAACAATTTAGGGGATTATTCATCATATTTTGAAAGGAGCATTCATGGATAAAACGTTTGAGCGATAAAGAGCAAGAGATTTGTACATTCGAAGAGCTATAATCATGTATTTCATACAGAGCATAGTTTGTGTGGGAAATGTCGAATCGTAATCAAGCTTTATGACTAGATAAGGGGTGTATTAAGGCACATTTGGCTATGAACTAGCAGCATCCATGGAGTATAATACTCATTCAAGTAAACGATGAAGAAACGAAGCAACGAGAAGAAGAAAGAAGTGAGGAGCACGAAGCTCTATTCGGCCTCATTCCCTTTGGAGAAATGAGGGTTTTACCTTAAGCTCAAGGCGGTGAGTGAAAGAGACTCTTCTCGGTGTCGAGGAAGAGAGATGGAAATGATTGCGAGTGATGATTCCCGGTGGGAGGCTTCGGAAGCCTGGACTGCTCGAGCTCAAAGGAACTCGTGGAGCAGGGCGCAAGTGAATGAAACAGTACGCGAGAGTGCGTGTTTGTATGGAGAGTTGAGTTGTGATTATGATTGTGAATGATGGTGAAGTGTGCGATATTCATAGGTGCAAGGAGGATGAAAAAGCGAGCATTCGTGTGAAGGAAGGACAGTAAAGAAATTCTCACAGGGGTAAGACTCCCTCCGTCATGAATGCAGTGGTCCTCACTCTAGAGTACGTAGAGTCATGCGGATGGCGTGCTACACAGAACCTAGGGTTCTGCCAGATGCTTGGGGGCATGGATCAGATCCTTCGACCCCAACAGATGCCAATAGATCATTTATGGCTTCTGGGCAGAGATAAGACTTCTAGCTTCTGCGTAGGACATATCTTGTATCTGTTTTGAGAGTCCGAAGCTTTTAAGAACCTATAAGACTTCTGGTGATATGCTAGCTACCATATGGGGCCATTTCTGTTTGAGGCCTTATCAAGATCGACAGCCGCCTTCCTTGATGGCGATACCAGATCTAGTTCTATCTAGATCTTACTATTCCTTTTATTCTGGCCAAATCTCATCAATCAGCAGAGAACATCCACTACTATGAAACAATGGACACAATCATAATTTTATATCTAGGTGAAATAAGGAGGTGACATTCCAAACTTTTGAGAAGGGTATCTTTCTAGTGAATGGATTGATTTATCTGGACAATGAAGCTGATGTTGGTCCCTATCACATATGAAATGCAAAATGTTGACCTACACATTATGTTTAGCAGCCCAAAACAAATAGCATTCGGAACCACTAACTTTGTTCCCCTCAACTTTTCCCGACACATTAAATGCTAAAAAGCGATGCAAAATGAGAAGAGCATTGTCACGAAGAAAAGAAGGAGAAGAACCATTTGAAACCCAATTATCGCACCCAGTTAACTCTCTCCATGCATCATTGTAATTAAAATTAGGAGGAACAAATTGTACGGCATTAGCAGAATAATAAAATCCAAAGATTTGACTCATAGTAGCACAAGACACCTCACAAGGAATCCCCCCTAAATTACAAAACATGGCAATCTCCTCCTCCCGTCCCTCAACAGTGTTCTTCCCTAGACGACAAGTACTCAACATCTCAAGACAAAAAAAATCATGTTTGTTGGTCCCGGATATGATAAGAGGATTACATGTAGGGATGGGGGGGGGGGGATACGTGTAATAGAAGTTTTTCAACTTCTTTTCAACTTATCTCAGAGTGAGCAAGGCAGAGAACGTTTTAAATCCTTAGACCAAACTGTAAGCTTGATCTGCAGAAAAGCTTTACTCTTGACCTAAGCGTACGCTTGATCACAGAGTGACTCGCTTGCTATAATGCGAAATTTAGTGAGCTAAATATTTCCTAAGTATTTGAAAGCTTCGTTTTAGGTTTGCTTAGATTCTTGTGCACGGATGAATAATCAAAGCAAATAAATATTGAAAAGCTTTAAGGACGGAAATACGACACCAGTGTTTGTAGTGGTTCGGTGGTAAAACACCTACGTCCACTTTGTTGCACGTTGCAACAGTTTCTTTTCACTCAAGAAACTTTGAAGATTACGGGTTCCTCAAAAACCAAGACAATGGATCGAGCTTCACTCGCTTGGATCCAACACAACAACAAAGAGGATTACGGGTTCTCCACAAGACCTAGCTAGGATCGAGCGTTACACAGTCGAAGAGAGTGTAAGCTTGGATCCACACTCTACGATCGAGGTTCTTGCTATCGATGAAAGAAGAACCTTGGATCTTACAACAACCTTTCAACTAAACACAAACACTAACACCCTTGACTGGACTAGAACAAGGGTTTTGGTTTGGTTTCAAAAACACTCTAAATGAAGAACTCTTTACAGTGAATGCAAAGGGTAGAGTTCTTCTTCTAAGCTGGGATGTATATAGTGGCTTAGACTCTAAGAGTGAAGGTTGCAGAGAACAATTTTCGATGATGCTGAAACTTGGAGAACTTTTCCTATCAAGAACTCAGAAGAGTGATTGCAGAAAATTGTGAGTACTTGAGAATTTTGAGTGTTGGAAAATTCAAGGAAGTGTTCTAAGAGTTCTCTTCTCTGCACTCCACTATTTATAGTGTGGGAGTTGGACTGGAGCCGTTTGAAGGTTGGTGGCTTTGTCCCTCCACACTCGACAGTACTTGGCGCCTTTTCAGATGACTACTTTGTCTTCTTTCCTGAATTGGCTAAAAGCCAAGCGTAACAGTAACTGGAGTGCCCAGAACTGTAGCGGCGGCTATGTCGGTCAACCAAGTCAACTGTATCATCCAATCCTTTCTTGACGCGTGGAGATCTTCATTTAATGCGGCGGATATCGCACTTGACTGAGTTCAAACTCAAGTTTGAATCGAGGGTAGTTGTACTGTCGCTTTCAAGCGTTTGAAATTGGCTCGCTTCGTTTTAGTCTGGACACTCGCTTTAGCGTAGTCGGATTGACTCGCTTTGACTTTGTCGGGAGCTCTCGCTTCACTTCGTCTGGGTAGACTCGCTTCGCTTCGATACACACTCAAGCGAGTGGTCTTCTCGCTTCGCTTGAAAACCTGCAGTCTAAACCTAAAGCGATTAAAACAAAAACAAGCTTTCCTAACATAACAAGCTTGAAAAATTCTATCATATCTAATCAAAATAGGGTCACTTGGGAATAGGATTTACATAGAGGGTTTTGGGATCTAATCAAAATACATAACAAATTTTATTTAAAGCGTCCCGTTAAGTTCCCCCTTAACAAATAAATCCTTAACAATTCCCAACAATTTCCCCCCTTTTGATGATGCCAAAACCCAACACTTTAATCACTGTAAGAACTTTCAAGCGACTGAATCCTTCACAGTCTTATCCATTTTATTTTTTTTGAGTTCTTATGGTTTTCGTGTAGGCTTTGTAGCTTAAGGATGAAAATCACATAAAGCGAATAAATGCTATAAGTAAATGAACACGCCGCTTGACAGAAAAATAAATATGATAGATTGGTCAAGCATATCACAGAGAGAGTTTTAGATTCATCCATGATATAAGCAGATAAGACTTTGGGCTTCATTGTCTTGGATGTCTCTTCGCTTGCTTTGTTGTGTCTGGCCAGGTGGAGAGCTTCATCAATTTGGTCTTCAATTACTCCATGATCAAGAATACGGGAACCGGGCACTCTGGGCTTCGGGAAAAGCTTCTGCTCCGGGATTCTGATTATCAACTTGGGATCGGCAAGCTCTGCTTCGATCAGAATCATCCTCCAAAGCTTGTCATGGACTACAACCATAAAGTTGTTTAGGGCATCAAGCTTTGAGCAGGAATCTTGGCCAAGAACCACTTTCCAAAAGTAGTAGGCTTTTATGAACTTCTCACGGCATCAAAATATACCTAAAAACACAACAAAATACCCACAAGCATAATATTGTCCAATATAACATAAACCACACAAATCATATACTCCCTATGTCCACCATTTACTGACACAATTACTATATTGGGACGTCCACCATTTACTGACACTTTCCGTTTTAGGACGTAGACCCCACAATCACTTTAACACTTTAACACTTTATACATCTACTTTTTATTACTTTAACATTTTAATACTATTAAAAAATTCAAATGGACCCACAATTATTCCACTTTAACACTTTAACTCATTAATTTATTATTATACCATCAAAACGCAAAAAAAGTTGTGCCCATAAAACTATGTCACTATATAGTGGATGGAGGGAGTACAATATTATACCAACGAGACTAAAAAACAACCCTTTTTGACTATGAAAACCGAGTAAATATCATCTATATCAGCGCCAAAGTCTAATATGGCCTTCTCAATCTTCATAGTTCCGATTACACAGGGAATGTAGAATATCCCTAGGTTTCCGCACTTCGTAGCCATCTCTCTGCCCAAGACTGACCAGACATGCTCTCCCACTTGAAACTTTGCATTTTCATCATATTTGACCTTCCGCGTACATAACTCCTTCAAGAACTTCACGCATTTGGGCATCGAGCTCATGGTAGTGAGCAGTGGAATGTTGACTTCCACCTTTTTGAAGATCTGATACATCTCGCCCAATTCCTCAGCTTTTTTGTTCCTGGCCAACCTTCCTGGAAAGGGTGCTTTGGGCTTATAAGGTCGAGGTACCACTGTCTCCTCGTCTTTCTTTTCATCCTCTTTCTTGCTTGATTCGATTTCCCTTTCTTCTTCTTCAGCTGGTTGTTTCCTCTCTGGTAACTGCTTTCCACTTCTGGTGGAGATTGCCTTGACATGGGCATGATTGATTTCCACCTGTGGGGGTAGCTCTCCTTGTTTCTTCTCCAGTCTGGCTAGGGTCTGAGTGAGCTGCCCACGTTGATGTGTTGCATGGCTCCTTGGGTTTCCATTCTGAATTTTTCGAACTCTGCTTGTGTTTTGCTGTTGTCCCTTGCCATTGTATTAACCATCTCAGCCAAGGATGGCCTGTTCTGCTGATGTTTCCCTTGTTGGTGTTGTGGTTGCTATTGTGGCTTTGGCCCCCATTTAAAGTTCTCGTGATCCCTCCATCCTGGATTGTAGAATTGTGAATTTGGATCATATTTAGGATAGCCATTTCCTCCACTTCCTTGGTTGTGGCCAAGTATCTTGACTTCCTCTTGCAACATCACCTCGGGACACTCATCAGTCATGTGCGTCGTGGCAAAGCACAGTTGACATGTGCGCACTCCCTTCTTTTGTGGTCCATTCATGTTGACTATCTGCTCCAATAGGGTACACATCTTGTCAAGCTTCGAGTCCGAAGCCGATCGTTCAACAGGACTTGCCCTTGGCACGTCAATGGGCTCATCTCGAGTCTCCTCCGCCATATCTGCAAATAGCTTCATAGCTTGACTGGGTAGCTTGTTTAACACTGACCATCAGCATGCAGCATTCACCAAAGAACGATCTTGCGGTTGAAGTCCCATCATAAAGTATTGAACCAAATCAGGTTCAGCGATTGCATGCTGTGGGGACTTGGCAAGGAGCTGCTTGAACCTACCCCAATATTCATAGAAATTCTCTCCTTCACCCATCTTGATTGAGCTGATCCTTTTTCGCATGTTTTGGATGCGAGAAGCAGGGTAGTATTTCTCCAGAAACTTCTGCTGCAGCTTTGCCCATGTAGTCACTGAGTCTTCTTCTAGCGTATATAACCATTCCCTTACCCCGTCTTGTAACAAGAAGGGAAATGGTAGCAGCCGTATATACTCTCCCATGTTGCCTTGAGTCCTGACAGTGCTGCACGTCATTTCAAAGTCCTGGAGATGACGTTGTGGGTCTTCTCTAGGCATGTCACTAAACTTAGGCAACAGTTGCATGAACGCATGCTTAAGTTCCCAATCTGGGGCTGAGGGAATGGGCCGGGTGATGCCCAATGGCCTCAGATTTCCATTGTTAGGCGGTGCTCATTGGTCGTCTCCCATCTCACGCCGCCTTCTGTCGCGAGCTCGTTGTTCAAGCCTTCTCCTCTGTGCACGTAACTACCGGTTGGTTCTCTCAATCTCCGCGTTGAATTGAAATTCTTCGGGTTGAGCTCCACTCCTTAATTGCATGCACTAGTCCAGCACCTGAAAAAAGGAAATTAAAAAGATCACTTTTAGTGCAACTCCCCGGCAACGGCGCCAATTAACGCTACTGTCGTTTAGCCGCAATCAATAAATTTATAATGCCTATGCCTTGACTACTACAACTAGTATAGCAATGGTAAGCACAGAGTCGATCCCACGAGGAGTTGGAGTAGCAATCGTTCCAGAAAACAATTGTCACGTTTGGGGGTGGGCGTTGCCCAAGACAGAATAGAAAGTAACAGGGAAAAGTAAAGAAGGCGTAATAAAAAGAACTTGTAAACAGTAATGAAAGGAAAACCCAGCCTGGGCAAGGACCATGAATCGCAACATAACTCTACTCGTTCATCGATCTTAGTATTTTTACACATGCACATGTCATAGGTTATATGCAAGTCACTAGGCAGAACCTCTTACTGTCACGTGTCACGTGCCCCGCCAATGTGTGCCCAATCCACCCTTACAATATAGAAATATAAATCTCCCTAACTTGAACAATTTACATGCAAGGACTAGTTGTCACATATCTTGCCCAAATAACATTACCGATCTGTGGTGGACCCGAATAGCCACTGAAGCAGGCCTAACATCGACCTACGACTACACTTCGTTGCTAGTTCATACTATATGGCATGAGGACCTATCCTACACGTTTTGCCCAAGTACTATTTGTAATCATGTTTGACTCGATATGATACTGGCCACATACCCTACCAAGACTAACATGAATTGTAGAACAGAACCTAGCAAACTCGGGAACACATGCATGCATTATTAAGTCCAATATTCTAACCTCACGAGTATTGAGTTACATTATAATTACGGCTTCTTGCCCAAGTTGGGTTTTACGACTACTCTAGCATGCTTGAAATGTAAACAACATGAATATAAAAAGAAGACATAATTAAACTAAGTACTGGAAATATTATAAAACCGAATCCAAAAGGGCGGACACCAACGTCGGCCAAGCAAAATACTAAAAGCATATAAGTGTTTGCCCGTAGGACTTGTTCATTCCTCCCCACTCTCAAACATAAAAAGTAAAAGCATAAATGGAAAAATATGAAGCAGCTCCGGTGTACGCTCGTGTGTCCGAAGATCTGAAATGATGCTGCTTTTGTAATTGTGGATGAATCATGGTCCAGACCCATCAATTGGCTGCTAGGGTTTGAGCTCAGAAGGACTTGCCTTTACTGCGTAGATTTATTGCCTTGTCGATCATCGCAAAAATTTGGAAAGAATCTAGGTTGGATTCTTTCCTTATTTGCTTCTCCTTCTCTGCTGAAAAGCCTTCGCCCTAGCTCGATTTGGTCGTCGTACGGCCCACAATTACTCTTTTAGCTCGGTCCGTTATACTTGAACTTCGTCTTGCCCAGCCAGCTCCCCAAACTGCCTTGCCTGCTCCAGATCCTGCCCAAGCTTCCCTGAAACCAAAATGTACCCTCCCAAGCACAAGACTCATGCAAAGACTCGACTAATACACCTATATGCAGACACAATATGAACAAAATACGAGTAGAATATGGGCTCGTCAAGGATTATTGAAGAAACGGGTAAAATCAAGAGGAGAGGAGCTCGTGCGCCATCTCCTCAGACGGGGGGACTCGTGATCATTCACCCGTCAACCACAAGCTCAACCTAGCTCAGGGATCACCTCGTACGCCCACAGATTCTAGGCCCACACCGGCCCATAAAGATGATAGGTGCCCCTAGCATTCGCGATCTGTCTCGGGTCCCTCTTCATGACATCAAGTTGATGGCATAAGATATGGAATGACCACGATCCCCACACAAATTCAGCCCAGTCCCGCTCGTTCTTTACTAAAGCCCATGCCCAGTTCTCGATTGTCAGGTTTTGATGAATTTGTATACTAGAAAGCAGGCCTTTTAGCTTGTATGCATGTGTTGTCCATAACTACTTATAACCTCTTATCTGATTAAGTATGAATTGCCATCCATGCACTAAACATTTATCCATTTGATAGGGACCTGTATTAGCTTTGCCACGTGGCTCCCGTTAATGCCACCTGGATCTGTACCACAGTATCCCAGGTGCTTTGACGGTGCAGATGCCTCACCTATAGCAGAAGCCATAGATCCCATGCAGAACCCCAGCCCTGAGTAGAAGCCTATGTTATATCAGGTCCCATGACACTTGCCGAAGGGCACAGGGATCTGCAGAACACGCGATCCGCATGACTCTACGTACCTTAGGGTGTGGACCACTAAATTAATGACGGAGGGAATCTTGTCCCCCAAATATTCCTTTTCTGCCCTTCTCTTACCAGTACATTCACTTTTTCACCCTTTTTTCACATGTATAAATAGATAGTGATCCATTCATTTTGAGGTACGAGTTCTATACTTTTCTATATTGTTCCATTGATATTTTCTTTGGAATTTAGCTACTCATACTGACTTGAGCGTCGGAGGTTCTTCCCGGAGGAACCTCCCCCCTTATTCCTCCGGCTCTGTTTTGCAGGCTCACAGCGGCTGTGGTGACAGAGCTGGAAGGTATTCAACCTCAATCTAGGAGGATGAGTGGGTTGACACTTTGCGTCTATCATCTCGTCCCTCTTTTCTTTGTTGCAACCATTCTTTGTGGAAATGGTTGGATTGATAGTGTGAACGCCTTATGTTCTATATCTATCCTAGCCAATTCTGTAGAGGAAGGATGTTTCATGGGAAAGGGATTGTGCGAATCGGCGCCTTGCGTTGAATTCGTCGTAGCTTTGTTCTCACTAATTTGTACTGAAATAAACTTAATAAATCTATGATTGTTGTTTATCTTTATCCGGATCTAACAACCGGCGCAGATTTTTTCCCTACGAATAAACCTTTAGCTTATCATTATGGTGTTATTGATGAGATTTTTTCTTGTTTCTTCCAATAGAGTTAAGAAATAGTGATCAATAGATTAAGTGGGTAAGTTATATTGGCTAAACAATCTGCCGAGATTCGGATGTGAGTAATATTAAACAATCCCTGTTTATTTTCTCCTGATTCAGACTGTGAAATATTGTTTGGTTGTTAACAACGTTTCTTATGATGATAGTTTGTGGCTAAGAAACCTGGGGAAATCCGCTAGAAGCGAGAAGCGGTAAAGAAGATAGAAGTTGTCATCGTCTCCGAATACTCGTAAGAGCAAAGTTCTATCGAGTTTCAAATACTTTCCTCACAAAGCTAAGGACATAGACAAAGATCTATACCTAAAGCGTGAGATGAATAAACAATATAGTGCTCAAACTCACAAAACTTGATTGATCCCTTTTCCTCAGAGAAAAACCGAGGTTCAAATCAAATTTGGAGAAGTTCAAAAACGCACACCCCCATCATTGACAATTAGTGAGTCTAGAGTTCCGCCAAAGTCATTAATCATGAATAAGTCCGTTGGTTATGAGGAATTGATAAGGATAGAGGAAATACGATGATAAAATTATATCATAGATCCCTGTGCTATCATGAACCAAAAACCACAAGAGACAGAACTATGAACAGAGAGCCAAAAATGATGAGCCCCCCCCCCCCCCCCCTACCATGATAAGGGGGCCCACCATTAAAAGGTATCAATTCTCTGCAAACAAGCTAAAATGCTTGCTTAAGCCCTATGTAATAGGCAACACTTACTAAGCCCTATAGGCAACACTTATCAAGCCCTATATAATAGGCAACACTCATCAAGCCCTATATAATAGGCAATATTCAATAAGCCCTATCTAATAGGCAATATTCAATAAGCCATATGTAAGCCCTATCTAATAGGAACTTGGAACTGATGTTCTAAATTCTTGAAAATTTGCAGAACTATACCAAAATGGCTTCTAGCTCAGATTTTGTCCAAAAAGAGGGCTCACAGATCCCTGAAAATGTGAAAATTCCTCCGTCGGGACATGGAAGGAGAAACACAATATTAACAGATTCCAGCGTCAATGCTGAGCTACCCTCTCTCCCGTGGCGTTACAGCAAATGAAAGCTCTCATAGAGGGCATTATTGACGGAGCCGTCGATAAATAGCTCACTGCCCTAGGAGTAAGCCCCAAAGGAGCAGATGTTCGTAATGATATCCATGAAGGAGGGGGCAGTAAAAGCACCCCTGGAATAGACAAACAGAAATATGCTCTCAGAAGCTCCAAAGCAGCCAGAGAATTGGCCACCAAATTGCCACTGATAACCCCAATGCAAGAAGAGGGTTTCATCACCGATTGGGAATCAAAGGAGGAAGAGGATCCCAAAGACCTGGGAAATAATCCAAAAGAGGGTGATACAGATGCCCTAGTCAAACAAGTGGCCCAGCAGCAAGAACAATGAAGCTTCTGATGAAAGAGTTGGAAAAACTGAAAAAGAACCAACAAGCCCCCGAGAAGGCTCTTGAAGGAGCAAAAATGGACATGGCCGAAAATAAGAAACTTAATGATGAAGAAAGGTCAGACCATTCCATGACTTAGAAAGATAAAGGGCACATATCTGACCTCTCTCCAACTTACATAGACGAGAGTAGTCCTATTTCTGCGGATATTCAAACAGATCCCATCCCAAAGAACATCAAAACAATCTCCTGCGAATATCAAGGAAAAGGGGATCTTGAAGAGCACCTGATGAAATTTGAGAGCTTATGCCTGCTACACCAGTACTCTGAAGGTGTCAAATGCAGAGTATTTCTCACTACTTTATCAGGACCAGCCCAACACTGGTTTAAGCAGCTGCCGAAATTCTCAATCTACTCTTACCAGGATTTGAGAGAGTTATTTCTACAGCAATTCGTTAGTGCGAAAAGGACGACTAAAAACTCCTTACATCTGACAACAATCAAACAAGGTCCCAATGAAAGTTTGAGGGACTACATGACCACTTCAATGAAGTTGTACTACAAATACCCGGAGCAGAGCCAAAACTGAAGGTACATTCTTGTGTGGATGGCTTAAGGCCAAGACAATTCTTTGCATCTCTAATAAAAAAAGAGGTGACCTCATTCGAGGAATTATTGACAAGAGTGCAAAAGTATATCCACATGGAAGAAGCCATGAACTCTAAAATGGCTGAAATTGCTTTCAAGAAGGAAAAGAAACCCAAAGAAAAGAAAAGGCCTGCTTCGGAGGCCATAAGGGTGGATAGGAACGAACGATTCCTATGATCTTTTACCCCTCTCAGCAAACAACTTGCGGATCTGCTGGACGTGATCATGAAAAATCCTGGGGTACAAATCCCCATGGGGCATAGGCATCCGCCGAGGAACCCGCCTTCTGACAAGTTCTGCAAATTCCACAATGATTATGGTCATACTACCAATGATTGCAGAAACTTGAAGATAGCCATCGAAAAGCTAATTCAAGAAGGAGAACTCCTGGAATATGTTCGGAGGGAGTTAGGACAAATCAAGAAACACAGAGAGATTGACGTCAAAGTCTTGGATATTGAAGAAGATATGGGGCCCAGAGGGGTGATCTAAATGATACACGGAAGCCCTGTCGCGGGGAACTCCAGCAGAAGCCTAAAGGCATCTGTCAAAGAAATGCACACATCTGAAAGACAAGAAGCCTTAAAAGGGGAAGGAAGCCCGATCATCTCAGAAATATCCTTTGGGCCTAAGGATAACAAAGCCATAATCCACCCGCGTGATGATGCTCTTGTTATCACGGTAGAACTAGAAAGATATCAGATCCAGAGGGTATTCGTAGATACGGGTCCCGCAGTCAATGTGATCTTCGATGATTGTTTTAATTAGATGAATTTGTAGAAGCCTCTGGATGGCATCAAAACAGCCCTTCACGGTTTCTATGGAGGCCCTGTTATGTCACTTGGGTCTATTGACCTAATACTAACATTGGGTGAAGGATCTGTAAGAGAATCAAAGCTAATTACTTTCTCGGTGGTTCGTCAAAATCGTCCTATAATGTCATCTTGGAGAGAGCAGCTCTAAACCCCTTTCGGGTAATAGTATCCACTTATCACCTAATGATGAAATTCCCTGTGGGAAATCGAATAGGCTAGGTGTCTGAAAGTCAGATGACCTCACGAAGATGTTATATCCAATCGGTCAAAGCTGGGGAAACTAAAAAATGGGTTGTACTAGAACCCATTGATCATAGACCTGAAGAGTAAACATGGAGGAAAAAAGCTCAAAGTTGTCGATACCTCCAAAGAAGGGTAGAACCTGATGATGCCGGCTGAACAGCTGGTAGCAGTGGAGCTAATCCCGGGTAAAAACGGTTTTACCACTAGAATTTGCACTCAGATGCCCGAAGATATATCGCGAAAGCTGCTGCAATGCTTACAAAAGAATGCAAATGTCTTCGCCTTCGGATCATCTGAACTGGTGGGGGTAGATACTGCGGTAGCCATGCATTGCTTAAATGTGGATCCCATGATAAAACCAGTAAAACAAAAGTTGAGGCAATTTGGACCTGAAAAGGACAAGATCATCAGAGAAGAAGTCGCAAAATTGTTGGAGGCTGTTGGTCCCAGTTTGTTAGAGGAAAAACACGTAGAGGGGGGGGGGGGGGGGGGGGGGGGGTGAACACGTGTTTTGAAGTTTTCAACTTCTTTTTCCAATAACTCAGAGTTTTCAGTAAAGCGCTCGCTTCAGAACTAAGACCTAGCCGATGGCTAGATCTACAGTGTTAGCTAGTCTATTGACCTAAGCAAATGCTTGATCAAGAGAGAGGCTTTACTCAAGATGCGGAAATTCGGAGAGTAATCTTTCCTAAGTAATTGAAAATTCAGTTTAAGTTTGTTAAGAATGCTTGTGCAATGTATAATCGAAAACAGTAAACAAAATAGAGAGATTAGGGTTAGAGATACGACACAGCAATTTAGAGTGGTTCGGTGATAAAACACCTACGTCCACTTTGTTGCACAAGGGAACTAGTTCTCTTCACTCAAGAACTTTGAAGATTATGGGTTCTTCAAAAACCTAGGTCAAGATCGAGCTTCACTTGCTTGGATCTGACAACAGCTGGGTGATTCACGGGTTCACCACAAAAACCTAAACTGGACTTGAAGTTTCTCTCACTTCAATCCGACGACAGGGAGATTACGGGTTCTCCTTAAGACCTAGTTTCGATCGAGCTACACACAATCGAGGACTGTGTTAGCTTGGATCTAGACTCTATGATCGAGGCTTCTACTATCGAGGAAAGTAGAGCCTTGGATTGAAAACAACCTCTCAACGAACACAAAACCTAACAACAAAACTTAGGGTTAGGGTTTTTGGTTTCTCGATGGACACACTAATGAAGAGCTCTTTACAGTAAGTGCAGAGATGGATAGAGGTCTTCTCTAAGCTTGGATATGGAATGGGCTTAGAACTCTAAGTGTGAAGGTTGCGGAGATTGAGTTTCGATGGAACTGAAACTCGGAGAACACTTGGAAACAAAGACTCAAAAATATGCTCGAAGGCTGGGAGTGTTTGTTTGCAGTAGGCGCTGAATGCTCAAGTAGTGTTCTACTCTTCTCCGTCTTCATCCTTCACTATTTATAGGCGGAGGATTGGGTAGGAGCCGTTGCTTGGTAGGTGGCTTTGTCCCTCCTCCTCTCGACAGTACTTGCGCAGACCTACTCCTTTTCAGATGCGCAGATTTGGCATTTTGCCAAAAATGGCTAAGAGCCAATATAACAGTAACTGGAGCGAACCAGTACTGTTGCGGCGCCCTTGTCGGCCTGGCAGTCAATTCCCGTTGCTCCTCTCCTCTTTCGACACGTGGAGATCTCGCAATTAATGCTGCGATCTTCAGTTGATTGGAGTTCAAATTCGGATTGGGAATTGAGCTGTCGCAATCTGTTAGGTAGGGGCTCGCTTCGCTTTAGAATTGGAGCGTCTGCTTCAAAGTGAGTCGCTTCAAGATCATACTGTAGCGTGTACTAGGAAAATAGACTTCCCGAGTAACTGCTTTTGTAATCGTTGACATGCGTTGACTCGCTTTGGCTTGTCACTGTAGCACTCGCTTCCCTTCGCTTTGGCAGACTCGCTTCGAATCTACTGTAGCGCTCGCTTCGCTTCGCCATTCTTCGGCACGATTCGCTTCGGCTAGGCAGACTCGGTTCTCTTGGAAAACACACTCAAGCGAGTGGCCTTCACTTGAAATTCCTGCAGTCTAAAACCTAAGCGACTAAAGCCAAATAAAAATAGCCATCCTAACAGTATAGGCTTAGAAAAATTTCTAACCTATTCTACATCAAATTGGGTCGCTTGGGAATAGGATACTTAGGGGTTTTGGGATCAAATCAAAACATACATTTTATTTCTAAAATGTCCCATATAAGTTCCCCCTTAACATGTTATATCCTTAACAATTCCCAACAGAGGCCAAGCATATAAGGGAGATACAATTCCCGGAATGGCTGTCAAATGCTGTAATGGTAGCCAAGAGAACTACGGGTACCTGCGAATGTGTATTGATTTCAGGGATCTAAACAAAGCATGCCCCAAGGATCATTATCCTCTCCCGAGAATTGATCAGTTGGTATATTCTACGTCGGGATGTGAATTGTTGTCCATGATGGGCGCATATCAAGGCTATCACCAAGTAAAGATGAATCCATCAGACGTCCCAAAAGCTACATTTGGGGTCTATGCTGGAACATTTGGTTTTCAAAGCATGCCTTTTGGCTAGAAAAACGCAGGTGCTACCTATCAAATAATGATGGATAAGACATTTAAGAATCAAATTGGTAGGAACATGGAAGTATATGTTGATGATATACTAGCAAAAAGTGCCAAAGCCCGGGATCACATACAGGATCTAGAGGGGGTGTTTTGTGGCTAGATTTTATCACCTCAAATTAAATCCAGCCAAGTGTTCATTTGGTGTGCAGGCGGGAAAGTTCCTGGGATACATGGTCACCCCTAGAGGGATCGAAGTTAACCATGCTAAGGTACAAGCAGTACTGGATATGACACCTCCTCGAAATATTAGGGAAATCCAACTGCTCAATGGGAGGATCACGGCGTTAAGCCACTTCATCTCACGATCGGCTGATAAGAGCCTACCATTTTTTAAAATCCTAAGAAAGGGAAGCGAATTTGAGTGGATAGATGAATGTCAAAAGGCTTTCGAAGAGTTGAAAAAACATTTGGCCACGCTCCCCTTGATCACCAAGCCACTCCCACAAGAAACTTTGTATCTATACATAGCTGTGGGAGAGGAATCTGTTGGTCCCGGTTTGTTAATAGGAAAAATACGTAGAGGGGGGGTGAATACGTATTTTGAAGTTTTTCAACTTCAAATCCCTTAACTCAGAGTAACAAGTAAAGAGCTCTTTTTGAAACTTAAGACCTAGCTGAAGCTAGATCTACAGTACGTAGCTTGCCTACTTGACCTAAGTGAGCACTTGATCAAGAGGGAGTCTTTACTCGTATGTGCGGAATTTGGTGAGCTAAATCTTTCCTAAGTAATTGAAATTTCCAGATTAAGTTTGTTTAAGATGCAGTATGCAATGAATAATCAAACAAGAGATAGTTTAGGGTAAGAGAGATACGACACCAAGAATTATAGTGGTTCGGAGATAAAGCTCCTACGTCCACTTGTTGCACGACGGCAACTGTTCTTTTCACTCAAGAACTTGAAGGTTACGGGTCCTTCAAAAACCTGGTCGAGATCGGGCTTCACTCGCCTGGATCAAACGACTGACGTAGTGATTGCGGGTTCACTACACAAACCTAACAAAGACTGGAAGCTTCACTTGCTTCAGTCAAAACACGACAGGGAGATTACGGGCTCTCCTTACAGCCTAGCTTCGATCGAGCTTCACACAAACGATGTAAGTGCAAGCTTGGATCTAGACTCTATGATCGAGGCTTCTTCAATCGATGAAAGAAGAGCCTTGGATCTGGACAACCTAACGACAACACTCAACAACCTAACAGACAGAGTTTAGGGTTTTTGGTTGACGAACACACTATGAAGAGCTCTTTACAGTAGATGCAAATTAGGCTAGAGCTCTTCTTCTAAGCTTGGATATTTGAAGTGGGCTTAGACTCTATGTGTGAAGGTTGTGAAGACGAGTTCCGATGAACTGGAAACTCGGAGAACACTTGGAAACAAAGACTCGAAGATTTGCTCGAAGGCTTGGGAGTGTTTGTTTGCTGTATGCGCTTGAATGCTCAAAATAGTGTTCTACTCTTCTTCGTCTTCATCCTTCACTATTTATAGGCGGAGGGTTGGCTGAGATCCGTTGCTTGGTTGGTGGCCTTGTCCCTCCTCCTCTCGACAGTACTTGCGCAGGCTGGCACCTTTTTCAGACGTCCAGTTTTGGCATTTTGCCAAAAATGGCTAACTTACAAGGTTAACAGTAACTGGAACGAGCCAGTACTGTTGCGGCGCCTTTGTCGGCCTGGCAGTCAACTCTTCCGCTCCACTCCGCTTTCGACACGTGGAGATCTCATAATTAATGCTACGATCTCCTGTTGACTGGAGTTCAAAATATGGGCGGGAGTCGCGCTGTCGCTTTCTGGTAGGTAGTGGCTCGCTTTGCTTTGAAGTTGTAGCGTCCGCTTTAGTTAAGTCACTTCGTAGTCATTCTGTAGTGAGCGGCTTCGGGAAATAAAGTTCCCTAGCGACTGCTTTGGAAACTGCTGACTAGAGTTGACTAGTTTTGACTCTTTACTGTAGCGCTTGCTTCGCTTCGCTTTGGCTTTGAACTGTAGCGCTCGCTTCGCTTCGTTTTGGCTTTGAACTGTAGCGCTCGCTTCGCTTCGCTTTGGCAGACTCACTTCGAATCTACTGTAGCGATCACTTCGCTACACTGTTCTTCAGCACGCTTCACTTCAGTTTGCTAGGCTTGCTTCTCTCTGGGAAACACACTCAAGTGAGGGGCCTTCACTTGAACTCTTGAAGCCTATAATCTAAGCAAAAATTAAAGAGCCATCCTAACAGAGTAGGCTTAGAAAATTCTAACCTATTAACTACATCAAAGTGGGTCACTTGGGAGTTGGACACTTGGGGTTTTGGGATCCAATCAAAACAAATGACTTCATTCATCAAGTATCCCACATAGTTCCCCCTTAACAAATTGGTCCATAACAATTCCCAACAATTTCCCCCTTTTTGATGATGCCAAAACCCAAAGGCTAAGACTTAGAAAGTTCCAGCCTATCTGACCGTGAAGGGAACTCCAAGCGACTGCTTCCTTTGCAGCTTCGTTTGTAAATTTTTTTTTTAAGTTCCTTTCCCCTTTTTTTTCGGTTAAATTATTTGAGTTTGTAGCAAAAGGTAAGGTCATTCACAAAGCAGGTAAATGACAAATTTTGACAGAAATTGAAATTTGATAGATGAACAAGCAGTTCACATAGTCAAAAATATGAAACTTGAAACTCAACGGTTTCCTGCAGTTTCATCACGTTTCTTCTTCTCCTCCTCTTCTTTCTTCTTCTCTGAATAGTAAGCAGATCGGACATTCGACTCCATTGTCCGGATGTTGTACTGGTTGACTCTCCAACTTTTCTCCAGTCTCAGTGCTTCATCCACTTCTGCATCAATTTCCTTCCGATTAGGAATCTCTGAATTTGGTTTGAGAGGCATAGGAAAGTTTTTCGCAGCTGGCACTTTGACAATAAGTGGAAGGGGTTTTGCTTCTTCTGCCAACGTGAAGATCTTTCGCCTCAATCTCTCATTGTATTGATGCAGGAAGTTGCTGAGAGCCTCCACTCTAGAACACTTGTCTTGATACGGTACTACTTTCCACCAGTAGTAGGCTTTTATGAACTTATCCTTTAGAATCAGCCAAGTGTCGAGAAGGTCTCTTGGGATGAAATCCTCGATTTGTCTGGAGTCCGGATGATGATCTCTCCGCATAGCCAGCTCCTCTTCTGTCCTGCTTTTCAACTCCTTCATGATTGAGTTAAATTGTGTGCTGGCGTCACCACTCCACTTCGGAAGCATATCATTAATGTTGGTCCCGAGAAAGAGTAATTGGTGTATGGGGGGGGGGGGGGGGGGGGGGGGGAATACACCAATGACCAACCGTTTTTGACTTTTGTAAAATCAGGTCGATCTGCAGGTCGATTGTCAAGGTTGACCTTATCAGAGGCAGTTTGATCTATCAAGCTTGTATGGTATCAAGCTTGATTTATCAAACTGTTGTTAATGCGGAAGTTGGTGGAGGTTGATTTACTCTTTGAAAAATCTTAAGGCTGAAAGAACAGTAGCAGGTTGATGCAAATATGCAGGTTGATGCAAGTCAGTTGATAATAAATATAAGGGCAATAAGTAGAGAGAGAGAGAGAGAGAGAGAGAGAGACACCGCGATTTAGCGTGGTTCGGAGAAACCCTCCTACGTCCACGTCAGGTCGACTCGACCTGAGAATCCCTTTACCTTTGGATTCAACCTCTCTCTTATTTATACTGACTGAGTATCAGTTCTAGATACAATCTAACCTGAAAATATCTAGACACGAGTTTTGGGTCGTGACCCTTACAACCTTGGTACTGAAACGTACAAACAACCTTACGCTTTTACAGAGCTTGACTAACTCTATAATGGCGAAAATTAAAACAAACTTTCTAACTTCGACAAGTCGGAGAAGAAGTTGTTTGAACAATCGACAAGCAGCAGTGAACGCTTCGTCGTTGTGGAGTTTATCGGAATCGAAAACCTCTCTTCGTCAAGTGTTTGGGAAACTAATCGAATTTCGAACACTTGAATGGATATGAGCTTTGAGAGAGATTTGGGCAGAGATATGGCGTTAATAGCTTGTGTTTCCCGTACTTGAATCCGAAAATGGCTGAAGTATTTATAGGCAGTTTTGAAAAACTAGCCGTTGGAGTCGGGCTGACGTGGCACTAGCCGTTGGAAGCTGACTCACTTCTAGCCGTTGGGAATATTCGTCCTTGCTGGCACTCGACGTGGCAAGGATCAGGTCGTGACGCTCCATGAAGGCGGAGCATCGACCTTGATTGATAATCCAGCTCTTGAAATCTTCTAAGGCAATGCCAGCTGGAAGCTTGATAGGGGAGGTCGATAGACAGGCTGATGATCCAGCTCGATCCAATTGAGGCAGGTCGATACATCGACCTTTCTCTTACAAGGTGGATCGAACTTGATTCTAAACATTAAAGGGCATCGACCTGCACTAACAGATAGCAGGTCGATCTATCGGCCTTGACTCTAAACAAGTAAATTATGCCTAAGTGTGGTTTCGATAAACATCATCAAAATCAAACTGCAAGGGGTTCCCAACAATTTCCCCCTTTTTGATGATGTCGAAACCAAACACTTTACAAATAATTCCTAAGATAAAACACTGAAAGATGGTATCAGAGCTTGAAAATTTTTCAATCATGAAGATTGATAAGGAAATATAAGTAAGGCAGATAAGGACATAATTAAAATAAAGCAGTAAAGGCAGATGCCTGGACAAAGAGATATTGTCGTCAGGTCGAAAGATGTTTTTGCTTCATTCAGCTCGATAGCGTACATTACATTGGAAGTTACAAACTGAGCTATGAACATAAATGAATACAAAAATTAAACAAAAACATCTATCTACATTGCCTGGATCTTGGCACGGGCTGCTAAGCGCTCTTCCTGGATCTGCTCCCTTGACTTCGTCTGCATGCTTGCGTAGATTCCATCCCTGATACGACGATAGTCGGGATCGGAATTCGACACATTGACGCCTAGGCCGATGGCAGTTTGAGCGATGTACTGGTCGATTCGAGAGTAATCCAAATACTCCGAAGCACCAAGACGCAAGGGCGCAAAATATTGTTGAGCAGGGGCCCTTATCGTCACACCAGCCTCTGCAGCCTTTTTCCGAAGATCATCAATGAATTTTTGGTACGGAAACTTGAGCATATAGGCTGCATACGCTTCGTCGGCATCGGCAGGAAGGGAGGGGTCCTTGATAAAGTAGTGCAGCAGGATGAAGCAAGAATTGAGCTCCCGCAGCAGGTTGTTTTGAGATTCATCAAGCCATTCAACGACCTGCTGCAGTCCTCCAGCATTCAAAACAAGAGCGGACTGGCTGATCCAGTCCAACTCCCTTTTCCTCCTAGCTTCAGCAGCTCGGCGCTCGGCCTTGAAACGCTGCTGCTCTTCTTGATTTGCGGCCTGCTCCGGCATAGCACCAGCCAGTATCATGGCAGAAATAAGATCGGCCTCGGCAGCCAATCGAGCTTTGGCGGCAGCAGCCTGCTCCGCACCAAGCTGAGAGATGGGATCGGCATGAGCGGCAACGGCCTTGGGTGCAACGGCCTGGGAGGGCTTCTTTTGAGAAGGAGGAGGGGCCACAGAAGTTGAAGCAGATTTGGATTTGGATGGCTTCTTTTTCTTCGCGGCGGCGGCGGCTCTTTCTTCTTCCCCCTTTTCGACATCATCAGAAAGGGCATTGATAAGGGAAAGAAGAGTCGCATCCTCTTGCTGTAGCTTGATCACAGCATCCTTCAACTCCAGTTGCCCACTGAGAAGGGAGGAGATGGTGCCGTGGATGGCGTTGATCTGCTCATTGGAGGTCGATGCCGAGGTCGAGACAGATGAGGTCAAATTGGTTACACGCTCATCGACCTTGGCCAAGTCCTCCAATACTTCCGCGATCTGGTCACGGGACGCCATGTTGAGCTCATCGAGCTGGCCCGGCAGGAGCTTATCGGTATATTCTTTCAAAAGCTTCACGGCGACGTCCGTGACGCGCTCCCTGGCAGCTTCATCGGCCTGGGCTTTGGCATCTTTCACTATATCAGCCCGGGCCTCTGCTACGGCCTGCTTGATTTGCTCTGGGAGGCTGGTGATGATGGACTCAAGCTTGACAAAAATATCATCCAGCACAGCCTCCACATCAACTTTTGGAGATGGAGCAGCAGCAACAAGAGGCTGATCATCACCCTCAATCCTGGGTGATGATTGCTCCGGAGTTTGAATCCGTTCAAACTCGTCTCCGGCTTCTGCGGCGGAGTTGAAGAGAGCACGAGAGTGTGCATAGAGGGGGCGAAGGTCGATGCCCAAAATTTTGGCTTCGACCTTCATGCGGCGAAGCACCAGCTGTCGAAAATTTGAGGCCGCATCCCCCAAGGTGTAGAAACCGAACTCCGATTCCAGCACTAACTCCTCGACCTTCAGGTCGTCGAGAGTGACGACCTGCAGCAACGCCTCAAAGACGTAATAGTAACTCGACTTACAATCCAGGTAGAACTGGAGGCGAGTGGCGAGGTCGAGAGACTTGGGGAGTTGGGCTATCCCCGGCATCAGGTCGATGACCTTCAGCCTGGCCTCGGCCTTCATGGCAGCGACCTGGGAGTGAGCAGCAGACATTGGCTGCTCAACGAACGGCTGGACCTCCAGCACGACGTCCTCCTCCACAGGCGCATCCCGAACTGGGGAAGACAGAGATTCTTCCGCAGTGAGATCCTGGATCTCAACAGATCCAGCTCGATGGACGAGGGGGGACCTCACTGGCGAGGGAGCAACGACCTGCTGAGAGGATGCAGGGCGTTGCGGCGAGGCGGACGGCTCGGCGGCGGAACGGACTGGAGATGGAGTCCGTTCGGCTGATGATGAGGGCGATGAGGCGGGCGAAGACTCCGTGCGAGATGCAGGTTCCTCGATCTGCACGGGAAGAACCTTGTGCATCGGCCTGGGTGGCTCACCCGAGGCTGACTGCGACCTGCGAGGGGGAGTCCTCTTCACGGGCTGAGCCTTCTTGACAGGGCGTGAGGGAACCAGATCGACATCGGCCTTCCTCTTCTTTTGAACAGGTCGATCCGGAATCCTCCAGCCAACTTTGGATTGCCCGGTTCTGGCGAGATGCTCCCTGACAGAGTCTGAGGAGTTATAATAAATCTGCGCCGATACCCCTATCGCCATCTCCAGTTGATGGAGATCTTTTGGAATAAACAGGGGGGGAAAGGCCGGGTTATTGGACCATTTCTTATTCTTGAAGTAAGAGATGATGATACAGGTAGCCTTCGACCCAAGGCGCATCGGCCTTTTCTCGTTGTGAAGAGATACTTTCACAATGGCCTCTCCCTCCGTCTCGCAGACGATCTGTCTGGCCTCCTCCCAGAGCAGCGAGACCATCAATTTTGCCCAACTGATCGGTAGATCGAGAATTACGGCCGTCATAATCTGGAATTTGAACGGGGTGACCTGGTCGTAATTCCCGACGTGCCCTAGAAAGCACTTTTGGATGAAGTCCATAAGGAGACGGAATTTGGGGCGCAGCTCGTTCCTTTTGAAGGCCACTGGAACGAACTGCCTCTGCTCAATCAAGACCCGATCTGCAACCTGCTGCAGTTGGTCTTGAGAAATCTCCGAGAGCTGCATTGAACCTCCGTCACCAATACCGAAGGCCCCCTTCACCGCATCAAGAATGTTGATGGTGACCATGGATTTCTGGGTTCCGAGGGTGACGGTGTGGGAAGACACAGACTCGCCCTCGTTCCAGTTGTAGAAGAAGGCACAAACCATCCTAGGCAGACTCTTCGCCGGCCGGTGGGAGATAATTTGATGGAATGGGAAGCATCTCTCCACCAGGGCAAACATGGAGTCTAGATCGCGAAAACCGTAGTTCTCGCGCACCATGTAGGGCTCGTACTTGATACGAGCGGTCAGATAGACCTCGATTTCCGACCACTGCATCTCTTTGCGACCGGAAGTTGATGTTTGAGCCATGGTTGTTGGTTTTCTGCAACGAGATAGATAGATAAGTAACAAATACTTACAAAAGAGATTAAAAGTAGAGAAAAAGTACAAACCGCGGTGAAATCTTTGTGCGATTGAGTGAAAAGAGATGAAAACCAGCAGTGAGAAATAAACACGACGGCGGCAGTTTTTTTTTTTTTTTTTTTTGCAGAGACAAATTTAGGTTTTTCGAAGAAGATGAAGAAGGCAAGTAAGAATGAGAGAAAACTGCATGCCATATTTATAGAATTTTCGAACGGTTGAGATCGTTCGAATTTGAAAAGGTGAAAATATCTCTTTAATTCTCATCCACACGATGAGTGCGCGTGAAATGTGAAACGTTACACATTCGCGCGTGAGATATGAGAACGTGCGATAACTTGCACTTTTTGCAGAGAGAAGGCAGGGAATTAAATGCATTCTCGGTCAATGTGTCAAAACTTGACACTTGACTGGATGTTTTACAAAAATGGTAATCATTATCCCTTTTTCCTCATTTTCTGCAAATTATCAGAACCTTAAATAATGAAACACATTGAGAAATAAATAACATTAATAAATGAAGAATTCAATGCGTATTGAAGAAGTTATAAGACAAAAGGGTGATACTGCCCTTTTGATTCTTCCTTCATAAATGCAGTTGCATTCAGGTTGATATCGGCCTGATGATATCGGCCTTGTGACGGAGAACGGCCTGTCGAAATGAACGGCCTGTATTTGTGATATCGGCCTGGACATATGACATCGGCCTGGCGAGTTGGAACTGCCTGGATTTAAGATGTCAACCTGGCAAAATAAACGCCCTGGAGACGGACATTGGCCATTGTTCCCCCTCAAATGATGGATCAATTTGGCCAAGTGTTCCCCCTCAATTGAGGAACACAGGTCGATCTGTTGAATAGTCGACGGCCTGATGATGAACACGGCCTGTTGACAGACACGGCCTGTAGATAGGCACGGCCTGTTGTCAGACACGGCCTGTTCAAATTGTAACTCCCTGTTCAAATGGTAACGGCCTGTTGAGAGTTGACGGCCTGTTCCCCCTTAATATCTGCCTGCTTGTAAAGAGACGGCCTGCTTGTTGGTCCCGATTGTTGGTCCCACACAAGCTTTTGAAAGATGTGGCAAGTCGATGAGGAGATAACGGCCTGTAGGCTTACGATCGGCCTGATGACTCAACATTTAATAACCCTAGCTTTCCACATAGCATTTTGAATCTTTCTTCGGCTAGGGGTTTGGTTAGAATATCAGCTCGTTGAATGTCAGTGTGTATCTTCTCAATAACCACGTTCTTCTTTTCCACGTGATCACGAATAAAGTGATGTCGAATATCCACGTGTTTGCATCTTGAATGAAGAACTGGATTCTGGGTAATGGCGATGGCACTCGAGCTATCACAGAATATTGGCACTTCACTGACTTCAACTTCATAATCCTTAAGTTGTTGCTTGATCCACAAGATTTGTGCACAACAACTTCCTGCGGCCATGTACTCGGCCTCTGTGGTGGAGGTGGCTACTGAAGTTTGCTTCTTTGAAAACCAAGAAATCAGCTTGTTTCCGAGAAAATGGCAAGTACCCGAGGTAGATTTCCTATCGAGCTTGCACCCTGCATGATCAGAATCTGAATAACCTGTAAGCTGCAAATTATCATCACAAGGATACCAAAGACCTAGATTTGTGGTTCCTTTGATGTATCGAAGAATTTTCTTTGCTGCTTCCAAGTGAGATTCCTTCGGATTAGCTTGAAATCGAGCACACACTCCAACTGCAAAAGTGATGTCAGGTCGACTAGCAGTTAGATAAAGTAATGAACCAATTATACCCCTGTACTGTGTTATGTTGGCAGGTTTTCCTTGGGGATCCGGGTCGATCTTCCCACCAGAGAGCATCGGTATTTTGACAGGCTTGCTGTCTTTGACACCAAACTTGTCGACCAGCTCGTGTGCGTACTTTGTTTGGCTAATGTAGATTCCTTCATCGGACTGCTTAACCTGCAACCCTAGAAAGAAATTCATTTCCCCCATCACAGACATTTTATATTTTTCGGTCATGAGGTTACCAAATTTTTCACACAAAATGGGAGATTTAGATCCAAAAATGATATCATCAACATAAATTTGTACTAAAAGGATATGTTCATTCACTTTGATAGTGAATAGCGTCTTGTCGACTGAACCACGCTTGAATCCTGATTCGATGAGAAAGGATGATAGCGTCTCATACCAAGCTCGAGGAGCTTGCTTAAGTCCGTAGACGGCCTTGTGCAGTTTGTAGACTTTGCTTGAATCACCCTCCTCGAATCCAGGAGGCTGTTCCACATAGACTTCCTCTTCGAGAACGCCATTGAGGAACGCACTTTTAACGTCCATCTGGTAGACTTTGAATCGTTGATGAGCGGCATAAGCTAGAAACAGTCTTATAGCTTCTAATCTTGCAACGGGGGCAAACGTCTCATCATAGTCGATTCCTTCTTGTTGACAGTAACCCTTTGCAACCAATCGGGCTTTATTTCTGACAACTTCTCCAGATTCATCTCTCTTGTTCTTGTAAACCCATTTGACTCCAATGACGCCCTGATGATAAGGACGATCAACTAGAGACCATACTTCATTTCTTTTGAATTCATTGAGTTCTTCTTGCATGGCTTCAATCCAATCAGCATCTTGAAGAGCTTCAATGGCATCTTTGGGTTCTATGCGAGAGAGATAGCAGCTTAATAGCGCACTTTCACCAATCGTCCTCCTTGTTCGCACTCCTTGGTTTGGGTTCCCAACAATGAGCTCTTTCGGATGATCATCGATCCATCGTCTGCGTCGTGATCTCTCTTCATTTGAAATAATTGGTTCGGGCTCATTAATGGGTTCATCAAACTCCGGGTGAGTTGAAGGTTGATCAGTGGATACGCGCTGTTGCTCGGAATGTTGATCGGGCTGATGTTCGGCCTGGATGTTGAGCTGCTCCATTGCGTTATCGAGCTGCTCGATTTGTGATGTAAGGTCGTGAACAGCATCAGTCTTGGGGACTGAGGGAGGGGGATCAGCCTGGTTAAGTCCGGCTGATGTATTACAGCTCGTATTATCATTTGCATCACTTCCCCTTTGCTGTGTGACCTTAGGATCAGATTGATCCTCTTCCTCCAAATCATTTGGAGTCCATACTAGCAGGTCGTCAATGGGGGAGTTAGACGGCCTGTTAGCAGCGGGCTGTTCTGTACCTGTACTTGATTCTCTGTACAGACAAGTAGATTCATCAAACACAACATGAGGTGTTACCTCCACAACTAGGGTTTTCTTATTAAAGACTCTATAAGCTTTGCTAACCTCTGAGTATCCTAAAAATACTCCTGGATTGGCCTTGCTATCAAAAGTCTTCAATTGAGATTTCCCATTGTTATGAATGTAACACAAACACCCAAAAGCTTTAAAAAACTTTAACCTGGGGAGCTTGTTGTTCCACAGCTCGTATGGAGTCTTTCCATGTCGGGTCGTGATGATCGATCTGTTTTGGGTGTAGCAGGCTGTGTTGACGGCCTCTGCCCAAAACTTCTTTGGAAGATTGGTTTCATCCAACATGGTACGAGCTGCTTCCTTCAGCGATCTGTTACGACGTTCCACCACGCCGTTTTGTTGAGGTGTGCGTGCAGCTGAAGTTTGATGATGAATCCCACTCTTTGTGCAATATTCTTCGATCATTGCATTGATAAATTCGGTGCCACGATCTGATCGAATGGAGATGATGGATTTCTCCTTTTGATTGCACAGCTTGCTCAGCAACGCAGGTAGCTTCTCCAATGTCTCCTTCTTTTTGTACATGAATATAACCCACGTAAATCTAGAATAATCATCTATAATAACGAGAGCATATTTTCTACCGTTTATACTCAAGGGAGTGACTGGACCGAAGAGGTCGAGATGGAGAAGCTCAAGAATTAGATTTGATGATTGTGCCGTCACGCTTGGAAAGGATGATCTTGTTTGTTTTCCGGCTTGACAGGCTCTGCAGATGTGATCACGATCGAAGACTTGGTCTGGCAGGTCGTTCACCAGCTTGTTGCGAGCGAGCTTGTTGATGGCCTTGAAGTTTAAGTGACTCAACCTCTTGTGCCATAGCCAGCTTGTCTCGGAATCGGCCTTTGTGACCAGGCAGGTCTCTATCCAATCTGTCCATTGAACAATATAGAGTCTATCCTGCAAAATTCCGGTAAGAAGTGTTTCTCCTTCCTCATTTTTCACGAGACATTTATTAGCGGTGAATTCTACTCGTTTACCACTCGAGCAGAATTGCGACACAGAAAATAGGTTATGATTAAGACCTTCAACATAAGAAACGTTAGAAATAGTTGTTTTACCAACTTTTAGATCGCCCTGGCATCTCGTAAATCCCTTCGAATTTCCTCCAAAGGTTACAAGTGGCCCGTCTCATTCTTGATAATTTGAAAGTGGCGTTTTGTCACACGTCATGTGCTTGGAGCATCCACTATCAATGATCCATACAGCTCCATGAGCTGCTTGGCTCCTTCTTTGAGCCTTCCCGACCTGCAATTAGTTAAACTTAGCAACCCACTTGAGATTGGGTGCTACATCGGTTGCGGGAACGGCCTTTGGGACCCATATTTGCTTCACTGGTCTGCTTCTATCCGAGGCTGAGGACGAGGTAGTAGCGGTCTTGGGCTTAGGAGCCTTGGATTTCTTCGAGCGAGGGCGACAAGGCTGATAATACTGTTCTTCGTAAAACCCAGGTTGATACTGCCAGTCTTGAAATTTTGACTGTTGAGAGTAGTGGCAGTAGCACCCTTGATAATCCGGGTGGAAGAACTCAGGGTGATACGGCCTTTGATAGAACTGGCCTCCGTATCGCCCTTGACGAACCGCCTGTTTTTGATAGGTGTGGGCAGGTTGACCTTGCTGGGCAGGTCGACTCTCCTTCTTTTGAAGAACAGGCTGTTCCTTCTTTTGTTGTTTTAAGAGGATGGCTTGAGGCTGTCGAACTGGATTCTTCAGCTTGACCATCTTGTCAGGGAGAGCTTGATTGGCTTTCCGAACACTCTTTGATTTTGACTGTGCTTTAACGAACTTGACCTCACAGTCTTTATCCTTGCTTTTCTTGGATTCTCCGCTGAACCCAATCCCAGAGTGATCGCGCGGATTGCGTTGCATGGATTGGACTTCTTCCAATTTCTTTCCGCTTTTCTTCAACTGACTCAAGGTGAGTTGAAGTTTTTCTTCCTTTTCACGAGGAGTTCGTGTCGAATTACCAAGTCAGCCAACTTTGATGTAAGGCTGTGTATTTCGGCATCTTTGGTTTTGAGGGACTCGTCCTTCTCGAGCTCCTTGGTATCGAACTCCTTAACCCGTAAAGTCAATTCGTCAACCTTTGACTTTAGGGTTTTGATCTCCCTTTCTTTTTCTTCATCGTAGGGAGAGAATTTTTCTTCTAATGCTAGCTTGTATTTTTCATTTTTGTCCAATAGCTCAGCATTATCTTCAACGACCTCTTTGAGTGTATCCACGAGATCGGCATAGTCATCCAGCTGCTTCTTGATTTCTTCCCAAGACACAGCCTCGGATAGATCTTTATCACCTTCTTCTGCACAATCATCGTCAGAAAAAGAAAGTGAAATGGGTTGAAGATCTACCTTTGAAGATCCCTCGTTTTGTTGGTGCTCTCCAACGAAACATTCTTCATCATCACTTTCGTCGAAAGCGATGTAACCTTCGTCATCACTTGACGAGCTATCCGAGAGGTGAGCTTCCTTTGTTTCTTCGGCAATCATTGCAGCTCGTTGATCTTTGAGCTTCTTATCGCGCTTTACACGGAGCTCGTCTCTCTCGGCCTTGGTAAGATCCGGGCAGTCGGTCTTGTAGTGACCTGGCCTGCCACAGTTGAAACAACCACCCTCGGGTGTGTTAGAAGAATTGAAGGTTGAGGGTTTACCTTCTCCCTTTTTGTCAGGGCGGTCGTGGTTGCGGTTTGAGAAGTTTCGTTTGTTGTCACGGTAGAATTTCTTGTATTTGACAACCTTCCCTAGGAGCTTCTCATTTCTCCTAGCGGCTAGAGCATAGTCAAGAGTCATCTTCTCAAACTTCTTGACGATGGATTCGTCAATCGGACTTGGGGTAGCAGCTGAGGCTGAGTCGGCCTTGAAGGCTACCTCCTTGTTCTTTTCCTCAGCCTTCTTGCTGGTGGAAGGCTGGGTTGATCCATGGATGCGGATCATCTCATACTCATTTCCGACAAGAATGTCGAAAAGATCTTCAGTGGTGAGGGAGTTGAAATCCGATCGGGCTGGATGCATGGCGGCGTATACGTGCCAATTTGCAGGGAGGGCACGTATCACTTTGAGATTCTTCTCGCGCTGCGTATACTTGTATGGGTTGATGGCAGCCACTTCAAGAACAATCTCGGTGAAGCGAATTTTCATCGCTTCAATGGTTTCTCCAGAAACCATCTTGAAGTCATCGAACTTGCTGCACGCCATGGACAGCTTGTTCTCCTTCATTTCCTCTGAGCCAAGGCTGATGGACCGGAGGGTGTCCCACATTTCTTTGGCCGTTTCAAGATTTCTGATCTTGGCCAGGTAGACGCCCTTCACGGTGCTGGAGATGAGTCCCTTTGCGTAATCATCGAGACCGGCCTCCTTCCTTTCCTCGGTTGTGTAATCGCGAGGATTCTTAAGGACTTTCTCGTATGTAGCCTCCCCGGGGGCTGTTCCATCCACGATAATCTTCGCAGCATAAATGGGGGAGGGTCCGTTCTCGATGATGTCCCACATAAGGACGTGATGTGCCTTGAGACACATCTTGATTCGAAAGCTCCAATCTTCATAGCCTTGAACGGAGAAGTCTTCACATACCCTGAGAAGAGAAGCCTCCATAGCAAAATAATATGATATGAATGAATGAAAAAGATTTTTCTAAGGATCGGTTCAAAATGACCAAAAGTTTGATAAAGAACTTTTAGTATGCAAAGCAGCGGTCAAAAGAACCACTGCTCTGATACCACTTGTTGGTCCCGGGAAAGAGTAATTGGTGTATGGGGGGGGGGGGGGGAATACACCAATGACCAACCGTTTTTGACTTTTGTAAAATCAGGTCGATCTGCAGGTCGATTGTCAAGGTTGACCTTATCAGAGGCAGTTTGATCTATCAAGCTTGTATGGTATCAAGCTTGATTTATCAAACTGTTGTTAATGCGGAAGTTGGTGGAGGTTGATTTACTCTTTGAAAAATCTTAAGGCTGAAAGAACAGTAGCAGGTTGATGCAAATATGCAGGTTGATGCAAGTCAGTTGATAATAAATATAAGGGCAATAAGTAGAGAGAGAGAGAGAGAGAGAGAGAGAGACACCGCGATTTAGCGTGGTTCGGAGAAACCCTCCTACGTCCACGTCAGGTCGACTCGACCTGAGAATCCCTTTACCTTTGGATTCAACCTCTCTCTTATTTATACTGACTGAGTATCAGTTCTAGATACAATCTAACCTGAAAATATCTAGACACGAGTTTTGGGTCGTGACCCTTACAACCTTGGTACTGAAACGTACAAACAACCTTACGCTTTTACAGAGCTTGACTAACTCTATAATGGCGAAAATTAAAACAAACTTTCTAACTTCGACAAGTCGGAGAAGAAGTTGTTTGAACAATCGACAAGCAGCAGTGAACGCTTCGTCGTTGTGGAGTTTATCGGAATCGAAAACCTCTCTTCGTCAAGTGTTTGGGAAACTAATCGAATTTCGAACACTTGAATGGATATGAGCTTTGAGAGAGATTTGGGCAGAGATATGGCGTTAATAGCTTGTGTTTCCCGTACTTGAATCCGAAAATGGCTGAAGTATTTATAGGCAGTTTTGAAAAACTAGCCGTTGGAGTCGGGCTGACGTGGCACTAGCCGTTGGAAGCTGACTCACTTCTAGCCGTTGGGAATATTCGTCCTTGCTGGCACTCGACGTGGCAAGGATCAGGTCGTGACGCTCCATGAAGGCGGAGCATCGACCTTGATTGATAATCCAGCTCTTGAAATCTTCTAAGGCAATGCCAGCTGGAAGCTTGATAGGGGAGGTCGATAGACAGGCTGATGATCCAGCTCGATCCAATTGAGGCAGGCCGATACATCGACCTTTCTCTTACAAGGTGGATCGAACTTGATTCTAAACATTAAAGGGCATCGACCTGCACTAACAGATAGCAGGTCGATCTATCGGCCTTGACTCTAAACAAGTAAATTATGCCTAAGTGTGGTTTCGATAAACATCATCAAAATCAAACTGCAAGGGGTTCCCAACAATTAATTCGCTTCCGAATGAAGTCATGCTCTTCAGTCGAGTAGCGACCGGAATTGATCATTTCTTTCAGCGTAACTCTGCCAGTATCCATCCAGGCTTGGAGATTGAAAGCATCAGACTCTTCAGGCAAGTGAGGAATGTAGGCACTGCGCGTGATGGCAGATTGGATGAGCCTCACTTCATTCCAGTGGGACTCGATCCGTTCATCCAATTTCATCAGCCATTTCTCCCTTACTTCCTCATCCTTCTCCCTTCTTCTCTTCTTCTCCTCTTTCTTCTTCTGCCTCTTCTCGAAGCGACTAGCCTTCTCTTTGACCACTTGCTGCATTTTCTGGCGTTTGACAGCAGTGTCATCTTCCTTTGTTTCAGGCGTTGATCGCTTCAAGGAAATTTTCTGAACAGGAGGTGGCGGCGGTGGCATTTGAGTAGCAGTTTCACTGGCAGGAACAATTCCAGCCAATGCTGAAGTGAGTGCCTGTGCAGAGACAGGGGCAGAGGGCGAAGCAACCGTTCGCGAAGATGAAGCGGGCGCATGCAAAGATGCACCATCTTGAGTGTCAGTTCTTTTGAGCTCAATCTCCACTTCCAAGGCTCGTGCGTAAGCTTCATCCTCTGCAATCTGTCGCTCCCTTTGTTCTATGGATAAAGGAACACCGGGAATAACGGGATGAGTGGCGATTGATGAACCTAACAGTTTTCCGGCCGTCGGCAAGCGGGGCTCCTCCGTAACCTTCTCTTTGCCTTTTGTCGTTGCTAGTTCAGTTCTAGCTTCATCAGCCACTTCCTCCACTGCACTACTTCCTCCTTCTAACATCTTCTCAATCTCAATGATTTCACAGCCTCCAGATCCTCCAACACCTCCTTCGATCAAGCCCCTGGCTTCGATCGCTCTTCCTGCGTTGCTCAATCCTCCAACTTCACTTGATTGAATGAGTGCTTTTTCAATGTTTTCCCCCTTTTTGGCATCATCAAGACTGCCGGGGGCGATTGTAATCACCGTTCCGCTGATGGATTGGTGAATGTTTGTCAGCTTGCCTAGCACATCTTGAAGCATCTTTTCAGACCGTGCTGCAAACACATTTTCCTTGGCGAGGACGAGCTTTGCTGTCTTTATAGAGATTTCTTCAAGGAGATACTTGCACTGGTCTTCTCTCTCCTTTACCGACCGCATCAAGCTTTCTAATGGCTCTACTGCTCTGAAGCGAGCATCCAGCTCCGCTTCAATATCTGCACGGATAAGCTTGCTCTCTTCCTCCAGCTTGAGGTTGAAGAAGTTCTGCGAAGCTTCCAGCTCCGCTTGAGCAGTGGCAAGAGCGTTCAGTTTTTGCTTTAAGGTTACATAGACCTGAGCAGCTCCAGCCATGCGGACAACAAATTCTCCGGCCGTCTTTTGTGCCTTCTCGATGTCGTTAGCAAGTTGAGCCTGCTTGAGAGCTACATCGAGACCAGCTTTCCTTCGGCTGTTCAACTCTGCATTTGCTTCGTCAAGCTTGCTGTTGAGGATTTCGATTTCCTTTTCAAGACTGAGAGTTTTCACTTTTCCTCTCGTCAGCTCGCTCTCCAGCTTCCTATCTTTTCCTCATTATTGGAGATCTGCTTCTCCATCTTCTCAACAGTACCAGTTGCTTTGTTGATATTCTCTCTGTACTTGTTTCTCATGGTCCTCTTCTCCTCCTTTTCTGTTTCCACCACCTTTTCTAGCTTCTCCTTCTCTCCACTCACTTCCACCAACTTCGTGTTTACTTCCCTAAGCCTGCTTCTCTCAGCATCTAGGGATTGTTTCATTTCCTGACTTCCTTTCTCTAACTCCTCTACCTGCTTTGACAACCTTGCTTTCTCCTTCACAAGCTTTGTCTTTTCCACAACCAACTCCTCCATTTCCGTCTTCCTCTTGTCACAAACTGCACGCAGATTAGTGACCTCCAATATTTTCGAAGTTAGCTCAGCATCCTTCTTGGTGATCTCATTCTGCAAATTAGAGATCACCGCGTCTTTCTCTCTTACTTCAGCTTCATGATCCTTGACCAATCGGAGCTCATGCAACGAAAGCTCACGCTCTGGGATGGACGCATCGAGATACTCCATCTTTACTCTTGCATCGAGCGCCTCCCAGTACTTTGCCTCACTGAGGAAGGTGTGGAAACCGTCCACTTGGGCAAATTTGAGCACTTCAACCTCCATGGCTTCTATCACCTCTTCTTCCATCGCCTTGCGCAGGTTAAAGATCTTGTAGAACTCTGTTCCTCTGTACGTGATGTACATGAGGAAATCTACTGCGCGGGTGAAGAAGTCATCGGCCATTTTCACAGAGAGGTATCATTCACGGATGAGCTCGGCAGCTTGTTCTCGGTCCTTCAGGTACCGTTCAAGGACCAATTCCTTTTCGGTTGGAGTTGGGGAAGAATCTGGGATGATGTTGGGATAGGTGTTGGTTGTTTTGGCTATTTGGGCGGTATCAGCGCTTTCGGCTGATGAGGATTGTGAGCTGGGGGTGGAAGCTTCAGTAGCTTCAGGTTGGTTGGATTCTGGTTGAGGATTGAGTGGGACAGAGAAAAGTTTGTAGGCATCGGTGAGGTCCGTGCCCAGAAAAGGTATGTTAGGAATTTGAAAGGATGAGTGGGTTGATTCTTGTGGTGAGGATGATGTTTGAGTGATGGGAATGGCAGTGGTTGATGTTTGAGGTTCCGGTAGCGGCTGGGTTTGGGTTTGAATTTGGGTAGGAGGTGATTGGATTTTGGTTGGTGAAGGCTGAGGTAGGTCTTTTTCCGGTGAGGGTTGGGGATTTTCTTCTTCAGAGATCTTCTCGAGCGGCTGCTCCTCAGCCTCGCTCGTTCCGATTATTGTTGAAACACTTCTCAATCTTTGAGGCCGCTTAGACCTTGCTTTCCTCGATACTCGCTTCAATGGTGAGGTAGCTTCGATTTCTTCTTCCGCCTCGCTACAAGATTCGGCGATTGGAGCGGAAGGAAGAACTATCACATCAACACAATCCCGGTCCATCGGAAGCTTCTCAGATTTCCACGAATCAAAGTAAAGAGTGTTCTTCTTGTATGGAGCAGTATCTGTCCACGGCATGTCATTGAACAGTTTCTCCAGGGCGTAGGAGATCCTGGAGAAAAACTTCAACTTTCCCTTGCGGACGATTTCACTAGTGCTTCCCTTCTCGTACTCGAAATCCGCCGCAACTTCATGAATCTGGTTGATAAACCAGCAATGCCAGTTGAATTTTGTTCCTTTTAAGCTGTCAACAATTACGGAGGTGGCGTAGATCTTGGTGTCTGACAGTTGGCTGAGCGAACCAACTCCACATAGAATGGACTTCGTGTACATCTCGCAGATCAGATTGAATGGAGCCTTCAAGTTGTTTCTGATGTTGCTCAACTTAGGGTTCCCAAACTTCACACCTCTTTGTTTGGCGAACCGAGCATACTCCACCTGAGTTGACATGCCCAGTTCTGACAGGGATACTGGTCCGGTCGTCGGTAAATCGAATACTCATGCTATTCTGTCTAGCTCGATCTCCACGGGTGTTCCTCTCAGTGGGTGAGAAAAGGTTGACGTATCTTCTCCCTCTTTGAGATTCAAGAGAAACTCGGCAACGGCCTTGCTCAGAATCTTTTGCGGCTTTGCAGTCACGAACTTCCACAGGCCGGCCGTGGTCACAGCCCTGCGGAGAAAGCCATTTTCCATTACCACATCTTCATTAAGATGCGGTTCAATGAAGACGTTGTCGTCGAGGTTTTTCAGGAATTCCTTCATTGTTTCAGTTTTCTCCTTCTTTCCCATGGTGTATACTTGTAGAGAGGGTTGAGAAAAAGTTAAGGCTTTGAGGGATTTTAGGTTTGAGATTTCAGAGGTGCAGAGGTTTCACTAAAATGGTAGTTTTGAGACTTGTGAAATTTTTCTGCAGCCTTTGGTGTTACATATATATAGAACTAGGGTTCGGCTGACGAGGCAGAGGCAAGACAGTAATATCTTCCAAGATCCTGTGCAGGGGCGGTAGACCTTCGGTGATGGATCTGACGTGTCCGGCGTCATCACTGGAAAAGTGAACCGCCAATTTGGTTTGACGTGGCCACGTGGCAGCTTCTGATTCGTCTCTTCCAACAGTAGTCAATCCAGCGGTTGAGATTTAGAGACGGTTCAGATTCGACGGCTGGATTGAGTGCGGTTTTTCCCGCTTTCCTCGGCTTTGACGTCCACGCGCCTGTCGTTTCTTCTTCTACGCGCCGCTGCATTAAATGCTTGGCAGAAAGTAAAATAGGCACTCGAGTGCTGACAGCTCATACGCTTCGCTACGTATCCGCTTGCTTCGAGTGTAGCCGCTTCAGCATCCACTCGCTTGCGGAGTACTCGCTTCACGTGACTGTTCCGCACTCGCTTGCGATGGCTAGCTTTGAGTGACGTAGCACTCGCTTGGCCATCTGAAGCGACTAGAATAAGAAACTGAATTTCTTTACTTAAATTTAAAATGTTTCTGACGTACATACTTCGAGGATAAACAAGAGTGTTTTCCTCTTTGTATTTGTGTCAGATTCATTTCATATTTTCCACATAGCGAGTGAAGGTTTCTAGCACGCTTCAGCTCACTTAGTGTACTTAAATTTGAAACGCTTACCAGTCAATCTCACTTCGTAGGAGATTGATACCACTATTTGAAGACTTCATTTGATTTGGACTTCAGATTGTAGAATCCACTTGTTGGCTTTGAAGCTTGTTGATGCTACCTGATTGGTAATTCAACTTCTTGGCATTAGTCTTCATGGCATTCATCTTCCTCTACGAATTAGAGAGTCCTCCATCGAAGTGAGTGAGGGAGGAAATGAATATAGTACACAAGCTTACTACAACCCAGAGGGGAGTTTCACGTAAGTGTACATATTCACGACGAATGGGGGATGAGTACAAGTCCTTATCTCAGAGCAGAAATGGACAGGATGACAATGAGAATGCTCTGACAAGACAATCTCGTATTTTACGCAGAAGCATGTCACCAGCCCTGCAACCTTTTGTAGAAAAAGGTAAACCTTCAAGCATCCTCCTATATGCTACAGAATGAACTTGCAATCGACTCGCTTTGACCCAAGCTTGGGCAAATTGAGGCGATGCAAAATTCAAAGTGAGAGGGGAATGGATAGACATCCGGCAGCTCAACTCAGTAAAGAGTGAGTAAGGAATGGACATTTATCCACGATGAAGGAGATGAGAAGACTTGCTCCTCTTCGGCGGAAAGATGGGAAGAGGACACAAGGTCTAGGTGTCAGCCCTGCCTAAGTTTTCACCATTTTTACGTGGGAAGGCCCGATACAAGACCCCACAACCGTTACTAGAAACGGCACTTGCGAGTGTTTATACCCACTCGCTAGGAATCCTAGGCTAGGTAGCAGCTTTCCTTGCTCGCTTTGGAAGTAGCTTGCTCCGGGAGCAAACAATAGTTCCCCCTTAACCAATGGCTTAACAATTCCTGTAAGCGGGAAGGGAACATCTTCCAACACTCCACCTTACTCCACCTTGTTTCTCCTTCTTCAAGCGAGTGAGATTTTGAAGTGACTCGCTTGAGTTGGTGAAGATCCGAAGCGAGTGACGCTACGAAAAACTAGCGATCACTCCTTCGTGCATCCTGGATCTAGCATTCTTCACCAGGGTCTAATAACCCTAATTCAATGCATAGCTGGTTGAAACGAGACTCAGCTAGAGGCTTGGTGAGGATATCTGCTCGCTGGAGATCGGTATGAATTTTCTCGAGCTTGATATCCTTCTTCTCGACATGATCTCGAATGAAGTGATGTCGGATTTCCACATGCTCGCATCTGGTGTGAAGCACTGGATTCTGCGAAATACATATGGCACTGTTGTTGTCGCAGAAGATCGGAATTTCATTCGCTTCAACTTTGTAGTCCTTCCACTGTTGACGAAGCCATAGGATTTGAGAACAACAGCTTCCAGCGGCCATGTATTCAGCTTCAGTTGTTGAAGTAGCTACGCTTGTTTGCTTCTTTGAGAACCACGAGATCAGCTTGCTTCCCAAGAACTGACATGTGCCCGAAGTTGACTTCCTATCGACTCGGCACCCTCCATAGTCAGCATCGGAGTATCCAGTGAGCTCCAAATTGTCCTCCGCTGGATACCACAGACCCATGTTGACAGTGCCCTTCAAATATCGAAGAATCCTTTTGGCAGCTTCAAGATGGCTGTGCTTGGGGTTGCTTTGGAAGCGAGCGCAGACTCCAACTGCAAAAGTAATATCTGGCCTACTTGTAGTGAGATATAGTAGTGACCCAATTAGGGCACGATAATCTGTAGGATCTACAGATTTTCCTCCTTCGTCTGGCTCCATCTTCCAGTTGGTATTCATAGGAATCTTCACAGCTTTAGCATGTTGAATACCGAACTTAGCAAGCATATCTCTTGTGTACTTCGCTTGATGGATGAAGATACCATCATCCTGTTGCTTCACTTGAAGACCTAGAAAGCAGCTCATCAAGCCAATCATTGACATCTCATATTTGGTCTTCATCAGCTCTCCAAACTTCTCGCTAAGCGACTGGTTTGGCGATCCAAATATGATGTCGTCTACGTAGATATGAACCCATAGCATATCCTCTCCATGGTTGATTGTGAAAAGGGTTCGATCTATCTTTCCTTTGTGAAATCCATTATCCACTAGGAATTGAGAAAGTGTATCATACCAAGCTCTGGGAGCTTGCTTCAACCCATATAGAGCTTTCTTCAAGCGATACACCTTGTCTCCTTGCTCGAAACCCGGTGGCTGCTCCACATACACTTCTTCTTTGAGTTCACCGTTGAGGAATGCGCTCTTCACATCCATTTGATAGACCTTAAACTTCTTGGTTGCTGCATAGGCTAGAAACAATCTGATAGCTTCAAGCCGTGCCACTGGAGCGAAGGTCTCGTCAAAGTCGATTCCTTCCTCTTGGCAGTAGCCTTTGGCAACGAGTCGCGCCTTGTTCCTCACAACGTTGTGGTCCTCGTCCGTCTTGTTCTTGAACACCCATTTGGTGCCAATAACGTGCTGAAATTTGGGACGTTCCACGAGGTACCATACGTCATTCCTGGTGAACTGGTTCAGCTCTTCTTGCATGGCGATCACCCAGTTTGAGTCGGCTAGAGCTTCCTCCACGCTTGATGGCTCAATGTTTGAGAGAAAGCAACTGAACATGGCACTTTCTTCAAACACTTGACTCCTGGTCACTACACCCTTGGATGGATCTCCAATGATTTGACTTGGTGAGTGATGTTTGAGCCACGCTCGCTTGGATCCGCCAGCTTCATCTTCATCTTCTTCCTTGTCGCTTGCTTCATCGACTGAAGTGACTGGATTGGGTGCTTGGCCTGCACTAGCTTCAGGAATCTTGGGGGCAACTTCGATTTCTCCTTTGGGATTCTGCTCGCTTGAGTCCTTGATCTCATCATCTTCATCGAGCACGTCCCAAGTGAGTTGATTTGAGGGTTCCTTGCTTTGATCCTTTTCATTCGCTTGAGCCTGTTCCTGTGGAAGACTTAAAGAAGACTCATCAAATACGACATGGGGTGATTCTTCCACGATTAGGGTTTTACAGTTGAACACCCTGTAAGCTTTGCTTGATGTGGAATATCCTAAGAATATTCCTTCATCAGCTTTGCTTTCAAAGGCTTTCAACTGTGACTTCCCATTGTCATGGATGAAGACCCTACAACCAAAGATATGGAAATAAGATATGTTAGGAATTCTTCCTGTCCATATTTCATATGGTGTTTTGTCGTGTCGTTTGCAGAGAAGCGTTCGATTCTGCGTGTAGCATGCTGTATTGGCTGCTTCAGCCCAATACTTCATTGGAAGCTTTGAGTCTGCAATCATGGTTCGAACTGCTTCCTTGATGATACGATTTCTTCTTTCAGCAACTCCATTCTGCTGTGGTGTGCCTGCTGAGGAGGTCTGATGTGCTATGCCATGCTCCGTGCAGTAAGCTTCGATGGTAGAGTTCAAGAACTCTGTCCCTTTGTCGGAGCGGATGGTCACGATCGCTTGATTCTTCTCCACAGCCAATCACTTGAGCAGTTGTGGTAGCTTGGTCAGAGTCTCCTTCTTGCTGTAGAGAAATACGACCCAAGTGTAGCGAGAGAAGTCGTCGACTACGACTAGAGTGTATTTTCTTCCATTTACACTAACTGGAGTAACTGGACCAAACAGATCCATGTGAAGCAGCTCGAGCACTCGCTTTGATGAGGCTTCTTCGAGACTGGCGAAGTGCTTCTTTGTCTGCTTCCCTCGTTGGCATGGTGAGCATGGATGGTCTTTGATGAAGACTTCATTTGGTATGCCTTGCACCAAACCATTACGAGCTAAGCGATTGATTGCTTTGAAGTTGAGATGGTTCAAGCGTCTGTGCCAAAGCCATCCTATCTCTGTAGCACTCCTCGCTACTAAGCACGTCTCCACTTTGCAGCTATCCCATTGTGCTATGTAGACGTTCCTTTGTCTAATTCCAGTAAGCACAATCTGGGATGTGAGCTTGCTCTTTACAATGCACTTGTTTGAAATAAATTCCACCTTGTATCCTTTGTCACAAAACTGTGAAATGGATAGCAAGTTGTGCTTGAGTCCTTCCACATAGGAGACTTCTTCAATTGTGAGCTTTCCAACTTTCAGTGCGCCGTATCCCCTGGTGCTTCCTCGAGAGTTGTCACCAAAGGTTACGTGTGGACCCTTCTTCTCTATGTAGTTGTGAAGTAGAGCTTTCATGCCGGTCATGTGTCTTGAACATCCACTGTCCAAGTACCAAACTTGTTGACCCTCACTTGGCATGGGATCCACGGCGCTCACCTGCAATTAGACAGATTTTGGTACCCAAATCAGTTTAGGTCCTTGCAGGTTAGTTCCCTTAGGTACCCACACTTGCTTCACTCTCTTTTGAGATGAAGCTTGTGTCTTGGGCTTCTCGACCTTCGAAAACAGTGACTTCTGCCTTGAAGCAGCTTCACATGTGCAGCAGTGTGTGCAAGAGGGGTAGCGGCTCGCTTCAGTCCTACCAATGCTCTTCCCACTTTGTTTATATCCTGAAGCGACTTGCTTTGGATTAGCTATGGTTTTAGAGACTGACTTAGGATTTCTAGGCTATCGAAGCGGCTCGCTAGGTTTTCTCGAAGCGGTCCAACTATGGTTTTGTCCCTAACTCGCTTGAGTAACCTTGGGAGTTCGAAGCAGCCTCTTTGGTGCTTCGAATTCTTCCCCCTCAACGTTAGTCTGGTTGGACCATCTCCAGTCCGGATAACGTGACACATAGACATTACTCCTCTTCTTGAAAGGGAGATCCTTTGTCTCCCGTGTCTTGGCTTGAGGCTTAGAAGCTACAACCGGTTTCCCTTTACCTTTGGATTTGTAATCTTTAGCATTGTGAGTGCTCGGGATAGTTGTATTTTGCTTACCCTTAGATTCAGTCCTTAAAGATATAGACATCTTCATTGGCTTTTTCTTGGGGTTCTCAGCCATTTTGCCTTTGTCTTTGTTAGTGGTCGCTTTGGATGCAGTGGGCATTTCCAAAATGACTGATGGTGTGTTTGAAGCACCAACAAAGACAGTCGGCTTGGAAGGTCCACCCTCAAATCCAAGTCCTTCCTTTCTACCAAAAGGTAGAAGAGAACTCTCTAGTGCCTGTCTAGCATATGAAGCTTTGTTTAGGTTGGCGACTAGAGTGGATTGGGCTTCATACCTTCCTTCCAAGCTTTGATGTCTCGCGAAGAGATCCTTGAACTTACTAGTCATAGCCCTTAGATTAAGATTGACTTGGTCAAGCTCAGTGGCTAGCTTTCGGTTCTCCTTCTCACTTTGAGACAAAGCTTGTTGCAGCACTTCGTGATCACTTGACAATTTAACGTGCTTGTCAAGCAATTCACTCCATGTTGAGGAATTGGGTTCCTCTTGGTGCGAGTGTGCGAGTGTAATTGAACTAGATGGGGGATAGATGAATACCTCTCCTGTTTCTTCATCGGTGAGCGCCATGAGTCCAAGATCCTCACCCTCACTGGAGTTGGGATTTGTGAATGCATCCGAGTCGCTTGAGATTTCTTCAGTTGAAGCGACCGGCACCTCACTTGCTACGAGCGCTCGCCTTGGTGCATCCCTCTTTGCTTTCAGTTCTTCTCGCTCATTCGCACTCAGCTTTGGGCAATCGGATTTGTAGTGGCCCATCTTGTGGCAATGGTAACATTCCACTTCCATCATGTCTCTTGGGATCGACTTTGTCATCTCTTCTCTCTTCCCTTTTCCTTCTCGAGCATCAGTGCTCCTCCCTTTGTATTGCTTGTAGAATCTTTTGTATTTGCCCACTCGAGAATTCATTTTGTTGAAGTTCTTGGATAAGAACGCAATGTGTTCTTCCAACTCTTCCCTCGTCATCTTGGCTAGCGACTGCTCGCTTGGCCCTTCAGCAGCTTTGAATGCTACTCCTTTTGACGTAGTGGGCGCTTCATCCTCTTCGTCGAGGTTCATTCGATTCAGATCGAATTCATGAGCTTTTAGTTCGGAAAACAGAATCTCCGGTGTGAACTTTGATAGATCCTTGGTTGCTAGATACAGCTCCTTCATAGTTTGCCACTTCCTTGTGAGAGCTCGGACAATCTTCAGGTTGACTTCCTTATCTGTGAGTTCCTTCCCAAGCGAGTTGAGAGTTGCAATGATGTTTGTAACTCTCAACTCGAAGGTGTCGATGGACTCGCCTGGCTTCATTATCAGACTCTCAAACACCCGCATCTGAACGGCGAGTTTGTTCTCCTTGATTTTGTCTGTTCCTTGAGAAATGAGGGCTAGAGTTTCCCACATTTCCTTCGCCATCGCACACTTCCTGATTCTAGGAAGATAGGCATCAGACACAGTGCTCTGCATCGTGTGACGTGCGATTTTATCCAGGTTGGCGATCTTGAAGTCGTTGGGATTGTATTCATCTTTGTCCTTCTCAACGTACTCTTGTCTGACATGAGCTTCGCGTCCTTCAGCAGCTGGTACGTTCACAGATATGGCTTTCTTGATTTCGATTGGTCCGTCCTCTATGACTTCCCACATCCGGTCGTGGATGGAGCAAAGGAAGCTCTCGACTCGGAAACTCCATGTCTCGTATCCTTCGATCGAGAACTGTGGAAGGTTTGAAGCACTGTATGTAGACATAGCAAACTATCAGCAGTAAATGCAATATGCGTGAGTGAGGTTTTGATGCACTTAGGAAAATAGGATCCGGTTCAGTGAGACAACGTGAAGCGAGTGGGGACTCGCTTCGGATATGCAAAGCAGAGGCTCGAAAGAACCGCTGCTCTGATACCACTTGTTGGTCCCGGTTTGTTAATAGGAAAAATACGTAGAGGGGGGGTGAATACGTATTTTGAAGTTTTTCAACTTCAAATCCCTTAACTCAGAGTAACAAGTAAAGAGCTCTTTTTGAAACTTAAGACCTAGCTGAAGCTAGATCTACAGTACGTAGCTTGCCTACTTGACCGAAGTGAGCACTTGATCAAGAGGGAGTCTTTACTCGTATGTGCGGAATTTGGTGAGCTAAATCTTTCCTAAGTAATTGAAATTTCCAGATTAAGTTTGTTTAAGATGCAGTATGCAATGAATAATCAAACAAGAGATAGTTTAGGGTAAGAGAGATACGACACCAAGAATTATAGTGGTTCGGAGATAAAGCTCCTACGTCCACTTGTTGCACGACGGCAACTGTTCTTTTCACTCAAGAACTTGAAGGTTACGGGTCCTTCAAAAACCTGGTCGAGATCAGGCTTCACTCGCCTGGATCAAACGACTGACGTAGTGATTGCGGGTTCACTACACAAACCTAACAAAGACTGGAAGCTTCACTTGCTTCAGTCAAAACACGACAGGGAGATTACGGGCTCTCCTTACAGCCTAGCTTCGATCGAGCTTCACACAAACGATGTAAGTGCAAGCTTGGATCTAGACTCTATGATCGAGGCTTCTTCAATCGATGAAAGAAGAGCCTTGGATCTGGACACCCTAACGACAACACTCAACAACCTAACAGACAGAGTTTAGGGTTTTTGGTTGACGAACACACTATGAAGAGCTCTTTACAGTAGATGCAAAGTAGGCTAGAGCTCTTCTTCTAAGCTTGGATAATTGAAGTGGGCTTAGACTCTATGTGTGAAGGTTGTGAAGACGAGTTCCGATGAACTGGAAACTCGGAGAACACTTGGAAACAAAGACTCGAAGATTTGCTCGAAGGCTTGGGAGTGTTTGTTTGTTGTATGCGCTTGAATGCTCAAAATAGTGTTCTACTCTTCTTCGTGTTCATCCTTCACTATTTATAGGCGGAGGGTTGGCTGAGATCCGTTGCTTGGTTGGTGGCCTTGTCCCTCCTCCTCTCGACAGTACTTGCGCAGGCTGGCACCTTTTTTAGACGTCCAGTTTTGGCATTTTGCCAAAAATGGCTAACTTACAAGGTTAACAGTAACTGGAGCGAGCCAGTACTGTTGCGGCGCCTTTGTCGGCCTGGCAGTCAACTCTTCCGCTCCACTCCGCTTTCGACACGTGGAGATCTCGTAATTAATGCTACGATCTCCTGTTGACTGGAGTTCAAAATATGGGCGGGAGTCGCGCTGTCGCTTTCTGGTAGGTAGTGGCTCGCTTTGCTTTGAAGTTGTAGCGTCCGCTTTAGTTGAGTCACTTCGTAGTCATTCTGTAGTGAGCGGCTTCGGGAAATAAAGTTCCCTAGCGACTGCTTTGGAAACTGCTGACTAGAGTTGACTAGTTTTGACTCTTTACTGTAGCGCTTGCTTCGCTTCGCTTTGGCTTTGAACTGTAGCGCTCGCTTCGCTTCGTTTTGGCTTTGAACTGTAGCGCTCGCACTTCGAATCTACTGTAGCGATCGCTTCGCTACACTGTTCTTCGGCACGCTTCACTTCAGTTTGCTAGGCTTGCTTCTCTCTGGAAAACACACTCAAGTGAGGGGCCTTCACTTGAACTCTTGAAGCCTATAATCTAAGCAAAAATTAAAGAGCCATCCTAACAGAGTAGGCTTAGAAAATTCTAACCTATTAACTACATCAAAGTGGGTCACTTGGGAGTTGGACACTTGGGGTTTTGGGATCCAATCAAAACAAATGACTTCGTTCATCAAGTATCCCACATAGTTCCCCCTTAACAAATTGGTCCATAACAATTCCCAACAGAATCCATCAGTTCAGTACTTCTGAGAGAGGAGGGACCTGCGCAGAAGCCCATCTACTACACTAGTAAGATGATACAGGAAGCTGAAACGAGATACACAGGTATCGAAAAGGCAGCTTTAGCCTTGATGGTCACAACAAGAAAGTTAAGGCCATACTTCCTATCCCATAAGGTGGTAGTCAGGACTAATGAGCCCTTGAAACAGGTCCTGGGCAAGCCCGATTTATCGGGAAGACTAGTCAAGTGGGCGATTGAGTTAAGTGAATATGATGTAGAATTCGAGCCCAGGGTGGCTATCAAGGCCCAAGCATTAGCCGACTTTTTACAAGAAACCACCAGAGGGTTAGAAGAAGAATACAAACTCTGGAGAGCTCATGTAGATGGTTCTGTAAACAAAGAAGGAGCGGGGTAGGGATCTTCATACAAGATTCCGCGGGTCATAATTATAAATTTGCGATTAAGCTGAATTATCCTATTTCCAACAATGAGGCTGAATATGAGGCCCTGGTAAGATGCCTGAATATGTTGCAAAGCATGGGCGCTGAACACATAGTGGTTTACTCAGACTCTCAACTGGTGACACATCAAGTCTTGGGGACTTGTGAGAGAAGAGAGGAACGAATGATCGCATACGCCAACACTGTGAAGGAATTGTTAAGTACATTTCCCAAATCCAAGGCAATCCAGATCCCTCTAGAGGAAAATGCATAGGCTGATAAATTGGCACGGATAGCCAGTTCCGTTGAAGAGACGTGGACAGAAGAGGTCATTCTATGCAATGCGGATGCTAAATGGGCTAAAGCATATCGAACTAGTCCCAAAACTGCCACGGGGGAAGCTCCTTTCAATCTTGTATACGGAGCTACAGTTGTAACCCCGGTAGAAGCAGATTTCAAATCCTAAAGGATAGACACTTATGATGAAAACCAGAACCCTTCATTAATGAGGGAGAATTTGAATATGATTGAATAACTCAGGGCCAGATCCCTTCCAGAAAGCGGAGAGGTACAAGAAGCAGATGCAAGATGCCTACAACAAAAAGGTGCAAATTCGAATGTTCTGCAAAGGGGATTTGGTTTTGAAATGGGCAGATGCCCTCAAACCCATGGGAAAACTGGACGCTAACTTGGAAGGACCTTACATCGTAAAGGAGGTACTGAGAGGAGGTGCTTATGAGCTGCAGGATGGAGAGGGGAGGACATTGCCACGACCATGGAATGTCAACAATCTAAAAAAGTATTACGCCTATGAAGCAAAGAGGGGGATGATACATCTGCCCTCTATTTTCCTTTAGAAATTCAAATAAAATAGCAAAAACTTTTTGAGTGGAAATGTTCCCCTTTCCGAACATCTATGAAGAACAATTTAGTTTAGAATCGACAACAAATGTGTTATAATTCATTCGATTTCTTATAACCCACATGTGGGGGGGGGCGGGGGGGGGGGGGGGGGGGGGGGGGGGGGGGGGGATACCCCCCTATATCCCATGATCATAAAATGCTTTATTTCACGAAAATACATGTTAAGATGCAAATATCTATAGACCAGAAGTGTTGATCAAACATCCAAAAACCAGAGTATAATCCATGTCAGCAATTCAAAGGCATAAAAACAAATGCCTAAATCAAGGAAACAAAAAAGGAAAGCAATTTGTTCCAAATCCAGGGCCGTGAAATAAGCACCCTATCAAAAACCAAAAGATAAAATAGTTTTTAATCACCAGAGAACAAATAAAATATGATTATGATTGTGTAGAATGATCTGCGCAGAAGTCGGATCTGCAGGACTTTCAGATAGGAAAGCAGAAACACTACCCTCAGGAAACAACTGGTGCTATAATCGGGCCTTCAGTCAAATTCTTCCCACTTTGATCAGCCTCAGCTGGTGAAGCATCTGCCCCCTCTGTACTTTCTGCCTATTTTCCTTTGAGAGATGCAGAAGAAGTTTGCTGCACATTCCCAGGCTGAGTGAAAGTGGTTTTCTCTTTCATAGAGGTTAACTCCTGTGTAGAAGGAAAAGTTACAATAAAATAAATATACCAGAACCTAATTGATGAATGAAAACATAATCTTCATCTTAAATAATAATAAAAATAGATATATAGTCTGGCCGCGAAAATTAATTATAAAAGTGATACCTCATGAAAGGTCTTTTGCAAAGATCGTTGCACTTCAGCATTGGGAGGAAAAAGATTGAACAAGGGGGCATCCCAAGCATGAAGGCCCTCCACAGACTTGAGGGGCTGGCGGAAAATCTGAGATGCTTCTCTAGCACAGGCATATACCAGGGATTTTTGGCAGTCAAGTTGGGATCCCGTTCTAGAGTCTCAGGCTCCTTTTAGAAAATTCGCACTATAGGGTCCACATTGATTGCGGCAGCCTTCTCTGGAACACCTAGCTGTCGGCAGCACTCAAACACAGCTGATGCAGCCCATTCAGTGAAAGGCTCAACCATGCGGAGACAAAAATCAGGAGAATGGAGGTATGCCTCTGGCAGCTGCCGCACTAGAGAGTTTAAAAAGGCTTGACCGTGGGGAGTCATTAATAAGTGAGACCTGCATCCTCGAATACCCGAGGATGTACCCTGATTCAAGCCTGCCCTTTTCCCTTGGTTATAAGGTTTGGGAGCGCTCTAGCTCTTGTTCATGCAGATGCACCAACTGATCTGTTTCTGCTGCATAGGCATCCTGCATCTGCATCATTCGATCCTAGGAAGCCTTCAAAGCTTTTTCCAGTTCTTCCACCCGTTCAGTGAGAGAGGATGCACGTCTTCCAAGACTAAAGCACTGCTTTTCTCGCTCCTGTAGGGACTTTTTGAGACTGTGCACCTCAGCTTGGAGCTGCTCCCTACTTTTCTCCGCTTGAGATAGACGTTCTTGCACATAATCATAAGCTAGCGCACAGACACCTAGCATGGATCGGCAACTAGCGGCCTAGAACATATAGGCTATATGAGTACGAAAATGTAAGTTAAAAGAGGTTAACTTGACAAAAATAATACACCCTAAACCATACCTGAAGTTCGGAAGTTGCTGCTTTCTAGATCAGAAAATCTGAAGAACAGCCCTCGGCAAGCCTCCAATCCTCTTCTTGGAGAATGCTGTCTAAAATTAAGGCATGCCAGACCTCCGTCGATATTATCTACCACGCCAGGAAAAGAAAGCTTCACAGTGGACCCCTGCATAGAAGTCGTGGTACCTTTAAGCCCTTCTGACGAAGGAAGTGAATCAAGTTCAGGAAAGCCTCGGACCTTGGAGGAAGAGTCGGCCGGGGAGCTTGATGAATTTTTTTGATGATATAGGGATTAGTGCGAGAAAAGTAGTTAGAGAGCTCAAGGAAGAGGCTCTGGAATTTTGTTTGTGAAGAATGGAGGAAGACTGGACATTAGAATCAAGGGGCATGTGGGCCATAGTGCCAGGAGAAGCAGGGATGTCAGTAATGTCCCCGCGGGTTCTACCCCTCTTCATAACAGGGAGTGGAGGTGAATCACTTTTCCTCTTTAAAAGGAGAGAAGACCCTGCAAAAGGGAGCTTGATCGAGGCAGGCGATGAGACATAAGCGTCTACATCAACAAAGACTTGCTGACTTGAAGACGCTAGCATAAGAGGCGGCCAAACCGGGGGTAATGATTCTGAAGGGATCTGTGAGGTAGAGCCCTCAGAGATCTGCGGAGTAGAGCCACTGGGTGTAGAAGCGGACGGTGAAAAAAGAGATCTATCCCTCCCCATTGGCTGGGGTGGCAGCATTAGGACTTAAGAAGTAGGGCTTTAAACACAGCACTATGGTTGTGGCCCCACTTGAAGCCTCCTTCGGAAGCCCGGGAGTCTTAGCTACTCCGATTTCCTTCCCGGAAGTCCTCCCAAGTGTGTTGGGACTAGGGCTGTTAGCTTTCACATGTTCCATCCTACGTAAAAGCTTTTCACGAGTTTTCTTCCCCAAGTTTGGCTTAGTAGAATCCATGACTGCAAGACAATAAGGGATAAATGTGAATAGCGAAAAAGAAATATGAGAAAAATAAAGCTGCTGCAGTTATGCAGACTTTAATTTATCATCGTAAAAAGAATACCAGAACAAAAGTCGTAACAGATCAATCCTCCTTTTCGTTGAAGTGATGGAAAGGGAAATGGGATAAAGATTTCCTCCTTATAAAATCTCGATTAAGGGAAATACTAAGAAAATAGTACAGAACATTGCAGGGAAAGATTGAAAAGCTCTATTAAGAAACCTTGGTAAATTCAACCTTTTCGTCTCCTATCAGAATTTTTACATTATCTTCTCAGAAATTTAATCTGTAGCCAAATTTCGTAAGCTTACTCACTCCCTTCCGAAAACAGAGAAGGGAACAACGGGAAAATGAAAGGTTTCATAACCTGAAACTCGCCGGAATAAAGCCCAAAAGAAAGCAAGGGAGGATAGCATGTGAAAAAGAAGAATGCTTGTTTGCTCTTCTCGATTGGAAAGTAGGAAAGACGGCAGTTCTTTTGGGTGATTAGAGAAATGGAGAGACGAAGGAGTTGCTCTTTTTCTTTCTTTTCTTCTTTGAAAAATGGGAAAGAATGTAGAAGGGAAGAAAGAAAATGGTAGAGTTATAAACCCTTTAAACTAAAAAAAAAATAAAATAAAAAAAAAAAATAAAAAAAAAAAAAATAACGACAGCGTGGAAAGCGAAAAGGGGACGTGTCTTGTCCACTACTCCACGTTATATGTTGGTCCCGGTTTGACAAGTAGGAACACACATAGAGGGGGGGGGGGGGGGGGGGGGAATACGTGTGTTAGATGTTTTTAACTTCTTTTTCAAACTTGCCTCAGAGTAAGCAAAGAGAGCCGCTTGAGACTTAAGACCAAGGCTAAAGCTAGATCTATAGTCAAGCTTTCCAAAGACCTAAGCGAGAGCTTGATCCCTAGAGATGCTAACTTGCTTAAATGTGGAATTTAGTGAGTTATTCTTTCTTAAGTATTTAAAATCTCGTATTAAGTTTGTTTACGTGCAAGTGCAAATATGATAATCAAAGCGTGTAAACAATAAATGAAAGAGTAAGGGCTAGAGAGATACTGCACACGGAGATTTATAGTGGTTCGGAGATAAAGCTCCTACGTCCACTTTGTTCCAACACTGGAACAATTTCTATTCACTTAAGAAACTTTCAGAGATTACGGGTTCTCCGAAAAACCTAAGCAAGAATCGAGCTCCACACAATCGATGAAGGTGCAAGCTTGGATCCCTACGACACACAACAATAACCTTTCGATCGAGGTTTTCTCAATTGACGAAAGCGAGACCTTGGATCTTACAGCAACCTTAAAACAAACACAAACAACAATAACACACTTGACTCAACAAGGACAAGGGTTTTGGGTTGGGTTTGTGAACACACGCACTCTAAGTGAAGAATCATTTACAATGAAATGCAAAGGCTAGGATTCTTCTTCTAAGCTTTGGATATGTATGTGAGCTTAGATTTTAGAGTGTAAGGTTGCAGAAAGCAAGCTTCGATGACACTGAATCTTGGAACACTTCTTTAAGAACTCGAGAAAATGTAAGCTGGAAAATCGCGAGAACTTGTTGCTTTGAGCGCTGGAAATTTCCAGTGAAGTGTTGAAGTGTTCTTATTTCTGCATTCCTCTATTTATAGTGGTAGAGACGGGTTGAAGCCGTTTGAAAGTTGGTGGCTTTGTCTCTCCACACTCGACAGTACTTAGCTTGACCGGCAGCTTTTCAGAGGGCGGCTTTGCCTTCTTTCACAAAATGGCTAAAAGCCAAGCTTAACAGTAACTGGCCTGGGTAGTACTGTAGCGGCTGCTTTGTCAGTCTTCCGAGTCAACTTTCACATCCAATCCTTGCAAGCCACGTGGAGATCTGCATTAATTGTGGCGGATCTTCACTTGACTGATGTTTGAACAAGGGATGGTAGTTGAATTGTCGCTTTCAAGCTTCGCTTTGTAGTCACTTCGCTTTACGAATGTGCTCGCTTCAGCTTTGTCTGGTAGAATCGTTTTAGCTTTACCGAGAGCACTCGCTTCCGCTTTATTGGGTGGGCTCGTTACAGCTTCAAAACACACTCAAGCGAGTGGTCTTCTCGCTTCGTTTGAAACCTGCAAGCTAGACCTAAAACGACTAAAAAGAAATAAACTTTCCTAACATTACAAGCTTGAAAAATTCTAACCTATTATACTAATCAAATAGGGTCGCTTGGGAATAGGATTATCACAGAGGGTTTGGGATCGAATCAAAACATAATAAATAATTTTATTAAGTGTCCCAATAGGTTCCCCCTTAACATGTGAATCCTTAACAATTCCCAGCATTATACTCCGCCATTAATGAACGTGAAAAAGTTCTCGCGTGACTACACGCGTTCGGGAATAATGTATCTAGAAATAGCAACAATCCAGATTTTCCAAATTAAGAAAATAAATCCCACTGCTTGTTGGAATCACCTAAGCAAGATCATGAGGAAGGAATAATTGAGCGTATAATAAGAGTGGAGCAAAGAAAAATAAGCATTTAGCATATTTTCCCTTCAGAAAAGAAGCCATTTTTTCCCTAGAAAATGGATGCAAGGGCTCCAAGATCATCATGATGGAGTTATTAGAACCACACATAACACGGAGATGGAACTATCACGGCATAAAAAAGCTCAAGTTCATTGACTACTGATCTTCATCACCGGCTCCGACAACGGTGAATGCCGGGTGACCATGATAATACCCTATAAATAAGGAAAAAGTTACGGCGCTTTTTCTATGCCTCGATTAAACAAAAAAAAAATGAAATAATGAAGAAAGAGGGAGTCTCTGCCACTTCCTCACCTTGAAAAACCAACTGTCGCTCCATTTTTTCCACGCGATGTGACATTTATGACGTCAGTGAAAAGACACTTTCCCCGGCGAAGCGTCTGCCAGAAGCTATTAGATCACGCTTCAATACTTGGGGGGGGGGGGGGGAGTAGTTGATAAGGACCTGTATTAGCTTTGCCATGTGGCTCCCGTTAATGCCACCTGGATTTGTACCACAGTATCCCAGGTGCTTTGATGGTGCAGATGCCTCACCTATAGCAGAAGCCATAGATCCCATGCAGAACCCCAACCCTGAGCAGAAGCCTATGCTATATTAGGTCCCGTGGCTCCTGCCGAAGGGCACAGGGATATGCAGATTACGCGATCCACATGACTCTACGTTCCTTAGGGTGAGGACCAATAAATTAATGAAGAAGGGAATCTTGTCCCCCCAAAAATTTCTTTTCTGTCCTTCCCTCACCGGTATATTCGCTTTTTCACCCTTTTTCACACCTATAAATAGATAGTGATCCATTCATTTTGAGGTACGAGTTCTATACTTTTCTATACTATTCCATTGATATTTTCTTTGGAATTTAGCTACTCATACTGACTTGAGCGTTGGACAGGCTCACAGCGGCTGTGGTGGTGGAGCTGGAAGGTATTCAACCTCAATCTAGGAGGATAAGTGGGTTGACGCTTTGCTCTATCATCTCGTCCCTTTTTTTTTTTTTTTTTTTTTTTGTTGCAACCATTCTTCGTGGAAATGGTTGGATTGATAGTGTGAACGCCTTGCGTTCTATATCTGTCCTAGCCAATTATGTGGAGGAAGGATGTTTCATGGGAAAGGGGCTGTGCGAATCGGCGCCTTGCGTTGAATTCGTCGTAGCATTGTTCTCACTAATTTGTACTGAAATAAACTTAATAAATCTATGATTGTTGTTAATATTTAACCCGGATCTAACACCATTATCTCAAAGTTATAGGCTTTATGGTGCTGTAGATCACAGAAGACCATAGCTGCCGGTTTCTCTAGAGTATCACAGCCGAGACAGTTCTGGATATAACTGTCGGTTTAGGCTGTAGCATAGGCTAAATAAGTAGTTTGTCTTGGTTACTTGTCTATGCCAGTACGTGTGTGTACGGGTAGGATCACAGTGAGGTGTATTCTTCTATTCTGCCTAAGTAGAAAGAATCAAGACCTCAATGACTTATGATTGAACCTTAACTCTAATTGAGTCCTAAAGATGTATAGTTGTAGTTTGTTTCTTTAATTTACCATGGGTGAGAGTTCAGAGGATCTGCAACTCATTATGCTTCGTATTTTGGGAAACAACTACAACTAGTACGATTCTTAGTGTAACTGCAATAGAGCACCGTATCCTGGTAGAACAGGTTGATCACATCCCCTGAGGAGTTCATTAAGGATTATCATACCAAACCCTGCAGGAGGATTAAGTTCCGGTATGATGATTAAGGAATGAATGGTACTACTCAGGAATGACAAGAGAAGTTGAATAACATAAGCATACAGAAGTTTTAAGTTAATCACCAGATGTGGGATATCTTAAATACGGAGGTCGTTAAGCCTAATACTTGCCCTGAACTCAATAGGGGTAAAACAGGTAATTCCGTACTATTACTCTAGAGGAATGTTTTAGTACTTATGGACTAAATTATACTCCGAGCTGAGTATGGAGAATTTTGCCATTGGGAGGCCCGGTTTTACAAGCTAGTAGATCCCTGATCTGGCCCAAAAAGCTCATCAGGCCACAGTATAAGGAACAAGTGGACCATTGTGTAATTGGCCCAGTGGAGGCGTCGATTACTGCTCATGGACGCCTAGTCCAGTAGTTGCGGGTCTGGCCTGCTACTTAAGCCCAAGTCTCACTTGATCTCTCCTCTAAATACTGCCTCAAGATCTCGTAAACCTAGTTGTTGGAATTTACGAGTGCACTCACAATATTCCACGAGAAAAGGGAGGCTAGGGTTTAGGAGAGACAGTTGGCGGCGGCGGCGTTGAGCACAATGACGGCGGATTCCTTTCAGTGGCTGATTCCAGTGTTCGTTGTCTATCCGACGTTGGATCGAGCTGGGATACAGATCAAAAGATCTATTCGCAAGTTCTCTCAAATCCTTAAGGTAATCGATCTTGAAACACCCAATGTTCCGCATTAAATTCATAGGAGCATGATATGATTAATTTGTTAGTTAGATAACCGATATAGATCCTCGGGGCATAAATCGATCTTCACCGATCCGGTTTCTTCATTGAAATTCGCCTTCAATTGGTTGACCTTCATACTTTTACCCCTGTATTTCGTATAAAAGAAGCTTCTTTGCGGAATTATTTGCCGAATGTGGGGGTTGAATGTGGACTCCCCAAAATGCCTTCCCGTCACGAGTACATACTCATGCATAGAGAGTCGAATGTCTCGGAGGACGACGTGATACCACCTCTTGAACCTAGGAATCGAGGCATCCTCGAGCTCTCGGACTAGTAGCTCGTTAAGGGCGTTGATTGCACTCCCTCTCCTTCTAAAATGAAGGAGGTACCCAAATGGGCCTTGTTTGAATCGATCAAGCAGCTGATTCCCGCCTACACGGTGCGACATCCTTGGAATCGAGTGAATCACGTCGTCTTGGATGTAGAGATTTATTCCCCCACGGAACCCTTGCATACAGCCCCTCATCCATCTATACCTAAGCTGCAAAAGGATCGAAAAGGGAATCCGTCATTCAAAGCAACAAAGTATAAAAAAAATCAATTTATTAGCAATTATACAATTCAAATTCGGTAATGTACACGGTTGATTCGAAGTTTTAATCGTGACTCACAGACAATTTGTTTATGCCGTGTAGAGTCGACAACCTTAAAAGTCAAAATCGTTGACTTTACACGATTGATCTTAAGATTCAATCGTGTTACATGATTAGAACTTTCAGACAACCGTGCTCACACAATTGGTTTTCTATGTCTACCGTTTACTCAAGAATTTCAGGGGAAAAAAAAGAAGAAAAAACAAGAAAAAATCGAACTTCATGCTAATTAAATCCGATCCAAACCATAACATGCTTCATTATGTATTCGAATAAACCATAATATGCTTCATTATACATTCGAAAAAACCATAAAATGCTTCATGCTATAAAGCATAAGAAAACATTATGAATTAAAAATTAACCGGCGGCGGCGGATCGGGGTATTCACGGCGGGGCTGCAGCGGCTCTCGACGGGGCACCAGACGTCGGCGTACAGGTTCCTAGTTCGAAGGGTCTGTGGCTTCTTCGTTGGACTCGGTTGAACTCATCTTGGCGGCAAAGGCGCCGACGACGACGATGGTAAGATTTTATTTTATTTTTTTGGTAAATTTTTGCTTCCACAATTAATGTAATATAGAGAGAGATGAAATGTTCTATTTTGGTATTTATTCCGGTGGGTCCCACACTATTTTATTTAACTTTTGTTTTATTTAAAAAAAAAAACGTTTTGTTATACTCCCTCTCCCACTGGGATAGAGACCTTTTTTTTATCGCCAGAATTAAGACAAAAGTGATGATAGTGTATTAAAGTGAAAAGTAGTGGGTTAAAGTGATGTGTCTGAATTTTATTGGGTTATAATTTTTTATTTTAGGAAAGGTCCCTATATCAGTGGGACGTCCTGAAAAGAAAAAGGTCCATTTATCAGTGAGTTAGAGGGAATACATTTTAGGGAAGTAGGATCCAATTTTAAGGGTATTTATGACTTTTCATGCAAAAGTGGGTATAAAAATTATAGTTTTAAAAAAGTGGGTATAGAGTTATAATATTTATAAATGTGAGAATTTTTAAATATTAACACATTTTGTTAAAGTAAGATAAGGCCCACCGATGAAAATGTGGAGTTATAAACTGCTGGTTCTTTTTATAATGAGAACAAAAAAAGTCCGTCTCACTTCAATTGTCAATCTATCCTAATTAACTCCTAATCAAGTCGTTTCACACGAAAATTATAAAAACGACACACATACTTTTTTTTTTTTTTTTTTTTTTTTTTTTTTTTTTTTTTTATCAATAGAGGGAGTATTAATTATGATCAATCTATTAAAAATCGAACCGGCGAGGTCTTCGATTCATGGTTTTTTTGGTTGAACCGTGATTCAACCGGTCAAATCGAAAATAAATAGAAAAAACCACGAACCGGAACTATCAACGGTTCATGGTTCAACCGGCGGTTCGGTTCGATTTTTAAAACACTGATTATGATAGTAATGTCAACTTCCTATAATGCAATGCTCCCTCCGTCCATTTCGTTGGTCATGTTCCATTTAGGCACGAGATTTTATACACAAGTGTTAAAAGAGAAAAGTAATGCGTCCACATTGAAAAATAAAGGTTAATTATTTCTATTTTATAAAACATGACTAGTGAGTGGAACGGAATGGGTATATAGGTACTGATTTAGGGAACAAATTAAAGCGAAATGAAATGATATGATCAAATTTGGAGGCTAGGGATAGGGGTGTCAATGGATGGGAAATACCCAGCCCATCGATTTTTTTTTCCCCTCTACTATTTTCTCTCTCCTCACTTTCTCTCTAAAAATTTTATTTTATCATTTTCTCTCTCTAATATTTATATTCAAATAAGTTTTTCTAAATTTTTTTCATCATTTTCTATCTCTAAAATTTTCTCTCTCTAGATGTTATATTTTCATAATTTTTTTTCCTTAAAAAATTACTTTATTGTCGCTATGTATCTCCAAAAAATTTATTTTCTATATTTTCTCTCTTTAAAATTTTCTCTTTCTAGAAAATTATAATTTCATCAATCTCTTTCTCTAAATATTTAAGTTCGTCATTTTCTCTCTAAAATTTACTAATTCGTTACTTTCTCTCTCTAAAATTTTGTTTTATTTATTTTCTCTCTCTAAATTTTTCTTTCTTTGAAATTGTCTTTCTAGAAATTTATAATTTTATAATTTTGTTTCTCTAAAAATTTTATTTTCATCATTTTCTCTCTCTAAAATTTTCTCTATCTAGAAACTTACAAGAGATATATATATATATATATATATATATATATATATATATATATATATATATATATATATATATATAATATACCCAATATGGTATAAGGAAATCAAATTAAGGACATACATTTTAAAAAAAAACAAAAAATACCCATTTTGGACGCGCAATTACACAATTACCCTCGTTTTTACTCTAAAACCTATTTTTCTCCCTCTCTATTTTCGCGCTCATCACCGCACAATCTCTTTTCACACACACGCGCACAATCTCTTTCTCTCCTCTATCGGCCCTTTCTCTCTCCCTCACCCCTTCTTTCTCTCTCTAATTCTCCGTCACCGGCGGCGGAGATCGGGATGATTAAAGCGGCGGCAACGACAGAGGAGGAATCGAACGGCGGAGGCGCGGCCTGTGGAGGCGACGAGCTCGCCGGAGGAGGAGGAACGATGGCGGAGGCGAGTCCGTGGGAGGCGATGAACTCGCCGAAGGAAGAAGCGAACGACGCCAGCTTCGCAGTGGAACGACGACGAGCTCCCGCATTATGTTGAGTAAGTGTTGCTCTGCTCCAGATTTTTTATTTCCTTGCGTATTGTTATTGTTGTTGTTGTTTGGGGCGAATTGAATTAGGTCAATTTCTACTGCAGAGAGCGCACTAAATCTCAGCTCGTGGAATCCGTGGCGCCGATTTTGAAGCGGAACAAGTTGAGAAAGTATTGTGTGCGTTTCAACTCTTCTAGTAACAGAGTTTTGCTTCGGTGTGTTCCAGGTTAGTAGTCTCTCTCTCTCTCTCTCTCTCTCTCTCTCTCTCTCTCTCTCTCTCTCTGTGTGTGTGTGTGTGTGGTTCTTTAGCCATTTTCTGTGTTTTTCTTTGTTATTCTCCCAATCAAGGTATGACGCTATACAGGGAGAAGCTAGTGACTGCACTTGCGAGGGATCCGGAACCGGAGCACAACCAACTGCTTGCTTGCTTTGATCTCGAAACGGAGTGCTTTAGCAGCTTTCCCCCTCCTGCTACTGGTATGGTGCAATTGTTTGTTTTGAAGGACTGCTTGTGTTTTTGTAGAGGTGAAGAAGATGGAATTGTGATTTGGTCGATGATGGAAAATGGTGGTGAGAGATCTTGGAGGAAGGATTATGTTACGAATAACCATATTTCGTACCGATTTAACATTAATTTGTTTTTCGCACTGATTTTACTATGTGTTGCACTGATTTCGGTTAAAATTTGTGAAATATGTTGGTATTGGTTCTGTTTTGAACTGATTTTGTTAATATTGGAGTGTTTTTTCAGATTTTATTGTTCGAAATGATCTCAATATACTGAATATGCTGTGTTTTGGTTAAAATCTGTGAAATATGTTGATATTGGTTCTGTTTTGCACAAATTTTGTTAATACTGTACTGTTTTTTCAGATTTTTGGGTTCGAAATGATTTAATTCGTACTGCACGTGTTGTGTTTTGGTTAAAATTTGTGAAGTTTGTTCATATTGGTTATGTTTTGAACAGATTTTGTTAGTATTAAAGTGTTTTTTTAAGACTTGCTGGTTCGAAATGATCTAATTCGTACTGCATATGTTGTTTTTTTTGTTATAAACTATGAAGTTTGTTCATATTGGTTATGTATTGCACAGATTTTGTTAGTATTAAAGTGTTTTTTAAGATTTGCTGGTTCGAAATGATCTAATTCGTACTGCATATGTTGTGTTTTTTGTTATAAACTATGAAGTTTGTTCATATTGGTTATGTATTGCACAGATTTTGTTAGTATTAAAGTGTTTTTTAAGATTTGCTGGTTCGGAATGATCTAATTCGTACTGCATGTGCTGTGATTTTTATTATAAACAATGAAGTTTGTTTATACTCCCTCCGTTTCACTCTATTTGGCCTGCTATATTATTTTATACCTCACATCTATTCACTCTATAGGCCAAATGGAGCGGAACGGAGGGAGTATTGGTTATGTATTGCACAGATTTTGTTAATATTAAAATGTTTTTTAAGGTTTAATTTTTAGTTTCAGGGTTTAATTCCTCAGTAGACTTTAGTACGAAGTGAATCTATTTCGTACCAATACATAGTTGATTTAGTACGAAGTGAATCTTATTCGTACCAATACATAGTTGCTTTAGTACGAAGTGAATGTATTCGTACCAATAACTGCATAATTGCATACTCAAATATGTGTTTCGTAATTCTTATATATAACCGGTACGAATTCTTTATATTTCATACATCCTTAAAGTTATACGAATATCACAGCTACAGTAGTCAGGAAAAAAAATACTGAAATTCGAAAATTCGAAAATAAAATAAAATAAAAATTTTAAAAAAAAAAAGGAAAAATAATGAGGAGAGAAGAGGACACGTGGACCCGTAACTTTTTTGAACGGGTCCGGGCTGGGTCCGGATCCTAAAGGTAACGGATGGGTTAGGACCCGGACCCGTAACTTTTTTGAACGGGTCCGGGCCGGTATTACCCACCCATTGACACCCCTAGCTAGGGGTACGTTATTATCTACAGTTAATGAAAACAGCCACTGAGAATCATTGATCGATTAAACCCTTATTCATTGGGTGAACGGGTCCGGGCCGGGTATTACCCACCCATTGACACCCCTAGCTAGGGGTACATTATTATATACAGTTAATGAAAACAGCCACTGAGAATCATTGGTCGATTAAACCCTTATTCATTGGGTAATTGTCATACTCATTTTTGTTGACAAAACAAACTTACAAAACAATAGAATAAAATTAATTCAACATTAATCTTTTACACTTTCATGTATATAATTATCCTCACTCCACCGATAGGTAGACCTAAAGGGTTAACTATCTCTCTTAATTAGTCAAGATCACCTAACCATTTTCTACTAACTCTACACTCGGATTCTTCAGCTCGCCATTACTATTTCATGTTTCCTTCTCCTATAAATACATGATAAATTCCTCACTTTAATACCACACAACTCACACCCTCTCCCATATTCTCTCTTCTTTTCCAACTACTCTCTCTCTCCCTCTCCAAATAACAAATTAAAAATGTGCTTGAAAAGAGATTTTGAGGTGAGGGTGCAGAGGACCGAGGTGGTCGCGGCGGCGCTGCCAATGCAGGAGCACTGGTTGCCGCTCACCAACCTCGACCTGCTCTTGCCGCCGGTGGACTTCGGCGTTTTCTTCTGTTATAATTACAAGGAAACAGAAGAAGAGCCTTTTGGGAAGATAGTGGGCGTTCTGAAGAAGGCTTTGGCCCAAACTTTGGTCTCCTACTATGCCCTGGCCGGAGAGCTGGTGAGGAACGGCGCCGGCGAGCCGGAGCTCCTCTGCAACAACGGCGGCGTCGATTTCGTCGAGGCAGTTTCCGATGCCGGACTGGAGGATCTTAATCTGTATAATCCTGATCAATGCGTTGGAGGCAAGCTTGTGCCGCTCAGAAAGCGCGGTGTTCTTGCTGTTCAGGTGAGTTTATAATCATTTTCTCTATATTACTTCGTCTATCCGTCTCTCAACTTTCTTCGAATGTTTCCGTTTTGGACCGTCTCCCAAGTTCCATTCTATTTCATTTTTGGACATGAAAACTCTTAACACTATGTATTATATTTTTTAAATATAACATATTTATTATATTTATTCACCACTAAACACTACACTAAAGTGGTGAGCCAAAATCTCTATTAAGGTAACAATATTATTTTTAAGAACCATGCCGATTAAACGTAAAAGAAACTTGGGCATGGCCATTCTTGATGAAGAAAGGGTCATGGCTAAACTATAATATAGACCCTCTTATTTTAAAAATGATTTTAAAAATCATTGTATATATATTCATATATTACATATAACACAAAAACTATATATTATATCAATCATAAAATATGAAATTTCAAGCAATTTTTACTTGCAACTCGTTTGCAATAATATTATAGACATGAAGACCATCTAAAACATTTTTCTCTTTGCACAAATTAGTCCAATTGTTTAATCTTCGTTGTGACATCAATTATCTCAAACATGTTTTAGAATTAAGTAGGATAATTATTGATCTATACTATGACAAGAATAATATTTTAGACCTATATATAAATTCTTTTTATTTCGGTCTCTTTATTAATATACTCCCTCCGTCCACTTTCTCCTTTTGAACTGTCCATCAAAAGACGACACCTTTTATATATTTTTTTTAACAATTAGACATGGTTAATATAGAATCCAACACTTAACTCTAGATGTATGTCAATATAATTTATATTATAAAATTTAATTATTACTTGTTTGTTTGTTTTTCGAGTTTTACTATATTTCCAACAAGTTAAAAGTCTTGATAAATGATTTCATTTAAGATCAAAATTTTTAATATGTTTAGAAGTTTAAAATATAGATTAAACAAATGTGAATCATACACAATTAAATTCATATTTCTTAATTCTCCCTCTTAATTCTCGCACCAAAGATAAATGTATCATCTTAGATAGTATAGAGACCGTACTGCTTGATTGTATGCGCCATAGTTATACTCCCTTCATCCCATTATATTAGTCTCATTTCTTTCGGCACATGAACCAAGTGAGTGGAGAGTGAGTGGAAAATGTGTGATTGTAATTAATCCTAAGGAGAGAGAGTAAATTGTTGCCAAGTATTCTGTGTCATTTTAAGAAATGGAATTAATAGGTGGACAAACTAAAATGACAAATGAGACTAATAGAATGGGACGGAGGGAGTATTATTTTATACAGTCCGTACGATTTTTTATCTTTTTGCATGTTAAATTTTGTACAAGATTCCGCCTATAAACCATGTGGCTATGTGATAGTCTTTTTTTTTTTTTTTTTTTTTTACGTGCAATTTGATTTTATTAGGACCATTTCTACTTCCTAGGAAACAATACACAAATATACTTTGAAATTAATTTTGCGACAGATTTAGCTCATATTCCTCCATTCCAATCTATTAGTCTCATCTGCTTTCGGTATAAGAATTAAGTGAGTGAAGATTACGTTGTAATTAATTCTAAGGAGAGAGAGTAAATTGTGGCACTTTGTCATTTTAGGAAATGAGGCTAATAAATTAGACAAACTAAAATAGCAAATGAGACTAATAGATTGGGACAAAGGGAGTATTTCATTAAGACAGTTTTTGCCTCATAAATTAATTATGAAAATTGGTAGATATGAAACAAGAAATTCAAATTCAGATTTTTGTGTTAATTTGCATTAGTGTAACGCCAATATGTGTCGTGTGATTCACATATAATATTGAATGATTAACCACTGATCATTGACATATATTTGTTTATTTATTTGTTTTATTTTTGTGGTAATTGATGAGTACTCTCATTGACGTGATAACTAAACCTAAGCCTATCACAAATACAAATAAATATATTTATTGAATAGTCTACTGGCCTGTTGGCACCAATATAGTTTGCCGAGAGCAATTGAAAAAGAAATCTAATATAAAATCCCTTATTAATATATTTTTTTTCTTAGGACAAGTTAACTTGTACGAGTATATCTGACCACCTACTCGATTTTTTTTAGTTATGAGCCGAACACAATACACTATCATATATACATCCAAGGTGACTTGAACTTTTAACATTTTATTCGAAAGGAAAATGTTTTGCTAACTGCGTTGTGATTCATTGTCGATTTTTCATTTTATTTCTAGGTTTACAAAAATGTCAAGATCAAAAATAAGTGTCAATTCAGTGTTACCACACTTGCTAAAGTGATTTTAGAAAACATAAAACATAATCAAAAAATATCGTTATAAACTAGTAGTATTTAATTAGCATATAGCTAATGATGTATTTCGCTGAAATACTAATATACTCCCTCTGTCCTATGGCAATTGTCCCCTAGGAAAATGGTATAATAACCAATGCCATAAGAGATAGGGAATTTTATATTATATTGGTTGTGAGTAAGTAATGTTTCCACTTTAGGTAAGTGGACAATTATATGGGACGTCCCAATAAGGCAACATGGACAATTGTCATGGGACGGAGGGAGTATCATTTAGGTGTATAGTAAAAAATATCACGATAAATATTTAACGTTACACTTTCATTTAATATCTGGTACATCAATATATATATATGTAGAATAGATATGCTGAGCGCCTCCCGTGGGCGAACTCGTGAGCGACGTGATCACGTGGCACACATGTCAGCAATCACTGAAATTTTCCCTTTCCATCTATTTCTCTCTCTTGCAATCATGTTTCAATTTCTTTTCTTTTTGCTTAGCTATCGTATCCACCCTTTCACTCTTCTCTGTAAATTTGTATCCATATCATGTAATTAATTCATCATTAGATTGTTAAAGTGGATTGAAAATAATTATACCCTAAGTTGAATACTGATAAACCCTAATTGAGGACTAATAAACCCTAAACTAATTGGGATTACTAAACCCTAAGTGAAAAATAAAATTCCCCAACTGAGCAATTATCAATCGGAAAAGGATTGCTAGGGATAAAGGAAGAGAAAGAAATAGTTGCAGAAAGAAAAAAGAGGAGGAACAATGGCGAATAGAAGGAAAGAAAAAGAAACTGTAGAAAAAGAAGAGAGAAACGTAAGGAAATCAACTACCAAAGCTGACGTGGCCTAGGCGCTCAAACAAGTCGCTTAAATAAATCGCCCAGCATATCATTTTTGTGTATATATATATATATATATATATATATATATATATATAGGGGTGAGATCCTGTACAAAATAAGTTTATCGTAAAAAATAAAAAATGATGCATTTTATGCATAATTTATAATGCATGATATACATAACTATAATGCACAATGCATTATATGCATTATCTATACAATCATAATGCATTTTCAGTAAAATCATAATGCACCAGTTAATCTACACCGTAGATCACACAGATCAATGGTCCAGATCACTTCTCATTTCTTACGGAACCTGTCTTTTGTACGTGATCTCTCCGCTATATATATATACCTATATATATATGTGACACTTTAAAATTTTTATTATAAATAAACCATAACTACAATTATTTTAATTGTGAAAATTTCTAAACATCCTTAAAAGTTAATTTTCTATCAAGTGTTCAATATATGCCTAGCTATATACGTCTGAAACGAAAATGTACACTGAGATGATAAGGAAAAGAAAAGAAAAAAAAAATCATTATCAATAACTGCAGCCACACAATTGGATGACCAAAGACCACAAAAAGTAATAAAATAAAATAAAATAAAATAAAATAAAATAAATAAATAAATAAATAAATAAATAAATAAATAAATAAATAAATAATCTTGGTTTATATTTTGTTATTCGTCACGTAACATGTTAACGGCTTATGTCACACTTATAGCTACCGACACTATTTTATTCTTTAGTGTAGACCTTAATTTTGACTAACAATATTATAGTCACTTTATGGTGAGTAATTTTGTGGACATTTTTATTATTTCATCATTATTTGTTTAATTTTTTTAATTGTAATATATTCTAATATCTTATAAATTAATATTGAAATCACTAAATCTAAAAAAATTTAAATATCAATGCTCGATTTGTTCGTTTTTTTCCTATGTTCAAAAAGTGTAATAAAATAAATAGAGCTTTGATATTTATGTATATATTTTTTAATTTAATAATTTCAATATTAATTTATAAGGTATTATAATATATTACAATTGAAAAAATCAAATAAAATAATGTCGAATACGAAGATGCCCACAAAAGTGTCTACCATAAGGTGACTAACATGTCATTTATCCTTCAACTTTTATCTTTCTAGTAGTATATCAAACCTACATATTCTTCCTCAAATTACTGAAAATAGAAATGTACAGGGTGGTCTTTGTTCGTACTATGTTTAAAAAATTCGGGTATTAATTTAAGTTTTGAGGGGAAAACAAGAACGAGTAAAATGATAAAACGAAGGACAAGAACCAATATGTGAATTAACATGTGTACCAATTTACTATGCCACAAACGAAGTACTCCAACAACAACATGTGTCGTTTTTTACTAAGTCTAATTTTGAATAGCATTCACTAAATAGTACATGCATTATTAATATGGTTTCCAATTAATTTTATGTTTCGACCAACAACAGGTCACCCAACTCAAACGCGGCGGACTCGTGGTGGCGTGCACCATCGCACATCAGGTGGCGGACGCCTACTCCGCCAACATGTTTCTTGTCTCGTGGACGGAGACGGCGCGTTCCAAACAGCTGTCCCAGCCGCCGTCCTTCCGCCGCTCCCTCCTACACCCCCGACGCCCCGGCGCCTACGACGCTTCCGTCGACGACACGTTCGTCACCATCTCAGACCTCCCGCCGCCGGAGGAAGACGATGTCGACTCAGCCGTCAGCCGAATATACTACATCAAGGCAGAACGCCTCCGTGAGCTCCAGGAACAAGCCAACTCCGGCAACGCCAAAGGCGACCGGAGAACCAAGCTCGAAGCCTTCTGCGCCTACCTCTGGAAAACGGTTGTTTCCGGCGGAGTTTCCGCCGGAGATAACCGTTGCAAGCTGGGGATCGTCGTCGACGGGAGGAGCAGGTTGATCGACGGCGACAAGGAGCGGTTGAAGCTTATAGCTCCCTATTTCGGCAATGTTCTATCGATCCCCTTCGGAGAGAAGAAAATCGAGGAGTTGAGAAAGAAACAGCTGAGTTGGGTGGCTAATGAAGTGCATGAGTTCTTGCAGAGTGCAGTACAGAAGGAGCACTTTCTAGGGCTAATAGATTGGGTGGAGGAGCGCCGCCCGGAGATGGCGCTGGCGAAGATATACGCAGAGAGGGTCACGGCAGCTGAGCCTGCGGTGGTCGTGTCGTCAGGGCAGCAGTTTCCGGTCGGGAAAATGGACTTCGGGTGCGGTCGGCCGGTTTTCGGGTCCTACCATTTCCCGTGGGGGGGGAAGTCGGGGTACGTGATGCCGATGGCGAGTGTGAAGGAGAATGGGGATTGGATTGTATACATGCATCTCTTGAGAGGGCAGTTGGATTTGGTGGAGACTGATGCAGCTCACATCTTCACTCCTCTCACTTCCGATTATGTTTTTTCTGACGTTTGAGAATTTAATCATCTCATTTTAAGAGCTATTATAATTAGGTAAATATGATCAGTTTTATATATATATGTTTTAAATTTATATGTGTAGCGGTGGGGTTATGTGACATCGAAAACTAGTACTTGCTGTTTTTTCTGTACTTGATATATTTTTCATTTTACAAATGAGTTGTTGAGTTTTGTGTGATATAGTCAGATTGAAATGTTAACAAAATTATAGTGAGTTTCTAAGAGTATCTCATTTACCGGATGAGATTCTATGTCCCCAAATTGCGTTTCAATTGTGTATCCAAGTCAAAACTACGTAGTTTTGTTCTGATATCATTAACTGCCACAAATTAAAGAATTTCTTAAACTATTAATATTACGTAGTTTTAATGTGGATTACAGTTGGAACACAGATTCAGGGACAAAGGATCTCATCTGCTCATTTACCGCGTCCCCATTTCCAAATGTTCACTGAAATTATACATCACCACAATATATTTCTCTTACTTATACAATACTCTTGACTTTTGGGTTTTTGCTTAACATCACAATCTACCCACACTCTCCACTGATTACACAATCCACCACGAACGACCCTTGTCGTAAATTTTGGTAATTCTTTTCCAAATCTGGGCCATCTTTTGATCATATTATTTGTGATAAACGTATGGATGCCAATTAATATCGATCAAGCACTGTACAAGATGTATGCATCAATCTTGGTTAGACTATTGATAAAATTGAAATTTATGGCATTGAGATTTTTTGAGAACCAAATCCGAAAACGTTATTGATAATCTAAAGTTTGATGTTTCTCCCGGGCTTCTCCATTTATGCTGGACATTCTTAATAGGTTTGAAGATAAAATTTGAGGAAAAAAAAAAAATCTTCGAGAAACGTGAAGACGTGGTCATTGCCCAAGAAGTTTTATGATGTTTCATTAATATATCCGATTGATGTTTTAAACATTAGTTATGGTGATATGTTGCTGTGTATTCTACCCAACTCATATCAATAGTTAGAAACTTCTAATTGATGTTGCATGTTGTATGAGGCGTTGGTTCGTGTTGCATGGCATAGATTATGTATGCAGTAATCTTACGTGGTGTGCGTATGTGGAGTTAGAGTTTCCATATTGTTGGTCCCGGTTTGTTATAGGAAAAATACGTCGAGGGGGGGGTGGGGTGAATACGTATTTTGAAGTTTTTCAACTTCAAATTCCTTAACTCAGAGTATGAAGTAAAGTGCTCGTAGAAATACTAAGACCTAGCTGAGAGCTAGATCTAAAGCAATCAACAATCTCTTGACCTAAGCTTAGAGCTTGATCAAGAGTGAGACTTTACTCTTGTGCGGAATTCGGTGAGCTAAATATCTTTCCTAAGTAATTAAAAATATCCAAGTTATGTTTGTTTATATGCACGTGCAATGGATAATCGGATAAGAAAAGAGATTAGAGTTAGAGATACGACACAGAGATTTATAGTGGTTCGGAGTTAAGGCTCCTACGTCCACTTGTTGCACGATGGCAACTGTTCTCTTCACTCAAAAACTTGAAGGTTACGGGTCCTTCAAAAACCTGGTCGAGATCGGGCTTCACTTGCCTGGATCCAACGACAGACGTAGTGATTGCGGGTTCACTACACAAACCTAGACAAGACAGGAAGCTTCACTCGCTTCAGTCAAACACAGACAGGGAGATTACGGGCTCTCCTTACAGCCTAGCTTCGATCGAGCTTCACACAAACGATGTAAGTGTAAGCTTGGATCTAGACTATATGATCGAGGCTTCTACGATCGATGAAAGTAGAGCCTTGGATCGAGACAACCTAACGATGACTCAAAAACCTAACAGACAGAGTTTAGGGTTTTTGGTTGACGGACACACTATGAAGAGCTCTTTACAGTAGATGCAAAGTAGGCTAGAGCTCTTCTTCTAAGCTTGGATATATGAAGTGGGCTTAGACTCTAAGTGTGAAGGTTGTGAAGACGAGTTCCGATGAACTGGAAACTCGGAGAACACTTGAAAACAAAGACTCGAAGATTTGCTCAAAGGCTTGGGAGTGTTTGTTTGCCATGGGCGCTCGAATGCTCAAGTAGTGTTCTACTTCTTCACGTTGAGATCCTTCACTATTTATAGGCGGAGGGATGCCGAGATCAATTACCACTTGAATAGAACTCAAAACCAGCTAACCTATCTAGCATTTGGTCAATAAAAGGCAATGGGAAATGATCTTTACGAGTGGCTGCATTCAAAAGCCTATAATCAATACAAACTCTCCAACCCGTAGTCAATCTAGTAGCAATCAATTCATTAGACTCATCTCTTACTACCGTCATTCCCCCCTTTTTTGGTACCACTTGAGTAGGACTAACCCACTCACTATCAGAAATCGCAAAGATAATTCCAGCATCCAATAACTTAAGAACCTCTTTCCTAACAACTTCTTGCATAATAGGATTAAGCCTTCTTTGATTCTGAGCTCTAGGCTTAACATTTTCTTCCATCAAAATCCTATGCATGCACACAGATGGGCTAATCCCTTTCAAATCAGAAATAGACCAACCTATGGCCGACTTATGCTCTCTCAAGACACGCAAAAGACTATCAAGCTCATGAGTAGATAAAAAGGACGATACGATTACCGGATAGGTTTCATCCTCACCCAAAAATCCATACTTCAAGTGTTCTGGCAAAGGTTTGAGTTCGGGCTTTGGGATCACCTCCACCGTCTCCGGCTTCTTGTCTTCCTCTTTTCTCAACTCCAAGAATTTCGTCCTTTGTCTCGAAATTTCCTGCACAATTTCCAATGCACTGCAATACTCAAACAAATTTAGATAAAAAATGTTTGTATCACAATTAAGATTAAAATCTAAATCAATTCGAGATGAGAAAAGGGAGTTAGAAATGCAAGCCTCAAGAGGATCCTTGTGTGAGTGTGACAAATTTGTGGCAATACACAAATTGACGACCTCCAAAATTTTGCAATCCTCCGTGCTTGCAGTGATGGCAGTGTCTTTTCCGAAGTACTTCATCATCTTGCACATGGAGAATGTGATGCAATCATCGTTGAACCTCAAGGTAAGCTCCCCATTCTCCACATCAATCAATGCTCTCCCGGTCTTGAGAAAAGGCCTCCCAAGTATGAGCGGTATGTCTCGATCCTCTTCCATATCAAGCACCACAAAATCTGCCGGAAATATGAAGTCTCCGACTTTGACGAGGACGTCTTCGACAATCCCTCTAGCATAGGCAATGGACCGATCCGCCATTTGGAGAGCTATGGTGGTGGGTTTGATTTCTCCAATTTTCAGCTTCATGAAGATGGAGGATGGCATCAAATTGATGCTTGCTCCTAAGTCACATAGCGCCTTCCCAAACTCTTCTCCACCGATCACACAAGAAATGGTAAAGCTCCCCGGATCTTTTGACTTGACCGGCAACTTTCGTTGAATAATGGCACTACACTCTTCATTCAAATTGACCGTCTCGAAGTCTCCCCATCTCCTCTTCTTTGAAATCACGTCCTTGAGGAACTTGGCATGGACCGACATTTGTAAGAGTGCTTCCACAAGTGGAATGTTGATATGCACCTTACGAAAGATATCCAAGAACTTGGAGAATTGCTCATCCACCTTCTTCTTTTGATGCCTTTGAGGAAAAGGCATTGATACTCCTTTCGGTGAAGTTAGAGGTTCTTTGTCTTTCTTCTCCTCTTGGTTGTTCTTCGTAGGTAATGTAGGCTCCTTCTCTTCCACAATGGGATCACCAACATCGGACTCTTTATTCGGCATCTTCGGTCCCTCATAAGTAGTGTCACTCCTTAGTGTGATTGCCTTGCATTGTTCCTTCAGGTTAACCACTGTGTTGCTTGGGAACTGCCCCGGATTGTGCTGATTGCTCAAAGAGTTAGCGATCTGGCTCACTTGCTTTTCGATCATCTTTACTTGTGTCTCCACCGCTGACATCCTTGTATCCGAACTTGAGATGAACCTCATGAGTATGTCCTCCAAATTCGGCTTCTTTTGCTCATTGATCACTCCATTAGATGTTGAAAATCCGGGTGGTGGTTGAAGAGCATTGTTCGGGTTTCCATATGAGAGATTCGGATGGGATGGAGGTGTGCTTGATATCCTTGGTATCCACCTTGATTGGAACGACCCCCTTGATAACCTCCTTGAGGTCGAAACCCCCGATTGTTGACCCAATTTGCCTCCTCGAAGTGAATCTCTTCAACTGTTGGGTTGCTTCGGGTCTGCATCATGGTCTCGAACTTGCTAAACAGAGTTGCAATCTGATTTGTGAGTGCAACAAGAGGGTCTTTGTTCTCAGCCATAGCTACTTTCCTCAGATTGTTCCTCTCTGTTGGCCACTGGTAGCTTGTGGACGCCATGTTCTCAATTATATCGATGGCCTCATCCCCCCCTTTGCACAACAATGCTCCTCTAGCAGCTGCATCCATGAGTCTTCGTAATTCCCCATTACAAGCATTGTAGAAGATCATAATGCGGGTACCTAAGTCGAAGCCATGGTTTGGACACTTTCTGATCGTTTCCTTGAACCTCTCCCAAGCTTCGTAGAGACTCTCCCCTTCATATTGTTGGAAGTGTGTGATTTCCATCTTCAATTTGAACATGAGGCCCGGAGGTTGGAACTTGAATAGGAACTTGTGAGCTAGTTCCTCCCATGTAATATCTTCTCCCAACTCGATAGATTGGAACCACTGCTTCGCCTTGTCCCTCAAAGAGAATGGGAAGAGGCGAATTTTGATAGCATCCTCAGGTGCTCCATTGATCTTAACTGTGGCGCAGAGATCCAAAAAATGACTGAGATGGGCATTCGGGTCCTCCAACGGACCTCCTCCATACTGATTATGTTGGAGCATTGATATCAGGCCCGTCTTCAACTCGAAGTTGTTAGCCTCGATGGCTGGTCCGGGAATTCCCCCATGAGCTATCACATTCTGAAACTGAGCCTGAATAGGAGCTGGTTGAACGTTTGCTCGTTCCTGAGCCTCCCTCAGAATCCTTAACTGCTCCCTGAGTTTATTGAACTCCTCCTGAGTTGCCATTTTCCTCTTGTTCCTCTTTGCGTTGTTCCGACGACAAGTGGCTTCTATCTCCGGATCTACAGGATCTAAAGTGATGCCTGAAGACCTCGTGCGCATTCACCACCTATACACCAACAAAGAGAACAATTAGAAAACTCAAATGAATTAAAATTGAAAAGAAAATACAGAAAATAAAATGTCTAAATTAGTATCAAAGAAATCTAACTAATATCACTAGAACGAAAATCAGTCCCCGGCAACGGCGCCAAAAACTTGTTCACTAATATTTTTACTACCGCAAGTGTACGGGAGTAATTATAGATAGGGAAGCAAGGTCGTATTCCACGAGGACTGATTAACCTAATGAGTACTAATCTAATTTCCTATCCTCTATTTAGACGAATGAATCGTTGGATTTTGGTTTCTAAGCTAATTAAAAGCGAAATAATAAACATAAACGACAAGGTACAAGAGAATCAAACGTGAGAAGGATTATTCTAGAGCTTCGGTTTCGATGAACAAACGAATTCAATTAAATCAAAATCAATCAATCACATAGAGGACTCGACTATTACTAGAACAACCACACAATAAGCTTAAACCTACTTTCGTAGCGCCTAAACCATAGATTTCATGCAAGAATCGTTGTGTCCAACTGATAACTAACACATGAAACTCCTAAAGGTTCAAAAGGTTATAAGCTCTCATGCACACAATTCTCAAGATCTCTCGACTTTATTGAAGTGTGTGTCCTATGTTCCCTATTCGAGCGTTAATTCTCATCTTTCGCCTATCGAATCAACACAATAAATCATGCGAATTTGGTAGCTAATCAAATAAGCAAGCAATAAACTCAAGAACATACGAAGCAATTGAAGGTCGTGATCGATTGATAGAAACTAATTCGAATCTACAATATTCATCTACTCCCTAACTCTAGAATAATAGAAATTTAGCCCAACATATTGAGGACAAGAATCCCAAGATACGAAGTAAGCATAATCGAAAACAAACAAAAACCGTAGAGTGAACTAGAGCCCCGAATGTTTCCGCCTCGAATCCTTCGATCCTCTTCTCCCGAAATTGACACTCGCGTCCCTTGATTCTGAAAAATATGAGCTGCCATTCTCCCTCTCTCATCCGCCCTCTTATCCTTTTCCTCAAATCTTTCTGTTACGGTGCAGATTGTAACCGCTGCGTGTTGTGCGCTCTTTCCAAACGGGGAAGGCACGGCAGCAGGTGGAGGAGAGCGCGGCGGCGTGGCAGGCGGCGTGGTGAAGACGCGGAGATCGGCTTGCTGGGCGCGGGGTGATGGTGGCGCTGACGCTGCCGCGCATGTGTGCACGAGGAAAGTGAAGGCGCAGAGGTGATGCATGGCCGCGTGGCTTTTATGCATGCATGCCATGCAATTGGTCCATGCTATTGGGCCATGCTTGTTGGGCCCATGGCTCGACTATGAGTTTTTCTTCTTCCTTTTCCTCCTTTTCGCCTACAAAATTCAACGGAGCCAAGATCAAATGCATTATCTTCGAATATAAGAAATATATATCCAAAAGTATCGAAATTGTTCATAATAATAGCATTAGAACACAACCATAAGCTCTCTAAACACGTATAAAATCCGTGTTTATCATCAGTTCCTGTCCCGAACAGCTTTGTTTCCCGAGTTGGTCGCCCGGTACGGTTTTCGATGTGAGCTTCTGGCGTTTGTCTCCCGGGCTGGGTGCTTAGGACGCTTCCTGCCGGAGCAGCTGTCAGCAGCAACTCATCGTTGGCACCTCTTTCTGGTTGTTGGCTCTGGCGTTTTCTTCGTGGTGTGTTGCATGCTCTTCGTGTTGTGGCATGCAAGGAAAGCATGATTATGGGAAGATTGAAGGATGCCGTTAGCGCGACTAGAGGAGATGCGCTGATATGGTGGGATTCCATATCAGCACCTGTATATATAGTTAATAGGTTAGAGAGGAAAGGCATTCACACTTCTTGTACTCTCAACAAAATCCTAATAAACAAGCCATCGTCTTTTTCCTCCTGTGGATGTAGATCTATCACCATAGATCGAACCACGTAAAACCGCACTGTTTTCTTATTTTCATGTCGTTACTGCTTCTGATTTGCTATCGATATATTACCTACAAAATCCTTACTCAATCAGCTATTTTAACATATTATCACTTCATTAAATCACGACAAAAGTTAATAAACCATACGGAAAAAAAAAAATAATAATAATAAAAATAAAAACTAAATCTTTGGAAAGGGTTTTAATTGATCAAAAGACATAACTCTCTGTTGTACTACCCTCTCCAAGTGAAAAATTATAAACGTGTTAGTACCAGTCGAGCATACAAAATAGGCAAAACCCATCCTTGGGTCCTTATACTTTTATTTTTTATTTCATTAGGTCCCTGTACAATATTTTCATTTTAATGAATCCTCCTACTTTCAATTTTCATTTCATGAGGTCCTTATTTAACGGATCTATTATGTCCGTTAAATTTTCCGTTAACTAAATACCACATCATTATTTAAAATAATGTTAATCCACATCATCTAAATGGAATTAATATTTTTTTGGGGGTGATGCTATTTGGCCATAATGTGGCAGGCCATAATTTAACTTTTCATATTTTTTTTTAGTATAAAATAATTTATATATTTATGCCAAACTTTTTTAGATTATAAATAACTCAAAAAGCGATATTCCGTATTTTTTAAAATTAACCATTTAATTATTTGATAATTTTTACTATTTTAAAGAATTTGTTACCTTTTAATCTAGAAAAAAAAAGAGAAAAATATGTAATTTTGGGGGAAAAATATTTTTAAATTAAAATATAAAGTAATAAATTATAGTTATCATTTACTATTTTTAAAATTATATATATTATGAAAAATGTCATTGTGTGGCCGACCACGTTATGGCCAAATAGCATTATTGTTTTTTGGTGAACTTGATCTAAATTACGCTTGATAGAGGCAATAAAGAGCAAATAAAACATCCAAACCATTCAACCCTGAGGATTTTGCTTGCGATTCATCATAACATGGAAGAAACCAATTTACTAGCACCGGAAGGCAAGAACATCCGCTTTTGCCGGCCCCATATGGTCTCTAAGGCGTTCGAGCCGATCCACCTTGTGATAATTCTAAGCTAAAATCAAAACTGAATTTAGATATTTTAAATTTGATGGTGGAGGATAGTAATCAAGATCGATGCGGTGGAGTTGTTGACGGAGCGTGTAGCGACTGAATCCGCCATCACCGACGATGAGGTTTGACCCTCCGTACGTACGGAAAAATGAGTTTCTCACGCTCGTACACGGTGATAATATAAAAAAAAAAGTAAAAGAAGGTGCCAATGGAGCGCGCAATTGGGAAGAATTAGGAGCCACTGTCCAAGATGTTCTCATGCGTTGGATGGGGAATGAGGAGAGAGGGGTGTGAGCGGAGGGGCGGCGGAGCAAAAAGTGTTGGATTGAAGGATGCGTTTGATTGTTTGAAGGTGTGAAATTCGCTTGATTTTGGGAATGAATAGATGGCCATCTTCTTCATCTGACGATGGCGATTTGCTTTTTATGTTTCTTTCTCTCTAAATTTGTTTAAATATATGGTTATATTTTTGTGTATGTAATGAGATGGCTGTGGTTGTATTAGCTGACAAGGATTAGCATTATTTTAATAATAAATAATGATGTGGTATTTAGTTAGCGGAAAATTTAACGGCCATAATAGATCCATTAAATAAGGACCTCATGAAATTTAAATTGAAAGTAGGAGGATTCATTATAACGAAAATATTGTACATGGACTTAATGAAATAAAAAATGAAAGTATAAGGACCTGAGAATGGTTTTGCCTACAAAATATACTAAATGTAGGCAGTGGATCATTTATGAGAAACCTATCATATCGAAAGTTAATATATAGACTCAACTTTAACTCCAATATTCATATTTCATTATATATTAACCAAACTTAAAAATAATGGAACAATATTATTACATGCCCTCCCCAAGTATGAAGTTCTTGCACTACTAAACGTGAAGTGAATATGGCTAGATTTCATTGAAAGCACATAATCAATTCGATGATTCCCAACAATTAAAACACTTTTTTCTCATAGTGGAACATTATGGACTTCAACAATCAAAAAACAAGACCGAAAAAATTTGATCGATCACTTGTCCTAAATCATACTAATATCGATCGCCGTTAAAAAATTTAAAACTTGAGACTGACGACAGTACTTGCGTTACTTTCTTCTCCATCCACTCTTCTCCTCTCTCCGCTGTTGTCGCCACCGCTGTCGGCCTTCCAGCTGCCGCTCTCCGACTTACCGTCTTCGATGCTCTCCGAGGGGTCAGCCCTGCCGCCGCCTCCGCCGTGGCTGTCCGACTCCGGCGAGCTGTTCCTCTGCGTTGATGGGGGCTTGCTGTACAAATGCAGCTGCTGGTGGTGCAGGTGGAGCTGCTGGTGGTTAGGCGGCGGAGCTATGGCAGGGTACATGTCTTGCGGTGGCGGCGGGTTGGGAGCGCAGAAAGGTGACGACACGTGATGGTTGGCGTGCGCTCCGTAGACGGCGGCAGCCTGTGCGCCGCCGTGAGCTGCGGCGGCGGCGGCATATTCTGGTGGGACCCATATGCCACCTAGGAAAACCACCTGAGGGGCCGGCGTGACTGCGGATTGCGGGCTCGGGCTGGGCCTTCTCGTGTGTAGTCTGTATTTCTGCTTTTACAGATTTCTTAGTTTTAGTCATTAAAGTACAAAAACACAACTCTTTTCTTTATCCACAGCATGAATACATGTCTTTTTATGTGCTTTTAGAGAGAGAGAGAGAGAGAGAGGGAGGGACCTGCAAATGGCTTTTAACTTCATCATTGGTCAAGCCATCAACCTTCATCAGTTCTCGAATTTGTTTGGGAGTAGCTACTGCCAAAAAGAGCATATCTTTAAAGATTGAGGCAACATCAACATATCATAATTATCATATAATTGATTCATGCGAACATGCAAATTATTTACATTTCACATTAATTTAAAAAAAAAAAGAAAAGAAAATATAAATCGTTCAAAGTTCACCTTGTGAGCCCCCTAGCATATGAAGAGCATTGACAAACCGCCGGTGCAAATCCGGCGACCAACATCGCCGCGCCTTCCGGTGAGTTTGAGAGCCGCTCGTCTCTCTCTGATCACTGACGCCGCCGCTCCCACACTTCCCGGCATTCTCTCTCTTCACCTCCGGCGAACTTCTCTTCTCCTCCGCCTCCTCCTTATGCGATGAAGAAAGGGCTAGCTCTGGATACCCTTCGCCGGAAGGCGACGAGCCTCTATCCTTGGAAGCAAAAGGAAGAAAAGCACCGCCGCCATTGATTCTCTGCTTGCTGTTGAGGCCTAGCTTGATATCAGTTTCTTGAGGAGGAGATGTTAATGGGGACTGGGGGGCCTTGCCCCCCCCTTCGCTCTCTTGATTCCATAGCTGTGCAGATGTCATCCAGTTAGCTTTATCTGCAGAAATATTCCCTTCACTGGTCTCAACATTTGAAGGGTTGATGTTCTTGAGTGGAATGAATTCCTCGAGCACGGGTCTTCCCCCATGGCTAGCCCTCTCCGACTGCAGCTGCTGCCTCGATGCCTCCATAGCTGCTTACATTCAAGTAAATATAAAATAAGTGGAAGGAAAATATACATGCTTCTCGCTATTAGAAACATGGATCATAGTCTCAAGAAAGGGGCCGAAATTTATGTACCGTTGCTAAGGAGCTGCATACAGAGAGGAAGCTCGCGCTTGAAGGCGTCAATCTTGAGCTTCTCTTCCTCGAGACGAGATAGAAAATCTTCGAGTTTTTGAGTGTGCTCGCTTGCTTGATCTCCGAAAGATTTCTGGAGCATGGAATAGATTTGTGGTTTGCAATCGAAACTCAGTTCAGAGGGAGATGCCATCATTTCTTGATCTAGAATATAAAATTAAGCTAAGCAACTCTTGTTTGCCTCTTGGCCAAGATGTTTCTACGTGGAGTAGCACAAGATTCAATGGTATATCTATTTTATCTATGAGATTTTGGAACGGCAATTGTTGGAGAAAAGAGAGAGAGTTAAGGGTGTTTGTAAACACAGAGAAGGGGGAGGGTCTTTAGGGTTGGGATGGGAGGAGAATAAAGTGGTGTTTTGGAGAGAGGAGAGGGAGAGAGAAATAAAGAGGGAAAAAAGTAGAAAAAAGATAGGGGATGGTAACTTCTTGCAAAGAGCAATGGCAAAAAAGGCTATATTTAATGGTTCTTGCAAGAGAGGAATCACTAGATTTTATTTTATTTTTTTCCTAACCTTCAAATACTACCCACAACCAAATGATTCTTCATCTTGGACTACTTTATTTATTTTTTCTTTTCCTTTTTCACACTTTACATTGTTGATCCTCCTTTTGTTTTAGCCCTTTGATTAGGGTCGAGAGAGATATTTGAAAGAAGTTGGAATAAATAAATAGATTAGACTTAGAAAAAGGATGTGGAAAAAGAGAATTTATATTCATCCCCATCTTGATAACATGGACGGAATTAGTTTTACGAATAATCCTTCTTAATTAAAGTCGTATTTGTTATTCCTGAAAGATTATTAATGTTAAGGTGATACTTGATGTGTGTCTTAAGTTTATCTACATCCATTTTCTTTTTAAAGGATTCACTCCTGTTAACCCGGCTTGGCTGTGCATTAAATCCTAATTGGATCCTCATCGGCATTGTCAGGGCCTGCATCAACCTACATCAATTTTGTAATTTAAGAGGATGAACATTTTTATTCATGACAATTGACATTTTTTCACAATAATTGACTCAATTATGAAGAGAAGGCGATGGTAAAAATAAAATAAATCTACGTAGAGGGTAGAAAATATTTAAATTACTTTTTATAAAATGAAGCATAAATAATCATTTTATTTTCAGCATTACAATATTAAAATACAAACATTATTCATAGCAATTGATACTCTTACCGAAGGTAACAATAACGGAATTTATCTAGCAGATGGTTGAAAATTCTTTTAGTATTCATAATATAATAAGCTGTACCAATAATCATAATATTCAGTTATTATAATACGAGTTATTAAAATTAAAAATTCGATGATCATTGATACTGACAATTTAATGCATGAAAAATGACACTTTTATTCATAACAATTGATATATACTTCCATTCACAACAATTAACAATATAGTTAATAGTTTATCTCATAGAGCAAATAAGATGTTTTGTCTCATATAAGACGTAGAATAAGTAATCATCATATTTACACGATTAACCTGATCAAAGATTGACACATTTGTTCAGAAAATTTTATATCTTTAATTTTTTTATTAAAAAAAAATATACAAAAAATTTAAAATCACGTTATGGAGAACTCGGATTCCAAATCTTAAGTCCCGAAACTTAACTCTAGCTCTACCAATAGACCAACTCACACAAACATATGGTTTTCCTCATCACAACCAAACTAATTCTATTTACTAATTTCTAAAATTATACATTGCATTAGAAAAATATATGTGATTATGATTAATGAATTCTAGTTAATAATTATAAGATAGAATCTAAACTATAAATAGATTGAAAATTGAATAGGAAATGGCAAAATCTGAACAAGAAAAAAATATATTCTCTATGTCCATAATATTTGACACTAATATTATATTAAACTTCCAACATTTTTTGACTATTTCTATTTCGGAACTACCCATAATTTAATTAACAATTTAATAACTCTAAAAATATTAGACGTGCCCACAAATTTATCACTTTTAACACTTTTAACGATTTAATTAATTCATTTACACATCATCTACATCATATTAAACTCCGTATCTGAACTTTTAAACCATGAATTCGTGGACGGAGCGAGGGAGTATAAACGAACAAGGTGGGAACACAGCATACTTGGTTCCTAACATGTTATGTAAATCGTGTGATTGTTGATCATATTGGCTAATTTATACTCAATTAAAAAAGCTCAAATAAATAATTTAAGCGACCATTTTTAACGGCGTATTGTAATTCTAAAAGGCAAAAAGATTCATAGTTGAATGCGATATTGGATTCGATGAAGATGAGTTTAGACGGTGCAAGTATTTTAAATTAAGAGCATATTATTAATTAGTTTATTATCATACTTAAAAATGCAATAAAGGGGCGTGAGGAAATATTCAAAATGGCGCTCAGTATCAATCCCACCCAGCAACTTTCTTTTTTGTTTTTCAACTTTCAAAAGTTGCATAATTCCTCTACATTAAAGTGCATTAATAGAGGTGATAAAGCGAATATCTGTTTAAGTGCGAGACATTTATGTTTGAAATGAAAGAAAGAATATAATACACGATGCAGATATACTTTCCTATCTAAAATGAATATTTTTAACGTGTCTACGACGAATGTGGCAGTGCAATGTCCAAGAAAATAATTTCTATTTAGGATTTCGTTGTTTTAGTTGGGTTTAGGTTTCTTTAATTGTTAGGATTTTAGTTATAAGGTATATATAAAAATATTTTCTTAATAATACACTCTGTCATGTAAAAAACGCTAGGCGCTAGTCGGGCGGTGGAGCGGTGACTAGTGCCTAGGCGGCTAGGCGGGTCCTAGGCAGATTCAAACTATAATACTTGTTTTTACTATTCTTACAATATTGTTGCCAAATTTATAATAAATACAAATACTATGACAACTGATAGGTTAATTTCATAATTATAAATCCAAAATTATACATAGAGTAGCATAATTGCCTAAACATAGATTAATTAACACGTATACACTATTGATTAAGCTTCAAGAGCGGCTCACTGGGTGTCGCATAGATCCTAGTCGGATTACATATTAATCGGGTTACGAGGTACTGATTAGCGTCTAGCCGCCGCCTAGGCGGACCTAGGCGGCGACTTTTAGAACACTAGTCATGTCACGTTGCATTAAGTATGTGCACAATAGGTAGTGACATTCATATACACACTCACATAATACATACATACATACATACATACATACATATACTTATCTGGTTAATTCTCCGAGGGAATATCTGAACTAGAATTCTACGACTCTAGTTAAATTAAGAGCACAGAAATCCACGAATCTTAAAGGGAAGAAAAGATGTTCTTTGTTAAAGAATATCAAAGGAACTCTTAAGGGATATGGGAATCTTCTTTTGCTACCAGCTTTACTGAAGTGGGTTGTAAGCCATCAAGATTCTTTCACCCACAATTTTCTTACATTAAGTAGGGTTTTCGTTTTTTTCAAGAAAATTTGTTTAATCCTATGCTTCCCAACTCAACCGTTATCAATTTCTAAAAAAAAATTACAAGAAGCATAACAGATGGTAAACATTCATTATTAATTAGGGTTTTTCCAAGATAAATATACTGAAAAAATATACCCATATTTTGAAACTTAAAAGTGTGCGAGAATTGAATCCAATGAAAAAAAGTAAGAAAAGAAAGAATTGAGGGTAGAAGAAAAGAAAGGGTTTAACTTGAAAAAGAAAAGGAATCGAATTCGGGGAATGCAATGATGAATGGTTGGTCGCTTTCTATAATAAGGCTTCGGGTACAAGCCTCCAATTCACACCTTTTCTGCAGATTCTCTCTTTTCTCCTCTCTTACTCTCTCTCTCTCTCTCTCTCCAACTCATCCTTTCTCTCTCTGCTTCTTTTCGTGCTTTGTTGTGTACGTTTACAGGTTTAGTTATATCTTTGTGTGTGTGCATTGCTGGCTGAGATTCTTCTTCTGACACGTATCGAAAAATATTCTTCCGTGTCGTCCCTCTGAATATGAATATACCTTCTGTTCCCATCGCATTTTAAATAAGAAAATAGGGTTTGGTATGTTGGCAATGATATATATGTCAACAATGACCCTGCATAAGGGGTTTAATTTTCGTACTATGCATAAGGAGTATTTCCCTATCTTCACATATACTACATTGTAAATATTAGCATATTAAAGATTAGTTGATTTTACTATATTTTCCACGTTAATATAGTACTAGTACTCCTTCGGTCTTATATGAATATATGTAACATCTTGATTTTTGAAATTGTATAATCCCTACTTTGGTAGGTAAATGTAACTCAACACGTAACACAGAAAGTAACACAGTTGAGAACACAAGTTGGTAACCCAGTTCGGTGATAAACACACCTACGTCTGGGGGAAGCTATTCCAAGAACAATTCACTATGATGAGTATATGGGATACAAGACTCGTGAACGACAACAACACCGAACGTTCTCTCCTCACCCGACTCTACTCCTCACCAATGAATCCTCAGTAAACTCTCACTAGTCTACCCAAACACTTTTCACAGAATTGAAAAGATGAAACCCGACCTTGAACATGGGAACGTTCAAATCACTCACCAATAAACAAACTACCCCAACTAATGATGAATGAAAAGAAAAACTTAACTCTAGAACGCACGAAGAAGACGAGCTCTCAATAATTAATCAAGACGCGCAGCGGCACCAATAAGATCTCGTGCTTATATACTTCTCGCATAATCCTAAGAGATAATTAAGGCATATCTTAAAAGATATCCTTAATAGGGTAAATATAATCTTCATGCAAATCTTCACATTAATGCGGGAATAAAATATATGGATCGAATCCTTGAGCCACAAGGATTCCAAACCAACGAACTACTCCACCGCATACATAAAACTTGCCATATAAATTACGCCATGCAATCCATGCAGCAACAATCTCCCCCTTGGCATTTTATGTATGCAATCACACGAACACACACAACTCCTCCAAGATACAAAACACCCAATGCAAAATCAAGTAGACAAGGAGCGCACCCACATAACCATACTCGAATGCATAGTACAGAAAAACTCCCCCTTGCTTCAAGCACTCTCTAATATGTAGTACTAGCCGAGCTCACCCGAACTAGAATACTCACACATAGAGAGCAATATATACTCACTCCATAACACCACTTAGAACACCACATATAACACCACAGAGATCCAACCAAAACACAGAAAACCAGCTGATCAAAAATGCTTCACCAGAAATCCAAGCATCAATAGCAAATGCCTATTTACTATTACAGACTAAAAACTGAATATCCACTCCATCAGCAATCAGCAACAAAGAGAACCAAATTGTTCCACCACCAGAAGCATAATAACAACCAGATCGAATCAGCAGAGCAATCATCAGAGCAGCAAAACAAACAAAAATATAAAACCATCAGAGCAGCAAAACAAACAAAAATATAAAACCAACCTATACTCCCCCTTGAATGCAGACATGAAATGCCAAGCTAAGGCTGTTCTGCTTCAATCTCTTCATCAACAGCCTCATCTTTTTCTGCACCAACCGCAGCATCAACATCAGGAGCAGGAGCAGCATCAGCTCCCCCTTGCAGTGTACCACCAGCCAGGATAAGCAAATCCTCAATCTCCTTTTTCTTCTTAAGCAACATTCGAATCTGCTCACAAGTCATTTCATATTCCAAGGAGATAGCTTAGAACATGAGCTTAGATACAACTGGCTCATAATGGGGAGGAGCAGGGCCAAAAGGCAGCTGAATATCCTCAATATTCTCTTCATGAGGCATCGAGGAAGAAGATGCCTTCTCTGCCTTAGTGCTGAAAGGAGGAGACTCAGCCTCTACACCGGTCTGAGCCTTAGTGAATCTCATGAAAGGAGCAGCTGGAGCCTTAGCACCTTCAGGAATTTCAAACTCCACAAATTTGCAAATGTAGGCATACAAGAATCGAGGGAAGCAAATGGCCTTATTGGCAGATACCACCTTCTCAGCATGCTCTGCAAGAGCTTCAAACACCAATCTTCCAAAGGACACTGGAAGTCCTTGCCCAACCTTGTACAGCAGAGTTGCCAGTGAGAGATTCACATATGTCTTGTGGGTCGTAGGCACCCAATTCCTGTTGGCAATGTAGTACAATGCTTTGTACTTAGGGGGCATGGAAGAGGCCCTCAGTTTCTTAGCCTTCACTGGCCACTTAGCACCTTCTTTGTCCAGCAAAGTAGCAGCAATTAGATTTGCATCAATGGGCTCTAAACTTTCTCTCACCACTTCACCACATATGAATGCATCAATCAAGGCAGGAGAGAAGTTAAAGAACTGTCCCCGAACAAAACCACGATGGTAATCAGAAGACTTAATATCAACAGAGACAAGCTTGAGGTTGGAGTAAAATTCCATGATAACATCCTTTACCCAATAAAAACCTTCATCCAAGGTAGTCAACAGTTTGGCCTCAAAAATGCAGTCAAACACCCCTGCCCTATGTTTCACCAAAAAGTGTTCGCAATAGAACGAAATCCTATCGTAGCACTAGCAAGTAAAACCAAAGTATCGAATCTCATGGAAAACTTAACAGGGCAATCAATTATGTAGTAAATCCTAATTTAGCCTAAAACTAAGAAAGCAAGTAAAGAAGATTTGGGGTTTTTGTTTTAAATCCTAGGCAAATAAAATAAATCAAAGCAATAAATAAAAGCACGTAAATAAATCTAATCCAGAAAGCAAAGAAATCGAACTAATTAATCTAAAGAATTAAACTAGATGAAAGCAAATAAACTACCTAGGCAAGAATCGAAAGGAACGCAAGAAAGAAAGCAACGAAAGAAAAGAAAACGAATCTAGACATGAATTAAACTTAATCTGAAAATCTAAGCAAATAAATCTAACTACGAAAACTTGAAAGCGAAGGAATTGAAAACTAAGAAAAACGAATCTAAACTAAGAACTAACGAAATTAAACAAACGAGATTAAACAAGGCAATTACGAAAATAAATCTAGAACTAAGGAAAGCAATTAAATCAAATAAAAGAAAGCAATAAAGAACTTACGAGATTAAACGAAGAACGAAGAACTAAGTAAAAACTTGAATTAATTGAAGAACGAAGTAGCGATCCGGATCGAACAAAGAAAAACTAAACTAGAATGTAATGTGCTGAAAACTAGAGTTAAAACTAATGTAAAAGGTTGTAGAATTCGTGTACAAGGGGTAATATTTATAATAGGTATGAAAACTTAGTTATAGAAGGAAAGGAAAGCTGGCCGGAACGTTGGACGGTCGTCCAACGTAGCACTCGCATTGTATTGCGCGCCTTTCTTGTTTCGATCGTATCTTCCTTGTCCGAACTCCAAATTGACCTCCGTTTTCGCCTACATGCTCCTATCGAACCCCTCTTCGATATAATGCTTCTTTCTTCTCATTTTCTTCTCATTTCCGTCCTTTTTATCCTACAATACCAAAGACTCCAAAGCAACCAAATCATAGCAAAAGACAAACGAAAGAGACACAAAACATAACGAAAACGGACTCGAAAACACTACGAAAATCCTAACATTTAAACACCAATCAAACTCCCCCACCTTAGACCTTTGTTCGTCCCGAACAATAACAAAAACGAAATAAGCAATAGACTCAAGCATTGTGAACTATATAGGCCTCAAAACTTTTCGAAAACAAACTCTCATGATCGTGATCAAAACTATGCACACAACCTTAGCATCAATCAACACAATCTACTCAACTAATTCAAAATATGCTAATCCATCAAAGAACGCTCTCGAACATGTGAATTTATATATGAAAGTGAACACTCAACTCTCTCAAAGAAAAGATGTATAAGATAATGCACATCATAGGGTTCACTCAATAACAATGCAATGCAACATGTTTACCATAGGCTTGCCTTCAATCTCAACATCTCCACCTAATGTAATACTTACAAATTAGGATCAAATAGGACTTTATAAAAGCTTGTAATGTAGGAACATTGGTTAAGGTAGGGAATATATAGGCTAAGTGACTCAAAATGCTCTAAATCATCAACCTCTTTTCAACTCCAACCAAAGTATGGATTTTTACTCCATCTTCTACCATCCAACACACCAAATACAAACTCAAAGATGCTAAAATATCAACTATATAAATCAAAGCTAACTACCCCCTTATGCTTATATTCTTATTCTCTCTTTTTTTTTTTTTTTTTTTTTTTTTTTTTTTTTTTTTTTTTCGAGCTCCACTAATAAACGTTCTTTCTAATGTTGAACAAAGGCTCTACTTTTTTTTTTTTTTTTTTTTTTCTCTTTTTTTTTTCCCTAAGCTCATAGGGATAGCTAACTACATAAATCAAGCATCTAAAACTCCTTTCTCCTCCTTCTTCACCACAACCGCATTTTTCTATTCAACTCCTTCCATATCACCAACCACTAATACTAAGGATACTCATAACCATCCAAACCTCCTATCATCCGGTTTTACAAAGAACGGCTAACAAGGGCTCAAAAGGGGTAAACAAAGGATTATGAACAAGGTTAGTGTATAGGAATCATGTGGCTACGAAAGAATGGCCTAAGATCATCTCCTAGTTCGTAAATATACTAAGGTCTTGATGGAGAAACAAGGCAAGTTCTAGAAACAACGAAGCATGCATGATCACTCAATCAAAGAATAGGCATAAATATGCACAAATAGCTCAATTCTCACGGGTTCAAACTAACTAGTTCCCGACCTCATAGCATACTTCAAATTCAATGAATAAAATGCGTCGCTTCGCCAAGGTTCCATGCATAATAAAGATCATGAATTTTTCTCCAAAAATCAACACAAATTTCTATCATCGGCCAAATCCACAATACTATCATCACATGCTCATTTGACTCAATTAACTCCTAAGACTCAACAAAATTAAACACATCATGCCAAAGTTTCAAAGACCCCCCCACACTTAGAATCAAGCAATGACCTCATTGCGAGAAAATAAAAAGGAAGGGATAGAAGGAACTTATCGCACAATGTCGACCAACACACTTGAAATCCCGAGAAATTCCAAGTAGAACCTACAAAACAAACACAAAACACAATACCAAAGCGTAAAATTGCACAAAATAAAGAAAAAGAAATAAAAGACTCAAAACAAAAATTAAAAGACACAACAATGCTATGGGTTGAAGAAACCTTGGAAACGTGGATCTTACCAACGAGGATCATAAGGAGACCAAAACCAAGGGTCGTTTGGGTTCGGTAGAGCGGAGGTGAACGGCGGCGGCTTGCTGCTCTTGAATCGAATAGGGGGCCCGTCTTGCGCTGGACGCTCGTCCAACGTACGTTGGACGCCCGTCCAGCGCGGCGTTCGCTGAACACTGGAGAATTTTAATTTACGTTGGACGCTCGTCCAACGTACGTTGGACGCTCGTCCAACGCAGTCCTCGCAAAATTATTCTCGAATTCTCCCCTTTTCTCCCTCTCGAAGCCTTCCGTACCATTGCAATCCTTAAGAACCAATCCCTGCACGAATATCAAAAAGAAAAACAAACGAAAAACAAATCCTACTCTACAAAAATAAAAAGAGATTTTTTTTTTTTACGTGGGTTGCCTCCCACCAAGCGCTTATTTAACGTCATTAGCTTGACGAAGGATACGATCCCAAACCCGTAGCACCAAGCGACGATTTGATGCTCCTTCCGACACACTCACACTCCCTTCTCGAACAATCTTGAAGATCAAGGACGTGGGCCTCATCAACTCTCGACTCCCCCACACTTAGTTCGAACTCGTCCTCACACATCTTCGAGTTAACCTGTGCAAGAAAAGATGTTTCACAAGTGGTGAGGTTAGAAAGAAAAGAGTTAATGACCACGTCCGCATTCAATGCATGTGTCGAGCTTTCCTCGTCCACTCCATCAATCTCCTCCAAATTCCGTAGAAAGTCTTCGATTATGTCCTCTTCCTCATCCACACAACTAAAGAATTCGTCATCTTCAATGGACTCTTCATCTTCAATGAATTCTTCAAGAGTTGCTACCTTGTTAAAAATCTCACAAACATTTTCCTCAACACAAGGGTTAGCAAGCTTAACATAAGAGCATAAATGAAAAGAAGAAGTAGGAATAGAAGGTGAATTTCCAAATACCGAAAACGTTACCGAACCTCCTTCACCGGCCATGCTCAATGTGCCGGTACCTACATCAATCCGAGCTCGGGTAGTGGCCATAAACGGTCGTCCCAACAAGAGTAGATGACCGTTGCGCTCTTAGCTCCCTTGCCTTCATGAAGCACGACGAAGTCGGTAACGACTCGAATTCCACCAACGAGGACTGTAACATCTTCCACAACTCCCAATGGACTACTCACAGTGCCGTCTGCTAGCTCAATGCGCATGTCGGTAGATTGAAGGACTCTTGAGTTCATCTTCTCGAAAATAGAATACAAAATAGAATACGGCATTAAATTCACCGCAGCTCCTAGATCCATCAATCCCGAGACGGTCTCTCCACTATCCAAAAGAATGCTCAAGTCGAAACCTCCCGGATCTCCTCTCTTAGGAAACGAGTTGATAGGCTTGGGGTCCTTTGTCTCCTTCTTCACGATACTTCGAATAGGTGGAACATACGGGTTGAGCATTTGCTTCTTGTTCTTCACTCTACTCGGGAATGGAATAGGGGGGACGTACGGATCGGGCGTCTTGTGAAGAGGTTTGGCCTCCTTCTCAGCTTCCTCGAACTCCGTGTGTGCATTTTGGGTGTTGGGCGCTCGTCCAATGCAGGCTGGACGCTCGTCCAAGGGTGGCTTCGCAGTTAGCTCCTCTTCAGCGTTTGACGGTCGTCCAACGTACGTTGGACGCCCGTCCAGCGTGGGCTTCGCTGGAGAAAAAGGTGGAGCTCGTCCAGGGGCTGGCGTGAAGGTGGGCGGCCGTCCAACATTGGACGGTCGTCCAGAAACGATGGACGCCCGTCCAACGTGATGTGCTGCTTGGTTTTGGCTCGATTCCCAACGCGAATTCGGGCTCCACCTTTGGCTAGAATGGCTTTGAGTCGACAACGAGCCACCATTGCGTTGTAACACCGTGATTGCATGAGCTTTGTGAGGTGGAACGGGAGGAACATATGGAGGATAAGGGGCTTGCACCTCGTGAGCTTGTTGTGGTTGGATCCCTTGGCTCGGAATTCGCCCCGGTTGTTGCATCAAATGCATGGAACCCGAAATTTGGCCAATAGCCGTCTCGAGCCTCTTGATAGTAGCATCTTGGGCATCTCGAGCCAATTTAGCCTCATGAAGGAATGTAGAGAGACCCTCATCGACGGGAGGCTTTTGTGAATATCCTTGAGGGCGAGAATTTGGGTATGATGGTGGTGGTGTAGGAGTAGGTTGAGGTGGGTAATATGGTGGTAATTATTCCCGCCTGTCACGCGGGTGACCCGGGTTCGTTCCCCAGCAACGGTGCCAAAATTTGTTTCACCAAAAAGTGTTCGCAATAGAACGAAATCCTATCGTAGCACTAGCAAGTAAAACCAAAGTATCGAATCTCAAGGAAAACTTAACAGGGCAATCAATTATGTAGTAAATCCTAATTTAGCCTAAAACTAAGAAAGCAAGTAAAGAAGATTTTGGGGTTTTTGTTTTAAATCCTAGGCAAATAAAATAAATCAAAGCAATAAATAAAAGCACGTAAATAAATCTAATCTAGAAAGCAAAGAAATCGAACTAATTAATCTACAGAATTAAACTAGATGAAAGCAAATAAACTACCTAGGCAAGAATCGAAAGGAAAGCAAGAAAGAAAGCAACGAAAGAAAAGAAAACGAATCTAGACATGAATTAAACTTAATCTGAAAATCTAAGCAAATAAATCTAACTACGAAAACTTGAAAGCGAAGGAATTGAAAACTAAGAAAAACGAATCTAAACTAAGAACTAACGAAATTAAACGAGATTAAACAAGGCAATTACAAAAATAAATCTAGAACTAAGGAAAGCAATTAAATCAAATAAAAGAAAGCAATAAAGAACTTACGAGATTAAACGAAGAACGAAGAACTAAGTAAAAACTTGAATTAATTGAAGAACGAAGTAGCGATCCGGATCGAACAAAGAAAAACTAAACTAGACTGTAATGTGCTGAAAACTAGAGCTAAAACTAATGTAAAAGATTGTAGAATTCGTGTACAAGGGGTAGTATTTATAATAGCTATGAAAACCTAGTTATAGAAGGAAAGGAAAGCTGGCCGGAACGTTGGACGGTCGTCCAACGTACGTTGGACGCTCGTCCAACGTAGCACTCGCATTGTATTAAGCGCCTTTCTTGTTTCGATCGTATCTTCCTTGTCCGAACTCCAAATTGACCTCCGTTTTCGCCTACATGCTCCTATCGAACCCCTCTTCGATATAATGCTTCTTTCTTCTCATTTTCTTCTCATTTCCGTCCTTTTTATCCTACAATACCAAAGACTCCAAAGCAACCAAATCATAGCAAAAGACAAACGAAAGAGACACAAAACATAACGAAAACGGACTCGAAAACACTACCAAAATCCTAACATTTAAACAACAATCACCCTACGCAAATCAAACTCCCTGGCAGGCCTATCCACTATGATTATTTTCTCAGAGTTAATCTCCCAAAACTTTGCATAGAAGGCATCACGAAAAATCGGCATGAATTTATACCCAGCAGGCAGAGGAGGAGCTTCTGTACCTTTCGAAGAAGAGGGAGGAGTAACATCTTCTTCATCAGAGTCGCTGGGAATAGGAACCTCGGCATCAGACTCTGAGTCCAACTCAATCACGGGCTTCTTGCCCTTTCCCTTGACAGATTTTGTCTTCCCCTGACCAGACGCAGGAGAAGAGGCCTTCCTCTTCCGATTTGAGGCTGAACCAGACACATTCAGAGGAACACGAGCTTGAGACCGTGTTCTTCGGGCAACGCCAACAGGGGGCGGCGGAGGAGGAGGAGACTTGTTCTGTCTTGCCACCTGCTTAGTCTTCTTCTTTCGCTGAGGGGGCTCAACCGAAGATGCTGAAACCGAAACCCTAGGGGTGGTGTCTGTCGGAGGAGGAGGAACGAAATCAGCATCGAATAACGGCTGGAGGGGCTCCTGAGTGACCTCGTCCCTGGGAGGAGATGGAGGAACCGAAACTTGAGGAGGAGCATCCTCCACAACTAGCCCGGCACCGTACCACAGCAACAGAGGAGTTCTGGGCGCAGGCTGGGCAGCCGCGAACAATAACTCAAGATCAATGCCATCAGAAAGCTTGAAAGAAACCATGGATGCAGCACAGAAGAAATTAGAAATCCGGCAGAGAATCGAGAGAAAATTGGAGAGAGAGGTGAAAAATCCGGCGGAGGAATTTAGGACATAAGGGAACCCTAGCACAATTGAGAAGTAGAGAAGATAAACTCCGCTATAAGCAAACGCCGGTTCGAATTCCAAAGAGCAACAGTAAAAGCAAAAAGGCGCGCAGAAAAATAGCCCCTTATTTCAACTGACAGAAACTCCACATCAGATAAGTACCCAAAGGATAACACCAAACATAACACAACCCATCACACCATGAAATCAAACAATAGAAGAAATCAAATAAACATAATCTGAGCAGCTCAGATTATACACATCCCGAGTGACATTCGTAGAGCCTCAAACCTTTCTCCATCTAAAGGTTTGGTAAAAATATCCGCCACTTGCACTCGAGTAGAAACATGCTGAAGAGATAAAGTCTTGTTTTCAACAAGATCTCTAATAAAGTGATGTCTGATCTCTATGTGTTTGGCCTTTGAATGACTGACATGATTTTTGGAAAGATTGATAGCTCCAATATTGTCACAGAACAAGACATACTCTTTCTCATCAATCCCATAATCATACAGCATCTTGGTCATCCAGATCAACTGAGTGCATGCACTCCCAGCTGCTATATATTCAGCTTCTGTACAACATAGAGAGACACAATTTTGTTTCTTGCTATGTCACGAGATTAGATTATCTCCCAAGAAAAAACATCCTCCAGTAGTACTCTTCCGATCATTTGGATTTCCAGCCCAATCGGCATCACTGTATCCAGTAAGCTTCAGAGAACTTTCCTTTCCAAACCATATGCCAATCTTGCACGTTCCTTTGATGTACTTTATAATGTTCTTTACAGCCTTGTGGTGACTCTCCTTAGGGTTTGATTGAAATCGCGAGCAGACCCCAACACTGTAAGCAATATCTGGTCGACTGGCGGTTAGGTATAGAAGACTACCAATCATACTTCTGTACACTGTTTGTTCCACCGGTTTGCCTTCTCCTTCTTGAGTCAGCTTGACTGATGTACCCATTGGTGTCCTCTTCGCCTTAGAATTCTCCATACCAAACTTTTTCACCAGATTTTCAGCATACTTCTCCTGACTTACAAAGATTCCATCTTCACATTGCTTGACTTGAAGCCCCAAGAAGAACTTCAGTTCTCCAAACATACTCATCTTGAATTCAGAAGTCATCAATTTCATAAATTCATTCACAAGAGTCTCTGATTTAGAACCAAAAACAAGATCATCAACATACACTTGAACAATAAATATGTGACCTCCTTGATGCTTAACAAACAATGTCTTGTCAGCACTACCACGAACATATCCCTTCTTAAGAAGAAACTCAGCCAACGTGTTGTACCAAGCTCTGGGAGCTTGCTTCAATCCGTACAGGGCCTTGTTCAATCTGTACACATACTCAGGATGCTCGGGATCTTCAAAACCCTTCGGTTGCTTGACATATACCTCCTCTTCTAAATTTCCATTCAGAAATGCACTTTTGACGTCCATCTGGTATAGCTTGAAATCCAAGCTGCTTGCCATCCCCATCAAAAACCTTACGGATTCCAATCTGGTAACAGGAGCAAAAGTCTCCCCGTAGTCAATGCCTTCCTCCTGTGAGTATCCCTGAGCAACCAATCTAGCCTTGTTACGAGTGATGTTCCCTTGCTCATCTGTTTTATTCTTGAATATCCACTTCGTCCCAATCACATTTGCACCTTTGGGGAGAGAAGTTAGATACCACACATTGCAGCGCTGAAATTCCAAGAGCTCTTCTTGCATGGCCGCTATCCAGTTTTCATCCTGGAATTCATCATTGACGTTCTTGGGCTCAATTTTTTAGACAAAACATACCGTTGCTATGTGGGAGACCAATTTTTTGAAGTCTATCTCTCTCTTCCTGGTCTGTATCCCATCATTAATATGCCCAATCACATCTGAAGCTGAGTGATTCCTGTGTACTCTTGTTTCTGCAATGTCCGAAGTACCAGTTGGTGTACCATCTTGAGTACCTTCCAGTGTCATCTCCACTATTTTGACATCCTTCTCCTTGCTAAGACTCTGAGAACTCTCTGAAGTACTGGTGATTAGGACCTCTTCTTCAGTATTTACATCGCCTTCCACAGAATCATCAAAAGTAACATTGATTGACTCAATAACATTGCTTTGATTCTTCAGGTACACTCTGTAAGCACGGCTGTTTCTGGAGTAGCCTACAAAGATTCCCTCTATACCCTTGTCATCATGTTTCTTCCTTTGCACTCTGTCATTTATCACAAAGCAGCGTGAGCCAAAAATGTGAAGGTGTTTCACATTTGGCTTTCTTCCTCGCCAGATCTCATATGCAGTAACCTCAGTTTGTGGTCTGAGGTACACTCTATTGCAAATGTAACAAGCAATCTCAAATGCTTCAGCCCAGAGTCTAAGGGAAATCTCTTTAGCCTTCATCATAGTTCTGGCAGTACTCTGCAAGGTCCTGTTCTTCCTTTCAACCACACCATTCTGTGTAGGTGTGATAGGAGCTGAGAATTCATGTCTGATCCCTTTGGATTTGCAGAATTCCATGAAATCTTGATTTTCAAACTCACGCCCATGATCACTTCTGATGGCCTTGAGTTTGCTCTCTTTCTCTACTTCCAATCTTAGGCACAAAACTCTGAACGCCTCGAAAGTATCAGATTTTTCTCTTAAGAATTCCACCCATGTGTATCTGGAGAAATCATCCACGCAAACTGGAATGTATTTCTTTCCACCTAGGCTTTCAACTTGCATAGGCCCCATCGAATTCATATGCATGAGATCAAGAACTTTGGCTGTGGTGATTCAGAGTACTCTCTTGTGTACCTCCTGAGTCTGTTTCCCTTGTTGACACGGTCCACAAAACTCAACATCACCAAACCTGATTTTAGGAATTCCTTCAATAGCATTCAGTTGAATGAGCCTCTGAATATTCCTGTAGTGAGTATGCCCAAGCTTCTGATGCCAGATTTCACTCATCTTAGAAGCGACCTGTAGCTTGTAATCTTTGGAGTAAAAATGTAGCAATTATCAGCCGATCTGTTTGCCTCCAGAAACTTATCTTTTCCTTTGTTGATGACACAGCTATTTTTTTCAAAGCTTACACTCATTCCTTCATCACACAGTTGACTGATGCTGACAAGATTTGCCCTCAAGCCTTCAACATAGAGAACCCCATCAAGAACTGGCATGCCAGGTACATTCAGTGTACCTATTCCTCTGATTCTGCCTTTTCCACCATCACCAAACATAACAGATTCATTAGAACTTTGCACATTAACTAGAAGATTCTTGTTACCTGTCATATGCTGAGAACACCCACTGTCGATGTACCAAGAATTTCCCACTTTGGAACTGTTACTAGTATGAACAACATAAGCCCTATAGCCCTGGCCTTGATTTCTTCTGTTCTGATATTTGATCATCTCTTGTCTCTTATCACCAAGATAGAACCGACATCTTGGTCTAATGTGACCAAGTCTGCGACAGTAATGACAAAGAGGAATAAAAACATCAGAATCTGGATTATGTTCAGGTACCTTGTGGTGTTCTTGTTTGGGTACCCCATCTGGAGCTTCTTGCTCTCCAGACTTCTGCTCAACATTTACAGCAGCTTCAGTTGGTTTAGGCCTCCATTCCTCACGCCTTCTCTCTGTCTTGCTCCAGTCTTTCCTTTGGACTCCTTGTTGATATTGGTATTCAACCTGTTGATAATTACTTCTGTTGAACCCAAGACCCTCTTTATCTGCAGCTCTTTTTCCTTGCCTGAGAATTTCATCAAGCTTCTCGGTACTGGAATTCATCATCCTTATCAGCTTCTGAATCTGACTCAATTCTCCATCAGTCTCCTTTCTTCCATCTTCACTGTTTCTGAGCTTTTCTTGAAGGGATTCAATCTCAGATCTTAGAGCATTTCTTTCTCTTTCCAGATCCTTGACTTGCTCAGTAAGACTCTGATTCAAGATCAGTGCCTTCTTACATGCATCCATCAACTCATCATAGTCCTCCTGATCATCTTCTTCTTCCTCCACGTCTTTAACTTTGAATGGATCTTGATCATCAACAATAGACACGAGCCTTGGACCATTTACTGTAGCAACATATGCAGTATGAGATGTATCCTGTCCTTCCTCAAACTCAGTGTCAGTGACCTCATCATCACTGTGTGTGGCTTGGAACGCCTTCTTGCTGACTTTCTGATACTTGAAGGTATTGGCACATTCGCTCTTGATGTGACCAAAACCATCACATTCATGGCACTGCGGTCCCCTGTCTCCATTTTCTTTCTTCTCTGAAGTGTTCGGTCCTATGTGCTGAGTACCGCTTTGATTCTCGGTCCGACGAAATCTGGAGTTCCCTTCTCCATTTCCTCTCCTGAAAAATTTCTTCCCAAACCTCTTTGAGATATACGCGATGCACTCAGCCATATCTTCGGCAGTTAATTCCTCTTCAGATTGGCTCGTAGATGAAGCCTTGAACGCCACAGACTTCTTCTTTTCACTAGGATTCACTCGCATGCCCATATCGAATGTCCTCAAGGAACCAATAAGTTCATTTGGTGATAGCTCATCAACATCCTTTGCTTCCTCGATAGCTGCAACCTTGTAATCAAATCTCTCAGGAAGAGATCTCAGGATTTTCCTCACAATTTTGGCTTCTGTGAGCTTTTCTCCCAATGAGAAGAATTCATTTGAAAGACTCAGCAATTTAGCATAAAAATCTAAAATGCTTTCACTCTCGTCCATTCTGAGAGACTCAAATTGTGAAGTAAGTTGTTGAAGCCTCTGATTCTTCACCCGTTTGTTGCCCTCATAAGTGATCTCCAAGATATCCCATGCTTCCTTGGCAGATTTGCACGTGGAGATAATGGCGAAGACTTCAACACTCACACCTGTGTGAATAGCGTTGATAGCTTTCTGATTCATGCCGGACAACTTTAGCTCCTCTTCCGACCATTTTGTTCTAGGTTTCTCTGAGCCATCTTCATCTTTTGGAGCACTCCAACCATTTTCCACTGCAGTATGCAACCTCGTCAATGGATCTGATAAACGAAGCCATTCTGATCTTCCAATACCCATAACTTGTGCCATCAAACAACGGTGGTCTGACCGTAGAACCACCCTCCTTGATAGTACTCATCGCAAGCACCACCAATGTACCAACGGATTATACAGATATCCCAGGATCTAACACCGCACCTCGATGAACTGCTCTGGTGCCAATTGAAATTGTATAATCCCTACTTTGGTAGGTAAATGTAACTCAACACGTAACATAGAAAGTAACACAGTTGAGAACACAAGTTTGTAACCCAGTTCAGTGATAAACACACCTACGTCTGGGGGAAGCTATTCCAAGAAACAATTCACTATGATGAGTATAAGGGATACAAGACTCGTGAACGACAGCAACACCGAACGTTCTCTCCTCACCCGACTCTACTCCACACCAATGAATCCTCAGTAAACTCTCACTAGTCTACCCAAACACTTTTCACAGAATTGAAAAGATGAAACCCCGACCTTGAACGTGGGAACGTTCAAAGTATTACAATCACTCACCAATAAACAAACTACCCCAACTAATGATGAATGAAAAGAAAAACTTAACTCTCGAACGCACGAAAAAGACGAGCTCTCAATAATTAATCAAGACGCGCAGCGGCACCAATAAGATCTTCGTGCTTATATACTTCTCGCATAACCCTAAGAGATAATTAAGGCATATCTTAAAAGATATCCTTAATTGGGTAAATATAATCTTCATGCAAATCTTCACATTAATGCGGGAATAAAATATATGGACCGAATCCTTGAGCCACAAGGATTCCAAACCAACGAACTACTCCACCGCATACATAAAACTTGCCATATAAAATACGCCATGCAATCCATGCAGCAACAATTTTAAATTGGGTGATATTTTTCAAAAACTATGAAAGCTCTAATGTTTTAAAAGAATTACATTTTCTTAATTCTTGTGCATAAAATAAACAAGACGCTCTATCCATGGAACATGGGTAGTATAATGGTAATACTGAAAAATAACCATTATTATGAAATATGTAAGTTTTACTAATTCTTCGATAAAATTGCAAATTTGCCTTTTTAGTCAAATACATAACCCAATAATCACATGAACATGGGTCGTCTAGTGTGGAACGTGTAATGTTGGAGGCGTACGATGCAATACGCGATGCAACCAGATACCTATCTCGATCGTATAATACAACCAAGGGCACATACATGCAATACATGACCACAATTGTGCACTATTGGTCCTGAAGCAAGTTCATTGGTTGAACTATTTCTACCACACAAAATATAGTGTAATTAAAGCATGTAATAGCCCAAAATTATTATTATTATTATTATTATTATTATTATTATTATTATTATTATTATTATTATTATTATTATTATTATTATTATTATTATTATTATTATTATTATTATTATTGTGGTTAATGCTACTAGTATTAAGGGGTGTAAACCGTGTAATAATGAATTTTATTCAAGTTATGACTGAGTCAATTTTTATTTTTATTTTTAAGATTTGGATAAATCCTCATCCCTCACGTTAGTTTTGAAGAAAAGAAATGATTAGTTAATTTGTAACCTCTACACATTTAAGAGATATCAATAGCATCAGAAAAATCAATCGACAATGCAAGTTATGCAACCCATTCAGTTTTCTAATGCATGAGCAGATTAAAAGGGAGATAAATACTCTCTCCGTCCCACTTCACTTGTCATCAATACTATTTTCGTCCGTCCCACTTCACTTGTCATATTTCCTTAAAAGACAAAAATTAACCCTTACTTTTTGATGTTGACCCCTTACTTTTTCAATTTAACACTACGCATAAATTCCGTGCCGAAAAGAAAGAGGACAGTGAACTGGAACGGATGGAGTATCATTTATTGGCCTAGTAGTATATATCTAGTGATCCCTGATTTTCATTTTCCCCTACTGCAAATAATTCACAACTTCAACAAATTCCAGGAGGAGGTTATATTTTTTTGTGCACATTTCTTTTCGGAAGAAGGTATCACAAATCCTTATCATATTTTTCTTATTATTATTTCTTTAAAAGGTCACCTTGAAATGTATATATTTGTATTACGTCATGTACTTTTTTTCCCAAAATATAGGAGTGTTAGTATTTTAATATACTCCCTTTGATTTTTTATAATAGTCATTCTAACATATTTCACACATATTAAGAATTTAATTTTTTTTTTTGCCTAAAATAACCTTATTTAATGAACATTATATTTTACTGGCATTAACTTTATTTTGGTGGAGAATCACATTATTGATAAACACGGATTTTCTACGTGTTTCGAGAGCTTATAATTGCACTTTAGTGTCATTATCATGATCGAATTCGATACTTTTAATCTATATTTCTTATATTTTAGGATAGTGCACTTGATCTTGATGTCATTGAGTTTTGTAGGCAAAAACGGAGAGAAAAGGGGAATAAAAGCATTGAGGGCCTTAATTTGATATTGGGCCCAAAGCATGGCCCAAAGTCAAAGAGGCATGCGGCCAACATCCTCTCACGCTGCCATATGCATGCGGCTGCGCCATCATGCATGCGGCCAGGCCCGTCTTTAAGAGAGTCTAACCTGTTCTTGAGAACAGGGCCCCCAATTTTACTAGGGCCCCAAAATTTTTAAAAGTCCAATTATTAGTAAGCCCAATTATTTATTCTATTATTTAATATTTTACTAAGGGCCATAGAAAAAAACGCAAATTCCTGTTCTTCTTCTTCATAGCGGCGGCCGCGACTTTTCTTCCGCCTTTCTTCTCCTTTTCTTCCTTCCTCCTCTTCTCTTATAAGTAATTTCATTATTTCAGTTCCAATTTTCCAACACAAACGTCTCTTACATTAATATCGTAATATAATTATCGTTTTTATTTTATATTTTGATTAAATTTAAGGGCCAAATTTATAATTAGAACAGGGCCTCAATATTTATTGAGACGGGCCTGCATGCGGCCATGCATGCGCCGCGCTCCCAATCCCAAATTCGAGCCGCGTCGTTGCCTTTCTCCATGGCAGACGCGGCAGCGTTTCCGCCGCCATCCCGCCGCGCCCGGGAGGGCGATCTCCGCGCCAGGGCCATGCGGTCGTCCACGCCGCTACGCTTCCGTCCACCTCCTGCTGCGTCTTTCCTTTATGGAAAGAACACCTAAAGCGCGGCGGTTACGATTCGTTTTGAATGACTTTTGTAACAGAAAAGAGAGGACGAGGGAGATAAAGAGGCAGGGGGAAGAAGGGAGAAGGGATCGAATATCTTATCTCGTACTTTGCAGAATCGAAGGCTACTTTGGATTCAACCTTGGGAGAAGAAGATCGAAGGATTCAAGTCGGCGATATTCGACCTAGTTCTCTACGGTTTTCGTTTGTTATCGATTATGCTTACTTCGAATCTTGGGATTTTTGTCCTCATTATGCTTGGCTAAATTCTCTTTTATTCTAGAGCTAGGGAGTAGATGAATATTGTGGATTCGATTTTGTTTTTTATTAATCAATCACGACCATCTTTGCTTCGTATGTTATTGAGTTTATGGTTTGCTTATTTGATTTGCTACCAAATGAGCATGATTTATTGTGTCGATTCAATAGGCGGAAGATGAGAATTAACACTCGAATTGGGAATATATGACATACATTTCAATAAAGTCGAGAGATTGTTGGGAATTGTTAAGGATATAATTTTTTAAGGGGGAACTCATGTGGGACACTTGAAAATGTATGTTTTGATTTGATCCCAAAACCCCCTAAGTATCCTATTCCAAGCGACCCTAATTGATGTAGAAATAGGTTAGAGTTTTTCTAAGCCTAAACTGTTGGGAGGGCTATTTAATTTGCTTTAGTCGCTTAGGTTTTAGACTCCAGGAATTTCAAAGTGAAGGTCACTCGCTTGAGTGAGTTTTTCAAGCGAAGCAAGTCTAGCGAGCCGAAGCGAAGCGTGCCGAGGAATAGCCAAGCGAAGCGAGGGCTACAGTAGAATCGAAGCGAGTCTACTAAAGCGAAGCGAAGCGAGCGCTACAGTAAAAGTCAAAGCGGGTCAAAAGTCACTTAAGCAACACTCGGGAATTTTAATTCCAAAGTACACGCTTCAAGTATGACCCGAAGCGACTCATTTGAAGCGGGCGCTCCAATTCTAACGCGAAGCGAGCTCCTTGCGACAGCTCAATTCCAGCTCCGAATTTGAACTACTGTAACACCCTAATCTAAATAAAATATTTATACATCATTTTATATAAGGTTTATTTGCGGAAAAATATGAAATAAAATCCGAAACGGTTTATCAAAATTGTAAGACTTAGTTTAAATAAAATCCAACGAATATGTCCTTTATTTAAATATAAGATCCGAACCTTTAGTATAGAAACTAAACCACACGAATTTAAATAATTTATTAACTTTGAGTCTAGATGCTCAAAACGAGAGACTTTATTAATGCATAAAATTGTGTAATTAAAACTTGACGAGCCATTCGATCCCCCACGCGCTCCCGAGCTTAATTACCTGAAACGTTAAACTTTGAGGGTAAGTATAAAAATACTTAGTGTGAGATATTATGCGGAGATTGTACAAATTAATAAAACAGACGCACGTATGAATATTAAAGTCAAACGCATATAGGGATCAACCAATATATAGTGAGAGCAAAGTCAAATGGACAACTTTAATTGAACGGTCCTGCTCAACACTTAACGTCAAACATCACACGGCAAGTCACGTAATATTAAAAGGGACAAAATCAAATCAACGTGCATAATTTAAAAGAATCCCACACCTTAACCTTGAGCTTCAAACGAGCCGAGCACACCTAAAAGTATATATATAATTTATAATTAAATGAATAACTAATCCAGGTATTGACACTCAATATAACCAATTTTAAACTGTTCGAACCCAATTTTAAAAGCCCTCATGTAAAACAGTAACCATTTTCCAACAAAAACAATAATACTTTATGTATGCTTGAAAAATATAACTAATTAAATAATAATGCTAGGAAAAAAAATTATACAGTAGACATCTTCCTTCATACACACACGTGTATACATATATATAATAAAGATTTTGTGAAATGGTTGATAAAATAAAACATGGACGAAAATAATTTTGGCAGAGAAACATAGTATTATTTATAGTAGTGCATGCAAAATTTTAAATTTATAACTCATATGAATTCCTACTCTCATATGACGTACATATAAAACAGAAGGACCTGCATGACTTTGCTTATTTCACACACTCCAGTACGATCCTACTGCTAAAGAAGGAACACATTTTTACCTTAAGAAGAAATGATTGAGTTTGGGGAAAAACCTTCGCAAACAGTCGATAGTAGAGTGAAATGTATGGAAAGTGATTTCTCCCTATAACTCTACTCCTTTTATAGTCGTAGGTTAGAGGCACCCCAAACATCATGTCAATTACTACTATTCATTACCACTATTCAGTTACTATTTGCATGAAAGATGAGTTAAATAAAATTAATATCCCATAATGCATTCCATGGAAGCCATTTTGATTCTACTTCCCACATATCATGACTAGCAAATAGATAGCAATCATTTCAAAGAAAGAGCAAAGGAGGAAACGTCTATAACCACAAATTTACCATTAAAACCACTATTTAAGAATAGTAAAAAGGTAGGAAATACGTTTCATGTATGAAGGACTTTTAAATTGCTAATAAACACAACAATGGTAACGAGCTATTACAACACTACCCACTAAAAGAAAATTTCGTCCTCGAAATTGAATTTACTTGATTCTAGGTTCGGGTAACGAGCTAAGATTTCCTCTTCGTCCTCCCAAGTAGCTTCGTCTGGTCCATGTCTAGTCCACTGAACTTTGATAAGTGGTATTTTACGCCCCCTAAGAACGTGAACTTTTCGATCTAGGATGACACTTGGAGTTTCCTCATAGGTTAAATCCTTGTTGATTTGAAGATTCTCATGTTGCACCGCGTGACTAGGATCATGTAAGTACTTTCGTAGCATCGACACGTGAAACACGTTGTGTACACTAGACAACTCAGGAGTCAACGCCAACCGATAAGCCACATCCCCAATGCGTTCCAAAATTTCAAAAGGTCCAATAAATCGGGGCCTCAATTTTCCTTTCTTTCCAAATCTTAACACTCCTTTCATAGGTGCCACCTTCAAAAACACTTTATCACCAACCTCAAAATACAATTCTTTCCTCCTCCGATCTGCATAAGTTTTCTGCCGCTCCTGAGCTACCTTGATTCTTTCTCTAATCTTTTTAATGACCGCAACAGTTTTCTCAACGATTTCGGGACCCAAAATTTTCCTTTCTCCAATCTCATCCCAATAAAGAGGGGACCTACACTTCCTTCCATATAATGCTTCGTAAGGTGCCATTCCGAGGGTCGTCAGAAAGCTATTGTTATAGGCAAACTCAACTAGAGGTAAGTGTGACTCCCAATGGCCTCCAATATCCATCACACAAGTTCGTAACATATCCTCTAAGATTTGAATCGTCCTTTCAGATTGACCGTCTGTTTGAGGATGATAAGCAGTAGTAAATTTCAGTTTAGTACCCATAGCTTCATGAAGACTCTTCCAAAATTTTGAGGTAAACCTAGGGTCTCGATCTGATACAACTGACACAGGAACACCGTGTAATCTAACAAACTCCTGAACATATATTCTTGCAAACTGATCCATTGAGTAAGTCATTCTTACAGGAAGAAAATGCGATGACTTAGTGAGCCGATCCACAATAACCCAAATTGCATCGTGACCACGATTTGTCCTGGGAAGCCTAACTACAAAATCCATTGTAATATGCTCCCACTTCCATTCCGGAATTTCCAACGGATTAAGCAAACCCGACGGACGCTGATGTTCTGCTTTAACTCTCTGGCAGGTCATACATCTAGCAACATACTCTGCTATCGTTCTCTTCATTCCTCGCCACCAAAATACCTTACGTAGATCTTGGTACATCTTGGTACCCCCTGGATGAGAAGTATATGAAGTGCAATGTGCTTCATCGAGTATTTCCCTTATCAACTCTTTATCCTTAGGCACACATATTCGTCCATCGAACAAAAGTGTCCCATCGTTAGCCAAAGTAAAACTCCCTTGACCTTCACTTGTTCCCTGACTCTTCATCTTTTGCAAGAAACTGTTTGACTTCTGAGCTTCTTTGATTCGATCTCTAAGAGTCGGTTGTAAACTCATCGACGTTAAAATGGCATGCTTGACCGTAGGAGTTATCACTTCCAAACTCAACTTCTCGAATTCTCTGATCAAAACTTCTTGCTGAGTTATCATAGCAGTAAGCTTCCCTTCACTCTTTCTGCTAAGAGCGTCAGCTACTACGTTAGCCTTTCCCGGGTGATAGAGTATGGTACAATCATAATCCTTCACTAACTCCAACCATCTCCTTTGCCTCATATTAAGCTCCTTTTGCGTGAAGAAATACTTCAAACTTTTATGGTCTGTATAAATCTCGTATTTACTCCCATATAGGTAATGCCTCCACATCTTGAGTGCATGAACCACCGCTGCTAACTCTAAATCGTGAGTTGGGTAGTTATGCTCATGAGTTTTCAACTGCCTAGAAGCATAATGTCACGCCCCGCTCGAGAGGGGTCAAATTTGTGAGGTTTCCCGGAATAATCTAGAGTTTACTTGATGAGTCCGGCACCTTGCGGAACATTCCGGAATCCTCTTGTACATAGTAGAGACTTGTAGAATTCTCTAGAATCTTATAGAATCTCGTAGAAGGTCATAGAAGGAGGTGGAAGCCTCTAGCCATAGAAGGATCTAGACATGGGAAGGATCTAGAACCCCTCTCCCACTTGTATAAATAGGCCCTTGGCCATTCATTTGTAACCATCCAAGTTTTCAAGCAATCAAAGTTCTCTTGCATTCTCTCAAGCTCTCTCTCTTTGCCTTCTTGTGTCCTTAGCCAAGCGACTTGGTGGGAAGGTTGCCTAGCTAGCATCGAGGTGAACTAGTCTAGGACCGCACGACGGGTTGAAGGAAACTTCGTGAGGCACAAGTTTCAGTCCGTGACAAGTGGTATCAGAGCCACGCTAGTGGTTCTTTTGCTTCCGCATGTCAAGAAGGTTGCTCGAGGGTTCGTGGGAGATGGAGAACACTACCAACAACGCTGCGCAAGACAAGACCAAGAAGAGGGACAAGTCCGTGGACAAGAGTGCTGCCATGGAGACCCGGGTGGCCCGGATAGAGAAGTTCATGGACGAGCACATAGGTGTCCATGAGGATTTGGCCCTGACCTTGGAGGGCCATGCCAAGAGACTCGAGACACTTGAAGAGACGAACGAGGCGTTCGAGGACCAAATGTCCGGGACTCTCAACGAGATGAACCGGAGCACGATGGAGGAGGTTCGTGCAATGGTTCCGGAAGGATTAGCGGGGGTGATCGAGAGACTCATCACCCGGATGGAGGCCTTGGAGGCGAGGATGGTCCACTACGATAGGGCCCTGGCTAACAGAGAACGTGAAGGTGCGGCACCTCCCCGTCGGGACGTCCCCAAGCCAACGCCATTCAAGGGATCGAGAAATGCGAGGGAGGTCGACGACTTCCTATAGAGCATCGAGCGATACTTCGTGTCCACCAACGTGCGCGACGATGCCACGAAGTTGCAAGAAACACCATTCTACCTAGCGGATGTGGCACTGCTGTGGTGGAGGGTTCGAGAGGCGGACATAGCTCGTGGCACGTGTCGGATGGAGACGTGGGAGGATTTCAAGACCGAGTTCAAGCGCCAATTCTACCCGGAGAACATGGAGTTTGAAGCCCGGTCAAAGCTCAAGCAACTCACGCACTCGAAGACCATCAAGGAGTACGTGAACGATTTCAAGGAAATCATGCTCGAGCTGCCGACGTTGACGGATCAAGAGGCCCTATTTGCATTCATCGATGGGCTCAAGCCGTGGGCCAAGCTTGAGGTCCAACGGGCGAATGCACGGAACGTGGCGGATGCGATGGTGGTGGCCGAACGGTTGGTGGAATTGAAGATCTCGACGGACAAGTCCAAGTTCCGGAAGGAAGACAAGGGGAAAGGTGGGGGAGACCGCCCACCCAAGACGGGATCGACAAGTCAAGGTTCGGGGAAGCAGGCGGACGACTCGGGTAAGCCTAGAGCTTGTCACATCTGTGGTGCCACTAACCATCTCAAGTTCAATTGTCCGTTCCGAGGGAAGAAGGTGGCTGCGGTCACCGAGCAGTCCGATGGAGAGGACCCGCAAATGGGGTCCCTCAAGTTCCTTAGCGCGGTCAAGGCTCGTGTGGAACCGGCGAAGGGACCAAGGGAGGGGTCGATGTACGTTGAGGCGGTGATCGGCTCCGCAAAAGTAAAGGCGCTCGTCGACACGGGTGCATCCCACAACTTCATGTTTGAAGGAGTGGCTAAGGCGATGGGGTTGGTTGTCACCCCAACGAAAGGATCAATCAAGTCCGTGAACGCAAGTGCCAAGCCGGTGGCCGGTGAGGCGAGAGGATTCCAAGTGCAGGTCGGGGATTGGCGTCGCGGTCTCCTTCACGGTTATACCCATGGACGACTACGACGTGGTTCTCGGACTACAATGGTTCGACCAGGTACGGGCCTTCATCATTCCTTACTCCGACTCTTTGATGATAATCAACGAGAAAGGTGCTAGTACCATCCCATTCAAGTGGGAGGCGAAGGGGTCGGTAGCAATATCGGCCATGCAGTTCAACCGGGGCCTAGCGTGCTGCGAGGAGGCATTCGCCGCGTTCGCTATGCCCGATGACGACGAGGATGAGACCCAGGGGATGGCGGAGGTCCCCAAGAAGGTTAAGGAAGTGTTGGAGGAGTTCAAGGACATGATGCCCAGCGAGCTCCCAAAGAAGTTGCCGCCCAAGAGGGACGTGGACCATCGGATCGAGTTGGTGACCGACTCGATGCCGCCATCCCGCACACCCTATCGGATGGCACCACCCGAGCTAAAGGAACTACAAAGGCAGTTGAAGGAGTTGCTCGAAGCGGGGATGATCCAGCCGTCCAAGTCCCCTCATGGAACCCCGGTGTTGTTCCAAAAGAAGCACTACGGGTCGTTGCGCATGTGCGTGGATTACCGGGCGCTCAACAAGCTGACGGTGCGGAACAAGTACCCGATTCCACTCATCGGGGAGCTCTTCGACCAACTTGGAGGAGCCAAGTGGTTCTTGAAGATCGATTTGCGGTCGGGCTATTGGCAAGTGCGGATAGCCGAAGGAGATGAGCCCAAGACTGCCATGGTGACGAGATACGGGTCGTACGAATTCCTAGTCATGCCCTTTGGCTTGACGAATGCGCCAGCTACCTTTTGCACGATGATGAATAAGGTATTCCAACCCTATCTCGACAAATTCGTTGTCGTTTATCTTGACGACATTGTTGTGTACTCACCCACGTTGCGAGAGCACGTGGAGCATCTTCGGTTAGTGTTTCAGGCCTTGAGGGAGAACGAGCTCTATGCAAAATTGGAGAAGTGCTCGTTTGCCCAAGATGAGGTGTCATTCCTTGGCCATCGCATACGGGAGGGACGAATCATGATGGATCGGGCCAAGGTGAAAGCCATTCAAGATTGGGAGCCACCCAAGGACGTGTCCCAACTTCGATCCTTCTTGGGACTCGTCAACTATTACCGCAAGTTCATCCGAGGGTACTCCCAAGCCGCTGCCCCGTTGACGGAGCTGTTGAAGAAGGCACGATCATGGGTGTGGAGCAAGGCGTGTCAAGAGGTCTTCGAACGACTCAAGGAGTGCCATGATTCGATGTGGCCGGGGCATCCGGGCATGCACCGCACGATGGCGCTCGTGGAGGAGACATACTATTGGCCGAGGATGCGCGAGGACGTCGAGGCGTACGTGCGGACGTGTCTTGTGTGCCAACAAGACAAGATTGAGCAACAACAGCCGGGCGGACTGCTCCAACCGTTGCCTATCCCAGAGCACCCGTTCGAAAGCGTGTCGATGGACTTCATCACATGCTTGCCCAAGTCTGAGGGATGGGGGACGATCATTGTGGTGGTGGATCGTTTCTCCAAGTACGACACTTTCATTCCAGCACCACCCGACGTTACGGCCTTAGACACGGCCAAGCTGTTCGTGAAGCACGTGGTCAAGCATTGGGGACTACCGAAGACGATCGTGAGCGACCGAGACCCGCGCTTCACCGGGAAATTCTGGTCCGAGTTGTTCAAGTTGTTGGGTTCCAACTTGGCCTTCTCGACGAGTTTCCACCCGCAAACGGATGGCCAGACGGAGCGGGTTAATGCATTGTTGGAATTGTACCTGCGGCACTTCGAGAGTGCCAACCAACGGGATTGGGCCAAGCTGTTGGACACGGCATAGTTCTCGTACAACCTCCAAAGGAGCGAGTCCACTAGGAGGAGTCCGTTCGAGCTAGCGACGGGGAGACAACCCATGACCCCAACCGGCCTCGCAACGGGATACAAAGGGCAATGTCCGTCGGCCTACACTTTTGCCAAATCGCTTCATGAGGAGACGGACTTGTCTCGGGCCTCATTGGACAAGGCTGCCAAGAAAATGAAGAAGTGGGCGGATCTCAAACGGCGGGCGGTCGAGTTCAACGAGGGAGATCAAGTGATGGTGAAGCTACTCCCTCAACAATTCAAGGCGTTTCGGTCCGTTCACAAGGGACTTATCCGAAGGTATGAGGGACCATTCAAGATATTGCGGCGGGTCGGGAACGTGTCATACCGTGTAAAGTTGCCGCCGAAGATGAAGATCCATCCCGTGTTTCATGTGAGCCAACTCAAGCCCTATCACGAAGACACAGAGGATCCTACACGTGGGCAATCAAGTCGGGCGCCTACAGCCATGACAACCTCATTCGACAAGGAGGTTGAGGAGATCATCTCACACCGGGAGGTTCGAAGGCGGGGTGTTTCACCCTACAAGGAGTACTTTGTGAGATGGAAGGGACTACCGGATTCCGAAAGCACTTGGGAGCACGAAGAGCACTTATGGCAATTTCGGGACCGGATCAAAGAGTATCACGCCAAGGTCTTGCCGAGGACGGCTTCGACTTACGTGGGGGAGAATGTCACGCCCCGCTCGAGAGGGGTCAAATTTGTGAGGTTTCCCGAAATAATCTAGACTTCACTTGATGAGTCCGGCACCTTGCGGAACATTCCGGAATCCTCTTGTACATAATAGAGACTTGTAGAATTCTCTAGAATCTTATAGAATCTCGTAGAAGGTCATAGAAGGAGGTGGAAGCCTCTAGCCATAGAAGGATCTAGACATGGGAAGGATCTAGAACCCCTCTCCCACTTGTATAAATAGGCCCTTGGCCATTCATTTGTAACCATCCAAGTTTTCAAGCAATCAAAGTTCTCTTGCATTCTCTCAAGCTCTCTCTCTTTGCCTACTTGTGTCCTTAGCCAAGCGACTTGGTGGGAAGGTTGCCTAGCTAGCATCGAGGCGAACTAGTCTAGGACCGCACGACGGGTTGAAGGAAACTTCGTGAGGCACAAGTTTCAGTCCGTGACAATAAGCTATCACTTTTCCCTTCTGCATCAGAACACACCCCAAACCTTGCTTAGAAGCATCGGTGTAGATGACAAAATTATCCGATCCATCCGGAATTGTCAGAACAGGTGCTGTAGTTATTCTCCACTTCAACTCCTGGAAACTGTTTTCGCATTTCTCCGTCCACTCAAACTTCACTCCCTTTCGGGTCAACTGAGTCATTGGTCCAGCTATCTTCGAAAACCCCTCAATGAACCTTCGATAGTAACCAGCAAGCCCAAGAAAGCTTCTTACTTCACTTGCATTACTAGGAGTTTTCCAATTACTCACAGCTTCCACCTTAGCTGGATCCACTTCAATTCCTTGTGCAGTCACCACATGACCCAGAAAGACTACTCGATCAATCCAAAATTCGCACTTCTTGAATTTCGCAAACAACTTCTCCTTCCTCAAAGTTACTAAAACGATTCGGATATGCTCGTTGTGCTGCTCTCTATTCTTAGAGTAAATCAATATATCATCAATGAACACTATCACAAACTTACCCAAATAAGGATGAAATACACAATTCATCAAATCCATAAACACTGCTGGGGCATTAGTCAAACCAAACGGCATCACTATAAACTCATAGTTACCGTATCTTGTTCGGAATGCTGTCTTTGGTATATCACACTCCCTTATCTTCAATTGGTGATAACCTGACCTCAAATCAATCTTTGAAAAAACTCCCGCTCCTCTCAATTGATCGAAAAGATCCTCTACCCTAGGTAAGGGATACATGCTCTTGATTGTGAGTCGGTTCAACTCCCGATAATCTATGCACATCCTCATAGATCCGTCTTTCTTTTTGACGAACAGAACCGGTGCTCCCCAAGGTGACACACTTGGTCGAATATATCCTTGATCCAAGAGTTCTTGTATTTGCACCTTTATCTCTTATAACTCTTTTGGTGCCATCGAATATGGAGCTTTTGATACCGGAGCTGCACTGGGAACCAAGTCAATTGTGAATTCCACTTGACGATTTGGAGGTAGGCCTGGCAACTCCTCCGGAAACACGTTTGGATACTCGCATACGATTGGTACCCTTTCGATTTTAGATCCTTTGTCTTCCTCTACTCCAACCATGTTGACGAGGTAACCTTGACAATGCTCTTTCCGCAGCATCTTCATTGCTTTCATGGCCGATATTACACTAGGGACTCTTCCCACTTTTGCTCCATAAAATGTGAACTTCTCTCCCTTTGGTACCTCGAGAATCACTTCCTTTTCTCTACAATTGATGATTGCGTAGTGTTGACTCAACCAGTCCATCCCAAGTATGATGTCGAAATCGTGTATCTCTATACAGTACAAGTCAGCACCCAATTCTCTACCGCCATAGTTCAACTTAAGGTTTCGAACAACTCTATTAGTATTTATGTTATCTCCTGAAGGGATACTTATGTTCAACGCTAAGTTCTCTACTTCCGAATCAAAATTCTTTAATTGACATAACTTAGTCGAAATAAATGAGTGCGATGCTCCAGAGTCAAACAAAACAACGACTGGTAAACCAAGGATAGTTAACATACCCGTCATCATGTCATTGTCATCGGCTTCATCTTCTTGAGTCATTGCAAAGAAACGAGCATTTCCCTTCTTCGCAGGTACCACATTCCCCTTGTTGTTTGGTCCTTTGTCTGCCCTATTCGGACAGTTGTAGAAAGAATGTCCTTTCTCATGGCAGTAGAAACATGCTCCCATTCCCAACAGACACTCTCCATTATGGTGTTTCTTACATTTAGGACAAAGAGGCTTCAACCCTGAAGTTCTAGAACTACCTCCAGCTCCAAACTTTCCCTTCTTGATTTGGGAAACTCCCTTGACTTGATTATTGTTATCCAATGGTCGCTTAGCTGGATTGCTTGATGGCTTTGGGGGAACCTCAATGCCTAAAGCCGTTTCCACCTCTTCGGCTCGTTTCACTGATATAGGTGAAATTTACCTTGTTTTTATAACCAAAAAGAGTCGATTTTGTGTCTCGATTGTGTAGTATTGTCTATAGTTTATATGGTTTTCATTATATTGGACAATATTAGGCTTGTGGGTGTTTTTCTAAGTTTTTAGGCATATTTTGATGATAAAACCCCGAGACGAGATAAGGCGTGAAGATCGAAGATCGAAGTTCAAGATTTGAGTTCGAGAGAAGCTCTCTCGATACCTCTCTCGATCGAGAGGTCTATCGAGAGGTACATTCTGCCGCAGCTATCGATTGAGAGCTTATTTCACCACCTCTCGACACCTCTCTTGATCGAGAGGTCTGTCGAGAGGGGGTTCCAGCCGGGAATTTTCTCCTTAATTAATTAGACTCCTTTTTGGTTTAGGTTTCCTTATGTAAATTTCTCCTATATATACTCCTAGCCTAGCATTGTAAACCCTAACATCTTATCATCCTTCATACTTTTCTAGCACTTTTATATTTTACTTTAGAGTTTTTATTCTTGTATTCAACATTGGAGCTTTTCGAGTTTATGCAAGATTCAAGATTCGACGTTCTTCGTTTGTGTTCAAGTTTTTCTTACTCTTACTCTTTAATTATGTTCTTTCAATTCTTTGTGTTTATTGTTTCACTAAAAAGTGTTCGCAATAGACGAAATCTATCGTAGCACTAGCAAGTAAAACCTAAGTATCGAATCTCAAGGAAAACTTAACAGGGCAATCAATTATGTAGTAAAAACCTAATCTAAGAAAGCAAGTAAAGAATATTTTGGGGTTTTTGTTTTAAATCCTAGGCAAATAAAATAAATCAAAGTAATAAATAAAAGCAAGTAAATAATTAATCTAGAACTCAAGAAATAAATCTAAGAATTAAACTAGAAGAAAGCAATTAAATCTACCTAGGCAAGAATCGAAAAGAAAGCAATAAAGGAAGCAACGAAGAAAACGAAAGCAAAGAAAGAAGCATAAATAAATCTAGACATGATGAATTGAAATCTAGAAATTCAAGGCAAATTAATCTAACTTGAAAGCTTTGAAAAACGAGAGAATTGAAATCAAGAAAAACGAATCGAAACTTTAAACTAGAAATCAAAAGAACGAAATTAAACTAAGGAATTTAAACGAAGCAATTAAGAGAACGAATCTAAAACTAAAGCAAAGCAATTAAAGCAAATAAACGAAAACAATAAAGAACTTACGCGAATTAAACGAAGACGAAGAACTTGAATTAAATAAAGAAGTCTTGAATTAAACGAACTACGAATCCGGATCCGAACAATAGAAAGCTAATAAAAGTGTTTAAGTGCTGAAAACTAGAGCTAAAAATATGATAAAGATGTCTAAGATGATAAAAGATGATACAAAATTCGTCCAAGGCACTAGTATATATACTAGGAAGAAAACCTAATTAAATAAGGAAAAACAGCTGGACGCCGACTTTTAGCCGATCGGCCAGATGCTGAAGGAATTCTGGCCGGTCGGCCAGATCAGGAACTGCATAAACTCTTTGCATGTGTTTGGCCGATCGTCCAGATTGTGATGGAATTCTGGCCGGTCGGCCAGATCAGGGACTGCTGAGCCCTTGCATAGGCATTTGGCCGATCGTCCAGATTCCTAAGGAAATCTGGCCGATCGGCCAGATCAGGTTCTGGTCTCTCACGGCTTTTCCTTCTCTTCGTGCACTTTTCATCCCGTTTTCTTCCAATTTCTCGCCTTTTCCTCCTACGATAACCAAAACTCCAAACAAACAATCATAGCCAAAAGACACACTAAAAGACACAAAACCATAATGAAAACGAACACGAAAACGCAACGAAAAACCTAACAACTAAACACCAATCAAACTCCCCCACACTTAGACCTTTGCTTGTCCTCAAGCAAAACAAAATAAACAATAGACTCAAGTATTGTGAACTATATAGGCCTCAAAACTTTTCAAAAACAAACTTTCATGTTCATGATCAAAACTATGCACACAACCTTAGCATCAATCAACACAATCTACTCAACAAATTCAAAGTATGCTAATCCATCAAAGAACACTCTCCAACATGTGAAAGTTTGTATATGAAAGTGAACACTCAACTCTCTCAAAGAAAAGATGTAATATAATGCACATCAAGAGGGTTCACTCAACATCAATGCAATGCAACATGTTTACCATAAGCTTGCCTTCAATCTCAACATCTCCACCTAATGTAATACTTACAAACTAGGATAAAAAAGGTCTTTATATAAGCTTGTAATGTAGGGACATTGGTTAAGGTAGGGAATATATAGGCTAAGTGACTCAAAATGCTCTAAATCATCAACCTCTTTTTCAACTCCAACCAAAGTATGGATTTCTATCTCCATCTTCTACCCTCCAACATACCAAATACAAACTCAAAGATGCTAAAATATCAACTATACAAATCAAAGCTAACTATCCCCTTATGCTTATTTTTTGTCTTTTTCTTTTCTTTTTTTTTTTTTTTTTTTTTTTTTTTTTTTTTTTTTTTTTCTAGAGCTCAACTAATAAATGTTCTTTCTAATGTTGAACAAAGGCTCTATTTTTTTTTTTTTTTTTTCTTATCTCTTTTTTTTTTTTCTTTTCTTTTTTTTTTTTTTCTAAGCTCATAGGGATAGCTAACTACACTTAAACAAGCATCTAAAATTTCTTCTCTTTCTCTCCTTCTACACCACAACAAATATTTTCCAATTATCTCCTTCCATATCACCAACTACAACTAAGGATACCCATAATCATCCAAACCTCCTATCATCCGGTTTCACAAAGAACGGCTAATAAAGGCTCAAAAGGGGTAAACAAAGGATTATGAACAAAGTTAGTGTATAGGAATCATGTGGCTACGAAAGAATGGCCTAAGATCATCTCCTAGTTCGTAAATATACTAAGGTCTTGATGGAGAAACAAGGCAAGTTCTAGAAACAACGAAGCAAGCATGATCACTCAATCAAAGAATAGGCATAAATATGCACAAATAGTTCAAATCTCACGGGTTCAAACTAACTAGTTCCCGACATCATAGCATACATCAAATTCATCGAATAAAATGCGTCGCTTCGCCAAGGTTCCATGCATAATAAAGATCATGAATTTTTCCAAAAATCAACGCAATTCTCTATCATTGGCCAAGTCCACAATACTATCATCACATGCTCATTTGACTCAATTAACACCTAAGACTCAACAAATTAAAAACAACATGCCAAAAGTTCAAAGACCCCCCCCCCCCCCCCTCCCCACACACACATTTAAAATCAAGCAATGTCCCCATTGCGAGAAAATAAAAAAGGAAAGGGATAAAGAGAACTTATCGCAATATGACGAACACAAATACCCAAAATCTCGAGAGACTCCAAGTATCACCTACAAAACAAACACAAAACACAAATACCAAAGCGTAAAATCGAACAAAATAAAGAAATCAAAATAAAAGACTCAAAACAAAACACGAAACAAGGCTATGATCAATTGAATAGACCTCCGAACCGTGGGTCATTCCATCGGGGATCGTGCGGAGACCAATAACGGGGATCATTCGGGTTTGGTGGAGCGGAGGTGGAGCCAATGGAGAAGTCGGTGTACCGCATCAAATGGCCCTCGATGTTCGACACCCGCCTATCCAAGCCCGTCACTTGGGTCGACAAAGAATCGAACCGATCAAACACACCTTGTTGAAAGTGTGTAAAATCAGCTCGAAAGTCGGCCCAATAGGGCGGGACTTCTGCCTCCATATTCTGACGAGCCCGGACGCGATCTCTCCTAGTGTAGTAGTGAACTATTCGCTCATCATCGTCCGGGACATGCTGCTGCTCCTCCTCGTCTCCGTTCCCGTCGTCCTCGCCTTCCTCTTCCCCTTCTTCTTCCTCTTCTTGTGCCTCTTCTTGTTGCTCAGCGTCTTCCTCCTCTTGGTGCTCGGATTCTTGCCCGGCTCTTCGAATACAACGCGGGTCAGCATAGTATGCACGAACAGAGGCTCGGTCCTCAACCCGAGTAAACTCGGTTGGACTCCTCATCAAGTGGGCATTGATCAACTCGGTGGATGACATCTCCACACTCTGCACCAACCCTTCGGCCTCCGAAATATCCACTCCAAAGTGATGAGCTAGAGCCGTCGCGACATATCCAAGTGTGGGATGGGCGCCTTTCTTTGACTGCACGTTCGAGAGCTGCGTCCATATGAATGGAGCCAAGCACACCTTCCTATTGAACCTATCGGTTTCAAAAGGAACCCGTTGGCGACGCCCATACTCTTGCTCATTGTCACCCGGTGAGTGGCAATCGAGACTCACAATAAAGGGAGTACGATTCATGGTGATGGTGTGAGGATGTTGACGAAGAATGGCACGCGAACGGAGCACGAATGACGAAGACGAAAAACGGGCAGCCTCCAATCTGGCCGGTCGGCCAAATTCCTCTTGACTTCTGGCCGGTCGGCCAACCAGCTTCTGGCCGAGCGCGGTGGTTTGGCAGAGCGCGGTGACGCGGCGGCGACTGGAACGACGGCGAGGAAGGCTGCTACGGCGGCGACGTTGGTACGGGCGACGTCAGCGTTGGCGGCTGGAAACAGCGGCGTTGGTGCACACGGCGGCGACGGTGGTTCTGAACGGCGGCGGGCGGTGTAGTGTACGAGCTGCGGCTGTGGTGCGGCTGTTCTGTGGGAGAATAGATAGAAAAGAGAAGGAAGGATATAAGAGGGAAAAAGTAGGTTAGATCAAAATTGAATGGGCCAAAATCGGCAAGGAGTAGGGCCCACAGATTTTGGCCGATCGGCCAGAATTCGTAAAGAATCTGGCCGGTCGGCCAGATCAGCTACTGGCCACGATCTGCTTTATTCAGTTCTGGCCGATCGTCCAGAATCCTTAGGGAATCTGGCCGATCGGCCAGATCAGCCGCTGGGTGATCGACGCCTATTCCTGCAAAAAGGCACTAACTAACACGAAAATCGAAGATTAACAAGAAATACAATGAAAAATACTAAATCTAATTTTTATTTTTATTTTTATTTTATTTTATTTTTTTTTTTATTATTTTTTTTTTTTTTACGTGGGTTGCCTCCCACTAAGCGCTCGTTTATCGTCATTAGCTTGACGTACCAAATACTCAAGAGGAGAGTGGTGGGTCGGAGATGAGAATCGTCTCCACCGTGTGAGGAAGTGTCGTCCCTTCGATATACGGCTTCAATCGTTGCTCGTTGACCGAGAAGATGTATCCCGAATCCTCGTTCTTGATCTCTACCGCGCCATGAGGGAAGACATGTACCACCGTGTATGGACCTCCCCACCTAGACTTAAGCTTACCCGGAAATAATCGAAGACGAGAGTGAAAGAGTAGTACCTTCATTCCGGGTTTGAACTCTTTGTAGGCTATGCGTCTATCATGTAGACGTTTCACCTTGTCCTTGTAGATCTTGGCATTGTCGTAGGCTTCGTTCCTTAGCTCGTCGAGCTCCTCCATTTGCAAAATCCTCCGATCATGAGCATCGTCGAGGTTGAAGTTGATGCGCTTGAGGGCCCAATATGCCTTGAACTCAATCTCACCGGGCAAGTGACACGACTTACCATAGACGAGCCTATAGGGACTCATCCCAAGCACGCCTTTGTAAGCCGTGCGATATGCCCAAAGAGCGTCGTTCAACTTGTCGGCCCAATCCTTCCTCGATGGCTTGACCGTCTTCTCTAAAATCCCCTTGATTTGTCGATTGCTCGTCTCCGCTTGTCCCGAGGTTTGTGGATGATAAGGAGTCGCCACCTTGTGAGTGATGGCATTCTTCTTCATGAGCTTGGCGAACAATTTGTTGCAAAAATGCTTTCCCCCATCACTAATGATCACACGAGGGAAACCAAACCTACACAAAATATTTTCCTGCACAAACTTCAAGACAACGTGTGAATCACACGTCCTAGTGGGGATGGCTTCAACCCACTTGGACACATAATCAACCGCAAGTAAAATGTATTCAAAACCATGGGATTTAGGAAAAGGTCTCATAAAGTCGATGCCCCACACATCAAAAATCTCAACCACTAAAATAGGATTAAGGGGCATCTCATTACGGCGACCTATAGAACCTGTGCGTTGGCAGCGATCGCATGCAAGGTAGAAGGCTTGAGCTTCCTTGAACAAGGTAGGCCAATATAATCCACTTTGTAGCACCTTATGAGCAGTCTTTTGGCCTCCAAAATGTCCTCCACTCGGCTCCTCGTGACAATGTCGCAACACCTCGGTTTGCTCATGGTCGGGAACGCACCTTCAAATCACCTCGTCCTTCCCAAGCTTGAACAAGTGAGGATCCTCCCAATAGTATTGCCTACACAAATGAAGAAACCTTTTCTCTTCTTGAGCGTTAAGGACGGGTTAGTGTCCTTATCGGCCAAGTAATTAGCAATATCGGCAAACCAAGGAGTAGCATTCACTTCATTAACATTCTCAAAGAGAAAGGAATCACAAATATCATCAAGAGAAGCATAAGGGGGAGGTGAATCGAGACGAGAGAGATGGTCGGCCACAAGGTTGTCACTACCTTTCCTATCACGAATTTCAATATCAAATTCTTGCAATAATAAGACCCATCTAATTAACCTAGGTTTTGCTTGGGCTTTAGTCAAAAGATGTTTAAGAGCACCATGATCACTATAAATAATCACCTTAGACCCTATGATGTATGATCTAAATTTATCTAAGGCAAAAACAACAGCAAGCATCTCTTGTTCGGTGGTGGTGTAATTCACTTGAGCAGGATTAAGAGTTAAACTAGCATAGTAAATCACACGAAGCATCTTATCGACTCTTTGACCCAAAACAGCCCCTACGGCATTATTCGACGCATCACACATAATCTCAAAAGGCAATGACCAATCGGACCAACTACAACGGGAGCAGAGATGAGTTTTTCTTTTAAAGTGAGAAAAGCATTCATACAAGAATCATCAAAGTGGAAAGGCACATCTTGAGCAAGCAATCGACAAAGAGGTTGGCTAATTTTAGAAAAATCCTTAATAAATCGTCTATAAAAGCCCGCATGACCAAGGAAACTCCTAATACCTTTGACATCACTAGGTGGTGGCAATTTTTCAATCACCTCCACTTTCGCTTTGTCGACCTCTATGCCCGTACTCGAAACTACATGGCCTAGAACAATTCCACTTCTAACCATAAAATGACTCTTTACCCAACTCAAAGTAAGACCACTCTCAATGCATTTCTTAAGGACTCTCTCTATTTTCATCAAGCAATCATGGAAAGACGACCCAAAAACAGAAAAATCATCCATAAAGATCTCTACAAAATCACGGATAAATTCCGAAAAAATAGACATCATGCATCTTTGGAACGTACCCGGTGCGTTGCAGAGACCAAATGGCATCCTCCTATAAGCGTAGGTCCCAAAAGGGCTTGTGAAGGCCGTCTTTGCTTGATCCTCCGGAGCTATCGCAATTTGGTAGTAACCTGACAAGCCATCTAAAAAACAATAAAATTCCTGCCCGGCTAACTTATCAAGCATTTGATCAATAAAAGGGAGAGGAAAGTGGTCCTTTTTGGTGGAAGCATTAAGCATCCTATAATCGATACACATCCTCCACCCGGTAACCGGGCGCGAAGCGACCAACTCATCATTCTCGTTCTTTGACACCGTAATTCCTCCCTTCTTTGGAACGACGTGCACCGGGCTAACCCACTCACTATCGGCGATGGCATAGATAATCCCCTCCGCCAATAGCTTGTCGATCTCCTTGCGCACGACCTCCATGAGCATTGGGTTGAGCCTCCTTTGGCCATCTCGTTTGGGGCGAGCGCCTTCTTCGAGGTTGATGCGATGCATGCACGTGGCCGGGCTAATTCCTCTAATATCCGCCAAGCTCCATCCAAAAGCGAGCTTGTTCTCCTTGAGTTTGCCCACCAAAGCTCCTTCCTCTGCAAGAGACAAAGAAGAAGAGATGATTACGGGTTTTTGATTGCCTCCCTCTAAAAATATATACTTCAAATGCGATGGCCGCTCTTTCAACTCCAACGGCTCCGGAATCTTTGAGCCGGGCTCGGGGTCTTGAGGGGGAAACGGGAGTTTGATCCCGATGTCTCTCTCCATTTGCTCCCATTCCATTTGATCTCCGGATCCCCAACATACTTCCTCGGTGTCGAAATCCTGCACAAAAGAGCACTCGGCCAAGGCATCAACCTTATCGATGAAAGAACAATTATCAATTAAATTAACCGATGACATAGGCCGACTCTTATGCACAGAAAACAAAACATCCTCTCCTAAAACGGACATGTTAATCACACCACTCTTCACATCAATCAAGGTATTAGTAGTGGCCATGAAAGGACGACCTAGCAAAAGTGTGTGCTCAATACCATTCTCTTGCACCTCACCTATCTCTAAAACCACGAAATCAACGGGAACTATCAAACTCCCTACGCGAACAAGAATATCCTCAATAATACCTCTAGGGTACCTAATAGACCTATCCGCCAATTGAAGGCTCATGCAAGTGGGTTTAAGTTCTCCTAACTCTAATTGCTTAAAGATAGAATAAATAAGGCATGAGATTAATACCGGCACCCAAATCTAGCATACCACATGCTTCCTTACCATTACCTAAAGAGATAGTGATAACGAAAGAACCTGGATCTCGTTGCTTAGGTGGAAGAGGGTGTTGCATAATTGATGTCGCCACCTCCGATACCGCAATCGTCTCCATCTCATCGAACGGCTTCTTCCTCGATGTCAACTGTTGGTCCCGGTTTGTTAATAGGAAAATACGTAGAGGGGGGGGGGGGGGGGTGAATACGTATTTTGAAGTTTTTCAACTTCAAATCCCTTAACTCAGAGTAACAAGTAAAGAGCTCGCTTCGAGACTTAAGACCTAGCTGAAGCTAGATCTACAGTGCTAGCTTGCCTGCTTGACCAAAGTGAACACTTGATCAAGAGGGAGTCTTTACTCGTATGTGCGGAATTTGGTGAGCTAAAATCTTTCCTAAGTAATTAAAAACTTCAAGTTATGTTTGTTAAAATGCTTGTGCAATGAATAATCGAATAAGAAAGATTAGGGTTAGAGAGATATACGACACCGAGATTTATAGTGGTTCGGAGATAACGCTCCTACGTCCACTTGTTGCACGACGGCAACTGTTCTTTTCACTCAAGAACTTGAAGGTTACGGGTCCTTCAAAAACCTAGTCGAGATCGGGCTTCACTTGCCTGGATCTAAAGACTGACGTAGTGATTGCGGGTTCACTACACAAACCTAACAACGACTGGAAGCTTCACTCGCTTCAGTCAAACACAGACAGGGAGATTCCGGGCTCTCCTTACAGCCTAGCTTCGATCGAGCTTTACACAAACGATGTAAGTGTAAGCTTGGATCTCAACTCTACGATCGAGGCTTCTTCAATCGATGAAAGAAGGGCCTTAGATCTGAACAACCTAACGACAACACTCAAAACCTAACAGACGAAGTTTAGGGTTTTTGGTTGACGACACACTATGAAGAACTCTTTACAGTGAATGCAAAGATTGGCTAGAGTTCTTCTTCTAAGCTCGGATATATGAAGTGGGCTTAGAATCTAAGTGTGAAGGCTGTGAAGACGAGTTCCGATGGACTGGAAACTCGGAGAACACTTGAAACAAAAACTCGAAGATTTGCTCGAAGGCTTGGGAGTGTTTGTTTGCAGTAGGCTCGAATGCGCAAGTAGTGTTCTACATCTTCACGTCTTCATCCTTCACTATTTATAGGCGGAGGGTTGGCTGAGATCCGTTGCTTGGTTGGTGGCCTTGTCCCTCCTCCTCTCGACAGTACTTGCGCAGGCAGTAGCTTTTGCAGACGCGCAGTTTTGGACTTTTGCCGAAAATGGCTAAGTTCCAAGTTTAACAGTAACTGGAGCGAGCCAGTACTGTTGCGACGTCTTTGTCGGCCTGGCAGTCAACTCCTCTGCTCCTCTCCGCTTTCGACACGTGGAGATCTCGTAATTAATGCGGAGATCTCCTGTTGACTGGAGTTCAAATTCGGAGCGGGAATTTGTGCTGTCGCTTTCTGGTAGGTAGTGGCTCGCTTCGCTTTGAAGTTGTAGCGGCCGCTCTGAAGTGAGTCGCTTCGCGGTCATATTTGTAGTGAGTCACTTTGCTTCAGCGTTCGCTTCGCTTTGCTTTAGCGCTCGCTTCGCTTCGCTTTGCAGCGTTCGCTTCGCTTTACAGCATCCGCTTCGCTTCGCTTCGCTTCGCTTCGCTTTACAGCATTCGCTTCGCTTTGCTTCGCTTCGCTTTGCTTCGCTTCGCTTCGCTTCGCTTCGAACTGTAGCGTTAGCTCCGCTTCGCTTTGCTTTGAACTGTAGCGCTCGCTTCGCTTCGCATTGGCAGACTCACTTTGAATCTACTGTAGCGATCGCTTCGCTTCGCTATTCTTTGGCACGCTTCACTTCAGCTTGCTTGACTTGCTTCGCTTTGGAAAACACACTCAAGCGAGTGGCCTTCACTTGAACTTTTGAAGCCTAATCTAAGCAAAATAAAAGAGCCATCCTAACAGTGTAGGCTTAGAAAATTCTAACCTATTAACTACATCAAAATGGGTCGCTTGGGAAAAGGACGCTTGGGGTTTTGGGATCTAATCAAAACAATTGACTTCATTTATCAAATGTCCCATGAAGTTCCCCCTTAACAATTTAGTCCTTAACAATTCCCAACAATTTCCCCCTTTTTGATGATGCCAAAACCCATACGACTTAGATAAAAAAAATAAATCTAGTCTATCTAACCGTGAAGGGAACTCCAAGCGACTGCTTCCTTTGCAGTTTCGTTTGTAATTTTCTTTTAAGTTCCTTCCCCTTTTTTTCGGTTAAATTAATGAGTTTGTAGCAGAAATATAAAGTCATTCACAAAGCGAGTAAATGACACAGAGGAGACAGAAATTGAGATATATGAACATCAGTTCACAAAATATGAAGCATGTAATTTCAACGATTTCCTGCCGCTTCATCCTACTCCTCTTTCTCCTCCTCCTTCTTCTCTTCTTCATCAGTAGCATCAACACTATAGGCTGATAAGACTTTTGTTTCCATAGTGCCTACTGTGTGGATGCTTGGTCTTCTCCATGCACTCTCCAGCCTGAACGCTTCATCTACTTCAGCATCAGTGACTCCCCTGTTAGGAACATCCGTGCCTGGATGATAAGGCACGGGGAAGTCCTTTATTGCTGGTACCTTGACGACAATTGGCTTGGGTTGAGCTTGTTCAGCCATAGTGAAGATCTTTCGGCGCAATCTGTCGTCGTAGACGGCTAGAAAGTTGTTGAGGGCACTTATTCGAGAACACTCATTCTGCAGCGGCACTACCTCCCAGTAGTAATAAGCCTTGATGAATAAGTCCTTGTAGTACAGCCACTGCTCGAGTAGATCTCGCGGAATGAAGTCCTCGATTTCTCTTCCGTCCAGGTGCTCGTTCCTCCTCTTGGCTAATTCCTCCTCTGTTCTTTTTGACAGCTTAGTCATTATATCAGTGAATCTCTTCCCTGATTCACCACTCCACAGAGGACGCCTTTCGTTGAGTCGCTTCCTTATATAGTTTTGCTCTTCTACTTTAGGGTAGCGACCCGACTCTACCATTTCCTTCGTAGTCACGTCGCATGCATCTTTTATGGCTTGGGCTTCACATGCTTCGGACTCATCAGGCATGAGGGGAACGAACGCACTACGAACCAAAGAGGACTGAATAAGCAGTACTTCGCTGAACTGCTCCTCGATTTGTGCGTCAATCACTTGAAGACGCCTGGCGTTCACTGTCTTCGATCTCTCCGCTTCGCTCCTTCCTCCTTCTCTCTCCTTTCTCCTCTTCTCTTCCTTTTCAGTTCTTGAAGCGACTGCATGTTTAGACTTTTGGCGCTTAGCCGTAGAGTCATCGACTTTAGATACTGGTGCAGCTCGCTTCAAGGGCAGCTTCGGTGGTGGGGGAGGTGGCATATCCTTCTTTGCGGCGGCACTCGAGGGGACAGCTGCTGATGAAGTGAGTGCAGCAGTTGTAGTCGTAGTGAGTGCGGCGGCTGAAGCTAGCGCGGCGGCTGAAGCGGGCGCTTTGGGTGTAGCGGCTGCTTGGGAGCTGGATGAAGTACCTGCAGTAATAGAATTTTTGGTTAGCTTGAACATCTGATCCATCTCCCATGCCAAGGCATAATCCTTCTCCACTTGCTCCCGCCTTTCCTCCTTTGAAATCACGGTCACCGGAGGATGCCGTGCAATCGAGGCACTCAGCATTTTTTCATGAAGCGGTCTGCTAGGCTCCTCGGGCTTTTTCAGTAACTCCTCCTCTGTGAGTTTAGTCTTGCCCTTCACTTCGCCCAGAGCCCTCGCTTCATCTACAACTCCCTCCGCACCTCCATCACCACTGCCTCCTTCAATCATCGACTCTATGCCAACTCCGACTCCTCCAGTTCCTCCTAGATTCATCTGTCCTTCCATCTGTCCTTCCTTCATTTGTCCTTCCCCCTTTTTGGCATCATCACTGCCAGGGGTTAGGATTATTGATTTTCCGGAGATTGATTGGTGAAGTGAGTTGACTGTGTTCAGAATAGCTTGAAGCATCTGCTCGTTCTTTTTCATGGAAGGTGCTACCAGATCAGCTGTTTTGATGCTTATTTCTTCAAGCAAATAATCGCATTGCTTCTCTCTCTCAACCACAGACTCCATCATACTCTCTAATGATTCCACCTCTTTGAAGCGAGCCTCCAGCTCCGCTTCAATTTCCCTCCTTATTTCTGCCTTTTCCTCTTGCAAATTGAAGTACCAAAATTCCTGAGCTGCTAGAAACTCAGCTTGCATTGTCTCAAGGCTCCTCTCTCTCTGGTTTAGAGAGAGATGGAATTCGGCACCTGCGGCAATCTTTTCAGTATAATCTTCACCCAGCTCCTTGACCTTCTGCAGTAATATGGAAAGATCTGCTCGCTTCAAGTCAAGGTCATGGGCACCTTTCCTCCGGCTCTCCAGTTCTTTCTTATCTAACTCACTTTCTTCCTTCAGCAGCTTCATTTCAGTTCGAAGTGAGTCGAGAGACTTTTTCGTGCTTATTAGTTCACTCCCCTTCCTGATCAGCTCCTCCTCACTCTTTTCAAGCTTCTCCTTCAGCTTCTTCACCTCCTTCTCCAACATCTTCTTTTCTTTCTCAGCGGCGATCAGATTGGCATTCACCTCCCTCAAGCGGCTACGTTCTGCATCAAGTGAGCCCTTGAGTTCGGCGATAGTTGCTGTTTGTTCACTCACCAGCTTCACCTGCGCCTCCAGCGCCTTCTCTTTCTCCTCCAACAATCCCTCCTTCTTCTCCACCATTTCCTCCAGTACCTTCTTCTTTTTGTCGAAGTCTTCTCTAAGACTGACAACTTCCCCCGCCTTCTTCTCCATTTCTTTACTCATTTTGGTTATTTCACTGTATAGGCTAGCAATCTCAGCATCTTTCACTTCCACCTCCTCCTTATGTTCCCTGATCAGTTTCCTCTCATGGAAAGAGGGCACTCGCTTTGGTACAACGGCGAGCGGATAAGCCTCCTTCACTTTGGCATCCAGCTTCTCCCAAAAGCTGGTCCCGTCAAGAAATTCATGGAAGCCGTTTGCGCCAATGAAGTTCAGCAACTTGGCCTCCAGATTGATCAGTTCTTCCTCCTTGAAGGCTTTGAGGAGTCTGAAGATTTTGTAGTACTCCGTTCCTCTGTAGGTGATGTACGTCAGAAAGTCGACGACATTGGTGTAGAACTGTTCACTCCAAGGAACATTGGAGTATCGGAGATTAATCGTCTCTGCCGCTTGCTCTCTGTCCTTGACGTAGCGTTCAAGGGCCTGTTTTTGCGCAGAGAGGGCAGGAGGAATGAATTGTGGGATAATGGGTAGTTCTCCGATTGTATGGGCGGTATCGGCTGTGGCTGCCGATGTCGAGGGGGATAGGGATGGTGATGAGGTTTCTTGGGTTTCGGAGATTTGGATGGGTTCGGTGGGTGGTGGTTGTGTTTGCAGGGATTGAAACGGTTTGAATGTTGTGTAGGCTTCGACAGGGTCGACATGGAGTAGAGGAATTTTGGGTATGTGAAGAGAGGATGCAGATTCCTCTTCCTGGGGAGAGAGGGGGGTTGATTGTATGAGTGGTTGTTGAGTTGATGAATGTTGGGGTTCTGGTATCTGGGTTGTTTGGGCTTGGATTTGAAGTGGGGTTTGGGTAGCTTCGGTTTGGATAGCTTGGGTTTGGGGTTGAGTCACTTCAGTGTCCTCAAGCGGCTTCTCCAACGCCTCGCTTTCTTGGACAAGTGAAGCGACTCGCTTCAACTTCTTGCCTCGCTTTGGCGCGGCTCGCTTCCCGGGTGAAGCGACCTGCCTCGCTTGGCTCACTTCGGCTTGCCTTTCGGCAACCGGTCTCGCTACGGGTACTGCTACCTCAAGTAATCCCAGATCCATCAATCTTTTCGTCTTTCTCCACTTGTCGTAGTAGATGGACTGTTTGTTGTAGGCAATGATGTCGGATTCCGGCCAGACTTTGCCGGGATATTTCATCTCCAGAGCAACGGATAGCCTTGAGAAGAATTTCAGTTTCCCCTTGCGGAGAATCTGATCGGTGCTTCCCTTCACAAACGCGAAGTCACCGGCAGCTTCGTGGATCTGCTTGAGAAACCAGCCATGCCAGTTGAAGCTGGTTCCGGTGAGGCTGTCAACAATAATTGCAGTAGCAATCAGTTTGGTCTCGGAGAGGGTCTCCAGGTTTCCGACGTAGCATGCGATACTCTTCGTAAAAAGCTCGCAAATAAGGTTGAAAGGAGCCTTCAAACTTGTGCGTATACTGGCCTTCTTGAAGTTTGGCTCGGCCCCGTCGACGGCGAATCGGCCATATTGCACTCCGGCCGAATAGCCTAAATCTAGCAGTGAATCTCCACCATCCTTTGGCAAATCGAACCCGTCGATTAGATCACTCAGATCCACTTCCACCGGCTCTCCATTCTGTGGATCGGAGAAGGATGACGTATTCTGCCCTGTCCTTAGATTCAGCAGAAGCTCTCCGACTGGTTTGGCCAGAATTTTCGTCGGCATAATCGTTACAAATTTCCATAGGCCGGCCGTGGTCACGGCCCTACGGAGAAAACCTTCTCTTTCGATGATTGTTGGGTCGAGATGAGGCTCGACATTGATGAATTTGTCTGCTTCCTCGAGAAACTCCTCCATCGTCTCGGTGTTCTTCTTCTTTCCCATGTTGAGATTTGAAGAAATTTGAATGGAATTTTAGAGAAAAGGGGTTGAGACTCGTGAGTTGCAGAAATCGCAGATCGAAGCACGAGAATGGCAAATTTTGAAGGCTGTGAAAGGTTTGCAGTTCTGCCTCGTCCCATATATATAGAAATAGGTTATGGCTGACGTGGCAGGGGTAGGACGGTAATAACGCCGAAAATCCTGTAGGTAGGCGGCGGACGTGCGGTGATGGATCTGACGTGTCCGGCGTCATCACAGTAAAAGTGAACCGCCACTTGCTCGGCGTCGCCACGTGGCCTTCTATGGTTGGCTTGTTGTATACGGCGTTGATCGAACGGCTCCAGATTGGGGGCTGTTGAGATTCGACGGCTGGATCTTTTCCGCCTTTTCCCGCTTCAAATTCAAGCGTGTGAACACGCGCCCGTTATTTCCGTCGTTCCTGCACCTGCATTAAATGCACAGCAGAAAGTAAAATTGCACTCGAGTGCAGACAGCTCATACTCGCTTCATGCCCGCTCGCTTCGAGTTGGGCCGCTACGCCTTGACTCGCTTGAGAGGCATTCGCTTGAGTGACTGTTCTGCACTCGCTTGCGATGGCTAGCTTTGAGTGACGAAGCACTCGCTTGGCCATCTGAAGCGACTGGAATAAGAAATTGAATTTCTTTGCTTAATTTAAAATGTTTCTGACTTACATACTTCGAGGATAAACAAGAGTGTTTTCCTCTTTGTATTTGTGTCAGATTCATTTCATATTTTCCACGTAGTGAGTGAAGGTTTCTAGCACGCTTCGGCTCACTTAGTGTACTTAAAATTGAAACACTTACCAGTCAATCTCACTTCGTAGGAGATTGATACCACAAATTGAAGACTTCATTTGAATTAGATACCACATGTTGAATGCTACACGTTGAGTTAGATCTTCATGGCATTCATCTTCATGGCATTCATCTTCATGGCATTTATCTTCATGGCATTCATCTTCCTCTACGAATTAGAGAGTCCTCCATCGAAGTGAATGGGGGAGAAAATGAATAAAGTACACAAGCTTACTACAACCCGAAGGGAGCATCACGTAAGTGTACTTATTCACGACGAATGGGGGATGAGTACAAGTCCTTATCTCAGAGCAGAAATGGACAGGATGACAATGAGAATGCTCTGACAAGACAATCTCGTATTTTACGCAGAAGCATGTCACCAGCCCTGCAACCTTTTGTATAAAAAGGTAAACCTTCAAGCTTTCATACATTCTAAAGAATGAATCTGCAGTCGGCTCGCTTTGACCCAAGCTAGGGCAAATTGAAGCGATGCAGAATTCAAGATTGCAGCATTCTTGCTCGCTTTGGAAGTAGCTTGCTCCGAGAGAAGCATTAGTTCCCCCTTAACCATATACTTAACAATTCCAATAAGTTGGTAGGGAACTTCTTCCATTACTCCACCTTTCTCCACCTAACTTCATTTTCTTCAAGCGAGTGAGATTTGAAGTGGCTCGCTTGAGTTGGTGAAGATCCGAAGCGAGTGACGCTCAAGAGAACAAGCGAACACTCCTTCGTGCATCCTGGAACTAGCATTCTTCACCAGGGTCTAATAACCCTAATTCCATGCATAGCTGGTTGAATCGAGACTCAGCTAGAGGCTTGGTGAGGATATCTGCTCGCTGGAGATCGGTATGGATTTTCTCGAGCTTGATATCCTTCTTCTCGACATGATCACGAATGAAATGATGTCGAATTTCCACATGCTTGCACCTGGTGTGAAGCACTGGATTCTGCGAGATACATATGGCACTGTTGTTGTCGCAGAAGATCGGAATTTCATTCGCTTCAACTTTGTAGTCCTTCAACTGTTGACGAAGCCATAGAATTTGAGAACAGCAGCTTCCTGCGGCCATATATTCAGCTTCCGTTGTTGAAGTGGCTACACTTGTTTGCTTCTTTGAGAACCATGAGATTAGCTTGCTTCCCAAGAACTGACACGTGCCAGACGTTGATTTCCTATCAACTCGGCAACCTCCATAGTCAGCATCGGAATATCCAGTGAGCTCCAAATTGTCCTCTGCTGGATACCACAGACCCATGTTGACAGTGCCCTTTAAATATCGAAGAATTCTCTTGGCAGCTTCAAGATGGCTGTGCTTGGGGTTACTTTGGAAGCGAGCGCAGACTCCGACTGCAAAAGCAATGTCTGGCCTGCTTGCAGTGAGATAGAGAAGTGACCCAATTAGGGCACGATAATCTGTAGGATCTACAGATTTTCCTCCTTCGTCTGGCTCCATCTTCCAGTTGGTATTCATAGGAATCTTCACAGCTTTAGCATGTTGAACACCAAACTTGGCAAGCATATCTCGAGTGTACTTGGCCTGGTTGATGAAAATTCCATTATCCTGCTGCTTCACTTGAAGACCTAGAAAGCAGCTCATCAAGCCAATCATCGACATCTCATACTTGGTCTTCATTTGCTCTCCAAACTTCTCGCTAAGCGACTGGTTTGGTGACCCAAATATGATGTCGTCCACGTAGATCTGGACCCATAGCATATCATCTCCATGATTGATGGTGAAGAGAGTCCGATCTATCTTTCCCTTTTGGAATCCATTTTCCACTAGGAATTGAGATAATGTATCATACCAAGCTCTGGGAGCTTGCTTCAACCCATACAGGGCTTTCTTCAAGCGATACACTTTATCTCCCTGCTCGAAACCCGGTGGCTGCTCCACATACACTTCTTCCTTGAGTTCACCGTTGAGGAATGAGCTCTTCACATCCATTTGGTACACTTTGAATTTCTTGGCCGCTGCATAGGCTAGAAATAAACGGATCACTTCAAGACGTGCCACTGGAGCGAAGGTCTCGTCAAAGTCGATTCCTTCCTCTTGGCAGTAGCCTTTGGCAACTAGTCGCGCCTTGTTCCTCACTACGTTGTGGTCCTCGTCCGTCTTGTTCTTGAACACCCACTTGGTGCCAATAACATGCTGAAACTTGGGACGATCCACGAGGTACCATACGTCGTTCCTGGTGAACTGATTCAGCTCTTCTTGCATGGCGATCACCCAGTTAGAATCGGCTAGGGCTTCCTCCACGCTTGATGGCTCAATGTTTGAGAGAAAGCAACTGAACATGGCACTTTCTCCAAACACTTGACTTCTGGTCACTACACCCTTGGATGGATCTCCAATGATTTGGCTAGGTGAGTGATCCTTGAGCCACGCTCGCTTTGATCCGCCAGCTTCATCTTCATCCGCTTCCTTGTCGCTCGCTTCACCGTCTGAAGCGACTGGATTGGGTGCTTGGCCTGCACTAGCTTCAGGAATCTTGGGGGCAGCTTCGACTTCTCCTTTGGGATCCTGCTCGCTTGAGTCCTTGATCTCATCATCTTCATCAAGCACGTCCCAAGTGAGTTGATTTGAGGGTTCCTTGCTTTGATTCTTTTCATTCGCTTGGGCCTGTTCCTGTGGAAGACTTAAAGAAGATTCATCAAATACGACATGGGGTGATTCCTCCACAATTAGGGTTTTACAGTTGAATACTCTGTAGGCTTTGCTAGATGTAGAGTATCCTAAGAATACTCCTTCATCTGCTTTGCTTTCAAAGGCTTTCAACTGTGACTTCCCATTGTTGTGAATGAAGACCCTACAACCAAAAATATGGAAATAAGATATGTTAGGAATTCTCCCTGTCCATATTTCATATGGTGTTTTGTCGTGCCGTTTGTTGAGAAGCGTCCGATTCTGTGTGTAGCACGCCGTGTTGGCAGCTTCAGCCCAATACTTCATCGGAAGCTTCGAGTCAGCAATCATGGTGCGAACGGCTTCTTTGATGATTCGATTCCTTCTTTCAGCAACTCCATTCTGCTGAGGAGTGCGTGCTGAAGAAGTTTGATGTGCTATGCCATGCTCCGTGCAGTACGCTTCAATTGTAGAGTTCAGGAACTCTGTGCCTTTGTCGGAGCGAATGGTCACTATAGCTTGATTCTTTTCCACCGCCAATCGCTTGAGCAGTTGTGGCAGTTTGGTCAGTGTCTCCTTCTTGCTGAATAGAAATACAACCCATGTGTAGCGAGAGAAATCGTCGACTACAACTAGAGTGTACTTCCTTCCATTTACACTAACTGGAGTAACTGGACCAAACAGATCCATGTGAAGCAGCTCGAGCACTCGCTTTGATGAGGCTTCTTCGAGACTGGCGAAGTGCTTCTTCGTCTGCTTCCCTCGTTGGCATGGTGAGCATGGATGGTCTCTGATGAAGACTTCATTCGGTATGCCTTGCACCAAACCTTTTCGAGCTAAGCGATTGATAGCTTTGAAATTGAGGTGGTTCAAGCGTCTGTGCCATAGCCATCCAATTTCTGTAGCACTTCTTGCAACTAGACAAGTTTCCTCCTTGCAGCTGTCCCATTGTGCTATGTAGACATTCCTTTGTCTAACTCCAGTGAGCACAATCTGGGATGTGAGTTTGCTCTTCACAATACACTTGTTGGAGATGAACTCCACCCTGTACCCTTTATCACAAAACTGTGAAATAGATAACAGGTTGTGCTTGAGTCCTTCCACATAGGAGACTTCTTCAATTGTGAGCTTTCCAATTTTCAGTGCGCCGTATCCCCTGGTGCTTCCTCGAGAGTTGTCACCAAAGGTTACGTGTGGACCCTTCTTCTCTATGTAGTTGTGAAGTAGAGCTTTCATGCCGGTCATGTGTCTTGAACATCCACTGTCCAAGTACCAAACTAGTTGACCCTCACTTGGCATAGGATCCACGGCGCTCACCTGCAATTAGACAGATTTTGGTACCCAAATCAGTTTGGGTCCTTGCAGGTTAGTTCCCTTAGGTACCCACACTTGCTTCACTCTCTTTTGAGATGAAGCTTGTGTCTTGGGCTTCTCGACCTTCGAAAACTTGGTGTACTGCCTAGAAGCAGCTTCACACGTGCAACAGTGTGTGCAAGAGGGGTAGCGTCTCGCTTCAGACCTACCTATGCTCTTCCCACTTTGCTTATATCCTGAAGCGACTCGCTTCGGATTAGCTTTGGGTTTAGAGACTGACTTAGGGTTTCTAGTCTGTTGAAGCGGCTCGCTTGGTTTCCTCGAAGCGGTCCAACTAGGGTTTTGACCCCGACTCGCTTGAGTAACCTTGGAAGTTTGAAGCGGCCTCTTGGGTGCTTCAAGTTCTTCCCCCTCAACGTTAGTCCGGTTGGACCATCTCCAGTCCGGATAACGTGACACATAGACATTACTCCTCTTTTTAGGAGGTAGATCCTTTGTCTCTCGTGTCTTGGCTTGAGACTTAGAAGCTTCAACAGTTTTCCCTTTACCCTTGGATTGGTTAGACTTAGCATGTTGAGTGCTAGGGACTGTTGAACTTTGCTTGCCCTTAGGATCTGCCCTTAAAGATATAGACATCTTCATTGGCTTCCTTTTAGGGTTCTCAGCCACTTTGCCTTTATCTTTGTTGGTGGTCACTTTGGATGCAGTGGGCAATTCCAAAGTGACTGATGGTGTAGTGTGTGATGCACCAACAAAGACAGTCGGCTTGGGAGGTCCACCCTCATATCCAAGGCCTGCTTTCCTACCAAAAGGCAGAAGCGAACTCTCTAGTGCCTGTCTAGCGTATGATGCTTTATTCAAATTGGCAACTAGAGTGGATTGGGTTTCATACCTTCCCTCCAAGCTTTGATGTCTAGCGAAGAGATCCTCGAACTTACTAGTCATAGCCCTTAAATTAAGTTTGACTTCGTCAAGCTCACGGGCTAGCTTTCGGTTCTCCTTCTCGCTTCGAGACAGAGCTTGTTTTACCACTTCGTGGTCGCTTGACAATTTCTGGTGTTTGTCAAACAACTCACTCCATGTAGAGGATTGTTCTTCCTCATTGACAGTGTGTGCTAGTGTAATTGAAGTGATTGAAGGATAGAAGAATACCTCTCCTGTTTCTTCATCGGTGAGCGCCATAAATCCAAGATCCTCACCATCACTGGAATTTGGATCGGTGAATGCGTCTGAGTCGCTTGGTGGATCTTCGGTTGTAGCGACCGGCACTTCACTCGCTACGAGCGCTCGCCTTGGAGCATCCCTCTTGGCCTTCAATTCTTCGCGCTCTTTGGCACTTAGCTTTGGGCAATCGGATTTGTAGTGGCCCATCTTGTGGCAGTGGTAACATTCCACTTCCATCATGTCGCGCGGGATCGGCTTGGTCGTCTCTTCTCTCTTTCCTTTTCCTTCTCGAGCATCAGTGCTCCTCCCTTTGTACTGCTTGTAGAATCTTTTGTACTTGCCCACTCGAGAGTTCATCTTGTTGAAGTTCTTGGATAAGAACGCAATGTGTTCTTCCAATTCTTCTCTCGTCATCTTGGCTAGCGACTGCTCGCTTGGCCCTTCGGCAGCTTTGAACGCTACTCCTTTTGACGTAGTGGGCACTTCATCCTCGTCGTCGAGGCTCATTCGATTTAGATCAAACTCGTGAGCTTTGAGCTCGGAGAACAGCACTTCTGGCGTTAGCTTCGTTAGATCCTTGGTAGCTAGATATAGCTCCTTCATGGTCTGCCACTTCCTTGTGAGAGCACGGACTATTTTCAGATTTACTTCCTTGTCTGTGAGTTCCTTCCCAAGCGAGTTGAGAGTTGCAGTAATGTTGGTAACTCTCAGCTCGAAGGCGTCGATGGACTCTCCGGACTTCATCACCAGATTTTCAAACTCCCGCATCTGAACGGCGAGCTTGTTCTCCTTGATTTTGTCTGTGCCTTGAGAAATGAGGGCTAGAGTTTCCCACATTTCCTTTGCTGTTGCGCACTTCCTAATCCTTGGAAGGTAGGCGTCCGACACGGTGCTCTGCATCGTGTGGCGTGCAATCTTGTCGAGGTTGGCAACTTTGAAATCATTTGGAGTATACTCATCCTTATCCTTTTCCACGTACTGTTGTCGAACGTGGGCTGGACGACCTTCAGCGGCTGGAACCTCCACAGATATGGCTTTCTTGATTTCGATTGGTCCGTCCTAAATGACTTCCCACATCCGGTCGTGGATTGAGCATAGGAAGCTCTCGACACGGAAACTCCATATCTCGTATCCTTCGATCGAGAACTGTGGAAGATTTGATGCACTGTATGTAGACATAGCAAACTATCAGCAGTAAATGCAATATGCGTGGGTGAGGTTTTGATGCACTTAGGAAATAGGATCCGGTTCAGTGAGACAACGTGAAGTGAGTGGGGACTCACTTCGGATATGCAAAGCAGAGGCTCGAAAGAACCGCTGCTCTGATACCACTTGTTGGTCCCGGTTTGTTAATAGGAAAATACGTAGAGGGGGGGGGGGGTGAATACGTATTTTGAAGTTTTTCAACTTCAAATCCCTTAACTCAGAGTAACAAGTAAAGAGCTCGCTTCGAGACTTAAGACCTAGCTGAAGCTAGATCTACAGTGCTAGCTTGCCTGCTTGACCAAAGTGAACACTTGATCAAGAGGGAGTCTTTACTCGTATGTGCGGAATTTGGTGAGCTAAAATCTTTCCTAAGTAATTAAAAACTTCAAGTTATGTTTGTTAAAATGCTTGTGCAATGAATAATCGAATAAGAAAGATTAGGGTTAGAGAGATATACGACACCGAGATTTATAGTGGTTCGGAGATAACGCTCCTACGTCCACTTGTTGCACGACGGCAACTGTTCTTTTCACTCAAGAACTTGAAGGTTACGGGTCCTTCAAAAACCTAGTCGAGATCGGGCTTCACTTGCCTGGATCTAAAGACTGACGTAGTGATTGCGGGTTCACTACACAAACCTAACAACGACTGGAAGCTTCACTCGCTTCAGTCAAACACAGACAGGGAGATTCCGGGCTCTGCTTACAGCCTAGCTTCGATCGAGCTTTACACAAACGATGTAAGTGTAAGCTTGGATCTCAACTCTACGATCGAGGCTTCTTCAATCGATGAAAGAAGGGCCTTAGATCTGAACAACCTAACGACAACACTCAAAACCTAACAGACGAAGTTTAGGGTTTTTGGTTGACGACACACTATGAAGAACTCTTTACAGTGAATGCAAAGATTGGCTAGAGTTCTTCTTCTAAGCTCGGATATATGAAGTGGGCTTAGAATCTAAGTGTGAAGGCTGTGAAGACGAGTTCCGATGGACTGGAAACTCGGAGAACACTTGAAACAAAAACTCGAAGATTTGCTCGAAGGCTTGGGAGTGTTTGTTTGCAGTAGGCTCGAATGCGCAAGTAGTGTTCTACATCTTCACGTCTTCATCCTTCACTATTTATAGGCGGAGGGTTGGCTAAGATCCGTTGCTTGGTTGGTGGCCTTGTCCCTCCTCCTCTCGACAGTACTTGCGCAGGCAGTAGCTTTTGCAGACGCGCAGTTTTGGACTTTTGCCAAAAATGGCTAAGTTCCAAGTTTAACAGTAACTGGAGCGAGCCAGTACTGTTGCGACGTCTTTATCGGCCTGGCAGTCAACTCCTCTGCTCCTCTCCGCTTTCGACACGTGGAGATCTCGTAATTAATGCGGAGATCTCCTGTTGACTGGAGTTCAAATTCGGAGCGGGAATTTGTGCTGTCGCTTTCTGGTAGGTAGTGGCTCGCTTCGCTTTGAAGTTGTAGCGGCCGCTCTGAAGTGAGTCGCTTCGCGGTCATATTTGTAGTGAGTCACTTTGCTTCAGCGTTCGCTTCGCTTTGCTTTAGCGCTCGCTTCGCTTCGCTTTGCAGCGTTCGCTTCGCTTCGCTTCGCTTCGCTTTACAGCATCCGCTTCGCTTTGCTTCGCTTCGCTTTGCTTCGCTTCGCTTCGCTTTACAGCATTCGCTTCGCTTTGCTTCGCTTCGCTTTGCTTCGCTTCGCTTCGAACTGTAGCGTTAGCTCCGCTTCGCTTTGCTTTGAACTGTAGCGCTCGCTTCGCTTCGCTTTGGCAGACTCACTTTGAATCTACTGTAGCGATCGCTTCGCTTCGCTATTCTTTGGCACGCTTCACTTCAGCTTGCTTGACTTGCTTCGCTTTGGAAAACACACTCAAGCGAGTGGCCTTCACTTGAACTTTTGAAGCCTAATCTAAGCAAAATAAAAGAGCCATCCTAACAGTGTAGGCTTAGAAAATTCTAACCTATTAACTACATCAAAATGGGTCGCTTGGGAAAAGGACGCTTGGGGTTTTTGGATCTAATCAAAACAAATGACTTCATTTATCAAATGTCCCATGAAGTTCCCCCTTAACAATTTAGTCCTTAACAATTCCCAACATCAACTCCTTCACGAACCTCACGAATGGCGTCACGTTGCGAATAACATCAAGGAGAGGCAAGTTCACGTCCACCTTTGAAAGAAGTTTGTAAAGATCGGCGAATTGTTGATCGCGCTTCTTGTTCTTCACACGACTTGGATAAGGAATGGGAGGAACATAAGGATTGGAAGTCTTGTGTAGAGGTGGGGCTTCCTTCTCGGGCTCCTTGGACTCCGTTTGCTGCTCGCCAGGTTTGGCCGATCGGCCAGAGTCGGGGTGACTTGGCCGATCGTCCAGATTGGGTGCTGAAGTGTCGCGCACCACGGTTTTGGCCGAGCGGCCAGATTCTGGCCGATCGGCCAGATCAGCTGCTGGGTGCTCGCGCGAAACTGGGTGTTTGGCCGACCGGCCAGATCAGCTGCTGGACGAACGTGTTGATGAGGAGGGGTTGTTGGCCTTTTCGGTACATGCCAACGGGGGCTCTGGCCCCATCTATCTCCCATGCGTCCTTGAGGTGGCATTGTCACTCCATTATCCACGTGCCTCCCGCTCCGCAACACCGAGACAGCTTGGGCTTGATGCGGTGGAAAAGGAGGAACATATGGGGGATATTGCACCTCATTAGCTTGTTGTGGTTGAATCCCTTGGCTCGGAATCCGCCCCGGTTGTTGCATCAAGTGCATGGATCCAGAAATTTGGCCAATGGCCGTCTCGAGCCGTTTAATGTTTGCATCAAGTGCATGGAAACGATCCTCATCGACGGGAGGCTTTTATGGAGGTCCTTGAGGACGAGAATTTGGGTATGGTGGTGGTGGTGTAGGAGTAGATTGAGGGGGGTAATATGGAGGTGGTGGATAATATGGATTTGGAGGGTATTGAGGGGGTGGATAATATGGTGGAGGTTGAGAGTAGTAGGGATTTGGTGGAGGAGGATAGGGGTTATTATATGGTGGAGGACGCCTATTTGGATAGGTAGGGGGGTTACCTTGCCCTTGTGTCGGCCTCGGATTTTGGTAGCGTCCATTGTATCCCCCTTGGTATCCTTGAGGTGGTACTTGAGGTGGGTATCCTTGAGCGGCGTAGACCTCGGCTCCTCCTTCGTATGGAAACTCCCCCATGTTGTGGCACACCTCCGTGATGTGACCAAGCTCTCCACAAATCTCGCATTGGTCGGGCTTCCTCTCTTCCTCCTTCGGGGCCGGTGCACTTTGCTTAACCTTCAAATTCTCGAGATCCCTATACATGTCGGCAATTTGCTTCTTCAAGTCGGGGCTCATCGAAACTGCACTCGCCTCCACTTTCCTTGGCCTAGCTGATTTTTGTTGAGAACTCGCAGCGAGCGTCTCGAATATATCCTTCAACTCTTCAGCTGTCTTGACCGCTATGTTGCCTCCGGCCGAACTATCCACCATGAACTGACAAGTCTGATTGAGGGCGTCGTAGAAATATTGCCAAAGCAACTCCGGTGCCATTTGATGATGCGGGCATTGTTGGAGTAGCTCTTGGAATCTCTCCCATGCTTCGTGAAATGGCTCATCGTTGTCTTGGGAGAAATTCATAATCTTTGACCGCACCTCTTGAGTCTTGCGGTTGGGATAGTACTTGAGCATGAACTTCTCGCACACCGCATTCCATGTGGCGAGAGAGTTGGCCGGGAGCGCCAAATACCACGACTTTGCTCGATCCTTCAAGGTGTACGGGAAGCACTTCATCTTCAGATTGTCCTCCGTGAGTCCCGAAAGTGGGAAAGTCTAAACCACCGTGCAAAACTCTCGGATGAACGTCAAGGTATCTTCGTTGGGCAGCGCGTGGTAGGATGGGAGCAACGCCATGTGGTGAGGTTTAAGCTCATGATTCCTGACCGCTTCCGTCAGGACAATCGCCGAAGTGGTGGCTGTGAATGTGGGGCGAGCGAAATCGCCCATGACTCTAGCTGCCATGGCTTCGGGCTCTGTAAACAACAAGACTAAACCAAAGTCTTGAGAATCGATCTCCTCCTTCTCCTTCGCGGCTAAGATCGCTTTCCTTTGATGGATGTTGTCGAAGTAGGGCGCTAAATTCCTTTGAAGACTTCGGCGACCATGCATAAACAACACTCAACAAAAGGGTTAAACGCACCGAGTGGGAGAAACAAGAAATCGAATAAACACAAATAAAAATAAAACAAATAAAAATACTACACAATCAAACGCCTAAAGTTTTCCCCGGCAACGACGCCAAAATTTGTTTCACTAAAAAGTGTTCGCAATAGACGAAATCTATCGTAGCACTAGCAAGTAAAACCTAACTATCGAATCTCAAGGAAAACTTAACAGGGCAATCAATTATGTAGTAAAAACCTAATCTAAGAAAGCAAGTAAAGAATATTTTGGGGTTTTTGTTTTAAATCCTAGGCAAATAAAATAAATCAAAGTAATAAATAAAAGCAAGTAAATAACTAATCTAGAACTCAAGAAATAAATCTAAGAATTAAACTAGAAGAAAGCAATTAAATCTACCTAGGCAAGAATCGAAAAGAAAGCAATAAAGGAAGCAACGAAGAAAACTAAAGCAAAGAAAGAAGCATAAATAAATCTAGACATGATGAATTGAAATCTGGAAATTAAAGGCAAATTAATCTAACTTGAAAGCTTTGAAAAACGAGAGAATTGAAATCAAGAAAAACGAATCTAAACTTTAAACTAGAAATCGAAAGAACGAAATTAAACTAAGGAATTTAAACGAAGCAATTAAGAGAACGAATCTAAAACTAAAGCAAAGCAATTAAAGCAAATAAACGAAAACAATAAAGAACTTACGCGAATTAAACGATGACGAAGAACTTGAATTAAATAAAGAAGTCTTGAATTAAACGAACTACGAATCCGGATCCGAACAATAGAAAGCTAATAAAAGCGTTTAAGTGCTGAAAACTAGAGCTAAAAATATGATAAAGATGTCTAAGATGATAAAAGATGATACAAAATTCGTCCAAGGCACTAGTATATATACTAGGAAGAAAACCTAATTAAATAAGGAAAAACAGCTGGACGCCGACTTTTGGCCGATCGGCCAGATGCTGAAGGAATTCTGGCCGGTCGGCCAGATCAGGAACTGCATAAACTCTTTGCATGTGTTTGGCCGATCGTCCAGATTGTGAAGGAATTCTGGCCGGTCGGCCAGATCCGGGACTGCTGAGCCCTTGCATAGGCATTTGGCCGATCGTCCAGATTCCTAAGGAAATCTGGCCGATCGGCCAGATCAGGTTCTGGTCTCTCACGGCTTTTCCTTCTCTTCGTGCACTTTTCATCCCGTTTTCTTCCAATTTCTCACCTTTTGCTCCTACGATAACTAAAACTCCAAACAAACAATCATAGCCAAAAGACACACTAAAAGACACAAAAACATAATGAAAACGAACACGAAAACGCAACGAAAAACCTAACAACTAAACACCAATCAAACTCCCCCGCACTTAGACCTTTGCTTGTCCTCAAGCAAAACAAAATAAACAATAGACTCAAGTATTGTGAACTATATAGGCCTCAAAACTTTTCAAAAACAAACTCTCATGTTCATGATCAAAACTATGCACACAACCTTAGCATCAATCAACACAATCTACTCAACTAATTCAAAGTATGCTAATCCATCAAAGACACTCTCCAACATGTGAAAGTTTGTATATGAAAGTGAACACTCAACTCTCTCAAAGAAAAGATGTAATATAATGCACATCAAGAGGGTTCACTCAACATCAATGCAATGTAACATGTTTACCATAAGCTTGCCTTCAATCTCAACATCTCCACCTAATGTAATACTTACAAACTAGGATATAAAAGGTCTTTATATACGCTTGTAATGTAGGGACATTGGTTAAGGTAGGGAATAAATAGGCTAAGTGACTCAAAATGCTCTAAATCATCAACCTCTTTTTCAACTCCAACCAAAGTATGGATTTCTATCTCCATCTTCTACCCTCCAACATACCAAATACAAATTCAAAGATGCTAAAATATCAACTATACAAATCAAAGCTAACTATCCCCTTATGCTTATTTTTTCTCTTTCTCTTTTTCTTTTTTTTTTTTTTTTTTTTTTTTTTTTTTTTTTTTTTTTTTTTTTTTCTAGAGCTCAACTAATAAATGTTCTTTCTAATGTTGAACAAAGGCTCTATTTTTTTTTTTTCTTATCTCTTTTTTATTTCTTTTCTTTTTTTTTTTCTAAGCTCATAGGGATAGCTAACTACACTTAAACAAGCATCTTAAATTTCTTCTCTTTCTCTCCTTTTACACCACAACAAATATTTTCCAATTATCTCCTTCCATATCACCAACTACAACTAAGGATACCATAATCATCCAAACCTCCTATCATCCGGTTTCACAAAGAACGGTTAATAAAGGCTCAAAAGGGGTAAACAAAGGATTATGAACAAAGTTAGTGTATAGGAATCATGTGGCTACGAAAGAATGGCCTAAGATCATCTCCTAGTTCGTAAATATACTAAGGTCTTGATGGAGAAACAAGGCAAGTTCTAGAAACAACGAAGCAAGCATGATCACTCAATCAAAGAATAGGCATAAATATGCACAAATAGCTCAAATCTCACGGGTTCAAACTAACTAGTTCCCGACATCATAGCATACATCAAATTCATCGAATAAAATGCGTCGCTTCGCCAAGGTTCCATGCATAATAAAGATCATGAATTTTTTCAAAAATCAACGCAATTCTCTATCATTGGCCAAGTCCACAATACTATCATCACATGCTCATTTGACTCAATTAACACCTAAGACTCAACAAAATTAAAAACTACATGCCAAAAGTTCAAAGACCCCCCCCCCCCCCCCCCCCACTTAAAATCAAGCAATGTCCCCATTGCGAGAAAATAAAAAAGGAAAGGGATAAAGAGAACTTATCGCAATATGACGAACACAAATACCCAAAATCTCGAGAGACTCCAAGTATCACCTACAAAACAAACACATAACACAAATACCAAAGCGTAAAATCGAACAAAATAAAGAAATCAAAATAAAAGACTCAAAACAAAACACAAAACAAGGCTATGATCAATTGAATGGACCTCCGAACCGTGGGTCATTCCATCGGGGATCGTGCGGAGACCAATAACGGGGATCATTCGGGTTTGGTGGAGCGGAGGTGGAGCCAATGGAGAAGTCGGTGTACCGCATCAAATGGCCCTCGATGTTCGACACCCGCCTATCCAAGCCCGTCACTTGGGTCGACAAAGAATCGAACCGATCAAACACACCTTGTTGAAAGTGTGTAAAATCAGCTCGAAAGTCGGCCCAATAGGGCGGGACTTCTGCCTCCATATTCTGACGAGCCCGGACGCGATCTCTCCTAGTGTAGTAGTGAACTATTCGCTCATCATCGTCCGGGACATGCTGCTGCTCCTCCTCGTCTCCGTTCCCGTCGTCCTCGCCTTCCTCTTCCCCTTCTTCTTCCTCTTCTTGTGCCTCTTCTTGTTGCTCAGCGTCTTCCTCCTCTTGGTGCTCGGCTTCTTGCCCGACTCTTCGAATACGACGCGGGTCAGCATAGTATGCACGAACAGAGGCTCGGTCCTCAACCCGAGTAAACTCGGTTGGACTCCTCATCAAGTGGGCATTGATCAACTCGGTGGACGACATCTCCACACTCTGCACCAACCCTTCGGCCTCCGAAATATCCACTCCAAAGTGACGAGCTAGAGCCGTCGCGACATATCCAAGTGTGGGATGGGCGCCTTTCTTTGACTGCATGTTCGAGAGCTGCGTCCATATGAATGGAGCCAAGCACACCTTCCTATTGAACCTATCGGTTTCAAAAGGAACCCGTTGGCGACGCCCGTACTCTTGCTCATTGTCACCCGGTGAGTGGCAATCGAGACTCACAATAAAGGGAGTACGATTCATGGTGATGGTGTGAGGATGTTGACGAAGAATGGCACACGAACGGAGCACGAACGACGAAGACGAAAAACGGGCAGCCTCCAATCTGGCCGGTCGGCCAAATTCCTCTTGAATTCTGGCCGGTCGGCCAACCAGCTTCTGGCCGAGCGCGGTGGTTTGGCAGAGCGCGGTGACGCGGCGGCGACTGGAACGACGGCGAGGAAGGCTGCTACGGCGGCGACGTTGGTACGGGCGACGTCAGCGTTGGCGGCTGGAAACAGCGGCGTTGGTGCACACGGCGGCGGCGGTGGTTCTGAACGGCGGCGGGCGGTGTAGTGTACGAGCTGCGGCTGTGGTGCGGCTGGTCTGTGGGAGAATAGATAGAAAAGAGAAGGAAGGATATAAGAGGGAAAAAGTAGGTTAGATCAAAATTGAATGGGCCAAAAATCGGCAAGGAGTAGGGCCCACAGATTTTGGCCGATCGGCCAGAATTCGTAAAGAATCTGGCCGGTCGGCCAGATCAGCTACTGGCCACGATCTGCTTTATTCAGTTCTGGCCGATCGTCCAGAATCCTTAGGGAATCTGGCCGATCGGCTAGATGAGCCGCTGGGTGATCGACGCCTATTCCTGCAAAAAGGCACTAAATAACACGAAAATCGAAGATTAACAAGAAATACAATGAAAAATACTAAAACTAATTTTTTTTTTTTTTTTTTTTTTTTTTTTTTTTTTTTTTTTACGTGGGTTGCCTCCCACTAAGCGCTCGTTTATCGTCATTAGCTTGACGTACCAAATACTCAAGAGGAGAGTGGGGGGTCGGAGATGAGAATCGTCTCCACCGTGTGAGGAAGTGTCGTCCCTTCGATATACGGCTTCAGTCGTTGCCCGTTGACCGAGAAGATGTATCCCGAATCCTCGTTCTTGATCTCTACCGCGCCATGAGGGAAGACTTGTACCACCGTGTATGGACCTCCCCACCTAGACTTAAGCTTACCCGGAAATAATCGAAGACGAGAGTGAAAGAGTAGTACCTTCATTCCGGGTTTGAACTCTTTGTAGGCTATGCGTCTATCATGTAGACGTTTCACCTTGTCCTTGTAGATCTTGGCATTGTCGTAGGCTTCGTTCCTTAGCTCGTCGAGCTCCTCCATTTGCAAAATCCTTCGATCATGAGCATCGTCGAGGTTGAAGTCTATGCGCTTGAGGGCCCAATATGCCTTGAACTCAATCTCTACGGGCAAGTGACACGACTTACCATAGACGAGCCTATAGGGACTAATCCCAAGCACGCCTTTGTAAGCCGTGCGATATGCCCAAAGAGCGTCGTTCAACTTGTCGGCCCAATCCTTCCTCGATGGCTTGACCGTCTTCTCTAAAATCCCCTTGATTTGTCGATTGCTTGTCTCCGCTTGTCTCGAGGTTTGTGGATGATAAGGAGTCGCCACCTTGTGAGTGATGGCATTCTTCTTCATGAGCTTGGCGAACAATTTGTTGCAAAAATGCTTTCCCCCATCACTAATGATCACACGAGAGAAACCAAACCTACACAAAATATTTTCCTGCACAAACTTCAAGACAACGTGTGAATCGCACGTCCTTGTGGGGATGGCTTCAACCCACTTGGACACATAATCAACCGCAAGTAAACTGTATTCAAAACCATGGGATTTAGGAAAAGGTCCCATAAAGTCGATGCCCCACACATCAAAAATCTCAACCACTAAAATAGGATTAAGGGGCATCTCATTACGGCGACCTATAGAACCTGTGCGTTGGCAGCGATCGCATGCAAGGTAGAAGGCTTGAGCATCCTTGAACAAGGTAGGCCAATATAATCCACTTTGTAGCACCTTATGAGCAGTCTTTTGGCCTCCAAAATGTCCTCCACTCGGCTCCTCGTGACAATGTCGCAACACCTCGGTTTGCTCATGGTCGGGAACGCACCTTCGAATCACCTCGTCCTTCCCAAGCTTGAACAAGTGAGGATCCTCCCAATAGTATTGCCTACACAAATGAAGAAACCTTTTCTCTTCTTGAGCGTTAAGGACGGGTTTAGTGTCCTTATCGGCCAAGTAATTAGCAATATCGGCAAACCAAGGAGTAGCATTCACTTCATTAACATTCTCAAAGAGAAAGGAATCACAAATATCATCAAGAGAAGCATAAGGGGGAGGTGAATCGAGACGAGAGAGATGGTCGGCCACAAGATTGTCATTACCTTTCCTATCACGAATTTCAATATCAAATTCTTGCAATAATAAGACCCATCTAATTAACCTAGGTTTTGCTTGGGCTTTAGTCAAAAGATGTTTAAGAGCACCATGATCACTATAAATAATCACCTTAGACCCTATGATGTATGATCTAAATTTATCTAAGGCAAAAACAACAGCAAGCATCTCTTGTTCGGTGGTGGTGTAATTCACTTGAGCAGGATTAAGAGTTAAACTAGCATAGTAAATCACACGAAGCATCTTATCGACTCTTTGACCCAAAACAGCTCCTACGGCATTATTCGACGCATCACACATAATCTCAAAAGGCAATGACCAATCGGGACCAACTACAACGGGAGCAGAGATGAGTTTTTCTTTTAAAGTGAGAAAAGCATTCATACAAGAATCATCAAAGTGGAAAGGCACATCTTGAGCAAGCAATCGACAAAGAGGTTGGCTAATTTTAGAAAAATCCTTAATAAATCGTCTATAAAAGCCCGCATGAACAAGGAAACTCCTAATACCTTTGACATCACTAGGTGGTGGCAATTTTTCAATCACCTCCACTTTCGCTTTGTCGACCTCTATGCCCTTACTCGAAACTACATGGCCTAGAACAATTCCACTTTTAACCATAAAATGACTCTTTTCCCAACTCAAAGTAAGACCACTCTCAATGCATTTCTTAAGGACTCTCTCTATTTTCATCAAGCAATCATGGAAAGACGACCCAAAACAGAAAAATCATCCATAAAGATCTCTACAAAATCACCGATAAATTCCGAAAAAATAGACATCATGCATCTTTGGAACGTACCCGGTGCGTTGCAGAGACCAAATGGCATCCTCCTATAAGCGTAGGTCCCAAAAGGGCTTGTGAAGGCCGTCTTTGCTTGATCCTCCGGAGCTATTGCAATTTGGTAGTAACCTGACAAGCCATCTAAAAAACAATAAAATTCCTGCCCGGCTAACTTATCAAGCATTTGATCAATAAAAGGGAGAGGAAAGTGGTCCTTTTTGGTGGAAGCATTAAGCATCCTATAATCGATACACATCCTCCACCCGGTAACCGGGCGCGAAGCGACCAACTCATCCTTCTCGTTCTTTGACACCGTAATTCCTCCCTTCTTTGGAACGACGTGCACCGGGCTAACCCACTCACTATCGGCGATGGCATAGATAATCCCCTCCGCCAATAGCTTGTAGATATCCTTGCGCACGACCTCCATGAGCATTGGGTTGAGCCTCCTTTGTCCATCTCGTTTGGGGCGAGCGCCTTCTTCGAGGTTGATGAGATGCATGCACGTGGCCGGGCTAATTCCTCTAATATCCGCCAAGCTCCATCCAAAAGCGAGCTTGTTCTCCTTGAGTATGCCCACCAAAGCTCCTTCCTCTGCAAGAGACAAAGAAGAAGAGATGATTACGGGTTTTTTGATTGCCTCCCTCTAAAAATATATACTTCAAATGCGATGGCAGCTCTTTCATCTCCAACGGCTCCGGAATCTTTGAGCCGGGCTCGGGGTCTTGAGGGGGAAACGGGAGTTTGATCCCGATGACTCTCTCCATTTGCTCCCATTCCATTTGATCTCCGGATCCCCAACATACTTCCTCGGTGTCGAAATCCTGCACAAAAGAGCACTCGGCCAAGGCATCAACCTTATCGATGAAAGAACAATTATCAATTAAATTAACCGATGACATAGGCCGACTCTTATGCACAGAAAACGAAACATCCTCTCCTAAAACGGACATCTTAATCACACCACTCTTCACATCAATCAAGGTATTAGTAGTGGCCATGAAAGGACGACCTAGCAAAAGTGTGTGCTCAATACCATTCTCTTGCACCTCACCTATCTCTAAAACCACGAATCAACGGGAACTATCAAACCCCCTACGCGAACAAGAATATCCTCAATAATACCTCTAGGGTACCTAATAGACCTATCCGCCAATTGAAGGCTCTTGCAAGTGGGTTTAAGTTCTCCTAACTCTAATTGCTTAAAGATAGAATAAGGCATGAGATTAATACCGGCACCCAAATCTAGCATACCACATGCTTCCTTACCATTACCTAAAGAGATAGTGATAACGAAAGAACCTGGATCTCGTTGCTTAGGTGGAAGAGGGTGTTGCATAATTGATGTCGCCACCTCCGATACCACAATCGTCTCTATCTCATCGAACGGCTTCTTCCTCGATGTCAACTCCTTCACGAACCTCACGAATGGCGGCACGTTGCGAATAACATCAAGGAGAGGCAAGTTCACGTCCACCTTTGAAAGAAGTTTGTAAAGATCGGCGAATTGTTGATCGCGCTTCTTGTTCTTCACACGACTTGGATAAGGAATGGGAGGAACATAAGGATTGGAAGTCTTGTGTAGAGGTGGGGCTTCCTTCTCGGGCTCCTCGGACTCCGTTTGCTGCTCGCCAGGTTTGGCCGATCGGCCAGAGTCGGGGTGACTTGGCCGATCGTCCAGATTGGGTGCTGAAGTGTCGCGCACCACGGTTTTGGCCGAGCGGCCAGATTCTGGCCGATCGGCCAGATCAGCTGCTGGGTGCTCGCGCGAAACTGGGGGTTTGGCCGACCGGCCAGATCAGCTGCTGGACGAACGTGTTGATGAGGAGGGGTTGTTGGCCTTTTCGGTCCATGCCAACGGGGGCTCGGGCCCCATCTATCTCCCATGAGTCCTTGAGGTGGCATTGTCACTCCATTATCCACGTGCCTCCCGCTCCGCAACACCGAGACAGCTTGGGCTTGATGCGGTGGAAAAGGAGGAACATATGGGGGATATTGCACCTCATTAGCTTGTTGTGGTTGAATCCCTTGGCTCGAAATCCGCCCCGGTTGTTGCATCAAGTGCATGGATCCAGAAATTTGGCCAATGGCCGTCTCGAGCCGCTTAATGTTTGCATCAAGTGCATGGAAACGATCCTCATCGACGGGAGACTTTTGTGGAGGTCCTTGAGGACGAGAATTTGGGTATGGTGGTGGTGGTGTAGGAGTAGATTGAGGGGGGTAATATGGAGGTGGTGGATAATATGGATTTGGAGGGTATTGAGGGGGTGGATAATATGGTGGAGGTTGAGAGTAGTAGGGATTTGGTGGAGGAGGATAGGGGTTATTATATGGTGGAGGACGCCTATTTGGATAGGTAGGGGGGTTACCTTGCCCTTGTGTCGGCCTCGGATTTTGGTAGCGTCCATTGTATCCCCCTTGGTATCCTTGAGGTGGTACTTGAGGTGGGTATCCTTGAGCGGCGTAGACCTCGGCTCCTCCTTCGTATGGAAACTCCCCCATGTTGTGGCACACCTCCTTGATGTGACCAAGCTCTCCACAAATCTCGGGGCTCATCGAAACTGCACTCGCCTCCACTTTCCTTGGCCTAGCTGATTTTTGTTGAGAACTCGCAGCGAGCGTCTCGAATATATCCTTCAACTCTTCAGGTGTCTTGTCCGCTATGTTGCCTCCGGCCGAACTATCCACCATGAACTGACAAGTCTGATTGAGGGCGTCGTAGAAATATTGCCAAAGCAACTCCGGTGCCATTTGATGATGCGGGCATTGTTGGAGTAGCTCTTGGAATCTCTCCCATGCTTCGTGAAATGGCTCATCGTTGTCTTGGGAGAAATTCATAATCTTTGACTGCACCTCTTGTGTCTTGCGGTTGGGATAGTACTTGAGCATGAACTTCTCGCACACCGCATTCCATGTGGCGAGAGAGTTGGCCGGGAGCGCCAAATACCACGACTTTGCTCGATCCTACAAGGTGTACAGGAAGCACTTCATCTTCAGATTGTCCTCCGTGAGTCCCGAAAGTGGGAAAGTCTGAACCACCGTACAAAACTCTCGGATGAACGTCAAGGTATCTTCGTTGGGCAGCGCGTGGTAGGATGGGAGCAACGCCATGTGGTGAGGTTTAAGCTCATGATTCCTGACCGCTTCCGTCAGGACAATCACCGAAGTGGTGGCTGTGAATGTGGGGCGAGCAAAATCGCCCATGACTCTAGCTGCCATGGCTTCGGGCTCTGCAAACAACAAGACTAAACCAAAGTCTTGAGAATCGATCTCCTCCTTCTCCTTCGCGGCTAAGATCGCTTTCCTTTGATGGATGTTGTCGAAGTAGGGCGCTAAATTCCTTTGAAGACTTCGGCGACCATGCATAAACAACACTCAACAAAAGGGTTAATTGCACCGAGTGGGAGAAACAAGAAATCGAATAAACACAAATAAAAATAAAACAAATAAAAATACTACACAATCAAACGCCTAAAGTTTTCCCCGGCAACGGCGCCAAAATTTGTTTCACTAAAAAGTGTTCGCAATAGACGAAATCTATCGTAGCACTAGCAAGTAAAACCTAAGTATCGAATCTCAAGGAAAACTTAACAGGGCAATCAATTATGTAGTAAAAACCTAATCTAAGAAAGCAAGTAAAGAATATTTTGGTGTTTTTGTTTTAAATCCTAGGCAAATAAAATAAATCAAAGTAATAAATAAAAGCAAGTAAATAACTAATCTAGAACTCAAGAAATAAATCTAAGAATTAAACTAGAAGAAAGCAGTTAAATCTACCTAGGCAAGAATCGAAAAGAAAGCAATAAAGGAAGCAACGAAGAAAACGAAAGCAAAGAAAGAAGCATAAATAAATCTAGACATGATGAATTGAAATCTGGAAATTAAAGGCAAATTAATCTAACTTGAAAGCTTTGAAAAACGAGAGAATTGAAATCAAGAAAAACGAATCGAAACTTTAAACTAGAAATCGAAAGAACGAAATTAAACTAAAGAATTTAAACGAAGCAATTAAGAGAACGAATCTAAAACTAAAGCAAAGCAATTAAAGCAAATAAACGAAAACAATAAAGAACTTACGCGAATTAAACGAAGACGAAGAACTTGAATTAAATAAAGAAGTCTTGAATTAAACGAACTACGAATCCGGATCCGAACAATAGAAAGCTAATAAAAGTGTTTAAGTGCTGAAAACTAGAGCTAAAAATATGATAAAGATGTCTAAGATGATAAAAGATGATACAAAATTCGTCCAAGGCACTAGTATATATACTAGGAAGAAAACCTAATTAAATAAGGAAACACAGCTGGACGCCGACTTTTGGCCGATCGGCCAGATGCTGAAGGAATTCTGGCCGGTCGGCCAGATCATGAACTGCATAAACTCTTTGCATGTGTTTGGCCGATCGTCCAGATTGTGAAGGAATTCTGGCCGGTCGGCCAGATCAGGGACTGCTGAGCCCTTGCATAGGCATTTGGCCGATCGTCCAGATTTCGAAGGAAATCTGGCCGATCGGCCAGATCAGGTTCTGGTCTCTCACGGCTTTTCCTTCTCTTCGTGCACTTTTCATCCCGTTTTCTTCCAATTTCTCACCTTTTGCTCCTACGATAACCAAAACTCCAAACAAACAATCATAGCCAAAAGACACACTAAAAGACACAAAAACATAATGAAAACGAACACGAAAACGCAACGAAAAACCTAACAACTAAACACCAATCATTTATGTTTGCTTTAATTATGTCTAGCTAAATTTCTTAGTTGATTTTAGGGATTGAATGCCTAATTGAATTTATGTAAGTGTTTTTGTTTACAATTAGCCTTCCAATCTAGATGCATGTTTTCATGGTGCTTATTCTCATGCATGATTAATTGATCACTAATTGTGTATGCAGAGTTATGTTTATATGCCTTGATAGGATATTGCATAATAGATCTCATGAATACATGGTATGATAATTTGATTTGTCTTAATTGAGTTTGAATTATCATATGTTTGCATATAATTGATTTGGGTGTCATAATTGAACCTAGTTGATTATATCATTGATACTTGTTCTCTTTTGCACTTAGTTTGATATCTATGCGTCCGAAAGGATATTAGGATCATATTAGGTGACGACTTGCATTGCTTTTATCGGGGTGTAGGTTATTTTTCATGTGTCACATTTAGATTGGATTAAATTGGTTAATTGTATGCATTAATTTCTTTCATAGATTTGATTAGGTAGGCTTCCCTAGAATCAACACTTTCCCTTAATTGTTTACGAGGGAAGATTAGGTAGGCTTCCCTAGAATCTACTTATGTCGGACCGATCAGTTTCTTATCCACGAGGGATAGTGGTGGACGTTCTCGTGTAATTGCACAACCTTGTCTTCCCGGCGGATTTCGTAGTCTTGGATATGCCCGAGGATGCAAACCAACCATTGATCTTAGGACGGCCATTCTTAGCCACGGGAAGAGCGTTGATCGATGTTCAAGATGGAGACCTCACCTTTCGGGTCAATGGAGAGGAGCTGAAAATCTCTATCTACGAAGCCATGAAGAGACCTGACGATCACCGTGAGGATATCTTCTCCATCGAGACATTGACACCACCTACATCGGAGGAGGCACTCAACCATTGCATCTCAAGTTCGTTATATACTTACAAGGAGTTAGATGAAGCTTGTGATGAGATTCTCGAGTATCTACATCAAATGGAGGCAAACCCACCACAACTTTGACACGAGGAAGTTCCTTACCTCGACATCAACAAGAAGGTGGATGATGGGGTTCTCGAGGAGGAAGAGAAGAAGGATGCAGCCCCTAAGGTAGAGTTGAAGCCATTACCCGAGCACCTCAAGTATCAATTCTTAGGAGAAGGAGAGACGTATCCGGTGATCGTATCTTCCCAACTCACGGAGGCAAACACGGACAAGCTATTGAGGGTTCTAAGGGAGCACAAATCTGCAATTGGATGGACGATTGCCGACATCAAAGGTATTAGTCATTCGATTTGCATGCATAGGATACTGCTCGAGGAAGGCCATCGCCCAAGAGTACAACCTCAAAGGCGCTTGAATCCAGCGATGCAAGAAGTGGTGAGGAAGGAGGTGTTGAAGTTGCTCGATGCCGGCATGATCTACGCTATTTCGGATAGTGAGTGGGTGAGCCCTACTCAAGTGGTATCAAAGAAAGGAGGCATGACGGTCATCAACGATGAGAATGGGGAGCTAATTGCAACGAGGCTTGTCACGGGATGGCGAGTTTGTATCGATTATAGGCTTCTCAACGCAACAACTAGGATGGATCACTTCCCCCTCCCGTTCGTAGATCAAATGTTCGATCGATTGGCCGGCCATGAGTATTATTGCTTCCTCGACGGATACTCTGGCTACAACCAAATTACCATCGCTCCGGAGGACCAACACAAGACGGCATTCACATGCCCATATGGAGTCTTTGCTTATCGGAGGATGCCGTTCGGGTTATGCAACGTACCGGCCACTTTCCAAAGGTGCAGATGGCCATCTTTCATGGATTGATCGAGAATATTATGGAGGTATTCATGGATGATTTTTCAGTCTTTGGTTCTTCTTTTGACCAATGTTTGGAGAATCTTGTTACGGTGCTTCAAAGGTGCGAAGAGATGAACCTCGTTCTCAATTGGGAGAAGTGCCACTTCATGGTGCAAGAAGGAGTTGTGCTAGGTCACAAGGTGTCTTCGCAAGGATTGGAGGTGGATCGAGCCAAAGTCGTAGCCATCGAGAAGTTGCCACCACCTACCAATGTCAAATCGGTGAGGAGTTTCTTAGGACATGTCGGCTTTTATCGAAGGTTCATCAAGGATTTTTCGAAGATCACAAAGCCGTTATGTGGATTGCTCGAGAAAGATGTCAAGTTCGTATTCGATAAGGATTGCTTGGAAGCCTTTGAGACACTAAAGAAGGCGCTTATCTCTACTCCCGTCTTGGTGTCACTGGATTGGAGTGCCCCGTTCGAGCTCATGTGCGATGCAAACGATTGGACGGTAGGAGCAGTTTTGGGACAGAAAAGGGAGAAGCTTTTCCCAGTGATCTACTATGCTAGCAAGACATTGGACTCGGCTCAAAGGAACTACACCACCACGGAGAAGGAGTTACTCGCTGTGGTCTATGCTTTCGACAAGTTTAGACCTTATTTGGTGGGATCTCACACGATTGTGCACACCGACCATGCCGCCATTCGCTACCTATTCAACAACAAGGACTCGAAGCCAAGGTTAGTTCGCTGGATTTTGCTTCTTCAAGAGTTCGATATGGAGATCAAGGATAAAAAAGGATGCGAGAATGTGGTGGCCGACCATCTCTCGAGACTTGAGCTGCCCGTGGATGGAGAGGATTCGAAGATTGCTATCAAGGAAAGCTTCCCCGATGAGCAGATTTTTGAGGTGGACGATTTGATACCTTGGTTCGCCGACATTGTCAACTACTTGGTGATTCATCATGTGCCCAAGGATCTATCGTCTCATCAAAAGAAGAAATTCCTCCACGATTGCAAGTTCTACTATTGGGATGACCCTTATTTGTAGCGGAGGTGTGCCGATGGAGTCATAAGGCGATGTGTTCGACAATCGGAGTGGAAAAAGATCATCGAAGATTGCCATAGTGCTCCGAATGGGGGACACTTTGCAGCAAATCGGACCGCCCTCAAGATATTTCATAGTGGTTTCTATTGGCCTTCGATCTACAAGGATTGCCACGAGTTCATCAAGTCTTGTGATCGATGCCAAAGGATGAGGAACATCACGAAGAGGGACGAAATGCCGCAACGAACTATCATGGAGGTGGAACTCTTTGATGTTTGGGGGATTGACTTCATGGGTCCTTTCCCCAAGTCTCAAGGGTTCTCTTACATCTTACTTGCGGTGGAGTATGTGTCTAGATGGGTCGAGGCCATTCCCACTACAACCAACGATTCGAAGGTGGTGATTAAATTCCTCCAGCAAAATATTTATACTCGGTATGGAACTCCGAGAGCTTTGCTTAGCGATGGGGGGAGCCACTTCAACAATCGTTGGTTAGGATCGCTTCTTGCAAAATATGGAGTCAAGCACAAGGTTACATCGCCCTACCACCCTCAAGCAAACGGTCAAGCCGAGCTACCTAATCGAGAGATCAAGCAAATCTTGGAGAAGACCGTCACCAACAAAAAGGAGTGGGCGAAGTACTTGGACGACGCACTTTGGGCCTATAGGACGGCTTTCAAGACACCAATTGGAAGGTCGCCATACCAATTGTTATTTGGCAAGTCTTGCCACTTACCAATGGAATTGTAGCACAAAGCTTATTGGGCGACTAGAAGGATCAATTTCGAGTTCAAGGAAGCCATGGGTCAAAGGTGTGATGACTTGTTGGAGCTTGATGAATGGAGAAACGAGGCGTTCGAGAATTTACAAAGAACGAGCCGCAAGATATCACGACTTGAGCATCAAAAAGCGTTAGTTCGAAATTGGTGATGATGTTCTTGTTTTTAATTCTCGACTTCGTTTGTTTCCAGGAAAATTGGAAAGTAAGTGGTCGGGGCCGTTCGTTATTTACAAGGACTTGAAGAATGGTGCATTCGAAGTGTTGAAGAACGACGGTGAAAAATTCTTGGTGAATGGACATCGACTCAAGCACTACTTCAAGCCGTTGCCTCTATTCCCCAAGAAAGCGGCCACATATCTTGATGACCCGAGTTAAAAAGGAGGTATCGTTGGGCTAAAGACGTAAAACGTAGCACTTGTTGGGAGGTAACCCAATATTCGTATCCCGTTTTTATTATTTTGTTTCGTTTTATTTTTTTTAGAGTCGTAGGTAATTTATTTTTCGTATTTTAGAGTCGAACCCCTTAATATACTAACGAATGCTAAAGTGTTGTGTAGAAAGCAAAATCGGGCAGGACCTCTCGACACCTCTCTCGATCGAGAGGCCTGTGGAGAGGTGCAAAAATTTTGTCCAGTAGGGGTCTCTCGACACCTCTCTCGATCGAGAGGGGTATCGAGATATTCTGAAAATTGTGCCCAGGTTTTTGTCACGAGAAGCCTCTCGATCGAGACCCCCATGTTTTCGATCGAGAGGGGAGGACAGTGTGTTCAGCGCAACACCTCTCGACACCTCTCTCGATCGAGAGGCCTGTCGAGAGGTCAAATTTCATAATACAGTAGGTGCCTCTCGACACCTCTCTCGATCGAGAGGGGTATCGAGAGGGTCGTTGACGGCACAAAATCCGAGTTTGACCAGGTTCTATCTCCTCTTTAAATATACCATATACACACAATTCACATACCATTCACACACAACTCACAAATTATCTCAAGAACACACAAGAACTCTTCAATTTCTCTCTTCGATTCATCAAAAGGTACTCGATTTCTTGCCCTTCTCTTATCAATTCTTGAGTCTCTACATGAATTCGCATGTTTTGACCGATTGAAATTCGATTTTGATGCTTAAATTTTTGGATTGATAGATTGGGTATTAGATTGAGCATGATAGATTGAATTCATGGATTTCATTGAATTATTTGTATGAATTGAATTCATTGATGAATGCGAAGATGATTGTGTATTGATATTCGAATGAGTCCTTGAATTTGTTTATGAATTGATGAAGATTCGTTGGTATCTATATGCATGAGATTGAAATTGTGTGATGATAAGTTCATGTTTTTGGAGGAGTAATGTATTGAATGTATGGATTGGTGATGAAAAATTGAGTTGATAATGGGGGAGAATTGAATTTGGTTGAAGTTTGGGGGAAGATGATACATATTGCTTTATTCTTGCATCCCTTGGATTAATTTGTGAAATTTTAAGGTAAAAAGATGGCAAGAGACAAGGGAAAGAATGTTGCTTCGACCTCTTCAAGCAAAGGCAAGGGGAAGGAAAAGGTCACTTCTTCAAGCAAGGGCAAGGAGACGTGGAAAAACGACAAGACCATTCTGGAGAACCGAATGCCGCCGGCGAGGTCGATGCCATCAAATTTGGAGCCCAAGGCATTCAAGCTTAAACTCACCACAGTGGAGTCTATGAGGAGATGGTCTCATCTTGTGCAACTCAAGCACAAGCATTGTCGTTTCCTCCATCAAGAGACGATAGCGGCGATGGCGATAGCCGACGAGATCACCCAATTGATGCAAAGAGGAGGCTTCACCAACATCTTTCAAGGCAATCACTTGACCTATCACATTCTAACGGTGGAGTTTCTCTCAACTTTGGTGGTGGAGCGAGTCAATCAAGTGCCCCACGTCATTCGTTTCCAACTCGGTGGTCAACCAAGGGAGCTTGACATGGATCAACTCAATGATATTATCGGAGGAAACAAGAATGGCGAGTACATTGGCAACAACCATCCGAATCTTCAAGATTTATGGGGCCAATTCGTGGATTTTGAAGAGGAAAGGGGGAGATCTTACAACCCGGCTAATGCAAAGGCCACCTCAATTCGGAATCCCACGATTCGCTACTTCCATAGGCTGATTTCGTCTACCATCCATTCCCGCCACGACTCCGGCACCTTCCTTGCCACCGACGCTCATCTCATTTGGACTTCCTATCGAGGCCATTCTCAAATTGCAGCCCTTTACCTCGTAGATCATATGGAGAACCAAGCTTACTTATTCGGGGGACAAAAGATTGGGATAGGAGCATTCAACACTCCACTTGCTCAACACTTCAACATTCCGATTGGAGAGCAGCCGGTGTCTAGGTCCATCTTTGTGGATAGACGCACGTTGGAGCTTGCGAGGATGATCTCATTCGACACGTCCGGGTGGTTCTTTAAGCTACATGGGAGAAGTGGTGTTCATCTCTTCCCACTGCCGAACAATTATTTGACCGAGGTGATTGGGAATGAGAAGCTACGAAGAGGGAACGGGAAGATGAACTCTCCCCAACACAAGGAGCTTATGTGGGCTGAGGGAGGTCCAAAGCCCGATGAAGGAGGCGATGATGATGAGGAAGAAGACGAGGAAGAAGAGGCCGAGCAATATGAGCAAGGATATGATCAAGAGGAGGATGCTTACGCACAAGGGTATGAAGGTGTTCCACAGCCCGGTTTCTACATGAGAGCTCCGGAATTCTCTACAATGCAAGATTGGCACACAGAGACGATGGAGGCGATGGACAACTACCATTGGGATTGTAGAGAATTCGTTGAGTCTCAAGTGAGAGGAGTTCGAGAGGAGGTGCAAACTTTGAGAACCAAGGTGGGGGACCTTCGTACATACATTGGAGGTCGTTTCGATACTCTCAATACTTATTTTGAGAATGAGGCGAAAAGAAGAGAGGATGAGGCGAAGAGGCGTGAGGATGAGAGAGCTTACATGGAGAACTACAATAGGATGGTGCATGAGATGCACTATTTCTATCCTCACTACCCGGCTCATCATCAACGATTCGACCCCAATAACCCCGACAACCCTCCCTTCCCTCCGCCATTTCAATGAGGTAAGTTTGTTAACTTAGTTCCTTCTTCTTTTTGCAAACTTATTCCTTAATCTTTGATTTCGAAATAAGTTTGGGGGGAGGGGGAAGAGTAACTAAAGTTAACAATCTTTTTTTTTTTTTTTTTTTTTTTTTTTTTTTTTTTTTTTTTTCTTTAGTAGTTGGTTTATTTTGGGGTATGTTGAGTCTTTTATGTTGAGTCTTTTATTGCTTTGAATTGTTAGAGTCTTAGGTTAAATTGAGTCAAATAAGCATGTGATGATAGTATTGTGAATTTGGCCAATGATAGAAAATTTTTGATTGATTTTTTGGAGAAAAATTTCATGATCTTTATTATGCATGAACCTTGGCGAAGCGACGCATTTTATTTGATGAATTTGAAGCATGTTATGATGTCGGGAACTAGTTAGTTTGAACCCGTGAGAATTGAGCTATTTGTGCATGTTTATGCCTATTCCTTGATTGAGTGATCATGTATGCTTCATTGTTTCTAGAACTTGCCCTATTTCTCCATCAAGACCTTAGTATATTCATGAACTAGGAGATGATCTTAGGCCATTCTTTCATAGCCGCATGATTCCCATACACTAACCTTGATCATAATCTTTGTTTACCCCATTTGAGCCTTGTTATGAGCCTTTCTTTCTTGAGCTTGGATGATAGGAGGTTTGGATGGATAAGGGTATCTTTAGTGGATTTAGTTGGTGATGTGGGAGGTGTTGAAAAGAATATTTGTTGTGGTATGGAGAAGAAGAAAAGAAAATAATTTTAGATGCTTGATTTAGTATAGTTGGCTATCCCTATAGCTTAGAAAAATAGTTGTGAAAAGAGAAAAATATAGAGCCTTTATTCACCATTAGAAAGAATATTCATTAGATGAGCTCTAAGAAAAAAAAAAAAAAAAGAAAAGAAAAAAAAAAAAGAGAGAGAATAAAAGCATAAGGGGATAGTTAGCTTGAGTTACATACTTTGCATCTATGAGATTTTGAGTTTGTATGTGGTGTGTTGGATGGTAGAAGATGGAGTTTAAAACCATACTTTGGTTGGAGTTGAAAAGAGGTTGATGGTTTGAATTTATTTGAGTCACTTAGCCTATACATTCCCTACCTTAACCAATGTCCCTACATTACAAGCTTATATAAAGACCTTTTTTATCTTAGTTGGTGGATATTACATTAGGTGGAGATGTTGAGATTAGGGGCAAGCCTATGGTAAACATGTTGCATTACATTAATGTTGAGTGAACCTATATGATGTGCATTATTTCATACATCTTTTTCTTTGAGAGAGTTGAGTGTTCACTTATACACATATACATATCTCATATGTTGGAGAGTGTTCATTGATGGATTGACATGAGTTGAATTTGTTGAATGGATTGTGTTATTGATGCTAAGGTTGTGTGCATAGTTTTGATCATGATCATGATGTTTGTTTTTAAGAAAAGTATTGAGGCCTATATAGTTCACAATGCTAGAGTCTATTGTTTATGTTTTGGTATTGTTCGGGATGAACAATGTTTAAGTTTGGGGGATTTGATATAGGTGAAATTTACCTTGTTTTTATAACCAAAAAGAGTCGATTTTGTGTCTCGATTGTGAAGTATTGTCTATAGTTTATGTGGTTTTCAATTATATTGGACAATATTATGCTTGTGGGTGTTTTTCTAAGTTTTTAGGCATATTTTGATGATAAAACCCCGAGACGAGATAAGGCGTGAAGATCGAAGATCGAAGTTCAAGATTTGAGTTCGAGAGAAGCTCCCTCGATACCTCTCTCGATCGAGAGGTACATTCTGCCGCAGCTATCGATCGAGAGTTCACCATCTCTCGACACCTCTCTCGATTGAGAGGTCTGTCGAGAGGGGGTTCCAGCCGAGAATTTTCTCCTTAATTAATTAGACTCCTTTTTGGTTTAGGTTTCCTTATGTAAATTTCTCCTGTATATACTCCTAGCTAGGGATGTCAATCGGGCCAACCCGAGCGGGTTCGGGTTGGCCCTTTCGGGTTGCGGGTTAATTGGTCCGGGTTCAATCGGGTTGGGTTTTTTTCGAGCTAGAAAATCTTGACCCTAACCCTAAACTTCCGGGGCTCGGGCTAGCCCGTCGGGCCAAAAGGTTGACGAAAATAGAAAAATAAATGTATATTTTTACAGGTCTTAATTTTAAAATAAATAAATAAGTAATGTTATAAGCTCTAAGAAATTTTGTCTTGTATTATTTGAGTCCAACTTACATAATATACAATAAATAATTACTTGAGATATAAAAATGTGAAGATATTTTTCATTTCATGATTGTAATAATCATTTTTTTTCTATTATGTGTACAACATAGCATAGAAATTTATAATATTTTCACAAGTATTTAAATTAAGACATTAACTACAATATTTAAACAAAAGTAATGAACTTCAACAACTAGGTAATGAAAGTTTTTCGGGTTATCGGGTCAACCCGCCAACTTGTCGGGCCAACCCTATCGGGTGTCGGGTTATTCGGTTCGGACCATTCGGGTTGAAAAGTAAATTCGGGCTAAAAATATTCGACCCTAACCCGCCTTTTGCTCGGGTTACTCGGGCCAACCCACGGGTTTCGGGCTCAATTGACATCCCTACTCCTAGCCTAGCATTGTAAACCCTAACATCTTATCATCCTTCATACTTTTCTAGCACTTTTATATTTTACTTTAGAGTTTTTATTCTTGTATTCAACATTGAAGCTTTTCAAGTTTATGCAAGATTCAAGATTCGACGTTCTTCGTTTGTGTTCATGTTTTTCTTACTCTTACTCTTTAATTATGTTCTTTCAATTCTTTGTGTTTATGTTTGCTTTAATTATGTCTAGCTAAATTTCTTAGTTGATTTTAGGGATTGAATGCCTAATTGAATTTATGTAAGTGTTTTTGTTTACAATTAGCCTTCCAATCTAGATGCATGTTTTCATGGTGCTTATTCTCATGCATGATTAATTGATCACTAATTGTGTATGCATAGTTATGTTTATATGCCTTGATAGGATATTGCATAATAGATCTCATGAATACATGGTATGATAATTTGATTTGTCATAATTGAGTTTGAATTATCATATGTTTGCATATAATTGATTTGGGTGTATTAATTGAACCTAGTTGCTTATATCATTGATACTTGTTCTCTTTTGCACTTAGTTTGATATTTATGCATCCGAAAGGATATTAGGATAATATTAGGTGACGACTTGCATTGCTTTTATCGGGGTGTAGGTTATTTTTCATGTGTCACATTTAGATTGGATTAAATTGGTTAATTGTATGCATTAATTGCTTTCATAGATTTGATTAGGTAGGCTTCCCTAGAATCAACACTTTCCCTTAATTGTTTACTTACCTTCTTTGTTTAATTGCTTGAGTGCTAAGTTATTTTATTTGACTAGTTATTTCCTTGTTTATTTATTTCCTTATTTGATTAGTTGAGTTTTTATTATTTGCCTAGTCTATAAATACCACAACACCTAAATTCTTAAGAGCCTAAACATCACATTAGTTCTTTATTAGAGGTATTGTGTGCATTTTCGACTTGTCAATCCCTGTGGATACGATACTCGCTTATTCTATACTATACCTGTTTTGTGTGGTAGAAAATAGTGTGATCATTCACTAACTCCCCAAAATCTTGTATCACATGAGCTGCTAGTATCCCCTTTATATCAGTCCTCAAACCTTTCTTAAACCTTGCAATCGTCCTCTCTTCGGTGTTCACCAAATGTGGTGCATATCCCGACAACTGATGAAACTTCCTTTCATATTCTTCTATGGTTGACTTCCCTTGAGTGAGTCCATAGAACTCTGTCTCCTTCTTCTCGAGAAAAGCACTGGAACAATATTTATCCATAACCACCTTTCAAAACGTTTCCCATGTCAGCAAGGGAATATCCTCTTCGCTTAAATTGCGGTAAAAGCTCTTCCACCAACGATTAGCATCCTCGGTGAATTGAAAAATGGCACAGGAAACCTTTTGTTTGTCACTACAATCAATATGAGTGAACAGATTGTCCAACTCTTCCAACCATTCCTCGGCCACCTCGGGCCCACCTCTTCCATTGAATCTTGGCGGATTATAGCGGCGAAACTGTTCCACCACCTCACTAGTAGCTCTCGCCCTTGAGGTGGATTGGCGTTTGGTGGTTGTTGTCCTTCTAGGTGAGTTTGAGCTTGCTCCCTCACAAATCCTCGTATTTCGTTCAAAAACTCGCCCATGATATTTTGTCCATTATTTGTGTTGTCGCTGCCACTTCGGTCTTGACTTGAGGTCCGGTTCGACTCTAAATTTTCGGTATCGTGGGATCGAGTACGAGCCATAATTCTACATAAATAAGCTAAGGGTTACTAATTTGGAAAAATCTTAAAGGTATAGATTGGCTAAGTGATATATAAGTGATCTAAGAATATCTAAGTCAACTAATATTGATGCTAGGATAACTTCAATAATAAGTGTTGGTCCCGGTTTGTTATAGGAAAAATACGTAGAGGGGGGGTGAATACGTATTTTGAAGTTTTTCAACTTCAAATTCCTTAACTCAGAGTATGAAGTAAAGTGCACGTGAAAGGACTAAGACCTAGCCGGGAGCTAGATCTAAAGCAATCAAGAATCTCTTGACCTAAGCTTAGAGCTTGATCAAGAGTGAGACTTTACTCTTGTGCGGAATTCGGTGAGCTAATATCTTTTCCTAAGTAATTAAAATTTCCAAGTTATGTTTGTTTATATGCACGTGCAATGGATAATCAAATATGAAAAGAGATTAGGGTTAGAGAGATACGACACAGGGATTATAGTGGTTCGGAGATAAAGCTCCTACGTCCACTTTGTTGCACTCGGCAACCGTTCTCTTCACTCAAGAACTTGAAGGTTACGGGTCCTTCAAAAACCTTGTCCAGATCGGGCTTCACTCTCCTGGATCCAACGACAGAAGTAGTGATTGCGGGTTCACTACACAAACCTAACCTGGACTGGAAGCTTCACTCGCTTCAGTCCGACACAGGGAGATTCCGGGCTCTCCTTACAGCCTAGCTTCGATCGAGCTTCACACGAACGATGTAAGTGCAAGCTTGGATCTAGACTATATGATCGAGGCTTCTTCAATCGATGAAAGAAGGGCCTTGGATCGAAACAACCTAACGACGACGAACTCAAAAACCTAACAACAGATTTAGGGTTTTTGGTTTACGACGACACACTATGAAGAACTCTTTACAATGAGTGTAAAGATGGGTAGAGTTCTTCTTCTAAGCTTGGATATGGAATGGGCTTAGATTCTAAGTGTGAAGGTTGTGAAGACGAGTTCCGATGAACTGGAAACTCGGAGAACACTTGGAAACAAGGACTCGAAATTTGCTCTAAGGCTGGGAGTGTTTGTTTGCAGTAGGCGCTCGAATGCTCAAGTAGTGTTCTACTTCTCTTCGTCTTCATCCTTCACTATTTATAGGCGGAGGGTTGGCCGAGATCCGTTGCTTGGTTGGTGGCCTTGTCCCTCCTCCTCTCGACAGTACTTGCACAGGCTGGCTGCTTTTCAGACGCGCAGTTTTGGCTCTTTGCCGAATTTGGCTAAGATCCAATATTAACAGTAACTGGAGCGAGCCAGTACTGTTGCGGCGCCCTTGTCGACCTGGCAGTCAACTCCGCTGCTCCTCTCCGCGTTCGACACGTGGAGATCTCGCAATTAATGCGAAGATCTCTAGTTGACTGGAGTTCAAAATCGGAGCGGGAATTGTGCTGTCGCTTTCTGGTAGGTAGTGGCTCGCTTCGCTTAGAAGTTGTAGCGTCCGCTTAAGTTGAGTCACTTCGTAGTCATCCTGTAGTGAGTCGCTTGGGAAGTAAAGTTCCCTGTTGACTGCTTCGGAAGAATGTTGACTAGAGTTGACTCGCTTTGCCTTTACACTGTAGCGCTCGCTTCGCTTCGCTTTGGCAGACTCACTTTGAATCTACGATAGCGCTCGCTTCGCTACGCTGTTCTTCGGCACGCTTCACTTCGGCTCGCTAGACTTGCTTCGCTTCGGAAAACACACTCAAGTGAGTGGCCTTCAATTGACATTTTGAAGTCTATACTCTAAGCAAAATAAAGAGTCATCCTAACAGAGTAGGCTTAGAAAAATTCTAACCTATTATCTACATCAAAATGGGTCGCTTGGGAATAGAACGCTTTGGGGTTTTGGGATCAAATCAAAACAATTAAATGTCCCTTATAGGTTCCCCCTTAACATGTTGTTCTTAACAATTCCCAACAATTTCCCCCTTTTTTGATGATGCCAAAACCCAATGACTTAGATTAAAAATAATCTAGCCTATCTAATCGTGAAGGGAACTTCAAGCGACTGCTTCCTTTGCAGGCTTCGTTTGAATTTTTCTTTTAAGTTCCTTTCCCTTTTTTTTTTTGGTTAAATTATTATTGAGTTTGTAGCATTAAAGTAAGGTCATTCACAAAGCTAGTAAATGACGCAATTTGACAGAAATTGAAATTTGGATATATGAACAAGCAGTTCACAAAAATTAAGAAGCTTGAAACTCAAGGGTTTCCTGCAGCTTCTTCCTTGTCTTCTGTCTTCTCCTCCGTCACCTCCTCCTTCTTCTTCTCCTTTTCTTCAGTGAAGTAGGCAGAGAGAACATTAAACTCCAGGGAACCAACAGTGTGGATAGTTGGTCTCCTCCATCCGCTCTCCAATCTGAAGGCTTCAGTCACTTCAGCCTCTGTAATGCTGCGATCAGGGATTCTTGTGCCTGGCAGGAATGGCATTGGAAACTTCTTCACTTCAGGCACCTTGATGATGAGAGATTTGGGTTCTGCAAGCTCTGCCATGGTGAAAATTTTCCTCCGCATTTTCTCATCATATGCACAGAGGAAGTTGTTGAGAGCACTCATCCTGCAGTGGCACTACTCCCCAGTAGTAATAAGCTTTGATGAAAAGCTCCTTGTAAAACAGCCACTGGTCGCGGAGATCTCTTGGAATGAAGTCCTCAATGTCCCTCGCGTCAGGATGCTCATTCCTCCTAGCTGCCAACTCTTCCTCTGATCTGCTGGCCAGCACCTTCATGACTGCGTGAAATTTGGCACTCGACTCAGTGCTCCAAATCGGACGCTTCTCATTGAGACGCTTTCGAATGTAATCTTGTTCCTCCTTGAGAGGGTAGCGTCCCGATTTGATCATCTCCCTTCCCGTCACGTCGCATGCATCGATTATAGACTGAGTCTCGCATGCTTCGGATTCTTCGGGCATGAAGGGAATGAAGGCACTTCTGCAGATGGCGGATTGGATGAGTTTCACTTCGCTGAAGTGTTCCTCGATCCGGCCATCGATGGCTTGCAATCTCTTGGCCTGTATTCTCTTCTCCTTCACCACTCCTTCCTTCCAGTCCTCTCCTCTCTTCTTCCTCTTCTCCTGCTTTTCTGCCCTTGAAGCGACTGCATGTTTGACCTTTTGACGCTTGGTCGCGGGGTCATCTTCTTTTGTATCTGGTGCAGCACGCTTCAGAGGTTGCTTTGGTGGTGGGGGAGGCGGCATGTCCTTCTTAGATTCAGCAGCTTTTGGATGAACGACTGCTTGAGCAGTTGAAGTGGCCCCAACAGTCGTTGAAGCGAGCGTGGCAGTTGAAGCGGGTGCGGCGGCTGAAGCGGGCGCTTTAGAACCTGAAGCACCTGCAAGAGTTAGCCTTCCTAGTTCAAAGTCACGCTCCATCTGCCATGCCAAGGCCTCGTCCTCCGCGATTTGCCTCTCCCTTTCCTCCTTGGTTGTCGGCACAATAGGAGGGTGACGTGCGATTGAAGAGCCAAGGATTTTCTCCTCAGTTGGCCTACTTGGCTCTTCGGGCTTCTTCAAAAGCTCCTCCTCCGTGAGCTTCACTTTCCCTTTCTTCGCACGCAGAGCCCTCGCTTTGTCATCTAGCTCCTCTTCCTCACCTCCAGCACCACTGCCTCCCTCCAACATCCTTTCCACACCAACAGCTTCACTACCTCCCGAACCTCCAACTCCTCCTTCCTTCACTTGTCCTTCCCCCTTTTTGGCATCATCACTGCCGGGGGTTAGGGTGATTGATTTTCCAGAGATGGACTTGTGAAGTGAGTTAACTGCGTTGAAGACAGCCTGCAGCATCCGCTCGGTCTTTCCTGCGAACATGTGCTCTTGGGAGAGCACTAGTTCGGCTGTTTTGATGCTTATTTCCTCGAGCAGATACTCGCACTGCTTCTCTCTCTCCGTCACTGAGAGCATCAACCTCTCCAGTGGCTCCACAGTCCTGAAGCGAGCCTCCAGCTCCGCTTCAACTTCCCTCCTCAGATCCTTCTTCTCCTCCTGCAAATTAAAGTACCAGAACTCTTGGGCCGCTTTAAGTTCTGCCTGCATTGTTTCAAGACTCCTCTCTCTCTGATTTAGAGAGAGATGAAATTCGGCACCTGCAGCAACTTTCTCAGTGTAAGCTTCACCCAGTTCCTTGACTTTCTTCAGTAGGATTGACAGCTCTGCACTCTTCAGATCAAGAGCCTGCGCACTCCTCCTTCGGCTCTCAAGCTCTTTCTTGTCAATCTCACTCTCTTGCTTGAGTTCCTTCAATTGAGTTCGGAGTGAGTCGAGGGTCTTTTTAGTGCTTATCAGCTCACTTCCCTTCCTGATCAACTCTTCATCCTTCTTCTCAACCGCCTCCTTCAACTTCTTCACCTCCTTCTCCAAATCTTTCTTCTCCTTGCCAACTGTGACCAGCTTGGCATTAACCTCCCTCAAGCGACTTCGTTCCTCATCAAGCGAGTCCTTGAGTTCGGTGATGGATTTTGTCTGGTCTCCCACCAGCTTCACCTGTGCCTCCAGCGCCTTCTCCTTATCCTCCAACAACTTTCCTTTCTCCTCCACCGTTGCCTCCAAATCTCCCCTTTTCTTAGTCTTCACGGAGACTCTTGACCTCCAGCACTCTCCGGTTCACCTCTTCCTCCTTCTTGGAGATCTCACTTTGGAGATTTGAGATCTCCACCTCCTTTTCCTCCATCTCCTCCGAATGAGCATTGATCAGCTTCTGCACATTTGGAGTTGGCTCTCTTCTGGGAATCACAACATCTGGGTATTCTTGTTTTATCTTAGCATCCAGCTTGTCCCAGAAGTTGGTCCCATCGAGGAAAGTGTGGAAGCCGCCCACGTCAATGAAGTTGAGCATCTTGGCCTCCAGCTGAATCAATTCTTCTTTCTTGAAGGCTTGCATGAGGTTGTAGATTTTGTAGTACTCCGTTCCACGGTACGTGATGTATGTCAGGAAGTCGACGACCTTGGTATAGAAGTCGTCGGTCCACGGAATGTTGGAGTAGCGGAGGGCAATGGTCTCTACAGCTTGCTCTCGATCCTTGACGTAGCGATCGATGGCCTGCACTTCTGCAGTGACGGCAGGAGGTAGGAATGGTGGGATTATTGGGAGTTCACCGGCTGTTTGGGCGGTATCGGCTGTGGCTGCCGATGTCGAGGGGGATAGGGATGATGATGAGGCTTCAGCTGTTTGGGTTTCAGAGAGTTGGATAGGTTCTGTAGCTGGAGCTTGTTGGGTTTGAGTAGGTTGGAATGTGGTGTAGGCTTCGGTTGGGTCTACATGAAGTAGAGGGATTGTGGGTATATGGAAAGAAGATGCAGATTCTTCTTCCTGGGGAGAGAGGGGGGTTGTTTGTGTAAGTGGTTGGTGGGTTGATGAAGCTTGAGGTTCTTGGATTTGGGTTGTCTGGGTTTGGGTTTGGATTTGTAGAGGGGGAGTTTGGGCTGTGATTGGTGAAGGCTGGGGTGGACCTCTTTCCGGTGAGGGTTGGGGTTGTTCTTCTTCTGCTATCTTCTCGAGCGGCTGCTCCTCAGCCTCGCTCGTTCCGATTATAGTGGTCACACTTCTCAATCTCTGAGGTCGCCTTGACCTCGCTTTCCTCGACACTCGCTTCGATGGTGAAGGAGCTTGAACTTCTTCTTCCGCCTCGCTACAGGATTCAGCGACTGGAGCGGAAGGGAGGACTATCACATTGATGCAGTCCCAATCCATTGGAAGCTTCTCAGTTTTCCATGAATCAAAATAAATGGTGTTCTTCTTGTATGGTGCTGTATCCCTCTTGCCTGTCCACCGCATGTTCTCGAACAGTGTCTCCAGAGCGTAGGAGATCCTGGAGAAAAACTTTAACTTTCCCTTGCGAACGATCTCACTGGTACTTCCCTGTTCATACTTGAAGTCTGCTGCAACTTCATGTATCTGGTTGATGAACCAGCGGTGCCAGTTGAAGCTTGTCCCTGTTAAGCTGTCAACAATAACAAAGGTGGCGTAGATCTTGGTGTCTGACAGTTGGCTCAGCGAACCAACTCCACACATTACAGACTTTGTGAACAACTCGCAGATCAAGTTGAAAGGAGCCACCAAGTCATTTCTGATGTTGCTCTGCTTCGGGTTGTCAAACTTCACGCCTCTTCGTTTGGCAAAACGAGCATACTCCACTTGGGTTGACATACCCAGTTCTGACAGTGACACAGGTCCGACCATCGGCAGATCGAACACACGGGCTAAACGGCCCAACTCGATCATCACAGGCTTTCCCTCCTGCGGATCGGTGAAGGTTGATGTTTCTTCTCCTTCTTTGAGATTCAAGAGAATCTCGGCGACGGCTTTGGCTAGAATCCGTTGTGGTTTCGCAGTCACGAACTTCCACAGGCCGGCCGTGGTCACAGCCCTGCGGAAGAAACCGTTCTCCATTACCACATCTTCATCAAGATGTGGTTCAATAAAGACGTTGTCGTTGAGGGTTTTCAGGAAGTCCTCCATTGTTTTGGTTTTCTCTTTCTTTCCCATGGTTATTTTTGTAGAGAGGTTTGAGAAAAGGTTAAGGCTTTGGGGGATTTGAGACTCGTGAGTTGCAGGGGTGCAGATCTTGCACGAGAATGGCAATTTTTAGAGAGTTGTGAAGGTTTCTGCAGTTCTCCGCCTTTCATATTTATAGACTTAGGGTTTTGCTGACGTGGCAAGGGCAAGACAGTAATATCCTCGAGAATCCTGTGCACAGGCGGCGGACCCTCGGTGATGGATCTGATGTGTCCGGCGTCATCACAGCAAAAGTGAACCGTCAACTTGACTTGGCATTGCCACGTGGCAGCCTTTGATTCGTCTCTCCGATAGGTGTCGATCCAGCGGTTGAGATTTAAAAACTGTTCAGATTCAACGGCTGGATTGAGGGCGACTTTCCCGCTTTTCTCGGCTTGACGTGCACGCGCCTGTCGTTTTTCTTTCTACGCGCCGCTGCATTAAATGCAGTCAATCTCACTTCGTAGGAGATTGATACCACTTATTGAAGTCTTCATTTGATTTGGGCTTCATTTGCTGAAACCACTTGTTGATGAATGCATTTGGTGACTCCAAGTTTGATGATACCACCAGTTGTTGACATATGTTGGAAGCTTCATCTTCCTGGCATTCATCTTCCTCTACGAATTAGAGCGTCCTCCATCGAAGTGAATGGGGGAGAAAATGAATATAGTACACAAGCTTACTACAACCCAGAGGGGAGCTTCACGTAAGTGTACATATTCACGACGAATGGGGGATGAGTACAAGTCCTTATCTCAGAGCAGAAATGGACAGGATGACAATGAGAATGCTCTGACAAGACAATCTCGTATTTTACGCAGAAGCATGTCACCAGCCCTGCAACCTTTTGTAGAAAAAGGTAAACCTTCAAGCTTCCTCCTACAAGCTACAGAATGAACTTGCAATCGACTCGCTTTGACCCAAGCTAGGGCAAATTGAAGCGATGCAAAATTCAAAGGTGGGGGGGGAATAAATAGACATCTGGCAGCTCAACTCAATGAAGAGTGAGTAAAGAATGAATGTTTATCCACGATGAAGGAAATGAGAGGACTTGCTTCTCTTCGGCAGAAAGATGGGAAGAGGACACAAGGTCTAGATGCCAGTCCTGCCTAAGCTTTCACCATTTTTACGTGGGAAGGCCCGATACAAGACCCCACAACCGTTACTAGAAACGGCACTTGCGAGTGTTTTATACCCACTCGCTAGGAATCCTAGGCTAGGTAGCAGCTTTCCTTGCTCGCTTTGGAAGTAGCTTGCTCCGAGAGCAAACAATAGTTCCCCCTTAACCAATGGCTTAACAATTCCTGTAAGCGGGTAGGGAACGTCTTCCAACACTCCACCTTTCTCCACCTTATTACTCCTTCTTCAAGCGAGTGGAATTTTGAAGTGGCTCGCTTGAGTTGGTGAAGATCCGAAGCGAGTGACGCTACGAAAAACTAGCGACCACTCCTTCGTGCATCCTAGATCTAGCATTCTTCACCGGGGTCTAGCAACCCAAATTCCATGCATAGCTGATTGAAACAAGACTCGGCTAGAGGCTTGGTGAGGATATCTGCTCGCTGGAGATCGGTATGAATTTTCTCGAGCTTGATATCCTTCTTCTCGACATGATCACGAATCAAGTGATGTCGGATTTCCACGTGCTTGCACCTGGTGTGTAGCACTGTTGTTGTCGTAGAATATAGGAATTTCATTTGCTTCAACATTGTAGTCCTTCAACTGCTGACGAAGCCATAGAATTTGAGAACAGCAGCTTCCAGCGGCCATAAATTCAGCTTCAGTCGTTGAAGTAGCTACACTCGTCTGCTTCTTCGAAAACCATGAGATCAGCTTGCTTCCCAAGAACTGACACGTGCCCGAGGTTGATTTCCTATCAATTCGGCACCCTCCATAGTCAGCATCTGAGTATCCAGTGAGCTCCAAATTGTCCTCCGTTGGATACCACAGCCCCATGTTGACAGTGCCCTTCAAATATCGAAGAATTCTCTTGGCAGCTTCAAGATGGCTGTGCTTGGGATTGCTTTGGAAGCGAGCACATACTCCAACTGCAAAAGCGATATCCGGCCTACTTGCAGTGAGATATAGAAGTGACCCGATTAGGGCACGATAATCTGTAGCATTCACAGATTTTCCTTCTTCGTCTGTCTCCATCTTCCAGTTGGTATTCATTGGGATCTTCACAGCTTTAGCATGTTGAATACCAAACTTGGCAAGCATATCTCGAGTATACTTAGCTTGATTGATGAAGATTCCATCATCCTGCTGCTTTACTTGAAGACCTAGAAAGTAGCTCATCAAGCCAATCATCGACATCTCATACTTGGTCTTCATAAGCTCTCCAAACTTCTCGCTAAGCTACTGGTTTGGTGATCCAAATATGATGTCATCCACGTAGATCTGAACCCATAGCATATCATCTCCATGGTTGATTGTGAATAGGGTTCGATCTATCTTTCCTTTGTGGAATCCATTATCCACTAGGAATTGGGATAGGGTATCATACCAAGCTCTGGGAGCTTGTTTCAACCCGTATAGGGCTTTCTTCAAGCGATACACCTTATCTCCTTGCTCGAAACCCGGTGGCTACTCCACATACACTTCTTCCTTCAATTCACCGTTGAGGAACGCGCTCTTCACATCCATCTGATAGACTTTGAATTTCTTGGCCGCTGCATAGGCTAGAAATAGTCTGATCGCTTCAAGCCGTGCTACTGGAGCGAAGGTCTCATCAAATTCAATTCCTTCCTCTTGACAGTAGCCCTTAGCAACGAGTCGCGCCTTGTTCCTCACAACCTTGTGGTCCTTGTCCGTCTTGTTCTTGAACACCCATTTGGTGCCAATAACATGCTGGAATGTGGGACGATCCACGAGGTACCATACGTCGTTCCTGGTGAACTGATTCAGCTCTTCTTGCATGGCGATCACCCAGTTGGAATCAGCTAGGGCTTCCTCCACTCTTGATGGCTCGATGTTTGAGAGAAAGCAACTGAACATGGCACTTTCTTCAAACACTTGACTTCTGGTCACTACACCCTTGGATGGATCTCCAATGATTTGACTTGGTGAGTGATCCTTGAGCCATGCACGCTTGGATCCGCCAGCTTCATCTCCATCTTCTTCCTTGTCGCTCGCTTCACCATCTGAAGCGACAGGATTGGGTGCTTGGCCAGCACTCGCTTCAGGAATCTTGGGGGCAGCTTCATCTTTTCCTTGGACAATTGGCTCGCTTGAGTCTTTGATTTCTTCATCCTCCTCAAGCATGTCCCAAGTTAATGAATTGATGGGTTCCTCACTTGACTTTCCTTCTTTAGATTGAACCTGTTCCTGTGGAAGACTCAAAGAAGATTCATCAAATACGACATGGGGTGATTCCTCCACGATTAGGGTTTTACAGTTGAACACCCTGTAAGCTTTGCTTGATGTAGAATATCCTAAGAATATTCCCTCATCAGCTTTGCTTTCAAAGGCTTTCAACTGCAACTTTCCGTTGTCATGGATGAAGACCCTACAACCAAAAATATGGAAATAAGATATGTTAGGAATTCTCCCTGTCCATATTTCATATGGTGTTTTGTCGTGCCGCTTGTAGAGAAGCGTTTGATTCTGCGTGTAGCATGCTGTATTGGCAGCTTCAGCCCAATACTTCATCGAAAGCTTCGAGTCTGCAATCATGGTTCGAACGGCATCTTTGATGATTCGATTCCTTCTTTCAGCAACTCCATTTTGCTGAGGTGTGCGTGCTGAGGAAGTCTGATGTGCTATGCCATGCTCCGTGCAGTAAGCTTCAATGGTAGAGTTCAAGAACTCTGTGCCTTTGTCGGAGCGGATGGTCACAATCGCTTGGTTCTTTTCCACAACCAATCGCTTGAGCAGTTGTGGTAGCTTGGTCAGTGTTTCCTTTTTGCTGAAGAGAATTACGACCCAAGTGTAGCGAGAGAAGTCGTCGACTACAACTAGAGTGTATTTCCTTCCATTCACACTAACTGGAGTGACTGGACCAAACAAATCCGTATGAAGCAGCTCGAGCACTCACTTGGATGAGGCTTCTTCAAGACTGGCAAAGTGCTTCTTCGTCTGCTTCCCTCGTTGGCATGGTGAGCATGGATGGTCTTTAATAAAGACTTCATTTGGTATGCCTTGCACCAGACCTTTCCGAGCTAAGCGATTTATGGCTTTGAAGTTGAGATGGTTCAAGCGTCTGTGCCATAGCCATCCTATTTCTGTAGTACTCCTTGCAACTAAGCACGTCTCCTCTTTGCAGCTGTCCCATTGTGCTACGTAGACATTCCTTTGTCTAATTCCAGTTAGCACAATTTGGGACGTGAGTTTGCTCTTCACAATGCACTTGTTGGAAATGAATTCCACCTTGTATCCCTTGTCACAGAATTGTGAAATGGATAGCAAGTTGTGCTTGAGTCCTTCCACGTAGGAGACTTCTTCAATCATGAGTTTTCCAACTTTCAGTGCGCCGTACCCTTTGGTGCTTCCTCGAGAGTTATCACCAAAAGTAACGTGTGGACCCTTCTTCTCTATGTAGTCATGAAGTAGAGCTCTCATGCCGGTCATATGTCTCGAACATCCACTGTCCAAGTACCAGATTTGATGACCCTCACTTGGCATGGGATCCACGGCGCTCACCTCTCCTGTTTCTTCGTCGGTGAGCGCCACGAGTCCAAGATCCTCACCATCACTGGAGTTGGGATCTGTGAATGCATCGGAATCGCTTGATGGATCTTCAGTTGAAGCGACCGGCACTTCACTCGCTACGAGTGCTCGCCTTGGAGCATCCCTCTTCGCTTTGAGTTCCTCTCGCTCTTTTGCACTCAGCTTCGGGCAATCGGATTTGTAGTGGCCCATCTTGTGGCAGTGGTAGCACTCCACTTCCATCATGTCCCTAGAGATCGGCTTGGTCGTCTCTTCTCTCTTCCCTTTTCCTTCTCGAGCATCAGTGCTTCTCCCCTTGTATTGCTTGTAGAATCTTTTGTATTTGCCCACTCGAGAATTCATTTTGTTGAAGTTCTTTGATAAGAACGCAACATGTTCTTCCAACTCTTCCCTCGTCATCTTGGCTAGCGACTGGTCGCTTGGACCTTCAGCAGCTTTGAACGCTACGCCTTTTGACATCGTGGGAGCCTCATCCTCTTCGTCGAGGTTCATTCGATTCAGATCGAATTCGTGAGCTTTGAGTTCGGAGAACATAATCTCCGGTGTGAGCTTGGATAGATCCTTGGTGGCTAGGTACAGCTCCTTCATAGTCTGCCATTTCCTTGTGAGGGCACGAACTATCTTCAGGTTCACCTCCTTGTCTGTGAGCTCCTTTCCAAGTGAGTTGAGAGTTGCAGTGATGTTGGTGACTCTCAGCTCGAAGGCGTCGATGGATTCTCCTGGCTTCATTATCAGACTTTCAAACTCCCGCATCTGTACGGCGAGCTTGTTTTCTTTGATTTTGTCTGTGCCTTGAGAAATGAGAGCTAGGGTTTCCCACATTTCTTTTGTTGTCGCGCACTTCCTGATTCTTGGTAGATAGGCGTCCGACACGGTGCTCTGCATCGTGTGGCGTGCGATCTTGTCGAGGCTGGCAACTTTGTAATCGTTCGCATTGTAGTCGTCTTTGTCCTTCTCGATGTATGTTTGTCGGACATAGGCAGCCCGACCTTCAGCAGCTGGGACGTTCTCAGTGACAGCCTTCTTGATTTCAATTGGTCCATCTTCAATGACTTCCCACATCCGGTCATGGATGGAGCATAGGAAGCTCTCGACTCGGAAGCTCCATGTCTCATATCCTTCGATAGAGAACTATGGAAGGCTTGATGCACTATATGTAGAAATAGCAAACTTATCAGCAGTAAATGCATTATGCGTGGGTGAGATTTTGATGCACATAGGAAAATAGGATCCGGTTCAGTGAGACAACGTGAAGCGAGTGGGGACTCGCTTCCGATATGCAAAGCAGAGGCTCGAAAGAACCGCTGCTCTGATACCACTTGTTGGTCCCGGTTTATTATAGGAAAAATACGTAGAGGGGGGTGAATACGTATTTTGAAGTTTTTCAACTTCAAATTCCTTAACTCAGAGTATGAAGTAAAGTGCACGTGAAAGGACTAAGACCTAGCCGAGAGCTAGATCTAAAGCAATCAAGAATCTCTTGACCTAAGCTTAGAGCTTGATCAAGAGTGAGACTTTACTCTTGTGCGGAATTCGGTGAGCTAATATCTTTTCCTAAGTAATTAAAATTTCCAAGTTATGTTTGTTTATATGCACATGCAATGGATAATCAAATATGAAAAGAGATTAGGGTTAGAGAGATACGACACAGGGATTATAGTGGTTCGGAGATAAAGCTCCTACGCCCACTTTGTTGCACTCGGCAACCGTTCTCTTCACTCAAGAACTTGAAGGTTACGGGTCCTTCAAAAACCTTGTCCAGATCGGGTTTCACTCGCCTGGATCCAACGACAGAAGTAGTGATTGCGGGTTCACTACACAAACCTAACCTGGGCTGGAAGCTTCACTCGCTTCAGTCCGACACAGGGAGATTCCGGGCTCTCCTTACAGCCTAGCTTCGATCGAGCTTCACACGAACGATGTAAGTGCAAGATTGGATCTAGACTATATGATCGAGGCTTCTTCAATCGATGAAAGAAGGGCCTTGGATCGAAACAACCTAACGACGACGAACTCAAAAACCTAACAACAGATTTAGGGTTTTTGGTTTACGACGACACACTATGAAGAACTCTTTACAATGAGTGTAAATATGGGTAGAGTTCTTCTTCTAAGCTTGGATATGGAATGGGCTTAGATTCTAAGTGTGAAGGTTGTGAAGACGAGTTCCGATGAACTGGAAACTCGGAGAACACTTGGAAACAAAGACTCGAAATTTGCTCTAAGGCTGGGAGTGTTTGTTTGCAGTAGGCGCTCGAATGCTCAAGTAGTGTTCTACTTCTCTTCGTCTTCATCCTTCACAATTTATAGGCGGAGGGTTGGCCGAGATCCGTTGCTTGGTTGGTGGCCTTGTCCCTCCTCCTCTCGACAGTACTTGCACAGGCTGGCTGCTTTTCAGACGCGCAGTTTTGGCTCTTTGCCGAATTTGGCTAAGATCCAATATTAACAGTAACTGGAGCGAGCCAGTACTGTTGCGGCGCCCTTGTCGACCTGGCAGTCAACTCCGCTGCTCCTCTCCGCGTTCGACACGTGGAGATCTCGCAATTAATGCGAAGATCTCTAGTTGACTGGAGTTCAAAATCGGAGCGGGAATTGTGTTGTCGCTTTCTGGTAGGTAGTGGCTCGCTTCGCTTAGAAGTTGTAGCGTCCGCATAAGTTGAGTCACTTCGTAGTCATCCTGTAGTGAGTCGCTTGGGAAGTAAAGTTCCCTGTTGACTGCTTCGGAAGAATGTTGACTAGAGTTGACTCGCTTTGCCTTTACACTGTAGCGCTCGCTTCGCTTCGCTTTGGCAGACTCACTTTGAATCTACTGTAGCGCTCGCTTCGCTACGCTGTTCTTCGGCACGCTTCACTTCGGCTCGCTAGACTTTCTTCGCTTCGGAAAACACACTCAAGTGAGTGGCCTTCAATTGACATTTTGAAGTCTATACTCTAAGCAAAATAAAGAGCCATCCTAACAGAGTAGGCTTAGAAAAATTCTAACCTATTATCTACATCAAAATGGGTCGCTTGGGAATAGAACGCTTTGGGGTTTTGGGATCAAATCAAAACAATTAAATGTCACTTATAGGTTCCCCCTTAACATGTTGTTCTTAGCAATTCCCAACAATAAGGAAATCATACAATCAATGACCATGCAAACTATACCGTAATTGAAGGGAACTTTTTTTTTTTTTTCCTCCGTACGAACTCAGAGGCAAACTTATGCAACTTATAAAAAAATTATATAACTACCAACCCTTTGGGTGGGAAAATATAGCTATAATTTTTTTTTTCACGTTTTAGTCTATTTAATACAATTCATGCGCATGCCGATTAAGTAAAACAAAATAGTATAAACAAATTAAATAAAAAAAAAAATACAAGTGCAGCACAGAAATGTGGTTATTAGTGTATTGTCTAAAAGCAGAAGTTCGCAATTAATAAAATAATAAGCAATATATGTAATAGGGCAACTAACAATCAAACAGAAAAATCAAATAGAAAATGCCATTAATCATATATAGCTTGCAACTTGAGGAACGTCATGAGAAAACAACCAACCAAACACCCGAACACTCTACGCTTCAAAATAAAATACACATAAAAACAAGCAAGTCTTATGTTCCACTAAGAACTTATTCAAACTCTCTTATTTAGCAAAATCTAATATCTTAAGGATTATCATCGCCGCTATCTTGCACCTCTGATGGATCTTCTTCTTCATCCTCACTCTTCATGCTCGCCGGTGAATACACCGGGGAGTCCTCGACCACATAGATACCATTATAAAATTTCCAATTTCTTGGACAAGGCTCTCGAGGAATGTACCAAACTCGACCCTCATCACCCTAGAGATAGGGTATTTCCGGGACATCTCAAAATATATCGCCCTTGCCATGCATCGTGCTCTTGGTGGAAAAGCCGCCACCACCTTGGCAGTCAAACTCCAACCAGAGTTCCCACATCATCTCCAAATTATCTTTCATGCTCCTATCTTTTTTCCACTCGAAATTCCAAAAGGGGTTGTTAAGGGCATTTTGGTTAAATCCATTTGCTGCCATCGCCTTACAGAAATAGAAAGAATAGAGATAAGAGAGCTTCTAAGTTCAACAAAATTGAAAAAAAAAAAAAAAAAAAACTAGGTTTACGTCAAAACTAAGTTCATTTTTTTTTAGTACCCTTAACATACATATTAAGAAATAACATAATATTAACCACAAAAATGAGTACACATGTAACAAATCAAAAGAATTTTAATCTAAACAAATAACCCAAAAATGTTTACCTCATAGCTGGAAGACGTGGTGATCGAATGACTATGCATATAAAAATTTAATGCTAAAATTTTATTTTAGCGAGTCTACAGAAACGTAAACCCGCTCTGATACCATGCTGTAACACCCTAATCTAAATAAAATATTTATACATCATTTTATATAAGGTTTATTTGCGGAAAAATATGAAATAAAATCCGAAATGATTTATGAAAATTGTAAGACTTAGTTTAAATAAAATCCAACGAATATGTCCTTTATTTAAATATAAGATCCGAACCTTTAGTATAGAAACTAAACCACACAAATTTAAATAAGTTATTAACTTTGAGTCTAGATGCTCAAAACGAGAGACTTTATTAATGCATAAAAGTGTGTAAATAAAACTTGACGAGCCATTCGATCCCCCACGCGCTCCCGAGCTTAATTACCTGAAACGTTAAACTTTGAGGGTAAGTGTAAAAATACTTAGTGTGAGATATTATGCGGAGATTGTACAAATTAATAAAACAGACGCACGTATGAATATTAAAGTCAAACGCATATAGGGATCAACCAATATATAGTGAGAGCAAAGTCAAATGGACAACTTTAATTGACCGGTCCTGCTCAACACTTAACGTCAAATATCACACAGCAAGTCACGTAATATTAAAAGGGACAAGATCAAATCAACGTGCATAATTTAAAAGAATCTTACACCTTAACCTTGAGCTTCAAACGAGCCGAGCACACCTAAAAGTATATATATAATTTATAATTAAATGAATAACTAATCCAGGTATTGACACTCAATATAACCAATTTTAAACTGTTCGAACCCAATTTTAAAAGCCCTCATGTAAAACAATTACCATTTTCCAACAAAAACAATAATACTTTAAGTATGCTTGAAAAATATAACTAATTAAATAATAATGCTAGAAAAAAAAAATTATACAGTAGACATCTTCCTTCATACACACACGTGTATACATATATATAAATAATAAAGATTTTGTGAAATGGTTGATAAAATAAAACATGGACGAAAATAATTTTGGCAGAGAAACATAATATTATTTATAGTAGTGCATGCAAAATTTTAAGTTTATAACTCGTATGAATTCCTACTCTCATCTGACGTACATATAAAACAGAAGGACTTGCATGACTTTGCTTATTTCACACACTCCAGTACGATCCTACTGCTAAAGAAGGAACACATTTTTACCTTAAGAAGAAATGATTGAGTTTGGGGAAAAACCTTCGCAAACAGTCGATAGTAGAGTGAAATGTATGGAAAGTGATTTCTCCCTATAACTCTACTCCTTTTATAGTCGTAGGTTAGAGGCACCCCAAACATCATGTCAATTACTACTATTCATTACCACTATTCAGTTACTATTTGCATAAAAGATGAGTTAAATAAAATTAATATCCCATAATGCATTCCATGGAAGCCATTTCGATTCTACTTCCCACATATCATGACTAGCAAATAGATAGCAATCATTTCAAAGAAAGAGCAAAGGAGGAAATGTCTATAACCACAAATTTACCATTAAAACCACTATTTAAGAATAGTAAAAAGGTAGGAAATACGTTTCATGTATGAAGGACTTTTAAATTGCTAATAAACACAACAATGGTAATAATAATAATAATAATAATAATAATAATAATAATAATAATAATAATAATAATAATAATAATAATAATAATAATAATAATAATAATAATAATAATATTTTTGGGCTATTACAACTACAGTCAACTGAAGATCGCCGCATTAATTGCAAGATCTCCACGTGTCGAATGAAGAGAGAAGCAATGGAGTTGACTGGCAGGCCGACAAGGGCGCCGCAACAGTCCTGGATCACTCCAGCAACTGTTAAACTTGGAACTTAGCCATTTTTGGCAAAGTGCCAAATCTGCGCGTTTGAAAAGCAGTAGGCCTGCGCAAGTACTGTCGAGAGGAGGAGGGACAAAGCCACCAACCAACGAACGACTCTTTCCCAAACCTCCGCCTATAAATAGTGAAGGATGGAGACGAAGAAGAGTAGAACACTACTTGAGCTTTCAGCGCCTATTGCAAACAAACACTCCCAGCTTTCAGCAATCCTCGAGTCTTTGTTTCAAGTGTTCTCCAAGCTTCAGTTCCATTCGAAGCTCGTCTCCGCAACCTTCAAACTTAGAAATCTAAGCCCACTCCATATCTAAGCTTAGAGAAGAACTCTAGCCATCTTTGCACTTGTTGTAAAGAGTTCTTCAAATAGTGTTCGTCGTAAACCAGAAACCCTAACCCTAGTTCTGTTCGTTAGGTTTTTATGTTCGTCGTTAGGTTGTTTCCATCCAAGGCTCTACTTTCCTCGATAGTAGAAGCCTCGATCATAGAGTCTAGATCCAAGCTAGCACAGTCCTCGATTGTGTGAAGCTCGATCGAAACTAGGTCTTAGTGGAGAACCCGTAATCTCCCTGTCGTCGGACTGAAGCGAGTGAAGCTTCAAGTCCAGTTTAGGTTTTGTGTGGTGAACCCGTAATCACCCAGTTGTCGTTAGATCCAAGCCAGTGAAGCTCGATCTTGACTTTGGTTTTTGAGGAGCCTGCAAGTCCTCAAGGTTCTTGAGTGAAGAGAATCAGTTGCCTTGTGCAACAAGTGGACGTAGGTGTTTTATCACCGAACCACTCTAAATTGCTGTGTCGTATCTCTAAACCCTAATCTCTCAATTTTGTTTACTGTTTGATTATTCATTTGCACAAGCATCTTAAACAAACTTAAACTGAGTTTTCAAATACTTAGGAAAGATTAGCTCACCAAATTCCGCACCTCGACTAAAGCCTCACTCTTGATCAAGCTCTTGCTTAGGTCAAGAGATTTGCTATCTCTATAGATCTAGCTGATGGCTAGGTCTTAGTTGTTGAAGTGAGCGCTTAACTTGTCACTCTGAGTTAAAGGAAAAGAAGTTGAAAAACTTCAAAACACGTATTCTTAGGATATTCTACATCTAGCAAAGCTTACAGAGTATTCAACTGCAAAACCCTAATTGTGGAGGAATCACCCCATGTCATATTTGATGAATCTTATTAAGTCTTCCACAGGAACAGGTTCAAGCAAATGACAAGAATCCAAGCGAGGAACCCACCAATCCACTGACTTGGGACATGCTTGAAGATGATGAAGAAGTCAAGGATTCAAAGCGAGCAAGTTGCCCAAGAGAAGGTTGAAGCTGCCCCCAAGACTCAAGAAGCGAGTGCAGGCCAAGCACCCATTCAGGTCGCTTCAGATGGAGAAGCAAGCGACCCGCATGAAGAAGAAGAAGAAGAAGCTGGTGGTTCCAAGCGTGCATGGCTCAAAAATCATTCACCAAGCCAAATCATTGGAGATCTATCCAAAGGCGTGGTGACCAGAAGCCAAGTATTTGGAGAAAGTGCAATGTTTAGTTGCTTTCTGTCCAATATTGAGCCTGCAAGCATGGAGGAAGCCCTAGCAGATTCAAACTGGGTGATAGCCATGCAAGAGGAGCTGAACCAGTTCACCAGGAACGACGTATGGTATCTTGTGGATCGTCCCAAATTCCAGCATGTGATTGGCACCAAGTGGGTGTTCAAGAACAAGACGGACGAGGACCAAAACGTCGTGAGAAACAAGGCTTGACTCGTCGCCAAGGGCTACTGCCAAGAGGAAGGGATCGATTTTGATGAGACCTTCGCTCCAGTGGCTAGGCTTGAAGCGATCAGACTATTTCTTGCCTATGCAGCGGCTAAGAAATTCAAGGTCTATCAAATGGACGTCAAGAGTGTGTTTCTCAATGGAGAGCTCAAGGAAGAAGTGTATGTGGAGCAGCCACCGGGTTTCGAGCAAGGAAATAAGGTGTATAGGCTGAAGAAGGCCCTGTATGGACTGAAGCAGGAGTCTAGAGTATGGTATTATACACTATCTCAGTTCTTAGTGGATAATGGATTCCACAAAGGGAAGATAGATCAGACTCTCTCCACCATCAATCATGGAGAAGATATGCTATGGGTCCAGATCTATGTGGATGATATCATATTTGGGTTACAAAACCAGTCACTTAGCGAGAAGTTTGGAGAATTGATGAAGACCAAATATGAGATGTCGATGATAGGCTTGATGAGTTGCTTCCTAGGTCTTCAAGTGAAGCAGCAAGATGATGGAATCTTCATTAATCAAGCCAAGTACACTCGAGATATGCTTGCCAAGTTTGGTGTTCACCATGCTAAAGCTGTGAAGATCCCGATGAACACCAACTGGAAGATGGAGTCAGACTTAGAAGGGAAGTCTGTGGATGCTACAGACTACCGTGCCTTGATCAGATCCCTTCTATATCTCACTGCAAGCAGGCCAGATATAGCGTTTGCAGTCGGAGTATGTGCTCGCTTCCAAAGCAATCCCAAGCACAACCATCTTGAAGCTGCCAAGCGAATCCTTCTCTATCTCAAAGGTACAATCAATATGGGGTTGTGGTATTCTGCTGAAGATAATCTGGAGCTCACAGGATATTCCGATGCTGACTATGGAGGATGCCGTGTTGATAGGAAATCAACGTCGGGCACTTGTCAGTTCTTGGGAAGCAAGCTGATCTCATGGTTTTCAAAGAAGCAAACCAGTGTAGCTACTTCAACGACTGAAGCCGAGTATATGGCCGCTGGAAGCTGCTATTCTCAAATCCTATGGCTTCGTCAGCAGTTGAAGGACTACAAAGTTGAAGCGAATGAGATTCCAATCTTCTGCGACAACAATAGTGCAATATGTATCTCGCAGAATCCAGTGCTTCATACCAGATGCAAGCACATGGAAATTCGACATCACTTCATTCATGATCATGTCGAAAAGAAGGATATCAAGCTCGAGAAAATCCATTCAGATCTCCAGCGAGCAGATATCCTCACCAAGCCTCAAGCTGAATCTCGCTTCAATCAGCTATGCATGGAATTAGGGTTACTAGACCCTGGTGAAGAGTGCTAGATCCTGGATGCACAAAGGAGTGGACGCTTGTCCTCAAGCGACCCTCGCTTTGGAACTTCACCAATTCAAGCGAGTCGCTTCAAAACTCACTCGCTTGAAGAAGGAGAAATAAGGTGGAGAAAGGTGGAGTGTTGGAAGACGTTCCCTACCCGCTTACAGGAATTGTTAAGCCATTGGTTAAGGGGGAACTATTGATTGCTCTTGGAGTAATCTACTTCCAAAGCGAGCAAGGAAAGCTGCTACCTAGCCTAGGATTCCTAGCTAGTGGGTATAAACACTAGCAAGTGCCGATTCTAGTAACGGTTGTGGGGTCTTGTATCGGGCCTTCCCACGTAAAAACGGTGAAAGCTTAGGCAGGGTTGGCACCTAGACCTTGCGTTCTCTTCCCATCTTTCCACCGAAAAGGAGCATGTCTTCTCATCTCCTTCATCGTGGATAAATACTCACTTTTTACTCACTCTTCATTGAGTTGAGCTGCCGAGTGTCTATTCATTCTTCTCCCACCTTGAATATTGCATCGCTTCAAACTTACCCTATTCTTGGGTCAAGCGAGTCGAATGCATATTTATTAAGTAGATTCTAGAGGAGAGCTTGAAGAGTTACCTTTTACTTCAAAAGGTTGCAGGGCTGATGACATGCCTCTGCATAAAAACGAGATTGTCTTGTCAGAGCATTCTCATTGTCATCCTGTCCTTTTCCGACCTGAGATAAGGACTTGTACTCATCTCCCATTCATCGCGAATAAGTACACTATAGTGAGTCTCCCTTCGGGTTGTAGAAAGCTTGTGTACTCTATTCATTATCCCCTCCCCATTCCCTTCGATGGAGGAGTCTCTAGTTCGTAGAGGATGATGGAAGAGATGAATGCCCAGAAGACCAAGCTCAAAGAAGACTAACAAGGAGCAAAAAGAGGTCTACATATGTGGTATCAATCTCCTTCTATGTGAGATTGACTGGTAAGTGTTTCAATTCAAGTACACTAAGTAAAATGAAGCGTGCTAGAAACCTTCATTTGCTATGTACAAAATATGAAATGAATCTGACACAAATACAAAGAGGAAAACATTCTTGTTTATCCTCTAAGTATGTAAGTCAGAAACATTTTAAATAAAGTCAAAGAAAATTCATTTTCTTATACTAGTCGCTTCAGATGGTCAAGCGAGTGCTTCGTCACTCAAGCGAGCCATCGCAAGCGAGTGTGGAACAGTCACGCCATACGAGTACCTCGCAAGCGAGTAAAAGCCAAGCGGCCACACTCGAAGCAAGCGGGTACGAAGCGAGTGTGAGTTGTACACACTCGAGTGCAAATTTTACTTTTTGCTTTGCATTTAATGCAGTTGAAGTACAAAGCAGATATTTCGGGCGCGTGCAACTCACTTCAAATTTGAAGCGGGAATCTCGCACTCGATCCAGCCGTTGAATTTAAACAGTTTTTGCATCACAGCCGCTGGATCAACGCCGTTTGGAGAGAGAAATTATAGAAGGCCATGTGGAGTGCCAAGACAACTTGGCGGCTCACTTTTACTGTGATGACGTCGGACACGTCAATCACATCGCCGTTGGCCGCCGTATAAAAACAGGACTTTCGGGGAAATTACTGTCTCACCCCTGCCACGTCAGCCAAACCCTAACTCTATATAAAGAGCCAACGAAGCCTTGCAGAACCTTTCATCACCCTCAAAATTGCCATTTTCGTGCAAGTTCTGCAAATCTCTGCAATTCACGAGTCTCATCCCCCCCCCCCCCCCCTGTTTAAAACTTCATCCTATTCTCTCTAAATACTCAACCATGGTGAAGAAGGCTGCAACTCAGATGATGGAGAAGTTTCTATCCTCGATCGGAGATAACATCAACGTCGAGCCCCACCTCAACGCAAAGGTTGTAGAAGCCGATGGCTTCTTCCGCAAGGCTGTGACTACGGCCGGCTTGTGGGAGTTCGTCACGGCTAGGCTGGAGAAGATCTTGGCCAAATCTGTGGCCGAGTTTCTGCTCAATCTGGAAGAAGGACGAGCATCTTCCACATTCACCGACCCAGTGGACGGTTTTCCGGTAGAGGTAACCTTAGACGCCATCGCCGGAGTATTCAATCTGCCGAAGGAAGGAGCGGATTCCTTCTCGGACTTGGAGCTGTCCGTTGATGTAGAGTTGGCACGTTTTGCTGCCGATAAGAATGCGGAATTTGAAGTGAAGCACAGCAACATTAGGACGGATCTGGAAACTCCATTCAACCTGATCTGTGAACTCTTCTCCAAGTCTGTGGCATGCTATGTCTGAACGTTGGGCCAACTTTCCGATACAAAACTATTCGCCACATCAGTCATCGTTGACAGCATCACTGGCACTAAATTCTATTGGCATGGTTGGTTCATCAACTAGTTGCACGAAGTTGCCAAGGATTTCAAGTACGAGAAGGGAAGCACTGAAGAAATCCTTCGCAAGGGAAAGCTCAAATTTTTCTCCAGGATCTCCTATACACTGGAGAAACTGTTCACCAACAGAAGATGGACGAACACGGTGGAATATAAGAAGAACACCATTTTCTTTGATCAGTACAAGAATGATAAGGTCTTGGTGGACGTGGGAGTGTTTGATGTTGAAGTGCTCCCCGCAGCCCCTGTTGCCGAAAGGCAAAGCGAGAAGAAGAAACCCAAGCGAGACGCTTTACCGGCGAAGCGAGTGGCTCTGATGCGAGCCAAGAAGGTGAAGCGTCACTTCATAAATAAAGTCAAGCGAGGCTGAGGAGCAGCCGCTTGAAAAGGATGCTGAAGTTGATCAACCCCTCCCTTCCCCAGCCAAAACACAAACCATTCCCCAACCTTCAACCACTCAAACACAACAAATCCAGCCACCACAAGAACCCCGAGCCTCATCTACTGCCCAACCACACACTCAACCCCAACCAGAAGCTTCCACTACACAAAAACAAACCTCACCCCACTCTCTATATGAAGAAGTATCCACTTCTTCTATCCACATCCCAAAAATTCCTCTCCTCAGCACAGATCCCGATGCCGCCTTTACTCTCTTCAATCCAACCCATACCCAAGCCGAAACACTCCAAGCCTCAACACCCAATTCACCCTCAGAAACAGCCACCTCAGCTGACACTACCCAAACAGCCAATGCAGAAATCACCATTAAACCACCAACTCAACCCCCGCCCCCATCCGCAGAACAGAAAGCTCTAACCCGCTATTTGAGGGACAGAGAGATAGCTGCAGAGGAAGTCCAGAGTCGCTACCCCAATGTTGAGATGTCTGAGGACTTCTTCACTAAAGCCACTGACTTCCTCACATACATAAAGTACCGAGGAACTGAGTACTACAAGATATTCAATCTCCGCAAGGCCTTTTCAGAGGATGTACTTGAAACGAAGGATGCGGAGCTGCTCAGTTTCATTGGCATAGATGGATTCCATGCCTTCGTCAATGAGGCCAGCTACTGGGAAAAGCTGGACGCGAAAGTGAAGCGAGTGTATAGTGTATAAAGACGCTGTGATCCCAGAGAGAGTGCTGTCTATTCATGAGCAGAAGTTGGTGAAGGAACATGAAGAAGAAATGGTGGTGAAGGAAGAAGAGATTGCCAGTCTTCAAAGTGTGATCACACGGAAGACTGAGGAGTTGGAAAAGAAGGTAGAGGAGGTCAAGAATCTACATGTAGATTTTGACAAATCGAAGACCGAGTTGGAGGGAAAACTCGAGGAGAAGGTGAAGTTAGTAGAAGAGGAAGTGAAGCGAGTAGAAGAGCTCAAGCAGTCGCTTGAAGCTGAGAGGAGTAGGTTGCAGGATGTCAACTCCAGGCTAGTTGCTGAGGAGGAAGAAAAGAAGAAGGTGACTAGGCATCTTGAGAAAAAGAGAAAGATAGTAGAGGAGAAAGACGATGAATTAATTAAGCTTGGGAGCGAGCTGACCAGGACCAAAAAGGCACTCGACACACTTGAGAAAGAAACTGAGATATTGAAGCTCAAGCGTGCCGAGGAACTAAGCGAATTGGAAAGCCGACGGAGGAATACTCAAGCCGTTGACTTGAAGCAGGCAGAGTTTGCTATCAAAATTGATGAAGCACAGAAGGTGGCGGGAGACTTTGCCATCAAAATTGTTGTTGCTGCTCAAGTTAATGTGTCACTGAACAGAAGGGAAAGAAGCATTGCCACTGCAAGAGCTGAACTTGAAGCATCCCAGACTCATTTCGGATTTGTCCTGCAAGAGGAAATCCGCGCCGAAATTGAAGCAGAGCTGGATGCTCGCTTCAAGGAAGTGGAGCCACTAGAGAGCTTGATGGTTTCAGTGAGAGAGAGAGAGGAGCAGTGCAAGTTTCTCCTCGACGAAATTTCAGCAAAAAGGGCAGAAATTGTGCTTTCCCAATCCCTCAGCGAAGCGAGCAGAGGACAAGCTTCGTGCCATGTACAACAAATTCGATGCCATTCACCAATCCCTCAGTGGAAGAATTATCACTACCACCCCGGCAGTCTTGATGATGCCAAAAAGGGGGAAAAGATTGAAAAGATTGCGGAATTAGAAGACCAAGGGGCAAAGATTGCTGAAGGAGGAAGCGGAGAGATGATGGTAGTTGGAGTTGAAGGAGAGGAAGTGATGGATGAAGAAGTGCGGGCAGAGCTGGCTCGTAAGAAAGGGAAGGACAAGGCAGACTATGAAGATAAGTGCAAGCCGCTAGCCGGGAAGTTGCTAGCCTCTTCACTTGCAGCTTCGACAGTTTCTGCTGCACAAACCGAGGAACAGATTGCGGCAGACGAAGCAAGAGTTCGACTTGAAGAAGACGGGAGTCACTGAGATCCCTCTAGTGAAGCCGCTGCAAGCTGTGTCTTCTTCCCAAGCAGGCGCTTCAGGTTCTTCCATTCAAGCGCCCGCTTCAATTGCTGCCCTCGCTTCAACCACTGTTGGCGCCGCTTCAGTCAGCCAAGCTATTGTACCTTCTGCCCATGCAGAAAAGAAGGACATGCCTCCACCACCTCCAGCGCCGAAAACTCATTTGAAGCGTACAGCACCGGAAACAAGAGAAGAGGATCCTGCGGCTAAGCGCCAAAAGATGCAACAGAAAGTCGCTACAAAATCCGGTCGCTACGAGAAGATAAAGAAAAGTGAAGAAGGGAAGAGGAGACATGCAGAGAAGGAGGAAAGACTTAGACTTGCCAGAGTCAAAGTAGTGGAAGGTCAGATTGAGACCCACTGGAATGAAGTGAGGCTCATCCAATCTGCAATCTCTCGGTGCTCTTACATTCCCTTCACACCCGAAGAGTCAGAAGCTTGCCAAACTCAAGCCATGATTGACACTTTCTGGGTTACCATCAAAGAAATGATTGACTCCAAGCGCTATTCTGCTGACGAGTGCGATCTTATCCGCAAGCGAGTCAATGAGAAACTGCCTCAGTTCAACTCTACAGCAAGTGCCAATTTCAACAAGATAATGGAGGAATTGACAAGCATAACGGAGGAGGAGTTGGATGTGAGAAGGGGAAATCATCCTGATGCTCGGGAGATTGAAGACTTCATCTCCAGTGATCTTCTAGAGATGTGGAGCATCTGCAAAGTCAATTTCATCAAGGCCTACTACTATTGGCAAGTAGTGCCTCTTCAAGATGAGTGCTCGAGACTGGACGCTCTCAATAACTTCCTATGCTCCTATAACGAGGAGTTGCGTTGGAAGATCTTCACGCAGGCTGAGGAAGCTAATCCCAAACCTATCATTGTCAAAGTGCCAGCAATAACAGAGTTTCCGATGCCGCTCCTGCCGAACTCAAGCGTTCCAAACAGGATGATCATTGATGAGGAAGTTGATGAAGCACTAAGGTTAGAAAGCAGTTTCAGAGCAAACAAGTACAATGTGAAGACCATGGAAGAGAAGGTACTTTCTGCCTATTACTTGGATGAGGAGAAGGATGAAGAGGATAAGCCTACATAAGACCGTTAATTTCCATCTATGTTGTGAACTGCTTGTTCATCTATCTATCATTTAATTTCTGTCAAAAATTGTGTCATTTACAAGCTTTGTGAATGATTTATCCTTATGCTACAAACTCACATACTAACCGAAAAAAAAGGGGAAAGGAACAAAAAAAAAATTATTATGACAAGCAAATCTGCAAAAGGAAGCAGTCGCTTGAAGTTCTTTTCACGCTTAGAAAGTTAGTAGAAATTTAGTGGGTTTTGGCATCATCAAAAAGGGGGAAATTGTTGGGAATTGTTAAGGATATAATTTGTTAAGGGGAAACTCATGTGGGACACTTGAAAATGTATGTTTTGATTTGATCCCAAAACCCCCTAAGTACCCTATTCCCAAGCGACCCTAATTGATGTAGAAATAGGTTAGAATTTTTCTAAGCCTAAACTGTTAGGAAGGCTCTTTAATTTGCTTTTGTCGCTTAGGTTTTAGACTGCAGGAATTTCAAAGTGAAGGCCACTCGCTTGAGTGTGTTTTTCAAGCAAAGCAAGTCTAGCGAGGCGAAGCAAAGCGTGCCGAGGAATAGCGAAGCGAAGCGAGCGCTACAGTAGAATCGAAGCGAGTCTACTAAAGCGCAGCGAAGCGAGCACTACAGTAAAAGTCAAAGAGGGTCAAAAGTCACTTAAGCAACACTCGGGAATTTTAATTCCAAAGTACACGCTTCAAGTATGACCCGAAGCGACTCATTTGAAGCGGACGCTCCAATTCTAAAGCGAAGTGAGCTCCTACCTAACAGATTGCGACAGCTCAATTCCCGCTTCGAATTTGAACTACAGTCAACTAAAGATCGCCGCATTAATTGCAAGATCTCCACGTGTTGAATGAATAGAGGAGCAACGGAGTTGACTAGCAGGCCGACAAGGGCACCGCAACAGTCCTGGATCGCTCCAGTTATTGTTACACTTGGAACTTAGCCATTTTTGGCAAAGTGCCAAATCTGCGCGTCTGAAAAGCAGCAGGCCTGCGCAAGTACTGTCGAGAGGAGGAGGGACAAAGCCACCAACCAACGAACGACTCTTTTCCAAACCTCCGCCTATAAATAGTGAAGGATGGAGACGAAGAAGAGTAGAACACTACTTGAGCTTTCAGCGCCTACTGCAAACAAACACACCCAGCTTTCAGCAATCTTCGAGTCTTTGTTTCAAGTGTTCTCCGAGCTTCAGTTCCATTCGAAGCTCGTCTGCGCAACCTTCACACTTAGAAATCTAAGCCCACTCCATATCTAAGCTTAGAGAAGAACTCTAGCCATCTTTGCACTTGTTGTAAAGAGTTCTTCAAATAGTGTGTTCGTCGTAAAGCAGAAACCCTAACCCTAGTTCTGTTCGTTAGGTTTTTATGTTCGTCGTTAGGTTGTTTCCATCCAAGGCTCTACTTTCCTCGATAGTAGAAGCCTCGATCATAGAGTCTAGATCCAAGCTAGCACAGTCCTCGATTGTGTGAAGCTCGATCGAAACTAGGTCTTAGTGGAGAACCCGTAATCTCCCTGTCGTCGGACTGAAGCGAGTGAAGCTTCAAGTCCAGTTTAGGTTTTGTGTGGTGAACCCATAATCACCCAGTTGTCGTTAGATCCAAGCAAGTGAAGCTCGATCTTGACTTTGGTTTTTGAGGAGCCTACAAGTCCTCAAGGTTCTTGATTGAAGAGAATCAGTTGCCTTGTGCAACAAGTGGACGTAGGTGTTTTATCACCGAACCACTCTAAATTGCTGTGTCGTATCTCTAAACCCTAATCTCTCAACTTTGTTTACTGTTTGATTATTCATTTGCACAAGCATCTTAAACAAACTTAAACTGAGTTTTCAAATACTTAGGAAAGATTAGCTCACCAAATTCCGCACCTCGAGTAAAGCCTCACTCTTGATCAAGCTCTTGCTTAGGTCAAGAGATTTGCTATCTCTATAGATCTAGCTCACGGTTAGGTCTTAGTTGTTGAAGCGAGCGCTTTACTTGTCACTCTGAGTTAAAGGAAAAGAAGTTGAAAAACTTCAAAACACGTACCCCCCCCCCCCCCCCCCCCTCCCTCTAAGTGTTTTCCCTCTAACAGTCCGGGACCAACAGAGATCTTGAGAATTGTGTGAGAGCTTATAACCTTTTGAACCATTAGGAGTTTCATGTATTAGATATTAGTTGGGCACAACAGTTCTTGCATGAAATCTACGGTTTAGGCACTACGGAAGTAGGTTTAAGCTTATTGTGTGGTTGTTCTAGTAATAGTCGAGTCTTCTATGTGGTTGATTGATTTTGATCGAATTGAATTCGTATGTTCGTCGAAACCGAAGCTCTAGAATAATTCTTCTCTTAATTGATTATATCGTTGCATGTTATTTTTTTAAATTCATTTACTTTCGATTAATTTAGTAAAACAAAACCCAATAATTTATTCGTCTAGATAGAGGATAAGAAATTAGACTAGTACTCATTAGGTTAATCAGTCCTCGTGGAATACGACCTTGCTTCCCTATCTATAATTACACCCGTACACTTGCGGTAGTAAAAATACTAGTGAACAAGTTTTTGGCGCCGTTGCCGGGGATTTTCGTTCTAGTGATATTAGTTAGACTTCTTTGATACTAATTTAGACATTTATATTTCAGTATTCTATTTTCAATTTTAATTTGTTTGAGTTGTCTAATTATTTTCTTTGTTGGTTTATAGGTGGTGAATGCGCACAAGGTCTTCAGGCAGCACTTTAGAGCCTGTAGATCCGGAGATAGAAGCCACCTGTCGGCGGAACAACGCAAAGAGGAACAAGAGGAAAATGGCAACTCAGGAGGAGTTCAATCAACTCAGGGAGCAGTTAAGGATTTTGAGGGAAGCTCAGGAACGAGCAAACATTCAACCAGCTCCTATTCGGGATCAGTTTCAGAATGTGATAGCTCATGGAGGAATTCCCGGACCAGCTATCGATGCTAACAACTTCGAGTTAAAGACGGGCTTGATATCAATGTTCCAACAGAATCAGTATGGAGGCGGTCCGTTGGAGGACCCGAATGCCCATCTCAGTCAGTTTTTGGATCTCTGTGCCACAGTTAAGATCAATGGAGCACCTGAGGATGCTATTAAGGTTCGCCTCTTCCCATTCTCGTTGAGAGACAAGGCGAAACAGTGGTTCCAATCTATCGAGTTGGGAGGAGACGTTACTTGGGAAGATCTAGCTCACAAGTTCTTATTCAAGTTCCAACCTCCGGGACTAATGTTCAAATTGAAGATGGAGATAAACTCATTTCCAACAGAACGAATGAGAGAGCCTCTACGAAGCTTGGGAGAGGTTCAAGGATAAGATCAGAAAGTGTCCAAACCATGGTTTCGATCTAGCTACCCGCATTATGATCTTCTATAATGCTTGTAATGGGGAACTAAGAAGGCTCATGGACGTTGCTGCTGGAGGAGCATTGTTATGCAAAGGTGGAGATGAGGCCATTGAGATAATTGAGAACATGGCATCCATAAGCTATCAGTGGCCAACAGAGAGAAATAGTTTGAGGAAAGTAGTCGTGGCTGAGAGCAAGGATCCACTTCTTGCAATCACAAATCAAATAGTTGCCTTGTCTAGCAAGTTCGAGACTATGATGCAAGCCCGTAATAATACAACAACGGAGAAGATTCAATTCAAAGAAGCAAATTGGGTCAACAATCAAGGCTTCCATCAAAACCAAGGAGGTTATCATGGAGGCCGTTCGAATCAAGGTGCATACCAAGGCTATCAAGCAATCCATTCTCATCTGAATCTTGCATATGGGAATCCGAACAATGCCCTTCAACCACCGCCCGGATTTTCAGCATCTAATGGTGTGATCAATGAGCCAAAAAAGCCGAATTTGGAAGATGTACTCATGAAATACATCTCAAGCTCCGATACAAGAATGTTCGCGATTGAGACACAAGTGAAGATGATAGAGAAGCAAGCGAGCCAAATTGCGAACTCTTTGAGCAATAAACATAATCCGGGGCAATTTCCAAGCAACACGGTGGTGAATCCCAAGGAGCAATGCAAAGCCATCATGTTGAGGAGTGGCACCACATATGAGGAACCGAAGATGCCAGCTCACGAGCCCGAAAGTGTAAAGATTCAAGAGGAAAATGAAGAGTTCACATCAGCCATGTAGGAGAAGAAGGAAGGAAATAAGCCCCAATCCCTACCACCACCTTTGCATGTTCCTATACCTTTTCCTCAAAGGCATCAAAAGAGGATGGGGGATGAGCAATTTTCCAGATTTTTGGACATCTTTCGGAAGGTCGAAATCAACATTCCGTTGGTAGAAGCTCTACAACAAATGCCCAAGTATGCCAAGTTCCTCAAAGATGTGCTTTCAAAGAAGAAGAAGTGGGGAGAATTTGAGACAGTGAACTTGAATGAAGAGTGTAGTGCTATCTTGCAACAGGTTGCCCAGCAAATCCAAAGATCCGGGTAGTTTCACAATTGCTTGTGAGATTGGGCGGATGAAATTCGGAAGAGCGCTATGTGATTTGGGTGCGAGTGTTAATCTCATGCCTCTTTCAGTTTTTAGGAAGCTAAAAATTGGAGAGGTGGAGCCTACCACCATAGTTCTTCAAATGGCGGATCGTTCGGTGGCATATCCTCAAGGCATAGTCGAAGATATTCTGTTGGGAATTGTTAAGAACAACATGTTAAGAGGGAACCTATAAGGGACACTTAATTGTTTTGATTTGATCCCAATACCCCAAAGCGTTATGTTCCCAAGCGACCCATTTTGATGTAGATAATAGGGTAAAATTTTTCTAAGCCTACTCTGTTAGGATGGCTCTTTATTTTGCTTAGAGTATAGACATCCAAATGTCAAGTGAAGGCCACTCACTTGAGTGTGTTTTCCGAAGCGAAGCAAGTCTAGCGAGCCGAAGTGAAGCGTGCCGTAGAACAGCGTAGCGAAGCGAGCGCTGCAGTAGATTCAAAGTGAGTCTACCAAAGCGAAGCGAAGCGAGCGCTACAGTGTAAAGTCAAAGCGAGTCAACACTGGTCAGCATTTTCCAAAGCAGTCACTAGGGAATTTTACTTCCCAAGCGACTCACTACAGAATGACTACGAAGTGACTCAACTAAAGCGGACGCTACAACTTCAAAGCAAAGCGAGCCTCTACCTACCAGAAAGCGACAGCACAATTCCCGCTCCAATTTTGAACTCCCGTCAACTGGAGATCTTCACATTAATTGCGAGATCTCCACATGTCGAACGCGGAGAGGAGTAGCGGAGTTGACTGCCAGGCCGACAAGGGCGCCGCAACAGTACTGGCTCGCTCCGGTTACTGTTAAAATTGGATCTTAGCCGAATTCGGCAAAGAGACAAACTGCGCTCCTGCAAAAGCAACTGCCTGCGCAAGTACTGTCAAGAGGAGGAGGGACAAGGCCACCAACCAAGCAATGGATCTCGGCCATCTCTCCGCCTATAAATAGTGAAGGATGAAGACGAAGAGAAGTAGAACACTACTTGAGCATTCAAGCGCCTACTGCAAACAAACACTCCCAGCCTTAGTGCATTCTTCGAGCCTTTGTTTCCAAGTGTTCTCCGAGTTCCATTCTCATCGGAACTCGTCTTCACAACCTTCACACTTAGAGTCTAAGCCCATTCCATATCCAAGCTTAGAAGAAGAGCTCTACCCATCTTTACACTCATTGTAAAGAGCTCTTCATAGTGTGTCGTCGTATACCAAAAACCCCAATCTGTTGTTAGGTTTTTGAGTTCGTCGTCGTTAGGTTGTATTGATCCAAGGCCCTACTTTCATCGATTGTAGAAGCCTCGATCATATAGTCTAGATCCAAGCTTGCACTTACATCGTTCGTGTGTAGCTCGATCGAAGCTAGGCTGTAAGGAGAGCCCGAAATCTCCCTGTGTCGGACAGATCCAGTTTAGGTTTGTGTAGTGAACCCACAATCACTACGTCTGTCGTCAGATCCAGGCGAGTGAAGCCCGATCTGGACAAGGTTTTTGAAGGACCCGTAACCTTCAAGTTCTTGAGTGAAGAGAACAGTTGCCAAGTGCAACAAAGTGGACGTAGGAGCTTTATCTCCGAACCACTATAATCCCTGTGTCGTATCTCTCTAACCCTAATCTCTTTTCATATTCGATTATCCATTGCACGTGCATATAAACAAACATAACTTGGAAATTTTAATTACTTAGGAAAAGATATTAGCTCACCGAATTCCGCACAAGAGTAAAGTCTCACTCTTGATCAAGCTCTAAGCTTAGGTTAAGAGATCTTTGATTGCTGTAGATCTAGCCCTTGGCTAGGTCTTAGTATTTCTACGAGCACTTTACTTCGTACTCTGAGTTAAGGAATTTGAAGTTGAAAAACTTCAAAATACGTATTCACCCCCCCCCCCCCCCCCCTCCCCCTCTACGTATTTTTCCTATAACAAACCGGGACCAACATGTTCTTATCAAGGTTAATGATTTCATCGTTCCCGCTGATTTTATTGTTCTCGATATGGAGGAAGACCGAAATATGCCCTTGATTCTTGGGAGACCATTTTTGGCGACGAGCCAAGCACTCATTGATGTTGCAAGAGGAGAGCATACCTTGAGGGTAAATGATGAGAGTTGCACTTTCTCCATCTACAAGCCTTCGAAGTATTTTGAGGAAGAAGAAGTCAAATCGGTAGAGGAGTGCAAAGTGCTTGGTGTGTGTGATTCTTACACCGTAAAAAGTTCTATGGAGTCGCCCAAAACTCCTTCCGAGGCTTGTATTTCTACTCCTTTCTCTTCCTCAAAATTTTCTCTATATTTATGCTCTAATTATATTGATGAGTGTACTTTAGAAAGTATGCAGATTTTTTCAAATCAAGAGGCACACCTTTTCGAGAAAGGGAATGAAGAGAATGGAGCTACCCCGACGTGTGGAATTCCGGTTAGTACAAAATACTCTTCCACCTCTTCTTCTTTCAAACTTATTATTTTTCTTAGTAAAAACAATAAGTTTGGGGGGATGGCGATGTGTGGAAAAGTATTTCGATTTTTATTGCTTTCTAGGTAGTTAATCTGAGTCTTGTTTAGAGTCTAGTATAAAGTAGTAGAGTCGTTTGAGTGTTTTTGGTCCAATTGATGATAGCATGGCAAGTATTTGTGACGATGAGGCCGATGATGATTTCTTGGAATTGAATACATTGAAAATCTTTCACTTGGGATTATTTCATGATTTTATTAGCATGAATGATTGATTTTGATTATTTGGCATCTAAGAAGCTTGGATCAAATATTAGCCTTTGTTGTGAGTTTTTAGCCTTGACTATCACAAAATTATAGTCTTATTTTCTTTCTTGAGTGTGATTGTTCAAGCATGCATATTGGTCTATAAAACTTGCTTTTGTATCTTCCTTGAGATTGCAATAGTGTGCTTAACAATTTAGAGATGATCAAAGGCCATCTTTCTTAGCCACATTCTTTCCTTTTTCTTGTCCAAATGATACATAATCCTAGTTTAACCCCTTTGAGCCGTTGAGACCTTTTCTTTGATAACTTTGGGATGGGGATATTGTCGAGGATTTTGTTATTTTGTATTGAGAAGAATTGAAAGAATAAGAGAGAAGTTGGAATTGAAAGGATCCTTTTGCTCACATAAGTTTTAGTTTGTGCATAGAAAAAAAAAAAAAAAAAAAAAAGGAAAAAACAGAAAGAGAGAGAGATTGAGACAAAGTCTCAAGAAGAGAAAGGAAAAAAAGAAAAAGAAAAGGAAAAAAAATGAAAAAAATGAGAGTTGTAGAATAAAGAGCATAAGTGAATAGAGAGGGAGAAATAAGATGGTTGAGTGATGAGGATGGTTTAGAATGGATGAATGGTTGGGGATTGAAGCTTTATTAGCTATTGGCTTGAGTGTTTGTGGGAATTAAGAGTCATCAATTTGGGATTTGTACTCACTTAGCCAAATATCTCCTACCTACAAAAGTGTCTACATTACAACCTTAATCAAAGTCCTTTTTGATCTTTATTATAAGCACACATTGAGCAATGGAGAGGTTAAGATGAATTGCAAGCTTATGGTAGATATTGTGTATGCTTTGAATTGAGTGAAAAAGTTACCTATCTATACATTCTTGAGAGCTGAGAGTTTCACTCACATATACTCCCATGCTGTGAGGACCCAAATTTCGAAGAAGTTATATTATTGAGATATGATCATAATGTGCTAATCGATGATTGTGGTGATTTGTTTGTGATGATTTGGTTTTATAAAAATTTTCTGAGGCAAAGATTCATTGTCACTTTGCTAATCCGTGTTTATTATTGATTTGTCTCGTTGTTCATTTGGTGTTTGAGAACAAACATTCACTCAAGTTTGGGGGTTGATAAACACGGATTTTCTACGTGTTTCGAGAGCTTATAATTGCACTTTAGTGTCATTATCATGATCGAATTCGATACTTTTAATCTATATTTCTTATATTTTTGGATAGTGCACTTGATCTTGGTGTCGTTGAATTTTGTAGGCAAAAACGGAGAAAAAAGGGGAATAAAAGCTTTGAGGGCCTTAATTTGATATTGAGCCCAAAGCATGGCCCAATGTCAAAGAGGCACGCGGCCAACATCCTCTCACGCAGCCATATGCATGTGGCCGCGCCTTCATGCATGCGGCCATGCATGCGCCGCGCTCCCAATCCCAAATTCGAGCCGCGTCATTGCCTTTCTCCATGGTAGACGCGGCAGCGTCTTCGCCGCCATCCCGCCGTGCCCAGGAGGGCGATCTCCGCGCCTGGGCCACGCGGCCGTCCACGCCACCGCGCTTCCGTCCACCTCCCGCCGCGTCTTTCCTTTATGGAAAGAACACCTAAAGCACGGCGGTTACGATTAGTTTTGAATGACTTTTGTAACAGAAAAGAGAGGACGAGGGAGATAAAGAGGCAGGGGGAAGAAGGAAGAAGGGATCGGATATCTTATCTCGTACGTTGCAGAATCGGAAGCTACTTTGGATTCAACCTTGGGAGAAGAAGATCGAAGGATTCAAGTCGGCGATATTCGAAGCCCTAGTTCTCTAGGGTTTTTGTTTGTTATCGATTATGCTTACTTCGAATCTTGGGATTTTTGTCCTCATTTTGCTTGGCTAAATTCTCTTTTATTCTAGAGCTAGGGAGTAGATGAATATTGATAAGGATTAGTATCAGCTCTGTCATGTAAAGGATTCTAAATGTTAAGAAAACGTGCCTCCCATAACGTGGAGGCATCATCTCCTAAAGGATTTAATGTCAACAGAATAATGTGATAACTGATAGGGATAAATATCAGCCTGGCCACGTGGCATTGGCCAATGATGACTAGACCAGCCCTCTGAAAGCCTCAGATGACCTGTCCGATAAAGATGCCACACCCAGGGCAGAAGCTGTGAGCCCCGCATAGGTCCCTCCTTATGAAGGAGCTACCCTAGATCCTTCCGCATCTGCTAGATCACTAGGGATCTGCCTAACACACGGTCGGCGTGATTCTACCTACCTTAGATTGAGGACCACGAAATTGATGACGAAGAGAATCTTCTCTCCTTAGAAATTAATTTCTTGTCCTCCTCCTGCACGAAAGTTCACCTTTTCGTCCTTTCATCATCTATAAATATCGAGTGATCAACACCATTTCATTTCAACTTCACTCAACTCAACAAAACTCAACTCTTCACACACGCACTCTGTGTACTGTTTCATTCACTTTCACGGTTCACCTCTAGCTCCCTCAAGCAGGAGCACTCGGAGCATCTAAGGTCTTCTCCCGGGAAACCTTGCTCGCCATCATCTTCATTTCCATTCTCATCACCGAGAAGGACATCCCTCATCATCTCAATCTTAAAGGTATAATCCTCGTTTCTAAGAGAGGACGGGGTATGAAGGCATCTTACGCTCTCTACTTCACTCCCTTCTCTCTCTTTCTTTCCTCATTTTTCTCCTTGAATGAGCCTTGCGCTCCATGGATTTAACTGATTTATGGTTATAAACACCCTTTATTCAAGCATATAGCTCTATGGTTGCCTTTACCTCAATAAGAACAATGCTCTGTATAAAATGAGTGATTATGGCTGATAAATCTCATGAATCTCTTACTCTCTACTGTTGTAACCCTTTATCTATGAATGCTCTCTGCAAATATGATGAATAATCACTTGAATTGTTGTGGATCTTCAACCTGGATCTATCAACTGGCGCCGTCTGTGGGAAAATTTTAGTCTAAGACGTCTATTTCCTCTTTATAAGCAAAATTCCGACTCGTTGTTACTATATCATTGATGATTTTTCTTGTCATTTCCTTATATAAAGAATATAAGAAAAATTACTGCTAGAGTGAATGGGTATGCTGTATTTATTGAGTAATTTGCAAAAATCTGGATGTGAATACAATCGATCAATTTTTGTTGAGCCCTCCATGATTGTGAGCTGCAAAATATGACGTGATCCTTAGATTATGCTTTCTTTAAAGTAAAAATTGTGATAGCTACCCTGCTGAAGGGAAATTCGAGCTTAAGACGTTGATTTTCCTTCCTCATATGTGAATCTAAATCCAGCTATTGGTAAGGCTGTTGAAGTTGTTGGATCTAAAGTGTTAATCTCTGCGTTACCGCTGGAATTTTAGCTGATTGTGGTAATGTGTTTATAAATCTGCTCTATTATTTTTTCTGGTACGAGAGACTCTCAGAAGAGGGATGTTAGTCTAGTGATCTTTGTAGATAACTCGAGTATGTATATTGTGAATTGATTTCAGCTGAATTGTTCATAATAGCAAATCGGAGAATAGGAGGTGATCTTAAGATCAGGTTCTCCTCATAACATGAATTGGTGTAACTGATTTGTTTCATCTGTTAAATCTAAGGTTGTCGAGAATTCGAAGGAAAGTTGAATCCAAATTGCAGCAATCTCAGAGCGCACCCAACTCATCGCTCATAACTTGTGAGTTTAAAAACTCCGTTCAATATGGCAAAATGTGAAGTTAGCTCGTGGGTTATGAAGGAATTGGTAGCTACATAGGAAGCACTACGACTCAAATCCAGTCATAGGCCCTTGTATTGCCATGAACCGAAAACCTACAGAGTGAGAACATTGAAAACAAAGGGCTAAAAATGGCGAGGTCACCTCCTTCACCTTGATAAAGGGGTCCCACATTTGAAGGCAGAACCCTCATAAGCCATATCTAATAGGCAACATTCTCGTAAGCCCCATATAATGGGCAGAACCCTTAAAAGCCCTGCTCAACAGGAAACATCCTCATAAGCCCTATATAATAGGCAAAATTCTCAAAAGCCCTGCTCAACAGGCAGCATCCTCATAAGCCCTATATAATAGGCAAAATTCTCAGAAGCCCATATTTAACAGGCAAAATCCCTCGTAAGCCCTACTCAGTAGGCAGAACCCTCGTAAGCCCTACTTAGTAGGCAGAACCTACAAAATGCCCTACGCGCTAGGCACCATACAAAAAGCCCTACATGGTTAGGCATCATACAAAAAGCCCTACATGGTTAGGCATCATACAAAAAGCCCACGTGATAAGGCATCACACAATAAGCTCTATAAAAGTAAACACCATAACGCTAGGTCCTGCGAAAGCAGGCATCACTTATTCCTGCTTTATATGGGCAGGAACTACCCTTTAAAACCTTGCATAAACAGGCAATATCTGCTAAAACTAGTACAAATAACCCCCAATCGCAGAAGATTTGTCAGAAGCAGATTACATATTTTTTCAAGCCTCATTCAAAGAGCATCTGAATTAATTCTCTGAAAATCTCCAAACATTTGCAGAACTTCACAAAGATGAATGCTATCCCAGATGGTGCTTCGAAAGAAGCTGACCATGCTACCGGAAACCCAGAAAACTCCCCACTCGGGAATAAAGGAAACGGCACTGTCATGACGGAGACCAGTGTCAACATGGAAGCTCAGTTTTCCCCAACCATGCTCCACCCGATGAAAACACTCTAGAGGGTATAGTCGAGGGGGCTGTTGAAAAAAGACTTCATATCTTGGGAATAAACTCCCAAATCGCAGATCTCCAGGGAGAAATTCAGGAAGATGGAGGAAGTAAGAACACCACTGTGAAGCACAAGCAGAAGCCTGTAATCCCAGGCATAACCCAAGAACTAGCCTCAAAGTTGCCACCAATGATTGCAGGGCAAGAAGAAGGGTTCCTCTCTGACTGGGAATCCCCAGACGAATAAGGTCCTGAGGAACCAAAAGGGAATTTAAATGAGGACACTGACAGTGCATGGGCCAAGAAATATGCCAAGCAACAAAAGCAGATTGAGCTCCTGGCGAAAGAAGTAAAAGGCTGTGGGAGCCGAAGCAAATTTCAGAAGGATCCTAAAGGGATCAGAAGCAAGTGAAAAAGAAATTCACAACTCAAACGAAGAAAGGAACCCAAAGCATATCCTGACTAGTAAGAATGGGGGAAACAAATCAGAACTTTTCTCCGTGTATATTGACGAGAACATCCCATTCTCAGTGGATATCCAAACAGATCCTGTCCCCAGTAACTTCAAAACAATTTCCTGTGAATATCTGGGGAAGGGGGATCCTGAAGAACATCTGATGAAATTTGAAAGCTTGTGCCTCCTCCACCATTATTCAGAAGGTGTTAAGTGCAGAGTATTCCTTACAACTCTGTCGGGGACTGCCCAACACTGGTTTAAGCAGCTACCAAAAGCCTTTATTCACTCCTTCATGGACCCGAGGGAGGTCTTCCTACAACAGTTCGTTAGCGCCAAAAGGACTACCAGATACTCCTTAGACTTAACAACCATTAAGCAAGGTGCTAATGAAAGTTTGAGAGATTATATGACGCGCTTCAATGAGGTTGTCCTGGAAATCCCGGGGGTAGAGCCGAAGCTGAAAGTACACGCCTGTGTGGACGGCCTAAAGCTAGGGCAGTTCTTTGCCTCCCTCATCAAGAAAGAAGCTACCTCTTTCGAGGAACTGCTGACAAGAGTCCAAAAATATATCCATATGGAGGAAGCTCTAAGCAGCAAGAGGGCTGAACTAGCCTCTCAAAAGGAAAAGAAACCAGAAGAAAGGAAAAGGCCGGCCCCAGATGCCAAGAGAACCGACAGGAACGAATGGTTCTTGAGATCCTTTACTCCACTCACCAAGCAACCTATTGATTTGCTGGAGGTAGTCATGAGAAAGCCAGGGGTCCAGGTCCCCGTGGGACACAAGCAACCACCTAGGAACCCACCCTTTGAAAAGTTCTGCAAGTTCCATAATGATTTCGATCACATGACCAACGACTGCAAAAATTTGAGAATTGCTATCGAAAAGCTAATCCAAGAAGGGCAACTCTTGGAGTACGTCAAGAGAGAGACGGAACAAAACAAAAAGCTCAAAGAAGCTCCTGAGAAAACACCCGATGCTAACCCGGGGTCAGAGCCTAAAGGTGTTATCAAAATGATATATGGAGGACCGACCATGGGAGACTCCAACAGAAGCAGAATGGCATCTGCTAGAGAATTGCATATGCACGAAAGACACGGGGTCTGGAAGGTCGAAAAGGGCCTAACCCCGCCAGAAATCTCGTTTGGACCAGAAGATAATCAAAATGTGATCCATCCACATGATAACGCCTTGGTCATCACAGTGGAGATATAGAGATACCAAGTCCAAAGGATCTTTGTGGATACAGGGGCTGCGGTCAATGTCATATTCGAAAGTTGTTTCAACCAAATGAGCCTTCGGAAGCCTCTAAACGGAGTAGCCACGGCTCTGCATGGCTTCTCAGGAGACCCCGTGATATCATTAGGGTCAATTGATCTAATGCTCACCCTAGGTGAGGGGCCCATGCGGGTATCAAAACCGGTCACTTTCCTGGTGGTATGACAACCATCCTCTTACAATATTATCTTGGGAAGAACTGCCCTGAATCCATTCCATGCTGTGGTATCCACTTATCATCTGATGATGAAATTCCCCGTAGGAAGCCGGGTGGGACAAGTATCTGGAGACCTAGTGATCTCACGAAAATGTTATATCCAATCAGTACAGGCAGGAGAAGCCAAGAAAAGGCCAATGGCAGAACTCGCCACGACAAAACTGAGGAAAAGCCTAACGAAAAAAGACTTAAAACTACAACTACTGCAGAAGAGAGCCAAGATCTCACCCTCCCAATGGAGCAGCTGCTAATTACCAACACCAATTCCTCAGAGGGGCCCAAGAAATTCAAAGGCTCAAACAAAAGAGTACTCGGGCAGGACGGCAAGAGTGAAGGACCTGAGGCCGAGGCGGGGGATGCATGTAATACCCCAATGATAAAGGGGCACTGGGAAACTCTGATAGCCAAAGCAAGAGCACTAAAATTGCATATCAAGAGAACACCGAAGAAACGGTGAAGGAAAAAGAAGGCAACCCCCTCGAAGCACACAGGGAAAATTAAGTATCATCCTTAAAAAGAAGAGGGTACGGTTGATCATAACCTTTATCTACTTTAAAATTTTCCTTTTTACTTTTGGCCAATGTGTGGAAAAGCACAAGATCATATCTTTTTAGTAGTCATATTTTGCGAAAGCATCAACTCGCAAGCAAGGTATAATTCCTTTAGTTCCTTATACCTCACCTGGGGGGGGGGGGGGGGGGGAGTAGGGGGTACAGTACACCCCGATACCCATATTCCATTATCTCAAAATGCTTTAATGCTTAGACAGGAAAAGTGTAAGGGCAGATGGAAGATACAAATAAGAAAGAACACAAACATGAAAATAGAAGGATAACAAACCGAAAGGGTCAAAAGTAGCAGAAGTATGATAAAAGTGAGGCCTAAAAAAGCGCCTGGCCAAAATCAAAAAGGAAAATAAAATAGTTCTTCGCCCCACCGGCGCAAATCAAGGGTCTCAGAAGCACCCCATGGTAAATACTAAGAAACAAAAGTTGTTTTAAAACATCCCATCAAGAGCAAAACAGTTAAAGAGAAGGGTCTGAGGCAGAAGCCAGATCCTTAGAACTAGATGAGCGAAGGGGTGAAGCTCGATCTCCGGAAGCAGGGGAGGCCACAGCCGAAACCACAAAGGGAACACCCTGGGGTGAACCCACTGGAGTCTTTAAGGCATCCTCTCCATCAGAGTCACTTGCTATTACCCTTGGAGTAAATGAGGAGGAGGTACCTTCCCCACTTGCAAGCAGATCCAAGGCACCTTGTTCTCTTGATTCCTGACAGGGAAAAAGAATTGCCAAGAAACGATAAATAATAAACGAGAAGGAACTACAAAAAAAAAAAAAAAAAAAAAAAAAAAAAAAAGAAGAAGAAGAAGAAGAAATCACCTCATCAAAGGCTCTCTTCATAGACCCCGTAATCGTAGCGTCAAAGGGAAAGAGAGGAAAGGGATGAGCATCCCAAACAGGAAGATACTTCGCGGATCGAGTAGACTGGCAAAAAAATTTTGAGGTTTCCCTTAATACAGGCATAAACCAAGGCTCTCCAGTAGGTATAAAGCAGTTCCTCTTAAGAGCTTCAGGCTTCGTTTCAAACATCCCTACTATAGGCCCCAAGTTAATTGCAGTGGCTAGTTCAGGGACACCCAATTGTTGATAGCACTCGAGGACAACATCAGCGGCCCAATCTGTGAGAGGATTTAATATCCGTGCCCAAAAATCAGCCGAGTGAAGATACGCTTCGGGCAATTGCTTCACTTAGGAACCTATAAAAGCCTGACCATAGGGGGTCTTCAAGAAATTGGATCGGCAACTTCGTATCCCAAAGGAAATGCCCTGATCCACTCCCATCCGTTTACCTTCAGCGAAAGAGGAAACTCGAGAGCGCTCTAACTCTTGTTCGTAAGCAGACGATAGCTGTTTAGTTTCCGCAAGAAAGGCTTCTTGCATTTGTGCGGTTCGCTCAGATGAGAATTTCAAAGCCCTTTCCAGCTCCTCCACCCGTTTCGAAAGAGAGGACACACGCTGTTTAAGAACAGAACAGTGGTTTTCCCCATCATGCAGACAGTCCTGAAGATCACGAACCTTAACCTGGAATCGGTCTCTACTTTGCTCGACCTGAGATAGAATTTCTAAGAATTGGTCAAAAGCTAAGGCTTGAATGCCAAAAGAAGGTGTTGAGACCCGATTCGCCTCTGTAAACACAGCGGGACGAAAATCGTCCGTTTTCTCAGGACAATAGGCATAGATACCTGCCCCGGTCAAAGGGGAGGAGAGAAAATAGGGTTTAACGCGTCCCTCAAAATGGCTAGCCGTAGGTGGATCAGGGAAGCAGAATCTCGGACGAGGCTTCATCATTATTATCCCTTGAGGATTTTCTTGAGCAGATTCTGAAACCCCGATATCTGTAGGGGATAGTATAAAAGTTTTGGTTGAAGAGGAGGCTGACCCAAGGTTAGCAACTCTGGCCTCAGTCATCTTCTGCGCCAACTTCGTTTGAATTTTTCGAAGCAGTTCTCCTTCATGGGGATTCATGGCTGAAAATAAATGCAAGTAAAATCTGATCTTTAGTAATCTTGATAATTAATGGTTAATCCCACATTGGAGTCTCCGTCACACTTGCACCAAAACCGGGCTTGCAAAACATAAAGGTTGAAACCAACAATTTTTCCATTGAAGAAGGCAAAAAGAGAAAACAAGAAGAAAACAGAGTCTCTAAAAATAAAAATAAAAATAAAAATAAAAATAAAAATAAAAATAAAAATAAAAATAAAATTAAAATTAAAATTAAAAATAAAATTAAAATTAAAAAAAATAAAAAAATAAAAAAAACCTTGAAGCGTAGGCTACACGAATACAGGGGGAAATAATAAGATATAGTGATGAAACTACCTGGAAAAGGAGAGAGGCGGAGTAGCCGTCGGAATGATTGTAGTAAGGCGGAAGGGCAGGATTGTTACTGTCTTCCCTGAAGTATAGTATGGAGAGTGAAAGGGAGAAAGGAAGGAGTTAAAAAGTTGTAGAGAAAAAGAGCAATGTGGTACCCCACTTACTGCTCCGTGTTGGCTTGCAAAAAGGGAGGGGACGCCTTTTCACCTCCCAAAAATAATATACCTTTCAGAATATATCCATTATAATATCTCCCTATTTTAGAAAAGAGAGTACTGATAAGTGGAGAAAGTAGTTTTTTCTGCCAAGACACCAGGCAGAAGCTTGCATATGAGCGCTTCTGGACCTGGGGGGGGGGGGAGTAGCTGATAAGGATTAGTATCAGTTCTGTCATGCAAAGGATTCTAATGTTAAGAAAACGTGTCTCCCATAACGTGGGGCATCATCTCCGAAAGGATTTAATGTCAACAGAATAATGTGATAACTGATAGGGATAAATATCAGCCTGGCCACTTGGCATTGGCCAATGATGACTAGACCAGCCCTACGAAAGCCTCAGATGACCTATCCAATAAAGATGCCACACCCAGGGCAGAAGCTGTGAGCCCCGCGCAGGTCCCTCCTTATGAAGGAGCTACCCTAGATCCTTCTGCATCTGCCAGATCACTAGGGTTCTGCCTAACACACGGTCGGCGTGACTCTACCTACCTTAGAGTGAGGACCACGAAATTGATGACGAAGATAATCTTGTCTCCTCATAAATTACTTTCTTGTCCTCCCCCTGCACGAAAGTTCACCTTTTCGTCCTTTCATCACCTATAAATATCGAGTGATCAACACCATTTCATTTCAACTTCACTCAACTCAACAAAACTCAACTCTTCACACACGCACTCTGTGTACTGTTTCATTCACTTTCACACTTCACCTCTAGCTCCCTCAAGCAGGAGCACTCGGAGCATCTAAGGTCTTCTCCCGGGATCGAAAGAGGAAGCCGTAGCACTTTGCGGATTAATTTTCCGATGCCGGACGAGAGAGAACGAGCCAAAACCGTGAGAGCGCGCAAACTGTGAGATGTGGGCGGAAATGCACAAGTCAACCTTTGGTCAACTTTCCAGAAATTACAAATTTTACCCCACCTTCTCACTCAAATTTCTCTTTATTGCAATTTGACCCCAACTTGTGGGAAAACTATAAATACCTTTTTATTTGCCTCAATTGGCAACTTTTATCACTTGTAATTCACTTTTGCACTATTGCTTTAGAACCCTAGCTATTTCCCTCTTTCCTTTTTGGTATTTTCAAATATTTGTGGCTGATCAAGCTTGGAGATTGAAAATTATTGGAGCATTTCATTTCCTTTTACTTTCCTTGTTCTTTCTACCATGAATTCTCTTCTTTTTGTTGGTTTGATTGTTAGATCTATGAGTGGCTAGATCTCTTAGAGGTTTCAAATGATGGATGGTGTGAATTAGGCTAGGATTGAATGGTTTTTGATGTGGATCTACCTTTCCTTTGAGTTGCCCTTGGATTTGATTGAATTTAATTGCATGAATGATTGACATCCATGAGTGCATACAAGGTGTTTGATGGAATGCCTAGGAAGCTTCCATTCATAGCACTTGGCATGAATCCTTGCTCATACTATCTAGTATTGATTTGCATTGCTCCTAGAAAGAATTATGTGAATTGATGTTAGATTAGTAGGCATTGTGCTTCTAGGAGTTGGTAATATGTTTAGAATGGTAAGCATGTTATTCAATCCACTAGTTATCAAGTCTTAGGAGGATGAGATAGTTTGATTTATGTAATAATGCCACTCAAAGGAATTAAAATGGTTTGATACATCACTTGCCTAGTCCTTAGCCTAATCACACCGGAAATCATTTGAATCCTTGCTTGTTTTAATTGAATTTCCACTACTTGTTCTTTACATTACTTGCCTTTATTTTTGCTTGTTATTTCACTTACTCATTGCTTGCCTAGTTATAGAACACCAAAATCATGAATATGTGCTTAGATAGTATGATGGAGACAACATAAACTACTTGATTTGCTATTGCCATTTTCACTCCTTGTGGTTCGACCCGGACTACTAGCTAGTTCGGTTATTGTATTATTGATAGGCTAGAAATAGCTAAGTCAATCACCGAGAAGGACATGCCTCATCATCTCAATCTTAAAGGTATAATCCTCGTTTCTAAGAGAGGACGGGGTATGAAGGCATCTTACGCTCTCTACTTCACTCCCTTCTCTCTCTTTGTTTCCTCATTTTTCACCTTGAATGAGCCCTGCGCTCCATGGATTTAACTGATTTATGGTTATAAACACCCTTTATTCAAGCATATAGCTCTATGGTTGCATTTTACCTCCATAAGAACGATGCTCTGTATAAAATGAGTGATTATGGCTGATAAATATCATGAATCTCTAACTCTCTACTGTTGTAACCCTTTATCTATGAATGCTCTCTGCAAATATGATGAATAATCACTTGAATTGTTGTGGGTCTTTAACCCGGATCTATCAAATATTGTGGATTCGATTTAGTTTTTTAATAATCAATCGTGACCGTCTTTGCTTCGTATGTTCTTGAGTTTATGGTTTGCTTATTTGATTTGCTATCAAATGAGCATGATTTATTGTGTTGATTCAATAGGCGGAAGATGAGAATTAACACTCGAATTGGGAATATATGACATACATTTCAATAAAGTCGAGAGATCTTGAGAATTGTGTGAGAGCTTTTAACCTTTTGAACCTTTAGGAGTTTCATGTATTAGATATTAGTTGGGCACAACAGTTCTTGCATGAAATCTACGGTTTAGGCACTACGGAAGTAGGTTTAAGCTTATTGTGTGGTTGTTCTAGTAATAGTCGAGTCTTCTATGTGGTTGATTGATTTTGATAGAATTGAATTCGTATATTCGTCGAAACCGAAGCTCTAGAATAATTCTTCTCTTAATTGATTCTCTCGCTACTTGTTATTTGTTTAAATTCATTTACTTTCGATTAATTTAGTAAAACAAAACCCAATGATTTATTCGTCTAGATAGAGGATAAGAAATTAGACTAGTACTCATTAGGTTAATCAGTCCTCGTGGAATACGACCTTGCTTCCCTATCTATAATTACACCCGTACACTTGCGGTAGTAAAAATATTAGTGAACAATTATATAAAACCACTTTGAATAATAAATAAAGGTAATATTGGTATAACTCTTCAAAATGGCAATTAATTTACAAATAGTCAAAAACTTAAAATGTATATTATTAAAATAGGAGGGAGTACATAATTTAGAAACATGATCTCTATTTATTTTCATGCACTTGGTAGTTGGTATGAATAAATTTGGGATATATTTAATCATCTTCAATTTGTCAGATTTTTAATTGTTGAATTAAGAAGATAATTCAACATCTAAATATGGCAGAAAGAATATATAGTAATAATAATATATTATAATATATCTATGTATATGTATGTTTGATTGTAGGAAAATGTCACGATCGGACTTTGCTAAGGATAGCTAAGTCGGGGAACCGAGACTAGGGATGGGGATTATGAAGGGGGAAAGAAAGGGGTAATGATATTAACGTGGAACCTGACTCGTAATAATACTAGAATATTTCATAAGATGTCGAGTTTCGGCCCAAGGCCCAAAAAGAATACAAGAGTATTTGCCGTAACCATTACATAGATTGAAATAGTGCATAGAATAGCACTTGAATAGTCACATAAGAGTGTAAGCAGCGGAATGAGTACGTGAATACATGTATGAAGACATGCATTACTGAGAGTCCTATCTATTACATAAACAAGACAACAACAGAGCTCTGCTCGTCACTTCACCTCACCTTGCTCAACTTGCACATTTAAAAATACATGCAGGGCTGAGTACAGAGTACTCAGTGGGCACATTGGTGAAAACAATACAATATAATTGTACATGCCATTGTAGGGTAAAACATAGGGGTTTTCCTGTAAAGAACCTATGCTCACTAAAATCATTTCTAGTTTTGTAAAGTGTATGAGCAGACTACGTTCTTTTAGTAATCTACCATATTTGCAACTGTGGTGTCAAGGAGGTGGCCACCTCACACAACACCTGACCGGCCAACCCTGAAGATGACTCATGATCCAGTGTACACTAGTCCAAGCAAGATAGAAATCCCGACAAGGACCCGAATTCGATTAACATAAATTGGCGAAGCCAATACAGATAGGTGTCATACACAAAACAAAATCTTTATGGCATGACAACATTTGATTATAAGTGTTTTTTTATCTAAACATTCCATAACTTTAATTTTATAAGAAAGCCCACTTTGACAATTGTAATAAGAGCTAGCCTTACTGAATTCGCGTCGTTCGCCTTCCGATCGACTCCCGCCTAAAAAGAGATGAAATTATAAGAATTTCCATTCTTATAAAGTTGAATAAATTATATTAAGAATATTCTATCCTCTTATTCATATTTCTCTTGTTTCGGCTAACATTTCGTTAAATATGCCGTGAGACTATTAATGGAATTAATAAATTATACGACTAAGGGTAGCCGTAAATTATTCTTATATACTTCAATTAATTATTTTAATTGAAGTATAATAGTTGGATTAAACTTGGACAAATTATTACTCCAAGATTTCATTAAGAATCATAAATTAAAATAATAAAATATAAGTTCGACGGTATATCGAACTTCGATAAATGCTATGAGTTAAATCGAACCAATTGCATTAAACTAGGTATTTTAAAATCTTAATATTTAGTCTCTCGTTCTCAGCTCTTCTCTCTCTCTTTCGCTCAACTTTTATCAAGCTTCAGCTTATATCACGCTTCAGCTTCTATCAAGCTTCTATCACGCTTCAGCTTCTATCAAGCTTCAGCTTCTATCAAGCTTCTATCACGCTTCAACTTCTATCAAGCTTCAGCTTCTATCAAGCTTCAGTTTCTGTCAAGCTTCTATCACGCTTCAGCTTTTATGCCGGATTTCGTCGTTCGGTGCTGACGGCTCTGAAAAATATACGGGTAGAACTTTCCCCTTCTTTCGATTTGGTAAACCCTCACCGTTTTAAGTTTTGTATATATCTAGTATGCGTGTGTGGGTTCTAGTTTTTACGCATTCTTGCTTATGAAAATCATATACGAATCTTCAGATTTATTGACATTTAGATAATTACATACATGAGGGTGTACTTATCCTTTATTCTTTTTTGTTTATAAGAAGTCTGATTCTAAATACTTATGCTTCATTTTAACTTATGAACATATTCATACATACTTAAGTTTTAGCATAGATTTTTTACAAGTTATAAACATGTATCATTCACTTGAAAGATTGAAACTAGGGATGGAAGATCTTACGTTAGTGAGAGGTTCGGTCGTAGTTGGACGGGAAGAAATGGATGAAAATGGAGCTCAATACTTCTCCTTCTCCTTGCTTCCTTGCTACTGCTTTCCTCCTGTTTTCCCTTCTTTCTCTCTACGGATTTGTTTACGGAGTTGTTGTTGCTTTTCTTGAAGCAAGGAGATGAAGGGGGAAGTAGTTGTGACGTGAAGGGAAGTTCAAGAGGTAATATTGTTTTACTGCCACCCTCTCTAATCAAGAGTAATTTCTTTGACTATTGGGGAAAGTAAAAGAGATGTGGTTGGGTGGTGATGATTTATAGTTGGAGGGTAATTAATTGAGGCTTCATTTATTACTAGCTCCTTGCATTTATTGAGGTTGAAGAAATGTTATATGCGCATGTTGACACATTTTGCACACAAAAGCATTAACTCTCTTGTGTGCTTTAATGACCACTATTAAATGAGTAGTCATGACACCATTTAATCCTTTCGAATTACAATTGGGCTCGGTCCAATTGCAAGAAATGGGTTTGCCCCAAATATCTCGATTTATAACGACTTATCGATTCAATAATTATTCTAATTCGAAATAAATTCTAATTTATTTCTATAATCTTAATAATTAACTTACTAAATCGAATATAATTATTTCGATCACGTATCATAATACGAGCATTACTCGTAACTATATATATCAAAAGTTAGTTTTTTATACTAACGAAAATGCGGGCAATTACATCCTACCCACCTTAAAAAAAAAAAAAAAATCGTCCCGAAATTTGCATACCTCCAATTGAAAAGCTCGGGGTATTTCTCCTTCATCTTATCCTCAAGTTCCCATGTTGTTTCCTCTTGTCCGTTGTGTTTCCACAGAACCTTGACTGAAGTAATAGACTTATTCCTAAGTTGTTGTACCTTCTGGTCCAAAATTGTTTTTGGTTTGTTCTCGTAACTCAAGTTTGAGTCTAAGGTTACTTTGTCTTGATGGATAACATGTTTGGGGTCAAACACATACTTCCTAAGCTATGACACGTGGAATACGTTGTGTACGCTTCATAAGCTTGGCGGTAGTGCTAACCTGTAAGCTACCGGACCTATTCTTTCTAGAATCTCATATGGTCTGATAAAGCGTGGTCTTAGCTTCCCTTTTACACTGAATCTCGCTATCCCTTTTGAAGGTGACACCTTCAAGACTTTCTCTCCTACATCGAAATTTATCTTCGTTCTACGATTATCAGCGTAAGATTTCTGTCGATCTTGAGCTTCTTTGATCCTTTCTCGGATCTGTCTCACAATCTCGATCATTTTCTCGACCGCATCAGGACCTAGAACTTTCCTCTCTCCTACCTCGTCCCAGTAAAGTGGTGATCTACACTTCCTTCTATACAAGGCCTCGTATGGCGCCATGTCTATCGTTGCTTGGTAGTTGTTGTTATACGCAAACTCAATCAATGGCAATATTGGTTCCCAATTTCCGCCTCTACCGTTCTCAACATATCCTCTAGAGTTTGGATCATCCTTTCCGATTGTCCGTTGGTTTGAGGATGAAATGTCGTACTGAAGTTTAGCTTAGTACCTAGTTCCTTGTGCAAGCTTGTCCAAAATCTAGACGTGAACTTTGTGTCTCGATCCGAGGTAATTGAAATAGGCAAGCCGTGTAAACGTACTCTCTCGCGAACATACAACTGAGCTAACCTTTCAGATCCATAGGTGATTTGGATTGGGATGAAGTGAGCACATTTAGTTAGTCGGTCTATGACCACGCTTGCGACTCAGAGCATCTGCTGATTGGTGTTTAGATGTTAGGATTTTCGTAGTGTTTTCGAGTCCGTTTTCGTTATGTTTTGTGTCTCTTTCGTTTGTCTTTTGCTATGATTTGGTTGTTTGGAGTTTGGTTCGTGTAGGATCATTAGGTGGAAGAAACGGAAAGAAACGGGTCGAAAAAGGCAAGGAATTGAGGAAAAATCAAGCATGGAGCGAGCATGACGTTGGACGACCGTCCAAGGCAGTGGACAGCCGTCCAGAGTACGCTGGACGAGCAGGCATATACCCTGGACGAGCGTCCAGGGAAGAATTGAAGAGCAGAGCGTGTGCTACATTGGACGAGCGTCCAACGTACGTTGGACGACCGTCCAACGTTCCAGCCAGCTGTATTTTCCTTATGTAATTAGGTTTTCATACCTATTATATATACTATCCCTTGTGCACGAATTCTACAACACTTTTACTATTATTTAGCTTTAGTTTTCAACATTCAAACACTCTAGATTAGTTTTTATTGTTCGGATCCGAATTCTTAGTTCGTTGAAATTTAATTCAAGACTTTTCCTTTATTTCGAGTTCTTCGTTCTTCGTTTAATCCTCATAAGTCTTTATTGCTTTCGTTTACTTGTTTAATTACTTGCTTTCGTTTTAGATTCGTCTTCTTAAGTGCTTCGTTTAATTTCCTTAGTTTAATTTCGTTCCTTCGATTTTCAAGTTCTAGTTTAGATTCGTTTTTCTCAAGTTTCAATTCTCTTGTTTTTAAAGCTTTCAAAGTTAGATTTATTTTCCTTTAAATTTCCAGATTTTATTCATCATGTCTAAGGTAGTTTATGCTTCTTCGTTGCTTTCGTTATTGCTTTCTTTTCGATTCTTGCCTAAGTAGATTAATCGTTTTACTTTAGTTTAATCCTTAGATTTATTTGCTTGTTCTTAGATTAGTAATTTATTTGCTTTTATTTATTGCTTTGATTTATTTTATTTGCCTAGGATTTAAAATCAAAAACCCAAAAATCTTATTTACTTGCTTTCCTAGATTTAGGCTAGATTAGGATTTACTACATAATTGATTGCCCTATTAAGTTTTCCTTAAGATTCGATACTTAGGTTTTACTTGCTAGTGCTACGATAGGATTTCGTTCTATTGCGAACACTTTTTGGTGAAACATCTGCCACTACGTTGGCTTTTCCTGGGTGATAATTGATACCACAATCGTAATCTTTTACTAGTTCGAGCCACCTTCTCTGGCGCATATTCAGGTCTCTTTGCTCGAAGAAGTAATTGAGACTCTTATGGTCCGTGGAGATCTCACATCGAACTCCATAGAGGTGATGTCTCCAAATTTTCAGGGCGTGCACGACGGCTGCCAATTCCAGGTCATGAGTGGGATAATTGAGCTCGTGGAGTCGAAGCTGTCGTGATACATACGCTATTACTCTTCCCTCTTGCATCAACATGCAACCAAGCCCGTTCTTTGAGGCATCGGTGTAAATCACTTATTCCTTCTCAGACGCCGGAATGGCCAAAATTGGTGCGGTGGTCAATTTCTTCTTTAACAACTGAAAGTTTGACTCACACTCCGGGGTCCATGTAAACTTAATCCCTTTTCTCAAGAGTTGAGTCATTGGCCTTGCTCTCTTGGAGAATCCTTCGATGAATATGCTATAGTAACCAGCTAGCCCTAAGAAACTACGAATTTCGTTTGGGGTAGTGGGTGACTTCCAATTTTGCACGGCCTCCACTTTCGCGGGGTCCACCTTTATTCCTTCCGAAGACACGATGTGTCCCAGAAATGCGACTTCACTGGGCCAAAACTCGCATTTACTGAACTTAGCATAAAGCTTCTCCATCGTTAGAGTTCCTAACACTTTCCTCAAGTGTTCATTGTGTTCCTTCCCATCCTTTGAATAGATGAGGACATCATCTATAAAGACTATAACAAATTTGTCCAAGTAAGGGTGAAAAACACGGTTCATGAGATCCATGAACACTGCTGGTGCATTGGTTAATCCAAATGGTACAACGACAAACTAGTAGTGACCATAACGGGTTCGAAAAGCTGTCTTAGGTATGTCCTCTAGCCATATCTTTAACTGATGGCATCCCGATCTCAGATCTATTTTAGAGATACACTTGCTCCCTTGAGCTGATCAAACAAATCATCTATCCTAGGTAGAGGATATTTGTTTTTGAGAGTCAGTTTGTTCAATTCTCTATAATCGATACACATTCTGATCAAACCATCTTTCTTTTTCACAAAGAGCACGGGGACTCCCCAAGGTGATACACTAGGCCAGATGAACCCTAAATTAAGAAGTTCCTGAAGTACTCTTTGCCGAAAATGGCTAAGAGCCAATTTTAACAACAACTGGAGCGCCCAGTACTGTTGCGGCGTCCTTGTCGGCCTGGCGGTCAACTCCGGTGCTCCATTCTTCAATCGACACGTGGAGATACGCAATTAATGCGTCTATCTTCACTTGACTGAAGTTTGAAGTCGAAGTGTAATTTGGAGCGGGAATTGAGCTGTCGCTTTCTGTTAGGTAGGGGCTCGCTTCGCTTCAGATTTGGAGCGTCCGCTTTAAGTTGAGTCGCTAATTTAAGTCATACTGTAGCGTTTGTTTAGAGATAGATTTTCTAAGCATCCGCTTTAGTAATCGGTGATTTGCTTTGACTTTCACTGTAGCGCTCGCTTCGCTTCGCTTTAGTAGATTCGCTTGGATTCTACTGTAGCGTTCGCTTCGCTTCGCTATTTTTCGGCACGCTTCGCTTCCCTTTGGTAGACTCGCTTTGCTTGGAAAACACACTCAAGCGAGTGGTCTTTGCTTCGAAAATCTACAGTCTAAACCTAAGCGTCTAAAGCATAAAAACAAGCCTTCCTAACATTATAGGCTTAGAAAAATTCTAACCTATTCTACATCAAGTAGGGTCGCTTGAGAATATGATTCACAGAGGGCTTTGGGATCGAATCAAAACATATGATTTTATACATTCAAAGCGTCCCATTATGAGTTCCCCCTTAACAAGTGATCCTTAACAATTTCCGAACAATTTCCCACTTTTTGATAATGCCAAAACCCAACTTCTTTAACCGTGAAAAGAACTTCAAACGACTGCTTCCTTTGCAGACTTGTTCATTTATTTTTATTTTTAGTTCCTTTCCCTTCTTTTTTTTTCCGGTTAAGATTGTGAGTTTGTAGCATGAAGGATAAAAACACATAATGCAAATAAATGAGACTCGCTTGATAAGAAAGTAAAGATTGATAGATTGTTCAAGCAGGTCACAAAATATATATGCAGTTTTAAGATTCTTCAGTGGTCTTCTCCGAATCTTCCTTGGTGAAGTAAGCAGATACGACCTTTACCTCCATATTCTTGATATTTTCTTTGCTCACTCTGTGAGAGTTATCCATCAGCAACTCTTCATCCACCTCTGCTTCGATGAGTCTTCTGTTTGGTACGCTTGATTTTGGCAAAAGTGGCTTGGGGAACTGCTTCTTCTCAGGCACAATGATGATCTTCTTCTTGGGCTCCGCGAGCTCCGCCTGTATGAAGATCTTCCTGCGCAGCTCCTCATAGCACAACATGAAGTTATTTAGTGCATCAAGTTTGGAGCAATCCTCTTGGAGTGGCACAACTTGCCAGAAGTAATATGCTTTTATGAATTTGTCCTTGCACTCATTCCACTCGTTCATCAGGTCATCTGAGATGAACTTCTCAATCTCGCAAGCGTCTGGATGTTGAGCTCTCCTTTCTTCAATTTCCTCTTCCGACCTCTCCGACAACTCCTTCATCTTTTTGTTGAACTTATCACCCATCTCGGAGTTGAACTTGGGAAGCCTTAGGTTGATGCATTTGTGGATTATGTCGTACTCATCCTCAGTGTAGCATCTCCTTGATTGTGACTCTGCACGCATCGATGTCAGCCTGATTAGCACACACTTCAGATTCCTCGGGAGTGAATGGAATGAAAGTGCTTCGGACGAGGCAAGATTGAATGAGCTTCACTTCTTCCCATAGGTTGGCGGCTCGCTCTTCCACTTTCTTCACTCGAGCGACTCTGAGCCTTTCTTCTTTAGCAGCTTTCCTCCTTCTCTCTTCTTCACCCTTCTTCTTCTGCTCCAAGCGGCTGGATTTTGTAGTGATGGACTGTTGGATCTTCTGGCGCTTAGCCGCGGGATCCAACTCCTTCTCCATTGGAGCGGCTCGCTTTGGTGCTGAAGATGGTGGTGGCATTGACTTCTTCGGTGCTGGAGGTGAGGTAGTTTTCTTTGATGCAGGAGCGGTAGCAGAGGGAGTAGCGAGTGTAAGAGCCGGAGCGGGCGCTTGAGTAGCTGAAAATGAAGTGCCGGCTTGTGAAGGCATAGCTTGAAGCGGCTTGACCATTGGTATTTCAGTCACTTCCTTCCCACTCAATCCAAAATCATGCTCCATCTGCATAGCCAGAGCAAGTGCTGCATCATCAGCAATCTGCTGTTTAACATGAACGGTTGAAGCGGCATGGGCTACAAGCGATGCCGATAGCAGCTTCTTCGATTGCGGCTTTGGCTTTTCTTGGAATACCGCAACCTCTTTTCCTTTTCTGCGCGCTTCCTCCACCCGCGCTTGCTCCACATCATTTTCAACATTTCCTTCCCCCTTGTATGCAGCTTCCTCAAAAACTACAATCTCTCTTCCTTCACCTTCTCCTTCCCCCTTTTTGGCATCATCATTGCCAGAGGGAACTGGAACGAGGGCTTTCCCGGTGATAGCTTGGCGGAGGGAGGAAAATTCATTGAAAACTGCATGAAGCATTCCTTCGGCACGTTTTGGAAAACGTTTCCTCCTTTACTAGGACAATCTCCGCAATTTTGATGGAGATTTCCTCTAGTAAATGCTTGCATTGTTCTTCACGCTCAACAACTGAAGCTTCCCTTCGGACAACTTCAGCCATCACATCCTCCAGGGGCTCCACTGCTCTGAAGCGAGCGTCCAGCTTCGCTTCAATTTCAGATCTCATCTTTCTCTTTTCATCCTGCAAGACAAGATCAAAGTGAGTTTTAACTGCATCGAGTTCGGCTTCTCGAGCATTCAGACTCCTCTCTTGCTTGCTAAGCTTTGTGTGAATCTGGGCAACAGCACCCATTTTCAATGCTAGACTGTCAGCATCCTTGCTCGCTCTCACCAGTGTAGCGATTAGCTCGGCATGCTTCAAGTCAAAAGCGTGAGCTTCCCTTCGACGACTTTCAAGCTCACAGTTTGCTTCATCAAGCTTGCTTTTGAGAATTTTGATTTCTGTCTCATGGTTTAAAACATCATGTTTTATGCGGTTGAGCTCACTTCCCATCTTCACAAGCTCTCCTTCTTTTTCTGATGAATAATCCTCCAAATTCTTCACAGAGCTTGTAGCCTTGTTGAGATTTTCATTGAACTTCTCTTTCATCGATCCCTCCTCTTTCTGCTCGGCTGCTACTTGTCCTTCCAAAGCAACAAGTTTTGAAGTGAATTCTTTTAGCCTGCTCCTTTCGTCCTCAAGCGCTTGCTTGGCCTCCTTCAATTGCTTGGACTCCTCCCGGAGCTTCCTCGTAAGCTCGGATTTCTCCTTGTCGAAGTCTCTACGCAGACTCTCGACCTTCAGACTCTTCTCCTCCACCTCCTTCGATCTCCTGGTTATCTCATCTTGGAGATTAGAAATCTCCTGCTCTTTTATCAGCAGCTCGGCCTCATGCTGCTTTTTTAGTTTCTGCTCGTGAGCAGAGGGCGTTCGCTCTGGGAGCTCTACGTCGGGATACGCATGTTTCACTTTGGCATCGAGCAGCTCCAGGTATTTTTCTTTGTTGATGAAGGCGTTGAAGCCATCTACTCCTATGAACTGGAGCATTTCCGCCTCCTTCACTGCAAGAGTATCTTCTGAGAAAATGTGGCGGAGGGCGAAGATTTTATAGTACTCTGTTCCACGGTAGGTTATATATGTTAGGAAATCAGTGGCTTGGGTGCAGAAGGCTTCAGTCATTTGGAGGTTTGGGTAGCGGTTCTGTAGTTCCTCGGCGGCTAAATCCCTATCAGCTGTGTAGCGTCGTAGGGCTCTTTCCTCAGCGGTTGGGGGTGGGAGTCTAGTAGGCACTGGGTTAGTGACTTCAGTGTCGGCCGTGTCGGTGGGAGAATTGGGAGTTGAGGCTTGGATGGTTTGGGTAGCTTGGGTAGGTTGATATGTAGCGAATGCTGCGGCTAGGTCGGGGTTGAGTAGGGGCATATCTGGGAGAGTGTTTATAGATACATCCTCGTATGGTGAATGTTCAGAGGCTTCGGTTTCGGAAGCTTGGGTTAAGGGTTGAGCTGTTGTGGAAGTTTGGGGTTCTTGGGGTTGAATGATTTGGTGTTGAGAGGATGAGGCTTGTGGAATGGTTTGGTTCACTTCTTGAGTCTCCTCAAGTGGCTGCTCCTCCTGCTCCTCGCTTGCCTCAATAATCGAAGCGACTCGTTTCACCTTCTGTCGCTTGGGAACCGCTCGCTTCACAGGTGAAGCGGCTCGCTTGGACTTTTTCTTCCCTTGCTTTTCTGTGATTGGCACGGAAAGAAGCACGTCCTTCTGCAGAATACCTTTGTGGATCACGACCTTGTTGTTGGATTTGTAAATGTCGAAGAATACGCTCCCCTTCTTGTATTCCTTTATCCCTGGCCACTTCCGCCCTGGGAACAACTCCTTCAGTGTGTAGGAAAGCTTCCCGAAGAACTTCAGCTTTCCTTGGCACACAATTGTAGTGGTGCTTCCTGCCTGGTACTCAAAGTCTTTGGCAGCTTCCTGTATTTGGTTGATAAACCAATCGAACCAGTTGAATTTGGTTCCGGTGAGACTGTCAACGATGGCGCTGACGGCGAAAATTTTTGAATCGGAAAGTTACCCTAGGGTTCCGATGTTGCACACCACTGACTTGGTGTACAACTCGCAAATGTAATTGAAGGGCTTTTCCAGGTCAGTCCGCATGTTGCTTCCCTTCACCTTCCATTCAGCGTTCTTATCGGCGGCGAATCTGGCGAATTCGACCTCTACCGATAACTCCAGCTTCGAGAGAGCATCAACTCCTTCTCTCGGAAGCTTGAAAATCTCTGCAACATCGGCCAGATCCACTTCTGCTAGCTCTCCATCCTCAGGATCTGTAATGGCCGATACAGTCTGTCCTTCCCTAGGATTTAATAGGAATTCAGCAACAGTCTGGGCTAGGACTTCTGTTGGTTTTGCAGTGACGAGGTTCCACAGTCCGGCCTTGGTCACGGCCCTACGGAAGAAGCCTTTCTTCTCCACCATGGCTTCGTTGAGATGGGACTCGACGTTGATGTTGTCTTCAACGGTGGCCATGTACTGCTCGAAGGTTTGATTTGCAGTTTTCTTCACCATGTTGATGATTTGAGTGAGATTTGGTAAGGATTTAAAGGTTTGAGACTTGTGAAATTTGTAGAACATGCAGAAATACTTTCACAAGAATGGCAACTATAGGGGGGTGATAAAGTTTCTGCAGATCTGCTTCAATCCCCTTACATAGGTTTAGGGTTCAGTGCTGACGTGGCGAGGGAGGCGCGGTGATTTCCCCGAAAGTTCTGTGTAGGCGGCGGCTATCGGCGACGTGACTGACGTGTCCGGCGTCACCACAGTTAAAAGTGAACCGTCTAAATGAGTTGGCACTCCACGTGGCCTTCCGCGATTTGCTTCCTTGAGCGGTGATGATCCAACGGTTAAGATTTGAGGATTGTTGCGATTCGACGGTTGGAACGCACACGAATTTGGAGGTTCAAATTTGAAGTGTACACCACGCGCCCGGATTCTCGGTCATGTACCTCTACTGCATTTAATGCAAAGTAAAAGGTAAAATTGCACTCGAGTGTGTACAGCTCATACTGCTCGCTTCGTACTTGCTCGCTTGAGTGTGGCCGATTGGCTTTTACTCGCTTGCAAAGTACTCGCTTGGCGTGACTGTTCCACACTCGCTTGCGATGGCTCGCTTGAGTGACGAAGCACTCGCTTGACCATCTAAAGCGACTGGTTTAAGAAATTGAAATTTCTTTGACTTAATTTAAAATGTTTCTGACTAACATACTTCGAGGATAAACAAGAGTGTTTTCCTCTATGTACTTGTGTCAGATTCATTTATATTTTCCACATAGCAAGTGAGGGTTTCTAGCATGCTTCACTTTGCTTAGTGTACTTGAATTTAAACACACACCAGTCAATCTCACTTCATAGAAGATTGATACCACATATGTAGATCCTCTTTAAGCTTGATCTTCTTGGCATTCATCTCTTCCATCTTCCTCTACGAACTAGAGAGTCCTCCATCAAAGTGAATGAGAGGGAGAATGGCTAAGAGCCAATTTTAACAGCAATTGGAGCGCCCAGTACTGTCGCGGCGTCCTTGTCGGCCTGGCAGTCAACTCCGGTGCTCTATTATTCAATCGACACGCGGAGATATGCAATTAATGCGTCGATCTTCACTTGACTGAAGTTTGAACTCGAAGTGTAATTTGGAGCGGGAATTGAGCTGGCGCTTTCTATTAGGTAGGGGCTCGAATCGCTTCAGATTTGGAGCGTCCGCTTTAAGTTGAGTCTCTTTAAGTCATACTGTAGCGTTTGCTTAGAGATAGATTTCTAAGCATCCGCTTTAGTAATCGTTGACTTGCTTTGGCTTTCACTGTAGCACTCACTTCGCTTCGCTTTAGCAGATTCGCTTGGATTCTACTGTAGCGTTCACTTTGCTTCGCTATTCTTCGGCACACTTCGCTTCCCTTCGGTAAACTCACTTCGCTTGGAAAACACACTCAAGCGAGTGGTCTTCGCTTCGAAAATCTGCAATCTAAACCTAAGCGTCTAAAGCATAAAAACAAGCCTTCCTAACATTATAGGCTTAGAAAAATTCTAACCTGTTTTACATCAAGTAGGGTCGCTTGAGAATAGGATTCACAGAGGGTTTTGGGATCGAATCAAAACATATGATTTTATACATTCAAAGCGTCCCATTGTGAGTTCCCCCTTAACAAGTGATCCTTAACAATTTCCCAACGCAGTGCTTTAGATACCGGAGTTGATCCAGGTTCTAAATCGATAGTGAATTCTATCTTCCTATCTGGCGATAGTCCTGGTAGTACGTCTGGAAAGACATCAGGAAATTCTCATACTATAGCTACGTCTCTCACTTTCCATTCTCCCTTCGGTTCTTCGTTCAAGTAGACTAGGTAGGCTGGACATCCCTTCCCTAGCATGGTCGTGGCCTGCAGAGCCGATATGATGGCCATGCGCTTCCCCATTGAGATCCCATGAAACATCGTTGGCTCATTCCCCGGTGGTTGGAACGCAATCTGCCTTTCGTCGCAAAGGATGGTGGCGTAGTTTTCAGCTAGCCAGTCCATTCCTAAAATTATGTCTACGTCCTTCATGACCATAACACTAAGATTTTGCTATAAGTTCAAGTGGACCTATGTTCAATCCTAGGTTAGAGAAACGATGTGTGAGAGTAACAGTCCCTCCTATTGGTGAGATAACTGTCATATCCGAAGTTATCTGGTCGGATTTAAGTCTTAGATTATCTACACATGCTTTTGTGATGAAAGAGTGTGAAGCACTCATATCGAACAAAATTATAACAGGGGTGTTTAGAAGTTGGCCCATACCTGCCAAATTCCCCTGGTTTTTCTCGGGCTTCTTCTGCTTTAGCGCAAAGGCTCTTGCATTCTGCTGAGGCTGATGTTGCTGCTTATACTGATGAAACATTTGCTGCTGCGGCGGTAGTACGGTAGTGGTGGGGCTAGCTGAAATTGCTCCGGCATAATCTGGGCCTGAATTGCCCTCAGATGTTGGGTCTGGTTTGACTGGTTCGGACCTAATCCAGTCCCTCTTTGCTTCTTGGGGCACTCCATGGCGTACTGTCCCTTCTGGCCACATATATAGCAGCTATCGCTTCCTGCCCTACACAATCCACCATGCATCTTCCCACACTTGGAGCATGTGGGAAGCTTCGGTTTGTATCCTCTCATCTGTCCAGTAGCAGCCCGCTTCCCAAAGTCCTGAGAGTTAGAACTTTCCTTCCACGGTTTCTTCTCACCCATCTTGCCATGACTGTCTTTGTAATAACCCGTATTTTTAAAATACTAGAAGATAGAAAATAAATAGTTTTCTTTATTAAAATAAGCTTTTCCTAAAAATATATATTAAAAATGATAAAGGATTTCAAAAATTTAATCCTTAAGAATTTTAGTAATATAAAATAATTAATAAAAGAATTTATAAATATTAATTTAATTAACATTTATTAACTAAAATATTATATCTAGCTCTATGAAAATTCTAAAAATACAATGTTAGTACCTTTAATCTAGTTTTGACATTAAAAGATTTATGAAAGCTAGGCATTTTTTCGGATAAACGGTTAAGAAAACCCGCGTCATCTTTTGTCCATTTCGATCCTTTTCGTTCCTTTAAAATTCTCTGAGCTATCAAACTCATTCCGAAAAATCTTTAACCTATATCGTTGAGTTCGATATTTTATTTGAATCCCGTAGACACTTCGAAATCTAAAATCGAAACTCGTTACCGGAGGGGAATCTTTTCGTCTGGGAACGAGACGTCGAACCGGAGACGGAATGACCCCTATAAATAGAGGCCATCACCGCCTCATATCTCTTCACATCAGCCCCCATTCTTAATTTCCCCCACCGACTCCCCTTTTCATTTCCTTACTCCCAAGGAAATCCACCACCGCCTCCCATTTCACTCGTACAGCCCCATTTTCATTTCCCCTCTCCAAGGGAAAACTCCCCACTACCGACTCTCTCTCCCTTATCTCCCCCTCGCCGGCAGCCTCTCCCCCACCTCTCTCTCCCTCGCCGATCGGCCCCTCTCCCCCATCTCCCTCTTTCACTCGATCATCCACCAGCCTCCATCACTCGCCATCCCTCCCTAAGAGCTGCAAGAGCAGCGGCTCCCTCCCTCTCTCGCACTCATCCACCATCCCAACGCCGTCACTCTCTCCGAACAGCTGCAGCAGCTGCTGCCTTGTCTTCTTCAGCCCTCTGCCGCCACCATCCTCCTCCGCCATCCCTTCTCCTTCAAGACGAAGGAAGCCGCAAGCATCCTCCGATCGCCATCGTTTCATTCCTCTTGCATATCTTCTCATCCGATCATCCAAAATGTATGTCGTTCGATCCTATGAACTCGTAGGGAGATTTCGATCCTAGAAGTAGTGGCTGATCGTCGCCACGAACTCCCGGGAGAGACATGCATCACCATCATCATCATCTTCTTCTTCTTCTCCATCACCGCCGCAACTGCCCTTTCTTTGGCGGCTGCCGGTGCTTCTTTTCATCCCCTTCCCCGAATTAAAGTTGTTCGTAACCTAATAATTAGCCACTTAATCGGAATGAATTTTTGAAAATGAACTGTTGTAGGTATACCCCTCTTTTTCACGGATAATGTTTCCCTGCATGTCAAGACTCTGTCCAAATGTTTTGAAATTATTAATATGGTTTCACAATGAGATTAACTAGCATCCTATAAAATTTGGTAACAATCGGGTTCACCGTTAATTTTCTAAAAATGAAAATAGGTTCATTTTGATTTGTAGGAACCCAAGCCCCTTTGCATGTCAAATGTTTTTGCATCAAAATATTCTAAATAATCATTTAATCAACTTTCATGTTGGAACTTAAGCCATGCGAACATCGAAAACATAATAAAATATTCTTTGAAGAATTAATATTCATTTTATAATTTTAGAAAATATAAAAGTCAAAAGAAATTAATATTAGGAAATTCTAAGTAAAGATTTGGATGTACCTTGACGTCATAAACATATTTGTAGGAGTATTGTCAGAAGGATCTGTCTTAGGTTTCGAACCCGAGAATCGAGGAAACGAGTAAACGGTAAAGGTGGGGTTACTCTATTTTAAAATCTTATCTTTGAGTTATTAAGCTCTGATACTTTTGAAAAATTGATATTATCCATGAAAATATTTTTGTGCGGATTACCTGTTTAATGCTTCAACCAGTTAACGTCGTGGTTCTTAAGTTGGTCTAACACACTAGCTGGGGACTTGTGTACACTTAGCCCAGAAGTGCGGTGGGTTGATCACCATCGGCTTCTGTTGGATGAAAGGAATGTCTGGGTCAGCGTCCCGGGTTTCTACTTTTCAGCTTGCCTGGCTGGGTTAGCGTCCCGAGGTATTGGTGGTGAAGTAACGGTCGTAGTTCCGTGACAAGTGAGCGCTCCATAAAATAAGTTTTAAGTACAATTAGGAGTCAAATACTTTTCAAACCCTCCTAATTTTACTTGCAGCATGGATATTATCTTTAAACTGTTTGATATCTGTTTTCTTTTGGCATGAGACCACTGAGTGCATTAGTACTCAGCCCTGCAATTCCTTTCCAAATGTTTTGCAGGTTGAAAGTCGGCGGCATAGTTGGAGCTAACGAGAATCGTGAAAGTTGTTTCGAGCCATTTCATACAACATAGCCCATCCTTCTTTATAAACTCTTAAGTTATGAATTTCCTAATAAATGAAATTGAGGTTATAGTTTTAATTACGTTAAGTTTAATTTTGTTATATTCTCTAATTCGTTATTCGTTTAAAAACATAACTTTTCTAAATAAACTTTAAGAATTCATTCTCTTTATAAAAACGTGACGTTGAACATACGAATTTATATAATGAAAACCTTACCGATTTTAAAATAAAAACTATAACGTTTTATAAATGAAAATTCATTTACTTCTTTCGCTTCCGCTATTTAAATGTAATTCTGATGTATGTTAGATAATTCGATTAAATTGGAACCAACTGTAGTGCGGTCTGGTCCGCCACGGTTGTTACGCTTTCGTAAATATTTTGGATCCAACTGTAGTGCGGTCTGGTCCGCCACGGTTGTTATGATTTCTTAAATACTATGGATCCTACTGTAGTGCGGTCTGATCCGCCTCGGTAGTTACATTTTATTTAATATTATGGATCCGATGATGGCGCGGTCTGGTCCGACCTCATCGTTACGGTTTATGTACTTGGTTAGCTGATGAGAAAAGTTTTCGATATTCACTACGACTTGATCCTGGTATAGGGGAGATGCTGCCCAAATTTTCGGGCTAAACTATATAAATTTTAATTAAAACTAATTAAATTAATTAAATTGTGATTTCTCCCTTTTTATTTTACCCTTCGTCGCATCCCGGTTTAATTGATTATATTTAAATTGATTATTTTAGAGTTAGGAAAATCGGGGTGTGACAGTCTTCCCACTTACACTTGCCCTTATCATGTTGCGGGTGTGACTGAGCTGACCCTAATGCCATAATCAGTTTGTCCCGGCCCTGGGCATAGCTGCCTCCACATCTAATGCCCTGTTAAGCGACTCGGGATAAGATAGTCCCTCGTGACTTGCAAGTGCCATCCTGATTTCATGCCTCAGACTGGCACAAAATTTTTCTGCCATTTTTATCTCTGTATCCACTTGCTCGGGAGCAAATCGGGATAACTCGCAAAACATCCTATCGTACTCCGTCACAGACATCTTCCCCTGCTTCAGATGGTAGAACTCATTCTCCATTTTTCTTTCTGTAGCTCTTGGGAATATACTTGTCATAAATCCATGCCTTAAACTGTTCCCAAGTGAAATTCCTTAGTTGTTGGGACGTCATGGATTTCTGTCTTGCCTCTCACCAAAAATCAGCAGGTCCAGATAGTTGGAAGGCTACACAGGTTAGTCGTTCATTGTCAGTGCACCTAAGAAACTTAAAGATGCGTTCCATAGCTCGCACCCAAATCTCTGCTTCAGCTGGATCCTCGGTTCCATTAAATACGGGTGGGTTATGTCTTAAGAACAATTCCTCAATCCTCCGCTCATGCGGTGGAGGTGGAGGTGGTGAAGGTGGTGTTTCTTCTCTTTCCTCCTCAAATCCTTCTTCGGATTCTTCCTCTTGCTGTTCACTCACCGAATCCTCACTTTCATCTTGTGGTTATTCTTCCTCAGGAGTTGGTTCCCTCCTAAGATTGTTTGGTGGTCTACCACCCCCTCTCGGGAATACGACCTATCTCTTTGGTGCCATTTTGCTACACGAATAAAGAACTTATTAGCTTAATGCGTATACTCTAATTCGATGGCCTCATTCTTACAGTCATAACTCATATAGGTTCTCAAGATTCATTTCTTAGTATTTCACAGACTATCGTTGTAGTGATATGACTCTTTACTTTTAAACTGTGTATTCTGAAACGTACTAATAACATACACACACACACTCACTCACATATATATAGGAGTTGGATCAAATGAAAACTAATTATTTTTTGAAAACTAAAAACCATGCATTTTTATGCATAACATGATGCATTTCCATGCATAGCATTTTGCATTAAAAAATATATTATTTTATTTATAAAAAATGCATAAAATAATATATTTTTTATGTAACATGCTATGCATGAAAATGTATCACGTTATGCATAAAAATGCATGGTTTTTAGTTTTCAGGAAATAATTAGTATTCACCAGACTATATATATATATATATATATATATATATATATATATATATATATAGTGAAAATAAAATTGCCTCGGAGAGGACTTTCATACATTAATAATACCTTATCCACGATGTTCACCTCTAGGGATAACATCTTCAAAATAACTACATAAACATAATATCATAGTCTCGTGACTTGTCTCATAGAGATCACGTCTACGGCTAACTACTAAACTGAATACTTAAACCTAGGACAATAATCTAAAGGTCCGTTACTGGCTAGTACATAAAGATCATACTACATTCTTATCAATCTAAGTCTGATCACTCAGAGCTCAATCCGGACTCTGCCTCAGACTCCTCCATCAAACCGTAGCCGTTCTGTTCTCCCTCATCTGGGTCCTCCATAGGATCCTCCTCCTCGAATCCTGCACCCTCGATGTCCACAACTGGATCCTCTTCAGGATCCTCCTCAGGATCTTCCTCAGGCTCTTCCACTAGCTCATCCATGTTTTCTAATTCCTCCATCCTGTGTTGGAACTCAGCCAGTAGGTCGTCAAACTCATCCATCCTCCTCAACGCAGCCTCTGGGTCTGGGGATGACTCTCCAGACGAGTCAGAAAACTGAGACTCTCGTGCAAACTCGTCCATCTGGTCTGCAAGCCGAGTAATTGTAGCACGAATAAGTGCCATCCTGGTTTCCCTAGAGCAAGGGGCTCCGGCTCTGGCTCGGGAAGTCCCTTAACTTCGGGCTCTGCAATCATGAGGGCCTTCCCTCGAATTTGTCTCATGTGGCGGTCCTCAGCAGAGTTACAAGTAGATCCTTCCTTGTCTGGCGGTGGTGGGTCCATCGGGTTCTTGTACGGCGTGGGAGGTCGCCTCTCGAGGTCTGAAGGTCCCTCCTCGAAGATGTTTCGTCCTTGAGGCTCAGAGTGGCCGTATGGGACGGCGAAACCTGCTCAGGTACTGGAGCAGGGACCATAGGAGGTGAGGGCTGAGGTGCGGGTGCAACCGGTACCAAAGATGGCCCTACAACCTCAAGCTCTCCAGGACGGACATAGGGTCCCGTCGGTGCCTGCTCGAAAAACACTAAAGCGAACCTGGAGAGTGGCAACGAACCTAGGTAGATCACCAACCAAGTCATGGTGGGGCTTAGCTTGAAAATTAAAGTCTCGAGTCTTGTCCCGAGCCCAACCCTGCCAGCTCAGTGGCAGCAGCTCGATCAAGCTCATGATCCCGTCATAGCCCGTAACTCCGTGGGCGTGAGCCTCGCTCCAGTGACGGCGGTAGTGGGACAAGAACTCGCCGAGGTTGTCTCCGTAACACAGCTTGTACCTCTGGTAGGCCCGGATCACCTCTTCTTGTGTGGCTCTAGCATGTACTCTCTTCCTAGCGGTAGTCTTGAAGTTGGCCATCTATAGAAGATGAAGGTATTGGTTAAGCTCTAATCAATTATGATTCATGCTAATAAACTATTAGCTAACAAATGTTATTACACCACTATACTTTATTGTAACTTCCTTAAATATTTCTAAATTATCAACATAATACATTCTCTTTTACTCAAAATGTGGTACATCTATGAGTTAATAGTGGTCTTACCGTTATTGTGCCACAAATTTTCTTTGCAAAATCATTTGATATTCTATATCGTCGTTAGACTTGCATCATTGTGTGCCACAAATTTTCGTTTGCCAAAGGCTAAGCCCATGTCCTTTAATTGATGACATTATCTTCCTTGAACATCCTTGCACTTGTGCACCTCCTTGACGTCTTCTCTTTGTTTCTAATTGGTGAGAAGGAAGTTCGTTCCCTCAAAATTTAAATCTCAACCTTAAAAAGAGATATCTAGTTGAGCAAGCTACGTTCTCGCAGAAGGCATAGTCTTATTTCTATGTGATCATGCATCAACTATAGTTCATTCTAGATTCTGAAAAAGTCGTACACTTCTCACTATTCTATATAACTTTACCTTTTCCTCGTTGAGCATGGTGTAGTGAAGAGCTGAGCTTTTGTTGTATTGACTCAATTAGTCTAGTGATTCGAACTAGACTAGACTCTGAAAAAACTCTCGGGTTTAGAGCAACGATCTCTCTGATACCACTGTCACGACCAAACTTTGCTAAGAATAGCTAAGCCGGGGAACCGTGACTAGGGATGGGGATTACGAAGGGGAAAGAAAGGGGTAATGATATTAACGTGGAACCTGACTCGTAATAATACTAGAATATTTCATAAGACGTCGAGTTTTGGCCCAAGGCCCAAAGAGAATACACGAGTATTTGTCTTAACCATTACATAGATTGAAATAGTGCATTGAATAACACTTGAATAATCACATAAGAGTATACGCAGCGGAATGAGTACGTGAATACATGTATGAAGACATGCATTAATGAGAGTCATATCTATTACATAGACAAGACAACAATAGAGCCCCGCTCATCACTTCACCTCACCTTGCTCAACCTGCACAATTAGAAATACATGCAGTGCTGAGTACAGAGTACTCAGTGGGCACATTGGCGAAAACTATACAATATAATTGTACATGCCATTGTAGAGTGAAACTTAGGGGTTTTTTTTTTATTTTTTTTATTTTTAACAATTAACAGGAAATTTAAGGGCCGCACCACGGAGGACTCGAACTCGAGACCTTTCAGGTCCGAGATTTATTTTGCTGTAAAGAACCTATGTTCACTAAAATCATTTCTAGTTCTGAAAAGTGTCTGCGCAGACTACGTTCTTTTAGTAATCTACCATATCTGCAATTGTGGTGTCGAGGAGGTGGCCACCTCACACGACACCTGACCGGCAAACCCGGAAGATGACTCACGGTCCTATGCACACTAGTCCAAGCAAGATAGAAATCCCGACAAGGACCCGAATTCGTTTAACATAAATTGGCGAAGCCAATACAGATAGGTGTCATACACAAAACAAAATGTTTATGGCATGACAACATTTGAAAATAAGCATTTTTATCTAAACATTCAATAACATCACTTGTATAAGAAAGCCCACCTTGACAATTGTAATAAGAGCTAGCCTTAGTGAATTCGCGTTGTTAGCCTTCCGTTCGACTCCCGCCTAAATAGATATGAAATTATCAGATTTTCCATTCTTATAAAGTTGAATAAATTTTATTAAGAATATTCAATCCTCTTATTCCTATTTCTCTTGTTTCGGCTAACGTTCCGTTAAACATGTCGTGAGACTATTAATCGGAATTAATAAATAATACGACTAAGGGTAGAAGTAAATTATTCTGATTTACTTCAATTAATAAATATGTATAGTAAAAAGCAAATACGAGTATCACAGACGATATCACTCAAGTTACCTCTACTCTAGAATTGGACAAATGTTTAGGCATTGGAAAAGTGAGTTTGTGGTTTTCTATAATCCTGGGCAAATATTTAAACAAATAAAAACGAATAAAAAGAAATAAACACAAATAAAGAATCGAATAAATTCAAATAAAGAAACAATGTTGATTATAGGGAAGTATATCTAATTAAATCTACACAAGAAAATCTTAACTCAATTAACCAATTTAATCCAACTTAGATGCGATACACAAATATATCTAAAGAATCCGGCCAAGGCAATCTATGATTATCACTTAATCTAATCTTAATCTTCGTCGTGTCTCATAAGAATTAAACCAAGTGTAACAAAGGATCAAGTATCGATAAATATAATCAACAAGGTTCAGTCACGACACCTATATTAACTATATGCAAAACCTATGTTGATCTAAATTCGGCTAAGACAAATAAATTAATCATAATATGTTTCATGCAATCCAACACAACTAAATATGCACAAATAGTGATCAAGTATTCATACAAGAATTAAGCACCATGAAACATACAACTAAGTTTGAAGGTTAATTGGAATTAAAAGAACTTATGCAAATCTAATTAAACATAAAAAATATTAAAAAAAAAAAAAACAAAAAAACAAAAAAAACCCTAAAATCAAGTAAAGAAAATTAGCTAGACATGATTATAGTAAACATAAACATAAATAATTTAAGAACATAATTTAAAAGAGTAGGAGTAAGAAAAACTTGGAATTTAATCTTAAATCTTCAATAAAACTCGAACGAATCTCTAAACGCTTGAATGTAAAAATACTCTGAAAAACTAAAATCTAAGATGAAAGGTCAGGTCCTTCACAATGTTAAGACCTAGAGAATATTGAGGGGAAATTTACAAGGAAACCTAGTCTGAGAATAACTCCAATTTCAGCCCAAATCTCACCCCATTGACCGAGACCCTATCGACAGGCATATCGATCGATAGGCACGATCGATAGTCTTGAATTTTCTCTAGATCGAAAGCCTGACATCTGTAGGTACCTATCGACACACCTATCGACCGATAGGGTGGTTGATAGGCCTTCAACTCGTCTCAAATCTTGACTTCAACCTTCGATTCTTCACTCGACTCTTTGTCTCTTGCCTTGTCTCGGATTTCTCGATTCAAATAAGCCATAAAACACTCAAACATACCCAAAGGCATAATATTATCCAATAAACAATAAATCATACAAAATATGAACAATAACACACCAACCAGACCGTATAACGATATTCTTAGACTATAGAAAACAAGTAAATTTTGCATCTATCAGGAGTCCAACCGCCACACGCATTAAATTCGTTTGACACGTCCTATGTTGCACTTCGGCATCCGTCTCGGCCTCAACCTTGGAAAACAAAGTAACATCTACTTCGCCGGCAGATCAGTGGTCACCTTGATTTATCAAACCACTTCGGTGTGAAAGCCCATTTAACCCCACCAAACTGCAAATTATGACGGGGTCATCGAATCTTCTTAACATTTCGCGGGGGGGGGGGGGGGGGGGGGGGGGATGGCATCGAATCTTCTTATCAGTTCGGAGGGCCAATGATTCGACTTCATCAAATCTCAATTTTGACGGGCCATTAAATCTTCTTGTCACTTCGAAGGGGCAACGATTCGACTTCGTCAAATCTCAATTTTGACGGGGCCATCGAATCTTCTTAGCACTTCGGAGGAGCAACGATATGACTTCGTCAAATCTCAATTTTGACGGGGCCATCGAATCTTCTAACCACTTTGGACGGGCAACGATTCGGCTTCGTCAGATCCCAAATTTGATGAGGCCAGCGAATCTTCTCAACCACTTCGGATCTCTGACTCAACCACATCACATCCTCGTTTCTAAAACTTTTTTTTTATTGGGGGGGGGGGAGGAAAAGATGGGATCCTCTGTCCCCAAATTTATGTACCAATGGTGTACCCGATACAAAATTAGGAAGTTTTGACATACACTAATAACCAAACTCGAAATGACCACTAATAGAGAGAATTCAAAACTTCCTAATTTTGTATCGGGTACACCATTGGTACACCAATTTGGGGACAGGGGATCTCATCTCGGGGAGGGTGGTGATATGATACGGCCCAACTACTAGGCCCATTGGGCCCAATCTAAATAGGGCCCAACAACGAAGCTCTGCCTATGCAGTTCGGCCCATGAAGACTTCGGCCCATGAAAAACTCCTTCAACGACTACAATTCGAAGTGAAACTTGGATGTTTATCACAAATAGGACATAGACTTGAAGAGTCCTTATTAGAGTGAAACTCTACATACTTGTATACATATAGAGGCTAGGCTAGAGTTAGAGATTCATACACACTTTTCATACTTTGTACGCCTACCACATCAATGAAAGATCATCTCTTTTCCGCCCGTGAACGTAGATCTATTCCAAATAGATCGAACCACGTAAATCATCGTGTTCTTTACTTTTTCGGCTACATATTTATTGCATATCAAAAACAGATTTGATCAGTCACTAGATAATAATGCTCTATCTTAGCACATGATGCTAGTAGTTACGCATAACAAAGTGTAAGATGACAAAGATAGCTAAAAATAAAAATAAAAAAGGTATAAATTGTTTATTACACATATCTATTTGTTTAAACAAATTTCGCATGATAGAAGGTATGCAATTACGCTGATGAGATAGAGGCGTGTAATAATCCTAAGTCGTCATCTTCCCTCCAGCACAGATTGATCAATGATGTAGTTGGAGGAAGAAGGAGCTTGAGTCGAAGACGTGGAACCCGCGTGAGAGCGGCTCCACCTATCCGTAAAGCCGGGATTCTCTGGCATCTGCAACTCACTGATCTCACTGCTCAACATTGACAAAACTATAGACATTGTTGGCCTATTGTTTGGGCATTCTTGAACACATAGCAATCCGATCTGAAAGCATCTTATCACCTCTTCTCGGATATTTGGATCACTTAATTTTTCATCGATAAATTCCTCCACATTTTCCTCGTTCCAAAGCTTCCATGCCTAAATGTAATGGTAGACACAGCTCAAATAAAAAACTCAAAATCATAAGAAAGTAAAGAGTTCGAAAGAGAAATTATGGGATAGTAGCATACATATCCAAGAAGGCCTAGAGAAAGCTCATCGCTGTAGAAGCTAGTGTTTCTTCTCCCACTTATGATCTCCAGTACTAAAACTCCAAAGCTAAAAACATCGGTCTTCTCAGAAATTCTGCCTGCCATAATATACTCTGGAGCCATGTATCCACTGCAAATACGAATACAGATACTATTAGAAATCACTGTGTATATATAATTGTGCTCACATTAAATCCTTTATTGCACACAAATGGGTATATACTTACTAAGTCCCAACAACTTTAGCTGTGGCAGTTTGATCTTGATTGCCTCCAAATATTCTTGCCATACCAAAATCGGAAATCTTAGGGTTCCACTCTCCATCCAGCAACACATTGCTCGGCTTTAGATCTCGATGAATTATTCTCAGCCTCGAGTCTCTGTGGAGGTACAAGAGGCCCCTTCCAATCCCTTGCATTATATTAAATCGCCTTTGCCAATCAAGAACATCTTGTGATTTATCTGCAGAAAATGAGTATAAGTTCCACCATATACATTTGGATCAAATTAGTATAAGGAAAACCTTAAGTTGGTTATTATAATAATATAAAATTATGATTAAGCCACTCATATAGATTTTGTATTTAACCAAAAACACTAACATAATACCTATTTTTAGGGTAAAACATTAATATAATATAATAAGAATATGAACTTACCAAAGAGAAAGAAATCTAGGCTTCTATTGGGCACATGCTCGTAGATTAGCATTTTCTCTCCTCTCTCTACACAACAACCAAATAGTCTAACAAGATTGCGGTGTTGGAGTTTGGATATCACCAAAACTTCATTCAGGAACTCCTCGTACCCCTGTCCCGACGCTTTAGAGAGCCTCTTCACTGCAATTTCCTTTCCGTCGGTTAAATTTCCCTACAAATTCAAAACACACGATTCTTTTAGAAAACTCTTTACAAGTAAAAATAAACCCTATTAAAAAAATCATACCTTTCTAAAAAAACTAAAACTTATACAGAAAAATTATGGATATGGCAACGTCCCATCGGTAATGGACATATTAAAACACACCTTATAAACTGGACCAAAGCCTCCCACACCGAGCCGATTGCTCATGTCGAAATTCTTCGTCGCGCTCGCTATGATCGCAAACTTGTATAAAGGCACCTCTTCGATCTTAACCTTGTTGATATTTTTTGGAACCTCCATTTCACTCGAAAATTCAGAAAGGCTTACTATTCCTCCCTCCACATAGTCGGAACTCTTGTTCTTGCCTTTTCATAACCAAAAGTGAATGTTTGTCACAAGTTAATTTTCTAGTTTTCTTTTGCATTCTCAATAATTTATGTTTCTATATCATTTTTAGATTGAGTATATATGAGTAATGATCTTTAGCATGACAATCTACGTTAGAAATCGATAATATTGGTGTTTATTATTTAAAATTAAAGTATATAACAGTTTCAATTTTTGGCAGTAATAATATATTATAGTAATAATAATTTTTTTATTTCTTTTGATAAATATTAGAATATGTCCCCACAATTTTGGGTCTCAATCAGTCAATTGTGTCCAAGAGAACTAATGTATTTAATAGTTTCATAATCTTACTATTGAAATAAAATTAAAAGTCATCGTGTGAATCACGATAACATTTATACGTACACTTCCTTTATCCGAACAAAACTTATCGAACTTATTGAAAAAACGTCTCACTTTTGTTGGTTTGGATTGTATACTGAATTAATGAATAGGTATAAAATATTTGAAAACGTGAAATAAAAGTTAAACAAATGAATTGAGGAAGAGAGGGAGAGAAGAGGAGTGTGTATAAGTCGGCCAAAAAGTGGATGTCATGTGTATAATATGGGGTGTTACCTTTAAGTTTCCAGGCCCACCAAGCCAACAGAATTAGACCAGCAGAGGCAGCAACTGAACTGAAGATGGCCACAAGTATAACAACTTCTAATTTATGCCTTTTCTCTTTTTCTGCAACACAAGGAAAACGAAAAATAAAAGACTCGCAAAATCACTAACATGATACTCCCTATGTCCCTTGCAAAACGATACGTCTCATTTTATCAATTTCTGGCACATTTTTTCACGCTTCTTGATGATGAGTTTTAAAGTGGGTATTTTAAGAATTTTTTCTTTTGCTGGATAATACAACTATCATAGTATCCCGTAAAAGAAAAAATTCACATGCTAGAAATTGATAAAATGAAACATATCGTCTTGCGTGGGACAGAGTGAGTATTAAGTTCCTTTAATCGAGTACATTTTTAATTATTCTATTTTATTTATTAAAAATTGACTATTTAGATACTAGTATACTTTGATTTGGCTCCTATCATCTCACAAAAGAGGTCAAATCAAAGCTAACGAAGTGAGTAGTTAAAAATTATAATAGTAATTTGTATTTAAAAATATTTTTTTTAAATAATCACATATGCTTTCGAATTTATCAACCTTATATAACTAATAAAAGATAAATTTAAGGTTGAAAAATAATTATAACCCCTGATTTGATAAGTGAACCTCATTGAAAGAAATTTAAAATCAAACAAAATAACTAAAATAGATTATTGAAGAAATTTCGAACACGATTGAGACACACGAGCAAGAATGACTAACCAATCTCCGAATAGGCAACACGAACATAGAAATCAATACCAGCATCGCCGTCGAATCTCTGAACATCGATCAAATCCCCACCCCAGAACATACACCCGATCCCAGGATCGTAAGCGTACGCCACGCACGTGCAGTTCTTCAAGCACGTGCTCGAGCAATCCCTCTCCGCCACACCCGACCTCCACTGCATGAAGTCCGGCACCTTCACGAACCTCATCCTCTCGAACCCATCCCTTCTCTCGCACTTGATCTTCTCTCTCCTCACGCACCCGCCCTTCCACTCCCCCCTCTTCCACTCCTCCCTCCGCCGCGGCTCGTACCCTCTTAGGCAGCTGCAGATCGGCTTGCCCTTCGCGTAGCACGACGCGGAGGCGCCGCATCTGTTGTACCGGTCGCATTCGTTGGCCGGGGAGCTCCACCTCACGTCCCAGTTACCCTTCTTCTCGTCCCATATCGCCTCCGACTGCACTCCGTCGGGGTTGATACGGTACAGATTGACCGAGTTCCGTCGGGAATTCATTGTGAAGTAGAACGTACCGTCCTCGTCGGTGCCGAGGCTGAAGCCGTCGACGAAGGAGGAGTACATGTTCGTGACCCCGGTAAGGATCCGGCCGTTCCACGGCCCGCTCCTCCACACGGGGGCGCCGTCGCTCCTCCAGATGTAGGATTGCGGGATCCCGACGGCGGTTATACCCGCCGTGAAATTCCCCGTTCCCGGGTCGTTCGCGGCCCGCCACGAGTTTATGCTGACTCGCTCGCCCGTCCGCGGGTTGTGAGTCACCCGCATGGTCTGGAGGAACGTGTCGGTCGGGTGCCGGAAGCTCTCCCACAGCACCACCGCCGTCGTGGCGGCTTTGAGGATGAGGTTGCCGGAGTCGAGGAGTTGGGCGGCGGTGGTCGTTGATGGTGGGGATGCGTTCGTCGACCAGATGACGCGGTGTTCGCCGTCGGTGAGGACGAGGTCTCCGGAGGAGGAGAGGGAGAGGGAGCCGCGGCGATCGGTGAGGGGGGCGTCGCGGTTGGCTACCCAAACGACGGTTGCCGGAGAAATGGAGTACCATACGCCTAAGTAGCGGCTGCTGGTGTTGTTGGGAGTGAAGAAGCCCAGGGTGAAAGTGTCGGCGGCGGAGTGGATAGTTTCGGGGTCTTTAAGGATTAGAGTTCCGTTAATGGTGTCCGTTTTCAGGCTGGAGGAGATTGGCAGTGACGCGCTTAGTAATGCGATGAGGAAGGAGATGAAATGCCTTGTGTTTTCTTCGGACATGATTAATTTCCGATTTGAGGTTTTTGAAGAGATGAAAGCAATGAAATTATAAGAAATCGGGATATTTAACGAAGATGAATTCTGCGGTTGGAATAAGGATGGTATGAATGTTATTCTGGGTCCCGGGCTTGGGTATCACTATTAGAAGATACTAGGGTGATTCTATCCACAGCCCCATTTTTCTCCACACAGCTCCTAATTTAATTAATTGAAAATAAATATTAGGGAATTTACATAATTATCCTTGTAGCCCACAACCACCGTCTCTTACATTCATAGCTACAGTCTAATTTCTCTCTTTTCTTTCATTCTTCCTCCACTTCATCTTCCACAACTCGCAAGAACCAAGAACCACCACAAACAATAAACATGAAGGGGTCGAACAACACTCCCAATTTGAAATATATCAGTCTGCAATAATTTGCAATTCATTTTTTTTAATTAATTTTTTCGTCTTAAATTTGCAACAGGCGCTGCTTCACTGGTGTCATTACACAGTTGCCGTCGAAATTTTCCATTATTAATCTTTCAACAATCAAAATTTTACTTGAAGAGATTTCAATTACCTCTCCACCGTCGCCGACGACCCCTTCACATCTATAATTCAATCACTGTGAGATAAAATCTAAACAATCTTATATGAAATCTCCATATAAATGATTTTTGCACTTAAACGAAGAAGAATTAATGTTGAGATATATTTTTTTTCTTAATTATAGCAGTGAAGGACGTCAAATCAGAGAGGGGGCTGCACGCGGTTAGTGGGAGAGACCAAAGAATTTTGCGGTTGCAAGGGTAAAATTGTATGTTTCCTAATAATTTTATTATTATAATAAAGAGGGGGCTGTGTAGAGTAATTTGGGGGCTGTGGATATAATAACCCAAAATACTAATGCACTGCTTGTCCAAAATCGCTTGAGATCCCCTGTCTTAAATTCTGTGTTTTAAGAGTGTCTTAAATGTAATTAGTTTTGTACATTTTTTTTCAAAATTTTTAATCTGTAATAATTTATTTTAATTTTGTGTTTCTAGTGTTCACTAATCAAAATAAGGGTATATTATTAGTTTTTAACATTTAATTTCACTTTAATTTGTTATATAATAATTGAAATTTTCAAAATTAAGGCATGTTACTATCAAAAATTCTATTTTTTCCCTATAAATGTCTATTATAATTTTTATATAATGTAATTTTTATTTTTTGTAAATATAATATTTAACTAATAGAAATTATGAGACACGATCGGGACACATAATTTGGGACATAGGATACCATCCGGTCAAAAATCGACCGAATTCAATTTATTTTATGATTTAAATAAAACTTTAATATAAAATATATTATTATCGTTATTAATTATTTCAATGCACCCGGAACTTCTGATAATAAAAAACGTTAAGAGAGTAATATTTTAATTATAGTGCATATTTATCCTGTCATAATTCGACATAAATCCTTTTATAACGTTATTTTAAGCAAAATATAAAAGAAAAAATTCAAAATATATCAAACCGCCCCAATTGTTTATTTTAATTAGAAAAAAAATCAAGGAAAATAGTATTTTAAGGGTTTGGTTTATTAATCTCTAAATAATATTCATTTACATCAATGTGGTAGTGGTTGAAATTAAATAAAATTTAACAATAATGCTATTTGGCCATAATGTGGCCGGCCACACAACGACATTTTTCATAATATATGTAATTTTAAAAATAGTAAAGGATAGCTATAATTTATTACTTTAATATTTTAATTTAAAAATATTTTTTCCCCCAAAATTACATATTTTCCTCTTTTTTTCTAGATAAAAAAAGTAACAAATTCTTTAAATAGTAAAAATTATCAAATAATTAAAAGATTAATTTTAAAAAATACGTAAAAAAATACGGAGTATCACTTTTTGAGTTTTTTATAATCTTAAAAAGTTTGGCATAAATATATAAATTATTTGATACTAAAAAAAAAAGGTTAAATTATGGATTGTGGCCGAATAGCATCACTCAAAATTTAATTTATCTTTTGCTTGTCAACTCTTACGTTACAATTGAGTTTTTATACAAAATGAAACATCATCTTTCGTACATGCATACAAGATGCAACGTAGGATTGAGGTCAATTTTGCTATTATAAATATATTAATTGATGCTTATAAAGATACTTTAAAATGTCATAATAAAATTATTATTATTTACTTTACTCATAACTAGTATTGTGCTCGGGCGATGCACCGGTATATATTTGCTTATTCAATTACACCCATGACAAGTAAATTATAATGCTACAATCATATATAATGCTACAATCATATATATGCCAAACATATAATAATATAATGTACTTTAAAAGTCAAGCATAGTGCAAAAAAAAAAAACTCAGTATACCTTTCGAAAGAGGCAGCTAGCTTTCGATGAGAATAATATGTTAATCGTTATGCAATGAGTATTGCTAAAGTAAAATTTGAATTCACTCCCAAATCATGTATTTTTTTTATTTTACAAAAAACATACATTACAAAAATGAAAGGTTCAATAAAAAATCAAAAATCTGTTGGTGTATTTTACACGGCGCACAGGTGCAACCTTTTGGAAATTAATAAAAGTTCAATTTTAAAATAATAATTAATTATATAAAATGTTAATGATATCTATGCTTAAAGCGAAAAAATAATTAAGATGTATTAGAATCATAATTTTATAGTATACATATAATAGTAGGAGTAGAATAAATGTTAAATATGTGAAATCTATAAGTAATTAACTTTGTCCTTCTAAACATATAATAAAATGAGTTGCATTTAATAAGCTCATACATTAATGTTTTTGGAGAGAAAAAAGTTTGACACTTTTTTAAGTTAGTATAATATATAGATGACATTTTAAAAGTGTCATATATTTCAATGTAACAATTGATAGAAATGTAACATTAAATATTTTGACGTGACACTTTTTATAATAGATTTGTCATATTAGTGTTTTAATGAAATGCATCGTTAACTATAGAAAGTTTCGATGGTTATAAACTTATAATGATATTTTTTAGAGGGGAAAAATAAAATACCCAATATGATATAAGAAAATCAAATTAAGGACACACATTTAAAAAACATAAAAAATACCCATTTTTGATGCGAAAGGACACAAATACCCTTACTAACATGCTTTGACTTTTACTAGTCAACACCACTCTTCTCTCCTCCCCCTCCTTCTCCCTTTTCCATGTGTCTCTTCTCTCCTCATTATTTTTCCTTCTTTTTTTTTTAATTTTTATTTTATTTTCGAATTATCGAATTTAAGTTTTTTTTTTTTTTTTTTTTTCATCTTTTTTCTGACTATTGTAGCTGTGATATTCGTATAACTTTAAAGAGGTACGAAATATAACGAATTCGTACCAGTTATATATAAGAATTACGAAATACATATTTGAGTATGCAATTATGCAGTTATTGATACGAATAACATTCACTTCGTACTAAAGCAACTATGTATTGGTACGAATAAGATTCACTTCGTACTAAAGCAACTATGTATTGGTACGAAATAGATTCACTTCGTACTAAAGTCTACTGAGGAATTAAACTCTGCAACTAAAAATTAAACCTTGTCGATGAATATTAAAATTTGTTGGAGAAATCTAAACCCTATTCGGTTGATCTAAACTCTATTCGAAAAAATCTAAACCCTATTTGGACTTCGTGGACTACATACTAGAGGAAGGGGAGATGTTATACATCCCTCCAAAGTGGTGGCACTATGTTCGTTCTCTCATTCTTGGAAGATCATAACTGAAATTCCGAGTGCAGCATCTCTCAGTTATAAGGGCAAACACCTCCAATCTCCTTTCATCAAAACTTCTACTTCCAACCCTGCAAGTATTGGCATGGAAAAGGAATGTGATATCAGAATCAGAACGTGAGACGAGACGCGGAGTAAAAGCAGTCGCATAAGGGGAATGGAGTCATTTACACAACAAACAACATAATATACATAAATATTGGGATATTGGATAAGAAAATCAATATGTTATTTGTACTTGATAATAGTGCAAACATTCTTTCTCTTCTAAATATGTAACAGACTCACTTTTTATCTTGTAAGTTGGTACAAAAATAAAAAATTCGTAACAAAACTATTGTTAAGGAAGTACGAAATCAACAAGTCGTTACATTAATAATGTATATTCTTAAGGAAAATGGTTTATTTTGTCACGAAGAAGAGGTACGAACTATGAAATTCGTATCTACATCGACTAAGAAATATCTTTCCTTAGCATCTATGAGTTTCAAGAGTTAACTCATAAGATCTTCCATCTGAACCACTTAAGAACTCTATCTTGCTTTCTTATGGGATCATCTAAGAGCTCAAAATTTAAGATGATTGTAATGACGAAGACCAAGCTCATCGAAAACACAAATCCAAACGCTTACCAGATGTGGAGCGGAAACATATAACAGCAAATATATCTAGTTGCATTTTCTGCAAGTACTTTCCTCAACTCCAACTCCACCGCCTCTGCAACCACGCACCCAATGTATACAATTCCATCACAATATCCAACACCAAATCAAAAGCACAAAAACAAACAATATATAGATTACTGGAAGAAAAAAGAATTATAAATAAATAGTCGATCAAATCACCATTTATAACACTAAGAATCAAACATTAATTATTCAAACAAATTACTCAAATTCCACCTTCAAATGGAAATCACAATTCATAATCCATATCTATAATGGAAACTGAGAGAAGATGAAGTATTGAATTAACCGTAGCAACGGATGGGATCGTTGCAGCCTTTAGCAGCAGGCTGTTTGGAGCCGTTTCTTCCTCCTTTCTCCAAATACTGCTGGTTAAGTAAGTACGAATTTAACAAGTCGTTACATTAATAATGACACAAACGGGTACGAATTAATATATTACTTGTTAAAGGTGTGTCTAGCTCTTATAAGAGTTATATAATCATTTGATTTACTTGAAAACTAACCTGATTGATCCAATTGATCATGTTTAAATGGGGAGGACTCAAAGCTCCTCCTTTAACTATTTCACCCCCCTCGAATTCCAAAAGAAAGGTTTTGTACCCTTCTCTTTTGTACCGTTCTCTTTCGGTGTTGCTTCAACTTCAGCACTCCGTTGTCTATCGTCTTTATCAATAACAATCTCCAGAACGCTCATCTGAGATGGGCTCCACGTCCTTCGATTACTAGCAACTATATCAACTTTTTGAGGACTCTTCCCCTCATCCGAGCTTTGGATTGTGGAACTAACTTGAGAACTGAGATTGCTATCTTCTTTCCTACTCATTTTCTTGTCAACAAGTAAGCTCGTTCTGACCTCTTCTTCATCACCCATCCTCTGTGATGAAGTTCCAGAAAGAAAAAGAGCCAAGTCACCACATTCCTCCTCTTCCAAATTCACCCAGTGAAATGCTTTCTTCCCATCCACTTGAAACGACTGCTTCAACGCTGCTTCGACTCGGGATATTTGGCCTTCCAGAGCATAAACGAACAGGCTATGGCGACTAGCAGTAACATCATCTCGATAACTTCTGAAGCTCATTCGAACTGCCTTTTCAAACTCTTCCAACTACATATCATGAAAAATACAGATTCAAACCGCGAAAAATCCGAAACAGACTTATGAAACCATAAACCAGACAAAGAATACGAAAATACTACTTATAATGAAGTATCAACCTGCCATTTAGCAGTGCCTAAAGCCATCTGCAGCTCCCTACTTAGCTCATCCAAATCCTCCTGCTTCCACTTCTCTCTCCTCGCTCTAAGCCATGTCCTGTACGATGATTCCCACTTCTCTCTCCTTGCTCTAAGCCATGTCTTGTACGATGATTCCATTATGCAAAAATTGTAAAGGCAGAACTTCAGCAGCTAAAAAAATTTCAAAACACCACCTCAAAATTTCCATGGCTATAAGCAACAATTCACAACCAAGAGTTCATAGAAACATAAACTAGCTGAAAAAACCCCAAATCCAATTGGAGAATATCACAGCCGCCCAAATAATTAAACACTTGAACAGCAAAGGCACAATTATTTGGAGAATATCACAGCCGCCCAAATCCAATTTCAGTAGCTTCCACTGCCGGCGATCAGAACCTCGACCGCGCAGATTCGGCGGCAGCGCCAGGGAGTCGCCGGCGCGGAGGACGACGACATCGTAGTGGCTGCCTCCGCCGTCGTTCGCTTCCTCCTCCACCGCGAACACATCCACCACCGCGTTCGCTTCCTCCTCCGCCGCCGCCGCCGTCCACTGCGAACAAATCTTCCGTCATTCGATTCTTCCGCCACCGCCGCCGTCATTCGCATATATAAGAGTAATAGTTATAGAGTTTAGAGAGAGAAATAGAAAGAGAATGAGAGACGGGGGAATGAGAGAATGAGAGCGCGAAAATAGGGAGGGAGAAAAATAGGTTTTTAGAGAAAAGTGAGGGTATTTATGTCTTTTCACGTAAAAAATGGGTATATTTTGAGTTTTTTAAATGAGTGTCCTTATATTGATTTTGTTATCTCATATGGGGTAGTTTATTATAATAACTCTATTTTTTATATGTCATATACTTCGATATAACATGTCATTTTTCTAATAGTGTGTACAATCGTGTCCTAAATTTTAATGTTGCAACAATTTATCATGCTTCATATTTAGAATTTTTAACAATTTCATAGGAGTATTGGTTTTCATAAAAATAAAAATTATTATTCCCTTTAACCCATCTATCATATAAGTTTTCAGAATACATGTAAAGGTAAAATAATAAAGCGTAATATCTCAAATGGCTTGGGAGTATTATATAATAAATTACGATCTGCATTTATAAATTAAAAATGAAACTTTTAATAATTATATTCATGATTTGGACGTATCAACCTTTAATATACTTCCTCCACCCCACCCTAATTGTCTATGTTTCTTTATTGTAATGACCCATTTAATTGTCCACTTATCCAAAATAGTAAATTTATACTCTCACAACTAATATAAAATAAACTCTTAGGGGCCGTTTGGTATCCATATACGTATATCAGATATGGGTATCAAAAGATCTCATACCCATACCATGTGTTTGGCATATCAGTATATGGATATCAAATTGATATCTTTGATATCCTGATATCCTCTCTTTTAACTCTTTTCATATACTGATTTTTATAGAGGTATCACTCATATCTCCATTGCAATAATAATAATAATAATAATAATAATAATAATAATAATAATAATAATAATAATAACTAACGACTTATTTTGTAATTAAAATTAGAATTAAATAATAATAAAAAAATTAAAAAAATTTATTAATTATTATTATTGTTATTATTATTAACTAATGAATTATTATTATTATTATTATTATTATTATTATTATTATTATTATTATTATTATTATTATTATTATTATTATTATTATTATTATTCTTTTTTACTTTTTTTTTTTTTTTTAAATTTAGTTTTGATATCCCACGCCTGAACAATCTACACCAAACGCATATCTCGGATATCAATTTCATACATATACCTGATATCTGATACCTATACCCTTATCTGATATTTGATATACTAGTATATGGATACCAAACGAGCCCTTATATCTCTTACTACATTGGTTTCTATGCCGATTTTGTAGTGGACAATTAAATGAACAGATGGAGTAATTAATAAAAATTAATTAAATGTTTAAAATAATTGAAAATCAGTCAATGAAAACTAGAAAAAAACCTAAAAATAAACTATATCGTTATAAATTCGAATTATTTTGAAATACATTGATATTTGGATGTCATGGTTGAGATACTATAATAGGAAAAAGGATCTCAAGTGTTAGAAAATGAAAGAAAACTAAAAGAAAAAGAAGTAAAAGAAAAGGGAAAACAGATCCTTAATTTTTGTGCCACGTAGCTAATAGCAACAACAAAACGCACAAGCACCTGATCATCTTTTAGTGAATACTCGTGCTCGACAACAACATATGATGAACACCTTATTTATTATTGCCACAAAGAGAGGGTACCGCTGATTTAATTGTACAATTAATTATCACAGCCAAGCACACATTTGATGAAGTCCACAAAACACGTTTGAGGTCTCATTCATAAAAGGATAATTTTTTCTGATACGAGAATTAAGACGAGAGTGATAGGGATGGATAAAGTAGTGTGAATGGATTTTAGTGGTTAAAAATTTGCTATTTAAGGTAATATCCTTATATAAGTGGGACGGATAAAAATAGAACTTATCCATTTATAAATGTGACGGAGGGAGTATTTGGGTGGGACTTCAAACATAATTTTTTAATAATTATATTAAGTATCACTAACTAACGTTTCCGGCCATTTAAGAATAAACCTAATTAGCTAATATAGATGTTAACAAACCATGTTACATAATCTAGCGGCATTTGTAGTAAAGTTTAAATTATTACTTCATCGTCATTTGTATTAGCGTAGATAGAAAAACAATACAGAATTTAGAAGGAAAAAAAACAAAAAGGAAAAGTAAAAAACAAAATAGTTGTGGAATAAGAGACCTGCCCAAAAAAATAAGACGTGAGACTAGTAAATAATCTAATATATTAAATGTGTTGTAAAGTAAATTGTAGAACCGAGAATACGAGAGAAGAAAGAAAAGTAGAAGACGGCGAAAGAGAAGAAGAGGCGCAGAAAGTAGGGTTTTTTTATTAATCTCATATTCTGTCGTATCTTACAAATAGAGTACAATCAGATATATATACTAGATATAAAACCTTAACTAATAAGTAATGTCCACAATATATATATATATTTATAACACTCCCCCTTGGACATTACGACGTGATGTTCATGTCTCGTTAAAAACCTCTCCGTAAAAACCACGTGGAAAAATTCAGTAGAGGAAAAGAGTACATAACATACGTTTATTCATGTGTTGCATTAGTTGCCTCATTAAAAACCTTAACTAAGAAAACCCAATGGGAAAAAAACTTAGTAAGGGAAAAAGAGTACAACTATTAAGCCTTCAGGGCATAATCTTCGGGATTATATATTTCAATCTTCAAGACCTATTCTTCAAAATAATTTAAAATTTATTGCTCCCCCTCAAGACAACAATCTTTCACATTATATATTTCTCGTGCATAGATATATGAGGAGGTTTAGTGAATAATCTGCATGATTATCACTTATTATATATTTATAACAATAGTTCTTCTAGAACTCATGTATGCAACACAATAACAACATTAATATCCTCATATAGGATATTGGGAATTTTAATAATATACCAGTCCCAAAAATACGTTTGTGGGGATCATTAAAATAAGCAACAAGCATCCAAAATCAACTAACATCAATCGCAATAAGTATCTCAATATGTAATATATATCAATGTTTTAGCGAACCTTGAAGATAACAAAGAATATGATGAACACCATATAAATAGATCTCCTTCCGAGAGTAACAATGAACAAAGGTTTTGTAGACCTTTTAAGATAACCAATATAGTGTTCAACATCATTCACTATATCTCCTTCTATGAGAATCTCAAAATATTACTTGCAAGTATTTCGTATACAATACCAGGCCTGATAAGTTAGTATTTCTGGTACTCAACATAACGAACTTCAGGTTCATAATTTATTTGTTATCTTACTCACTTCAAGTGATAAACGAAACATTGTGATACTAAATAGCAATTTATCAAATAAAAACTATTTAGAATACCTATAATCACTTCGAGTGATAAACAATCATTGAGATACTAAATGGATGCGATGTATCAAATAAAAACTAATTAGAGTGCTCATAAAACAAATATACTGGTATAATACTTCTTTAGGAAGATACTCGAACTTCTGGCCGAGATAATATTTAGACTTATCACAAGTCTTTCATTATGAAGACTCCGTCACTAAGCATGAGTTAACATTCTCAAATTCTATGTGTGTACTATTTATTACATCAATATAATGTGTAACAAAAATCATTCAAATGTCATAATGAGTATACACGCAATAACATAAACATATCATCTTTAACATATCCTTACTTCAAGAGGATAAACTATTATAGTAATTTATGTTGCGATTTATTTTTCCTTTATAGAAGAAAAACTTAAGTCCGACAGAGACTTATATATTACATAGATATCAAGTTTATGGCTTACACACATGCGGTCATGATAAATCATAGGATATCTATAAATACTGCCAGATATATTGAATAGCGGAACATATATAACAGGAGAATTGAATTATATTGAGGGTCTCTCTGCTAAAAGCCCTCGAGCCACTCGCTTTACTTTTCACTACCTCTTTGATTTATTTCCTCATTAAAAATAACCATTTGTGTCCTGCGGGGACAACATCCACTATAGAAGATATTACTGAGGAAAATAAGACTTATCGTCTATTTAGCGAGTTAAGCTCCACCTCAACCTCAAGTGCTTCTGACACTATAATACTATATTTCTGCAAGTGCCTCTAGCACTATAATACCAAATTTATTCTAGATCTAGATCGTCATATGAAATATATACCGGTAATGATTGAGGTGAAAGTGTCGACACTTATGATACTTCAATTATATTTTTCTCCTGAATTGTCATCCATGACAATACATATAACTCTAAATAAACCAGATTATTCATCATTTCCCAATAATATATTTTAATCTGGTTGTTCCGTAATCTCAGTGATATGATTAATTAATGCACGTGCAAACTCGTCTACAGGACTATCCTCTTCGGAGGTTATATAGTGTAACTGGGATTCTCGTCTACAGGACGATCCTCTTCAGGAGGTCCTATGGAGTGATAGCATATATTTATTTTTATTATTATCACCGCGGATTTTCTCTTTAGCACCATATATATATGATATTCACGCTACAGGCGTATAAGAGCATCAAATAATTTATCCAGTTCTCATAGAACTTCATTTTATTATGGTGCATATATACTGCAAGTATATAGAATTTTTTTTTTCACTCCATTGGCAGTTAATATTTAATTTGAACTTTTAGTTCATTTTATTTAGTGCGTGAATTAATACTCAATCCAACAAGAATTTAGCGGCATTCTTTCATTCATATCTCCCCCTAATGCCGTGAAATGATTAGTTGGATTATAATAACGTACCAATTAATAAAGATGATCCCCAATATTTGGCTCTATTTGGTTTTTTAAAATTCGACGGAGTATGCATATAGCATTTCTTAGAGCCTTTATAGGTACGTTTTGGTGGTAATATAAGAGATAGCAGATGAGGAAATGATGATTTATATTATCACGCACTAATTATATGTGGGGAACCAAATACTCATGCTATAGAATAATTTGGGTATTTAAAATATATTCGCAACATGATTATTGTTAGATTACTATCCCATGAAGGAAAAGTAATGTGTTTTCCAATACGGAATATAGCTCTTCTAGAGATGACAATAGGGATATTGGTATATGAATTCTTGAAGTTCTCCCCCTATTTTTAGAAAAAGTTACAAAATTAATATTCTCCAAGATATCATCTTGATGCTCTAATTTAATACTCCCTCCGTCTCTTCCTAAGTGACTCATTTCCTTTTTGACTTTTTCGGCACGCATTTCCACCGAGACGTAGTACGGGTTTTACGATATAATTTTGAAATATTATTTCTTTTACGGGATACTACGAGTGTCGTAGTATCCCGTAAAAGAAATAATATTTCAAAATTATATCGTAAAACCCGTACTACGTCTCGGTGGAAATGCGTGCCGAAAAAGTCAAAAAGGAAATGAGTCACTTAGGAAGAGACAGAGGGAGTATGTCATTAGTTTGTTGCAGTCAAACTAATCGACATGATTCATAATCTTCAGGATCATGTGTTACAGGAGATTACGTTTGCTTTAGGCAAACAAACAGTTGCAACTATATATCTTAGCACCCATGGGCTATAAATATATTCATGACCTCGATTAGCTCACTCCCCTTCAACTATATTAGAGCCAATAAAAATTTCCTTGAGTATTTCAACAAGTAGTAGTGTGCTTCAGGCATCACTTGATCGCAATTAACTTATAATGAAGATGAAAATGTTCATAATCATTAATATACAATTTATTTAGCTATGTATTACCTCATGAATAAATAATCTAATAATTATATTACTTAGGGGAGAACTATGTAAGCTTCTCGTTATGATGTCATCTCCTTAATTAAAATTATTGTAGTAGTGTACGATTATAATCTAATTAGGTCAATAAAGCTACTATATATCAGGCCATTAGATATGTCATAAACTTCTATATAACCAATAATGACCTTAGTACGATTAAAACTAAATTATCATATAGAAGATAGGATAAAAAGAACTAATATGATAATTTATTCGCAAATATGACCGTGTATACCAGAAAATCATGGAAATACCAATGAGCATAGCTAATGAATGTAAATGCGCTCATAGAATAAATTTTAATAAAAACGATGAAAAAAAAAATTTCCCTTTTGATTCTTCTAATTAACTTTTAATCCATGTCCGCAATAAGTTGGGAATTTTTATATTCAATGAAAGTATGAAACAAAGCACCAAATACAATCAAGCATTATATGCCGTCAATCTTAGTCTCCTAACAATTCTCTTTCTCATTAATGGCATCATTATTGCAACAGAACTATCGGTATATCTTTCTTACAAAATTGAACACCAATGCTATATAATTCTAGGTATTCCTCCACAAAAGAATTTAATACGCTCAATATTATTCACAATCTAATATATAAATACACGCATATATAGGGATGTCAAAAAAGCCCGAACCCGACGGGCCGACCCGAATGGCCCGAAAAAAACGGTGGGTTAGGGCCTATTTTTTTCAGCCCATATACATTTCGGGCTTTTTAGCCCAGCCCGGTCGGGCTGTCGGGCTGGTCGGGCTAACCCGGTGGGTTATCGGGCTGGCCCGTGGGCCAAGCTATTAATTATTAAAAATAATAATTTATTGATCAATTATTCAATTGCTCAATTAGGGCAAGCACACAGCAACGTAATTCATCTCTCCAGACTCCACTTCTCCCACAATTCCATTCCACCGCCGACCCCCATTCTCCAATCACCGTCGCCCGTCGGCAGCCCCCAAGTCCCTCCTCTCCGTCGCCCCCGCCTCCGCGACGTCAGCCCCCTTCCCCCGTTCCTCTCCGTCGCTCCGCGGCCATCTGTCCACAGTCCACCTCTCCAGCGAGGCTCTTTCTCCGGCGACTCAAAAGGTAACGTTTCATCAGCTCTTTCTCCTGCTCGGCTTTAGCTCTTCCAATTTTATGTGTTTTCGTTTTCTGCTTTCTTTTTTCTGCTTTCTTTTTTGATCCTTGTTTTGTTTTGTTTTCTGATATGTTTTTTGTTTTGTTTTTTTCCTTTATTTTCAATTTAGGTTTCTATGGAAGGTTCGTCTAAACAGGTTATCGAAGAGAATGCCGATAAACTCGTAACCGATAATGGAGATGACGTGGAGATTTTAGGTGATTCCAAATCAAAGAAGAAATCACCAGTTTGGAAGCATATATTTTACCATTGTGAAAGTCAAGGAAGGGAATGCAGAAATTGAGAAAGCCAAATGTAATTACTGCTTGACTTCGTACAAACGTTCTTTTTCTATTAGATGAAGGTGACGAATTTGAAGATAGTGATGATGAAGTTGGAGAAACTTCAAGTTCTGTGAAGCCTTCAAGTTCTGGAATGTTTGAATCACAAGGAGAATGTTATTCAATTACTTAGTTGTGGGAACTTTTATAATTTATATTGTTGAATTTTATGATATTGTCGTTGAACTTTTATTCAATTGCTGTAGTACTTTTGTTGGTTTAGGTGATCGAACTTGTTTTTTTCTTTTTTTTAATGATATTTTATGATTATAATTTATATGTTGGCATTTATTATACGTATTCATTTATATTATTATATTTATATAATTATATGTAAGAATATAATACTAGGAAAAAAACAGAAATATTAAATTTAGTTTTTTACTATTTGGCCCGGTGGGCTAGCCCGAAACCCGGTGGGTTAGGGTTAGGGTCGAAAAATAATAGCCCGAAAGAAAAAAAAGCCCGATTAACCCGATCCGAAAAGCCAGAAACCCGATAGGGCTAGCCCGAAACCCGGTGGGTTGGCCCGTTTGACATCCCTACGCATATACCATGATAGCATAATGAATTATCAACTATGATTCATAATCAAATCGGTGAACATGTCTTATAATTGATTCATACTTTATTTCGTAAAACATACCTGTAGAATGATTAAACTAATCGAGATTTGGGTTCCTCTAAAAATTACTGGATTGGAGACCCTCGTGCTTCAAGATTTGCTCTGCTCAATTGGTAGAGACTCGTGCTGATAACGTGTTGTAAAGTAAATTGTAGAACCGAGAATACGAGAGAAGAAAGAAAAGTAGAAGACGGCGAAAGAGAAGAACAGGCGCAGAAAGTAGGGTTTTTTATTAATCTCATATTCTGTCGTATCTTACAAATAGAGTACAATCAGATATATATACTAGATATAAAACCTTAACTAATAAGTAATGTTCATAATATATATATATTTATAACAAAATGGACATCCCAAATAAAAATTAATCATATTAGAATGTGGGAGTCAGTAGTAAATAATCTAATACTCGTATATTAAGAGGGTGTTTGGCTAATGTAACACCCCAAACTTTATTGGGCCTAAGAGTTTAGTGGGCCAAAAGAATCATAAAATTTAGGCCTAAAAATATATAAGCCCATTCATAAAATTCATATAACCCAATTGAAAAGATATTAACTATATTAAATGGAAAATGGATTATATTAAAATATGTTGTTGTCCAATGCAAGTGAACCAAATCATTAATTCGTTGTCAAATTCTCAAGTCATCAACCATGCGTGCTGTCATCTTTCTAAACTAAGTTTGAATGAGTCATCAAACTCTTCTCTTAAAACACAATAGATAGTTCATTTTCCAAGCCTTACTTCTCAATCAAAGATCCCTCCATCATACTCCCACTTCTTTCCCTATTCTGCACCTTTGTTTCAAAGAGCCACAACCGATAGAATCAAGCCAATTTCCTTTACCAGCTTAGCAAGATCTTAAGTATGTATAGTGATATGAATATCTAATTCTCTATTCAATAACTCATGTATCTATTCTCCTTTCAGTAAGAATATGATTAATGAATTCTAGCTTTAATCAAATTGAATATATTTATAAGCTTAAATCCACTATTGCAGCACAATACATAATTTATATTCCAATTAGCAGAACTGCTTAACAAATGAAAAGAGAGTAGGAAAAAGGAGAAGAAATTATAGGTTCAAGAATTTATAAGAAATTAATCGAGAAATGAATGAGAGTTGCAGATTAAGTAGATATATAGAGATAAACATATTCTGGAAGGGAATCGAAGGATAGGCACTGTTGTAATCGAAAACGGTGCCGCGACGAACATCGATGGGGTAAAGGCCGGCGAGGCTGCCGTCTTTGGCGTCACCAGCGCCGCAACGGTATATTAGAGGGTGAATATTAGTGTGTGCAGCGTGAGTTGTGAGATGGGGAGGATTGGATCTCTAATTGATTAAGGAAAGTTGATTAATAAACTAAACCTCCTAATTAAAATGAATAGTTGGGTTACACACGTGTACATGATTTGCTTTAGTGGAGTTAATTGGTTAACCAATTATAGTCAAAGCATTTAAATATTTTATTCACCCTAATCATGGATTGGAAAAACTACAGATTATGGAATTAACTATAAAGAAATTGAGAGTTAACTTTTGTAAAATATTGTTGGATTATAAGCTGTAATGCACGGATTCTCCTAAAAACACAGCATTGCAGTATCGGGTGCGCGTCGGGTGCGGGTGCGATTCGCGTGGGATACGCACCCGATACGCCACCTGGCGAATCCTAAAAAAAAAAAAAAAAAAAAAATTCGGATACGCGTATCCGGTGCGTGTGGTTGCGAATCGGGTGCGTTTGGATACGCGTATCCTCAAGCTCTCTCTGCTGTTAACCTTTCACTCTCTACTGTTAACCTTTCTCTCTTCTTCTACAAACTGAAAACTTCGCTGCTATCATATATTTTTAAGTGGGCTAAAAATTGTATCATATATTTTTAATATAAATAAATATATTTAATTATATATATATATATATATATATATATATATATATATATATATATATATAATCGAAAACTTACGAATATCGAATCGAATATCAGAATTTTGTATTTGGATTTGATTAATAATCGAATCATAAAAAGTATTTGTTTTCGAATTCGAATCGCAAAACAACGAAAACGAATCAGGCTAATCTAATTCGAATCACGAATCGAGTCAAAATTATTTGATTTGTTTACAAGCCTAATTCAGGCACTTCTTAGTATTGTTTAACTTTGTATTATTAATTAAGCATTACTTATGTGTTTTGAGACTTAACTATTGAACTGATGTTTTTATCTTCCTTGACATTTGAAATGTTATATTTCATTTAGGAATTTTATTTTATTTTTTCTAAATTTTATATATATATATATATATATATATATATATATATATATATATATATATATAATAAAATATAATATAATATATAAATACTCAGACGTATCCTTCACGAATCGCACCCTAAAATTTTCAAAAATCCGTATCCACGTATCCGTATCCGTATCGCTCCCGCACCCGCATCCCGCACTCATGCAACACAGATTATAAGATATCAAGCAACCTTACGAGCTTCTAATTGGATTGGAGATAGACTACAGTTTGGACTAGTTTAATGAAAAAAGAATATAATTCATTCAAGAAGACTTTTAAGCATAACAAGGAAATGTGTTAAGGTACAGAATACATGAAACCTAATTTATGACTATAGCTTAGTGAGGATTCAGTGCTAAAGTTAGACCTTCATTTGTAGATCAATCGTCGAGGGACCATAATTAGAGCTATAGTACCGGCTTACTACCGTTTACTGCAACTAAAAGGTGGGTTATTTTCCAAAACCTACTACTACTTTTACAAAAGCTTTCGTCTTTGATTCAAGATACTATATACTGCTCACATGGATTGACATGACTTGCATATGGAATTCCTACAATGTTACAATATACAGTTTATGTAGCCACATCGAGTCTGTCTCCACACAATGTTATATATGAGCGCATGAAACTATATTGACGTCAACTATTTTCATATGATACAAAATTGCAAATACTCTGGACTAAAGTATATATGTATATATTGCCCACGGAGTGTCTCTGGCACTCACCCCCATATATTTTCAAACTATTTTACAGGTACGGAGTGAGGTAGGGCGGTGACGTGGACTCACAAGACTCTTTAGTTGACCCTCTTTTGTTCTTTTGTCTATTCGGGTCAAACTATGTACATATTGGACAGAATAATACTACTTAAATGCTTCTGCTGAATACTTTGTGAATATTATATGGAAATGTAAGTTCTTTTAACTGCGACGGTCGATGTGGCCGTTCTCTGTTTAATGTGAATTATTCGGTCAAATATTGAATGTTTGACTATGTCATAGTTCCGGATGCTATTATTAAATTCAATTTGACTATTCGACTCTTATCTTATTGGAGGTTGGCTAGTAAACTCAGTAAACTCGTACGCTTTGAAAGCTCTTCGGTTCGATTTCTAAGAATAAATTATTCTTCATATTCTATCTTTCTCTTCCATTCCCTCTTTCCTTTTCTTTGCTTTTGGTAGCATCCTTATCCTTCTAGAGTCGGGATGTTACAGCTAAGCTTATAAGATGTTTGACTGCTTATAAACACTCTATATGTGTTTGGCAAAATAAGCTCCTTAAGAGCTTATAAGATGCAAAAATAAGCAAAAAGTGCTTATAAGCACTCCAAAAAATAAGCTCCTTGACCCTAACTTTTTTTTTTTTTTTTTTTTTTAAATTTTGCTTATGTACCACTATAATTCTATTTTATTTTTATTTTTATATTATATACACTTCCATTTGATGTTACAACATTATGATTTCAAAAATTTTATTTTTTAATTTTCAGATTTTATTTTTTTATTATCTCCTTGAGCTTATAAGCTCTTTTATCCAAACACTTCAACAACTTATAAGCTCTTACCCTCATACATCTTATAAGCTCTTAAACATCTTATAAGCACTTAGAACTTATAAGCATTTTGAAATAAGCTTAGCCAAACGGGCCCTAAATGGACATCCCAAATAAAAAGTAATCATATTTGCATCGTACTCGCTTCGCTTTTCAAGAGTACTCACTTCAGCTTTGTCAGGTAGACTCACTTAGCTTTATCGAGAGCACTCGCTTTCGCTTCATCGGGTAGCCTCACTTCGGCTTCAAAATACACTCAAGCGAGTGACCTTCTCTCTTCACTGGAAACCTGTGAGCTAAACCTAAAGCGACTAAAACAAAACAAGTTTTCCTAAATTATAAGCTTGAATAATTCTAACCTATTATGATAATCAAAAAGAGTCGCTTGAGAATTGGGTTATCACAGAGGGTTTTGGGATCGAATCAAAACATAACAAATAATTCTATTAAGTGTCCCAATAGGTTCCCTCTTAACATGTGAATCCTTAACAATTCCCAACAATCATCTTTATTAGCTTTTACATTTGACAAAGTTCACCAGTGGTTTCGTCTTTGTCTCTCTTGCACTCCTCAAGCTTTTGTTTTAGAGTAGCAACTTCAATCCTCAGAGTGTTCCTTTCCATAGTAAGCTCGTTGACTTGAATGAAGAGACTTTGATTCAGCATGACAACTTTCTCACAATATTTCTTGATTTCAGCATACTCAACACCATTCAATTCTTCCTCCTCAATTACGTCCTCCACAAGAAATGGATCATCTGATGTGTCTATTGAGGTGATCCTTTCTCCATTAGTTGTAGCAACATGAGCAATATGTTCCACATTTTGTTCTCCATTACACTCATTGTCAGTAATATCATCATCATTGTGAGTAGCCTGAAAAGTCTTCTTGCTGAACTTCTGATACTTGTACAGGTTGACGCATTCACTTTTGATATGGCCAAATCCGTCACATTCATGGCATTGAGGTCGTCTATTAGAAACATCCTTTCTCTCGGCACCATTGTTTCTATTTTGCGAGCTTTGTCCTTCAGATCTATCGTTCCTGAATCCTCCATCAAAGTTTCCCTTTTTGAAAAACTTTTTCCCAAACTTCTATGATAAGAAGTCGATGCACTCAGCCATCTCTAAAGGATTGAGCTCCTCCTTTGATTAATTGGAATGAGAAGCTTTGAATGCCAACGTCTTTATCTTGTTACTCTTATTGTCCCTGATTCCTATCTCGAAGGTTCTAACAGATCCAATAAGTTCATTGGCAGTCATGTTGTCTAGGTTTTGAGCTTCTTTGATGGCTAACTGTGACTTTGTAGTAAAATCTCTCTGGTAGAGATCTTAGAATCTTCCTCACCAGTTTGACCTTGGACAAATGTTCACCAAGGGAGATGCATTCATTAGATAAGCTCAACAGTTTAGAGTAAAAATCAGATACAGATTCATTCTCATCCATCTTTAGAGCTTCAAATTGAGTGGTGAGTTGTTGTAATCTTTGATTTTTTACACGTTTATTCCCTTCATAATTGTTCTCAAGAAATTCCCCAGTCCTTTTTAGCAGATTTACATGTAGATATGATAACAAAGACATCAACAATAACATCACTGTGAATAATATTAAGAGCCTTTTGGTTCATATTCGGTTCTCTAAGCTCTCCTTGAGTCCATTTGTCACGTGGTTTTTTTGCTCCTTTGACATCAACTGGTTCCTCCCAACTAGTTTCCACAGAACTTCATGCAGCTTCTTCCACTTATCTTATGAAGGAAATCATCCTCACCTCCAATAGCCATAACCGGTTCCGTCAAGTAGAGGTGGTCTAACGGTAGAACCGCCTTCCTTCATACCCCCCATCAAGAACTCCTACAAGTTCCACACATAGTACAGACTAAATTGAATGTTCCAGGATCTAACACCAAATAGAGATAACTTGCTCTGGTGCCAATTGAAATTGTGTAGTCCGTATAATGTGTCGCACAGATAGTGTAACAACGTGTGTAACAGAAACAGTAACAATTGCGGAAACAACGAAAGCGCAACAGTTGTTAACTCAGTTCGATTATCAACACACCTACGTCTGAGGGGATTTCTCCCAAAGGACCAATCCACTATATGTGAGCTTCAGAGATACAAGTTTACGAATACTAGCCACCATTACGTATTCACTCCTCACTCGTCTACAGTCACCAATTAACAGCGAACTTGAAGATAGACCTTACACCTTCGTCTACTCAAACTTCAAAACCTCGATTATGAAGTTTATCCCCACTTTAGTTTATAGAATACTCAAGATTACAAGTTCACTCACCAAACTAATCTACCCAATGAAAGAGGAAAATAAATCTACGTTCTTGAAAAGTAACGTAGAAGATGAAAAACTGAAGTAATCATGTAAAACTCTCTCCAATGCGCAGCGGCTCTTTTGCGTTGATCTCATATATATATTAGAGAGTTTTAGATCCACTAGGAAACCCTAAATAAAGATCCACGCATATCTTCTTTCTTTGTAAATATCATTTCCTTGTAGAAGAAGAATCCTTATGCAAATTGATAATTAAGGAAAATAAATCCCTTAATAAATCCTTATGCAAATATATAATTAAGGGAAAATTATAAATCCCTTAATAAAAATTCAATCTTTAATCCTAAGGAAATCAATCTTATCTTCTAATTGCATACATAAGATAGCTAAAATATTCATGTACCCAATACGTACACTCACAATTATTATGAATAAAACACTTGAGTATTTCATATTAATGCGAACGTCAAATTGAACTATAAATTTACTAAAATCTTTTATGAGGGAATTGAGTCTTTGGGTGTTTGGTTTGCAAGATCATATATTATGTAAGATTAGATTAGATTTGGCCCAAGATAAATTATGTAAGATTATTTTAATCTTGGGGGTGAGGGCAAGACTAAAATATGTAAGATTACCTAAGATTAGTCCTATATAGATTACCCTAAACCCTAAACCATATATGTGGCATAATCACAAGATTGAATCACGGGCCGTATCTTATGAACCAAATAACGAAACGTAAGATAACATTAATCCTATCTGATCCAAACTTGCAAACCAAACACACTTTAGGGGTGTTTGGTATGTAAGACTAGACTAAATATAGGATAAATATTGATCTGTCCAAGATTCAATCATTCGAGATTATTTTAGTCATAGAGTATGAGCCAAGACAAAAAAAAGACAAGATTAATCTTAGGTGGCAAAACTAATACTAGGTGACAACATCCCAAATAAAAAGTAATCATATTAGTATGTGGGAGGGAGGGAGGGAGGGAGGGAGTGCATTTTTTTGTATATTCAAAATTTAATATAAATAGGAATATTCATCAAAAGGAACATATGTGTACATTTCATCAAAAATCATGTTGTTATCGTTATAATCTCTCTTTTCAAACACTTTTGAAAGATGGGGTCAACGCCGGCCACGTAATAAAAATTGACTTGTCTATTAGTCTATATATAGAGAAGGGGGTAATATTACACAAAGTTGAGAAGTTTGCATCACATTCCATGTTAGAGTCGAGAATCGAACTTAACACTTTACACTAATTAGGAAAGTCGAGGATGGCCTACTTTGCCAAGGCCATATCATAAGTATTATTCACAACATATGGTACTTTTATTAGAAGTATGCGGTGAATAGTTTATAGTGCACTTTTACCGTCGTAGATGAATTGTCATTAATTGTCTTGTTTTTCTAATCGCATTGTTTTATTAATTGTTCCGATTTCTAAAATTAAAGAATTAACTCTTACATTTCAATGTAAACCCATTATTTTTCACTTTTAACACAAAGTCTAAAACCCGTAATGAACGAAATAAGAACAACGGATCTAAAAAGGAGGGAGTAAGAAATATAATATGTTCTCATAACGATTTAGTTTGCCAGGAAAGGGTGCTACCCAGATGAAGAACATGTGTTTCACCAAAAAGTGTTCGCAATAGAACGAAATTTATCCTAGCACTTAGTAAGTAAAAACCCTATGTCGAATCTCGAAGGAAAACTTTGCAGGGCAAATAACTGTGTAGTAAAACAACCTAAACTAGCCTAAATCTAAGAAAGCAAGTAAAAGAATTTGTTTTGAGTTTTTGTTTTAAATCCTAGGCAAGAAAATAAATAAGCAATTAAATCAAAGCAAGTAAATAAATGAATCTAAAAAGCAAGAAATAAATTGAACTAATAAATCTAGAGAAATTAAACTAAATTAAGGCAAACGAAACTAAACTAGATTTGTAAAATTAAATCTGAAAAACTAAGCAAATAAATCTAACTTTGAAAACTTGGAAAGAAGAAGGAACATGAACTTTGAAAAACGAATCTAAACTAAGAACTCAAAAACGAACGAACGAATTAAACGAAACAACTAAGAATTAAATCTAAGAACTAAGAAAGCAATAAACAAAGCAATAGAAAAGCAATACAGAACTTACGAATTGAAAGCAAGAACGAAGAACACGAACTAAGGAAATTGTCTTGAATTAAAAACGAACGAAGTAGCGATCCGGATCGAACAAAGGAAAATAAATCTAGAGTATTTGAATGCGGAAAATAAAAGCTAAACAAATTAGTATACATTAGTATTTATACTAGGTATAAAAATCTAGTTGTACAAGGAAATAAAGTGCTAGCCGCCCGATCTGGACGATCGTCCAACTGAGTTGGACGGTCGTCCAACTCTTCAATCTGTACTCGGGTGAAAGAACTTGGACGCTCGTCCAAAACCTGGACGAGCTCGGCTGGAACATTCTGGACGGCCGTCCAGATGGTTTGGACGATCGTCCAACACACCAATCTGACCAACTTTGTCTTTTCTTCATCTTTTCGCCTTTTTCGTCTCGATTATCCCCATATGCATCCTTTCGACCCTACAAATACCAAAAACTCCAAACAACCCAATCATAGCCATATTTAAACGAAAAGACACAACAACTATACGAGAATGAATACGAAAAGACAACAAAAATCCTAACATCTAAACACTAAACATGCAGCACCGTGCGACACGAGTAGCACAAGTTTTTGTCTATACAAAATGATTTCTATTTATAGTAGGGAAAAATGATATGCTAGTCACCTTAATTATGATAGTCACCTTCGTGTTTGATATTATTTTATTCGATTTTTTCAATTGTAATATATTCTAATACCTTATAAATTAATATTGAAATCATTAGATCCAAAAAAATATAAATATTAAAGCTCAATTTATTTATTATACATTTTTTGAACTTAAAAGAAAAAACAAACAAACCGAGCATTGGAATTTATATATATATATATATATATTTTTAAATTTAGTGATTTCAATATTAATTTATAAGGTATTAGAATATATTGAAATTAAAAAAATCGAACGAAATAATGTTAAAATGAAAAAATGACGAAGGTGCCCACGAAGATGACAAGCATAAGGTGACTAGCATATCACTTCTCATATAGTAGGCATATAAATTATGTATAATGTTAGATATGGCAATGTCATATCGATGATATTCTATTAAAGTTTAATTTTTTTTAGTATGATTTATTTTTAGTGAATATATATCAATAACACTTTTAGTTATGCATTTTATATTCTGTCTAATTTGATGTGTTTCATTATTTTATACCTTCACTTATATATTCATGTAACGCGTTTAATTTGATGTACCAAAGGAAGTATATAATTTGACGTGTTTCATTATTTTATGCCTTCACTTATGGAATTAGGACATTTTGAAGCCTATAAATAAAGTCTCATTCATATGTGACGAAAATTATATCTTTATTCAATTACAAATTTTGAGTTTATTTCTCTTATGAGATTTATCTTTGAATTTCTTTTGGTGTGTGTAAACACAAATTTTTATTGTACTGAATATAATAAATATAATAAATGTGTACAAATATAAATTCGAAGAACTTGAGTAGAGTGCGGGTTGCGATCTCTATAATTCCTCTGATTATCTCTCCAATTTGATGCTTGAACGATGTTGGACAACTTTCCGAGATTTGCGGCGAATTTAGCTCCCCTTGATCTCGTTGAACTTGATGCTTGGATTTGTAGTACTAAGCCGAGGGTCTTCTGACTTGTTCCCGGATTGAGTGCTGATTTGAGTAGATTGACGGCGACGAACGCGAAGGATCGGAAGACGTCAGGATTGAGCGTAGACTTGAGCAGACGTTGGCGAAGAGCGCGACCAACCCACGAAGAACGCGACGAATCCACGAAGAACGCTTTGAATCCACGAAGAACGCTTTGAATCCTTGAAGAATGCGATGAATATTAGAGAATTCGTAGAGAATTTGTATTCCTCTCTTAGAGCTCTCTGAATATTTCTTGTGGTGATTTATGAATGCTCTAGGCACCCCTATTTATAGGTGTAGAGAATTTCAATTTAGGCAGATTAGGTTTGGGCTTTTAGGCCTGAGCCCGTAAGTATCGGGCCTAGGGCTGAGGTGGCGCGATTTGATTGGCTCCTTCAGATCTCCTTCAGATTTATTCCTTTACTGCACAGATTTGACACATGGCAACTCCTTATTGGTCGGAAATTCCACATATTTACATATTAATTATATACCTATTTAATTTTGAAATAATATTTAATTTAATCCCAAAAATACAAATAGAAAATATAATTAAATATTTAATTCTTTATTTCCATATGGCATGATTTAATAGGCTGTTAATTTTAATTGCCTACAAATTGCCCCATCGAGACTTGTTCATGGACGAGTTGTCTTGGAAATGGACGAGTCTCGAAACTTAAACTTGAATTTGTAAAATAGTTTATACTCGTATTTAGGAGTTCTTGAATTTGATTTGAATTTATAAACAGTTTATACTCGTATTTAGGAGTTCTTGCATTTGATTTGAATTTATCAACAGTTTATACTCGTATTTAGGAGTTTTTTTTTTTTTTTAGAAAAGTATATATTTTTATTTGGATTCAACATGACTTGAGGGTAAGTGGGCCGCCCATCTCAATTCTTGAAACAAATAACCCATTACCGCCGCTCCAATAAGTACAAGGGCCCACTTGCATTAATGATGGGCTCCGTATGAATCTTCGATTTAATATGCTTCTTCCGTGAATTCTTCTCATTCCGCTTCGTTTTAGTCCTTGTTGAAGGAAACAATATCGGATATGAATGACTAAAAGATTCTCTTTCTCCCTCGAATCTCTTATGAATAGGGATGTCAATGGGCCGGGTACCCGCCCCATTAAGTACTTCCCAAACCCAAACCCGTTAAAATTTTGTATACCCATACCCGTCCTAAACCTGTTTTAAAATTCAATTTTAATACCCATACCCGACCCAAACCCATCGGGTAATACCTGTTTATTACCCGTTATACCCAAATAAAATTAAAAGTAATAAGTTTTTATAAAAAAATTATAACTTAATATATACATACAATAATCGAAAATTTTAATTTAAACGTGTGTATCTCAATAAGTGCTAACGAACGATATACAAAATGTAAAACAAATATCAAATTAAATGTTAACAAGTAATAAAACTAACGATATATGTTTTTATCAAGTAGATTTTTTGTGATATATTCTTTCAACTTTATATATATTAATAAATACCTTAGAATTGCTAATAGTTATAATTTTTTTTTAATTTTAAAATATAAATATAGTTTTTATATAGATGTGAAATATATATATTTACCATATATATAAATGGGTTTGGGTAGTGGGTACCCAGAGGTGTATACCCATACCCGACCCAAACCCGTTTCGGGTATCTACTTTATTACCCATACCCGTTCCAAACCCAATTTACAATACCCAAACCCGTCTCAATTGGGTTTGGGCGAGGCGGGTACTCGCGAAAGCCCGACCCACTGACATCCCTACTTATGAAAGGAAAAAAATTAAATTTCTCCCTTTTCTTTTTATTATCACTATATATTCCAAAAGAAATTCCCTTTAAAAGGATGAAAAGATGAATGCTCGTACTAGGGGAGGACAAGAAAGAAATTTCTAAGGAGACAAGATTCTCTTCGTCATCAATTTTGTGGTCCTCACCCTAAGGCATATAGAGTCATGCGGACCGTGTGCTAGGCAGATCCTTGAATCTTAGCAGATGCCAGCGGGATCTAGACATCTTCCGCATAAGCCAAGATCTGTTTGGAACCTCATAGCTTCTGCCCTAAGCAGAGCATCTGCTTCAAGAATGGCTCCTGAGACATCTGTCCCGAACCTTATAGCCTCTGAATATCCTAGGCATCTGTACCGGATAGGTCATCTGAGGCTATAGCTGGCAAAATAAGCCCGGCCTGCTGGGCCGGCCCGTCGGGCCAGGGTTTATGGTTGGCCTGGGCCACCAAAATATAGGCCCATAAGAAGTCGGGCCGCAACAGCCCGCCCATATAGCCCACCGGGCCGACCGGGCTTTCGGGCTAAAAAGCCCATGGTTTCCGGGCCAAAATAGCCCGCCCATATATTTGATTTTATATAATTATTTTAAATTAATTACTCTTATATTTTAATTCTATAACCCTACTTTCTATACTATTTTTTCTGTCACGCTACTTTGTAAGTCAAAACAGATATTAGAGATAATTTTTTTTTTTTTTTTTTTTTTTTTTTTTTTTTTTTTTTAAATTTAAACGAGGAATTGATAGACTTTAAGTTGTTTTTTTTAAATTGTTTTATTAATTTTATTTGTGGTATAACTGTATGATGGATTGACGATGTTTTCAACTTATCATATTATAACTTATTTTATTTAATTTAACTTGTTGCATAATTTATTAATTTATTTTATAGATTATTTAATACCTTAAAATATGTTTTTTTACGGGAAAAAATTTTCGGGCCGGTTTGGCCCGCCCGCCCGGTAGCCCTTAGATGGCTGGGTTGGGTTTAAAATTTAGCAACCCGAAATTTTCTGGGCCGGGCCGGGCCTACATAGGAAAACCACAAAGCCCGACGGGCCGGGTCGGGCTTGGCCCGGCCCGCTACTTTGCCAGCTCTATCTGAGGCCCTTAGAAGAATGGTCAAGTCAGCATTGAAAAATGCCACGTGGCCAGGCTGATATTCATCCCTATCATTTATCACTACACTATTGTGTATTATTGTGTGTGGATGTGGTTGGTGGAGTGTTCCGGCATCGACTTTATCCATGCACATTGTCAAAGAAAACACTACAATATTTTTATTCTGCAAATTTAAATATTAGACTTTCAATTTTATTTTAGCAACTCTCATATGGATAATAACTTTGATTTTTACAATTTTTTTACTCCCTTTGTTCCACTAGGAAAGAAACATTTTTCCCGAGTACATTTATTAAGACGGAAGTGATGATAACGTATGAAAGTAAAATATAGTGAGTTAAAGTGATGTGTCAGAATTTTATTGGGTCATAATTTTCTATTTTGAAAAAGGTGTCTATATTAGTGGGACGTTTCGAAAAGAAAAAAATCCCTTTATCATCGAGACTAAAAGGATTTTTAAATTTCCAATGCATAAAATTAACGAAAAGGCCCAATTGCAACAAAAAATTCAATTAGCCCAAGAATTAGGAAAGTAAAACCCATTCAAAGCCCACTGAAGAGAAGTCCCAAGCCGAAACAAAGTCGGCGGTGTCTCCTTCACAAATCAGAAAACGGACTACCCTTCTCTCCTCCCTTTTACCTGTAATATTTCCGGCGACCTCACAGCCGCCATCGCCGCCGTGACGGTTTCCGTCTCGTACGCTTCCTCGCCCTATCTACTTATCGAAAACCTAATTTCCAGAAATTTAAACCTAATTTCCCTTCCTCTCTCTACCGCCTCCTGCTTCTCAAATCATAACTCGGTTGGTTCTCTCTCCTTATAGCTCTGTTCAGCGCCGGACGAAGCCGCCCTTCCTGCAACAGCTTTCGGCATCCTCGGACGTCCCCCAGGGTTTGTTACTTTCGACATCGATATCCAAAATCCCCAAATTAGAACGATTCACTACTTCTTCCGAATCCCTTCGATCTCCTAGCGGTAAACATGCCTCAGAGACACTCGAAGAACAACAATGATTTAGCTTTCTTCACGTACGACGAGAAGCGGAAGCTAGGGTACGGCACGCAGAATGAGAGATTGGGAAGAGATTCAATCAAACCGTTCGATGCTTGTTCTCTCTGCCTGAAGCCGTTTATTGAGCCGATGTCCTGCCTCAAAGGCCATGTATTCTGCAAGGAATGCATTTTGGAATGTCTTCTAGCACAGAAGAAAGATATTAACAGGTAACAGACCTAATTTCCATGATCATGTATTTAATCTGCTGTTTTATTCGTTTTGAATGCCTAAGTTGTTGATTTCGGTAAACTTTTACTGGTGATTTGGGTTAGACTAGTGTAAATCGGTTCAGTTGCTTCATTGTGAAAAATTATCTCTTGTTTGCTAAGTTATCGATTTACTATATTGATAGGGCTGATCAAATCAGTGAACCGTATATTGCGTTTTGTTGTAGAGCTGTCTCGACTAAACACAGACAAGTGCCTGGTTAGTTGACTGGTTCATGCATCGATGTGATCGTTAGTTGACTGGTTCATGCATCCATGTAATCGTTAGGTGATTAATGTTGCCTGCCATATTATGTGCATTATCTAAGCTTTCTATTTTAAAAAGGGCAACAAAACAGTGGACATTAGGTTGTATAGTGATCGTTCTATCCATTTGGAATGCAAAAACACTTGTTCTGGGAAAAGCTTTGCTGTCATTGTAACACTACCAGTATCAGCTGCCGTTTGACTATTTTTCCAGGATCAAATACAGAAAAACAAACGTTTTAGACTCATATTAAGGGTGGTATGCAATCCCTGTACATTTGGATCTCATCCCATCTAATATACCATTCTTTTGTGTCTTAAATCTATTTTCATTAGATATATAGTAATTTATCATAGAAAGGAATGCTCAATAAAGAATGGACTTAAAGTTGAAACTATCTTAAGCCAACATTTGTTTTGACTACATGTAGGTCTTACACTGTTAGTCAAGTTGTATTGTACTCAGTACTCACTGTCTACCTTGCTTACATGTGATTGGTTATGCATCATATAATCTATTTCCTTTTCTCTTCGTTCCTAGAATTCAATGCAAGATTTTCTGAAATTTTGGCTTTGCAAAAATGGATTTTATGGATTCTGTTTTTACAATGTTTTCTATGGATTCGTCTAGATATTGAGAAGCAAAGTGAAACAAACACACAAACTGCTACTTTTCATTTCCTAGAATAATTTACTCTTTATGTTATTTATGCTGAAAGAGGTTTGTATTCAAATTCAGAAAGCAAGCTGCCCATTCTGCTCAGCAGAAACAGGAAAAAGAAGATGATGAAGAGAAACTAGTGCTGCAAAAGGCTCGAGAGCTTGATGCATTCGATCAGCAGAACCACGGAGCAGTACCACAGTACAATGACAACAAAAACTACAGCACAGACAAGAATGGCTTCCATGGAGCTAACAGTGTAAAAACCACTTCATATGAAGAAGAGGCGCTCCGCACAATGAAGGCTTTTTGGCTGCCTTCTGCAACCCCTGAAGCCCCTAACAAAGTACAGGCTCCATCAACAGACACAAAATGCCCAGAAGGGAACGAAAAACTCAGGTTGAAGACACTTTTCCCCATAGTGTTCACCGAAGACATTAGTGAAGAAAAAAGATCAACATCTCTTGACAGGACTTATATATGTCCTAGTTGCAAGGTGACACTAACAAATACAACCACACTCGTTGCCTTGAGTTCTTGCGGGCATGTCTTCTGCAAAAAGTGCGCTGATAAGTTTGTCGCAGTTGATAAGGTTTGTCTAGCTTGTAACAAGCCTTGTAAAGAAAGGAATCTTGTGAATCTCGCTAAGGGAGGAACGGGCTTTGCTGGCCATGGAGATCATCTCGAAGCTAAAGATTTTAAGCATCTAGGAAGTGGGTCCGGCCTCGGTCTCGTGAGGCCTGCAACCAAGACTTGATCTTGAGATTCTGCATATTCAGTTGAAATGTATTTTATACATATATTTTGTTTTATGTTCTGTTATTTCTTGTTCGCCATGTTAGACGGTTTTCGGCTTTTTATCTTTGTTGTAATGCAATCCTTCGAGATTGTATTTGTAGTGAATGCACTTTCTAATTTAACATTGCATGCTTATTTATACTTGTGAGAAGTTTCATCGACTACATCATGATCAAGTATATTTTGATTTTAGCTCATAATTTGAGGGAAGATAGGCAAAGCTGCATTTTCTCGAACAAAAAGTTAACATTGGCTACTCACTTCCAAGTTTTACATTGTTCTTCAAACCCCATACAAATATTCCATTTGTCCATAATGTGTATTATTGCCATTTTGCGACGTATACCAAAATTGCCACCAAAAACTCTTCCTCAAACAAAAACGGCACATTCATTGCGGAAAGAAAGTACGCAACCTAAAAGTTTATTTTATTTTCTCAAGATTTCCTTATGCATTCGAAGTTCCGTACGACTGATTCGAAGGTCAAAAGGGCGACTATTTTCCCTCTCTAAAACTCGAGATGTTAGCGTGTTTGGTGCCAATTCACTCATGTATCAGCAAAAATCAATAAATTTTTTATGAAGTCAAACCTTTCATTGAAAGGGCTACAAAGTCAAACTGAAAACTGGACACTGTCAATATATTCTCTGAGAATTTTCAACATCTTCACATATTTGTCTTGCCTTCTCTTAGTATGCGTTGCAAAATACTTATACCGACATCGATGGCTTTGTCGGTTATTCTCGATTATCTCAGACAAAAAAAGATAAAGAAAAAGATACATATTTTGTTCCAGCCTTTGATATCACAGTTTCTGGAGATTGAAAATTGCAATAGCCATCCCTATAGTGGAGTAATATCTCATAAACGAAACGACTTTGTGAGATGTTAACTACTAGACATATATACCTACTCAAATCGCCCCGTTTAAAACAATACGTTTCTATTAGTCCATATTGCACATATATTCAATAAACTATCATCTTAAACCGGACGGAGAGGAGTAGATTTGAAGGATCATAACTCCAAAACAAAAACTACCTCCAGTAATCTCACTTGTAGCCATGTATCCAAACAAACACATGATGAAAAGAAACAACATTATTATGCAGGCAATTTAGGTGCTGTCACAACTCAAGAAACATGAACCGCAATACTTAGGATCTAATGAATGATTCATTTCCCTTTAAAAAATGTGAAAAAAATTAATTTCCACCTCGACGAGGAAGAGAGGAACGTGACCATTGAAGCATCATCAACTTCAGAAGAAATGGTAGTGTTGCCAAACCAGAGGAGTTTACTGCTATTATCATGTTCTCCATCAGCAAAGGTGCGAGCCAGTTCTCGATAAAAGATAAAAACAGCCGGAGATTGGAGAAAAGCACAATATAAGCATCTAAACTGCCACTCAAGCAAATTCCATCCATTTTGTGGAGAAAATGACTGAATAATATGAAGCACTGGACCTCAAGAACTACTTCAGCTCTAAAGCAATATAAACAAGAACTACTAACATCATGTTTCCTGTTCAAACTGATCTAAAATTTTATAATTAAAGTTGCATATAAATTTTATCTGTAATCTTCATCCCAACAAACTACTATTTCGGAGGCTCTAGCTGTTACAGTGCAAGCTCGTCTCCATCTAAATATCTGGTTCAGAATAGTTTCAACTCTAATAACCTGGAAACTTTTAGCTCGGACAGGCAAGGTTTCCTTTACGGAAAAAAAAGTACAAGAAATGGAGTCTATTGGACCATTCATATTGATAAAGTTATGTTAAATCTCCAACTACAATAACTTCTCTATGCAATTCTTTGGGCTTTGAGAAGACAAAAAAACTTAATACTGTCGAAACCACATTAAAATGCAGAGTAATTACACTTTCCAACTAAGAATGACTAACTCAACCACCTATAGTCTCTTACCATGGTCAAAAGAAACATCCAGGTTCTATAACAGATCACTGAGGATCTCATCTCCTTACTAATCCAGCCTAATTTCGGAAATATGATGAAATGTATTGAAAGGCATAATAGCTTCTACTAATCGGCCAAGGATTATGCATATAATGTGGCGATTAAGATCATTAGTGGCAGATTGCTTTGAAGATCAAGTCATAAAAGTTCTTGCACAAATATTACAGATTAAGCCAATTGCGAGAAGTTGCATTGTGTAAAAGGACTAAAATATTCACTCTCAAAGAAAATAGAATATTGTGTAGACCATCATTGAACAAGGACAGATAACAGAAAGCATACAAGTAAGTCTTTCCAACTTATTGAACACATGAAACCTAGTCACATTGTGAACGATGCTAAGATCAGAACTTCTCAGAATAATTTTCGGCACATCTTATAGCCAATATGGTATTGCATTGTCAATAATTGCTGGATCCAACTAATTCATTCACAAAAAGCTTCAAGCTTAAATCGTAAGCGTCACTAATAAAAGTGACAACTTCTTAAGCCCCAAAGTTCTAAATAACACCCAAAATAAGCTACCAAAGAGTGAAATTAAAATTATATATATCTAGTCATTAATCTATTTCAGCAGTACTGTCATCCTTGTTTGCATGAATACTATACCTCAACCAAGGAAACCGTCGCTCTCCACCACCATATCAACATCCGATCTACGTCTGCATATCAGATTCTCAAACAATTAGCTTCTGTGAAGGAAAACCACAACAATACTACTCAAAAGAAACTTGATGAAATCTAGCAGTTCACTTTGAGTAAATGCAGGTGTAGTGAAACCACAATTCAAGATTCAACACAGTGTTCACCATGGCAAGAGCTCAATCAGTACTACTCGTCATCAAATTCCCCCACAATAATCCATCTTTTAATGAATGACATTGGAATTTATGCAAGATAATAACACACATTTCCAAAACATGCAATGCATAACAACATCAACTATATCAAGAAACATAAATATCGAAAAGAAAGCCATACCACGACATCATAACCCGATACGAGTCCGCTGCAACTCCAACCAAATACAGTCCAGGAAATACACCCTGTGGGAAAAGGGGGACAATGATAATGATAAATACAAAACATTCGACAATTAGATATAAAGATCGTCTCACCCTTTCCTCCGAAATCAATACACAGAAAAACACACACCAGCACACGCACACACATAGATGGTTAAAGCCCACATACATCGAGTTGTTTCTGAACATTCTTAGGCCATTTTTTGGGGCGGCGGGCGGGCTTGCCGCCGGTGAGGGCGTAAACATCCTCCTCGATTTCTTCCCTCGACAGCGAAATCCAAACCTTCCTTTTCGCCTTGCGATCAACGCTACCGTTCTGCTGCCCACCTTCCACCATGCCCCTCAGCCTCTGCGACTTCAACCCGTTATTGCTGCAGTGGTTCTTACCGTCGTTGTTATCAGCGCCCGTTTCCTTTTTGGAGCTCGGCGCGGCCTTGATGACCTCCCTCCGCGGCCGCAGCTTCCACGGCTTCGCCTCCCCATTCTCCTCCTCCACCGCCGGGGAAGGGGTGTCGTCGTGCGGTGAAGCCACCGGCGGTTGCTGCTGCTTGGGGTTGGGTCGATTCTCGGGGTCGGATTCTGGGTCCGGCTGGCTGCGGCGGTGCTGATCAGCGGGGTCGCGGCGGCGAAACCGGTGGTGGTGGGAAGGGGAGCCAGAGGTGGCGGAGGAGGAGTTCTTGTGGGCCCATTTGAGGTGCGGCAGAGAGAAGTTGTGCAATGGTTGCGATTTCACCGGTGGTGCCGCCATCAGAATCACGGCATGAATACTCAAACCCCCCCCCCTTTTTTCGAATTGTTTTCCTCTTTTACGAGGAATTCTAAGGAGTTTACGGGGATTCGAGAGCTGCTTGCGGCGAAGGGAAGCAGAGTACGGGCAATGAAACAGAGGAGTTGAAGCACAAGAAGAATTTTAGAGAGAGAGAGGGAGAGGAGAGAAGGCAGCGACCGCACTATGTGTAAATGGTGTGTTAAGCAATATGCGTTCAACATGTAGAAAGCTTAGGTGTTTGGTGTTTATAGGGTGTGTTTGGTTGAGAGCCAAAAACTCATGGCTTTAGCTCTTGGAAAGATTTTGGGTGCCCAACTACATAAGCATTTACTATAGGAAGGTTATTTTTAGATAAAATTTTATATGGACTTTTTTAATTTAAAATAGTATTCATTCGGTCTCATCGAAAATGACACGTTTCTTTTGATACTGAGTTTTGAGGAGGGTATGTTTAAAATTTTAAAAGTGAGTTTCTTAATTAAAGTGGAGATTCTATGTTTTTCAACTATAACATTATAGATCCATAAAACTATATTGATGATATATTATAAATGAAAGATAGAGAAACGCTCTCCTACCCATTGTGGGAACACTTAACGTGTACATTACTAATGTGACAGTGCTAGGGTTTCCTTTTTGAAGGAGGTTAGAGTATATATTTTAATCATTTTTTATTCATAAATGGAATGTCACGTCATCCGCGAGCACATTAAAAATGCTCACGGTGGGTAGGGGGGCATTCCTCATAAAACATAACATCAATATCTTTAATCTAACTTGAAATCGTAAAATTTGGAGATCAAACGAGTAATTTATGACAGTTTAAAATCTTACCGTTCAAATTATATTGGGTCACCATTTTATGAAACGTACGATTTACGCTGGGATAACTAAAACTGTACTTTTTTCGGTGTGACATAATGATTAATAGTATTTATTTAATACATCTCTGTCCCACTTCACAAGTCTTGTTTCTTTTCGACATATGATTCAATTCGTAAGTCATAAAAGTAAAAACTAAGGAATCCACGTTGAAAAGTAAGTAATTTCAATTTTAAGAAACATGACTATCAAAGTGAGATGGAGAGAGCAAAATATATGTAAAATCTGTTAGCAAATACACGTACACTCTCTATCCCTTTCATGTGTGAAAAAATGTTCATTTGCCCACCGTGGACATTTTTTAATATGTTCACATAATTTATATAAGGTAAAGTGTAATATATTCCATAAAAATAATTACTACTCGAAGAAAACTAGACTATATCTCAAAAACATTAAACTGCAATGGAAAAAGTATCAACATCACAATGTCACGCCAACGGTGAGCATTCTTAATGCGCTTACGGTACTTGGAGGAACATTTTCGACTTTTAGTAGTATGTAGTTTTATTTTGCTGTCTCCCAAATGTGCGCATATTTTATTTTTGAAAATGGAATTGCAATAATAATAATTTTTTGTTATCCCATATTTACCAATGTTACCGCTTATGACTCATCATTCAACTACTAGACTATTTTAGTATTCACTTAAACACTGCACTGATTGTGATATTCAATATTTACTCGCAATAAACTAAATTCATTACCGAAATTCTCTTCGGTCAAACCAATACACGTAGTTGAGAGATGGACAGAATATTACCTAATTAATATGAATTTAATTAAGTAAGTAGATAGTATACATACACTTTGAAAATTCGGGATCTACCAACTTCTTGATTTTTCTTTTACGATGGACCATGTGAAGAAATTGAGAAAGAAAAGGAATCGAAGTTCATTTCTATTCAACTGCAAAAATCTGGAGTTCAAATTACAGTAATGCAACTAATGAAATCAGTTAACACTGTTTATATAGTGTTAACTACTTCCTACGTGGCAAAAGCGTGCCAACTAATAAAAGCGTAAAGACAATAGCTATCTACTCTACGCCGTACGATCTAAATAAGATCTACGGTTCTTATTTAACCTACTAACAACGACCAGGGTTCGAAACCCATGATAAGCAGAAAATCTATTTTCCTATCTTCATCTTCTTCACTGGTGCGTCTTCACTGATGGCATCTCCCACAGCTTGCATCACCTCCTCCACATCTTTATCCTGCATACTTCCATTTCCACCCCCCCCTCAAGAGGTGCTTGATGGACATCCAGCAAGTACATCTTGGAAAGGATAGCCCGAAACCGTGGAGACACCAAAGACTTTGTGAGAAAGTCTGCAAGTTGAAGTGAAGAAGAAACTGTGTTGGGAACCCCTTGCAGTTTGATTTTGATGATGTTTTTCGAAACCACACTTAGGCATATTTTACTTGTTTAGGGTCAAGGCCGATAGATCGACCTGCTACCTGTTAGTGCAGGTCGATGCCCTATAAAGTTTAGAATCAAGTTCGATCCACCATGTAAGAGAAAGGTCGTTTATCGGCCTGCCTCATTCGGATCGAGCTGGATCATCAAGCTGTCTATCGACCTTCCTTATCAAGCTTCCAGCCTGCACTGCCTTAGAAGATTTCAAGTGCTGGACTTTCTCATCAAGGTCGATGCCCCACCTTCATGGAGCGTCACGACCTGATCCTTGCCACGTAGTGTGCCAGCAAGGACGAACTTTCCCAACGGCTAGAAGTGAGTCAGCTTCCAACGGCTAGTGCCACGTCAGCCTGACTCCAACGGCTAGTTTTTCAAAACTGCCTATAAATACTTCAAGCCATATCGGATTCAAGCACGGGAAACTCAAGCTATCAACGCCAAATCTCTGCCCAAAACCTCTCTCAAGTTCATATCCATTCAAGTGTTCGAAATCCCATTTGTTTCCCAAACACTTGACGAAGAGAGGTTTCCGAATCTGATAAACACCACAACGACGAAGCGTTCACTGCTGCTTGTCGTTGATTCAACAACTTCTTCTTCGACCCGTTCGAAGTTAGAAAGTTTGTTTGTGTTTTCGCCATTATAGAGTTAGTCAAGCTCTGTAAAAGTGAAAGGTTGTTTGTACTTTTTAGTACGAAAGGTTGTAAGGGTCACGACCCAAAACTCGTGTCTAGATATTTTCAGGTTAGATTGTATCTAGAACTGATACTCAGTCAGTATAAATAACAGAGAGGTGGATCCAAAAGAAAAGGGATTCTCAGGTCGAGTCGGCCCGACGTGGATGTAGGAGGGTTTCTCCGAACCACGCTAAATCGCGGTCTCTCTCTCTCTCTCTCTCTCTCTCTCTCTCTCTCTCTCTCTCTCTCTCTCTCTCTCTCTCTCTCTCTCTCTCTCTCTCTCTCTCTCTCTTTACTTATCGTCCTTATATTTTATTATCAAACTGACGAGCATCAACCTGCAACCGTGCACCAGCCTTAAGATTTTTCAAAGAGTAAATCAACCTCCGCCAACTTCCGCACAAGCACAGTTCGATAAATCAAGCTTGTTCCCAAACGAGCTTGATAGATCAACCTGTCTCTGATAAAGATCGACCTTGACAATCGACCTTTAGATCGACCTGATTTTCAAAAGTCAAAAACGGTTGGTTATTGGTGTATTCCCCCCCCCCTCCATACACCAATTACTCTTTCCCGGGACCAACAAGTGGTATCAGAGCAGTGGTTCTTTTGACCGCTGCTTTGCATACTAAAAGTTCTTTATCAAACTTTTGGTCATTTTGACCCGATCCTTAGAAAAATCTTTTTCATTCATTCATATCATATTATTTGCTATGGAGGCATCTCTTCTCAGGGTTTGTGAAGACTTCTCCATTCAAGGCTATGAAGACTGGAGTTTCCGAATCAAGATGTGTCTCAAGGCACATCACGTCCTTATGTGGGATATCATCGAGAATGGACCCTCCCCCATTTATGCAGCGAAGATTATTGTGGATGGAACAGCCCCCGAGGAGGCTACATACGAGAAAGTCCTCAAAAATCCTCGCGATTACACAACCGAGGAAAGGAAGGAGGCCAGCCTCGATGATTACGCAAAGGGACTTATCTCCAGCACCGTGAAGGGCGTCTACCTGGCCAAGATCCGAAATCTTGAAATGGCCAAAGAAATGTGGGACACCCTCCGGTCCATTAGCCTTGGCTCAGAGGAAATGAAGGAGAACAAGCTGTCTATGGCATGCAGCAAGTTCGATGACTTCAAGATGGTTTCGAGTGAAACCATAGAAGCGATGAAAATTCGCTTCACCGAGATTATTCTCGAAGTCGCTGCAATCAACCCCTACAAATATACGCAGCGCGAGAAGAATCTTAAGGTGATACGTGCCCTTCCTGCAAATTGGCACGTATACGCCGCCATGCATCCAGCCCGATCGGATTTCAACTCCCTCACCACTGAAGATCTTTTCGACATTCTTGTCGGAAATGAATATGAGATGATCCGCATCCATGGATCAACACAGCCTTCTACCAGCAAGAAGGCTGATGAAAAGAACAAGGAGGTAGCTTTCAAGGCCGACTCAGCCTCTGCTACTACCCCAAGTCCGATTGACGAATCCATCGTCAAGAAGTTCGAGAAGATGACTCTCGACTATGCTCTAGCTGCTAGGAGAAATGAGAAGCTCCTAGGGAAGGTTGTCAAATACAAAAAGTTCTATCGTGACAACAAGCGAAACTTCTCAAACCGCAACCACGACCGCCCTGACAAAAAGGGAGAAGGTAAACCCTCAACCTTCAATTCTTCTAACACACCCGAGGGTGGTTGCTTTGGTTGTGGCAGGCCAGGTCACTACAAGACCGATTGTCAAGATTTGACCAAGGCCGAGAGAGACGAGCTCCGTGCAAAGCGTGACAAAAAGCTCAAGGAACAGTGAGCTGCTATGATCGCCGAAGAATCAAAGGAGGCTCATCTCTCAGACAGCTCGTCAAGTGATGACGAGGGATTCATCACTTTCGACGAAAGTGATGACGAAGAATGTTTCGTTGGAGAGCACCAACAAAACGAGGGATCTTCAAAGGTAGATCCTCAACCCATTTCACTTTCTTTTTCTGACGATGATTGTGCAGAAGAAGGTGATGAAGAACTATCCGAGGCTGTGTCTTGGGAAGAAATCAAGAAACAACTCGATGACTATGCCGACCTCGTGGAAACACTCAAAGAGGTCGTTGAAGATAATGCTGAGCTTATGGACAAAAATGAAAAATACAAGCTAGCATTAGAAGAAAGATTCTCTCCCTACGATGAAGAAAAGGAAAAGGAGATCGAAGCCCTAAGGTCAAAGGTTGAAGAATTAACTTTACGGGTTAAGGAGTTCGATACCAGGGCGCTCGAGAAGGACGAGTCCCTCAAGACCAAAGATGCCAAAATACACAGCCTTACCTCAAAATTGGCTGACTTGGTAATTCGACACGAACTCCTCGTGAAAAAGGAAGAAAAACTTCAACTCACATTGAGTCAGTTGAAGAAAAGTGGGAAGAAGCTGGAAGAAGTACAATCCATGCAACGCAATCCGCGCGATCACTCTGGCATTGGATTTAATGGAAAATCCAAGGAAAGCAAGGATAAAGATTGCAAGATCACGTTCGTGAAGGCGCAGTCGAAGTCAAAGAGTGTTCGGAAAGCTCATCAAGCTCTTCCAGATAAGATGGTCCAGCTGAAGAATCCAGTTCGACAGCCCCAAGCCATCCTTGTAAAGCAACACAAGAAGGAACAGCCTGTTCCTCAAAAGAAAGAGAGTCGACCTGCCCAGCATCGTCGACCTGCCCCCTCACATCAAAAGCAGGCTGTCCATCCAGGGCGATACCAAGGCCAATACTATCAAAGGCCATATCACCCTCAGTTCTTCTTTCCTGCTCATCAAGGTTGTCACTGCCACTATTCTCAACAGTCGAACTTCCGAGACAGGCAGTATCAACCTGGTCTTCATGAAGAGCAGTATTATCAACCTCGTCGGCCTCGCTCAAGGAAGTCCAAGGCTCCCAAGCCCAAGACCGCCACTGCCTCGTCCTCAGCCTCGAATAGAAGTAGACCGGCAAAACAAATTTGGGTCCCAAAGGCCGTTCCCGCAACCGATGTAGCACCCAATCTCAAGTGGGTTGCTAAGTTTAACTAATTGCAGGTCGGGAAGGCTCAAAGAAGGAGCCAAGCAGCTCATGGAGCTGTATGGATCATTGATAGTGGATGCTCAAAGCACATGACGTGTGACAAAACGCTACTATCAAACTATCAAGAACGAGACGGGCCACTTGTAACCTTTGGAGGAAATTCTAAGGGACTAACGAGAGGCCAGGGCGATCTAAAAGTTGGTAAAACAACTATTTCTAACGTCTCTTATGTTGAAGGTCTTAATCACAACCTATTCTCTGTGTCGCAATTCTGCTCGAGTGGTAAACGAGTAGAATTCACTGCTAACAAATGTCTTGTGAAAAATGAGGAAGGAGAAACACTTCTTACCGGTTTTTGCAGGATAGACTCTATATTGTTCAATGGACAGATTGGATAGAGACCTGCCTGGTCACAAAGGCTGATTCCGAGACAAGTTGGCTATGGCACAAAAGGTTGAGTCACTTGAACTTCAAGGCCATCAACAAGCTCGCACGCAACAAGCTGGTTAACGACCTGCCAGATCAAGTCTTCGATCGTGATCACATCTGCAGAGCCTGTCAAGCTGGAAAGCAAACAAGATCATCCTTTCCAAGCGTGTCGGCACAAACATCAAATCGAATTCTTGAGCTTCTCCATCTCGACCTCTTTGGTCCAGTCACTCCCTTGAGTATAAACGGTAGAAAATACGCTCTCGTTATTATAGATGATTATTCTAGATTTACGTGGGTTATTTTCATGTACAAAAAGAAGGAGACTTTGGAGAAGCTACCTACGTTGCTGAGCAAACTGTGCAATCAATAGGAGAAATCCATTATCTCCATTCGATCTGATCGAGGCACCGACTTTATCAATGCGATGATCGAAGAATATTGCACAAAGAGTGGAATTCATCATCAAACTTCAGCTGCACGCACACCTCAACAAAATGGCGTAGTGGAACGTCGTAACAGGTCGCTGAAGGAAGCAGCTCGTACCATGTTGGATGAAACCAACCTTCCAAAGAAGTTTTGGGCAGAGGCCGTTAACACTGCCTGCTATACCCAAAACAGGTCGATCATCACTACCCGACATGGAAAGACTCCATACGAGCTGTGGAACAACAAGCTCCCCAGGTTAAAGTATTTTAAAGCTTTTGGGTGCTTGTGTTACATTCATAACAATGGGAAATCTCAATTAAAGACTTTTGATAGCAAGGCCGATCCAGGAGTATTTTTAGGATACTCAGAGGTTAGCAAAGCTTATAGAGTCTTTAATAAGAAAACCCTAGTTGTGGAGGTAACACCTCATGTTGTGTTTGATGAATCTACTTGTCTGTACAGAGATACAAGTACAGATCCAGACCAGTCCGTTACTAACAGGCCGTTTAACTCCCCCATTGACGACCTGCTAGTATGGACTCCAAATGATTTGGAGGAAGAGGATATCAATCTGATCCAAAGGTCACACAGCAAGGGGGAAGTGATGCAAATGATACTTCGAGCTGTAATACATCAGCCGGACTTAACCAGGCTGATCCCCCTCCCTCAGTCCCCCAGACTGATGCTGTTCACGACCTTACATCCCAAATCGAGCAGCTCGATAGCACTATGGAGCAGCTCAACATTGATACGAACCTTGGTAGGTTCGATCGACTCACGCATGCGGAAGACTCAAGATACCGATGGAAATCCCAAAACCTCCTAAATCGAACACGAAAAAGTGTTGTCTAGGCAACTTGGGGACGATGATTGACACACAACGAGGGATGATTGACTCGTCGATTCGCCGGATAAAGAACTCAACTTGATAAACAAGAGGAATTCGAAAATTCTCTTAAAAGAGAGAGAGTAAAAACTCAAGAAAATATATTAATGAATAATCTGATCTAATTTTCGTCCATGATATATGAGCCATATTTATAGGCTTCATAGAGTCCTAATTCCACAAGGAAACTAGTTAAAAACCTATCCTATAATATACCAAACCAAAACCTAGTCTAAAAAGGAATAAAATCACTAAAATAATGCTTAAAATAACCCTATCAACTAAAAAACCAAATTAAAACGAAAATTAATAAAATATTAATAAAAACTCAACTAAATAAACTACTAAATAATATCTTCAATCTTCATCCCATATCATCTTTAATTCTGGGCCTCCGGGCTTCGAACCATGACTTACGGGCTCCATCATTCCCCTCCTCTTGAAGAGGATTTGTCCTGAAATCCTGGCCGTCTCCTACATCAAAAGGAAAGAAATTTTGTTTCTTGATCTCTTCACATTTCTCCAACTCATTCAATCCTTCGAACTCGATTTGATGTTCACTTCCTTTAATTGATAATACGCCATGAAATGTATCTTTGGAAGAAACATCATCAATTACCTGCACAAATGAATAAGTAGAAGAGAATAGACAATCAAGATCATTAGTGGACGAAACATTCCCCTTGTTCCACTTTGCCTCCATGGACTTCTCCTCATTCACTATCAACTCCAAAACACTACTCTGATCAAGTAGAGACTCATGCATCAACCCATTCTCGTTTGTCTCTACTTTCTCTTCCTTGGACTTCACCATCTCCACCTCCTTTGACAGTTGCATTTGATCATCCTCATCCACTTGCGTTGGAGTAAGGGAAACTGTTGGTCCCGGTTTGTTAATGGGAAAAATACGTAGAGGGGGGGGGGGGGGGGGGGGTGAATACGTATTTTGAAGTTTTTCAACTTCAAATCCCTTAACTCAGAGTGACAAGTAAAGAGCTCACTTGAAACTTAAGACCTAGCTGAAGCTAGATCTACAGTACGTAGCTAGCCTTCTTGACCGAAGTGAACACTTGATCAAGAGGGAGTCTTTACTCGTATGTGCGGAATTTGGTGAGCTAAATCTTTCCTAAGTAATTGAAATTTCCAGATTAAGTTGTTTAAGATACAGTATGCAATGAATAATCAAACAAGAGATAGTTTAGGGTAAGAGAGATACGACACCAAGAATTATAGTGGTTCGGAGATAAAGCTCCTACGTCCACTTGTTGCACGACGACAACTGTTCTCTTCACTCAAGAACTTGAAGGTTACGGGTCCTTCAAAAACCTGGTCGAGATAGGGCTTCACTTGCCTGGATCAAACGACTGACGTAGTGATTGCGGGTTCACTACACAAACCTAACTACGACTGTAAGCTTCACTCGCTTCAGTCGAACAGACAGGGAGATTACGGGCTCTCCTTACAGCCTAGCTTCGATCGAGCTTTACACAAATGATGTAGGTGCAAGCTTGGATCTAAACTCTATGATCGAGGCTTCTCCAATCGATGAAAGAAGAGCCTTGGATCGAGACAACCTAACGACGACTCAAAAACCTAACAGACAAGAGTTTAGGGTTTTTGGTTGACGAAACACACTATGAAGAGCTCTTTACAATAAGTGCAAAGATGGCTAGAGCTCTTCTTCTAAGCTTGGATATGGAATGGGCTTAGACTCTAAGTGTGAAGGTTGTGAAGACGAGTTTCGATGAACTGGAAACTCGGAGAACACTGGAAAACAAAGACTCGAAGATTTGCACAAAGGCTTGGGAGTGTTTGTTTGCTGTATGCGCTCGAATGCTCAAGTAGTGTTCTATCTCTTCACGTTGTGATCCTTCACTATTTATAGGCGGAGGGTTGGCTGAGATCCGTTGCTTGGTTGGTGGCCTTGTCCCTCCTCCTCTCGACAGTACTCGCTTCGGAACTGTGGCGAGTGGATATGATTACAAAGATGAGTGAAGAGATGGAGAGGAAGGCGGGGGAGGTCATTAGTCTTAGAGAAGACTTTGACAAGAAGAAGAAGGAATTGGAGGGAAAGGTGGAGGAGAAGGAGAGGCTTCTAGAGGAGAAAGAGAAGGCGCTGGAGGCGCAGGTGAAGCTAGTGGATGACAACACCAAAACCATCACCGAACTCAAGGGCTTGCTTGAGGCAGAAAGAAGCCGCTTGAGGGAGGTTAATGCCAAATTAATCGCTCTAGTCAAAGAGAAGAAGGTGTTAGAGAAGGAAGTGAAGGAGCTGAAGGAGAAGGTGGAGAATAGAGAAGGAGAGTTGGTGATGAAGGGAAGCGAGCTCCTCAATACCAAAAAGGCTCTTGACTCACTTCGAACTCAATTGAAGGAAGTCAAAGAAGACAGTGCCATTGACAAGAAAGAACTTGAGAGTCTAAGGAGAGGTGCGCAGGCACTTGACTTGAAAAACGCTGAATTATCCACTCTACTGGAGAAAGTCAAAAGACTAAAAGAAACTCTCACTGTAAGGATCACTGCAGATGCCGAATTTCATAACTCTCTCAATCGGAGGGAGAGGAGACTTGCCGTGATGAAGGCAGAACTTGAAGCTTCCAAGGAACACTTGGAACTCACACTTCAAGAAGAAACAAAGAAAATCACCAAAGCCGTAGAAGCGGAGCTGGAGGCTCGCTTCAGAGAGGTAGAGCCATTAGAGAGTATGATGGCGTCAGTTGTTGAGAGAGAGAGGCAGTGCGAATATCTGCTTGAAGAAATAAGCATCAAGACTGCTGAACTAGTGGCGCCCTCCATGGATAAAACCCAGCAGATGCTTCAAGCTAACTTCAATACAGTCAACTCTCTTCAACAATCCTTTTCTGGAAAGTCTATCATCCTAACCCCTGGCAGTGATGATGCCAAAAAGGGGGAAGGACAAATGAGGGAAGGACAAGTGAAGCTAGGAGGGGAAGGACAGCTTCAGGGAGGAGGAGTTGGAGGTTTAGGGGGAAGTAGAGTTGGTGTGGAGATGATGTTGGAAGGAGGCAGTGTTGCCGGTGAAAAGGAGGATGTAGATGAAGCGAGGGCTCTGGGCAAGAAAAAGCTCACGGAGGAGGAGCTATTGAAACAACTCGAAGAGCCCAGCAGGCCGCTTCAAGAGAAAGTGCTAAGTGCTTCTATCGCACGGCATCCTCCGGTGACTGTGTTGACGAAGGAGGAAAAGCGGAAGCAGGTGGAGAAGGATGCTGCCATGGCGTGGGAGATGGAGCAACTAACAAAACTTTCTGTTGGTGCAGGTGCTGCGTCTAGTTCCAAAGCGGCTGCTTCACCCAAAGCGCCCGCTTCAGCCGCCGCGCCAACTTCATCAGCCGCACTAGCTTCAACTGCCGCACTCGCTTCATCCGCAGTTGTCCCCTCTAGTGCCGCTACGAAGAAGGATATGCCGCCTCCCCCACCACCGAAGCTACCATTGAAGCGAGCTGCCCCAGATTCTAAGAAAGATGACCCCGAGGCCAAGCGCCAAAAGGTCAAGCAAGCAGTTGCTTCAAAAGCTGGAAGGGAGGAGAGGAAGAGAAAGGAAAGAGAAGAAGGGAGGAGCGAAGGCGAGAGGAAGAGGAGGTCAAATGACAGGCGACTCCAAGTGATTGACGCACGGATTGAGGAATACTTCAATGAAGTGTTACTTATCCAATCTTCGTTGGTGCGCAGTGCTTTTATTCCACACATGCCTGATGAGTCCGAAGCTTGCGAAGCTCAAGCCATAGCCGATGCATGCGACGTAGCAACTAAGGAAATGATTGAGTCTGGTCGCTACCCACGCAAGGATGAACAAAACTACATACGGAAGCGACTCAATGAAAAGCGTCCTTTGTGGAGTGGTGAATCAGGAAAGAAGTTCAAAGCGACCATGACTGAACTGTCAAAGAGGTCTGAAGAGGAGTTAGCCAAGCGAAGGGACGAGCACCCTGATGCAAGGGAAATTGAGGCTTTTATTCCGAGAGATCTGCTTGATCTGTGGTTATACTACAAGGACTTATTCATCAAGGCCTATTATTACTGGGAGGTAGTGCCGCTACAGGATCAATGCTCTAGGATAAGTGCCCTCAACAACTTTCTCACCGCCTATGATGACAAACTGCGATGAAAAATCTTCACCTTGGCTGAACAAACTCAACCCATGCCGATTGTTGTCAAGGTTCCTGCTCTAAAGGAATTCCCCATGCCGTATCATCGAGACACGGACATTCCAGACAGAGGAATAATAGATGAGGAAGTGACTGAAGCCTTCAGGCTGGAGAGTGCATGGAGAAGACCTAGTATCCACACAGTTGACTCTATGGAATCAAAAGTTTTGTCAGCTTATGTGGACACTGCTGCTGAAGAAGAGATGAAGGAGGAGGAAGAAGGAAAGGAGAAGGAGAAGGAGGATGAAGCTGCAGGAAACCTTTGAGTTTCAAGCTTCTTAACATATCTCTTTTTGTGAACTGCTTGTTCATCTATCTCATTTCAATTTCTGTCTCCTCTGTGTCAATTACTCGCTTTGTGAATGACTTTACATTTTTGCTACAAACTCATTAATTTAACTGAAAAAAAAGGGAAAGGAACTTAAAAGAAAATTACAAACGAAACTGCAAAGGAAGCAGTCGCTTGGAGTTCCCTTCACGGTTAGATAGACTAGATTTATTTTTATCTAAGTCGTATGGGTTTTGGCATCATCAAAAAGGGGGAAATTGTTGGGAATTGTTAAGGACTAATTTGTTAAGGGGGAACTTCATGGGACATTTGATAAATGAAGTCATTTGTTTTGATTAGATCCCAAAACCCCAAGTGTCCTATTCCCAAGCGACCCATTTTGATGTAGTTAATAGGTTAGAATTTTTCTAAGCCTACTCTGTTAGGATGGCTCTTTTATTTTGCTTAGATTAGGCTTCAAAAGTTCAAGTGAAGGCCACTCGCTTGAGTGTGTTTTTCAAAGCGAAGCAAGCCAAGCAAACTGAAGTGAAGCGTGCCGAAGAACAGTGCTGCGAAGCGATCGCTACAGTACTCGAAGCGAGTCTGCCAAAGCGAAGCGAAGCAAGCGCTACAGTTCAAAGCCAAAGCGAAGCGAAGCAAGCGCTACAGTTCAAAGCCAAAGCGAAGCGAAACGAGCGCTACAGTATAAAGTCAAAGCCAATCAGCAATTTCCTAAATAGTCACTAGGGAACTTTATTTCCCGAAGCGGCTCACTACAGAATGACTGCGAAGTGACTCAACTAAAGCGGACGCTACAACTTCAAAGCAAAGCGAGCCACTACCTACCAGAAAGCGACAGCACAAATTCCCGCTCCGAATTTGAACTCCAGTCAACTGGAGATCTTCGCATTTATTACGAGATCTCCACGTGTCGACTCAAGAGAGGAGCAGAGGAGTTGACTGCCAGGCCGACAAGGCGCCGTAACAGTACTGGGTCGCTCCAGTTACTGTTGAAATTGGAACTTAGCCATTTCCGGCAAAAATCCAAAACTGCGCATCTGAAAAGTAGCCTGCCTGTGCAAGTACTGTCGAGAGGAGGAGGGACAAGGCCACCAACCAAGCAACGGATCTCAGCCAACCCTCCGCCTATAAATAGTGAAGGATCATATTGTGAAGAGATAGAACACTACTTGAGCATTCGAGCGCATACAGCAAACAAACACTCCCAAGCCTTTGTGCAAATCTTCGAGTCTTTGTTTTCCAGTGTTCTCCGAGTTTCCAGTTCATCGGAACTCGTCTTCACAACCTTCACACTTAGAGTCTAAGCCCATTCCATATCCAAGCTTAGAAGAAGAGCTATAGCCATCTTTGCACTTATTGTAAAGAGCTCTTCATAGTGTGTTTTGTCAACCAAAAAGCCTAAACTCTTGTCTGTTAGGTTTTTGAGTCGTCGTTAGGTTGTCTCGATCCAAGGCTCTTCTTTCATTGATTGGAGAAGCCTCGATCATAGAGTTTAGATCCAAGCTTGCACCTACATCATTTGTGTAAAGCTCGATCGAAGCTAGGCTGTAAGGAGAGCCCGTAATCTCCCTGTCTGTTCGACTGAAGCGAGTGAAGCTTACAGTCGTAGTTAGGTTTGTGTAGTGAACCCGCAATCACTACGTCAGTCGTTTGATCCAGGCAAGTGAAGCCCGATCTCAACCAGGTTTTTGAAGGACCCGTAACCTTCAAGTTCTTGAGTGAAGAGAACAGTTGCCGTCATGCAACAAGTGGACGTAGGAGCTTTATCTCCGAACCACTATAATTCTTGATGTCGTATCTCTCTTACCCTAAACTATCTCTTGTTTGATTATTCATTGCATACTGCATCTTAAACAAACTTAATCTGGAAATTTCAATTACTTAGGAAAGATTTAGCTCACCAAATTCCGCACATACGAGTAAAGACTCCCTCTTGATCAAGTGTTCACTTCGGTCAAGAAGGCTAGCTACGTACTGTAGATCTAGCTTCAGCTAGGTCTTAAGTTTCAAGTGAGCTCTTTACTTGTCACTCTGAGTTAAGGGATTTGAAGTTGAAAAACTTCAAAATACGTATTCACCCCCCCCTCTACGTATTTTTCCCATTAACAAACCGGGACCAACAAGTGGTATCAGAGCAGCGGTTCTTTCGAGCCTCTGCTTTGCATACCTGAAGCGAGCCACCACTCGCTTCACGTTGTCTCACTGAACCGGATCCTATTTTCCTAAGTGCATCAAAACCTCACCCACGCATATTGCATTTACTGCTGATAGTTTGCTATGTCTACATACAGTGCATCAAATCTTCCACAGTTCTCGATCGAAGGATACGAGATATGGAGTTTCCGTGTCGAGAGCTTCCTATGCTCAATCCACGACCGGATGTGGGAAGTTATTGAGGATGGACCAATCGAAATCAAGAAAGCCATATCTGTGGATGTTCCAGCCGCTGAAGGTCGTCCAGCCCACGTTCGACAACAGTACGTGGAGAAGGATAAAGATGAGTATACTCCAAATGACTTCAAAGTTGCCAACCTCGACAAGATTGCACGCCACGCGATGCAGAGCACCGTGTCGGACGCCTATCTACCACGAATAAGGAAATGTGCAACAGCAAAGGAAATGTGGGAAACCCTAGCCCTCATTTCTCAAGGCACAGACAAAATCAAGGAGAACAAGCTCGCCGTTCAGATGCGGGAGTTTGAAAATCTGGTGATGAAGTCAGGAGAGTCCATCGATGCCTTCGAGCTGAGAGTTACCAACATTACTGCAACTCTCAACTCGCTTGGAAAGGAACTCACAGACAAGGAAGTAAACCTGAAAATAGTCCGTGCTCTCACAAGGAAGTGGCAGACTATGAAGGAGCTATATCTAGCTACCAAGGATCTAACGAAGCTCACGCCAGAAGTGCTGTTCTCCGAGCTCAAAGCTCACGAGTTTGATCTGAATCGAATGAGCCTCGACAACGAAGATGAAGCGCCCACTACGTCAAAAGGAGTAGCATTCAAAGCTGCCGAAGGGCCAGGCGAGCAGTCGCTAGCCAAGATGACGAGGGAAGAAATGGAAGAACACATTGCGTTCTTATCCAAGAACTTCAACAAGATGAACTCTCGAGTGGGCAAGTACAAAAGATTCTACAAGCAGTACAAAGGGAGGAGCACTGATGCTCGAGAAGGAAAAGGAAAGAGAGAAGAGACGACCAAGACGATCCCGCGAGACATGATGGAAGTGGAGTGCTACCACTGCCACAAGATGGGCCACTACAAATCCGATTGCCCAAAGCTAAGTGCCAAAGAGTGCGATGAATTGAAGGCCAAGAGGGATGCTCCAAGGCGAGCGCTCGTAGCGAGTGAAGTGCCGGTCGCTACAACTGAAGATCCACCAAGCGACTCAGATGCATTCACTGATCCAAATTCCAGTGATGGTGAGGATCTTGGATTTATGGCGCTCACCGATGAAGAAACAGGAGAGGTATTCTTCTATCCTTCAATCACTTCAATTACACTAGCACACACTGTCAATGAGGAAGAACAATCCTCTACATGGAGTGAGTTGTTTGACAAGCACCAAAAACTGTCAAGCGACCACGAAGTGGTAAAACAAGCTCTGTCTCAAAGCGAGAAGGAGAACCGAAAGCTAGCCCGTGAGCTTGACGAAGTCAAACTTAATTTAAGGGCTATGACTAGTAAGTTCGAGGATCTCTTCGCCAGACATCAAAGCTTGGAGGGAAGGTATGAAACCCAGTCCACTCTAGTTGCCAATTTGAACAAAGCATCATATGCTAGGCAGGCACTAGAGGGCTCGCTTCTACCTTTTGGTAGGAAAGCTGGTCTTGGATATGAGGGTGGACCTCCCAAGCCGACTGTCTTTGTTGGTGCATCACACACTACACCATCAGTCACTTTGGAATTGCCCACTGCATCCAAAGCGACCACCAACAAGGATAAAGGAAAAGTGGCTGAGAACCCTAAAAGGAAGCCAATGAAGATGTCTATATCTTTAAGGGCAGATCCTAAGGGCAAGCAAAGTTCAACAGTCCCTAGCACTCAACATGCTAAGTCTTACCAATCCAAGGGTAAAGGGAAAACTGTTGAAGCTTCTAAGTCTCAAGCCAAGACACGAGAGACAAAGGATCTACCTCCTAAAAAGAGGAGTAATGTCTATGTGTCACGTTATCCGGACTGGAGATGGTCCAACCGGACTAACGTTGAGGGGGAAGAATTCGAAGCACCAAAGAGGCCGCTTCGAACTCCCAAAACTACTCAAGCGAGTCGGGGTCAAAACCCTAGTTGGACCGCTTCGAGGGAACCAAGCGAGCCGCTTCGACAGACTAGAAACCCTAAGTCAGCCTCTAAACCCAGAGCTAATCCGAAGCGAGTCGCTTCAGGATATAAGCAAAGTGGGAAGAGCATAGGTAGGACTGAAGCGAGCCGCTACCCCTCTTGCACACACTGTTGCACGTGTGAAACTGCTTTAAGGCAGAAGTCACAGTTTTCTAAGGTCGAGAAGCCCAAGACACAAGCTTCATCTCAAAAGAGAGTGAAGCAAGTGTGGGTACCTAAGGGAACTAACCTGCAAGGACCCAAACTGATTTGGGTACCAAAATCTGTCTAATTGCAGGTGAGCGCCGTGGATCCCATGCCAAGTGAAGGTCAACAAGTATGGTACTTGGACAGTGGATGTTCAAGACACATGACCGGCATGAAAGCTCTACTTCACAACTACATAGAGAAGAAGGGTCCACACGTAACCTTTGGTGACAACTCTCGAGGAAGCACCAGGGGATACGGCGCACTGAAAGTTGGAAAGCTCACAATTGAAGAAGTCTCCTATGTGGAAGGACTCAAGCACAACCTGTTGTCCATTTCACAGTTTTGTGATAAAGGGTACAGGGTGGAATTTATTTCCAACAAGTGCATTGTGAAGAGCAAGCTCATATCCCAGATTGTGCTCACTGGAGTTAGACAAAGGAATGTCTACATCGCACAATGGGACAGCTGCAAAGAGGAAACGTGCTTAGTAGCAAGGAGTGCTACAGAAATCGGATGGCTATGGCACAGACGCTTGAACCATCTCAACTTTAAAGCAATCAATCGCTTAGCTCGAAAGGGTTTGGTGCAAGGCATACCAAATGAAGTCTTCATCAAAGACCATCCATGCTCACCATGCCAACGAGGGAAGCAGACGAAGAAGCACTTCGCCAGTCTCGAAGAAGCATCATCAAAGCGAGTGCTCGAGCTGCTTCACATGGATCTGTTTGGTCCAGTTATTCCAGTTAGCGTAAATGGAAGGAAGTACACTCTAGTTGTAGTTGACGACTTCTCTCGCTACACTTGGGTTGTATTCCTGTTCAACAAGAAGGAGACACTGACCAAACTGCCACAACTACTCAAGCGATTGGCGGTGGAAAAGAATCAAGCTATCGTGACCATTCGCTTCGACAAAGGCACAGAGTTCTTGAACTCTACAATTGAAGCGTACTGCACAGAGCATGGCATAGCACATCAAACCTCTTCAGCACGTACACCTCAGCAGAATGGAGTTGCTGAAAGAAGAAATCGAATCATCAAAGAAGCCGTTCGTACCATGATTGCTGACTCGAAGCATCCGATGAAGTATTGGGCTGAAGCTGCCAATACAGCATGATACACGCAGAATCGAACGCTTCTCAGCAAACGGCACGACAAAACTCCATATGAAATATGGACAGGGAGAATTCCTAACATATCTTATTTCCATATTTTTGGTTGTAGGGTCTTCATTCACAACAATGGGAAGTCACAGTTGAAAGCTCTTGAAAGCAAAGCAGATGAAGGAGTATTCTTAGGATACTCTACGTCTAGCAAAGCCTACAGAGTGTTCAACTGTAAAACCCTAATTGTGGAGGAATCACCCCATGTCGTATTTGATGAATCTTCTTTAAGTCTTCCACAGGAACAGGCTCAAGCGAATGAAAAGGATCAAAGCAAGGAACCCTCAAATCAACTCACTTGGGACGTGCTTGATGAAGATGATGAGATCAAGGACTCAAGCGAGCAAAATTCCAAAGGAGGAGTCGAAGCTGCCCCCAAGATTCCTGAAGCTAGTGCAGGCCAAGCACCCAATCCAGTCGCTTCAGATGGTGAAGCGAGCGACAAGGAAGAAGATAAAGATGAAGCTGGCGGATCAAAGCGAGCGTGGCTCAAAGATCACTCACCTAGCCAAATCATTGGAGATCCATCCAAGGGTGTAGTGACCAGAAGTCAAGTGATTGGAGAAAGTGCCATGTTCAGTTGCTTTCTTTCAAATATTGAGCCATCAAGCGTGGAGGAAGCCCTAGCCGACTCTAACTGGGTGATCGCCATGCAAGAGGAGCTGAACCAGTTCACCAGGAACGACGTATGGTACCTCGTGGATCGTCCCAAATTCCAGCACGTTATTGGCACCAAGTGGGTGTTCAAAAATAAGACGGACGAGGACCACAACGTTGTGAGGAACAAGGCGCGACTCGTTGCTAAAGGCTACTGCCAAGAAGAAGGAATCGACTTTGACGAAACCTTCGCTCCAGTGGCACGACTTGAAGCTATCAGATTGTTTCTAGCCTATGCAGCAGCCAAGAAGTTCAAGGTCTATCAAATGGATGTGAAGAGCGCATTTCTCAACGGTGAACTCAAGGAAGAAGTGTATGTGGAGCAGCCACCGGGTTTTGAGCAGGGAGATAAAGTGTATCGCTTGAAGAAAGCCCTGTATGGGTTGAAGCAAGCTCCCAGAGCTTGGTATGATACACTATCTCAATTCCTAGTGGACAATGGATTCCAAAAGGGAAAGATAGATCGGACTCTCTTCACCATCAACCATGGAGAAGATATGCTTTGGGTCCAGATCTACGTGGACGACATCATATTTGGGTCACCAAACCAGTCACTTAGCGAGAAGTTTGGAGAGCTGATGAAGACCAAGTATGAGATGTCGATGATTGGCTTGATGAGCTGCTTTCTAGGTCTTCAAGTGAAGCAGCAGGATAATGGAATTTTCATCAGCCAAGCAAAGTATACTAGAGATATGCTTGCCAAGTTTGGTGTTCAACATGCTAAAGCTGTGAAGATTCCTATGAACACCAACTGGAAGATGGAGCCAGACGAAGGAGGAAAATCTGTAGATCCTACAGATTATCGTGCCCTAATCGGGTCACTACTCTATCTCACTGCAAGCAGGCCAGATATTGCTTTTGCAGTCGGAGTCTGCGCTCGCTTCCAAAGCAACCCCAAGCACAGCCATCTTGAAGCTGCCAAGAGAATTCTTCGATATTTAAAGGGCACTGTCAACATGGGTCTGTGGTATCCAGCGGAGGACAATTTGGAGCTCACTGGATATTCCGATGCTGACTATGGAGGTTGCCGAGTCGATAGGAAGTCAACTTCGGGCACATGTCAGTTCTTGGGAAGCAAGCTAATCTCGTGGTTCTCCAAGAAGCAAACAAGCGTAGCCACTTCAACAACTGAAGCTGAGTACATGGCCGCTGGAAGCTGCTGTTCTCAAATCCTATAGCTTCGTCAACAATTGAAGGACTACAAAGTTGAAGCGAATGAAATTCCGATCTTCTGCGACAACAACAGCACCATATGTATCTCGCAGAATCCAGTGCTTCACACCAGATGCAAGCATGTGGAAATTCGACACCATTTCATTCGTGATCATGTCGAGAAGAAGGATATCAAGCTCGAGAAAATCCATACCGATCTCCAGCGAGCAGATATCCTCACCAAGCCTCTAGCTGAGTCTCGATTCAATCAGCTATGCATGGAATTAGGGTTATTAGACCCTGGTGAAGAATGCTAGTTCCAGGATGCACGAAGGAGTGTTCGCTTGTTCTCTTGTGCGTCACTCGCTTCGTATCTTCACCAACTCAAGCGAGCCACTTCAAATCTCACTCGCTTGAAGAAAATGAAGTTAGGTGGAGAAAGGTGGAGTATTGGAAGAAGTTCCCTACCAACTTATTGGAATTGTTAAGTATATGGTTAAGGGGGAACTAATGCTTACTCTCGGAGCAAGCTACTTCCAAAGCGAGCAAGAATGCTGCTATCTTGAATTCTGCATCGCTTCAATTTGCCCTAGCTTGGGTCAAAGCGAGCCGACTGCAGATTCATTCTCTAGAATGTAGGAAAGCTTGAAGGTTTACCTTTTTATACAAAAAGGTTGCAGGGCTGGTGACATGCTTCTGCGTAAAATACGAGATTGTCTTGTCAGAGCATTCTCATTGTCATCCTGTCCATTTCTGCTCTGAGATAAGGACTTGTACTCATCCCCCATTCGTCGTGAATAAGTACACTTACGTGATGCTCCCTTCGGGTTGTAGTAAGCTTGTGTACTATATTCATTTTCTCCCTCATTCACTTCGATGGAGGACTCTCTAATTCGTAGAGGAAGATGAATGCCATGAAGATGAATGCCATGAAGATCTAATTCAACGTGTAGCATTCAACAAGTGTTATCTAATTCAACATGAAGTCTTCAATTTGTGGTATCAATCTCCTACGAAGTGAGATTGACTGGTAAGCGTTTCAATTTTAAGTACACCAAGTGAGCTGAAGCGTGCTAGAAACCTTCACTCACTACGTGGAAAATATGAAATGAATCTGACACAAATACAAAGAGGAAAACACTCTTGTTTATCCTCGAAGTATGTAAGTCAGAAACATTTTAAATTAAGCAAAGAAATTCAATTTCTTATTCCAGTCGCTTCAGATGGCCAAGCGAGTGCTACGTCACTCAAAGCTAGCCATCGCAAGCGAGTGCGGAACAGTCACTCAAAGCAAATGCCTCTCAAAGCGAGTCACGGCTTAGCGGCCCAACTCGAAGCGAGCGGGCACGAAGCGAGTATGAGCTGTCTGCACTCGAGTGCCTATTTCACTTTCTGCCAAGTATTTAATGCAGAATCAGGAACGGCGGAAATAACGGGCGCGTGGTTCTCACTTCAAATTTGAAGCGGGAAACGGCGGAGAAGATCCAGCCGTCGGATCTCAACAGCCCCCAATCTGCCGTTCGATTAACGCCGTATACGACAAGCCAACCATAGAAGGCCACGTGGCGACGCCGAGCAAGTGGCGGTTCACTTTTACTGTGATGACGCCGGACACGTCAGATCCATCACCGCACGTCCGCCGCCTACCTACAGGATTTTCGGCGTTATTACCGTTCTACCCCTGCCACGTCAGCCATAACCTAACTCTATATATATGGAACGAGGCAGAACTGCAGAACCTTTCACAGCCTTCTAAAATTGCCATTCTCGTGCTTAGATCTGCGATTTCTGCAACTCACGAGTCTCAACCCTTTCTTTTTAAACTCTGCTCAAATTTCTCTAAAATCACCATGGGAAAGAAGAAGAACACCGAGACGATGGAGGAGTTTCTCGCGGAGGTCGACAAACATATCAATGTCGAGCCTCATCTCGATCCAGCCATCATCGAGAGAAATGGTTTTCTCCGTAGGGCCGTGACCAAGGCCGGACTATGGAAGTTTGTGACGGCGGTCCCGTCAAAGATTCTGGCCAAAGCCGTCGGCGAGCTCCTGCTAAATTTGAGGAAGGAGCAAAACATATCCTCTTTTACCGATCCACAGACGAGGAGGCCAGTGGAGGTGGACATGAATGAGCTTATCGGCACGTTCAACTTGCCGAGAGAAGGAGGAGACTCATTACTGGATTTGGGTCTCTCGGCCGGAGTTCAGTACGGTCGTTTTGCAACCGCCGAAGCCGATCCAAATTTTAAGGAGGCAAGTATCCGTTCGAGTTTGAAGGCCCCCTTCAACCACATTTGCGGCTCTTCTCGAAGAGTGTCGCGTGCTACGTCGGAACCTTGGATACTCTTTCCGAGACGAAGCTGATCGCCACAACAGTCATCGTCGACAGCCTCACCGGAACCAGCTTCAACTGGCATGACTGGTTCCTCAATCAAATTCACGAAGCTGCTGCCGATTTTGCGTTCGTGAAGGGGAGCGCCGATCAAATTCTCCGCACGGGGAAACTGAAGTTCTTCTCAAGGCTTTCCTATGCTTTGGAGAAGAAGTTTCTGGGCAAAGCATGGCCGGAAGATGACGTCACCATCTACAACAAACAGTCCATCTACCATGATAAATGGAGGAAGTCCAAGCAATTGATGGATTTGGGGCTTCTCGAGGTTGAAGTGCCCGTAGCGAGACCGGTTGCCGAAAGGCAAGCCGAAGTGAGCCAAGTGAGGCCGGTCGCTTCACCCGGGAAGCGAGCCGCGCCGAAGCGAGGCAAGAAGACAAAGCGAGTCGATTTACTTGTCCAAGAAAGCGAGGCGGTGGAGAAGCCGCTTGAGGACATTGAAGCAACTCAACCCCAGCCTTCACCAATAAAAGCCAAATCACCCCCACTCCAAATCCAAACCCACATCACCCAAATACCAGAACCTCAATCTTCATCAACCCAACAACCACTAAAACAGATAACCCCCCTCTCTCCCCATGAAGAAGAGTCAGCATCTTCTTTTCACATTCCCACTGTCCCATTCCTCAGCATAGATGAAGCTGCTGCCTACACTTCATTCACCCCACTTCAATCCCAGCCGATACAACCACCACCCACCGAAACCATTCAAATCTCAGAAACTCAAGAAACCTCATCACCTACCCAATCCCCCTCGACATCGGCAGCTACAGCCGATACCACCCAAACTGTAGGAGAACTTCCCATCATTCCTCAATTCATAACCCCTGCCCTCACCGTACACAAGCGGGCTCTCGAACGCTATGCCCTAGACAGAGAGCAAGCCGCTGAGACAATCAATCTTCGCTACAATCTTCACTCCGCGAACGTTGCATGGAGCGACGTGTTTTACACCAATGTAGTCGACTTTCTGACGTACATCACGTACTGAGGAACGGAGTACTACAAAATTTTCAGACTCCTCAAAGCCTTCACAGAAGAGGAACTGATTCAAATGGAGGCCAAGATACTCAACTTCATTGGCGAAAATGGCTTCCATGCCTTCCTTGAAGGGACCAGCTTCTGGGAAAAGCTGGATGCTAAAGTGAAAGAATCATATCCACTCGCCACAGTTCCGAAGCGAGTGCCCTCTTCCCATGAAAGGAAGCTGATCAGAGAGCATAGGGAGGTGGTGGAGTTGAAAGATGCTGAGATTGCTAGTCTCCAAAGCGAGATCACAACGTGAAGAGATAGAACACTACTTGAGCATTCGAGCGCATACAGCAAACAAACACTCCCATGCCTTTGTGCAAATCTTCGAGTCTTTGTTTTCCAGTGTTCTCCGAGTTTCCAGTTCATCGGAACTCGTCTTCACAACCTTCACACTTAGAGTCTAAGCCCATTCCATATCCAAGCTTAGAAGAAGAGCTCTAGCCATCTTTGCACTTATTGTAAAGAGCTCTTCATAGTGTGTTTCGTCAACCAAAAACCCTAAACTCTTGTCTGTTAGGTTTTTGAGTCGTCGTTAGGTTGTCTCGATCCAAGGCTCTTCTTTCATCGATTGGAGAAGCCTCGATCATAGAGTTTAGATCCAAGCTTGCACCTACATCGTTTGTGTAAAGCTCGATCGAAGCTAGGCTGTAAGGAGAGCCCATAATCTCCCTGTCTGTTCGACTGAAGCGAGTGAAGCTTACAGTCGTAGTTAGGTTTGTGTAGTGAACCCGCAATCACTACGTCAGTCGTTTGATCCAGGCAAGTGAAGCCCGATCTCGACCAGGTTTTTGAAGGACCCGTAACCTTCAAGTTCTTGAGTGAAGAGAACAGTTGCCGTCGTGCAACAAGTGGACGTAGGAGCTTTATCTCCGAACCACTATAATTCTTGGTGTCGTATCTCTCTTACCCTAAACTATCTCTTGTTTGATTATTCATTGCATACTGCATCTTAAACAAACTTAATCTGGAAATTTCAATTACTTAGGAAAGATTTAGCTCACCAAATTCCGCACATACGAGTAAAGACTCCCTCTTGATCAAGTGTTCACTTCGGTCAAGAAGGCTAGCTACGTACTGTAGATCTAGCTTCAGCTAGGTCTTAAGTTTCAAGTGAGCTCTTTACTTGTCACTCTGAGTTAAGGGATTTGAAGTTGAAAAACTTCAAAATACGTATTCACCCCCCCTCTACGTATTTTTCCCATTAACAAACCGGGACCAACAGAAACAAACGACACTTCATCCTCGACATGAATGATGTTCTCTTGCTGCTCTCCATCACACTCTTCATTTTGCACACTCTGATCAATATCATCAAATAAACTAAGTGGTCCAGGAGGTGCTTCGATTTCTTTTACCTCCTCATTCAGTTCTTCCACATCATCTCGAACCGGAGTGAACGTACTCTTAGCATCTGACCTTGGCTTCACAAATGGACGTATGTACTCCTTCGGCTCCTCTTCTTTCTCCCAAAAACCTCTCTTCAAATATGAAATAGTAGTAGCTTGGGACTGTCTCCAACCATTCTGACTCTCACGATAGTAATGGGTAGGTGCAAAATGCTTCCTCATTACTGCCTTCATCTCTTTCCAAGTCATGATTGGCTCCACTCCTTTCCTTCTTCTACTCTTAGCCAATCGATCCCACCAAGTTAGAGCATAGTCCGATAACAACCTGGATGCCAAGTTCACCTTCTTGAACTCAGAATAGTTATGATGACAAAAAGCTATCTCCATATTTCTCTCCCATTGAAAATACAACTCTGGATCATATTTCCCTTGAAAATAGGTAATGTCCACTTTTTCGTCCTCATCAAGATGGCCATGTTGGTTGTATTGTTGGACTTTGTCTTTGTATTGACCTCCACTCTTCGAACAAATTAACACCGACTCAGACCTCATCTCCTCGCCCCATTGTTTCACCATCGCCTCTATCTTGAATTTTGTTTGTGAATCTAGCTCCTCATCCAACATACTGACAAAAGGTTAGTAAAAAAAATAGGATCCTCACAACCTCACAAACACTCGTGTATCGCTCAAAGATAATTCACTCAACACTCGTGTATCACTCAATATGATGGCTTTTACCCTCTTTTAATCTCTCTCTTGCCTTTTACCACTCAAATCTCTCTTAAGAGGCTCAAATTCCCTAAATCTACCACAGAAATCACTATTAACGAACCAAGAGTACTGAAATTAGGAAGACAAGATAACTGAACTAAGAAACCCTAAATCGGAAGACACGAAAAATTTACCGAAAACTTCGACGGACGATTTGACCCTTTAAACGGCCTTTTTTTGCAAAAATAACGAACCGATTCCAACAAATTGGGAACCACTGTATAGATCTTTTCGAGAGCTTTCCGAAAAGGTATTATGGAGCAAAATCGGAGTCCGTATGCAAAAGTTATGGCCGTTTTAGTGCTGGCCGACGAAAAACACGAGAAAAGGACGAAAAAACTCACAGAAACGAACCTGAATACTTGACACGAAACGAAAAGCTACAAAGGACGACTCTATGACACAGATTTTTTTTTTTTTCCTGGATATTACGACACTATTCAGCCCCTAAAGAAAACCTATAACGACACGAGAAAAGAAGTGTCGTAACAGAACGGCAAACCACATAGTAACAGGATATTACGACACTCAGCAGAAAGTGTAGTAACAGTCTTCAAACACGACAGAAAACAGATCTGACTTCTTTTTTTTTTTTTTTTTTTTTTTATTCGAACGACACTAAAAACGAATCTGACAACACGACACGAACGAAAAACGAAAAAGGATAGATAAACCTGAACGCCGGGATGACGACCTGGCTCTGGTGCCAAATGATACGAACCTTGGTAGGTTCGATCGACTCACGCATGCGGAAGACTCAAGATACCGATGAAAATCCCAAAACCTCCTAAATCGAACACGAAAAAGTGTTGTCTAGGCAACTTGGGGACGATGATTGACACACAACGAGGGATGATTGACTCGTCGATTCGCCGGATAAAGAACTCAACTTGATAAACAAGAGGAATTCGAAAATTCTCTTAAAAGAGAGAGAGTAAAAACTCAAGAAAATATATTAATGAATAATCTGATCTAATTTTCGTCCATGATATATGAGCCATATTTATAGGCTTCATAGAGTCCTAATTCCACAAGGAAACTAGTTAAAAACCTATCCTATAATATACCAAACCAAAACCTAGTCTAAAAATGAATAAAATCACTAAAATAATGCTTAAAATAACCCTATCAACTAAAAAACCAAATTAAAACGAAAATTAATAAAATATTAATAAAAACTCAACTAAATAAACTACTAAATAATATCTTCAATCTTCATCCCATATCATCTTTAATTCTGGGCCTCCGGGCTTCGAACCATGACTTACGGGCTCCATCAAACATCCAGGCCGAACAGCAGCCTGATCAACAGCCCGAGCAACAGCACGTGCCCACTGATCAACCTTCAACTCACCCGGAGTTTGATGAACCCATTAATGAGCCCGAGCCAATCATTTCAAATGAAGAAAGAGCTCGACGCAGACGTTGGATCGATGCTCATCCAAAAGAACTCATTGTTGGGAACCCAAACCAAGGAGTGCGAACAAGAAGGACGATTGGTGAAAGCGCACTGCTAAGTTGCTATCTCTCTCGAATAGAACCCAAAGATGCAATTGAAGCTCTTCGTGATGCTGACTGGATTCAAGCCATGCAAGAAGAACTCAATGAATTCAAGAGAAATGAAGTATGGTCTCTAGTTGATCGTCCTTATCATCAGGGCGTCATTGGAGTCAAATGGGTTTACAAGAACAAGAGAGATGAATCTGGAGAAGTTGTCAGAAATAAAGCCCGATTGGTAGCAAAGGGTTACTGTCAACAAGAAGGAATCGACTATGATGAGACGTTTGCCCCCATTGCAAGATTAGAAGCTATAAGGCTGTTTCTAGCTTATGCCGCTCATCAACGATTCAAAGTCTACCAGATGGATGTTAAAAGTGCGTTCCTCAATGGCATTCTCGAAGAGGAAGTCTATGTGGAACAGCCTCCAGGATTCGAGGAGGGTGATTCAAGCAAAGTCTACAAACTGCACAAGGCTGTCTACGGTCTTAAGCAAGCTCCTCGAGCTTGGTATGAAACGCTATCATCCTTCCTCATCGAATCAGGATTCAAGCGTGGTTCAGTCGACAAGACGTTATTCACTATCAAAGTGAATGAATATATCCTTTTAGTACAAATTTATGTTGATGATATTATTTTTGGATCTAAATCTCCCATTTTGTGTGAGAAATTTGGTAACCTCATGACCGAAAAATATAAAATGTCTATGATGGGGGAAATGAATTTCTTTCTAGGGTTGCAGGTCAAGCAGTCCGATGAAGGAATCTTCATTAGCCAAACAAAGTACGCACACGAGCTGGTCGACAACTTTGGTGTCAAAGCAGCAAGCCTGTCAAAATACCGATGCTCTCTGGTGGGAAGATCGACCCGGATCCCGAAGGAAAACCTGCCAACATAACTCAGTACAGGGGTATCATTGGTTCATTACTTTATTTAACTGCTAGTCGACCTGATATCACTTTTGCAGTTGGAGTGTGTGCTCGATTTCAAGCTAATCCGAAGGAATCCCACTTGGAAGCAGCAAAGAAAATTCTTCGTTACATCAAAGGAACCACAAATTTAGGTCTTTGGTATCCTTGTGATGATAATTTGCAGCTTACAGGTTATTCAGATTCTGATCATGCAGGGTGCAAGCTTGATAGGAAATCTACCTCGGGTACTTGCCATTTTCTCGGAAACAAGCTGATTTCGTGGTTTTCAAAGAAACAAACTTCAGTAGCCACCTCCACCACAGAGGCCGAGTACATGGCCGCAGGGAGTTGTTGTGCACAAATCTTGTGGATCAAACAACAACTTAAGGATTATGAAGTTGAAGTCAGTGAAGTGCCTATATTCTGCGACAGCTCGAGTGCCATCGCCATTACTCAGAATCCAGTTCTTCATTCAAGATGCAAACACGTGGATATTCGACATCACTTTATTCGTGATCACGTGGAAAAGAAGAACGTGGTTATTGAGAAGATACACACTGACATTCAATGAGCTGATATTCTAACCAAACCCCTAGCCGAAGAAAGATTCAAAATGCTATGTGGAAAGCTAGGGTTATTGAATGTTGAGTCATCAGGCCGATCGTAAGTCTACAGGCCGTCATCTCCTCAACAGCCTGCCACCTCCTTCAAAAGTTTGTTCGAGACCAACAATCGGGACGAACAGGCCGATATTAAGGGGGAACAGGCCGTCAACTACTCAACAGGCCGTTACCATTTGAACAGGGAGTTACTATTTGAACAGGCCGTTTGTCTGGCCGTTACCTTCAAACAGGCCGTTCGTAATGTAGAGATGGCAAACAGTAACAACCTTTTTCAAGATCGATGAGTCTACCGTCGCCTCGTATCCCTTCCTACAGGCCGATTCAAATGACAGGCCATCTCTATCAACAGGCCGTGTCTGTCAACAGGCCGTGTCTATCAACAGGCCGTGTCCGTCAACAGGCCGTGTCCATCAACAGGCCGTCGACTATTCAACAGATCGACCTGTGCTCCTCGAATTGAGGGGGAACACTTGACCAAAGTTATCCATTTGAGGGGGGAACAAAGGCCGATATTATAAGTCCAGGCCGTTATATCTCGCCAGGCCGATATCACATGTCCAGGGCGTTTATTTCGCCAGGCCGATGTCTTCCCCCAGGCCGTCAACTTCGACAGGCCGTTCACTGCCACAAGGTCGATATCATCAGGCCGATATCAACCTGAATGCAACTACATTTATGAAGGAAGAATCAAAAGGGCAGTATCACCCTTTTGTCTTATAACTTCTTCAATACGCATTGAATTCTTCATTTATTACTAATATTTATTTCTCAATGCTTTACATAATTTAAGGGTCTGTTAATTTGCAGAAAATAAGGAAAAAGGGAGTAATGATTACCATTTTTGTAACACATCTAGTCAAGTGTCAAATATTGACACATTGACCAATGCTGCATTTAATTCACTGCCTCTTTTCTGAAAAAGCACATATTTCGCACGTTTCTCCTTTTCTCACGCGCGGATGTGAAACGCCTCACATTCTACGCGCTTCAATCGTGTGGACGTGGGTGAGAGGGAAAACTTTAACCCTTTCAAATTCGAACAATCTCAACCGTTCGAATTTTCTATATATGTCATGCAGTTTCTTCACAAAAACATTACTTGCCTTCTTCATCATTCTCAGCAAAACCTAGTTTTTATTATCTGCAAAAACCAATCTGCCGCCGTCGTGTTCTCTGTTTTTCTACATTCTCACTCTCTGCATCAAATCACTCGCCGTGGTTTGTGTTCTTTTCACCGATTAAGTATCAATTTTTCTGTCAAGTTCTATATTGTTTTTCTAATCTTTCTTGAAAAATTTGCAGGAAAAACAACAATGGCTGAAAAGGTTTCTACTCTGGTCGAAAGGAATTGCAGTGGTCCGAGATCGAGGACTACTTGACGGCTCGCATCAAGTTCGAGCCCTACATGGTGCGCGAAAACTTCGGTTTTCGTGATCTCGATTCTATGTTTGCCCTGGTGGAGACATGCTTTCCATTCCACCAGATCATCACCACCCGGCCGGCGAAGAGCCTGATATAGGTGAAATTTACCTTGTTTTCATAGCCAAAAAGAGTCAATTTTGTGTCTCGATTTTATAGTATTGTCTATGTTTTATATGGTTTTTAGTATATGGGACAATATTATGCTTGTAGGTGTTTTTCTGTGTTTTCAGGCATAAATTGATGATAAATCGATGATAAAACCCCGAGACGAGAAAAGGCGTGAAGATCGAAGTTGAAATCCAAGATTTGAGTTCGAGTGAAGGCCTCTCGATCGACCTCTCGATCGAGAGAGGTATCGAGAGGTGCCTTCTGTTTGAGCTATCGATCGAGAGCAGAATTTATACCCTCTCGATCGACCTCTCGATCGAGAGGTCTGTCGAGAGGTGTCCAGCCGAGGATTTTTCTCCTTATTTTAATTAGACTCCTTTTTGGTCTAGGTTTTCCTTATGTAAATTTCTCCTATATATACTCCTATTCTAGCATTGTAAACCAAATCTAGCAAACACCATATTTTCTAGCATACTTTTATTTTAGAGTTTTGTATTTTACATTGGAGCTTTTCAAGTTTATTCAAGATTCAAGTTTCGAAGTTCTTCGTGTTCAAGATTCAATTCCAAGTTTTTCTTACTCTTACTTTTTAATTATGTTCTTTCAATCTTTTGTGTTCATGTCTACTTTAATTATGTCTAGCTAAATTTCTTAGTTGATTTTAGGGATTGAATGCCTAATTGAATTTATGTAAGTGCTTTTGTTTACAATTAGCCTTCCAATCTAGATGCATGTTTCATGTTGCTTATTCTCATGCATAGTTAACTGGCCATTAATTGTGTATGCATAATTATGTGTTTATGCCTTAATCGGATAATTGCATAATCGATCTCATGAAAGCATGATATAATAGTTTAATTCTCTTGATTGATAATTGAATTGTTATATGTTTATATATAGTTGATTTGGTGTCGTAGTTGAACCTAGTTGACTATATTATTGGTACTTGTTCTATTTTGCACTTGATTCGATTCTTATAATTCGAGAGAATATTAGGATCTTATTAGGTGACCACTTGCATTGCTTTAATCGGGGTGTAAGTTATATTTGCATGTATCACATTTAGATTGGATTAAATTGGTTAATTGTATTCATTATTTGCTTGCATAAGTTTGATTAGGTAGGCTTCCCTAGAATCAACACTTTTCCTTAATTGTTCACTTTCCTTACTTACTTAATTGCTTGTGCCTTAAGTTGTTTAATTTTGACTAATTATTTTCCTGCACACTTTATTTCCTTGTTTGATTTAATTGAGTCTTTTTATTATTTGCCTAGTCTATAAATACCACATCCTAAACTCTTAAAAGCCTAAACATCATATTTGTTCTTAAGTAGAGGTATTGTGTGCGTTTTCGACTTGTCAGTCCCTGTGGATACGATACTCGTGCTTCATTATATTACACCTATTTTTGTGTGGTAGAAATAGTGCGATCAAATTTTGGCGCCGTTGCCGGGGATTGATTAGATTTCATACACATATTTTGAAATAGAATTAATAGGTGATTTAGGCACTTTTATTTTCTGTTTTCGGTTTATTGATCTCACGTTTTTCTTTTCTCTTCTTTGGTTTTAGGTAGTGCATGACCACAAGGTCTAAAGGGATAAATCCTATTCCTATAGACTTGGAGTTAGAGCGCTCTCTTCGAGCATTGAGGCGAGGAAAGGAGGCAAAGAAGATCGATACACCCCTCTCTTCACCACCCGATTCACCAAGGAGTTTCGATTCGATGGGGGATCAAGCGGGGAGAAGGACTTTGAACGACCGTTACAAGCCGGTCGTTGATCAATTTCAGCAAGGAGGATGGGGGACTACCGAAGCCAACAACTATGAGTTCAAGACGTCCCTCATCAACATGGTGCAAAACAACCAATATGGAGGTTCACCGGCAGAGGATCCCAACGCGCACTTGAAACAATTTCTGGACATATGTGCTACATACAAAGCCAATGGAGTATCTTCGGACTACCTCAAACTTAGTCTCTTCGTGTGGTCTCTCAAGGACGATGCAAGAGAGTGGTTAGATGGATTGGACAAGACGGAGGTCACTACTTGGGCTGACATGTGCACGAAGTTTCTCAACAAGTTCTTCCCACCTTCGAGGGCTCAAAAGCTTATCAATGAGATCAACCAATTTCAACAATATGAGGATGAGCACTTTTACGAGGCGTGGGGGAGATTCAAGAAGTTACTTCGAGCATGCCCGAATCATGGGATTAGCAAGGAGGATCAAATCACGTGCTTCTATCGTGGTTTGAACAAGTTGTGTAGGAAGGAGCTCGATTACGCTTCGAAGGGAGGATTCTTGAACAATGAGTACGAAGTGGCTATGGAGATTATTGAGCTGACCGTAAATTCAAGCTATGAAGAGGCTACCGATCGACGGCTTGGAAGAAGGAGAGTTGCCAACATTGGGATCGATGCTTACGAGGACTTGATGGAGAAGTATACAAAAACAGCGAATGAGTTGGATTCTATCAAGAAAGGAGTGCTTCGATGCGATGCTATCACGGACGATCAAGCAAACCCAACCGAAGAGGAAGATGCCAATTTTGTGCAACAAGGGGGCAAGTGGCAACCGAATCAAGGAAACAAGTGGCAAGGAGGGCAAGGAGGACAAGGAGGTTCGAACTACCAAGGAGGGTACAAGAAGCCATATGTTCCCAACAACCGAAATCATCCGAACTTCTCCTATGCCAATCCGAACAACGCCTTGCAACCACCTCCCGGCTTCCATGTTGAGAACGGAGTCATCCAAGAGCCCAAGAAGGAGATGTCCACCGACGATTTAATTCGTCAATATATGGCTCAATCGGAGATGAGGATGACACAACAAGATGCAAAGTTGAGGACGTTGGAGCTCACTCAAAGTACATCAACCAACAACTTAGCGAGTAGCATCAATGCGTTGACCAAACAAATGCAAATGTTGGAGACGCAAATGAGTCAAATAGCAAACGCTCAAGGAGGAGTCCATAAGCCCGGCCAATTCCCAAGTAACACGGAGCAAAACCCGAAGAACAACCATCATGTTCATGCCATTGAGCTTCGGAGCGGCACTACATACACAAATCCATCCTTGGAAGCTGAGAAGAAAGGAGTCGGGAACTTCAAGAACGTAGTGCTCGAGGAAACAAGGATACAAGAGCCGAGGCGAGGACCTCTCGACACCTCTCTCGATCGAGAGGTCGATCGAGAGGTCCACCCTGGAAGTCAGCAACCACCTCTCGACACCCCTCTCGATCGAGAGGAGGATCGAGAGGTCTACGACGAGGAGATACAGATGGAGCCTCTCGATACCTCTCTCGATCGAGAGGTCGATCGAGAGGTCAAACAGCAAAGTCAGAAGGGACCTCTCGACACCTCTCTCGATCGAGAGGTCGGTCGAGAGGCCCAGCAGCCGAACCAACTTCCGACGTACACTCCGAAGGCTCCCTTCCCGCAACGATTGACCAAGACGAAGCAAGACGAGAAGTATCAACGCTTCATGGAGATACTACAAAAGGTCAACATCAACATACCACTTCTCGATGCTCTCCGAGACATGCCCAACCACATGAAGTTCATCAAGGATGCGGTTTCGGGGAAGAAGAAGTGGGGGAAGTTCGAGACGATCAATCTCACGGAGGAGTGCAGCGCGGTGATCCAAAGGAAGCTACCATTGAAGCAAAAGGATCCCGGGAGGTTCACGTTGTCGTGCAAAATTGGTGATCAAATCTTCCAAAACGTGCTATGCGATCTTGGTGCTAGCATAAATTTGATGCCTCTCCCTATTTTCAACCGGCTCAAGATCGGGAGGATGAAGCCAACAACCATCTCTCTACTTATGGCGGACCGATCAGTTTCATATCCAAGGGGGATAGTGGAGGACGTTCTCGTTCAAGTGCACAACCTCGTCTTTCCGGCAGATTTCGTAGTCTTGGACATGCCCGAGGACACAAATCAACCATTGATCTTGGGGCGGCCATTCTTAGCAACGGGGAGAGCGTTGATCGATGTGCAAGATGGAGACCTCACATTTCGAGTCAACGGGGAGGAACTGAAAATTTCTATCTACGAAGCTATGAAGAGACCCGACGATCAACGTGAGGATATCTTCTCCATCGAGACATTGATACCACCTACTTCGGAGGAGGCGCTTAACCATTGTATTTCGAATTCTCTCTATGCCTACGAGGAGTTGGATGAAGCTTGCGACGAGATTCTCGAGTATCTCAATCAGTTGGAGGCTAATCAACCATCGAGTCACCACAAGGAGGTTTCATATCTTGACATTAACAAGAAGGTGGACGATGGATTTTTCGAAGAGGAAGAGAAGAAGGATGCAGCCCCTAAGGTGGAATTGAAGCCATTACCCGAGCACCTCAAGTACAAGTTCTTGGGAGAAGAAGAGACGTACCCGGTGATTGTATCTTCTCATCTCACGGAGGCAAACACGAACAAGCTATTGAGGGTGTTAAGGGAGCACAAATCTGCAATTGGATGGACGATTGCCGACATCAAAGGTATTAGTCCTACGATTTGCATGCATAGGATCTTGCTCGAGGAAGGCCATCGCCCAAGAGTCCAACCCCAAAGACGATTGAACCCAACCATGCAAGAAGTGGTGAGGAAGGAGGTGCTGAAATTGCTTGATGCCGGCATGATCTATGCTATTTCGGATAGTGAGTGGGTGAGCCCTACTCAAGTGGTGTCAAAGAAAGGAGGCATGACGGTCATCAACGACGAGAAAGGAGAGCTGATCGCGACAAGGCTCGTCACGGGATGGCGAGTGTGCATTGATTATCGTCTTCTCAACGCAGCAACAAGGAAGGATCACTTTCCCCTCCCGTTCGTAGATCAAATGCTCGATCGTCTAGCCGGCCATGAGTATTATTGCTTCCTCGACGGATACTCCGGCTACAATCAAATCGCCATCGCTCCGGAGGACCAACACAAGACGGCATTTACATGCCCATATGGAGTCTTCGCTTATCGGAGGATGCCGTTCGGATTATGCAATGCACCGGCCACTTTCCAAAGATGCATGATGGCCATCTTCCACGGATTGATCGAGAATATCATGGAGGTGTTTATGGATGATTTTTCAGTCTTTGGCCCCTCTTTTGACCAATGTTTGGAGAATCTCGCCACGGTGCTTCAAAGATGCGAAGAGACGAACCTCGTTCTCAATTGGGAGAAGTGCCATTTCATGGTTCAAGAAGGAGTTGTGCTAGGTCACAAGGTGTCTTCATATGGATTGGAGGTGGATCGAGCCAAAGTTGTAGCCATCGAGAAGTTGCCACCGCCAACCAATGTCAAATCGGTGAGAAGTTTCCTAGGACATGCCGGCTTCTATAGGAGATTCATCAAGGATTTCTCAAAGATCACGAAGCCGTTGTGTGGATTGCTCGAGAAAGATGTCAAGTTCGTGTTCGATGATGAGTGCTTGGAAGCCTTCGAGACGTTAAAGAAGGCGCTTATCTCTACTCCCGTCTTGGTGTCACCGGATTGGAGTGCCCCGTTCGAGCTCATGTGCGATGCAAGCGATTGGGCGGTAGGAGCTGTTTTGGGGCAGAAAAGGGAGAAGCTATTCCGAGTGATCTACTACGCGAGTAAGATGTTGGACTCGGCTCAAAGGAATTACACCACCACGGAGAAGGAGTTACTTTCTGTGGTCTACGCTTTTGATAAGTTTAGACCTTATTTGGTGGGATCTCACACGATTGTGCACACCGACCATGCCGCCATTCGCTATCTATTCAACAAGAAGGACTCGAAGCCAAGGTTAGTTCGCTGGATTTTGCTTCTTCAAGAGTTCGACATGGAGATCAAGGATAGGAAAGGATGCGAGAATGTGGTGGCCGACCATCTCTCGAGACTCGAGCAGCCCGTGGAAGGAGAGGATTCGAAAATTGAAATCAAGGAGAGTTTTCCCGATGAGCAGATTTTTCAGATGGACGATTTGACACCTTGGTTCGCCGACATCGTCAACTATTTGGTGATCCATCATGTGCCCAAGGATCTATCGTCTCACCAAAAGAAGAAGTTCCTCCACGATTGTAAGTTCTACTATTGGGATGATCCATACTTGTATAGGAGGTGTGCCGATGGAGTTATAAGGCGATGTGTTCGACAATCGGAATGGAAGAAGATCATCGAAGATTGCCATAGCGCTCCGAATGGGGGACACTTTGCAGCGAATAGGACCGCCCTCAAGATCTTTCATAGTGGTTTCTATTGGCCGTCGATCTACAAGGATTGCCATGAGTTCATCAAGTCATGTGATCGATGCCAAAGGATGGGGAATATCACGAAGAGGGACGAGATGCCGCAACGAACTATCATGGAAGTGGAGCTCTTCGATGTTTGGGGGATTGATTTCATGGGTCCTTTTCCCAAGTCTCAAGGGTTCTCCTACATTCTACTTGCGGTGGAGTATGTTTCTAGATGGGTCGAGGCCATTCCGACTACGACCAACGATTCGAAGGTGGTGATCAAATTCCTCCAGCGAAATATTTTGACTCGGTATGGAACTCCGAGGGCTTTGCTTAGTGATGGGGGGAGCCATTTTAACAATCGTTGGTTAGGATCGCTTCTTGCAAAATACGGAGTCAAGCACAAAGTTACATCGCCCTACCACCCTCAAGCAAACGGTCAAGCCGAGTTAGCTAATCGAGAGATCAAGCAAATCTTGGAGAAGACTGTTACCAACAAAAAGGAGTGGGCGAAGTACTTGGATGACGCACTTTGGGCCTATAGGACGGCTTTCAAGACACCAATCGGGAGGTCGCCATATCAATTGCTATTTGGCAAGTCTTGCCACTTACCAATGGAGTTGGAGCATAAAGCTTATTGGGCGACGAGAAGGATTAACTTTGAGTTCAAAGAAGCCATGGGCCAAAGATGTGACGACCTGTTGGAGCTTGATGAATGGAGAAACGAAGCATTCGAAAATTCGAGGATCTACAAGGAACGAGCTGCAAGATTCCACGACTTGAGCATCAAAAAGCGTAAGTTCGAAATTGGTGATGATGTTCTTGTTTTTAATTCTCGACTTCGTTTGTTTCCAGGAAAATTGCAAAGTAAGTGGTCGGGGCCGTACGTCATTTACAAGGACTTGAAGAATGGTGCATTTGAGGTGTTGAAGAACGACGGTGAGAAATTCGTAGTGAATGGACATCGCCTCAAGCACTACTTCAAGCCGATGCCTCTATTCCCTAAGAAAGCAGCCATTCACCTCGATGATCCAAAGTAGAAAGGAGGTATCGTCGGGCTAAAGACGTAAAACGTAGCACTTGTTGGGAGGTAACCCAATATTCGTATCCCGTTTTTATTTTGATTCGTTTTACATTTTAGAGTTTTAAGTAGTTTATTTTTCGTAGTTTTGAGTCAAATTTCGTATTTTAGAGTCGAACCCCTTAATATACTAACGAATGTTAAAAGTTGTGTAGAAAACAAAGTCGAGCAGGACCTCTCGACACCTCTCTCGATCGAGAGGTCGTTCGAGAGGTGAAATTTTGGCATACAGTAAGGACCTCTCGACACCTCTCTCGATCGAGAGGTCGGTCGAGAGGTTTTGAATTGTTGATTCCCAGGTGTGTCACGTGAAGCCTCTCGATCGAGACCCCGTGTTTTCGATCGAGAGGGGAGGTCAGTATGTAAAGAGCAGCACCTCTCGACACCTCTCTCGATCGAGAGGTCGTTCGAGAGGTCAAATGTCAGATTCCAGTACGCACCTCTCGATACCTCTCTCGATCGAGAGGTCGATCGAGAGGGTCGTTGACGGCGCACATTCCGACTTTGACCAGGTTTATTCACTCCTTTAAATACACCTTTTGCACACAATTCACATACCATACTTTCATAACTCACAAATTCTCTCTAGCACACACAAATTCTCTCGATTTCTTTCTTCGATTCGTCAAAAGGTACTCGATTTCTTGCTCTCTTGTTATCAATTCATGATTCTTTACATGATTTCGCATGTTTTGACCGATTAAAATTCAATTTTGATGGTTAAATTCGTTGAATTGATAGGTTGGGTATTAGATTGAGCATGATAGATTTGATTCATGGAATTCATTAAATTTTTTGTATGAATTGAATTCATGGATGAATGCGGAGATAATTGTGTATTGATAATTGGATGGGTCTTTATATTTGTCTATGAATTATTGAAGATTCGTTGATATCTATATACATGAGATTGAGATTGAGTGATTATAAGTTCTTGATTATGGAGGAGTATTGTGGTGATTGGTGATGAAATTGAGTTGATAATGTGGGAGAATTGAGCTTGGTTGAAGTTTGGGGGAAGAGGATTTAAATTGCTTTATTCTTGCATCTCTTGTATTGATTTGTGATATTTTTAGGTACTAACGATGGCAAGAGACAAGGGCAAGAATGTTGCTTCAACCTCGTCGGGCAAAGGCAAAGGAAAAGAAAAGGTCACCTCTTCGAGCAAGGGAAAGGAGACATGGAAGAATGATAGAACTATCCCGGAGACAAGGATACCGCCGGTGAGGTCGATGCCCTCAAGTTTGGAGCCTAAAGCGTTCAAACTCAAGCTCACGACAGCGGAGTCAAAGAGGAGATGGTCTCACCTTGTGCAACTCAAGCACAAGCACTGCCGGTTCCTACATCAAGAGACGGTGGCAGCGATGGGGATAGCTAATGAGATCACGCAATTGATGCAACGAGGAGGCTTCACCAACATATTTCAAGGGAATCACTTCACCTACCACATTCTCACGGTGGAGTTTCTCTCAACATTGGTAGTGGAGCGAGTCAATCAAGTGCCCCACGTCATTCGTTTCCAACTCGGTGGTCAACCGAGAGAGCTAGATATGGATCAACTTAACGATATCATCGGAGGAAACAAGCGTGGTGAGTATATTGGCAACAATCATCCAGATTTGCAAGATTTTTGGGCACAATTCGTGGATTTCGAGGAGGAACGAACGAGATCCTACAACCCGGCGAAAGCAAAGGCCACCTCAATTCGGAATCCCACGATTCGCTACTTCCATAGGCTGATCTCGTGCACCATCCACTCCCGTCATGACTCCGGCACCTTCCTTGCCACCGACGCTCATCTTATTTGGACCTCATATCGAGGCCACTCACAAAATGCAGCCCTTTATCTCGTCGATCATATGGAGAGCCAAGCATACTTGTTCGGGGGGCAAAAGATCGGGATAGGAGCTTTCGTCACTCCCATTGCCCAACACTTCAACATTCCAATTGGAGAGCAGCCCGTATCTACGTCCATCTTCGTAGATAGACGCACGTTGGAGCTTGCGAGGATGATTTCATATGACACGTCCGGGTGGTTTTTCAAGTTGCATGGGATGAGTGGCATTTATCTCTTTCCGCTTCCGAACAATTATTTGACGGAGGTGATCGGGAACGATAAGTTGCGGAGAGGGAATGGAAAGATGGATTCTCCTCAACACAAGGAGCTTATGTGGGCTGAGGGAGGTCCAAGACCCGACGAAGGTGGTGATGATGATGAAGAGGAGGAAGATGACGACGAGGCTGAGCAATATGAGAGGGGATTTGATCAAGGGGAAGATGCTTTTGAGCAAGGATACGAGGGTGTTCCACAGCCCGGTTTTCATATGAGAGCTCCGGATTTCTCTACGATGCGGGATTGGCACACGGAGTCAATGGAAGCAATGGACAACTATCATTGGGATAGTAGGGAGTTTGTTGAATCCCAAGTAAGAGGAGTTCGCGAAGAAGTACAAACGTTGAGAACCGAGGTAGGGGATCTTCGCACATTTATTGGAAGTCGTTTTGATACTCTCGACGCCTACATTGAGAATGAGAGGAGATTTCGAGAAGAGGAGGCGAAGAGGCGTGAGGATGAACGAGCATACTTGGAGAATTATAATAGGATGGTGCATGAGATGCACTATTTCTATCCTCACTACCCGGAGAGCCATCAACGATTCGACCCCAACAACCCCGACAACCCTCCCTTCCCGCCGCCCTTTCAATGAGGTCAGTTTTTAACTTAGCCTACTTCTTTTCTTTAAACTTATTTCGTTGCTATGCTTTGAAATAAGTTTGGGGGAGGGAAAGAGTGTCTAAGTTAATTACTTTTATTGTTTTCTTGCTTTGAGAGTCTTTTATTTGTTAGTATTATTTTGGGGTATGTTAGAGTCTTTTATTGTTTTGAGTTTTAGGTTTAAATTGAGTCAAGTAAGCATGTGACGATAGTGTTGTGAATTTGGCCAATGATAGAAAATTTTTGATTGATTTTTGGAGAAAATTCATGATCTTTATTATGCATGGAACCTTGGCGAAGCGACGCGATTTTATTTGATGAAATTGAAGCATGTCATGAAGTCGGGAACTAGTTAGTTTGAGCCCGTGAGTTTTGAGCTATTGGTGCATGTTGATGCCTATTTTCTTGATTGAGTGATCGTGTATGCTTCATTGTTTCTAGAACTTGCCCTATTTCTCCGTCAAGACCTTAGTATATTTATGAACTAGGAGATGATATTAGGCCATTCTTTCGTAGCCACATGAATCCCATACACTAACCTTGATCATTATCTTTGTTTACCCCCTTTGAGCCTTGCTATGAGCCTTTCTTTCTTAAGCTTGGATGATAGGAGGTTTGGATGGATAAGGGTATCTTTAGTGGAGTTAGTTGATGATGTGGGAAGGAGTTGAATAGATTATCTTGATGTGGTGTGAAAAGAAAAAGAAAAGAATTTGAGATGCTTGATTAAGTATAGTTAGCTATCCCTATGAGCTTAGAAAAAAATAGTTGTGAAAGAAAAAAAAAAAAGAGAAAAGAAATATAGAGCCTTTGTTCATTGTTAGAAAGAACATTCATTAGTTGAGCTCTAGAGAGAAAAAAAAAAAAGTATGAAAATAAGCATAAGGGGATAGTTAGCTTGGATTGTATAAGTTGCATCTTGAGATTGAGTTTTGTAGTTGGTGTTGGATGGTAGAGGATGGAGTAAAATCTATACTTTAGTTGGAATTGAAAAGAGGTTGATGATTTGGAGAATTTTGAGTCACTTGGCCTAAATATTCCCTACCTTAACCAATGTCCCTACATTACAAGCTTTATAAAGACCTTTTTGATCTTAGTTTGTGAATATTACATTAGGTGGAGATGTTGAGATTAGGGGCAAGCATATGGTAAACATGTTGCATTACATTGATGTTGAGTGAACCCCATGATGTACATTATATTACATCTTTTCTTTGAGAGAGTTGAGAGTTCACTTGTATGCATAATCTCACATGTTTGGAGAGTGTTCTTTGATAGATTGACATGTTTCGAATTTGTTGGATAGGTTGTGTTATTGATGCTAAGGTTGTATGCATAGTTTGGATCATGATTATGAGTATTGGTTTTGAAAAGTTTTTGAGGCCTATATAGTTCACAATGCTAGAGTCTATTGTTTATGTTTTGGTATTGTTCGGGACGAACAATGTTTAAGTTTGGGGGATTTGATATAGGTGAAATTTACCTTGTTTTCATAGCCAAAAAGAGTCAATTTTGTGTCTCGATTTTATAGTATTGTCTATGTTTTATATGGTTTTTAGTATATGGGACAATATTATGCTTGTAGGTGTTTTTCTGTGTTTTCAGGCATAAATTGATGATAAATCGATGATAAAACCCCGAGACGAGAAAAGGCGTGAAGATCGAAGTTGAAATCCAAGATTTGAGTTCGAGTGAAGGCCTCTCGATCGACCTCTCGATCGAGAGAGGTATCGAGAGGTGCCTTCTGTTTGAGCTATCGATCGAGAGCAGAATTTATACCCTCTCGATCGACCTCTCGATCGAGAGGTCTGTCGAGAGGTGTCCAGCCGAGGATTTTTCTCCTTATTTTAATTAGACTCCTTTTTGGTCTAGGTTTTCCTTATGTAAATTTCTCCTATATATACTCCTATTCTAGCATTGTAAACCAAATCTAGCAAACACCATATTTTCTAGCATACTTTTATTTTAGAGTTTTGTATTTTACATTGGAGCTTTTCAAGTTTATTCAAGATTCAAGTTTCGAAGTTCTTCGTGTTCAAGATTCAATTCCAAGTTTTTCTTACTCTTACTTTTTAATTATGTTCTTTCAATCTTTTGTGTTCATGTCTACTTTAATTATGTCTAGCTAAATTTCTTAGTTGATTTTAGGGATTGAATGCCTAATTGAATTTATGTAAGTGCTTTTGTTTACAATTAGCCTTCCAATCTAGATGCATGTTTCATGTTGCTTATTCTCATGCATAGTTAACTGGCCATTAATTGTGTATGCATAATTATGTGTTTATGCCTTAATCGGATAATTGCATAATCGATCTCATGAAAGCATGATATAATAGTTTAATTCTCTTGATTGATAATTGAATTGTTATATGTTTATATATAGTTGATTTGGTGTCGTAGTTGAACCTAGTTGACTATATTATTGGTACTTGTTCTATTTTGCACTTGATTCGATTCTTATAATTCGAGAGAATATTAGGATCTTATTAGGTGACCACTTGCATTGCTTTAATCGGGGTGTAAGTTATATTTGCATGTATCACATTTAGATTGGATTAAATTGGTTAATTGTATTCATTATTTGCTTGCATAAGTTTGATTAGGTAGGCTTCCCTAGAATCAACACTTTTCCTTAATTGTTCACTTTCCTTATTTACTTAATTGCTTGTGCCTTAAGTTGTTTAATTTTGACTAATTATTTTCCTGCACACTTTATTTCCTTGTTTGATTTAATTGAGTCTTTTTATTATTTGCCTAGTCTATAAATACCACATCCTAAACTCTTAAAAGCCTAAACATCATATTTGTTCTTAAGTAGAGGTATTGTGTGCGTTTTCGACTTGTCAGTCCCTGTGGATACGATACTCGTGCTTCATTATATTACACCTATTTTTGTGTGGTAGAAATAGTGCGATCAGAGCCTTCCCAAGCTTGTGGGTGCTTTCTTCTACAACTGGAACGAGGGTGAATCCGTGTCCTCCCACACCGTCTCCCTCGGAACCCAGAAGGCCATGATCACCATCAACATTCTTGACGCCGTGAAGGCAGCCTTCGGTATTGGGGAAGGAGGGTCGATGCAGCTCTCGGAAATTTCTAGAGATCAACTGCAGCAGGTTGCAGACCGCGTGCTGATTGAGCAAAGGCAGTACGTGCCGATATTCTTCAAGAGGAACGAGCTGCGTCCCAAATACCGCCTCCTAATGGACTTCGTGCAGAAGTGCTTTCTAGGGCACATCGGGAATTACGACCAGGTCACCCCATTCAAATTTCAGATATTGGCGGCCGTAATTCTCGACCTGCCCATTAGTTGGGCCAAATTGATGGTCTCCCTGCTCTGGGAAGAGGCCAGGCAGATCGTCTGCGAGACAGAGGGAGAGGCCAGTGAAAGTGTCTCTCCACAACGAGAAAAGGCCGATTCGCCTTGGGACGAAGGCCACCTGCATTATCATTTCCTACTTCAAGAATAGGAAATGGTCCAATGAGCCGGCCTTCCCCCCTCTGTTCATTCCAAAAGATCTCCACCAACTGGAGATGGCGATAGGGGTTTCTACAACTCCCCAGACAATGTCAGGGCGCACCTCGCCAAGTCCGGCGAATCCAAGGTCGGTTGGAGGATTCCAGCTCGACCCACTCAAAAAAAGAGGAAGGCCGATGTCGACCTGGTTCCCTCTCGCCCTGCCAAGAAGGGTCAACCTGTGAAGAAGACACCTCCACGGAGGACGGCCTCCGAGGATCCGCCCAGGCCGCTTCACAGGATTCTCCCCGTGAATTTCGAGATATCTGCACCTCCTCACAGGGAGCCATCACCCTCTCCATCGCCCTCCTCATCAGCCGAACGGACTCCATCTCCAGTCCGTTCCGCCGCCGAGCCGTCCGCCTCGAAGCAACGCCCTGCATCTTCTCCGCAGGTCGTTGTTCCCTCTCCTGTGAGGTCCCCCCCAGTCCAACGAGCTGGATCCGTAGAGATCCAGGATCTCACTGCTGAAGATTCTCAGTCTTCCCCCCTTCGGGATGTGCCCGTGGAGGAAGACGTCGTACTGCCTATCCAGCCATTCATTGAGCAGCCGATGTCTGCTGCTCACTCCCAGGTCGCCGCCATGAAGGCCGAGGCCAGGCTGAAGGTCATCGACCTGATGCCGGGGATAGCTCAACTCCCCAAGTCCCTCGACCTCGCTACTCGCCTCCAGTTCTATCTGGTTTGTAAGTCGAGTTATTATTTCGTCTTTGAGGCCTTGCTACAGGTCGTTTCCCTCGACGACCTGAAGGTCGAGGAGTTGGTGCTGGAAGTGGAGTTCGGCTTCTACAGTGTGGAGGATGCGGCTTCAAATTTTCAATCTCTGGTGCTGCGCCGCATGAAGGTCGAGGCCAAGGTTCTGGGTATCGACCTTCGCCCTCTCTACACTGTCTCTCGCGCCTCTCGCGCCCTATACAACTCCGCTGCCGATGTTGGAGACGAGTTTGAAGTGATTCAAACTCCGGAGCAATCGCCACCCAGGAATGAGGGTGGTGATCAGCTTCTTGAGGCTGCTGCTCCGTCTCCCAAAATTTCAAAGGTTGATGTGGAGGTCGTGCTCGATACCATTTCTGCAAAGCTCGAGTCCATCATCATCAACCTTCCCGAGCAAATCAAGCAGGCCGTAGCTGAGGCCCGGATCGATATTGTGAAAGATGCCAAGATCCAGGCCGATGAAGCTGCCAGGGAGCGTGTCACGGACTTTGCCGTGAGGCTATTAAAGGAATATACTGACAAGCTCCTACCGGGCCAGCTCGAGGAACTAAACATGGCATCCCGCGACCAGATCGGGGAAGTGTTGGAGGACCTAGCCAAGGTCGATGAGCGAGTAAACAACCTGACTTCTTCAATCTCTAACTCGGCATCGACCTCCAACACACAAATCAACGCCATTCACGGCACTATCTCCTCCTTCTCAATGGTCAACAGGAGTTGAGGGATGCCGTGACCAAGCTGCAGGAGGAGGATGCGACTCTTCTTTCCCTCATCAAAGCCCTTTCTGATGATGTCGAAAAGGGGGAAGAAGAAAGAGCCGCCGCCGCTGCCAGGAAGAAGAAGACCCCCAAATCCAAAATTCCTTCAACTTCCGTGGCTCCTCCTCCGCCTCCTCAAAAGAAGCCTGCTTCTCAGGCCGTCTCCTCCAAGGACGTCGCCTCCCAGGCCGATCCCATTGCTGCTGCCGCCGCTGCCGAGGCCGCCGCTGCCAAAGCTCGATTGGCAAAGCCGGCCGAGCTAATAACTGCCATGCATCTAGCTGGTGCGACGCCAGAGCAGGCCGTGGATATGAAGCGCAGCAAGCGCCGGGCTGAGGAAGAAAGGAAGAAGAGGGAGAAGGATTGGATCAGCCAGTCCTCCCTCGTTTTGAATGCTGGAGTCCAGCAGCAGGCCGTCGAGTGGCTCGACGAAAGGCAGAACAACCTGCTGCGGGAGCTCAACAGCTGCTTCATCCTTCTCCACTACTGGATCCAGGACCTCTCCCTTCCTGCCGACACCGATGACGCCTATGCAGCTTACATGCTCAAATTCCCTTACCAAGACTTCATTGGTGAGCTTCGGAAAAAGGCTGCAGAGGCCGGTGCGATGTTAAGGGCCCCAGCAAAGGAATTCTTCGCGCCCTTACTTCTTAGTGATTCGGGGTACCTGGATTACTCCCGGGTCGACCAATACATCGCACAGACCGCCATCGGACTGAACGTCAATGTGTCAAATTCCGATCCCAACTTTCGCCGAATCAGGGATGGAATTTACGCAAGCATGAAGTCAAAGTCGAGGGAGCAGGTCCAGGAGGAAAGAATTGCAGCCCGTGCCAAGCTGCAGCAGATGTAGTTAGATGATTTTGTAATTTTTTGTTATTCATTTATGCTCTCAGCCTGTTGTAAATTCTCTATGTATTTTGCTAGCGAGCTTAATGAAGCAAAAATCATCTTTCGTCCTGACGACAATATCTCTTTGTCCAGGCGTCTGCCTTTACTGCTTTATTTACATTGCTTTATTATCTGCCTCTCATATAATTCCTTATCAACCTTAATGGTTAATCGATCTTTCATTGTTTTAAAATCTTAGGAATTATTTGTAAAGTGTTTGGTTTCGACATCATCAAAAAGGGGGAAATTGTTGGGAACCCCTTGCAGTTTGATTTTGATGATGTTTTTCGAAACCACACTTAGGCATATTTTACTTGTTTAGGGTCAAGGCCGATAGATCGACCTGCTACCTGTTAGTGCAGGTCGATGCCCTATAAAGTTTAGAATCAAGTTCGATCCACCATGTAAGAGAAAGGTCGTTTATCGGCCTGCCTCATTCGGATCGAGCTGGATCATCAAGCTGTCTATCGACCTTCCTTATCAAGCTTCCAGCCTGCACTGCCTTAGAAGATTTCAAGTGCTGGACTTTCTCATCAAGGTCGATGCCCCACCTTCATGGAGCGTCACGACCTGATCCTTGCCACGTAGTGTGCCAGCAAGGACGAACTTTCCCAACAGCTAGAAGTGAGTCAGCTTCCAACGGCTAGTGCCACGTCAGCCTGACTCCAACGGCTAGTTTTTCAAAACTGCCTATAAATACTTCAAGCCATATCGGATTCAAGCACGGGAAACTCAAGCTATCAACGCCAAATCTCTGCCCAAAACCTCTCTCAAGTTCATATCCATTCAAGTGTTCGAAATCCCATTTGTTTCCCAAACACTTGATGAAGAGAGGTTTCCGAATCTGATAAACACCACAACGACGAAGCGTTCACTGCTGCTTGTCGTTGATTCAACAACTTCTTCTTCGAACCGTTCGAAGTTAGAAAGTTTGTTTGTGTTTTCGCCATTATAGAGTTAGTCAAGCTCTGTAAAAGTGAAAAGTTGTTTGTACTTTTTAGTACGAAAGGTTGTAAGGGTCACGACCCAAAACTCGTGTCTAGATATTTTCAGGTTAGATTGTATCTAGAACTGATACTCAGTCAGTATAAATAAGAGAGAGGTGGATCCAAAAGAAAAGGGATTCTCAGGTCGAGTCGGCCTGACGTGGATGTAGGAGGGTTTCTCCGAACCACGCTAAATCGCGGTGTCTCTCTCTCTCTCTCTCTCTTTACTTATCGTCCTTATATTTTATTATCAAACTGACGAGCATCAACCTGCATATCACGCATCAACCTGCTACTGTTCACCAGCCTTAAGATTTTTCAAAGAGTAAATCAACCTCCACCAACTTCCGCACAAGCACAGTTCGATAAATCAAGCTTGTTCCCAAACGAGCTTGATAGATCAACCTATCTCTGATAAAGATCGACCTTGACAATCGACCTTTAGATCGACCTGATTTTCAAAAGTCAAAAACGGTTGGTTATTGGTGTATTCCCCCCCCCCCCCCATACACCAATTACTCTTTCCCGGGACCAACAAACTGGAATAGGAGTAAGAAACCCAGACTGATAGCGCTCCCTAACAATATGACAATCAATGTCAATGTGCTTGGTTCGTTCATGGAAAACGCTGTTCTTGGTAATGTGAATTGCAGCATCATTGTCACAGTGCAATGAGAACGGCAGAGCAAGAGGAAGATGAAAATCCTTCATCAAGTAAGAAATCCACACCATCTCCCGAGTTGTGACGCTCATTGCTCGATACTCTGCCTCTGCTGTCGAAGCTGCAACTGTAGGTTGTTTTTTGCACTTCCAAGAAAGCAAACCCGAACCAAAAAAGATGCAATATCCAGTGATAGATCTTCGGGAATCTCGACATGTCCCCCAATCTGCATCTGAATAAGCATGAAGAGAGAAATCACAGATTGAAGGATAGAATACCCCAAGAGAAGGACATCCCTTGAGATATCGCAGCACATGCAATGCTGCATTCCAATGTCCAGTTCGTGGCTTAGCTACGAACTGGCTTAACTGCTGGGAGGCAAAGGAAACATCAGGCCGAGTGAGATTCAAGTACAAAAGTTGGCCAACAAGGCGCCTGTAAGGTTCAGGATCTGCTAACAAGTCTCCATCATACTTTGTGAGAGTTAAACCAGGAGGAAAAGGAGTCAAAGCTGGTTTACACCCAATCAACCCAGCTGAAGTAACTATGTCTAGCACATACTTCCTCTGATTAAGTGAAATACCAGCACTTCCCCTAGCAACCTCCTCCCAGAAAGTACTTAGCAGTTCCCAAGTCTTTGATGGTAAATGCTGAGTGTAGGTAAGACTTTAACTCATCAATAAGGGATTGAGAAGGTCCACTAACCAGCACATCATCAACATAGACCAGTAGACAAAGAAAAGATTCACCAAATCCTTTAAGGAAAAGACAATGGTCACTTTGAGACTGCACAAAGCCAAAGTGAATCAATTTCTTGGTGAACTCTGCATTCCACTCTCTAGATGCTTGTTTGAGGCCATACAGACTCTTGACTAGTTTACAAACCTGATTTTCCTTTGCTCCCTTCAAACCAGGTGGTATGGACATATAGATTTCATCATTTAGAAACCCATGTAAGAAAGCATTGTTTACATCTAACTGGTGTATAGGCCAGTCAGATGCAGAAGCAATGGCAAATAAAAACCTTACTGTAACCATCTTTGCAACAGGGGAAAACACCTCTGTATAATCAATACCATACTGCTGATTAAACCCCTTAGCCACCAACCTTGCCTTATACCTTTCAATTGTTCCATTAGGATTCAACTTCACCTTGTAAACCCATTTGCATCCTATAGAATTCTTCCCTTCTGGTAATTCAGTTAAGATCCAGATCTTATTGGCAGTGAGTGCTTCAAGTTCTCTGTCCATAGCCTCCACCCATTCAGTTGAAATGCAGGCCTCTTTGTAAGTAGTTGGTTCTTTAATCACAGACAAGTTAAAGAGATAAGCAGTGTAAGAGGATGTTAACACTGAACACTTGATAAGGAAAAGTTGGTGGAGTTGTACCAGAAGGTGGTGTACCTAGAAATTGGGTAGTAAAACTACTACACACATAATCATCCATCCAAGTGGGTGCTCTCCGAACCCTTGCCCCCCTTCCTTCAACTGGTCTTACATGATCTACATCATTATTAACATCAGTACTATCAACAAGATCATGAACACTCAAATCTGAAACTGAGGAAACATCTTCATCCAAATCAGTAGTATCATCATCATGATCAGTACTACTAGAGGATTCAACATGAATATCACTAGGTGTGGTATTCTGTTGTGGAAAAACATTTTCTATAGGTGGAGGTAATAATGGTAAAGCAGGCTGTTCTTGTAAATGTGAATCTGAATTAGAATATGAAGCATGAAAGGGAAAACTATCTGTGATGAACTTTACATCTCTTGATATGAAAACCTTGGACCTATCCATGTCATATAGCAGATAACCTTTATGTAATAGATCATATCCCAGAAAAATGCATTTAATTGTTCTACTATCGAACTTACTTCTAGTTGGAGTAAGGTCCACTGCATATGATAAGCATCCAAAGGGCTTCAACATCCCATAGTCTGGTTGCTCCTTAAACATCACCTCATAAGGTGATAACCAATCTACCACCCTACTAGGTAATCTGTTCATCAACCAAGCTGCAGTTAATAATGAATATGGCCAAAACTTAGAGGGTAGACCACTTGTGAACATCAAAGCTCTTGCAGTCTGCAGTAGATATCTGTGTCTTATCTCCACAATGCCATTTTGTTGAGGAGAATAAGGACAACTCTTCTGATGCAATATTCCATTCTCTGAGAAGATCTTGTACACTGTCTGATTCAGAAATTCAGTGCCATGATCCGTCCTAAACTGCTTGATGATAGTGTGAAATTGTGTCTTAATCATAGCAATGAAAGTCTTGAGGGTAGATGCCACTTGATCCTTGCTGTGTAACATATAAACCCAAACCATTCTGCTGTGATCCTCAACTAGAGTGAGCATGTATCTAACTGAGCACAAATTGTCCTCAGTATAAGGCCCCCACAGGTCTGCATGAACCAGATCAAATAAGTGCTCAGTTCTTCTTTTCAACACTGGAAAATGATTCCTTGTTTGCTTTGACTTAATGCAAACCTCACACTTGTCTATGATTTCTTCCAGATGCTTCATGACTCTACCATCCAATATTCTCATATGCTTCATTGTTATCAAAGAAGGATGACCCAATGCAATATGCCATTCACTCAGTGTAAGCTTCTCTGGGTTAAAGAGACTGCAACAATACCTCTCACTAAGTGCATCCAGTATATAAAGATTACCCTTCATTTGTGCAATTGCCACAACTTGATCTGTATTATCCCTTTGAAATACACAATGACTTTTGTAAAACAAGCACCTTATTCCATATTCTTGTATCAACCTTGCCACTGACAACAGGTTGTGTGTAAAACCAGGTATGTAGAGTACATCAACCAACAATATGTCCTTATTCAGTTTCACCTTACCAGCATGTGTGACTAACTTTGATGATCCATCAGGTAGGTGTATGTTTATTGGCTTATCAAGTCTGTAAGTAGTACACAAGAGCAGTAGATCACAACATATATGATCACTTGCTCCTGAGTCTACTATCCAGATATCCCTCCCCATGCTAGGTAGCACACTAAAGGCAAAATGACCTTCAAAAGGGGTAGACTGTGCAGCAACATCATGAACAAAATTCACCTCAGATTTAGGCTTTCCCTGTCCTCCTTGCTGTAAATGAGACTGCACATACTTAGCAATTTCTGCTTGGATCATTTTACTGAAATCTTGACCCATATCTTTAGACATAGACACTTCATGAACTGATGAAGAATCTTCATCAGTCTCCACCATATTTGCCCTTCCTTGCCCTTTACTCTCTTTCAACTTCTTATACCATTCTGGAATCCCATGCAACTTGAAACAATCATCCATCTCATGCCCAGTACCTTGACAATATGTACATCTTAATTTCTTCTTTTCCTCCTTAGACATTCTAGGCTTGAACTGCCCTGGTTTTCCTCCATCACTCCTGTATCCAGTATTCTGCCTTATGTATTACCCAGCATTCATACTCATCAAACCACTTGAATCATATGTCGAATGATTCAACTGCTTCCTGTCCTCTACTTGTACAATCAATGAGTATGCTCTATCTAGATCAGGTAGAGGCTCAATCATCATAATCTGATCAGCAACAGATTCATACTCTTCATTCAATCCTTCCAAAAATTTCATTAGCCTTTGTTGATCCTCTCTAGTGACAACCTGATCTCTTGCTTTACACACACACTCAATAGGAGGTAACACTGCATCCAACTAATCCCATAGAGCCACCAAATTGTTGAAATATTCTAACACACTTTGTGAACCTTGAGTGTATTTGAAAATTTCTCTCTGCAATCTATACACCTTAGGCCCATTCCTTCTTCCAAATCTAAGATTGATAGCTTTCCACAGCTTAAACGTACTTTCTATGTGTGTAAAAGCATTAACGAATTCCTTCAAAATTGAATTCACAATCCAAGTCGAAATCATGAAATCAACTCTCAACCATTTCTTATAATACGACACGCTAGAATCAGGAATTGGAAAACTACCATCAATCAGTTCCAATTTACTCCTAGTAGCTAACGCACGCTTCACAGATCTACTCCAATTTACGAAGTTGTTACCTGTGAGCTGCGCCATAACCAACTGCATCCCCGGGTGATCTGACCGCTCGAGATGCAGAATCTTGCGAACTTGCTTGACTGTGAATCCAGTAGGTGGAACTATCTCATCATCATCGTCGCCATCAGATCCACCTCCATTCGGTCCTCCAAATCGACCAGATCCAACCACGAACGGTTGAGGAAATGGTTGATAGTGATTATCCTTCTTTTCAGATCCTTCAGCTTGCTCATCCTCAACGCGCCTCTGCCAAGTCTCATGCCTTTGTTGTTTCACCATTTTCGTATAAAATCAAGCTCGAATAAGTACAGATCTAGCTCGAAATAGAGAAATCGAAGAGAAGAAACCCTAGTTTCCTGCTCTGGATACCATGAAGAAATTGAGAAAGAAAAAGGAATCGAAGTTCATTTCTATTCAACTGCAAAAATCTGGAGTTCAAATTACAGTAATTCAACTAATGAAATCAGTTAACACTGTTTATACAGTGTTAACTACTTCCTACGTGGCAAAAGCGTGCCAACTAATAAAAGCGTAAAAGACAATAGCTATCTACTCTACGCCGTATGATCTAAATAAGATCTACGGTTCTTATTTAACCTACTAACAACGACCAGGGTTCGAAACCCATGATAAGCAGAAAATCTATTTTCCTATCTTCATCTTCTTCACTGGTGCGTCTTCACTGATGGCATCTCCCACAGCTTGCATCACCTCCTCCACATCTTTATCCTGCATACTTCCATTTCCACACCATGATAATTAGGAATTTTGGCCGGAAGAGGAGGTTTCGGCTACCAGGTTCCTTGCAAGAGAAAATTTTAGGGTTAGTAAGTGAAAATTTGAATAATACTTTGCAGAGAAGGAAACAAAAATGGCAGTCGAAATAATAGATAATGACGTGAGGAAGATGAAGTTCCCTATTTATAGGGAAGAAGAACGGCCTTGATTAAAACAATCGGATTGTGGAGATTGAATATTGGAACCATCAGCCTTTGATTAACGTGTGATGTGACTGAGCACATATTTTCAAGGCGTGTGGGAAGGTAAAGCGTCGCGCGAAGGAGAGTGGGCACGACAGTCTACGCCCACTCGCGGATCTTGACCTTCAAGCGTCAGTCCAGAATTAAATGCTCCTCGATTTTGGCATAGAAATCCCAAAAGGTAAGCAATTTTGCACACAAATGATAATCATTGTGCTGACATTCTTCTTTCTATCTGTAGTGTTTAGCCAATAAGGAAAATAATAGAAATAAAGAATAAAATGCATAACTCAATTAATACTAATAATTTGAAATAAATGTAAGAGATAAAATATAAATAAGAAAATAGTGAGTGATACGTCTCACTGTGTTTCCCCCTTAATTGAGCAAGGTTGTTTTAAGAGTGATTGTTCATTACTCTTCTCAACGGCCTGTTGACTTCTGTTGACTAGGCTGTTTTGGACTAACAACAACTTGTTGGAATGTGGTCAAATGGCACACAGCCTGTTGACTATACATCAGCCTGATGACCGATGTTTAACATTCCTAGCTTGTCGCACAACATCTTGAACCTTCCTTCTTGTAGTGGTTTAGTCAAGATGTCAGCTCGTTCTATGTCGGTTGAATCTTTCCCACAATCACGTTCTTCTTCTCCACATGATCACGAATGAAGTGATGTCTCACTTCAACGTGCTTGCATCGAGAGTGAAGAATTGAATTTTCTGTGATGGCTATCGCGCTTGAGCTATCACAGAAGATGGGTACCTCTTTTACAATGACCTCGTAATCCTCAAGTTGTTGCTTCAACCATAGGATCTGTGCACAACATCTACAAGCGGCCATATATTCGGCCTCCGTTTTTAATGTTGCCACGAAAGTCTGTTTCTTTGAGAACCAAGAGACAAGCTTGTTCCCTAATAATTGGCAAGTTCCCTAATCCAGCATAATCAGAATCCGAGTAGCCAGTAAGTTTAAGGTTGTCATCACAAGGATACCTCAATCCAAGATTTGCAGTTCCTTTGACATAATGACAAACCTTCTAGGCTGCTTCCATGTGTGATTCCTTTGGATTAGTTTGATATCGAGCACAAACTCCAACTGCAAAAGTAATGTCAAGTTGACTAGCAGTTAGATATAATAAAGAATCAATAATACCCATGTACTGCGTTATGTTGGCAGGTTTTCCTTCGAGGTCTTGATCAATCTTCCCATTGGCCAGCATTGGAACTTTGACAGGCTTACTGTCGTGGACTTCAAATTTTGTAACCAGGTCGTGTGTATATATGGTTTGGCTAATGAATATTCCTTCACTTGACTGCTTAACCTGCAGACCTAACAAGAAATTCATTTCTCCCAACATAGACATTTTGTATTTGTCTTTCATGAGATTCCCAAATTTCTCACATAACTTGGGAGATTTAGACCCAAAAATAATATCATCAACATAAATTTGCACCAAAAGGATATAGTCCTTCACTTTGATAGTGAAGAGTGTCTTGTCGGCCGTACCACATCTGAAACCAGATTCGATCAGGAAGGTGGGCAGCGTCTTGTGTAGGTGATAGACCTTGTTGGAATCACCTTCTTCGAATCCAGGTGGTTGTTACACGTAGACTTCCTCGTTGAGGATGCCGTTGAGGAACACGCTCTTTACATCCATCTGGTAGACTTTGAATTGTTGATAAGCTGCATAGGCCAAGAACAGTCTGATTGCCTCCAGTCTTGCCACCGGAGCAAATGTCTCATCAAAATCAATTCCTTCTTGTTGACAGTAGCCCTTAGCAACTATTCAAGCCTTGTTTCTGACAACTTCTCCAGATTCCTCTCTCTTGTTTTTGAACACCCATTTGACTCCAATAACGCCTTGATGATGAGGTCGATCCACTAGAGACCATACTTCATTACGTTTGAATTTATTAAGCTCTTCTTGCATAGCTTGAATCCAATCAGCATCTTGAAGTGCTTCATACGCATCTTTGGGTTCAATGAGAGTTATTTAGCAGCTTAAAAGAGCACTTTCACCATGCATCCTTCTTGTCTTGACTCCTTGGTTTGGGTTCCCAACAATGAGCTCTTGAGAATGGTCATCGACCCAGCGCCTTCGTTGAGTCCTTTCTTCTTCGGATACAACGGGCTCAGGCTCTGCAGCAGGTTCTTCAAACTCAGGATGATTAGAAGGTTTTTGTGTGGAAGGATTAAGCTGCTCTAGTTGTTGTTCAAGATCAACAACAACCTCAGTTTGTAAAACTGAATTAGAGGGGGACCAGCTTGGTTATTTCTAGCTGATGTATGACAGCTTGATGTAGGAATATCACTTGCATCATTTCCCCCTTGCTGTGTGACATTAGGATCATGTTGATTCTTTCCATCTTGGTCAGCTAGACTCCAAATTAATAAGTCTTCTACAAGATTGTTCTTTGACATGGATTTATCAGCTCCTTCACCTGTATTTGAGTCTTTGTACATGCAAGTAGATTCATCAAAAACAACATGTGGTGTTACTTCCACTGTGAGGGTTGTTTTATTAGAGACTCTATAGGCCTTGTTGATCTCTGAGTATCCTAGAAATACTCTTGGATCTGTCTTGCTTTCAAAGGTCCTTAATTGAGATTTCCCATTATTGTAGATGTAACACAAGCACCCAAATGCTTTAAAGTACTTTAACATTGGGAGCTTGTTGTTCCACAGCTCATAAGGGGTCTTCCCATGCCTAGTTGTAATAACCGATCGGTTCAGTGTGTAGTAGGCTGTGTTGACAGCCTCTGCCCAGAATTTCATGGGAAGTTTAGTTTCTTCGAGCATTGAACGAGCTGCTTCTTTCAGTGATCGATTCCTCCTTTCAAAAACTCCATTTTGTTGAGGATTTCTCGCTGCTGAAGTTCGATAATGAATCCCGTTCTTCGTGCAATAATCTTCGATCCTAGAATTTAGAAATTTTGTGCCATGATCTAATCGAATGGAGATGATGGACTTCTCCTTTTGATTGCACAATTTGTTAAGCAACACTAGTAACTTCTCCAGGGTCTCCTTTTTCTTAAACAAGAAAATAACCCACCTAAATCTAGAATAATCATTTATAACTACGAGAGCTAGGGATGGCAACGGGCCGGATCTGGACCGAATCTTGCTTGGTCCAGATCCAGATCCATATTTTTCCCATTGACCTAGATCCGGTCCAGATCCGTCGGGTCCAAAAAAATCAGATCCGAGCCCAGATCCAACGGATCCACGGGTCTACGGATCTAAACCCGGATCCGTACTTTTATTTTAAAATGATTTTTTTTCAATGCACTACAATGACAATATTATATTTTTTTTTTGATAAAAGTTAGATCGTGAATGAATTAAAAAAAATATTACAATCTTTCAAGTAAATAGTATTATCACTTTAAAAATTCCGAACGTTTTATGCAATCCAAAACATAAATAACATAATATAGAGTTACAAAATAAAAAACTAACAATAATATATATATATATATATATATATATATATATATATATATATATATATATATATATATATATATATATATGGGGTGAGATCCTGTACAAAATAGGATTATCGTAAAAAATAAAAAATGATGCATTTTATGCATATAATTATAATGCATGATGCACATAATTATATTATAATGCACAGTGCATTATAATGCATTATCTATACAATCTTAATGCATTTTAGTAAAATCATAATGCACAAGTTAATCTACACCGTAGATCACACAGATCAATGGTCCAGATCATTTCTCATTTCTTACAGAACCTGTCTTTTGTATGTGATCTCTCCGCTATATATATATATATATATATATATATATATATATATATATATATATATATATATATATATATATATATATAGGGTAGCACTCTGGTGGAAACTAACCTTAAGTTGAAACTTAGAAACCGACCATATCCGTTGATTAGGAAGAGATGGAGGGCTGAGATTAATTGAAAAAAAAAAAACAAAAAAATCGCCCAAAAATAATTGAGGGACAAATCTGTCCAAAAAAATAATAATTAAAAAGGTAAATAAATATAATTCCATAATATTAGGAATTTACCATAACTAACTACATCCACTACCCTATCTCCTGCGATTTAATTAAAGAAAATAATAATCTTCCATAGATATAGGGATTTAACAAAACTGAAATATATATCTTGTATTAATGCGATTTTTGGTCGATTCCGGCCTCACCGGTGATCGGATTTAGATGGGCGACCTACCGTTGGAAACGTCATGAAAAGTAGAACATGTTTCTAGGTGGTTTCATCCGATTTGGTTGCGATTGGAATTTAGAAGCGGCGACCATGCATAACAACACTCGAAAATCCATCAAAAATGACTAGAACGTGCATCAAAATGTCTGTAATATGCATCAAAATTACTGGAATATGCATTGATATTCAATTCGAGTTACGATGAGTTGTTTGTGATTACTCAACAGTTGTTGCACATTAAAAAAGTTTTGATGCATATTAGGTCACGAATTGTTGCATATTAATAGATATATATATATATTTTTTCATTTACATAATTTAATTTATGGGTCTGCAAACGTATTTTTGTTGCACAAAATATATAATGTTGTTGCATATTCCTGGAACTAAACCCAATAGGGAAGCTAAACCCTAACCCAGTAAAAAAAATTAAACCCCAACCCAGTAAACAAAGTTAAACCCTAACTTGTAGTGAATGATAAACCCTAACACATAGGGGAAACTAAACCCTATTTGGGCAATCTATACCCTAACTTATAGGGGAAATTAAACCCTAACTCGTATAGATACTAAACCCTAACAGGACAAACTGAAGCCAAGTATGAAAATGAACGAAAATGCATCAGATTGATTAATAAATGCAACAAAATCGACATAATATGCATTATATTCAATAAACATACATAACGTATAAAAATTTACAGAAGGTCCAAACATAATCAACCGAAACTATTCCAGATTACAACTAAAACTTACAATCCGATTAGAATATCACTCATTAGCGAATGACCCGTGAAACCATTGATAGTTTTCCACTCATCACTCCTCAAACTATAAACTTGCCTTCCAGATAGTCACCATTAAAATCGTTATCACCTATTATACATAATAAAAATGCATAAAAAATTAATATAAATGCAACGAATTGTGAACCAAATGCATCAAATATGCTTACAAAAGCTATATCGTACACACATTTATGTACAAAAAATACAACATCAAACACCACCAAATAAAAAGAAAAAAAAAAACAAAAACCTGAAAACTCCATATATAATACAAGGTTTAAGAACACCAAGTGCACAATCTTGAAGAATCTACACGCCACCAACTGCACTCTAAACAGCAAATTGTATTCAAAATCTGCTCCGAAAACTCGAAATCTGGAAATCTAAACTCAAAAACTCGAAATCTGGAAATCTTCTCAAGATGATGCCGTGAACTAATACTCCAAAACTCGAAATCTGGAAATCTAAACTGCCCCAGAAAATCACTCAATATAAACCAATCGATTCTTGTAACCTCAATACAAATCGCCCTCCGCTAAAACAAAACGTCAGAAAATTGTATGAATATACGAAGAAGAAGATTTCTAAAAAATTCTCGATGTGGAGAAATTCTGCAAAAAAATTGCGAAGAATTGGAACAGATTTCTGAACAATTCTCGATGTGCAGAACTTCAGCAATGTTCTGCGTGAAATACTCCAACACTCAATACTCCAAAACTGCCGTGAAATTGAATCGCAGAAGAATTTCGAGAAGAAGAAAAAACGATGAGAAGTTTTTGGTAGAGAAGATACGATCGTGATATTTATGTTAAAAAAATGAATGCATATCCATTAAATTAGGAAGATTCAGTTTTTTATAATTAAAATTACACTTATAACCCTAAATAATACCAAAATGCATTAAAAAAATCAAAAAACAATATTTAATTGTTAATTTGAAATCAAATCTGATCCATTAGATCTTCAAGATCAACGGTTGTGGACGGTTTCTAAGTTCCAACTTAATATTAGTTTCTATATGATTTATACTCTCTCTCTCTCTCTCTATATATATATATATATATATATATATATATATATATATATATATATATATATATATTATATCATATATTTATAAATAATAAATAAAATATATTATATATATTTAATCGGATCTTCGGGTTGGATCTGGACCGGATCTGGATTTGAAATTTCAGATCCGGATCTAGATCCAAAAATTTTGTATAAGATCCGGATCCGGTCCAGATCCATCGGGTCCAAAATTTGAAGACCCAAATCCGAAACAATGGATCTGGACCTTCGGATCTGGACCGGGTCCTGGATCCGTTGCCATCCCTAACGAGAGCGTATTTTCTACCGTTTACACTCAAGGGAGTGACTGGACCAAAGAGATCCATGTGGAGAAGCTCCAATATTCGATTTGACGACTGAGCTGTCACACTTGGGAAAGAGGCTCTTGTTTGCTTCCCAGCTTGACAAGCGTTGCAGATGTGATCCTTATCGAATATCTGGTCAGGTAGATCATTGACCAGTTTGTTGCGTGCCAGCTTGTTGATGGCCTTGAAATTAAGATGGCTCAGTCTCTTGTGCCACAACCAACTGGCTTCTGTGTTGGCTTAGTAACCGGACAGGTTTCCTTTTCATTAGCCCATTGGACTATATAGAGCTTGTCCTGCATGATTCCGGTAAGGAGTGTTTCTCCTTTCTCATTTTTCACAAAGCACATGTTAGTAGTAAATTCTACTCGTTTACAACTCAAGCAGAGTTGAGAGACTGGAAATAGATTATGATTAAGACCTTCAACAAATGAGACGTTATGGATAATAGTTTTACCAACATTTAGATCTCCATAGCCTCTTGTCTTTCCTTTAAAACTACCTTCAAAGGTGACTTGAGGACCGTCTCGTTCGGAGTCGTTTGACAGCAGTGTTTTGTCACACGTCATGTGCTTTGAGCATCCGCTATCAATGATCCAGACAACTCCTCGAGCTGCTTGACTCCTACGAAGAGCCTTTCTCACCTGCAATTAAGTGTACTTAGCAACCATTTGAGATTAGGTGCTACATCGGATGCAGTTGCAGTGACAGGAATGGCCTTGGGAACCCAGACTTGCACAGCAGGTTTGCTTCTATCCGAGGCAGTGGATGAGGCAGTCTGCTTCTTCGGGCTGGGTTTAGGAACCTACTTCTTCTTTGTTCTATGAGAGATAGAATAGTGAGGTTGATAATATGACTCTTTGTAATAGGTAGGCTGATACTGCCAGCTTTGATAGAGAGTGGGTTGAGGGCAGCAGTGACTACCTTGTGGTTGAGCAGGATAGTAAAATTGTGGGTGGTAAGGCTTTTGATAGTAGGCCTCCTAAAATCTTCCTGCATGATCAACCTGTTGTTTCTTGGGGGCATGCTTATACTGCTTCTTCTTTTGAGCAGTAGGAACCTCTTTCTTGTTTTGTGCAGGTTGATCATTCTTCATCAAGTTAGTCTTTTGATGTTGCTTTAAAAGGATGGCCTGAGGTTGAGAAACTGGACTCTTGAGCTGCACAACTTTATCAGGAAGAATCTTGTGATTCTGCTCATTTTTATTCGTCTTGGGCTGAGGCTTGGTGAATATAACCTCGCTTCTTACAGGCTTCTTTTCAGTGGCTCTTTCATAGCCTAGTCCCATCTTGTCTCGTGCACTCCGCTGCATGGCTTGAACTTTCTTGCAGCTTCTTCGCACTCTTCTTCAGTTGACTAAGAGTGATTTGAAGTTTCTGTTCCTTTGAGACCAGAAGCTCATGTCGAGTAACCAAGTCAGCTAGTTTGGAGGTGAGGCTACAAATTGCAGCATCTTTTGTTTTGAGAGACTTGTCCTTCTCGAGTTCTCTAGCCTCCAGCTTCTTTATCTATAAAGCCAACTCGTCAACCTTTGACTTTAGGACTTCTATCACCCTTTCTTTCTCAGCATCATAGGGAGTAAATCTTTCTAGTGCGAGCTTAAATTTATCATTTTGATCCATTAGCTCAGCATTGTCTTCAACAACGTTTTTGGACAACACAACAAGTTCAGCATATTCCTTCATCTGTTCTTTGATCTTTTCCCAAGACTCGGCCTCAAATAGATCTTCTTCTTTCTCATCTGCACAGTCACTGTCAGAGAAAGATAATTGAGCAGTTTGAGGAACTACCTTTGATGGTTCTTGTGGGGAGGTAGTTGATGATAGGTCTCCAACGAAGCTTTCATCTTCGTCTTCATCTTCTCAGGCAATGTATCCCTCATCATCGCTCGCCGAGCTGTCAGAGAGATGGGCCTCTTGAGTTGCTACTCTAGCCAGCAAGGTAACTCTTTGTTCTTTGAGTTTCTTGTCTCGCTAGGCGCGATGTTCATCTTGCTCTGCCTTGGATAGACCAGGGCAGACTGTTTTATAATGACCTGGCCTACCACATCCAAAGCAAGCACCCTTGGGTGTGTTAGTTGAGTTAAATTTTGAGGATTTTCCTTCACTCTTTTTGCCAGAGCGTTCATGAGACCGATTCAAAAAATTTCTCTTATTATCTCGATAAAGTCTCTTGTATTTCAATACCTTTCCTAGGAGCTTCCTATTGCTCCTAGAGAACATGGCTACATCAATAGCCAGGTTGTCAATTTTCTTGACCGAAGCCTCATCGATGGGGGAGGCTGATGTTTCTTTTATTTCATCTGCCTTGAAGCAACATCTTTATCCTTCTTTTCATTAGCCTTTTTCGATGATTGAGGCTGTGATGAACCATGAATTCGAATTATTTCTTATTCATTCCCAATGAGAATGTCGAAAAGTTCCTTAGTCGAGAGACTATTAAAGTCAGATCGTGAGGGTAGTAGAGCTGAATATACGTGCCAGTTGGCAGGTAGTGCTCTTGTCACTTTAAGTTCTTTTCGCGCAGAGTATATTTATTTGATTTGAGCGCTTCTACTTCGAGAACAATTTCGGTGAAACGATTTTTCATCGCTACATATTCTCTCCATGCAACATTTTAATGTCATCAAATTTGTTGCGTGCAATGGAGAATTTGTTCTCCTTAATCTCTTCAGAGCCCAGGCTGATAGCCTTTAGGGTATCCCACATCTCTTTAGATGTTTCAAGGTTTCTGATTTTTGCAAGTAGATGCCCTTGACAGTGCTAGAGATGAGGCCCTTGACATAGTTATCAAGGCATGCCTCTTTTCTCTCTTCAGTGGTATAGTCACGAGGATTTTTAAGCTTCTTTTTATAAGTAGCTTCTCCAGGAGTGGTTCCCGTAACTTCCACAGTTTCATCGTAAATGGATGTAGGTCCATTTTCAATGACATTCCACATGAGGATATGATGTGCTTGTACGCACATCCTGATTTGAAAACTCCAGTCCTCATACCCTTGGACTGAGAAGTCCTCAAAAACTCTCAATAGTGAAGTCTACATGATAGTATGAGAAATGAATGAATGAAAAAGGTTTTACTGGGATCGGTTCTAATTGACCAAAAACTTTGAAAAGCTTTTAGTATGCAAAACAGCGGTTGAAAGAACCACTGCTCCGATACCACTTGTTGGTCCCAGAAAGAGTTAATTGGTGTATGGGGGGGGGGGGGGGGGGGGGGAATACACCAATAGCCAACCATATTTTATTTTCGTAAACAAACTGTCTTAGATATGAACTGGTCAGGTCGTTCTTTATAGAGTGAGACAGATTTATCTATCAAGCTCATTATGATAACAAGCTTGATCTATCAAACTGGCTAAGTGCGGAAAGTGATGGTGGTAAGGTCGTGCTTGGAAAACTCTTTTAATGTAAAACCTTTAAGGCCTTATGAGAAAGGTTGTTGTATGCAATGCTAGTATGATCAGTCCTTTGTAAAGGAAAGTGCAACAGATGGAGAGAAGATAAAGCACAGTAAAGAACACAGAGTCTTTTACGTGGTTCGGAGGTAACTCTTCTTGTTGGTCCCGGGAAAGAGTAATTGGTGTATGGGGGGGGGGGGGGAATACACCAATAACCAACCGTTTTTGACTTTTTAAAATTCAGGTCGATCTGCAGGTCGATTGTCAAGGTCGACCTTATCAGAGGCAGTTTGATCTATCAAGCTCGTATGGTATCAAGCTTGATTTATCAAACTGTTGTTTAATGCGGAAGTTGGTGGAGGTTGATTACTCTGAAAAATCTTAAGGCTGAATATGGATAGCAGGTTGATTCGTGTAATGCAGATTGATGCTCGTCAGTTAGATAATAAAATGTAAGTGCAATAAATAAAGAGAGAGAGAAACACCGCGATGTAGCGTGGTTCGGAGAAATCCTCCTACGTCCACGTCAGGTCGACTCGACCTGAGAATCCCTTTTCTTTTGGATCCACCTCTCTCTTATTTATACTGACTGAGTATCAGTTCTAGCTACAATCTAACTTGAGAGTAACTAGACACGAGTTTTGGGTCGTGACCCTTACAACCTTCGTACTAGAACGTACAAACAACCTTACGCTATTACAGAGCTTGACTAACTCTCTAATGGCGAAAATAAAAACAAGCTTTCTAACTTCGAACAAGTCAGAGAAGAAGTTGTTTGAACAATCGACAAGCAGCAGTGAACGCTTCGTCGTTGTGGTGTTTTTCGGAATCGGAAACCTCTCTTCTTCAAGTGTTTGGGAAACTAATCGGATTTCGAACACTTGAGTGGATATGAGCTTTGAGAGAGATTTGGGCAGAGATATGGCGTTGATAGCTTGTGTTTCCCGTCCTTGAATCCGAAAATGGCTGAAGTATTTATAGGCAGTTTTGAAAAACTAGCCGTTGGAGTCGGGCTGACGTGGCACTAGCCGTTGGATGCTGACTCACTTCTAGCCGTTGGGAATATTTGTCCTTGCTGGCACTCGACGTGGCAAGGATCAGGTCGTGACGCTCCATGAAGGCGGAGCATCGACCTTGATTGATAATCCAGCTCTTGAAATCTTCTAAGGCAATGCCAGCTGGAAGCTTGATAGGGGAGGTCGATAGACAGGCTGATGATCCAGCTCGATCCAATTGAGGCAGGTCGATACATCGACCTTTCTCTTACAGGGTGGATCGAACTTGATACTAAACGTTAAAGGGCATCGACCTGCACTAACAGGTAGCAGGTCGATCTATCGGCCTTGACCCTAAACAAGTAAAATATGCCTAAGTGTGGTTTCGATAAACATCATCAAAATCAAACTGCAAGGGGTTCCCAACAATTTCCCCCTTTTTGATGATGTCGAAACCAAACACTTTACAAATAATTCCTAAGATAAAAACACTGAAAGATGGTATCAGAGCTTAAACATTTTTCAATCATGAAGATTGATAAGGAATTAAATGAAAGGCAAATAAGAACATAATTAAAATAAAGCAGTAAAGGCAGATGCCTGGACAAAGAGATATTGTCGTCAGGACGAAGGATGATTTTGTTTCATTAAGCTCGATAGCAGAATACATGGATAATTTACAACCAGCTGAGAGCATAAATGAAAAACAAGATTACAAAATCATCTACATAGCCTGGATCTTGGCACGGGCTGCTAAGCGCTCTTCCTGGACCTGCTCCCTTGACATTGTCTGCATGCTCGCGTAGATTCCATCCCTGATACGACGATAGTCGGGATCGGAATTCGATACGTTGACGCCTAGGCCGATGGCAGTTTGGGCGATGTACTGGTCGATTCGAGAGTAATCCAAATACTCCGAAGCACCAAGACGTAAGGGCGCAAAATATTGAAGAGCAGGGGCCCTTATCGTCACACCAGCCTCTGCAGCCTTTTTCCGTAGATCACCAATGAATTTTTGGTACGGAAACTTGCGCATATAGGCTGCATACGCTTCATCGGCATCGGCAGGCAGGGAGGGGTCCTTGATGCAGTAGTGCAGCAGGATGAAGCAAGAATTGAGCTCCCGCAGCAGGTTGTTCTGAGATTCATCAAGCCAATCAACGACCTGCTGCAATCCTCCTGCATTCAAAACAAGAGCGGACTGGCTGATCCAGTCCAACTCTCTCTTCCTCCTAGCTTCAGCAGCACGGCGCTCGGCCTTGAAACGCTGCTGCTCTTCTTGATTTGCAGCCTGCTCCGGCGTAGCACCAGCCAGAACCATGGCGGAAATAAGATCGGCCTCGGCTGCCAATCGAGCTTTGGCGGCAGCAGCCTGCTCCGCACCAAGCTGTGAGATGGGATCGGCATGAGCAGCAACGGCCTTGGGTGCAACGGCCTGGGAGGGCTTCTTTTGAGATGGAGGAGGAGCCACGGAAGTTGAAGCAGATTTGGTTTTGATGGGCTTCTTCTTCTTCGCGGCGGCGGCTCTTTCTTCTTCCCCCTTTTCGACATCATCAGTCAGGGCCTTGATAAGGGAAAGAAGAGTCGCATCCTCTTGCTGCAGCTTGACCACAGCATCCTTCAACTCCATTTGCCCACTGAGAAGGGAGGAGATGGTGCCGTGGATGGCGTTGATCTGCTCATTGGAGGTCGATGCCGAGGTCGAGACAGATGAGGTCAAATTTGTAACACGCTCATCGACCTTGGCCACGTCCTCCAATACCTCCGCGATCTGATCGCGAGACGCCATGTTGAGCTCATCAAGCTGGCCCGGCAGGAGCTTGTCGGTATATTCTTTCAAAAGCTTCACGGCAAAGTCCGTGACGCGCTCCCTGGCAGCTTCATTGGCCTGGGCTTTGGCATCTTTCACTATGTCGGCCCGGGCCTCTGCTACGGCCTGCTTGATTTGCTCTGGGAGGCTGGTGATGAAGGACTCGAGCTTGGCAGAAATTTCATCCAACACAGCCTCCACATCAATTTTCGGAGACGGAGCAGCAGCGACAAGAGGCTGATCATCACCCTCAATTCTGGGTGATGATTGCTCCGGAGTTTGAATCCTATCAAACTCGTCTCCGGCTTCTGCGGCGGAGTTATACAGGGCGCGAGAGTGCGCATATAGGGGGCGAAGGTCGATGCCCAAAATTTTGGCTTCGACCTTCATGCGGCGAAGCACCAGCTGGCGAAAATTGGAGGCCGCATCCCCCACGGTGTAGAAACCGAACTCCGCTTCAAGAGCCAGCTCCTCGACCTTCAGGTCGTCGAGAGTGACGACCTGCAGCAACGCCTCGAATACATAGTAATAACTCGACTTACAATCCAGGTAGAACTGGAGGCGAGTGGCGAGGTCGAGAGACTTGGGGAGTTGGGCAATCCCCGGCATCAGGTCGATGACCTTCAGCCTGGCCTCCGCCTTCTTGGCAGCGACCTGGGAGTGAGCAGCAGACATTGGCTGCTCAACGAACGGCTGGACCTCCAGCACGACGTCCTCCTCCACCGGCGCATCCCGAACTGGAGCAACCCGAACTGGGGAAGACAGAGATTCTTCCGCAGTGAGATCCTGGATCTCGACAGATCCAGCTCGTTGGACGAGGGGGGACCTCACTGGCGAGGGAGCAACGACCTGCTGAGAGGATGCAGGGCGTTGCGGCGAGGCGGTCGGCTCGGCGGCGGAACGGACTGGAGATGGAGTCCGTTCGGCTGATGAAGAGGGCGATGAGTCGGGCGAAGACTCTGTGCGAGATGCAGGATCCTCGATCTGCACGGGGAGAACCTTGTGCATCGGCCTGGGTGGCTCACCCGAGGCTGACTGCGACCTGCGAGGGGGAGTCCTCTTCACGGGCTGTGATTTCTTGACAGGGCGTGAGGGAACCAGATCGACATCGGCCTTCCTTTTCTTTGGAGCAGGTCGATCCGGAATCCTCCAGCCAATTTTGGATTGCCCGGTTCTGGCGAGATGCTCCCTGACAGAGTCTGAGGAGTTATAATAAATTTGCGCCGATACTCCAATCGCCATCTCCATCTGATGGAGATCTTTTGGAATAAACAGGGGGGGAAAGGCCGGGTCATTGGACCACTTCTTATTCTTGAAGTAAGAAAGGATGATACAGGTGGCCTTCGACCCGAGGCGCATCGACCTTTTCTCGTTGTGAAGATAGACTTTCACAATGGCCTCTCCCTCCGTCTCGCAAACGATCTGTCTGGCCTCCTCCCAGAGCAGCGAGACCATCAGTTTTGCCCAACTGATCGGTAGATCGAGAATTACGGCCGTCAAGATCTGGAATTTGAACGGAGTGACCTGGTCGTAATTCCCGACGTGCCCTAGAAAGCACTTTTGTATGAAGTCCATAAGGAGGCGGAATTTGGGGCGCAGCTCGCTCCTTTTGAAGGCCACTGGAACGAACTGCCTCTGCTCAATCAAGACCCGATCTGCAACCTGCTGCAGTTGGTCTTGAGAAATATCCGAGAGCTGCATTGAACCTCCGTCTCCAATACCGAAGGCGCCCTTCACCGCATCAAGAATGTTGATGGTGACCAAGGATTTCTGGGTTCCGAGGGTGACTGTGTGGGAAGACACGGACTCGCCCTCGTTCCAGTTATAGAAGAAAGCGCATACCATCCGGGGCAGATTCTTCGCCGACCGGTGGGAGATAATTTGATGGAATGGGAAGCATCTCTCCACCAAGGCGAACATGGAGTCTAGATCGCGAAAACCGTAGTTTTCGCGCACCATGTAGGGCTCATACTTGATACGAGCGGACAGGTAGGCCTCGATTTCCGACCATTGCATCTCTTTGCGACCGGAAGTAGAGGTTTGAGCCATGGTTGTTGGTTTTCTGCAACGATATAGATAGATAAGTAACAAATACTTACAAAAGAGATTAAAAGCAGAGAAGAAATAAAATACAAACCACGGTGAAATCTTTGTGCGATTGAGTGAAAATATGAAGACCAGCAGTGAGAAATAAACACGACGGCGGCAGTTTTTGCAGACAAGTTTAGGTTTTTCGAAGAAGATGAAGAAGACAAGTAAGAGTGAGAGAAAAACTGCATGCCATATTTATAGAATTTTCGAACGGTTGAGATCGTTCGAATTTGAAAAGGTGAAAATATCTCTTTAATTCTCAACCACACGATGTGTGCGCGTGAAATGTGAAACGTTACATATTCGCGCGTGAGATATGAGAACGTGCGATAACTTGCACTTTTTGCAGAGAGAAGGCAGTGAATTAAATGCATTCTCGGTGAATGTGTCAAAACTTGACACTTGACTGGATGTTTTACAAAAATGGTAATCATTATCCCTTTTTCCTCATTTTCTGCAAGTTATCAGAACCTTAACTAATGAAACACATTGAGAAATAAATAACATTTATAAATGAAGAAATCAATGCGTATTGAAGAAGTTATAAGACAAAAGGGTGATACTGCCCTTTTGATTCTTCCTTCATAAATGCAGTTGCATTCAGGTTGGTATCGGTCTGATAATATCGGCCTGGTGACAGAGAACGGTCTGTCGAAATGAACGGCCTGTATTTGTGATATTGGCCTGGACATATGACATCGACCTGGCAGGGTGGAACTGCCTGGACTTAAGATGTCGGCCTGGCGAAATAAACGCCCTGGAGATGGACATCGGCCTTTGTTCCCCCTCAAATGATGGATCACTTTGGCTAAGTGTTCCCCCTCAATTTGAGGAACACAGGTCGATCTATTGAATAGTCGACGGCCTGATGATGGACACGGCCTGTTGACAGACACGGCCTGTAGATAGGCACGGCTTGTTGACATACACGGCCTGTTCAAATAGTAACGGCCTGTTCAGATGGTAACGGCCTGTTGAGAGTTGACGGCCTGTTGAGAATTGATGGCCTGTTCCCCCTTAATATCTGCCTGCATGTAAAGAGACGGCCTGCTTGTTGATCCCGATTGTTGGTCCCACACAAGCTTTTGAAAAATTTGGCAGGTCGATGAGGAGATAACGGCCTGTAGGCTTACGATCGGCCTGATGACTCAACATTTAGTAACCCCAGCTTTCCACATAGCATTTTGAATCTTTCTTCGGCTAGGGGTTTGGTTAGAATATCAGCTCGTTGAATGTCAGTGTGTATCTTCTCTATAACCACGTTCTTCTTTTCCACGTGATCACGAATAAAGTGATGTCGAATATCCACGTGCTTGCATCTAGAATGAAGAACTGGGTTTTGAGTAATGGCGATGGCACTCGAGCTGTCGCAGAATATTGGCACTTCACTAACTTCAACTTCATAATCCTTAAGTTGTTGTTTGATCCACAAGATTTGTGCACAACAACTTCCTGCGGCCATGTACTCGGCCTCTGTGGTGGAGGTGGCTACTGAAGTTTGCTTCTTTGAAAACCAAGAAATCAGCTTGTTTCCGAGAAAAGGGCAAGTACCCGAGGTAGATTTTCTATCGAGCTTGCACCCTGCATGATCAGAATCTGAATAACCTGTAAGCTGCAAATTATCATCACAAGGATACCAAAGACCTAGATTTGTGGTTCCTTTGATGTATCGAAGGATTTTCTTTGCTGCTTCCAAGTGAGATTCCTTCGGATTAGCTTGAAATCGAGCACACACTCCAACTGCAAAAGTGATGTCAGGTCGACTAGCAGTTAGATAAAGTAATGAACCAATTATACCCCTGTACTGTGTTATGTTGGCAGGTTTTCCTTGGGGATCCGGGTCGATCTTCCCACCAGCGAGCATAGGTATTTTGACAGGCTTGCTGTCTTTGACACCAAACTTGTCGACCAGCTCGTGTGCGTACTTTGTTTGGCTAATGAAGATTCCTTCATCGGACTGCTTTACCTGCAACCCTAGAAAGAAATTCATTTCCCCCATCATAGACATTTTATATTTTTCGGTCATGAGTTACCAAATTTTTCACACAAAATGGGAGATTTAGATCCAAAAATGATATCATCAACATAAATTTGTACTAAAAGGATATGTTCATTCACTTTGATAGTGAATAGTGTCTTGTCGACTGAACCACGCTTGAATCCTGATTCGATGAGAAAGGATGATAGCGTCTCATACCAAGCTCGAGGAGCTTGTTTAAGACCGTAGACGGCCTTGTGCAGTTTGTAGACTTTGCTTGAATCTCCCTCCTCGAATCCAGGAGGCTGTTCCACATAGACTTCCTCTTCTAGGACGCCATTGAGGAATGCACTTTTAACGTCCATCTGGTAGACTTTGAATCGTTGATGAGCGGCATAAGCTAGAAACAGTCTTATAGCTTCTAATCTTGCAACGGGGGCAAACGTCTCATCATAGTCGATACCTTCTTGTTGACAGTAACCCTTTGCAACCAATCGGGCTTTATTTCTGACAACTTCTCCAGATTCATCTCTCTTGTTCTTGTAAACCCATTTGACTCCAATGACGCCCTGATGATAAGGACGATCAACTAGAGACCATACTTCATTTCTTTTGAATTCATTGAGTTCTTCTTGCATGGCTTCAATCCAATCAGCATCTTGAAGAGCTTCAACGGCATCTTTGGGTTCTATGCGAGAGAGATAGCAACTTAATAGCGCACTTTCACCAATCGTCCTTCTTGTTCGCACTCCTTGGTTTGGGTTCCCAATAATGAGCTCTTTCGGATGATCATCGATCCATCGTCTGCGTCGTGATCTTTCTTCATTTGAGATGATTGGCTCGGGCTCATTAATGGGTTCGTCAAACTCCGGATGAGTTGAAGGTTGATCAGAGGGTACATGCTGTTGCTCAGGCTGTTGATAAGGCTGCTGTTCGGCCTGGATGTTGAGCTGCTCCATTGTGTTATCGAGCTGCTCGATTTGTGATGTAAGGTCGTGAACAGCATCAGTCTTGGGGACTGAGGGAGGGGGATCAGCTTGGTTAGGTCCGGCTGAAGTATTACAGCTCGTATTATCATTTGCATCACTTCCCTCTTGCTGTGTGACCTTAGGATCAGATTGATCCTCTTCCTCCAAATCATTTGGAGTCCATACTAGCAGGTCGTCAATGGGGGAGTTAGACGGCCTGTTAGCAGCGGGCTGATCTGTACCTGTACTTGATTCTCTATACAGACAAGTAGATTCATCAAACACAACATGAGGTGTTACCTCCACAACTAGGGTTTTCTTGTTAAAGACCCTATAAGCTTTGCTAACCTCTGAGTATCCTAAAAATACTCCTGGATCGGCCTTGCTATCAAAAGTCTTCAATTGAGATTTCCCATTGTTATGAATGTAACACAAACACCCGAAAGCTTTAAAATACTTTAACCTGGGGAGCTTGTTGTTCCACAGCTCGCATAGAGTCTTTCCATGTCGGGTCGTGATGATCGACCTATTTTGGGTGTAGCAGGCTGTATTGACGGCCTCTGCCCAAAACTTCTTTGGAAGATTGGTTTCATCCAACATGGTACGAGCTGCTTCCTTCAGCGACCTGTTACGACGTTCCACCACGCCTTTTTGTTGAGGTGTGCGTGCAGCTGAAGTTCGATGATGAATCCCACTCTTTGTGCAATATTCTTCGATCATTGCATTGATAAATTCGGTGCCTCGATCTGATCGAATGGAGATGATGGATTTCTCCTTTTGATTGCACAGCTTGCTCAGCAACGCAGGTAGCTTCTCCAATGTCTCCTTCTTTTTGTACATGAAAATAACCCAAGTAAATCTAGAATAATCATCTATAATAACGAGAGCGTATTTTCTACCGTTTATACTCAAGGGAGTGACTGGACCGAAGAGGTCGAGATGGAGAAGCTCAAGAATTCGATTTGATGATTGTGCTGTCACGCGTGGAAATGATGATCTTGTCTGCTTTCCAGCTTGACATGCTCTGCAGATGTGATCACGATCGAAGACTTGGTCTGGCAGGTCGTTCACCAGCTTGTTGCGTGCGAGCTTGTTGATGGCCTTGAAGTTTAAGTGACTCAACCTCTTGTGCCATAGCCAACTTGTCTCGGAATCAGCCTTTGTGACCAAGCAGGTTTCTATCCAATCTGTCCATTGAACAATATAGAGCCTATCCTGCAAAATTCCGGTAAGAAGAATTTCTCCTTCCTCATTTTTCACGAGACATTTGTTAGCGGTGAATTCTACTCGTTTACCACTCGAGCAGAATTGCGATACAGAAAATAGGTTATGATTAAGACCTTCAACATAAGAGACGTTAGAGATAGTTGTTTTACCAACTCTTAGATCGCCCTGGCCTCTCGTAAATCCCTTAGAATTTCCTCCAAAGATTACAAGTGGCCCGTCTCGTTCTTGATAGTTTGAAAGTGGCGTTTTGTCACACGTCATGTGCTTTGAGCTTCCACTATCAATGATCCATACAGCTCCATGAGCTGCTTGGCTCCTTCTCTGAGCCTTCCCAACCTGCAATTAGTTAAACTTAGCAACCCATTTGAGATTGGGTGCTACATCGGTTGCGGGAACGGCCTTTGGAACCCATATTTGCTTCACCGGTCTGCTTCTATCCGAGGCTGAGGACGAGGCAGTAGCGGTCTTGGGCTTAGGAGCCTTGGATTTCTTCGAGTGAGGGCGACGAGGCTGATAATATTGTTCTTCGTAAAACCCAGGTTGATACTGCCAGTTTTGAAAATTTGACTGTTGAGAATAGTGGCAGTAGCACCCTTGATAATCCGGGTGGAAGAACTCAGGATGATACGGCCTTTGATAGTGCTGGCCTTGGTATCGCCTTTGATGAACGGCCTGATTTTGATGATAGGGGGCAGGTCGACGTTGCTGGACAGGTCGACTCTCTTTCTTTTGAGACACAGGCTGTTCCTTCTTTTGTTGCTTTATGAGGATGGCCTGGGGTTGTCGAGCTGGATTCTTCATCTTGACCATCTTATCAGGGAGAGCTTGATTAGCTTTCCGAACACTCTTTGATTTTGACTGTGCTGTAACGAACTTGACCTCACAGTCTTTATCCTTGCTTTTCTTGGATTCTCCGTTGAACCCAATCCCAGAGTGATCGCGCGGATTGCGTTGCATGGATTGCACTTCTTCCAACTTCTTTCCGCTTTTCTTCAACTGACTTAAAGTGAGTTGAAGTTTTTCTTCCTTTTTCACGAGGAGTTCGTGTCGGATTACCAAGTCAGCCAGCTTTGAGGTAAGGCTGTGTATTTCGGCATCTTTGGTCTTGAGGGACTCGTTCTTTTCGAGCTCCCTGGTATCGAACTCCTTGACCCGTAAAGTCAATTCGTCAACCTTTGACTTTAGGGCTTCGATCTCCCTTTCCTTTTCTTCATCGTAGGGAGAGAATCTTTCTTCTAATGCTAGCTTGTATTTTTCATTCTTATCCAATAGCTCAGCATTGTCTTCAACGACCTCTTTGAGTGTATCCACGAGATCAGCATAGTCGTCTAGCTGTTTCTTGATTTCTTCCCAAGACACAGCCTCGGATAGGTCTTCATCACCTTCTTCTGCACAATCATCGTCAGAAAAAGAAAGTGAAATGGGTTGAAGATCTACCTTTGAAGATCCCTCGTTTTGTTGATGCTCTCCAACGAAGCATTCTTCATCATCACTTTCATCGAAAGCGCTGTATCCTTCGTCATCACTTGACGAGCTATCCGAGAGGTGAGCTTCCTTTGTTTCTTCGGCAATCATTGCAGCTCGTTGATCTTTGAGCTTCTTATCGCGCTTTGCACGGAGCTCGTCTCTCTCGGTCTTGGTAAGATCCGGACAGTCGGTCTTGTAGTGACCTGGCCTGCCACAGTTGAAACAACCACCCTCGGGTGTGTTAGAAGAATTGAAGGTTGAGGGTTTACCTTCTCCCTTTTTGTCAGGGCGGTCGTGGTTGCGGTTTGAGAATTTTCGTTTGTTGTCACGGTAGAATTTCTTGTATTTGACAACCTTCCCTAGGAGCTTCTCATTTCTCCTAGCGGCTAGAGCGTAGTCGAGAGTCATCTTCTCGAACTTCTTGACGATGGATTCGTCAATCGGACTTGGGGTAGCAGCTGAGGCTGAGTCGGCCTTGAAGGCTACCTCCTTGTTCTTTTCCTCAGCCTTCTTGCTGGTGGAAGGCTGGGTTGATCCATGGATGCGGATCATCTCATACTCATTTCCGACAAGAATGTCGAAAAGATCTTCAGTGGTGAGGGAGTTGAAATCCGATCGGGCTGGATGCATGGCGGCGTATACGTGCCAATTTGCAGGGAGGGCACGTATCACTTTGAGATTCTTCTCGCGCTGCGTATACTTGTATGGATTGATGGCAGCCACTTCAAGAACAATCTCGGTGAAGCGAATTTTCATCGCTTCAATGGTTTCTCCCGAAACCATCTTGAAGTCATCGAACTTGCTGCACGCCATGGACAGCTTGTTCTCCTTCATTTCCTCTGAGCCAAGGCTGATGGACCGGAGGGTGTCCCACATTTCTTTGGCCGTTTCAAGATTTCTGATCTTGGCCAGGTAGACGCCCTTCACGGTGCTGGAGATGAGTCCCTTTGCGTAGTCATCGAGACCGGCCTCCTTCCTTTCCTCAGTTGTGTAATCGCGAGGATTCTTAAGGACTTTCTCGTATGTAGCCTCCCCGGGGGCTGTTCCATCCACGATAATCTTCGCAGCATAAATGGGGGAGGGGGGTCCGTTCTCGATGATGTCCCACATAAGGACGTGATGTGCCTTGAGACACATCTTGATTCGAAAGCTCCAATCTTCATAGCCTTGAACGGAGAAGTCTTCACATACCCTGAGAAGAGAAGCCTCCATTGCAAAATAATATGATATGAAATGAATGAAAAGATTTTTCTAAGGATCGGTTCAAAATGACCAAAAGTTTGATAAGGAACTTTTAGTATGCAAAGCAGCGGTCAAAAGAACCACTGCTCTGATACCACTTGTTGGTCCCGGGAAAGAGTAATTGGTGTATGGGGGGGGGGGGGGGGAATACACCAATAACCAACCGTTTTTGACTTTTTAAAATTCAGGTCGATCTGCAGGTCGATTGTCAAGGTCGACCTTATCAGAGGCAGTTTGATCTATCAAGCTCGTATGGTATCAAGCTTGATTTATCAAACTGTTGTTTAATGCGGAAGTTGGTGGAGGTTGATTACTCTGAAAAATCTTAAGGCTGAATATGGATAGCAGGTTGATTCGTGTAATGCAGATTGATGCTCGTCAGTTAGATAATAAAATGTAAGTGCAATAAATAAAGAGAGAGAGAAACACCGCGATGTAGCGTGGTTCGGAGAAATCCTCCTACGTCCACGTCAGGTCGACTCGACCTGAGAATCCCTTTTCTTTTGGATCCACCTCTCTCTTATTTATACTGACTGAGTATCAGTTCTAGCTACAATCTAACTTGAGAGTAACTAGACACGAGTTTTGGGTCGTGACCCTTACAACCTTCGTACTAGAACGTACAAACAACCTTACGCTATTACAGAGCTTGACTAACTCTCTAATGGCGAAAATAAAAACAAGCTTTCTAACTTCGAACAAGTCAGAGAAGAAGTTGTTTGAACAATCGACAAGCAGCAGTGAACGCTTCGTCGTTGTGGTGTTTTTCGGAATCGGAAACCTCTCTTCTTCAAGTGTTTGGGAAACTAATCGGATTTCGAACACTTGAGTGGATATGAGCTTTGAGAGAGATTTGGGCAGAGATATGGCGTTGATAGCTTGTGTTTCCCGTCCTTGAATCCGAAAATGGCTGAAGTATTTATAGGCAGTTTTGAAAAACTAGCCGTTGGAGTCGGGCTGACGTGGCACTAGCCGTTGGATGCTGACTCACTTCTAGCCGTTGGGAATATTCGTCCTTGCTGGCACTCGACGTGGCAAGGATCAGGTCGTGACGCTCCATGAAGGCGGAGCATCGACCTTGATTGATAATCCAGCTCTTGAAATCTTCTAAGGCAATGCCAGCTGGAAGCTTGATAGGGGAGGTCGATAGACAGGCTGATGATCCAGCTCGATCCAATTGAGGCAGGTCGATACATCGACCTTTCTCTTACAGGGTGGATCGAACTTGATACTAAACGTTAAAGGGCATCGACCTGCACTAACAGGTAGCAGGTCGATCTATCGGCCTTGACCCTAAACAAGTAAAATATGCCTAAGTGTGGTTTCGATAAACATCATCAAAATCAAACTGCAAGGGGTTCCCAACACTTCTACTTCCACGGTAGATCAAACTAGATCAACAAACCCCTTTACTTTCGGATTCTTCTTCTCTCTTGTTTATACTGACAGAGTATCAGTTTCGTACAAGCATATAACTTCAGGTATAAAACCAAATACAAACTACAAATTCAACCATCTAGCTCTAGACTAATTATGTGAGAGTGTGTGGTGATAGCTCAAAGCAGTAGTAAACGCTTCAAGCCATGGATGTTATTACAATGATGAAATTCTCGATCTTCAACACTTGGGAAAATTTGTGGTATTTCAACTGTTGAATTGAATGAACAAAGTGAGAGAATTTCTGCAGCAATTATGGCTCTTGAATCTTGATTTTCCCATAAATTGCACCATTGAAGTGAAGAGCTTTATATAGGCATTGTTCTGAAAACTAGTTGTTATAGTATGTGATTTTGATTGGTGTTTAGTTGTTAGGTTTTTCGTTGTGTTTTTGTGCTAGTTTTCATTATGTTTTTGTGTCTTTTAGTGTGTCTTTTGGCTATGATTGTTTGTTTGGAGCTTTGGTTATCGTAGGAGCAAAAGGTGAGAAATTGGAAGAAAACGGGACGAAAAGTGCACGAAGAGAAGGAAAAGCCGTGAGATAGCCAGTACCTGATCTGGCCGATCGGCCAAATGCCTATGCTCGGATTCAGCAGTCCCTGATCTGGCCGACCGGCCAGAATTTCTTCAGCATCTGGCCGATCGGCCAAGTACTTATGCTCGAGCTCACAGTTCCTGATCTGGCCGACCGGCCAGAATTCCTTCAGCATCTGGCCGATCGGCCAGAAGTCGGCGTCCAGCTGTTGTTTCCTTATTTAATTAGGTTTCTTCCTAATATATATACTAGTGCCTTGGGACGAATTTTGCATCATCTTTATCATATTTTAGCTCTAGTTTTTCAGCACTAAACACTTTTATTAGCTTTCTATTGTTCGGATCCGGATTCTTCGTTCTTTGCAATATAATTCAAGACGTTTTATTTACTTCAAGTTCTTCGTTCTTCGTCTCAATTCTCGTAAGTTATTTTATTGCTTTCGTTTACTTGCTTTCGTTTTAGATTCATTTTCTTAATTTCTTCATTTAATTCCCTTAGTTTAATTTCGTTCTTTCGATTTCTAGTTTAAAGTTTAGATTCGTTTTTCCTACGATTTCAATTCTCTCGTTTTTCAAATCTTTCAAGTTAGATTAATTTGCCTTTAATTTCCAAATTTAATTCATCATGTCTAGATTTGTTTATGCTTCTTTCTTTGCTTTCGTTTTCCTCGTTGCTTCTTTTATTGCTTTCTTTTTGATTCTTGCCTAGGTAGATTATTCGTTTTACTTTAGTTTAATTCTTAGGTTTATTTGCTTGTTCTTAGATTTGTTATTTACTTGCTTTTATTTATTGCTTTGATTTATTTTCTTGCCTAGGATTTAAACAAAAACCCAAAAATATTATTTACTTGCTTTCTTAGTTTTAGGCTAGATTAGGATTTTACTACATAATTAATTGCCCTGCAAAGTTTTCCTTAGAGATTCGACATTGGGTTTTACTTGCTAGTGCTACGATAGGATTTCGTTCTATTGCGAACACTTTTTAGTGAAACAAATTTTGGCGCCGTTGCCGGGGATAACTTTAGGCGATTTATTGTGTAGTATTTTTATTTGTTTTATTTTTATTTGTGTTTATTTCAATTTCTTATTTCTCCCACTTGGTGCGTTTAACCCGTTTGTTGAGTGTTGTTTATGCATGGTCGCCGAAGTCTTCAAAGGAATTTAGCGCCCTACTTCGACAACATCCATCAAAGGAAAGTGATTTTAGCCGCAAAGGAGAAGGAAGAGATCGATTCCCAAGACTTCTCTTTAGTCTTGTTATTTGCAGAGCCCGAAGCCATGGCAGCGAGATTTATGGGCGATTTTGCTCGCCCCACATTCACGGCCACCACTTCGGCGATTGTCCTAACGGAAGCGGTCAGGAATCATGAGCTTAAACCTCACCACATGGCGTTGCTCCCATCCTACCACGGGCTGCCCAACGAGGATGCACTGACGTTCATTCAGGAGTATTGCACGGTGGTGCAAACTTTTCCACTCTCGGGACTCACGGAGGACTACTTGAAGATGAAGTGCTTCCCGTACACCCTCAAGGATCGAGCAAAGTCATGGTATTTGGCGCTCCCGGCCAACTCTTTCACCACTTGGAATGCGGTGTGTGAGAATTCATGCTCAAATACTATCCGAACCGCAAGACTCAAGAGGTGCGGTCGAAGATCATGAACTTTTCCCAAGACAACGATGAGCCGTTTGACGAAGCATGGGAGAGGTTCCGAGAGCTACTTCTACAATGCCCCCATCATCAAATGGCACCGGAGTTGCTTTGGCAATATTTCTACGACGCCTTCAATCAAACTTGTCAGTTCATGGTGGATAGTTCGGCCGGAGGCAACATTGCGGTCAAGACAGCTGACGACATGAAGAATATTTTCGAGACGCTCGCTGCGAGTTCTCAACAAAAATCAGCTAGACCAAGGAAAGTGGAGGCGTGTGCAATTTCGAAGAGCCCCGACTTGAAGAAGCAAATTGCCGACATGTATAGGGATCTCGAGAGCTTGAAGTTGAAGCAAAGTGCACCGGCCCCGAAGGTGGAAGAGAGGAAGCCGGACCAATGCGAGATTTGTGGAGAGCTTGGACACATCAAGGAGGTGTGCCACAACATGGGGGAGTTTCCATACGAAGGAGGAGCCGAGGTGTACGCCGCTCAAGGATATCCGCCTCAAGTGCCTCAACCTCTAGGATATCAAGGGGGATACAATGGACGTTTCCAAAATCCAAGGCCGACACAAGGGCAAGGTAATCCTTCTACCTATCCTAATAGGCATCCTCCACCATATAATAACCCCTACCCTCCTCCACAAAATTCATACTACTCTCAACCACCACCATATTATCCACCTCCACAATATCCTCCCAATCCACAATACCCTCCGAATCCATATTATCCACCACCTCCATACTACCCACCTCAACCTACTCATACACCACCACCACCACACCCTACTTCTCATCCTCAAGGACCGCCTCAAAAGCCCCCCGTCGATGAGAGTCTTTCTACATTCCTTCATGAGGCTAAGTTGGCACGAGAGGCTCAAGATGCAACCATTAAGAGGCTCGAGACGGCCATTGGCCAAATTTCTGGTTCCATGCACTTGATGCAACAACCGGGGCGGATTCCGAGCCAAGGGATTCAACCACAACAAGCTCAAGAGGTACAAGCACTGTATCCACCCTATGTTCCTCCTTTTCCACCACATCAAGCCCAAGCTGTCTCGGTGTTGCGGAGCGGGAGGCACGTGGATAATGGAGTGACGATGCCACCTCAAGGACGCATGGGAGATAGATGGGGACCGAGCTCTCGATGGAATGGACCGAAAACGCCGGCGGCCCCTCATCAACAAAACCGTCCAGGCCCTAATCTGGCCGGTCGGTCAGATTTTGGCCGATCGGCCAACACGCAGGAGTTCGAGTCTCGTCCAGTAGCTGATCTGGCCGGTCGGCCAGAATCTGGCCGCTCGGCCAAACCCCCAATCTCGCGCGAGCACCCAGCAGCTAATCTGGACGATTGGCCAAGTCACCCCGACTCTGGCCGATCGGCCAAATCAGGCGATCAGCACACGGAGTCCGAGGAACCCGAGAAGGAAGCCCCACCTCTACACAAGACTTCCAATCCTTATGTTCCTCCCATTCCTTATCCAAGTTGTGTGAAGAACAAGAAGCGCGACCAACAATTCATGGATTTATACAAGCTTCTTTCAAAGGTGGACGTGAACTTGCCTCTCCTTGATGTTATTCGCAATGTGTCACCGTTCGTGAGGTTCGTAAAGGAGTTGACATCGAGGAAGAAACCGTTCGATGAGATGGAGACGATTGCGGTGTCGGAGGTGGCCACATCAATTATGCAACACCCTCTTCCACCTAAGCAACGAGATCCAGGTTCTTTCGTTATCACTATCTCTTTAGGTAATGGTAAGGAAGCATGTGGTATGCTAGATTTAGGTGCTGGTATTAATCTTATGCCTTATTCCATCTTTAAGCAATTAGAGTTAGGAGAGCTTAAACCCGCTCGCATGAGCCTTCAATTGGCGGATAGGTCTATTAGGTAACCTAGAGGTATTATTGAGGATATTCTTGTTCGCGTAGGGGGTTTGATAGTTCTCGTTGATTTTGTGGTTTTAGAGATAGGTGAGGTACAAGAGAATGGTATTGAGCACACACTTTTGCTAGGTCGTCCTTTCATGGCTACTACTAATACTTTGATAGATGTGAAGAGTGGTGTGATTAAGATGTTCGTTTTAGGAGAGGATGTTTCATTTTGTGTGCATAAGAGTCGACCTATGTCATCGGTCAATTTAATTGATAATTGTTCTTTCATCGATAAGGTTGATGCCTTTGCCGAGTGCTCTTTTGTGCAGGATTTCGACACCGAGGAAGTATGTTGGGGATCCGGAGATCAAATGGAATGGGAGCAAATGGAGAGAGACATCGGGATCAAACTCCCGTTTCCCCCCTCAAGATCCCGAGCCCGGCTCGAAGATTCCGGAGCCGTTGGAGTTGAAAGAGCTCCCTTCGCATTTAAAATATATAGTTTTAGAGGGAGGCAATCAAAAACCCGTAATCATCTCTTCTTCTTTGTCTCTTGCAGAGGAAGGAGCATTGGTGGGCATACTCAAGGAGAACAAGCTCGCATTTGGATGGAGCTTGGCGGATATTCGAGGAATAAGCCCGGCCACGTGCATGCACCGCATCAATCTTGAAGAAGGCGCTCGCCCCAAACGAGATGGACAACGGAGGCTCAATCCAATGCTCATGGAGGTCGTGCGCAAGGAGATTTACAAGCTATTGGCGGAGGGCATTATGCCATCGCCGATAGTGAGTGGGTTAGCCCGGTGCACGTCGTTCCAAAGAAGGGAGGAATCACGGTGTCAAAGAACGAGAAGGATGAGTTGGTCGCCTCGCGCCCGGTTACCGGTTGGAGGATGTGCATCGATTATAGGAAGCTCAATGCTTCCACCAAAAAGGACCACTTTCCTCTCCCTTTTATTGATCAAATGCTTGATAAGTTAGCCGGGCAGGAATTTTATTGTTTTCTTGATGGCTTGTCAGGTTACTACCAAATTGCGATAGCTCCGGAGGATCAAGCAAAAACGGCCTTCACAAGCCCTTTTGGGACCTACGCTTATAGGAGGATGCCATTTGGTCTCTGCAATGCACCGGGTACGTTCCAAAGATGCATGATGTCTATTTTTTCGGAATTTATCGGTGACTTTGTTGAGATTTTCATGGATGATTTTTCTGTTTTTGGGTCGTCTTTTCATGATTGCTTGATGAAAATAGAGAGAGTCCTTAAGAGATGCATTGAGAGTGGTCTTACTTTGAGTTGGGAAAATAGTCATTTTATGGTTAAAAGTGGTATTGTTTTAGGCCATGTAGTCTCGAGTAAGGGTATAGAGGTAGACAAAGCGAAAATGGAGGTGATTGAAAAGTTGCCACCACCTAGTGATGTCAAAGGTATTAGGAGTTTTCTTGGTCATGCAGGCTTTTATAGACGATTTATTAAGGATTTTTCTAAGATTAGCCAACCTCTTTGTCGTTTACTTGCTCAAGATGTGCCTTTCCACTTTGATGATTCTTGTATGCGTGCTTTTCTCACCTTGAAGGAAAAACTCATCTCTGCCCCCGTTGTTGTTGGTCCCGATTGGTCATTGCCTTTTGAAATTATGTGTGACGCTTCTAATAATGCCGTAGGGGCTGTTTTGGGTCAAAGAGTCGATAAGATGCTTCGTGTGATTTACTATGCTAGTTTAACGCTTAATCCTGCTCAAGTGAATTACACCACCACCGAACAAGAGATGCTTGCTGTTGTTTTTGCCTTAGATAAATTTAGATCATACATCATAGGGTCTAAGGTGATTATGTATAGTGATCATGGTGCTCTTAAACATCTTTTGACTAAAGCCCAAGCAAAACCTAGGTTGATTAGATGGGTCTTATTATTGCAAGAATTTGATAAGAAAGGTAGTGACAATTTGTGGCCGACCATCTCTCTCGTCTCGATTCACCTCCCCCTTATGCTTCTCTTGATGATATTTGTGATTCCTTTCCCTTTGAGAATGTTAATGAAGTGAATGCTACTCCTTGGTTTGCCGATATTGCTAATTACTTGGCCGATAAGGACACTAAACCCGTCCTTAACGCTCAAGAAGAGAAAAGGTTTCTTCGTTTGTGTAGGCAATACTATTGGGAGGACCCTCACTTATTCAAGCTTGGGAAGGACGAGGTGATTCGAAGATGCGTTCCCGACCACGAGCAAGCCGAGGTGTTGCGACATTGTCACGAGGGACCGAGCGGAGGCCATTTTGGTGGGCAAAAGACTGCACATAAGGTACTTCAAAGTGGGCTTTATTGGCCCACTCTTTTTAAGGATGCCCAAGCCTTCTACCTTTCTTGTGATCGTTGTCAACGTGTTGGCTCGATTAGTCGACGCAATGAGATGCCCTTGAATCCTATCTTGGTGGTTGAGGTATTTGATGTATGGAGAATTGATTTTATGGGTCCTTTTCCCAAGTCTCATGGATTCGAGTATATTTTGCTAGCCGTCGATTACGTGTCTAAGTGGGTAGAAGCCATACCCACGAAGACATGTGACTCTCACGTTGTCTTGAAGTTTGTGCAGGAAAATATTTTGTGTAGGTTTGGTTTCCCTCGTGTGATCATTAGTGATGGGGGAAAGCATTTTTGCAACAAATTGTTCGCCAAGCTCATGAAGAAGAACGCCATCACACACAAGGTGGCGACTCCTTATCATCCACAAACATCGGGACAAGCGGAGACGAGCAATCGACAAATCAAAGGGATCCTCGAGAAGACGGTGAAACCATCAAGGAAGGATTGGGCCGACAAATTGAACGACACTCTTTGGGCATATCACACGGCTTACAAAGGCGTGCTTGGGATGAGTCCCTATAGGCTCGTCTATGGTAAGTCGTGTCATTTGCCCATTGAGATGGAGTTTAAGGCATATTGGGCCCTCAAGCGCATCAACTTCAACCTTGACGATGCCCATGATCGGAGGATTTTGCAAATGGAGGAGCTCGACGAGCTAAGGAACGAAGCCTACGACAATGCCAAGATCTACAAGGACAAGGTAAAACATCTACATGATATACGCATAGCCTACAAGGAGTTCAAACCCGGAATGAAGGTACTTCTCTTTCACTCTCGTCTTCGACTATTTCCGGGTAAGCTTAAGTCTAGGTGGGGAGGTCCATACACGGTGGTACAAGTCTTTTCTCATGGTGCGGTAGAGATCAAGAACGAGGATTAGGGATACATCTTCTCGGTCAACGGGCAACGATTGAAGCCGTACATCGAATGGACGACATTTCCTCACACGGTGGAGACGATTCTCATCTCCGACCCCCCACTCTCCTCTTGAGTATTTGGTACGTCAAGCTAATGACGATAAACGAGCGCTTGGTGGGAGGCAACCCACGTAAAAAAAAAAAAGATTTAGATTTTGTATTTTTCATAGTATTTCTTGTTAATATTTGATTTTTCGTGTTAGTTAGTGAGTTTTTGCAGGAATAGGCGTCGGGGACACAGTGGCTGATCTGGCCGATCGGCCAGATTTCCTTAGGGAATCTGGACGATCGGCCAAAACATGTGCAAACGATCCTTGCCAGTAGCTGATCTGGCCGATCGGCCAGATTCTTTACGAATTTTGGCCGATCGGCCAAAACCCGTGGGCCCTACTCCTTTGCCGAGTCAAACTCGAATTTCTGGCCCATTAATTGTTTTTAACCTGCCTTTCTTCCCCCACCTCTCTTCTCTTATCTATCTTCTCCCACAGCTCGCACAAGACCAGCTGCCACCGCACCTTCGCCACCAAACGCTGCCGCCGTGAGCCACCACAACCACCGCCGCCGCCGCCGCACCTTCGCCGCCATCAGCCCCGCCGCTGTTAGCCACAGCCTCAACCGCCGCCGTCAGCACCAACGCTGACGTCGTTCGTTCCAGCCGCCGTCAACCACCACGCCGCCGCCGTTGTAGCTCTCACCTTCAGCCACCACCGCGCCGTCGTTCGCTCAGCCACCACCCTGTCGCAGTTGCAGCACCGCGCTCGGCCAGCTTTCCGCAACCGGTCAGAAGCTCACTTGGCCGACCGGCCAGAATTCAAGGCAAATTTGGCCGACCGGCCAGATTGGAGGCTGCCCGTTTTTCGTCTTCATCATTCGTGCTCCGTTCGTGTGCTATTCTTCATCAACTGCTTCTCACCATCACCATGAATCGTACTCCCTTTGTTGTGAGTCTCGATCGCCACACACCGGGCCTCAATGAGCAAGAGTATGGGCGTCGCCAACGGGTTCCTTTTGAAACCGATAGGTACGCTACTACAAATCTCTACCTTCGTTTGAAGAGTCTTGATATACGTCCACCTAGGCATTATGACATGGATTTCTTGAGGCGTTTGCCTATTTTGATACTATTCGAGAGTATGCTCTTCGTTTAGGTTTGATGCAATGTATATCTAGGCGATGGGAGGCGCATGATAGTTTGTGTGTGGAAATGTGCTCTAGTTTTCGATTGTCTAGACGTGGTAATGAGCTTGTGATGGAATGTACTTTCGAGGTGTTTTGTGTGAAATTTCTAAGGAAACGATGAAAACGGTGTTTGGTTTTCGTGCAAATCCTAATATCTCTGACTGTGTGCCTGCGGATTTTAATGTTGATGAGGCTTGGATGGAATTGTCGGGTGTTAATAATTTCAAAACTTCGGGTCTGTCTAGTGCCTTTTTACGCGATGATGCTTTGATCATACTCCATCGCTTTATATCTAACATGGTCTCCGGTAAAAAGGAGGCTAGTAAGGTAACGAGCATGGAGGTTTATTTGTTGTGGTGTGCTAGGTTCAATAGGAAGGTGTGCTTGGCTCCATTCATATGGACGCAGCTCTCGAACGTGCAGTCGAAGAGAGGCGCCCATCCCACACTTGGATATGTCACGACGGCTCTAGCTCGTCACTTTGGAGTGGATATTTCGGAGGCCGAAGGGTTGGTGCAGAGTGTGGAGATGTCGTCCACCGAGTTGATCAATGCCCACTTGATGAGGAGTCCGACCGAGTTTACTCGAGTCGAGGACCGAGCCTCAGTTCATGCATATCATGCTGACCCGCATCGTATTCGAAGAGCCGGGCAAGAAGGTGGCGAGGAGGAAGAAGCCGAGCAGCACGTAGAAGAAGAAGAAGGACCCGAGGATGAGGATGACGGAGACAGAGATGAGGAGGAGCAGCAGCATGTCCCGGACGACAACGAGCGTTTGGTTCACTACTACACTAGGAGAGATCGAGTCCGGGCTCGTCAGAATATGGAGGCCGAAGTCCCGTCCTATTGGGCCGACTTTAGAGCTGATTTTACACACTTTCAACAAGGTGTGTTTGATCGGTTCGATTCTTTGTCGACCCAAGTGACGGGCTTGGATAGGAGGGTGTCAAACATCGAGGGACACTTGATGCGGTACACCGACTTCTCCATTGGCTCTACCTCTGCTCCACCAAACCCGAATGATCCCCGTTATTGGTCTCCCCATGATCCACGTTGGCAAGACCCACGGTTCGGAGGTCCTTTCAATTGATCATAGCCTTGTTTTGTGTCTTTTTGTTTTGTTTTGAGTCTTTTATTTTGATTTCTTTATTTTGTTCGATTTTACGCTTTTGTGTTTTGTGTTTGTTTTGTAGGTGCTACTTGGAGTCTCTCGGGATTACAAGTGTTATGGTTGGCTTCTTGCGATATGTTTCTCCTATCCCTTCTCTATTTTATTTTCTTGCAATGAGGGCATTGCTAGATTTTAAGTGTGGGGGGGAGGCTTGAAACTTTTGGTATGAAGTGTTTGTGTTTGTGTCTTGATCGAGTCTTGTTTGGTTTGATTGAATCTAGTTGATCGAGTCTTCATGTTTCCCCACTTAGGTATTTGTTTGATTTTGAGCTTATAAGCATGTAACTTAGGATCAATGTGAATGATTCAATAATGGAATTTTTAGTTGTTGGAATTGATTTGAGCATAAATTAGGTTCGTTTAATCTTGAGTTGTGATATATTATGATTTGATGAATTGTGGGGCATGAATTGATTTGAGTTTTGAGGAAAATGATTTTTGATTTTTGGTTGAGTGATAAGTCTAGATTGTCGCGACTTTTGATTGCTAGTTTACTTTCCCCTTAAAAAAAAAAAGTGTGTTTATGTGAATAAAGAGTTGATAGGATTCTGCTCCTCTTACTTGTAACGTATGAAAATACTAGAGTAATGAGCATGGGAAACCACATGAAAAGGCTTCGAGAGACCCTCGAATGATCACATTTTATGAACTTTGTCCTAGATGATACTTGTGTATATTAGAATAAAAGTGTTCGTAGGCATTCTACCCCTCTTGACAATGGGTATGGGAAACCGCACTAGGAGGCTCGATGTGACCCATCGATGATTAAACCTAGTGAATTTTGTGCCATAAACGTTCACATGTTAAAAAAAAAAAAAAAAAAAAAAAAAAAAAAAAAAAAAGAGAGAGTTGTTTATTTGTTGAATAAAAAGGGGAAGTAGGCTAGTCGTCTAAAGTTGTGGTGATCAAGATATTGTGAGATGTGTGTTATCATTGCTTTTCCTCTTACTTGGATTGATTTATAAGCCGCATAGTTTATTGATGATGATTGTTCGTAACTTGGGATTAAAGTTGATAGATCCGGGTTGGAGATCCACAACAATTTGGGTGATTATTCATTGTATTCACAAGGAGCATTCATGGATAAAGCGTTAAAACAGTGAATATCAAGAGATTCATGTGTGCATAGAGCCATAGATGAGTATTTCGTATGGAGCGTGATTCATGTGGCGATGACATGTAATAGTTGAGCTATAAGCAACGGATAAAGGGCGTATTCAGCCATAGACTAGCAAGATTCATGGGGCTTTAAACTCATATGAGTAGATAATGAAGAAACAAGGTAGGAGGAAAGAGAAACGAGGAACGCGGGGTTTCGTTGAGCCTCATTCCCCTTTAAATGATGAGGGTTTTACCTTAAGTTCAAGGTAGTGCGAGAAAGAGATTCTTCACTGCGTCGAGAAGAGTAGAGGGATGTGAAGGCGAACTACGGCTTCCCGGAAGAAGGTTTAGCCCGCCTTGACCTGCCTGAGCTCGGAGGAGCTCGAAAGAGAGAGTATGGAATTGAATGGAACAGTACGCTAGAGAGTGAATAATAATGTGATAGATGAGTTCGTTTAGTATTTATAGGTATGTTGAGGGTCAAGAATGAGCATTCGTGTGAAGGAGGGACAAAAAAGGAATTCCCTTGGAGGTAAAGTATCCTCCGTCATGAATGTAGTGGTCCTCACTCTATAGTACATAGAGTCACGCGGACCGTATGTTAAGCAGAACCTTGAGCTTCGCTGAATACTTACGGGATCTGATCAGATCCTCTCGGCTTTGCAGACGCTTACAGACCCTATAGGGCTTCTGGGAATAGTTAAAACCCCACGGCTTCTACATGGAATATGGTTCTTGATTGTGCTGAGCATTTAATGCTCATGAAATCTCTTTGATGACATGCTTTATATGCAGAACAACTTCCATTGACTCCTATCAGGATTATTATCAAATAATCTTAATAATAATGACGGTAAGGCTTGTTTCACCCAGAGCTTATCATTCCATTTCTTCTTAATAAGATTTCTATGTTCACTATGGCTTCTAGTATGCCGTAGCTTTAGAAATGATATCCCAGAGTTGAGGAGAGTACATATTCTTATCAACTCGGGTTATTTGGGCATTACGGCTGATATTAATCCCTATCAGCTACTCCCCCCCTGGTCCAGAAGCACCGGTATGAGGGCTTCTGACGAGCGTTTTGGCGGGAAAATGAATCTTGCTTCAGCCATTGCCCCTCTCTCCTTTTTTTTTTTTTTTTTTTTTTTTTTTTTTTTTTTTTTTTTTTTCAGATGCCTGATGGCGTGAGAAGCCGAAACGACGGTTATCTTCCCGAGAATAGAGCTAGACCTATTCCTCACTTCTCATCATTATTCATTCCTTCGGGGTGGAAGAACACGAGGCTATTTAAAATATATTTTAAAAATATGCCCTATTACTACCTTGTTTTATCCTCAGGTGAAAAGGCACTTTCTTTTTCCGAAACGTCGTGGGGCGATAAGTAAGAAACCACTCCACTCTTTCTTTTCAACTTCTTCATCTTTCTATCTGCATTGTACCCTACAATGAAGAGGGCGATATTGTGAATCATCAGTCGTTCTCAGCGACTACTTCGACAATTACCCTTCCGTTCAGGTATTCCCTTATTTTACTTTCGTGTGCTCTTGCACAGGTTTGTTTTGAACTTCTTTAGGGCAACATTTACCCCTTCCCCTGTTCATGTCTTGGGGGGGTATCGCTAGCTCTGGCTTTTCGGGATTGTGATAATGATTGCGACGCTAATGTGGTTGATGTTTCGTCCATGGAATTATTACTCAGTTATTAAGATTTATAGAGTTTGGATTTATCTCCATTATTTACACCTTTCCATCTATTGTTATTTTATGGCGATTATCTCCGCCTTGCAGCTATGGATTCTATCAAACTGGGTATGGGGCAAAAAGCTCGCGAAAAGCTATTGCAAATGATGGAGCAAACGAGATCTGGCGACTCCTCTCCTACCTTATCGAGGGGCAACGCTTCTACCCAGGAACCTACGGGCCTTGTGTTGGGATTATATACTGAAAAACATACTTTTTATGCTGAGTTGTATAGTACTTCTTCCTGTTTTATGAACTAAATAATGTCATATGTTTTTGCATATTTATTCGTGTTATGGTTATGCAAAATATCGTCCTGTAGTATATATTATAGATAATATGGTGTGGGCTCACACGGAATATCATATTATCACATTCTTATATACTTAAATAGTGTTCGCAACCTAAGTAATTGTGGACAAATTACTTGTTAAGGTTGTAGTATAAGGCTTGATATTAGCTGATCTTGGCTAAGTAGCTTATACTAATGCATCCAGTTGCATTGAACAGGATCGCGGTGAGATAAATCCTTTTGTACTGATTTAATAAAGGATCAAAGATCTCAGACGATTATTATTTCTTAATTCTTGTCATATAATATTGAATTATATATTTATGATAATTATTACTTTGATTTATCAATGAGTGAGAGTTATTGCAACTAAAAGCATCTCGATATCTTGGGTAATGATATTATAAATATGATAATTAATATTAAATGCTAGAAATCGTCTCTCGGCTGAGTCCGAGTTGATGATGTCCCCTTGAGGTGCTCCAAAGATTATTATATTAAACCCTGCAGGTGGATTAAGTTCCGATATAATAATAAGGTCGAGCGGGTACTGCTCTCGGTTGAGATATTAATTAATAGAGCTATCAGTAAGCTTAATTAATTAATGGACATGCGATATCTTTAACACGGGAAATAATATAATCCAAAAAGGAGCCCGATGCGTAATAATTTGGTAGATGGACGGCAGTGCAATATTATATCTTTAGTGGAGTGAAATAATATTAATATAATTAAGTAAAGTATTCGGGCCTAGAGAATACTTGGATTATTAATTATATTGGGAGGCCCAGTCCATATCCTCCTTAAGATACCTAGTGTAGCCCAACAGAAGCAAGCCTGGCCCAGTAAGAGAAACCCTAACCCTAATCTGCCTCTATATATATAGGTGGTGATTAGGGATTCCGTCTACACACTTTTTCGGTTCACATACGAGATTACTTGTGACGGCTAGGGTTTTACTGCGAAGGAGAGAAGAAAGATTTCCGTCCATCCGGAATTCTTCTCTGTGCTCGGGAATACTCTAGAAGATCTCGAGGTTTACGAGAAGAGCTAGATCTCGTGTGCAGAGATCTAGTGCGAGGAATTCTTCACCAAAACTCATTATACCAGCTGGATCTGCCTCGACAAGGTATGCAATCTAGATCTGTTTCCGCTCTAAGATCTAGGTAATTGCATGTTATAATTTTTGTTTAATTGATTAACATCCGAGCGATCTTCACGGATCCAACAATTGGTATCAGAGCCAACTCGGCTCTGTTAATTGATTAATTAAAATTATGTGTTTCATATTATTTGTTCTTGGATGCAAATTTTGTGTTTCGCAGAGATCCAATTGTCATGGTTAATAAGAATGTTTTTCGGTTTTAATTGTATATTAAAATCGGTCTGTTTGTGGCCGCGCTTGTAAAACACGAGGGTTGATCGTGTTAGATTAGGTTTTATTTTTCGTTTTTCCATGTAAATTCGATGTAAATATTTCCTATCATGTAACCGATCAAATCCGGAGAAGAGGTGACGAAGAACACGTCGGAAATCGAGGCGGCGGCGACGGCTCGACGGCGACGAGCGCAGTGCGCTAGGGTTTCACCCTATGCGGCTGTTGCGGCTCGGCTTCACCGGTGGGAGCCACCGCTCGACCCCCTCGATGACGGGAGCAGGTCGGAGGAGGGAGCAGCGGCAGCCCAGCGCGGCGGCGGCGGCGGAAACGCTGCTTCCCGGCGGCAGCGCGAGCTAGGGTTCTCGGAACCCTAGCGACTCGCGGCGAACTGCTGTGGCGCAAGGCTGCTGGCCGGTGTTCTCCCTGAACACTGGCGACTCCCGGGAGACAGACGGCGGCGTGGAAGGCGGGGGAAAGGCGGCGGCAGCCGCTGCTGTCCGCGGCAGTCGCTCAGCGGCTGTGCAGCGGCGGCAGCAGCGATTTTGCTGCTGCCCTTCGTCTCTCCGGCGACCGACGGTGGTGGCGTCCAGTGGGAGATCTCCGGCGAGGTCCCCTCCAGCTCCATGCAGCGGCGGCTCGGCGGCAGCAGCAGTAGAGGCAACGGCAGCGGCGTTTTGGTGGCTAGGGTTTGCGGTTAGGGTTTTCTCCAAACCCTAACGGGCCAATTCGTGGGCCCGTATTTCTCGTGAAGATCAGCCCGTTACTTGAAGAATCAAGATTTTCAAGCTCGTTAGAAGATAAATGAAGACCATGATGATTGGATAATTTATTTTATTTCCATGGTTATTTTATTTCGATGTGGTGGATAGCATGTTGTTTAATTATTCGCGATAATTGTTTATGTGCTATGCTTGAAAATGGTAAAAACCTTGATAAAAATTACTAAGTGTGAGAAAATTATCATTATTCTTCGATTTAATTCGAAAAACTATGATAATCTAGCCTCCATAATTGGTTTAAAATAATGAAGTAATTAGCATTCGCGTTGACGATGAGTCTTCCTCCCTATAGGAGATGCTGATTATGGATTTCATTGGTTTAGACTTCATATAAGATGATTTGATTTAAAATTAAATAATAAGTGTTCGTGTTGACAATGAGTCTTCCTCCCTATAGGAGACACTGATTATAGTATTCATTGGTTAAATCAAATTGATAATATTGGAAAAATATTTTATTTAGGTAACTGCTCCTTCTGGTAGAGTTACTCTTTATAGAAATCATTTTTGGAAATATTAAATTATGGTATTCACTTAGATGCGAATTAATTAATTATTTCCCTATAGGAAAGGTAATTAATTATTTTTGCATGGCTAGGAGGACCAACTATTAACTTATCAATCAGAAGGCTAAGGTTGATTGGATAATAAGTTAAAGATTTTAAGATCTACTTAAGGTATTATATGTACTGTCCACCTATAGTGGCTTATATGTAAGAACTTAAGGTGTTGGGGGATGCTTTTTATATTGTTTCAAGGCTCATCAATATAATCTGCTTCAAAATTTTATATGACTGTTTATGTGATGTTTATTTATTTATTTATTTCAGCTTCACTATGTCTCTTAATCCGGTTGCTATGATTCTCAAAGAGAATAAACTCGAGGGTTCCAATTATATTGATTGGAAAAGAAACTTGGATATTGTTCTTACTGCTGACGGACACAAATATGTCCTCATTCAGGCTTGCCCCCCTGAACCTACAGATGAATCCACGCCAGAACAGCGTGAGGCTTATACCAGCTGGAAAAGGGCTGATGAGATGGCAAAATGCTATATACTGGCTTCTATGTCAAGCATTTTGCAGCATCAACATCAACATGTCCGATCTGCAGCTGATATGATCTATAGCCTTACGGAAATGTTCGGGCACCATGGTCGCCAAGCGCGTCAGAAAGCTATGAGAGCTATTATGACTATGCACATGGGGAATGGTGATTCTGTTAAGGAACATGTTCTAAAGATGATTGGTCATCTCAATGAACTTGAGGTCCTTGGTGCTGAGATCGATGGGGAAACCCAGGTCGATATTATTATTGAGTCTCTCCCCAGATCCTTTGATCAGTTTCGGATGAACTACAACATGAATCAAAAGTTGTACACGTTATCCGAATTACTCAATGAGCTTGTGCAAGCTCAGGAAGTTCTTCGGGTTGAACCTCAGGTACATGTGACCACTGTTTCTGAACCTTCTAAGCCGAAAGGCAGAATTAAGAAGAAGAAGAAACAGGTTGGCCAAGCTCAAAATCGAGCAAGTCAAAGAGTGGGAGGACCTCAGGGGGGGATAAAGAAGCCTAAGGGGAAGTGTTACCGTTGTGGAGAGAAGGGACATTACAAGGCGGTTTGTCCTCAACAAAGAGGCAATCCTAAAGGTATATCTTGTGCATTAGTAGTCGAAGCTTGTTTAGCGGCTCGTTGTACACATACTTGGGTTGTAGATACGGGAGCCACTGATCATGTGTGTTTTCACTTGCAGGGGTTTTCACAAACCCGAAGACTTAATGCAAGGGAGATCACCGTCACCATGGGGAATGCTACGCACGTGGCGGTTTCTGCAGTGGGAGTTGTCAGTTTACCGTTTTTGGATAAAACACTGGTTTTGAGAGACGTTTTGTTAGTACCTGGTTTTAAAAGGAACCTTATTTCGGTTTCCAAATTGTATTTGGATGGATATTTGGTTACTTTCGGTTTGAATGACGTTACTATTTTTCGTAACAATGATGTCATTTGTTCGGGTATTATGTCTAACAATCTCTATACCATTAACTGTACTGTACCTGCTATTTATAGCACATCATTGAGTTCAAAGAAACGTAAGGTTTCTTCAGATGTGAATCAAACACTTCTCTGGCATCTGAGGCTGGGTCACATTAACCTCAAGCGAATTCAAAGGTTGGTGAAAGACGGTCCCTTGGATAAACTCCAAATAGGACCGATACCAACTTGCGAATCTTGCTTAGAGGGTAAAATGACGAAAAAGATTTTCAAATCCAAGGGCAACAGATCAGAGAGTGTGTTGGACTTGATTCATACAGATGTGTGTGGTCCAATGACTATTCAGGCTAAAGGTGGTTTTGAGTATTTCATCACTTTTATTGATGATCACTCACGATTTGGATACGTTTATCTGATGAAACGGAAGTCTGAATCCTTTGATAAATTCAAAGCATTTAAGGCAGAAGTTGAGAATCAGCATAATAAATCCATCAAATCCATTCGATCTGATCGAGGTGGAGAGTACCTTAGCGCTGAATTCTTGGAATACATGTCGCAAGCTGGGATCACGTCCCAGCTTACTGCGCCAAGAACACCACAGCAGAATGGTGTGGCAGAACGCAGGAACCGAATACTACTGAACATGATTCGGTCGATGATGAGCTATTCTGAGCTACCTACCTCATTTTGGGGTTATGCCTTAGAAACGGCAACGTATATTCTAAACTTAGTTCCTTCCAAATCAGTACCCAAAACACCCTTGGAGTTGTGGTCAGGCCGAAAGGCTAACCTTGAACACATTCGGATCTGGGGTTGTCCTGCTCATGTGTTGCGCAAGGATGCTGATAAGTTGGAATCGCGAACTGAATTACGGATGTTTATAGGCTACCCTAAAGGTACGAGAGGTGGATTGTTTTATAGTCCAAGAGACCAAAAGATCATTGTCAGCACCAATGCTCATTTCTTGGAAGAAGAATATATGAACAATCACAAACCCATGAGTGAGGTCATCTTAGAAGAGATGAGGGATACAAACCCGCCTGAACCACCCGTACTAGATGCAGCACCATCAACTGCACCACGTGTTGACACTAGTACACAACCCCAGAATATGCCTCGTCGCAGTGGGAGGGTCATCATTCAACCTGAAAGATGGTTGTGTTTGGGAGAGTCTTCGGACAACTTACCTGGTGAAGATGACTCAGACCCCTGGACATACAAAGAGGCAATCCAAGACAAAGATGCACAGCTTTGGCAAGTTGCAATGGATTCGGAAATCGAATCCATGCATGAGAACGATGTGTATGACGTTGTAGAACTTCCTGAAGGGGTTAAACCCATCGGGTGTAAGTGGGTCTACAAACGTAAGAGAGGACCTGACGGAAAGATTGAAACTTTCAAGGCTAGACTTGTGGCAAAAGGTTTCACTCAGAAAGAGGGCATCGATTATGATGAAACCTTCTCGCCTGTTGTCATGCTTAAGTCGATCCGGATTCTCTTGGCCATTGCGGCCCATATGGATCTGGAGATTTGGCAGATGGATGTCAAGACTGCTTTTCTTAATGGTAGTCTTGATAAACCCATCTACATGCGCCAACCAGAGGGTTATATTGCCGAAGGAAGTGAGCATCTTGCATGTAGGCTTAAGCGATCCATTTATGGACTTAAGCAAGCTTCTAGGTCTTGGAACACACGGTTTGACGAGGTAATCCAGTCATATGGATTCACGCAGTGTGTATATGAGAGTTGTGTTTATAAGAAGTGTGAAGGAAACGACTTGGTGTTTCTAGTACTGTATGTGGATGACATTCTATTGATTGGCAACAACGTAGATATGTTATCGGACGTACGGATGTGGCTGTCCAGGCAATTCAAGATGAAGGATTTGGGAGAAGCAGGACACATTCTTGGGATCAAGATCTTTAGAGATCATAAGAAGAGAATGCTGTGTCTCTCCCAAGCAACCTATATAGATACGGTTGTAAAGCGCTTTAGCATGGAAAATTCCAAGAGGGGATCTCTCCCTCTCCAGAGTGGAATCCATCTATCAAAGGATATGTGTCCGAAGACACAAGCTGAGATAGATGACATGAAGGGAGTTCCATATGCTTCGGCAGTTGGAAGCCTCATGTATGCTATGCTTTGCACTAGACCGGATATCTGTTATGCTGTGGGAATGGTTGCCAGATATCAGTCTAACCCAGGAAAAGGACACTGGACTGCTGTAAAGAATATAATCAAGTACCTGAGAAGGACTAGGGATTATATGTTGGTCTTTCAGTCTGACAGTCTACATCCTCTGGGATACACTGATTCTGATTTTCAATCAGATAGGGATTCTCGAAAGTCTACCTCAGGATGTGTTTTTACACTGGGAGGTGGAGCCATATATTGGAGGAGCGTAAAGCAGAAATGCATTGCTGACTCCACAATGGAGGCTGAGTATGTGGCAGCCTCGGAAGCAGCCAAAGAGGCTGTATGGCTCCGGAACTTCTTGTTGGATTTGGATGTGATTCCGAATTTGCCTCAGACGTTCACAATTTATTGTGACAACTCTGGTGCAGTGGCAAATTCAAAGGAACCACGAACCCATAAGGCCAGTAAACACATTGAAAGGAAGTACCACCTCATACGAGTATATGTGAAAAGAGGAGAGGTCGTGGTGTCAAAGATTGCTTCGGAGGATAACCTGGCTGATCCTTTCACGAAGGCCTTGTCTATCAAGGTGTTCGAAAGGCATGTTGGAGGCATGGGAGTTCGTTGCATGACAGCACTGCTTTGAGTATAAGTGGGAGGGATAGTTAGTGTAGTAGTATACTTGAAAGCATGCTTTTGAGTATAAGTGGGAGATTGTTGGGATTATATACTGAAAAGCATACTTTTTATGCTGAGTTGTATAGTACTTCTTCCTGTTTTATGAAATAAATAATGTCATATGTTTTTGCATATTTATTCGTGTTATGGGTATGAAAAATATCGTCCTATAGTATATATTATAGATAATATGGTGTGGGCTCACACAGAATATCATATTATCACATTCTTATATACTTAAATAGTGTTCGCAACCTAAGTAATTGTGGACAAATTACTTGTTAAGGTTGTAGTATAAGGCTTGATATTAGCTGATCTTGGCTAAGTAGCTTATACTAATGCATCCAGTTGCATTGAACAGGATCGCGGTGAGATAAATCCTTTTGTACTGATTTAATAAAGGATCAAAGATCTCAGACGATTATTATTTCTTAATTCTTGTCATATAATATTGAATTATATATTTATGATAATTATTACTTTGATTTATCAATGAGTGAGAGTTATTGCAACTCAAAGCATCTCGATATCTTGGGTAATGATATTATAAATATGATAATTAATATTAAATGCTAGAAATCGTGTCTCGGCTGAGTCCGAGTTGATGATGTCCCCTTGAGGCGCTCCAAAGATTATTATATTAAACCCTACAGGTGGATTAAGTTCTGATATAATAATAAGGTCGAGCGGGTACTGCTCTCGGTTGAGATATTAATTAATAGAGCTATCAGTAAGCTTAATTAATTAATGGACATGCGATGTCTTTAACACGGGAAATAATATAATCCAAAAAGGAGCCCGATGCGTAATAATTTGGGAGGTGGACGGCAGTGCAATATTATTTCTTTAGTGGAGTGAAATAATATTAATATAATTAAGTAAAGTATTCGGGCCCAGAGAATACTTGGATTATTAATTATATTGGGAGGCCCAGTCCATATCCTCCTTAAGATCCCTAGTGTAGCCCAACAGAAGCAGGCCTGGCCCAGTAAGAGAAACCCTAACCCTAATCTGCCTCTATATATATAGGTGGTGATTAGGGATTCCGTCTACACACTTTTTCGGTTCACATACGAGATTACTTGTGACGGCTAGGGTTTTACTGCGAAGGAGAGAAGAAAGATTTCCGTCCATCCGGAATTCTTCTCTGTGCTCGGGAATACTCTAGAAGATCTCGAGGTTTACGAGAAGAGCTAGATCTCGTGTGCAGAGATCTAGTGCGAGGAATTCTTCACCAAAACTCATTATACCGGCTGGATCTGCCTCGACAAGGTATGCAATCTAGATCTGTTTCCGCTCTAGGATCTAGGTAATTGCATGTTATAATTTTTGTTTAATTGATTAACATTCGAGCGAACTTCACGGATCCAACACCTTGAGGGTTGTAACCCTTCCCAAGAGAATCCTCGGGAGGTAGAGATCGGTAGGCCTCGATTGAAGCCTTATTTCCCTCACCTGATTGCTTCTGATCGATCAACTTCATTTCCCCCTATTTTCGCTGATGGGGATGTTGGTGTTTCCCCTCCTGTTTCTCCAGTACCTTATTCCTCTTCTCCTAAGAGGAAAAGCGAGTCATCTCCCCTCTTGGCTAGGAAGAAGGGTAAGGTGTCGGAAGGTTCTCCTTCCGTTCAAGAGTTAAGTTTAGAGCAATTTCGAGAGCATCTTTCTCAATCTGAGAAGAGCAGAGAACAGCTCCAGGCTGAGATCCACCAACTTCGGGGATTCTTGCTAACCAGAGAGGAGCACACACTTTCTCTCTCTGAGCGGATAAAAGAACTTGAGAGAGCTCTAAAGGCTTCGTCCGAGAGGGTAGAGCAACTAATGGACATTCAAGTAGCGGAAATAGCGCAACTGACACTTAGCTATGAGCGGGAGCTAGGACAGGCCCGAACCTCCTCATTTACTCAAGGGAGGAGAGAAGGGATAAACCAGGGTGTTTCTTCGGGAGTTAAAGATTGCAGGTCTAACCTACTGATGACTCCTCACAGTCAGGCCTTCCTGGACTTCCTAATTAAGCGTTTGCCTGAGGCCTATCTCCAATCCCATGATTTTTGGCTGCGTATGTTCGAGCCTCTAACCGCATGGACAGCTTCAGCTATCCTTGAGTGCTGTAAGCAGTTGGGGATTCCAGAGAGGGCCACTGCTATCAACGCCGGGGCCATAGTAAGAATGTTCGACACAGAGCCTGAGTCCCTCCGGAGGGGTCGTCCCCTTCTTTCCACAGAGCCGTGGTATATGCCTGCGTTGATAGAGGCAGCTCAAATTCTTCGCCAGCCTGCTAGGACCATCGAGAATCTCCCTTCTTGGGAGGCGCCTTTATTCCCTCTTTTTCCTCATAACACCATGGTTATGAGGTCTATTCGAAAGGTTCTTGACCAGGTATTTTCTTGTTTCTTCATTGCCTGTTTTATTTTTGAAATTTTATCCGCTTATTATGGAATTTTCTTCTCCATTAGGAACTAAGAGGAAAGAAGGCTTCAGGTCCATCTACCGGTAGGGCATCTGCCTCCTTACTACCCATTTCTGAAGAGGTAGGAGATGATTCTAATGAAGGAGGTGCTCTACGGGCTCCCACGGCCTCTCCCAAAGGTGGTCCCTCTACTTCCTCTGCTTTGGCTACTATCGAGGAATGGGCTTCTTCCTCTCACTCATCCAGCTCTGAGGATTTAGCTCCTCTTCCGAATCCTTCACCTTAATTTCATCGCTTTGGATAAGATGTTTGTTGAACAATTTATTTTTTGGTGTTTGTGGTGGGGTGCTTTTTATGACCCTGAAACCGTGCTATTGGAGCATAAACAATTACTATTTTTGACTTGGGCCAGCTGTTTCTTCGAAGCCCTGTTTCCCAAGTGAGGTGTAAGGGTCTGAAGGAATTATACCTCATTTGAGGGCTAAACACATACGAAATATAGCTACTTTAAAGATAAAGAGGTGTGATCCAATGTTTCATGCATTAGTTAATCATGGAATAAGAGTTTTTCAAGATGAATAAGGGGTGACAGCCCATCATACTTTCTTCTTGAGAGTAATTCTCAATTTTCCCTGCATATTTCGAGGGTGATAACTTTTCCTCTGCCTGTTGTCTCCTCGGCATCTTCCTGGTCTAGCTCTTCTTTTGCACTTTTGACTTTAGCCCTGGCCTGGGTTATCAACGCTTCCCACTGCCCTTTCACAATTGGAGCGTGGCACTTGCCTGTGGCTTCAGCTTCAGGCCCTTTAGTTTCATTTATCTGTTGAAGCAGTTGTTTGACCGGGTTCTGAGATATCATCAGTTCCTCAGGAGGGTTGTTGCTAGTGATCAGCAAGTGTTCCATTGAGTGGAAAGGTTCTGACCTTCTCCAGCTGGAGTTGAGGTTTTAAGTCTTTTCTCCTCGAGTTTCATCTCATCCCCTTCGGTGGCGGGTTCTGCCGTCGGCCTTTTCTTGGCCTCTCCTGCTTGAACCGATTGGACATAGCATTTTCGCGAGACCTCTTGATCTCCCGATACTTGTCCTACCTGATTTCCCACAGGGAATTTCATCATCAGATAGTAAGTGGAAACTACTGCTTGGAACGGGTTTAATGCAGTTCTTCCTAGAATGATGTTATAGGAAGATGGTTGTCGCACCACCAAGAAGGTGACTGGCTTTGACACCCGTGTAGGCCCTTCACCCAAAGTGAGCATTAAATCAATTGATCCTAGCGACATCACCGGGTCTCCTGAGAAACCGTGCAGCGCCGTAGCTACCCCATTCAATGGCTTCTGGAGGCTCATTTGGTTGAAACAACTTTCAAATATAACATTGACTGCGGCCCCTGTGTCTACAAAGACCCTTTGGACCTGATACCTTTCTATCTCCACTGTGATGACCAATGCATCGTCGTGCGGATGAATTACTTTCTGGTTATCTTCTGGCCCGAACGAGATTTCTGGTGGAGGTAGGCCTGCTTCGACCTTCCAGACCCCGTGCCTTTCATGCATGTGCAATTCCTTGGCAGATGCTTTCCTGCTTCTGTTGGAGTCTCCCATGGTTGGTCCTCCATATATCATTTTAATAACGCCTTTGGGTTCTGACCCTTGGCTAACATCAGTTGCTTTTTCAGGAGCTTCCTTGCGCTTCTTGTTTTGCTCCGTCTCCCTTTTAACGTATTCCAAGAGTTCTCCTTCCTGGATTAGCTTTTCAATGGCAATTCTCAAGTTCCTACAATCGTTGGTCATGTGACCAAAGTCATTGTGAAACTTACAGAATCTTTCAGAAGGTGGATTCCTTGGTGGCTGCCTATGTCCGGCAGGGATCTGAACCCCAGGTTTCCTCAGGACCACTTCGAGCAGATCAACCGGTTGCTTGATTAATGGGGTGAAAGATCTTAGAGACCTTTCATTCTTATCAGTTTTTTTAGTATCTGGAGCTGGTCTTTTTCTTTCTTCCGGCTTCTTTTCTTTTTGAGAGGCCAACTCAGCCCTCTTGCTGCTCAGAGCTTCTTCCATATGGATGTACTTTTGGACTCTCGTCAGTAATTCTTCAAAAGAAGTAGCCTCTTTTTTGATGAGGGAGGCAAAGAACTGTCCTGGCTTCAGGCCATCTACACAGGCATGCACTTTTAATTTTAGCTCTACTCCTGGAATTTCCAGGACGGCTTCGTTGAAGCGCGTCATGTAGTCTCTCAGACTTTCGTTGGCACCCTGTTTTATGGTCGTCAGATGCAAGGAGTTCCGAGTAGTTCTTTTAGCACTGACGAATTGCTGTAGAAAGACCTCTTTCAGGTCCATGAAGGAATGTATGGAGGCCTTTGGCAGCTGTTTGAACCAGTGTTGAGCAGTTCCTGACAGAGTTGTAAGGAATACCCTACACTTAACCCCTTCTGAGTACTGATGAAGGAGACATAAGCTTTCGAACTTCATCAAGTGCTCTTCAGGGTCTCCTTTCCCTTGATACTCGCAAGAGATTGTTTTGAAGCTGCTTGGGACAGGATCCTTTTGGATGTCCGCTGAGAATGGGCTGTTCTCGTCAATATATAAGGGAAAGAGTTCTGATTTGTCTCCTCCATTCTTATTGTTTGAAGAAAGTTTTGGATTTTTTCCTTCCTTCGGATTGCGTAACTCTTTCTCGCTTGTTTCCACTTCTTTCGAGGCCCTTTCCACGACCTGATTTTGTTCCTTCAGTTTTTTAACTTCTTTTGTCAGGAGCTTCATCTGCTCTTGCTGTTGGGCATATTTCTTGGCCCATGCATTTTCGGTGTTCTCATTGAGATTTCCCTCAAGTTCTTCAGGACCTTCCTCATCTGGGGATTCCCAATCAGTAGAAAATCCCTCTTCCTCTTCGGCAACTGTCGGAGGCAGCCTTGAGACTAGCTCTTGGGTTACGCCTTGATGTATAGGCTTCTGCTTATGCATTGCGGGAGTGCTCTTACTTCCTCCCCCTTCATGGGTCTCGCCCAAGGGATCTGTGTTCTGAGGATTTGCCCCTAAAGCGTGGAGTCTTTTTTCAACAGCCCCTTCTACCGCTCCTTCGATAAGGGTTTTCATTTGCTGAAGCATAGCTGGAGAAAAATGAGCTTCCATGTTGACACTAGCCTCTGTCAGCATAGTGCCCGTTCCTTTGTGTCCCACCACAGAATTTTCCGGATTCCCGGTGGCTTGACCGGCTTCCTTGGAAACGGCATCTGATGTAACATTCATCCTTATAGGGATCTGCAAAGGTTTAAGTATGTGTAGAGGATTAATTCCAGATGCTCTTTGAGAGAGACTTGAAGTATATGTAACTAGCTATTAACAAGCTTTCTGCATTTGAGCATTATTTATAGTGGCTTCAACGTGTATGGCTTATTTGCTATAAGGCTCTTAAAAGGGGTGGCTTCTGCCAATGTACGGTGAAGGTAAGTAATGACTTAAAGATAGAAGTCTAATTATGATAAAGGACTTTGACATAGTTTCCTCCCTTTGACATGAGGCATCTGATCATATGGGATTTAGTTATGACCCACTGCTGATTTAGCAAATCATGTTGCAATCGTTAACCATTCGAAGCGGCTTTAACAAGCGTGGTTTACTTAGTATAAGGCTTTTCACAAATGGCTTTCGCCTTCAGGGAGTTGATGTCAGCGACATCTGTCTTTACGAAATCTATTTTGCTAAGTTGTTTGTCCTCCTAAGGCTTTCCTGGTGAGGCCTCTGGGAGGGATCTGATCAGAAGAGAAGGTTACTAAGAATTTGTGTGGCATCTTATTTTATTGAGCTTAATATGATATGCCTCGGCCGTATAGCCCCTTTTTTATCACTAGCACCTATTTTATAGGACTTTCTTATTAGGATATTCCCTGTTAACCAAGGATTGTGAGAATGGCGTCCCTTATGCGGGATTCCTAAGAACATTACTCATCGAACCGAGCCCGCAAGAACTTGGTCCATTTTATAAAGCTTGCAGAGGCGCTAACTATCAGGTTAAGCTTATGAAAGCGATATCCTCCTTAGAGGTTTATAAAGGTATTGTTTATCGAGTGGAGTTTTTTGAGAATACCACTTGTAAAGCGGGATTTAGGTGAGATTTTACCCACTAGAATGCAATGGGTAAAACTTGTAGGAGCGATATACAAAAATGTCGCCTTTAGAGCAAGGCTTAGGGGTGCACTGCCCATTTAATGAGACTTATAAGGAATTTTATCTATTGTGTGATGTTTAGGAGGATGTTGCCTACTGAGCAAGGCTTGGGAAAAGTTCTGCCCAATGCAAAGGGCTTGCGAAGGAGTCGCCTATTGGATAGGGCTTTGTAGAAGGTTTTGCCCATGGAATGGGGCTTACGAAAGAGGTGCCTATTAGATAGGGCTTCGTGGAAGGGTTGCCTACTAAGTAGGGCTTATAAAGTGTTTTGCCCATTATATGGGGCTTAGGATGATATTGCCTGCTAAACAGGGCTTTTTGAGGAGGGTTGCCTATTAAATAGGGCTTACGAAGGGTTCTGCCCATTATATAGGGCTTATGATGAGGTTGCCTACTGTATAGGGCTTATGAAGGGTTCTGCCCATTCTACGGGGCTTACGATGATGCTGCCTACTGTGTAGGGCTTCTGAGGGTTCTGCCCGTTATTCGGGGCTTACGAGGGAGTTGCCTGTTAAACAGGGCTTCTGAGAGGAGGTTCTGCCCGTTATTCGGGGCATACGAGAGAGTTGCCTGTTAAACAGGGCTTCTGAGAGGAGGTTTTGCCCGTTATTCGGGGCTTACGAGGGGGTTGCCTGTTAAACAGGGCTTCTGAGAGGAGGTTCTGCCTCCAGAAGCAGGCTCCATTCATCAATATGAATGGGGTAACCTTAGCATCTTTCGGCTCTCCGTTTTCTTTAGTGTTTTTATTACTTCATGGGTTTTAGGGTCATGGCAATTTAAGAGCATTCGACTAGCTTTAGTGGGGATGCTCATTTTGTAATCACCAGTCCTTTACAACTTATAGATGGATTTCATATTGAGCATATAACAGACAGGATTGTATGCTCACCAAGTACACAAGGTGAGGCGAATGTATTTTGAGATTGCTGCAATTTGTGACCCGTCTTTCCTCTGGATCCTTCACAACCTTAAGTTTTTGACAAAACAACAACAGATTAACCATCACAATTCATGTCATGAAAGAGATGAGGCCTTGAGATTGCTTCTAATCGCTGGATTCATGAATTACAAGCAATATAGCTGAAACAGGTTCATGATATACATACTAAAATTTTCCCGGAATAACATAAATCTCGCATTCAATATACATTCCCTTGATTAGATAGCCATCATTCTAAGTGGTCATCACGACAGGGCAAATGAAAAGGCAAGTTTATGCGCATATCATCAGAATCAACTAGAACTTCGAAGATAAACAGGGGATTGGCCCTTTGAACCCACGGGTTTTGACAGTACTTACAGATATCAATGCTTAATTAACATTTAAGGAGAGGAGATTAGCCTCTCAAACACAAGTTCCCTTTCAATCAAGGTGTTTATCACAATTTCCGTTTCAAAGGGAGCATAATCCTAAGATCATATCACACTCAACAGCTCGTAACCGAGGAGAGCTTAGCAAATGTTAAACAACAGCATACCCATCTGAGTTTTCGCTAGCTAGATCACAAACAGGGCATTCCCACTCAAGGTAACATCAGATTTCCTCACATTCTCCACATAAGGACGTAATACAGAGAAATCGTAAGCAGCATTACAACAGCGAGCTAGAATTTTGCATAAAAAACAGGGGAAATCAACATCTCAACTCAAGATATTTCCCACAGACGGCGCCAGTTGATAGATCCGGGTTGGAGATCCACAACAATTTGGGTGATTATTCATTGTATTCACAAGAGCATTCATGGATAAAGCGTTAAAACAGTGAATATCAAGAGATTCATGTGTGCATAGAGCCATAGATGAGCATTTCGTATGGAGCGTGATTCATGTGGTGATGACATGTAATAGTTGAGCTATAAGCAACGGATAAAGGGCGTATTCAGCCATAGACTAGCAAGATTCATGGGGCTTTAAACTCATTGAGTAGATAATGAAGAAACAAGGTAGGAGGAAAAGAGAAACGAGGAACGCGGGGTTTCGTTGAGCCTCATTCCCCTTTAAATGATGAGGGTTTTACCTTAAGTTCAAGGTAGTGCGAGAAAGAGATTCTTCCCTGCGTCGAGAAGAGTAGAGGGATGTGAAGGCGAACTACGGCTTCCCGGAAGAAGGTTTAGCCCGCCTTGACCTGCCTGAGCTCGGAGGAGCTCGAAAGAGAGAGTATGGAATTGAATGGAACAGTACGCTAGAGAGCGTGTTTGTTCGTAAGAGAGTGAATAATAATGTGATAGATGAGTTCGTTTAGTATTTATAGGTATGTTGAGGGTCAAGAATGAGCATTCGTGTGAAGGAGGGACAAAAAAGGAATTCCCTTGGAGGTAAAGTATCCTCCGTCATGAATGTAGTGGTCCTCACTCTATAGTACATAGAGTCACGCGGACCGTATGTTAAGCAGAACCTTGAGCTTCGCTGAATACTTATGGGATCTGATCAGATCCTCTCGGCTTTGCAGACGCTTACAGACCCTATAGGGCTTCTGGGAATAGTTAAAACCCCACGGCTTCTACATGGAATATGGTTCTTGATTGTGCTGAGCATTTAATGCTCATGAAATCTCTTTGATGACATGCTTTATATGCAGAACAACTTCCATTGACTCCTATCAGGATTATTATCAAATAATCTTAATAATAATGACGGTAAGGCTTGTTTCACCCAGAGCTTATCATTCCATTTCTTCTTAATAAGATTTCTACGTTCACTATGGCTTCTAGTATGCCGTAGCTTTAGAAATGATATCCCAGAGTTGAGGAGAGTACATATTCTTATCAACTCGGGTTATTTGGGCATTACGGCTGATATTAATCCCTATCAAAAGTGACCTTGTTTGAGATTGTCGATTCCGGTGATTAAATGTTCTATGATTTAGATTGTTTGGATTGAATCTAAGTTGTGTGTTTATATTGCTTGAGGACAAGCAAAGATCTAAGTGTGGGGGATTTTGATTGGTGTTTAGTTGTTAGGTTTTTCGTTGTGTTTTCGTGCTCGTTTTCATTATGTTTTTGTGTCTTTTAGTGTGTCTTTTGGCTATGATTGTTTGTTTGGAGCTTTGGTTATCGTAGGAGCAAAAGGTGAGAAATTGGAAGAAAACGGGACGAAAAGTGCACGAAGAGAAGGAAAAGCCGTGAGATAGCCAGTACCTGATCTGGCCGATCGGCCAGATTCCCTTTGGGATCTGGACGATCGGCCAAATGCCTATGCTCGGATTCAGCAGTCCCTGATCTGGCCGACCGGCCAGAATTTCTTCAGCATCTGGCCGATCGGCCAAGTACTTATGCTCGAGCTCACAGTTCCTGATCTGGCCGACTGGCCAGAATTCCTTCAGCATCTGGCTGATCGGCCAGAAGTCGGCGTCCAGCTGTTGTTTCCTTATTTAATTAGGTTTTCTTCCTAATATATATACTAGTGCCTTGGGACGAATTTTGCATCATCTTTATCATATTTTAGCTCTAGTTTTTCAGCACTAAACACTTTTATTAGCTTTCTATTGTTCGGATCCGGATTCTTCGTTCTTTGCAATTTAATTCAAGACGTTTTATTTACTTCAAGTTCTTCTTTCTTCGTCTCAATTCTCGTAAGTTATTTTATTGCTTTCGTTTACTTGCTTTCGTTTTAGATTCGTTTTCTTAATTTCTTCATTTAATTCCCTTAGTTTAATTTCGTTCTTTCGATTTCTAGTTTAAAGTTTAGATTCGTTTTTCCTACGATTTCAATTCTCTCGTTTTTCAAATCTTTCAAGTTAGATTAATTTGCCTTTAATTTCCAGATTTAATTCATCATGTCTAGATTTGTTTATGCTTCTTTCTTTGCTTTCGTTTTCTTCGTTGCTTCTTTTATTGCTTTCTTTTCGATTCTTGCCTAGGTAGATTATTCGTTTTACTTTAGTTTAATTCTTAGGTTAATTTGCTTGTTCTTAGATTAGTTATTTACTTGCTTTTATTTATTGCTTTGATTTATTTTCTTGCCTAGGATTTAAAACAAAAACCCAAAAATATTATTTACTTGCTTTCTTAGTTTTAGGCTAGATTAGGATTTTACTACATAATTAATTGCCCTGCAAAGTTTTCCTTAGAGATTCGACATTGGGATTTACTTGCTAGTGCTACGATAGGATTTCGTTCTATTGCGAACACTTTTTAGTGAAACAAATTTTGGCGCCGTTGCCGGGGATAACTTTAGGCGATTTATTGTGCAGTATTTTTATTTGTTTTATTTTTATTTGTGTTTATTTCAATTTCTTATTTCTCCCACTCGGTGCGTTTAACCCGTTTGTTGAGTGTTGTTTATGCATGGTCGCCGAAGTCTTCAAAGGAATTTAGCGCCCTACTTCGACAACATCCATCAAAGGAAAGCGATTTTAGCCGCAAAGGAGAAGGAAGAGATCGATTCCCAAGACTTCTCTTTAGTCTTGTTATTTGCAGAGCCCGAAGCCATGGCAGCGAGATTTATGGGCGATTTTGCTCGCCCCACATTCACGGCCACCACTTAGGCGATTGTCCTGACAGAAGCGGTCAGGAATCATGAGCTTAAACCTCACCACATGGCGTTGCTCCCATCCTACACGGGCTGCCCAACGAGGATGCACTGACGTTCATTCGGGAGTATTGCACGGTGGTGCAAACTTTTCCACTCTCGGGACTCAAGGAGGACAACTTAAAGATGAAGTGCTTCCCGTACACCCTCAAGGATCGAGCAAAGTCATGGTATTTGGCGCTCCCGGCCAACTCTCTCACCACTTGGAATGCGGTGTGTGAGAAATTCATGCTCAAGTACTATCCGAACCGCAAGACTCAAGAGGTGCGGTCGAAGATCATGAACTTTTCCCAAGACAACGATGAGCCGTTTGACGAAGCATGGGAGAGGTTCCAAGAGCTACTTCTACAATGCCCCCATCATCAAATGGCACCGGAGTTGCTTTGGCAATATTTCTACGACGCCCTCAATCAAACTTGTTAGTTCATGGTGGATAGTTCGGCCGGAGGCAACATTGCGGTCAAGACAGCTGACGACATGAAGAATATTTTCGAGACGCTCGCTGCGAGTTCTCAACAAAAATCAGCTAGACCAAGGAAAGTGGAGGCGAGTGCAATTTCGATGAGCCCCGACTTGAAGAAGCAAATTGCCGACATGTATAGGGATCTCGAGAGCTTGAAGTTGAAGCAAAGTGCACCGGCCCCGAAGGTGGAAGAGAGGAAGCTGGACCAATGCGAGATTTGTGGAGAGCTTGGACACATCAAGGAAGTGTGCCACAACATGGGGGAGTTTCCATACGAAGGAGGAGCCGAGGTGTACGCCGCTCAAGGATATCCGCCTCAAGTGCCTCAACCTCTAGGATATCAAGGGGGATACAATGGACGTTTCCAAAATCCAAGGCCGACACAAGGGCAAGGTAATCCTTCTACCTATCCTAACAGGCGTCCTCCACCATATAATAACCCCTACCCTCCTCCACAAAATTCATACTACTCTCAACCACCACCATATTATCCACCTCCACAATATCCTCCCAATCCACAACACCCTCCGAATCCATATTATCCACCACCTCCATACTACCCACCTCAACCTACTCATACACCACCACCACCACACCCTACTTCTCATCCTCAAGGACCGCCTCAAAAGCCCCCCGTCGATGAGAGTCTTTCTACATTCCTTCATGAGGCTAAGTTGGCGCGAGAGGCTCAAGATGCAACCATTAAGAGGCTCGAGACGGCCATTGGCCAAATTTCTGGTTCCATGCACTTGATGCAACAACCGGGGCGGATTCCGAGCCAAGGGATTCAACCACAACAAGCTCAAGAGGTACAAGCACCGTATCCACCCTATGTTCCTCCTTTTCCACCACATCAAGCCCAAGTTGTCTCGGTGTTGCGGAGCGGGAGGCACATGGATAATGGAGTGACGATGCCACCTCAAGGACGCATGGGAGATAGATGGGGACCGAGCTCTCGATGGAATGGACCGAAAACGCCGGCGGCCCCTCATCAGCAAAACCGTCCAGGCCCTAATCTGGCCGGTCGGTCAGATTTTGGCCGATCGGCCAACACGCAGGAGTTCGAGTCTCGTCCAGTAGCTGATCTGGCCGGTCGGCCAAACCCCCAATCTCGCGCGAGCACCCAGCAGCTAATCTGGACAATCGGCAAGTCACCCCGACTCTGGCCGATCGGCCAAATCAGGCGAGCAGCACACGGAGTCCGAGGAACCCGAGAAGGAAGCCCCACCTCTACACAAGACTTCCAATCCTTATGTTCCTCCCATTCCTTATCCAAGTCTTGTGAAGAACAAGAAGCGCGACCAACAATTCATGGATTTATACAAGCTTCTTTCAAAGGTGGACGTGAACTTGCCTCTCCTTGATTTTATTCGCAATGTGCCACCGTTCGTGAGGTTCGTAAAGGAGTTGACATCGAGGAAGAAGCCGTTCGATGAGATGGAGACGATTGCGGTGTCGGAGGTGGCCACATCAATTATGCAACACCCTCTTCCACCTAAGCAACGAGATCCAGGTTCTTTCGTTATCACTATCTCTTTAGGTAATGGTAAGGAAGCATGTGGTATGCTAGATTTAGGTGCTGGTATTAATCTTATGCCTTATTCTATCTTTAAGCAATTAGAGTTAGGAGAGCTTAAACCCACTCGCATGAGCCTTCAATTGGCGGATAGGTCTATTAGGTACCCTAGAGGTATTATTGAGGATATTCTTGTTCGCATAGGGGGTTTGATAGTTCCCGTTGATTTTGTGGTTTTAGAGATAGGTGAGGTACAAGAGAATGGTATTGAGCACACACTTTTGCTAGGTCGTCCTTTCATGGCTACTACTAATACTTTGATAGATGTGAAGAGTGGTGTGATTAAGATGTCCGTTTTAGGAAAGGATGTTTCGTTTTCTGTGCATAAGAGTCGACCTATGTCATCGGTCAATTTAATTGATAATTGTTCTTTCATCGATAAGGTTGATGCCTTGGCCGAGTGCTCTTTTGTGCAGGATTTCGACATCGAGGAAGTATGTTGGGGATCCGGAGATCAAATGGAATGGGAGCAAATGGAGAGAGACATCGGGATCAAACTCACGTTTCCCCCTCAAGACCCCGAGCCCGGCTCAAAGATTCCGGAGCCATTGGAGTTGAAAGAGCTCCCTTCGCATTTAAAATATATATTTTTAGAGGGAGGCAATCAAAAACCCATAATCATCTCTTCTTCTTTGTCTCTTGCAGAGGAAGGAGCATTGGTGGGCATACTCAAGGAGAACAAGCTCGTTTTTGGATGGATCTTGGCGGATATTCGAGGAATAAGCCCGGCCACGTGCATGCACCGCATCAATCTTGAAGAAGGCGCTCGCCCCAAACGAGATGGACAACGGAGGCTCAATCCAATGCTCATGGAGGTCGTGCGCAAGGAGATTTACAAGCTATTGGCGGAGGGCATTATTTATGCCATCGCCGATAGTGAGTGGGTTAGCCCGGTGCACGTCGTTCCAAAGAAGGGAGGAATCATAGTGTCGAAGAACGAGAAGGATGAGTTGGTCGCCTCGCGCCCGGTTACCGGTTGGAGGATGTGCATCGATTATAGGAAGCTCAATGCTTCCACCAAAAAGGACCACTTTCCTCTCCCTTTTATTGATCAAATGCTTGATAAGTTAGCCGGGCAGGAATTTTATTGTTTTCTTGATGGCTTGTCAGGTTACTACCAAATTGCGATAGCTCCGGAGGATCAAGCAAAGACGGCCTTCACAAGCCCTTTTGGGACCTACGCTTATAGGAGGATGCCATTTGGTCTCTGCAATGCACTGGGTACGTTCCAAAGATGCATGATGTCTAATTTTTCGGAATTTATCGGTGACTTTGTTGAGATTTTCATGGATGATTTTTCTGTTTTTGGGTCGTCTTTTCATGATTGCTTGATGAAAATAGAGAGAGTCCTTAAGAGATGCATTGAGAGTAGTCTTACTTTGTGGTATTGTTTCTAGTTTAAAGTTTAGATTCGTTTTCCTACGATTTCAATTCTCTCGTTTTTCAAATCTTTCAAGTTAGATTAATTTGCCATTAATTTCCATATTTAATGCATCATGTCTAGATTTGTTTATGCTTCTTTCTTTGCTTTCGTTTTCTACGTTGCTTCTTTTATTGCTTTCTTTTCGATTCTTGCCTAGGTAGATTATTCGTTTTACTTTAGTTTAATTCTTAGGTTTATTTGCTTGTTCTTAGATTAGTTATTTACTTGCTTTTATTTATTGCTTTGATTTATTTTCTTGCCTAGGATTTAAAACAAAAACCCAAAAATATTATTTACTTGCTTTCTTAGTTTTAGGCTAGATTAGGATTTTACTACATAATTAATTGCCCTGCAAAGTTTTCCTTAGAGATTCGACATTGGGTTTTACTTGCTAGTGCTACGATAGGACTTCGTTCTATTGCAAACACTTTTTAGTGAAACAACTGACATGGCAACTAGTCGTTGAAGACTTGTTGACGTGGCACTAGCCATTGCGGGCTGACTCGGCACTCCATGTGGGATTACATCCTAGCTGGCAACTGACGTGGCAGATTAGGTGGCAGGTTGATCTATAGAGTTTGATCAACAACCTGAGGTAGAGTCCAGCAGGTTGATGTAGAAGCTTGAGTTCTTGCTGGAGTACCTACTAAGATAAGATGATAAAGTGTCTAACAGTTTTACTAAGTGAGGTTGTTATAGACAACAACCTTGACCCTAAACAAAGAACAGCCTTACAGAAAATAAAGCAAGCTGCGTTCTAACTTAGCTAGATAGAACGGCCTGTCATCTTATGCTATATAAAAATGCCTAAGTGTGCTTTTGAGAAACACCATCAAAATTAACTACCGAGGGTTCCCAACAAGACTTGGGCTTAAGTTGCAAGTCGGGCCTGCAACTAATGGACTAGGCGTCCATGAGCTTAATTGGCGCCCCAACTGGGCTCAATTACATGATGGCCCACTTATTCCTTATTATGTGGCCTGATGAGCTTTTTGGCCAGATCAAGGATCTACTAGTTGGTAAAACCGAGTCCTCCCAATGGTTAAATTCTTCATACTCAGCCCAGAGTATAATTTAGTCCATAAGTACTAAAACATTCTACTAAAGTAATAGTACTGATTTACCTATTTTACCCCTGTTGAGTTCAGGGTTAGTATTAGACTTAGCGACACATGTAGTTGAGATATCCCACATCCGTTGATTAACTTAAAGCTTCTGACTGCTAATGTTATTAAACCTCATTATCATTCCTGAGTAGTACCATTCATTCCTTATTCATCACATTGGAACTTAATCCACCTGCAGGGTTTGGTATGATAATCCTTGATGAACTCCTCATGGGATGTGTCAACCTGTTCTACCGGGATAACGTGCTCTATTGCAGTTACACTAAGAGACGTACTAGATGCAGTTGTTTCCCAAGATACGGAGCATATTGAGTTACAGATTCTCTGAAATCTCACCCATGGTAAATCAAAGAAACAAACTACAACTATACACCTTTAGGACTCAATTAGAGTTAAGGTTCAATCTTAAGTCACCGAAGTCTCTGATAGATCCGGGTTGGAGATCCACAACGATTTAGATGATCATTCATCATGTTTTGCAAGGAGCATTCGTGGGTCAAGCGTTAAAACGATAAAGAGCAAGAGATTTGTACATTTGAAAAGCTATAATCATGTATTTTGTATAGAGCATAGTTTACGCGGAAATGGCGAAGAGTAATCAAGCTATATGTTTAAATCAAAGGTATATTAAGGCATATTTAACCTTAAACTAGTGGAATTCATGGAGCTTAACACTCATTCAGGCGGATAATAGAAACATGAAGTAAAGGGAAAAAGAGAAGCGAGGAGCGCAGAGCCCCGTTGAACGCTAGTACCTCTGAATAACGAGGGTTTTACCTTAGTATCGAGGTGGTGAGTGAAGGAAACCCTTCTCGGCAATGAGGAAGGAGAATGGAGGTGAGCGTGGGCGATATTTCTCGGAAGAAAGCCTTGGAAGCTTGGGCTACTCGAGCTCGGAAGGGCTCGTGAGAGAATGTGAATGGAACAGTACGCTAAGTAAGTCTTGGTATGGATAATTGAGGTATGATTATTATGAATGCTGAAGTATGCGATAGTCGGGTATTTATAGGTGCAAGGATGGTGAAAGAGCAAGCATTCATGTGAGGGGAGGACAGAAAAGGAATTCCCATGGGGACAAGATTCCCTCCATCATGAATGCAGTGGTCCTCACTCTAGAGTTTGTAGAGTCACGCGGATAGCATGCTACATAGAACCTGGGGTTCTGCCAGATGCTTGGGACATTGGTCAGATCCCTTGGCTCCTAACAGATGCCGATGAATCCCAGGTGGCTTCTGGGAGGAGATAAGACTTCTAGCTTCTGCGTAAGACATACCTTATATATGCATTGAGCGTCTGAGGCCTTTTAAGAACCCACGAAGCTTCTGGTAAGATGCTACCATATACTTATAAGAAGAGTGTCTTTCTAGTGAATCAATCTATTTGGATAACGAGGCTGATACTTGGTCCCTATCAGCTACTCCCCCCCCCCCAGGTCCAGGAGCGGGCTTCATTGGCTTCTGGTGAGGTACTGGCGGGGAGAAGTTATGCTACATATGCCACAACGTCTTGTCGCATGGAAAACGGTGCAACGTTTAGTCTTCCAAGGTCAGAAAGATGCAGGAATTTTAATTTTTCTTCATCATTACTTCTCCGATATGACTAAAGCGTAAGAGAGGCAAGGCTTGGTTACTTTTCGCTTATAAGAGGCCCTAGCCTCCCTTTATTGCTCATTGCCATCGAAACCGATGACTAAACTTCATTCATTGAGCTTTGAGTTTTTTCAAGCTATGAAGGCATCTTCTCCGTGTTATATGAGGTTTCGGCGAATTCCTGTGGATGATTTTAAGGCTTCTCCAACTTTCCTATGAAAGAATTGGCCTTATTTTCTAAAGGAAAAAAGGATCCACATCCTTATTTGTCTCTCTTTATTATTATTTTTTATTATTTTCTCGCACGTGTGGGCACGCTCTAAAGGAGGGCACCACCCTTCTGCTTGCATTAACTAGATTCTGGGGTGTTGATAGAAACGCGCTTTCTTTTCTTCCCCTTTTCATTTCCCTAATTTTATGGGCAGTAACCACTTGTTTTTCCTTATATTTTTCAAATTTTCAGAAGAAGAGAGGAAACCCTTCCTTTCGCCCTTTCGACTTCTTGACGCTCTTTCTCCCAACTGCGCAGGTATTTTCTACACTTCACCCTCCTCTTAGATTCTCCATTGTCATCTTCTTAGAGGGCTACTATGAAATCTTCTCCCTCCCAACGAGGTACTTCTGGCCATCAAGGCCGTAGCAGGTCTACCAGATCTATTTCAGGATCTGGGGTTCAAAAGGGGAACGTGGAGGATAAATCAAAGAAACAGGTCTTACCCCTAGAAAAATACGAATCTTCTGCTCTAGATAGAACAGCGTTAGATGTTTTTATGAAGAGAGTAAAGGAGTTTGGGGGGTATTCTCTAAGGATCCCTGAGAAAGATGAGCGTCCTTCGTCGTTAGAGCCTCCTCTGAAGGCTTTCTGGTTCTTTCAATTAGGGGCCGGACTACGTTTTCCTGTGCCCCCCTTTTTCTCTCGCATTGCTTATTTATACAATGCCCCTCTGAATCAATTGAATCCAGCCTCCATTCGTAAGGCTACTTTTTCCCACATAATTGCTAGCCTGGAGGGAGTAAAGGATACTGCGTTCCTCTTCTTTCGTACTCATGAATTAAAACACAGGGACTCTCATTTGTATTTTTCTCCCACCGTTCGCTTTGCTGATATATACGGCAAGTATGAATCTATAGATAAAGATTGGCATAAGTGCTACTTGGTAGTTAGGCCTCCTTTGGGCACTTCTTGGAATATCCCTGATATTAATTTGTATATGAATCCTGGCAAGGAGAAAACCTCTCGGTATCTCCCCTCTAAGTTATCTTCTTGGGAGGAAGAAATAATGTCTTCACTTTTACATGAGTATCCTTCTGATCATACTATGCTTAGGCTTCTTATAGAGAGTGAAGATACTCTTTCCTTCTTTGGTTTGAAACCCAACATTCCTTGGTCTCCTTTAATGGGTAAAAAATTTCTTTGATATTATTGTTATTTTTTAGATCCCCTTTTCTGGGTATATGAATGATATTAATTTTCCCAATATGCATAGGAATGGATGTCTCCAAACAAAATCTAAAGAAAAAGGCCTTTAACAAGCTCCAACAGCTAATTGCTGAGGCAGATCCCAAAGACGGAGCTCCTGGTCTGGTTAAGGAAACTTCTGCACCTGAGCGCGAAGCCTTCTCTTCCCCTACAGGAGGTTCCAGGAGCTTGCCTAAACCCCCTCGAGGGGCAGATGTCTCCTCTTCCTCTCGATCAAAGGTATCAGCTTCGCGGCAAGGGAAAAGCAAAGTTTCAACTAAATCAGGGCCGATGGCGGATGTGGGGGGGCCAGATTCTTCTTCCCCTCTCCCTATTACCCCTCCTTTGGTGGAGGGCTTTACCTTTTTATCGCCAAGTCAGGATCTGACTACCACAGAGGCTTCTTCTACCTCTAAAGAGGATGCAAGGATTATCTCAACGGATCTTCCTCCCCCTTCTGATAAGAGGAAAAGCTCGCTCTCTCGTAGTCCCCCTACTAAGAAGGGGCGGTATGAGTCTGACTCCATAGTTCTTGGCTCCACTTAGGAAGCTATGATTCCCTTTGGTTCGGGTTTTGCTGCTTTTGGATCAACTACTCTGCATGAACGGGATTCTCAAGTCCAGGCTTTAAATCTGATAGATCTGGGTTGGAGATCCACAACAATTTAGGGTATTATTCATCATATTTTGCAAAGAGCATTTATGGGTAAAGCGTTAAAGCAGCAAAGAGCAAGATATTCATGTGCGTATAAAGCCATAAATGAGTATTTTATACAGAGCATGATTCGCATAGTGATGGCAAATAATAGTTGAGCTATGAATAGGGCGTAAAAGGTATATTTAGCCATAAACTAGCAAGATTCATGGAGTTTTGTACTCATATAAGCAGATAATGAAGAAATGGAACAGGAAAAAGGAGAGAAAACAGGAGAACGGAGCTCCGTCAAGCCTCATTCCCTTTTGGCCATGAGCCTTAGGCTTAGGAAGGGGTATAAGATGGAGATTCTTCCCGGCGTCGAGGAAGAAGGAGGGAGGTGAAAGGAAACTAGATCTTCCCGGGAGAAGTCTTTGAACGCCTTGACTGCTTGAGCTCGGAGGAGCTCGCGAGGAAGAGTATGGACTTGAATGGAACAGTGTGCAAAGATGCGTGTTGTTCGTAGAGAGTGATGTTGTGATGATGAATCACGAGGTGTGCGATTACTCGGTATTTATAGATTTAAAGAGGGTGAAAAGGTGAACATTCATGTGAAGGGAGGATATATAAGAAATTCCCATAGAGACAATATTCTTTTTCGCCATTAATGCTGTGGTCCTCACACTAGGAGGACTAGAGTCACGCCGATTACATGTTTAGGCAGATCCCTAGGTTTTGGTAGAAACCTAATAGGATCAAGACAGCTTCTGCGTAGATTAGCTTCTGTGCAGAAGCCTTGCCATAAGCTAAGTTAGACACCAGATCCTTATTGGTGAAGTTGGTATTCATCTCTTATCAGAAGACATTATTTAATATTTATTCTTGTTTAGGGGTGATACTTTCAAGGTTTAGGAAGTGTGGATTTTCTTCAACATTTAGATGTACTTATACAGGAAGGGCTGATATTAGTCCCTATCAGCTACTCCCCCCTAGGTCCAGAAGCGTTTTTGGTGAGCTTCTGATTTAATGCTTTGGCTGGAGATGATAATGCCTCTTTTCCCTTTCTTATTGTTTATTATTCATTATTTCTTTTGACGACGTCACTCAAGTCTTGTCCTACGAGAAAGTAGAGCGACGTTTAGTCTTCCAAGGGAGCAGAGATATAAAATTTCTTTCTTCCCTTTCTTTCCAACATCCTCTCAAAATATCATCAAGAAAGAAGAGGAAAAGAGAGAAAAACTTCCTCACTCCTCCTGCGAATTTCTTCTTCGGTAAGGTTGCCATTTCTATTCTTTCGGTCCATCAGAACCAAATAGGTAATCCTTTTATCGACTGAGGAAGTTCTAGCAATCAGATGAGGCCCCAAGGATGGAGAGGCAATCCTCAACCGCCTCAACAATTTCGAGCTGCACCACTGCCCCAACCACCGCGGCCAAGTGCACCAAACCGGAACCTTCCTTTTTGTCGACATTGCCAAGGAAACCATGTAGGTGAATGTCGCCTAAAGACAGTGGAGTGTTACCGTTGCGGAAAGAAGGGGCACTACGCCAACAGGTGCAACCAGAACTTAGGAGGTCAGCCGCAGCGTCCACCTCCGCCGCCGCCTCGGAATTTCCCGGGAAATGCTGGAAATCAACAGAACCAGCGTCCATTCCAGCCGGCTAGGGCTTATGCTTTGAACAGCGACGAGGCCGCTCAAGCCCAGGAGAATCTAGCAGGTATGATCATATTCAACGACATACCAGTTTTGGCATTATTTGATACAGGAGCATCACATTCATTTATATCTCAACGAGCTTGCCAAACCTTATCCCTAAAACCGGAGAAAATAAGCCCAGCTCTCCAAATAAGTGTACCTTCAGGAATGACCATGTTAAGTGAGAAAGCCTGTAGGGACCAAACACTTATGATAGGGGATCAGGAGTTTCGAACGGATCTATATGTTATCATCATGATGGAGTTCGATGTTATCTTGGGAATGGATTGGTTGGAGAAGAATGGAGCCACTATCAACTGTCAGAACCGAGAGATATCTTTCAGAAGTGATGCCAAGGATGCCACCAGAGTTCACGGTGTTCGTATTGGAGGAAAAGTGCCGATCATTTCTGCCATGAAAGCTATATCAATGTTACGCAAGGGCGACAGCCAATGCTTTTGGGTTATGCTTGAAGAACCACCAAAGACAACAAGATCAATTCAAGAGGTGCCAGTCGTTCGGGAATTCGAAGATGTATTTCCAGAAGTGTTGCCAGGTTTACCACCAGACAGACAGATTGAATTTTCTATCGATCTAGAGCCAGGAGCTGCCCCGATGTCCAAAGCACCTTACAGATGGCGCCAAAGGAACTACAAGAGCTTAAAGTTCAGTTGCAAGAGTTACTCGACCTAGGTTTCATCCAACCTAGCGTGTCGCCATGGGGAGCCCCAGTGTTGTTCGTGAAAAAGAAAGATGGAAGCATGAGGATGTGTATTGATTACCGAGAGCTCAACAAACTCACAATCAAGAACAGGTACCCGTTGCCAAGAATTGACGATCTCTTCGATCAACTCAAGGGAGCGTGTGTGTTCTCCAAGATCGATCTCAGATCAGGATACAATCAGCTGAAAGTCAGAAAGGAAGATGTGCCAAAGACAGCTTTCAGGACCCGTTACGGCCATTACGAGTTCACAGTGATGCCGTTCGGACAGACCAACGCACCCGCAGTATTCATGGATTTGATGAACAGAATCTTTCATCAATATCTAGATGGATTTGTTCTCGTATTCATTGACGACATTCTCATCTACTCAAAGACTCAGAAAGATCACGAGAAGCATCTCAGAACCGTGCTCGAGACATTGCGAACAGAGAAGTTATACGCTAAGTTTAGCAAGTGCGAGTTTTGGCTACGAGAAGTAATGTTTCTTGGCCATATCGTCTCTGCCGATGGAATCAAAGTCGACCCAGCGAAAGTGGAAGCAGTTAGTCAATGGAAGACTCCAACAAGTGTAACTGAGATCCGAAGTTTCCTAAGACTCGCAGGTTACTATCGAAGATTCATCGAAGGATTCTCAAAGTTATCCAAACCAATGACTTCACTTTTGAAGAAGGGTACCAAGTACGTATGGACAGAGGAATGCGAGAAGAGTTTTCAGGAGCTCAAGAAGCGACTTACAACTGCACCGATACTAACAGTTCCAGAAGGCAATGAAGGATATGTGATCTACACGGATGCATCAAAGCAAGGATTGGGATGTGTCTTGATGCAAAATGGAAAAGTGATCGCCTACGCATCTCGACAACTGAAACCGCATGAAAAGAATTATCCTACTCATGATCTCGAGCTAGCAGCGGTAGTTCATGCCTTGAAGATATGGAGGCATTACCTTTATGGAGCAAAGTGTGAAATCTTCACCGATCACAAGAGTTTGAAATATTTCTTTGAACAGAAGGAGCTCAACATGAGACAAAGGCGATGGCTCAAGTTAGTCAAGGATTATGATTGTAAAATCGACTATCACCCAGGAAAAGCCAATGTTGTTGCCGACGCCTTAAGCGAAAGACCCGAGGGAATCTTGCTTATGTGGTTACAAATGAAGAGGAACTTGCTCGAGAATTTGCCAAGTTGAATCTGACCATTCTTTGCCCGCCAGCAACAACAAATGGATGCATTGCTACGATTGTTGCAAAGCCCGACCTTCGAGGACGAATCATTGCCGGCCAGCAAACCGACGCACGCATAGAGAAGTTACGATCACAGGTGGGCTCAGAAGGATGCAACGATTTCGTGAAGGATTGCAAAATCAGCACCGACGGTGCGTTACTCTATGGAGACAGGTTATGTGTGCCAGACGACAAAGCATTGAAAGAGGAAATTATGTACGAGGCTCACAATACACCTTACACAGCTCATCCAGGTAGCACCAAAATGTATCGAGATCTACGACAGAAATTTTGGTGGGAGTCCATGAAGAAAGACGTCGCTTCGTTTGTGGAACGATGCTTGGCATGCCAACAAGTGAAAGCTATACATCAGAGGCCATACGGAACCTTGCAACCGTTGCCTATCCCAGAGTGGAAGTGGGACCACATCAACATGGATTTTGTGGTGAGTTTTCCGAAGTCATCCAAGGGAAACACCGCAATTTGGGTTATCATCGATCGACTCACAAAGTCAGCTCACTTCTTGCCGATTAAGATGACATTTGGATTAGAGAAGTTGGCCAAACTCTATGTCAAGGAGATAGTAAGACTTCACGGAATTCCGATCTCTATCACTTCAGATCGCGACTCCCGTTTCACGTCAAAGTTCTGGACGAGTTTGCAAGAAGCCATGGGTACTCAGTTAAAGTTCAGCTCTGCTTTTCACCCTCAGACCGACGGACAGTCAGAACGTATGATCCAAATCTTAGAAGACATGCTGAGAGCAGTTGTTGCCGACCGAGGAGATAATTGGGAAGAAATTTTGCCATTGGTGGAATTTGCTTACAACAACAGTTTTCAATCTACTATCGGAATGGCGCCATACGAAGCTTTGTATGGAAGGAAGTGCCGTTCACCTCTCTATTGGGACGAAGTCGGAGAACGAAAGCTTTTGGGACCAGACGTAGTTCAAGAGATGGTAACTATTGTCGACACAATTCGGCAGCGAATCAAAGAAGCTCAGGATCGACAGAAATCTTATGCCGACAAAAGAAGGACCGAATTGGAGTTTGAAGTTGGAGACAAAGTGTTCTTGAAGATCAGTCCAACCCGAGGAGTCATTAGATTCGGAAAACGAGGGAAGTTGAGGCCGAGATACGTTGGACCGTTCGAAATCCTAGAGAAGATCAAGAATGTAGCATATCGCCTAGCACTACCTCCCAGCCTAGCAAATGTTCACAATGTCTTCCACGTATCCATGCTTAGGAAGTACGTTTTTGACCCCAAGCACGTGATTAGGTATGAAGAGGTAGAACTTAACCCTGATTTACATTATATAGAAAAACCTGTTAGGATTTTGGATCGAAAGATCAAGGTCCTTAGGAACAAGGAGATTGCCACAGTTAAGGTGTTGTGGAACCACCACGACTTGGAAGAGGCCACATGGGAACCAGAGGAAAAGATGAGAGCCCAATACCCCGACCTAGTATATGAAGGTACTTAAATTTCGGGACGAAATTTCTTTTAAGGGGGTGGTAGTGTAATAACCCGTATTTTTAAATACTAGGAAATAGAAAATAAATAGTTTCCTTTAATATAATAAGCTTTTCATAATTTATATAGTAAAATGATGAAAGGATATTTAAATTTAAAAGCTTTAATATTATTAGTTATATAAATTTCTTAATAAAAGAATTTTTAGAATATTTAATTTAATTAAAGATTTGTTAACTAAAAATATTATTTCTAACTTAATAAAATTTCAAAAATGTAATGTTAATATATTTAACCTAGTTTTGACATTAATAGAATTATGAAAGAAGTTAGGTATTTTTCGGATAAACGGTTAAGAAAACCCGAGTCGCCGTTTGTCTATTTTCGATCTTTTCGTTTCTTTAAAAATCTTCGAGCTATCAAAATTCCTTCCGAAAATTCTTTAACCTATATCGTTGTGTTCGATATTTTTCGTGGATTCCGTAAACCCTTTGAAATCTTAAATCGGAATTCGTTGCCGGAAAAATATCTTTTCGTCGGGGAAACGAGACGTTCGATCGGAGACGGGATGACCCCTATAAATAGAGGCCATCACCGCCTCATTCTTGTGCATATCTTATCCCAATTTCATTTTTATCTCATCAAGTGGAGAATCACCACCAACTCCTACCAACTCTCTCTCTCTAATCGGCCATCCACCACCTCCGCCTCTCCCTTCCGCCGGCGACCCCCTCCATCACTTCCGACCATCCTCCGCCACTCCACCACCTCCACCGATCATCCCCTCCATTTCCTCACTCCACCGATCACCTTCATCATCCAGCCATCACCTTCGCCCTCTCTCTAAAGAAGCCGCAAGCAGCAGCCCCACCTCCATCATCTCCGACGCTGCACCACCACCGCCGCCGATCATCACTCCGATCCAGCAGCAGCTGCTGCCACCATCTTCTTCATCGCTTCAGCATCTTCATCTTTCCATCGCCACCTTCCTTTCAAGCCGAGGCAGCCAAGAACAGCCCCGATCATCTTCGATCGCTTTTCGAGCATATCTTCTTCTCCGTTCATCGAAAAGGTATGCCGTTCGTTTCTTTGAACTCGTAGGAAGATTTCGATCCTAGGAATGTTGGTTGATCGTCGTCGCGAAGTCTCGAAGTAGGACATGCATCGCCATCTTCATTTGCATATTCTCTTCTTCTCCGTGCCGTGCAATCGCCCTTTCTTTGGTGGTTGCCGGTATTCCTTTTGCATCCATAACCGAATTAAAGTTGTTCGTAACCTAATAATTAACATCTTGATCGGAATGAATTTTGTGAAAATGGATTGTTGTTGGTATACTTTCTTGTTCATGGATAATGTTTCCCTGCATGTCGAGACTCTGTCCAAATGTTTTGAAAATAATAATAGGGCTTCGAAATGAGATTACCTAGCATCCTATAAAATTTGGTAACAATCGGAATCACCGTTAATTTTCTAAAAATGAAACTGTGTTCATTTCGAGTCGAAGGACCCTTACCCGTTTTGCATGTATAATATTTTTGTACCAAAATATTCCTAATGATTAGTTGAACAACTTTTGTGTTGAAGTCTAAGCCATGCAAACGACGAAAACATAAGAAAATAATTATAGAAGGTTAATAAGTTATATATATAATTTTAGGGAATATTAATAATTAAAAAGGAAAGTTATGTTAGAAAATTCTAAGGATGAAACTACGAACGTAACTTAACTCCAAGAAATATTTGTAGGAAAACTCTCCGAAGAAGCTGACTAAGATTCGAACCAAAGAATCGAGTAACCGGTAAAGGTGGGGATCTATTTATTCAACTTGTTAAAATCCTTGGGGATTCTTATTTCTTAATAACTCTTGAGCTAGTAAGCTCTATATTCTTCAAGTGCAGGCTTTGTTTCAGGATTAAATTGTGAATCACAGGTTTCCCAGGTTTAATGCTCTAATCTTTTACGATATCGGGTTGACATCGTTAGGTCTAACACACCAACGAGCAACTGGTGTACACCGGGATCGGGAGTGGGGTTTACCACGGAAATCTCGATCCCTAGCCGATAGACTTGCATATAACTTATTTATGCCGTCTAGCATAGCTGATGGGTTTATATACACTTTATGTATGTCACCCTGCAAATGTTCTTATAATCCGACAGGTGGTTTAACCGGGATTCGATTACGAGTAACCTTGGGAATACCTAAATGGACGTCTAAATGGTTTGGTCATATGGGATCAAGACCTATTCTTTCTCTTCTCTCTTTTGAAATCCTGAAAGCCCTGCTTTTGTTTTCCTTTGATTGGCAATGATTCCCACTGAGTGCTAGTTGTACTCAGCCCTGTGAAACTTTCTTTGTTTTGCAGATTGGGAGCCGGAGGCATAGTGACGGGGCGAGAAGAGAGAGAAAGGAAAGGAGGAATAAACAAGAGACGAGGATAATAGAACTTAAACCGTTAACTCTTTCCCGTTTCTTAAACTTTTTATTTTGGTTATAAACAATTTACGTACGCTTTGAATCGTTAAACAATTTCCCTTTTCGTTACTTAGATAACCGAATCATCATACTAATATTCGAAATGGGAATTATGGTTTAGTTAACTTAGAAAGTTAATGTTCGTTTAAAGTTTATTTCGTTATTCATTTGTTAGTTTAAAACTTGACGTTTTAAAATTATGAATTCATATAACGAAAACTTAAACGAATTTATAAAAACTATAATGGTTGATAAATGAATGTTTATTTATTCGCTTCCGCTATTTAAAACGCAACTTTGATGTAACTATATATTCTGGACCCAACTGTAGTGCGGTCTGGTCCGCCACGGTTGTTATGCTTTCGATATGTATTTGGATCCGATGATGGCGCGGTCTGGTCCGACCTCATTGTTATGGTTTATGTACTTGTTTAGCTGATGTTAGGTCTTTGGTATTTACTACGACTTGATCCTGGTTTTTAAGGGGAGATGTTGCCCAAATTTCCGGGCTAAACTAAATGAACTTTAATTAAAACTAATTAAAATGAATTGAATTATGATTTCTCCCTTTTTATTTTACCCTTCGTTGCATCCCGATTTAATTGGTTATAATTAAAATTGATTATTTTTAGAGTTAGGAAAATCGGGGTGTGACAGCATGGTATCAGAGCGTAGTCGTTCTGAATACCGAAGACTTAATGAACTTAAAATTTGGGAATTGTTAGGAAATTTTATCCTAAGCGTAACTCATGTATGGACCTAAAGGACTTTGAATATTATGGACTTAAGAAAACATTGGACCTATGCATTCTCTCTCCCTCGATCACTATTGCTCCGAGCTCATCGTCGAGGTACATTTCGAACTCTTTGATTATATGAGACTAACGAATTGGTGGTGTGATTATGTGAAACGTTATGTGAAACGTTATGTGAAACGTGGTGTTAAACGTATGTTAACTTATGTGATAATATGGCCTATATGTTGTTATATTCGAAGGATGATTATAAGATGTGGAATAAGTGTGACTAACGTGAGAAGTATATTGAAAATCTAGGAATTTGAAATTGAAAAATCGAACCTTAATCTTCATTTGGCTATTGTTATGAACTAACTTCTCGTGTTTTGTGAATGCATTGAAAATGTTTGCATTAGATTAAGGAATTGGGTGTTGCATTATTCGTGTGCATTGCATGCATTTGATCATGAGCATAACAGGTGACCGTTGTGGACGAGCTACGCACGATCGTGCACGGAAACAGGTTGACACCCGAGGAGGTCGAGAGGCGAGTCCGGGAGCGCACCCCACCACGACGCCCCGGGCCTATCTTCGGTAAACCGCCACCAGCCCGACGTAACCAGCGCCGACGACCCAAGATCCTTCGCAGCGGACCGTTGAAGTACAGACGTCGAGTCAGAGCTTGGACAGGACAGTCAGAGTCAGATTCAGATTCGGATGATGATAGCGATGATGATGATGATGATGAGGAGGCCGAGGGTGCGAGCCGAGAGGGGAGTGACATGGATATTAGTGACGAGGAAGGAGGAGGCAGCGAGCCTTCGGTTGGGAACTAGTAGGAGTAGGGCAAGTGTATGCAGACGGAGATGCCGACGAAGCCATAGATGACGACGCTTCGCAAGCCGGGATTTTTGGTGTGGGCCTACAAAGCCGCCCCGACTTCATCTTTGCATCTGCATTTGCATGTTTGTTATATATGTTATGTGGGAAAGTCCTCATAGAGGCAAACTTCGTATGATATTATGTTATTATCTTGCTTGGTAGGGATGACATGTGTTATATATGGTATGTATGACATGATATGGGCAGGTCGAGATTCGTTTCTAAACGAATCAATTTTGGGCAACATATATATATGATTATGGCTATGATGATGGTTATGCTTATATGATTTTGTGACTTGGTGATCTTATGATTATTTGCAAGGAATATGTGATTAAATGCGAAAGGTGAACTATATGAAAAACGAAACGTGAGAATTTTTGAAATGTGAAAGTGTGCATTGTTTGTTGCAAAATGTGAAGTTATATGTTAAGAATTGTAAATTGTTATAATCCGGGCAGGGATTTATTTTTGAAACATGAATTGTGACAGGTTTAGTATCGGGATACGATACAATTGAATTATTATCATCCGGGGAGGGATTGATATTTGAAACTGATTATTATCATCCGGGGAGGGATTGATATTTGAAACCGAATTATTATCATCCGGGGAGGGATTGATATTGGAAACTTGACGATTGATATGGTTTTGAAATTTTGTGATTATATCGGGTTTACGATATATATGTGACTTATGTGATTATATCGGGCTTACGATATATGTGTGAATTATGTGGATATGTTTTTCTACTTGAAAGAATGAGTATATTTTGAAATATTGAATCCCCTTAATCAAAATGCTATTTATGGATATAGCATAAAATTTTTCTTTTAACAAAACTTATGCTGTTATGGATATGGCATAAACCCTTGATAAAGATTACTAACGTTTCTTTGACAAGTATATCAATTCAGCTTCTCAAAAGAGAATAACCTCAACCAAACTTAGCAAAACAAAATGGTACGTGGAAGAAACGGTAATGTAGGTGAGCCCCTAGATCGAGTTCAGGTGCCTAGGAATGATGAGAGTTTCCGTAGACAGAATCCTCCGACTTTTAATGGGTTAGGTGAACCAGCCGATGCCGAGAGATGGGTTAGAGCTATGGACAAGATCTTCAACTACCTCAAATGCACCGAGGCCAACAAACTTGACTATGGTCTTCATCAACTGGCCGATGAAGCTGATTTCTGGTGGGAGTCAGTCAAAAGGACTCTCACAGCTGCTCAATGGGAACGATACACATGGGAAGACTTCAAAGACGAGCTTCTTGAGAAGTATATTCCGGGATGTTACCGCCAGCGTCGCAAGAATGAGTTCTGGAACTTGCAACAAGGAAAGAGGACGGTCGCCGAATATGATCGTGTGTTCAACCAACTATCTCGTTATGCTCCTCAACTTGTGGAGACGGATCTTGCTCGTGCCGACAAATTCAGACGCGGCCTTCGACATGAGATTGGCATATCCCTTGCCAGTCATGGTTCTCTCACTTATGCACAGACACTGAGCCGAGCCATGGATATTGAGTCCATGCTATCGAAAGAAAGAGACAGAAGCAACGAGCAGAGCGTTGGGTTCAATCCAGCTATGGGAAAGAGGAAGTTCGAAGGAGGAAGTTCTAGCAATCAGATGAGGCCCCAAGGATGGAGAGGCAATCCTCAACCGCCTCAACAATTTCGAGCTGCACCACGGCCCCAACCACCGCGGCCAAGTGCACCGAACCGGAACCTTCCTTTTTGTCGACATTGCCAAGGAAACCATGTAGGTGAATGTCGCCTAAAGACAGTGGAGTGTTACCGTTGCGGAAAGAAGGGGCACTACGCCAACAGGTGCAACCAGAACTTAGGAGGTCAGCCGCAGCGTCCACCTCCGCCGCCGCCTCGGAATTTCCCGGGAAATGCTGGAAATCAACAGAACCAGCGTCCATTCCAGCCGGCTAGGGCTTATGCTTTGAACAGCGACGAGGCCGCTCAAGCCCAGGAGAATCTAGCAGGTATGATCATATTCAACGACATACCAGTTTTGGCATTATTTGATACAGGAGCATCACATTCATTTATATCTCAACGAGCTTGCCAAACCTTATCCCTAAAACCGGAGAAAATAAGCCCAGCTCTCCAAATAAGTGTACCTTCAGGAATGACCATGTTAAGTGAGAAAGCCTGTAGGGACCAAACACTTAAGATAGGGGATCAGGAGTTTCGAACGGATCTATATGTTATCATCATGATGGAGTTCGATGTTATCTTGGGAATGGATTGGTTGGAGAAGAATGGAGCCACTATCAACTGTCAGAACCGAGAGATATCTTTCAGAAGTGATGCCAAGGATGCCACCAGAGTTCACGGTGTTCGTATTGGAGGAAAAGTGCCGATCATTTCTGCCATGAAAGCTATATCAATGTTACGCAAGGGCGACAGCCAATGCTTTTGGGTTATGCTTGAAGAACCACCAAAGACAACAAGATCAATTCAAGAGGTGCCAGTCGTTCGGGAATTCGAAGATGTATTTCCAGAAGTGTTGCCAGGTTTACCACCAGACAGACAGATTGAATGTTCTATCGATCTAGAGCCAGGAGCTGCCCCGATGTCCAAAGCACCTTACAGAATGGCGCCAAAGGAACTACAAGAGCTTAAAGTTCAGTTGCAAGAGTTACTCGACCTAGGTTTCATCCAACCTAGCGTGTCGCCATGGGGAGCCCCAGTGTTGTTCGTGAAAAAGAAAGATGGAAGCATGAGGATGTGTATTGATTACCGAGAGCTCAACAAACTCACAATCAAGAACAGGTACCCGTTGCCAAGAATTGACGATCTCTTCGATCAACTCAAGGGAGCGTGTGTGTTCTCCAAGATCGATCTCAGATCAGGATACCATCAGCTGAAAGTCAGAAAGGAAGACGTGCCAAAGACAGCTTTCAGGACCCGTTACGGCCATTACGAGTTCACAGTGATGCCGTTCGGACTGACCAACACACCCGCAGTATTCATGGATTTGATGAACAGAATCTTTCATCAATATCTAGATGGATTTGTTCTCGTATTCATTGACGACATTCTCATCTACTCAAAGACCTAGAAAGATCACGAGAAGCATCTCAGAACCGTGCTCGAGACATTGCGAACAGAGAAGTTATACGCTAAGTTTAGCAAGTGCGAGTTTTGGCTACGAGAAGTAATGTTTCTTGGCCATATCGTCTCTGCCGATGGAATCAAAGTCGACCCAGCAAAAGTGGAAGCAGTTAGTCAATGGAAGACTCCAACAAGTGTAACTGAGATCCGAAGTTTCCTAAGACTCGCAGGTTACTATCGAAGATTCATCGAAGGATTCTCAAAGTTATCCAAACCAATGACTTCACTTTTGAAGAAGGGTACCAAGTACGTATGGACAGAGGAATGCGAGAAGAGTTTTCAGGAGCTCAAGAAGCGACTTACAACTGCACCGATACTAACAGTTCCAGAAGGCAATGAAGGATATGTGATCTACACGGATGCATCAAAGCAAGGATTGGGATGTGTCTTGATGCAAAATGGAAAAGTGATCGCCTACGCATCTCGACAACTGAAACCGCATGAAAAGAATTATCCTACTCATGATCTCGAGCTAGCAGCGGTAGTTCATGCCTTGAAGATATGGAGGCATTACATTTATGGAGCAAAGTGTGAAATCTTCACCGATCACAAGAGTTTGAAATATTTCTTTGAACAGAAGGAGCTCAACATGAGACAAAGGCGATGGCTCAAGTTAGTCAAGGATTATGATTGTAAAATCGACTATCACCCAGGAAAAGCCAATGTTGTTGCCGACGCCTTAAGCGAAAGACCCGAGGGAATCTTGCTTATGTGGTTACAAATGAAGAGGAACTTGCTCGAGAATTTGCCAAGTTGAATCTGACCATTCTTTGCCCGCCAGCAACAACAAATGGATGCATTGCTACGATTGTTGCAAAGCCCGACCTTCGAGGACGAATCATTGCCGGCCAGCAAACCGACGCACGCATAGAGAAGTTACGATCACAGGTGGGCTCAGAAGGATGCAACGATTTCGTGAAGGATTGCAAAATCAGCACCGACGGTGCGTTACTCTATGGAGACAGGTTATGTGTGCCAGAAGACAAAGCATTGAAAGAGGAAATTATGTACGAGGCTCACAATACACCTTACACAGCTCATCCAGGTAGCACCAAAATGTATCGAGATCTACGACAGAAATTTTGGTGGGAGTCCATGAAGAAAGACGTCGCTTCGTTTGTGGAACGATGCTTGGCATGCCAACAAGTGAAAGCTATACATCAGAGGCCATACGGAACCTTGCAACCGTTGCCTATCCCAGAGTGGAAGTGGGACCACATCAACATGGATTTTGTGGTGAGTTTTCCGAAGTCATCCAAGGGAAACACCGCAATTTGGGTTATCATCGATCGACTCACAAAGTCAGCTCACTTCTTGCCGATTAAGATGACATTTGGATTAGAGAAGTTGGCCAAACTCTATGTCAAGGAGATAGTAAGACTTCACGGAATTCCGATCTCTATCACTTCAGATCGCGACTCCCGTTTCACGTCAAAGTTCTGGACGAGTTTGCAAGAAGCCATGGGTACTCAGTTAAAGTTCAGCTCTGCTTTTCACCCTCAGACCGACGGACAGTCAGAACGTATGATCCAAATCTTAGAAGACATGCTGAGAGCAGTTGTTGCCGACCGAGGAGATAATTGGGAAGAAATTTTGCCATTGGTGGAATTTGCTTACAACAACAGTTTTCAATCTACTATCGGAATGGCGCCATACGAAGCTTTGTATGGAAGGAAGTGCCGTTCACCTCTCTATTGGGACGAAGTCGGAGAACGAAAGCTTTTGGGACCAGACGTAGTTCAAGAGATGGTAACTATTGTCGACACAATTCGGCAGCGAATCAAAGAAGCTCAGGATCGACAGAAATCTTATGCCGACAAAAGAAGGACCGAATTGGAGTTTGAAGTTGGAGACAAAGTGTTCTTGAAGATCAGTCCAACCCGAGGAGTCATTAGATTCGGAAAACGAGGGAAGTTGAGGCCGAGATACGTTGGACCGTTCGAAATCCTAGAGAAGATCAAGAATGTAGCATATCGCCTAGCACTACCTCCCAGCCTAGCAAATGTTCACGATGTCTTCCACGTACCCATGCTTAGGAAGTACGTGTTTGACCCCAAGCACGTGATTAGGTATGAAGAGGTAGAACTTAACCCTGATTTACATTATATAGAAAAACCTGTTAGGATTTTGGATCGAAAGATCAAGGTCCTTAGGAACAAGGAGATTGCCACAGTTAAGGTGTTGTGGAACCACCACGACTTGGAAGAGGCCACATGGGAACCGGAGGAAAAGATGAGAGCCCAATACCCCGACCTAGTATATGAAGGTACTTAAATTTCGGGACGAAATTTCTTTTAAGGGGGTGGTAGTGTAATAACCCGTATTTTTAAATACTAGGAAATAGAAAATAAATAGTTTCCTTTAATATAATAAGCTTTTCATAATTTATATAGTAAAATGATGAAAGGATATTTAAATTTAAAAGCTTTAATATTATTAGTTATATAAATTTCTTAATAAAAGAATTTTTAGAATATTTAATTTAATTAAAGATTTGTTAACTAAAAATATTATTTCTAACTTAATAAAATTTCAAAAATGTAATGTTAATATATTTAACCTAGTTTTGACATTAATAGAATTATGAAAGAAGTTAGGTATTTTTCGGATAAACGGTTAAGAAAACCCGAGTCGCCGTTTGTCTATTTTCGATCTTTTCGTTTCTTTAAAAATCTTCGAGCTATCAAAATTCCTTCCGAAAATTCTTTAACCTATATCGTTGTGTTCGATATTTTTCGTGGATTCCGTAAACCCTTTGAAATCTTAAATCGGAATTCGTTGCCGGAAAAATATCTTTTCGTCGGGGAAACGAGACGTTCGATCGGAGACGGGATGACCCCTATAAATAGAGGCCATCACCGCCTCATTCTTGTGCACATCTTATCCCAATTTCATTTTTATCTCATCAAGTGGAGAATCACCACCAACTCCTACCAACTCTCTCTCTCTAATCGGCCATCCACCACCTCCGCCTCTCCCTTCCGCCGGCGACCCCCTCCATCACTTCCGACCATCCTCCGCCACTCCACCACCTCCACCGATCATCCCCTCCATTTCCTCACTCCACCGATCACCTTCATCATCCAGCCATCACCTTCGCCCTCTCTCTAAAGAAGCCGCAAGCAGCAGCCCCACCTCCATCATCTCCGACGCTGCACCACCACCGCCGCCGATCATCACTCCGATCCAGCAGCAGCTGCTGCCACCATCTTCTTCATCGCTTCAGCATCTTCATCTTTCCATCGCCACCTTCCTTTCAAGCCGAGGCAGCCAAGAACAGCCCCGATCATCTTCGATCGCTTTTCGAGCATATCTTCTTCTCCGTTCATCGAAAAGGTATGCCGTTCGTTTCTTTGAACTCGTAGGAAGATTTCGATCCTAGGAATGTTGGTTGATCGTCATCGCGAAGTCTCGAAGTAGGACATGCATCGCCATCTTCATTTGCATATTCTCTTCTTCTCCGTGCCGTGCAATCGCCCTTTCTTTGGTGGTTGCCGGTATTCCTTTTGCATCCATAACCGAATTAAAGTTGTTCGTAACCTAATAATTAACATCTTGATCGGAATGAATTTTGTGAAAATGGATTGTTGTTGGTATACTTTCTTGTTCATGGATAATGTTTCCCTGCATGTCGAGACTCTGTCCAAATGTTTTGAAAATAATAATAGGGCTTCGAAATGAGATTACCTAGCATCCTATAAAATTTGGTAACAATCGGAATCACCGTTAATTTTCTAAAAATGAAACTGTGTTCATTTCGAGTCGAAGGACCCTTACCCGTTTTGCATGTATAATATTTTTGTACCAAAATATTCCTAATGATTAGTTGAACAACTTTTGTGTTGAAGTCTAAGCCATGCAAACGACGAAAACATAAGAAAATAATTATAGAAGGTTAATAAGTTATATATATAATTTTAGGGAATATTAATAATTAAAAAGGAAAGTTATGTTAGAAAATTCTAAGGATGAAACTACGAACGTAACTTAACTCCAAGAAATATTTGTAGGAAAACTCTCCGAAGAAGCTGACTAAGATTCGAACCAAAGAATCGAGTAACCGGTAAAGGTGGGGATCTATTTATTCAACTTGTTAAAATCCTTGGGGATTCTTATTTCTTAATAACTCTTGAGCTAGTAAGCTCTATATTCTTCAAGTGCAGGCTTTGTTTCAGGATTAAATTGTGAATCACAGGTTTCCCAGGTTTAATGCTCTAATCTTTTACGATATCGGGTTGACATCGTTAGGTCTAACACACCAACGAGCAACTGGTGTACACCGGGATCGGGAGTGGGGTTTACCACGGAAATCTCGATCCCTAGCCGATAGACTTGCATATAACTTATTTATGCCGTCTAGCATAGCTGATGGGTTTATATACACTTTATGTATGTCACCCTGCAAATGTTCTTATAATCCGACAGGTGGTTTAACCGGGATTCGATTACGAGTAACCTTGGGAATACCTAAATGGACGTCTAAATGGTTTGGTCATATGGGATCAAGACCTATTCTTTCTCTTCTCTCTTTTGAAATCCTGAAAGCCCTGCTTTTGTTTTCCTTTGATTGGCAATGATTCCCACTGAGTGCTAGTTGTACTCAGCCCTGTGAAACTTTCTTTGTTTTGCAGATTGGGAGCCGGAGGCATAGTGACGGGGCGAGAAGAGAGAGAAAGGAAAGGAGGAATAAACAAGAGACGAGGATAATAGAACTTAAACCGTTAACTCTTTCCCGTTTCTTAAACTTTTTATTTTGGTTATAAACAATTTACGTACGCTTTGAATCGTTAAACAATTTCCCTTTTCGTTACTTAGATAACCGAATCATCATACTAATATTCGAAATGGGAATTATGGTTTAGTTAACTTAGAAAGTTAATGTTCGTTTAAAGTTTATTTCGTTATTCATTTGTTAGTTTAAAACTTGACGTTTTAAAATTATGAATTCATATAACGAAAACTTAAACGAATTTATAAAAACTATAATGGTTGATAAATGAATGTTTATTTATTCGCTTCCGCTATTTAAAACGCAACTTTGATGTAACTATATATTCTGGACCCAACTGTAGTGCGGTCTGGTCCGCCACGGTTGTTATGCTTTCGATATGTATTTGGATCCGATGATGGCGCGGTCTGGTCCGACCTCATTGTTATGGTTTATGTACTTGTTTAGCTGATGTTAGGTCTTTGGTATTTACTACGACTTGATCCTGGTTTTTAAGGGGAGATGTTGCCCAAATTTCCGGGCTAAACTAAATGAACTTTAATTAAAACTAATTAAAATGAATTGAATTATGATTTCTCCCTTTTTATTTTACCCTTCGTTGCATCCCGATTTAATTGGTTATAATTAAAATTGATTATTTTTAGAGTTAGGAAAATCGGGGTGTGACAATCTCCAACTCTCTTCGATTCCATCTACTCAGATTTCTAACTAGGAGGGAAATGGATTTTCTGGAGTTCGAGGATTTTCCTAACATGAAAGCTTATCTCCAGCGGCTAAAGAATCTCTTTGTTCAATACGAGATGTATGATGGGTATTTATCGGAGGAAACAAAGTGCGAAGTCATTCTCACCCCTTTGATAGGTGGGTTTCTCTTGCCAGGGGATGCCATTGTTCATGACCCAGTCCGCAATGGTCGCATGATTACCTTGATGGCCGAGTGCTTTCTATTGAGGAAGCTAGAAACGCTGAGACATCCATACAAGCTAGAGACGAGAGAGCATCTCCAGTTGAGAGGGTCTGTGAAAGAAAGAGTAAAAAATTGAAACTGGAGAAAGGTATATTACTTTATCACCATTTATCATTCTAGGTTTATTTGAAAAAAGAAGGGTGTTAATTTTCCTATTTCACCCTTTTTCTCCTTGTAGGTTCAGCCGCAGAAGCTAGCAGTGGGCCTTCTTCCTCCTTCCCATGTTCTCCAGACTCTTCTTCTGACTCTAGGATTTCTGCTTAGCTTGTCTTATTTTTACCTTTCTGGTTAAAAACAACTTCTTTTGATTTTTGATGAAGCACTTATTTCGTACTTATAAGTTTGGGATGACTATTTTTGCTTTTTCCCGACCTTCTTTACCCGGGGGTTTAGACTTACCTTATGCCTTTAGGCTTACTGAAGTGAATTATGTTTTAATGATCGCTTAATATTTCAAGTTTTTCATGCATTCAATCATTTTATGATTTGAGCATTTTGGACTCATAGGGTCTGGCCTTCTAAGATAGTAAAATATGGGAAAGCATTTTAAGATAATGGGATATGGGGGGTATCCCCCTACTCCCCCCCCCCCCCCCCCCCCCCCCCCCAGGTGGGTTATGAGAGATCAAGTGAATCATAACTCATCTAGTGGATGGTTGCCGGGGTAGCACCCTTCCCTCTTCATCTTGCAGTTCATAGGCTCCCCCTTTCAATACCTCCTTTACCAGGTAGGGTCCTTCCTGTTGGTCCCGGTTTGTTAATAGGAAAATACGTAGAGGGGGGGGTGAATACGTATTTTGAAGTTTTTCAACTTCAAATCCCTTAACTCATAGTAACAAGTAAAGAGCTCGCTTCGAGACTTAAGACCTAGCTGAAGCTAGATCTACAGTGCTAGCTTGCCTGCTTGACCAAAGTGAACACTTGATCAAGAGGGAGTCTTTACTCGTATGTGCGGAATTTGGTGAGCTAAAATCTTTCCTAAGTAATTAAAAACTTCAAGTTATGTTTGTTAAAATGCTTGTGCAATGAATAATCGAATAAGAAAGATTAGGGTTAGAGAGATATACGACACCGAGATTTATAGTGGTTCGGAGATAACGCTCCTACGTCCACTTGTTGCACGACGACAACTGTTCTTTTCACTCAAGAACTTGAAGGTTACGGGTCCTTCAAAAACCTAGTCGAGATCGGGCTTCACTTGCCTGGATCTAAAGACTGACGTAGTGATTGCGGGTTCACTACACAAACCTAACAACGACTGGAAGCTTCACTCGCTTCAGTCAAACACAGACAGGGAGATTCCGGGCTCTCCTTACAGCCTAGCTTCGATCGAGCTTTACACAAACGATGTAAGTGTAAGCTTGGATCTCAACTCTACGATCGAGGCTTCTTCAATCGATGAAAGAAGGGCCTTAGATCTGAACAACCTAACGACAATACTCAAAACCTAACAGACGAAGTTTAGGGTTTTTGGTTGACGACACACTATGAAGAACTCTTTACAGTGAATGCAAAGATTGGCTAGAGTTCTTCTTCTAAGCTTGGATATTTGAAGTGGGCTTAGAATCTAAGTGTGAAGGCTGTGAAGACGAGTTCCGATGAACTGGAAACTCGGAGAACACTTATAAACAAAGACTCGAAGATTGCTAGAAAGCTGGGAGTGTTTGTTTGATGTATGCGTTTGAATGCTCAAGTAGTGTTCTACATCTTCACGTCTTCATCCTTCACTATTTATAGGCGGAGGGTTGGCTGAGATCCGTTGCTTGGTTGGTGGCCTTGTCCCTCCTCCTCTCGACTGTACTTGCGCAGGCAGTAGCTTTTGCAGACGCGCAGTTTTGGCTCTTTGCCGAAAATGGCTAAGTTCCAAGTTTAACAGTAACTGGAGCGACCCAGTACTGTTGCGGCGTCTTTGTCGGCCTGGCAGTCAACTCCTCTGCTCCTCTCCGCTTTCGACACGTGGAGATCTCGTAATTAATGCGGAGATCTCCTGTTGACTGGAATTCAAATTCGGAGCGGGAATTTGTGCTGTCGCTTTCTGGTAGGTAGTGGCTCACTTCGCTTTGAAGTTGTAGCGGCCGCTCTGAAGTGAGTCGCTTCACGGTCATTTTCGTAGTGAGTTACTTGAGAATAATTTCCCGAGAAACTACTTAAGTAAGTGTTGACACGTGTTGACTCGCTTCGGCTTTTCTTTGTAGCGCTCGCTTCGCTTCACTTTAGTGGACTCGCTTTGATTCCACTGTAGCGATCGCTTCGCTTCGCTATTCTTCGGCACGCTTCACTTCAGCTTGCTTGACTTGCTTCGCTTTGGAAAACACACTCAAGCGAGTGGCCTTCACTTGAACTTTTGAAGCCTAATCTAAGCAAAATAAAAGAGCCATCCTAACAGTGTAGGCTTAGAAAAATTCTAACCTATTAACTACATCAAAATGGGTCGCTTGGGAAAAGGACGCTTGGGGTTTTGGGATCTAATCAAAACAAATGACTTTATTTATCAAATGTCCCATGAAGTTCCCCCTTAACAATTTAGTCCTTAACAATTCCCAACAATTTCCCCCTTTTTGATGATGCCAAAACCCATACGACTTAGATAAAAATAAATCTAGTCTATCTAACCGTGAAGGGAACTCCAAGCGACTGCTTCCTTTGCAGTTTCGTTTGTAATTTTCTTTTAAGTTCCTTCCTTTTTTTTTTCCGGTTAAATTAATGAGTTTGTAGCAGAAAATATAAGGTCATTCACAAAGCGAGTAAATGACACAGAGGAGACAGAAATTGAAATGAGATATATGAACATCAGTTCACAAAATATGAAGCATGTAATTTCAACGGTTTCCTGCCGCTTCATCCTACTCCTCTTTCTCCTCCTCCTTCTTCTCTTCTTCATCAGTAGCATCAACACTATAGGCTGATAAGACTTTTGTTTCCATAGTGCCTACTGTGTGAATGCTTGGTCTTCTCCATGCACTCTCCAGCCTTAACGCTTCATCTACTTCAGCATCAGTGACTCCCCTGTTAGGAACATCAGTGCCTGGATGATAAGGCATGGGGAAGTCCTTTATTTCTGGCACCTTGACGACAATTGGCTTCGGTTGAGCTTGTTCAGCCATCATAAAAATTTTTCGGCGCAGTTTGTCATCGTAGGTAGCAAGAAAATTGTTGAGAGCACTGATTCGAGAACATTCATTCTGCAGTGGCACTACCTCCCAGTAATAGTACGCTTTGATGAACAAGTCCTTGTAGTATAGCCACAGCTCGAGCAGATCCCTCGGAATGAAGTCCTCGATCTCTCTTGCGTCAAGATGCTCATTCCTCCTCTTGGCTAATTCCTCCTCTGTTCTTTTTAACAGCTTAGTCATTATATCAGTGAATCTTTTCCCTGATTCACCACTCCACAGAGGACGCCTTTCGTTGAGTCGCTTCCTTATATAGTTTTGCTCTTCTACTTTAGGGTAGCGACCCGACTCTACCATTTCCTTCGTAGTCACGTCGCATGCATCTTTTATGGCTTGGGCTTCACATGCTTCGGACTCATCAGGCATGAGGGGAACGAACGCACTACGAACCAAAGAGGACTGAATAAGCAGTACTTCGCTGAACTGCTCCTCGATTCGTGCGTCAATCACTTGAAGACGCCTGGCGTTCACTGTCTTTTATGGCGGCACTCGAGGGGACAACTGCTGATGAAGTGAGTGCAGCAGTTGTAGTCGTAGTGAGTGCGGCGGCTGAAGCTAGCGCGGCGGCTGAAGCGGGCGCTTTGGGTGTAGCGGCCGCTTGGGAGCTGGATGAAGTACCTGCAGTAATAGAATTTTTGGTTAGCTTGAACATCTGATCCATCTCCCATGCCAAGGCATAATCCTTCTCCACTTGCTCCCGCCTTTCCTCCTTTGAAATCACGGTCACCGGAGGATGCCGTGCAATCGAGGCACTCAGCAATTTTTCATGAAGCGGTCTGCTAGGCTCCTCGGGCTTTTTCAGTAACTCCTCCTCTGTGAGTTTAGTCTTGCCCTTCACTTCGCCCAGAGCCCTCGCTTCATCTACAACTCCCTCCGCACCTCCATCACCACTGCCTCCTTCAATCATCGACTCTATGCCAACTCCGACTCCTCCAGTTCCTCCTAGATTCATCTGTCCTTCCATCTGTCCTTCCTTCATTTGTCCTTCCCCCTTTTTGGCATCATCACTGCCAGGGGTTAGGATTATGGATTTTCCGGAGATTGATTGGTGAAGTGAGTTGACTGAGTTCAGAATAGCTTGAAGCATCTGCTCGTTCTTTTTCATGGAAGGTGCTACCAGATCAGCTGTTTTGATGCTTATTTCTTCAAGCAAATACTCGCATCGCTTCTCTCTCTCAACCACCGACTCCATCATACTCTCTAATGACTCCACCTCTTTGAAGCGAGCCTCCAGCTCCGCTTCAATTTCCCTCCTTATTTCTGCCTTTTCCTCTTGCAAATTGAAGTACCAAAATTCCTGAGCCGCTAGAAACTCAGCTTGCATTGTCTCAAGGCTCCTCTCTCTCTGGTTTAGAGAGAGATGGAATTCGGCACCTGCGGCAATCTTTTCAGTATAATCTTCGCCCAGCTCCTTGACCTTCTGCAGTAATATGGAAAGATCTGCTCGCTTCAAGTCAAGGTCATGGGCATCTTTCCTCCGGCTCTCCAGTTCTTTCTTATCTAACTCACTTTCTTCCTTCAGCAGCTTCATTTCAGTTCGAAGTGAGTCGAGAGACTTTTTCGTGCTTATTAGTTCACTCCCCTTCCTGATCAGCTCCTCATCCTTCTTTTCTACTACCTCCTTCAGCTTTTTCACCTCCTTCTCCAACACCTTCTTCTCTTTCTCAACGGCGATCAATTTGGCATTAACCTCCCTCAAGCGACTCCGTTCTGCATCAAGCAAGTCCTTGAGTTTGGTGATAGATGTTGTTTGATCTTCCACTAGCTTCGCCTGCGCCTCCAGCGCCTTCTCCTTCTCTTCCAACAGTCTATCCTTCTTCTCCACCGTTCCCTCCAACTCCTTCCTCCTCTTGTCGAAGTCTTCTCGAAGACTGACAATCTCTCCAGCCTTCTTTTCCATCTCTTCACTCTTCTTGGTGATTTCACTGTGAAGGCTAGCAATTTCAGCCTCCTTCATTTCCACCTCCTCCTTATGTTCCCTGATGAGCTTCCTTTCTTGAGCAGTGGGCACTCGCTTTGGTACAACGGCGAGTGGATATGCCTCCTTCACTTTGGCATCCAGCTTCTCCCAAAAGCTGGTCCCGTCAAGGAATTCATGGAAGCCGTTTGCGCCAATGAAGTTCAGCAACTTGGCCTCCAGATTGATCAGTTCTTCCTCCTTGAAGGCTTTGAGGAGTCTGAAGATTTTGTAGTACTCCGTTCCTCTGTACGTGATGTACGTCAGAAAGTCGACTACATTCGTGTAGAACACGTCGCTCCATTCAACGCTCGCGGAGCTGAGATTGTAGCGAAGGTTGATTGTCTCCGCGGCTTGTTCTCTGTCCCTGACATAACGTTCGAGAGCTTGTTTATGTTCGGTGAGGGCAGGTGGTATGAATTCTGGAATGATAGAAACTTCACCGACAGTTTGGGCGGTATCGGCTGTAGCTGCCGATGTAGAGGGGGACTGAGAGGGTGATGAGGTTTCTTGTGTTTCGGATATTTGTATGGGTTCAGTGAGTGGTGGTTGTGTTTGAAGGGATTGGAATGGTTTGAAGGTTGTGTAGGCTTCAATGGGGTCGACATGGAGTAGGGGGATTTCTGGAATCTTGAAAGAAGAACCAGTGTCTTCTTCGTGTGGGGATTTATGGGTTTGATGCTGAGCAGTGGAGGATATTTCGGTTAGGGATTGAATTTGAAGTTGGGGAGTTTGGATTTGGATAGGTGGGGATTGGGGTTGAGTTTGAATTTTTAAAAGCTGGGTTTGGGTTTGGGTAGCTTGGGTTTGGGTTTGGGTAGCTTGGGTTTGGGGTTGAGTCACTTCAGTGTCCTCAAGCGGCTTCTCCAACGCCTCGCTTTCTTGGACAAGTGAAGCGACTCGCTTCAGCTTCTTGCCTCGCTTTGGTGCGGCTCGCTTCCCGGGTGAAGCGACCTGCCTCGCTTGGCTCACTTCGGCTTGCCTTTCGGCAACCGGTCTCGCTACGGGTACTGCTACCTCAAGTAATCCCAGATCCATCAATCTTTTCGTCTTTCTCCACTTGTCGTAGTAGATGGACTGTTTGTTGTAGGCAATGACGTCGGATTCCGGCCAGACTTTGCCGGGATATTTCATCTCCAGAGCAACGGATAGCCTTGAGAAGAATTTCAGTTTCCCCTTGCGGAGAATCTGATCGGTGCTTCCCTTCACAAACGCGAAGTCACCGGCAGCTTCGTGGATCTGCTTGAGAAACCAGCCATGCCAGTTGAAGCTGGTTCCGGTGAGGCTGTCAACAATAATTGCAGTAGCAATCAGTTTGGTCTCGGAGAGGGTCTCCAGGTTTCCGACGTAGCATGCGATACTCTTCGTAAAAAGCTCGCAAATAAGGTTGAAAGGAGCCTTCAAACTTGTGCGTATACTGGCCTTCTTGAAGTTTGGCTCGGCCCCGTCGACGGCGAATCGGCCATATTGCACTCCGGCCGAATAGCCTAAATCTAGCAGTGAATCTCCACCATCCTTTGGCAAATCGAACCCGTCGATTAGATCACTCAGATCCACTTCCACCGGCTCTCCATTCTGTGGATCGGAGAAGGATGATGTATTCTGCCCTGTCCTTAGATTCAGCAGAAGCTCTCCGACTGGTTTGGCCAGAATTTTCGTCGGCATAATCGTTACAAATTTCCATAGGCCGGCCGTGGTCATGGCCCTACGGAGAAAACCTTCTCTTTCGATGATTGTTGGGTCGAGATGAGGCTCGACATTGATGAATTTGTCTGCTTCCTCGAGAAACTCCTCCATCGTCTCGGTGTTCTTCTTCTTTCCCATGTTGAGATTTGAAGAAATTTGAATGGAATTTTAGAGAAAAGGGGTTGAGACTCGTGAGTTGCAGAAATCGCAGATCTAAGCACGAGAATGACAAATTTTGAAGGCTGTGAAAGGTTTGCAGTTCTGCCTCGTCCCATATATATAGAATTAGGTTATGGCTGACGTGGCAGGGGTAGGACGGTAATAACGCCGAAAATCCTGTAGGTAGGCGGCGGACGTGCGGTGATGGATCTGACGTGTCCGGCGTCATCACAGTAAAAGTGAACCGCCACTTGCTCGGCGTCGCCACGTGGCCTTCTATGGTTGGCTTGTTGTATACGGCGTTGATCGAACGGCTCCAGATTGGGGGCTGTTGAGATTCGACGGCTGGATCTTTTCCGCCTTTTCCCGCTTCAAATTCAAGCGTGTGAACACGCGCCCATTATTTCCGTCGTTCCTGCACCTGCATTAAATGCACAGCAGAAAGTAAAATTGCACTCGAGTGCAGACAGCTCATACTCGCTTCATGCCCGCTTGCTTCGAGTTGGGCCGCTATGGCTTGACTCGCTTGAGAGGCATTCGCTTGAGTGACTGTTCTGCACTCGCTTGCGATGGCTAGCTTTGAGTGACGAAGCACTCGCTTGGCCATCTGAAGCGACTGGAATAAGAAATTGAATTTCTTTGCTTAATTTAAAATGTTTCTGACTTACATACTTCGAGGATAAACAAGAGTGTTTTCCTCTTTGTATTTGTGTCAGATTCATTTCATATTTTCCACGTAGTGAGTGAAGGTTTCTAGCACGCTTCGGCTCACTTAGTGTACTTAAAATTGAAACACTTACCAGTCAATCTCACTTCGTAGGAGATTGATACCACAAATTGAAGACTTCACTTGAATTAGTTACCACATGTTGAATGCTACACGTTGAGTTAGATCTTCATGGCATTCATCTTCATGGCATTCATCTTCCTCTACGAATTAGAGAGTCCTCCATCGAAGTGAATGGGGGAGAAAATGAATAAAGTACACAAGCTTACTACAACCCGAAGGGAGCATCACGTAAGTGTACTTATTCACGACGAATGGGGGATGAGTACAAGTCCTTATCTCAGAGCAGAAATGGACAGGATGACAATGAGAATGCTCTGACAAGACAATCTCGTATTTTACGCAGAAGCATGTCACCAGCCCTGCAACCTTTTGTATAAAAAGGTAAACCTTCAAGCTTTTCTACATTCTAGAGAATGAATCTGCAATTGGTTCGCTTTGACCCAAGTTAGGGCAAATTGAGGCAATGCAGAATTCAAGATTGCAGCATTCTTGCTCGCTTTGGAAGTAGCTTGCTCCGAGAGAAGCATTAGTTCCCCCTTAACCATATACTTAACAATTCCAATAAGTTGGTAGGGAACTTCTTCCATTACTCCACCTTTCTCCACCTAACTTCATTTTCTTCAAGCGAGTGAGATTTGAAGTGGCTCGCTTGAGTTGGTGAAGATCCGAAGCGAGTGACGCTCAAGAGAACAAGCGAACACTCCTTCGTGCATCCTGGAACTAGCATTCTTCACCAGGGTCTAATAACCCTAATTCCATGCATAGCTGGTTGAATCGAGACTCAGCTAGAGGCTTGGTGAGGATATCTGCTCGCTGGAGATCGGTATGGATTTTCTCGAGCTTGATATCCTTCTTCTCGACATGATCACGAATGAAATGATGTCGAATTTCCACATGCTTGCACCTGGTGTGAAGCACTGGATTCTGCGAGATACATATGGCACTGTTGTTGTCGCAGAAGATCGGAATTTCATTCGCTTCAACTTTGTAGTCCTTCAACTGTTGACGAAGCCATAGAATTTGAGAACAGCAGCTTCCTGCGGCCATATATTCAGCTTCCGTTGTTGAAGTGGCTACACTTGTTTGCTTCTTTGAGAACCATGAGATTAGCTTGCTTCCCAAGAACTGACACGTGCCAGACGTTGATTTCCTATCAACTCGGCAACCTCCATAGTCAGCATCGGAATATCCAGTGAGCTCCAAATTGTCCTCTGCTGGATACCACAGACCCATGTTGACAGTGCCCTTTAAATATCGAAGAATTCTCTTGGCAGCTTCAAGATGGCTGTGCTTGGGGTTACTTTGGAAGCGAGCGCAGACTCCGACTGCAAAAGCAATGTCTGGCCTGCTTGCAGTGAGATAGAGAAGTGACCCAATTAGGGCACGATAATCTGTAGGATCTACAGATTTTCCTCCATCGTCTGGCTCCATCTTCCAGTTGGTATTCATAGGAATCTTCACAGCTTTAGCATGTTGAACACCAAACTTGGCAAGCATATCTCGAGTGTACTTGGCCTGGTTGATGAAAATTCCATTATCCTGCTGCTTCACTTGAAGACCTAGAAAGCAGCTCATCAAGCCAATCATCGACATCTCATACTTGGTCTTCATTAGCTCTCCAAACTTCTCGCTAAGCGACTGGTTTGGTGACCCAAATATGATGTCGTCCACGTAGATCTGGACCCATAGCATATCATCTCCATGATTGATGGTGAAGAGAGTCCGATCTATCTTTCCCTTTTGGAATCCATTTTCCACTAGGAATTGAGATAATGTATCATACCAAGCTCTGGGAGCTTGCTTCAACCCATACAGGGCTTTCTTCAAGCGATACACTTTATCTCCCTGCTCGAAACCCGGTGGCTGCTCCACATACACTTCTTCCTTGAGTTCACCGTTGAGGAATGCGCTCTTCACATCCATTTGGTACACTTTGAATTTCTTGGCCGCTGCATAGGCTAGAAATAAACGGATCGCTTCAAGACGTGCCACTGGAGCGAAGGTCTCGTCAAAGTCGATTCCTTCCTCTTGGCAGTAGCCTTTGGCAACTAGTCGCGCCTTGTTCCTCACTACGTTGTGGTCCTCGTCCGTCTTGTTCTTGAACACCCACTTGGTGCCAATAACATGCTGAAACTTGGGACGATCCACGAGGTACCATACGTCGTTCCTGGTGAACTGATTCAGCTCTTCTTGCATGGCGATCACCCAGTTAGAATCGGCTAGGGCTTCCTCCACGCTTGATGGCTCAATGTTTGAGAGAAAGCAACTGAACATGGCACTTTCTCCAAACACTTGACTTCTGGTCACTACACCCTTGGATGGATCTCCAATGATTTGGCTAGGTGAGTGATCCTTGAGCCACGCTCGCTTTGATCCGCCAGCTTCATCTTCATCCGCTTCCTTGTCGCTCGCTTCACCGTCTGAAGCGACTGGATTGGGTGCTTGGCCTGCACTAGCTTCAGGAATCTTGGGGGCAGCTTCGACTTCTCCTTTGGGATCCTGCTCGCTTGAGTCCTTGATCTCATCATCTTCATCAAGCACGTCCCAAGTGAGTTGATTTGAGGGTTCCTTGCTTTGATTCTTTTCATTCGCTTGGGCCTGTTCCTGTGGAAGACTTAAAGAAGATTCATCAAATACGACATGGGGTGATTCCTCCACAATTAGGGTTTTACAGTTGAATACTCTGTAGGCTTTGCTAGATGTAGAGTATCCTAAGAATACTCCTTCATCAGCTTTGCTTTCAAAGGCTTTCAACTGTGACTTCCCATTGTTGTGAATGAAGACCCTACAACCAAAAATATGGAAATAAGATATGTTAGGAATTCTCCCTGTCCATATTTCATATGGTGTTTTGTCGTGCCGTTTGTTGAGAAGCGTCCGATTCTGTGTGTAGCACGCCGTGTTGGCAGCTTCAGCCCAATACTTCATCGGAAGCTTTGAGTCAGCAATCATGGTGCGAACGGCTTCTTCGATGATTCGATTCCTTCTTTCAGCAACTCCATTCTGCTGAGGAGTGCGTGCTGAAGAAGTTTGATGTGCTATGCCATGCTCCGTGCAGTACGCTTCAATTGTAGAGTTCAGGAACTCTGTGCCTTTGTCGGAGCGAATGGTCACGATAGCTTGATTCTTTTCCACCGCCAATCGCTTGAGCAGTTGTGGCAGTTTGGTCAGTGTCTCCTTCTTGCTGAATAGAAATACAACCCATGTGTAGCGAGAGAAATCGTCGACTACAACTAGAGTGTACTTCCTTCCATTTACACTAACTGGAGTAACTGGACCAAACAGATCCATGTGAAGCAGCTCGAGCACTCGCTTTGATGAGGCTTCTTCGAGATTGGCGAAGTGCTTCTTCGTCTGCTTCCCTCGTTGGCATGGTGAGCATGGATGGTCTCTGATGAAGACTTCATTCGGTATGCCTTGCACCAAACCTTTTCGAGCTAAGCGATTGATAGCTTTGAAATTGAGGTGGTTCAAGCGTCTGTGCCATAGCCATCCAATTTCTGTAGCACTTCTTGCAACAAGACAAGTTTCCTCCTTGCAGCTGTCCCATTGTGCTATGTAGACATTCCTTTGTCTAACTCCAGTGAGCACAATCTGGGATGTGAGTTTGCTCTTCACAATGCACTTGTTGGAGATGAACTCCACCCTGTACCCTTTATCACAAAACTGTGAAATAGATAACAGGTTGTGCTTGAGTCCTTCCACATAGGAGACTTCTTCAATTGTGAGCTTTCCAATTTCAGTGCGCCGTATCCCCTGGTGCTTCCTCGAGAGTTGTCACCAAAGGTTACGTGTGGACCCTTCTTCTCTATGTAGTTGTGAAGTAGAGCTTTCATGCCGGTCATGTGTCTTGAACATCCACTGTCCAAGTACCAAACTAGTTGACCCTCACTTGGCATGGGATCCACGGCGCTCACCTACAATTAGACAGATTTTGGTACCCAAATCAGTTTGGGTCCTTGCAGGTTAGTTCCCTTAGGTACCCACACTTGCTTCACTCTCTTTTGAGATGAAGCTTGTGTCTTGGGCTTCTCGACCTTCGAAAACTTGGTGTACTGCCTAGAAGCAGCTTCACACGTGCAACAGTGTGTGCAAGAGGGGTAGCGGCTCGCTTCAGACCTACCTATGCTCTTCCCACTTTGCTTATATCCTGAAGCGACTCGCTTCGGATTAGCTTTGGGTTTAGAGACTGACTTAGGGTTTCTAGTCTGTTGAAGCGGCTCGCTTGGTTTCCTCGAAGCGGTCCAACTAGGGTTTTGACCCCGACTCGCTTGAGTAACCTTGGAAGTTTGAAGCGGCCTCTTGGGTGCTTCAAGTTCTTCCCCCTCAACGTTAGTCCGGTTGGACCATCTCCAGTCCGGATAACGTGACACATAGACATTACTCCTCTTTTTAGGAGGTAGATCCTTTGTCTCTCGTGTCTTGGCTTGAGACTTAGAAGCTTCAACAGTTTTCCCTTTACCCTTGGATTGGTTAGACTTAGCATGTTGAGTGCTAGGGACTGTTGAACTTTGCTTGCCCTTAGGATCTGCCCTTAAAGATATAGACATCTTCATTGGCTTCCTTTTAGGGTTCTCAGCCACTTTGCCTTTATCTTTGTTGGTGGTCACTTTGGATGCAGTGGGCAATTCCAAAGTGACTGATGGTGTAGTGTGTGATGCACCAACAAAGACAGTCGGCTTGGGAGGTCCACCCTCATATCCAAGGCCTGCTTTCCTACCAAAAGGCAGAAGCGAACTCTCTAGTGCCTGTCTAGCGTATGATGCTTTATTCAAATTGGCAACTAGAGTGGATTGGGTTTCATACCTTCCCTCCAAGCTTTGATGTCTAGCGAAGAGATCCTCGAACTTACTAGTCATAGCCCTTAAATTAAGTTTGACTTCGTCAAGCTCACGGGCTAGCTTTCGGTTCTCCTTCTCGCTTCGAGACAGAGCTTGTTTTACCACTTCGTGGTCGCTTGATAATTTCTGGTGTTTGTCAAACAACTCACTCCATGTAGAGGATTGTTCTTCCTCATTGACAGTGTGTGCTAGTGTAATTGAAGTGATTGAAGGATAGAAGAATACCTCTCCTGTTTCTTCATCGGTGAGCGCCATAAATCCAAGATCCTCACCATCACTGGAATTTGGATCGGTGAATGCGTCTGAGTCGCTTGGTGGATCTTCGGTTGTAGCGACCGGCACTTCACTCGCTACGAGCGCTCGCCTTGGAGCATCCCTCTTGGCCTTCAATTCTTCGCGCTCTTTGGCACTTAGCTTTGGGCAATCGGATTTGTAGTGGCCCATCTTGTGGCAGTGGTAACATTCCACTTCCATCATGTCGCGCGGGATCGGCTTGGTCGTCTCTTCTCTCTTTCCTTTTCCTTCTCGAGCATCAGTGCTCCTCCCTTTGTACTGCTTGTAGAATCTTTTGTACTTGCCCACTCGAGAGTTCATCTTGTTGAAGTTCTTGGATAAGAATGCAATGTGTTCTTCCAATTCTTCTCTTGTCATCTTGGCTAGCGACTGCTCGCTTGGCCCTTCGACAGCTTTGAATGCTACTCCTTTTGACGTAGTGGGCGCTTCATCCTCGTCGTCGAGGCTCATTCGATTTAGATCAAACTCGTGAGCTTTGAGCTCGGAGAACAGCACTTCTGGCGTTAGCTTCGTTAGATCCTTGGTAGCTAGATATAGCTCCTTCATGGTCTGCCACTTCCTTGTGAGAGCACGGACTATTTTCAGATTTACTTCCTTGTCTGTGAGTTCCTTCCCAAGCGAGTTGAGAGTTGCAGTAATGTTGGTAACTCTCAGCTCGAAGGCGTCGATGGATTCTCCGGACTTCATCACCAGATTTTCAAACTCCCGCATCTGAACGGCGAGCTTGTTCTCCTTGATTTTGTCTGTGCCTTGAGAAATGAGGGCTAGAGTTTCCCACATTTCCTTTGCTGTTGCGCACTTCCTAATCCTTGGAAGGTAGGCGTCCGACACGGTGCTCTGCATCGTGTGGCGTGCAATCTTGTCGAGGTTGGCAACTTTGAAGTCATTCGGAGTATACTCGTCCTTATCCTTCTCCACGTACTGTTGTCGAACGTGGGCTGGACGACCTTCAGCGGCTGGAACCTCCACAGATATGGCTTTCTTGATTTCGATTGGTCCGTCTTCAATGACTTCCCACATCCGGTCGTGGATTGAGCATAAGAAGCTTTCGACACGGAAACTCCATATCTCGTATCCTTCGATCGAGAACTGTGGAAGATTTGATGCACTGTATGTAGACATAGCAAACTATCAGCAGTAAATGCAATATGCGTGGGTGAGGTTTTGATGCACTTAGGAAATAGGATCCGGTTCAGTGAGACAACGTGAAGTGAGTGGGGACTCACTTCGGATATGCAAAGCAGAGGCTCGAAAGAACCGCTGCTCTGATACCACTTGTTGGTCCCGGTTTGTTAATAGGAAAATACGTAGAGGGGGGGGTGAATACGTATTTTGAAGTTTTTCAACTTCAAATCCCTTAACTCAGAGTAACAAGTAAAGAGCTCGCTTCGAGACTTAAGACCTAGCTGAAGCTAGATCTACAGTGCTAGCTTGCCTGCTTGACCAAAGTGAACACTTGATCAAGAGGGAGTCTTTACTCGTATGTGCGGAATTTGGTGAGCTAAAATCTTTCCTAAGTAATTAAAAACTTCAAGTTATGTTTGTTAAAATGCTTGTGCAATGAATAATCGAATAAGAAAGATTAGGGTTAGAGAGATATACGACACCGAGATTTATAGTGGTTCGGAGATAACGCTCCTACGTCCACTTGTTGCACGACGGCAACTGTTCTTTTCACTCAAGAACTTGAAGGTTACGGGTCCTTCAAAAACCTAGTCGAGATCGGGCTTCACTTGCCTGGATCTAAAGACTGACGTAGTGATTGCGGGTTCACTACACAAACCTAACAACGACTGGAAGCTTCACTCGCTTCAGTCAAACACAGACAGGGAGATTCCGGGCTCTCCTTACAGCCTAGCTTCGATCGAGCTTTACACAAACGATGTAAGTGTAAGCTTGGATCTCAACTCTACGATCGAGGCTTCTTCAATCGATGAAAGAAGGGCCTTAGATCTGAACAACCTAACGACAACACTCAAAACCTAACAGACGAAGTTTAGGGTTTTTGGTTGACGACACACTATGAAGAACTCTTTACAGTGAATGCAAAGATTGGCTAGAGTTCTTCTTCTAAGCTTGGATATTTGAAGTGGGCTTAGAATCTAAGTGTGAAGGCTGTGAAGACGAGTTCCGATGAACTGGAAACTCGGAGAACACTTATAAACAAAGACTCGAAGATTGCTAGAAAGCTGGGAGTGTTTGTTTGCTGTATGCGTTTGAATGCTCAAGTAGTGTTCTACATCTTCACGTCTTCATCCTTCACTATTTATAGGCGGAGGGTTGGCTGAGATCCGTTGCTTGGTTGGTGGCCTTGTCCCTCCTCCTCTCGACAGTACTTGCGCAGGCAGTAGCTTTTGCAGACGCGCAGTTTTGGCTCTTTGCCGAAAATGGCTAAGTTCCAAGTTTAACAGTAACTGGAGCGACCCAATACTGTTGCGGCGTCTTTGTCGGCCTGGCAGTCAACTCCTCTGCTCCTCTCCGCTTTTGACACGTGGAGATCTCGTAATTAATGCGGAGATCTCCTGTTGACTGGAATTCAAATTCGAAGCGGGAATTTGTGCTGTCGCTTTCTGGTAGGTAGTGGCTCACTTCGCTTTGAAGTTGTAGCGGCCGCTCTGAAGTGAGTCGCTTCACGGTCATTTTCGTAGTGAGTTACTTGAGAATAATTTCCCGAGAAACTACTTAAGTAAGTGTTGACACGTGTTGACTCGCTTCGGCTTTTCTTTGTAGCGCTCGCTTCGCTTCGCTTTAGTGGACTCGCTTTGATTCCACTGTAGCGATCGCTTCGCTTCGCTATTCTTCGGCACGCTTCACTTCAGCTTGCTTGACTTGCTTCGCTTTGGAAAACACACTCAAGCGAGTGGCCTTCACTTGAACTTTTGAAGCCTAATCTAAGCAAAATAAAAGAGCCATCCTAACAGTGTAGGCTTAGAAAAATTCTAACCTATTAACTACATCAAAATGGGTCCTTGGGAAAAGGACGCTTGGGGTTTTGGGATCTAATCAAAACAAATGACTTTATTTATCAAATGTCCCATGAAGTTCCCCCTTAACAATTTAGTCCTTAACAATTCCCAACACTTCCCAATTTGCATCTAGCTTTCCCATGGGTTTGAGAGCATCTGCTCTTTTTAGGACTAGGTCTCCTTTGCAGAACCTTCGGATCTGCACTTTTTTGTTATATGCGTCCCGCACCTGTTGTTTGTATCTTTCTGCCTTCTGAAGAGCTTATATCCTAAGCTCTTCGACCATGTCTAGGTTCTCCCTCATCAGGGAGGAGTTTTGATTTTCATCGTAAACCATTATCCTTAATGACTTGAGCTCTGCCTCTACCGGCGTTACCGTTGTTGCCCCATAGACCAAATTAAATGGGGCCTCTCCTGTAGCTGTCTTAGGACTGACTCTATATGCCCACAGTACTGAGTCTAACTCGTCAGCCCAGTTTCCTTTGGATTTTTCCAGCCGGGCTTTGATACCATTTACAATGGTTCTGTTTGTTACCTCGACTTGCCCATTAGCTTGAGGATGAGCTACAGCTACAAACCTCTGTTCAATAATTTCTTTGCACCAAGCTCGCACCATGGATCCTGTAACTGGGCACCATTGTCGGCGACCAGTATCCTTGGAATTCCATATCGGCAACATATATTTTTCCAGATAAACTTCTTTATCACCCGTTCCGTAATTTTTACTACAGCCTCGACCTCAACCCATTTTGTAAAGTAGTCTACAGCTACGATTAGGAATACTCTTCCTCCCGTGGCCGTGGGGAATTTTCCCACTATATCAATTCCCCATTTGTCGAAGGGACAGGGTGCCGTCATGGCTCCTAATTCTTCAGCAGGCTTGTGAATGAGCCTCCCATTTCTTTGACAGCTATCACACTTTTTAACTAGGTTTTTAGCATCTTTCTCCATTGTAGGCCAGAAGAACCCGGCTCTGAGTAGTTTTCTGATTAGATCTTTAAATCCAGTGTGCGCCCCTGCAGCACCTTCATGTATTTCTCGCAGCGCGTATTCTCCCTCAGGCTCTGATAGGCACTTGAGGTAAGGGTGTGTAAACGCCCTTTTGTATAGTTTATCTCCTATTAGGCAGAATTTAGCTTTGAATGCGCGTGGCAATCTTCCTCCATTGGCTAGAGCTACAGCTTCTGGTTCTCCAGGAAGATCCTTTAAGGCTCTGATGATTGGAGTTCTCCAATCCTCCATTATTTCAATAGCCTGCATTTCGGCTTTGACTAATTTGGCATCTGCATTGCATAGCACAATTTCATCTGTCCATGTTCCTTCCGCCGCGCTGGCTATTCGAGCCAGCTTATCGGCTTCAATATTTTCTTCCCGAGGGATTTGGACCACCTCGACTATGGCAAAACGCCCCATTAATTCATCCACGATTTTTGCATATGCTACCATTCTCTCTTCTCGCTTTTCGCAAGTCCCTAGGACCTGATGCGTCACTAATTGAGAGTCTGAATGAACCATTATATGGGCAGCGCCCATGGTTCGCAGCAAGTCTAGGCATCTGACCAGAGCCTCGTATTCTGCCTCGTTATTGGAGACATGATAGTTTAATTTGATAGCAAATTTGTAGATGTGGCTTTTGGGGTCCTGAATAAAGATCCCTACCCCTGCACCATCTTTAGTAACTGAGCCATCCACATAAGCTTTCCACCACTGGAATTCCTCTTCTTCTCCTCTGGTGGTTTCTTGTAGGAAATCGGCCAGAGCTTAGGCCTTAATAGCCACTCTTAGCTCGAAATCTACGTCATACTCACTCAGCTCTATGGCCCATTTAACTAATCTTCCCGACAAATCGGGCTTACCCAGTACTTGCTTCAACGGCTCATTCGTCCTGACTATCACTTTGTGTGATAGAAAGTAGGGTCTCAGCTTTCTAGCCGTGACCATTACTGCTAAGGCAGCTTTTTCGATACTAGGGTACCGTATTTCTGCTCCTTGTATCATCTTGCTTGTGTAATAGATAGGTTTCTGCATCGACCCTTCTTCTCTCAAGAGTACCGAACTGATGGATTCCTCTCCCACAACTATATATAAATATAGAACTTCCTGTGGTAACGGCTTAGTAAGCAAAGGTAGTTCTGCCAGATGCTCTTTTAACTCTTCAAAGGCCTTCTAACATTCATTGGTCCACTCAAATCTGCTACCCTTCCTCAATATTTTGAAAAAGGGGAGGCTTTTATTCGCTGATCGGGAAATGAAACGACTCAGCGCTGTAATTCGCCCATTGAGCCTTTGGATTTCTCGAACGTTTCGAGGATGTGTCATATCCAATACTGCCTGCACTTTGGCTTGGTTTACTTCAATCCCTCTGGGGGTAACCATATATCCTAGGAATTTTCCAGCTTGCACACCGAATGAGCATTTGGCTGGGTTCAGCTTAAGATGGTATAATCTTGCTACAGCAAACACTTCTTCCAGATCTTGTATGTGATTTTGAGCATGCACACTTTTGGCTAGTATATCATCAACATATACTTCCATATTTCTGCCGATCTGGCTTTTGAAGATTTTATCCATCATTCTTTGATAAGTAGCCCCCGCATTTTTCAAGCCAAAGGGCATGCTTTGAAAACCAAACATCCCAGCACAGACCCCAAATGCAGCTTTTGGGATATCTGATGGATTCATTTTTACTTGATGGTAACCTTGATATGCGTCCATCATAGATAGCAGTTCGCAACCTGACGTGGAATCTACTAATTGATCGATCCTAGGCAGAGGGTAATGATCTTTTGGGCATGCTTTATTTAAGTCTCTGAAGTCAATACACATCCTCCAGGTGCCTGTATTTCCCTTAGCCACCATCACTGCGTTGGATAGCCATTCTGGGAATTGTATTTCCCTAATATGCTTAGCCTCCAATAACTTGGCGACCTCTTCCCTGATGATTTTATCTTTCTCAGGGCCAAATTGCCTTAACTTTTGCTTTACCGGCTTTACTGAGGGGTCTTCATTCAGACAGTGTAATGCCACGGTTGCGTTTACCCCCACCAGGTCAGATGACCCAAAAGCGAAGACATCTGCGTTCTTTTGCAAACACCTTATTAGTTGTTCTGATATGTCCTGAGGCATCTGAGTGCCAATTCTTGTAGTGAATCCTTTCCGATCTGGGATCAACTCTATTTCTATCAGTTCCTCTGCGGGGACCATTAGGCTCTGCCCTTCTTTGACAGTATCGGCCTCTTTGATCTTGCCCTCTTCCCTTTCTGGTTTGTGTCGAGGGGCTACAGGTTCTGGGACAGCCCATTTCTTAGCTTCACCCATTTTAACGGATTGAACATAGCAGTTTCTTGAGGCCATTTGATTCCCCGATATCCATCCTATTTGATCTCCCACAGGGAATTTCATCATTAAGTGATAGGTGGATACGATTATTTGGAAGGAGTTCAGGGCAGCTCTTCCTAGAATAGCGTTATAAGATGACTCCTGATCGACCACCCAGAAGGTAGTCACTTTTGACGTTTTAACATGTCCTTCTCCCAGAGTGAGTGCAAGATCCACTGACCCCACTGTTATGACAGGCTTCCGCGAGAAACCTTGGAGGGATACCCTGGCGGGTTTCAGAAGCTTCTTCTGGGGCATTTGATTAAGACAACTCATGAGGATCACATTGATAGGGGTCCCGGTGTCTATGAAAATTCTTCGCACTTGGTACCCTTCTATTTCAGATGTTACTACAAGGGCGTCATTGTGTTGATGTATGATGGCCTTGTTATCCCCAAGTCCGAAGGATATTCTTGGTGCAATATTGCCAGGTCCCGGCTCCTTAGGAGGATTGGAGACCTTGTCACATGTCCTTTCCCGGTGAGCTTCTGTATCAACCATCATCCTTACAAGATTCTGCAAAGAATTGAGGACGTTTTAGAGAATTAATTTTATAGGCTCTTGGAAAGAGACTTGAGATGTATGTAATTTGCTATTGGCAATTTTCCAGCGTTTGAGCATTATTTATAATGGCTTTAATAAGTATAGCCTATCCGTTATAAGATTCTTAAAAGAGGGTGGCTTCTGCCAATATATGATGAAGGTAAGTGACGACTCAAAGACGGAAAGCTGATTATGATGAAGGGTTTTGACACAGTTCCCTCCTCTCGACATGAGGCATCTGATCATGTGAGATTTAGTTGTAATATGCTGCTGATTTAACAGATCCTTTTATAATTGCCCACCATTTATGGCGGCTTTAACAAGCGTTGTTTACTTAATATAAGGCTTTTCAAGGATGGCTTCCGCCGGAATAAAGTTGAGATCGGTGACATCTGTCTTTACGAAACCCATTCTATTAGAGTGTTTGTTTTTCTAAGGCTTTCTTTATGAAGCTTCTGGAACCCTCTGATTAGGAGGAGAGGTTACTAAGAATTTGTCTGGCATCTTATTTTATTAAGCTCAATGCGAGATGCCTCGGCCACATGGGCCCTTCTTATATTTAGCGCCTATTTTATAGGACTTTCTTATAGGATATTACCTGTTAGCCAAGGACTATGAGAGTATTATCCTTTATGCGGGATTTATGAGAGCATTACTTACGGAACCGGGCTTGCGAGAGCTTGGTTTATTTTATAGAGCTTACAGAAGCGCTGTTTATCAGATTGGGCTTATGAAAGTAATATCCTCCTTAGAGGTTTATGAAGGTATTGTCTATCAAACAGAGTTTTTCGAGAATGCCACTTATGAGGCGGGATTTAGGTGAGATTTTACCCACCAGGATGCGATGCGCAAGGTTTATGGGAGTGATACATAAAAATGTCACCTTTTAAAACAAGACTTAGGGGTGCATTGCCCATTTAATGGGACTTATAAGGAGTTTTGCCCATTATATGGAGCTTGTGAGGATGCTGCCTACTGAGTAGGGCTTAGGAAAGGTTCTGCCCATTGCATGGGGCTTACGAAAGGGTTGCCTATTAGATAGGGCTTTGTAGGAGGTTCTACCCATTGAATGGGGCTTACGAGAGAGGTGCCTATTAGAGAGGGCTTTGTGAGAGGTTCTGCCCATGGAATGGGGCTTACGAGAGAGGTGCCTATTAGAGAGGGCTTTGTGAGAGGTTCTGCCCATGGAATGGGGCTTACGAGAGAGGTGCCTATTAGATAGGGCTTATGAAGTGTTCTGCCCATTATATGGGGCTTACGAAAGAGGTGCCTATTAGATAGGGCTTTGTAGAGGGTTCTGCCCATTGAATGGGGCTTACGAAAGAGGTGCCTATTAGATAGGGCTTTGTGAAAGGGTTGCCTATTAAATAGGGCTTATGAAGTGTTCTGCCCATTATATGGGGCTTACGATGATGTTGCCTGTTAAACAGGGCTTTTTGAGAGGAAGTTCTGCCCGTTATACGGGGCTTACGAAGGTGTTGCCTACTGTGTAGTGCTTTTTGAAAGGAGATTCTGCCCATTATACGGGGCTTACGTGGGTGTTGCCTACTGTGTAGGGCTTCTGGGGATTTTGCCCGTTATACGGGGCTTATGAGAGAGTTGCCTGTTAGACAGGGCTTCTGAAAGAAGGTTCTGCCATACGGGGCTTACGAGAGAGTTGCCTATTAGACAGGGCTTCTGAGAGGAGGTTCTGCTTCCAGATGCGGGCTTCCTTCATCACAGTGAATGAGGTGACCTCGTCATCTTTCAGCTCTCCATTTTTAATGTTGTTATTATCTCGTAGGTTTTCAAGTCATGGCGATTCAGGGGCGCTCGACTAGCTTTAGTAGTGATGCTCCCTCTGTAATCACCAATCCTTTGCAACTCATAGATGGATTTCATATTTGGTAGATAACAAATAGAATTGTACGCTCACAAAATATGCAAGGTGGCTCGAGTGTGTTATGAGATAGCTGCAGTTTTTAACCCGGCTTTCTTCCGGATCCTTCACAACCTTAAGATGTTGACGAACAACAACAGATTAGCCATCACAATTCATGTCATGAAAGAGGTATGGCCTTAAGATCGTTTCTGATTACCAGATTGATTTGCCACGAACAATATAGCTAAAACAATTCATGAGATACATGCTAAAATTTTCCGAGGATAATATCAATCTCGCATTCAGTACATATTCCTTCTAATATATAGCCACCATTCTAGGCATTCATCGCAATAGGGTAACTAACAGGGCAAATTCATACACATATCATCGAAATCAGTTAGAAATTCAAGGAAAAACAGAGGATTAGCCCTCTAAGTTCGTATGCTTTGACAATCCCTTCAGACATCAAATCTTAACTCACATTCAAAGAGAGAAAATCAGCTCCTCAAACACGAGTTTCTTTTCGATCGAAGTGTTTATCACAATTTCCGCTTCAAAGAGAGCATAATCATAGAATCACATCATATTCAACAACTCATAACCATGGAGAGCTTTAGCAAATATCAAGCAATAATATGCACATTTAAGTTTTTGCTGATTGGACGACAAACAGAGCATTCTCAATCAACATAACATCAGATTCCCTCATATCCTCCTCTTAAGGACATAACAAAGGGAAATCACCAACAACATTATAACAACAAGCTGGAATTTAGCATAAAAACAGGGGAAATCGACATCTCAACTCAAAATTATTTCCCACAGACGGCACCAGTTGATAGATCCAGGTTGGAGATCCACAACAATTTAGGGTATTATTCATCATATTTTGCAAAGAGCATTTATGGGTAAAGCGTTAAAGCAGCAAAGAGCAAGAGATTCATGTGCGTATAAAGCTATAAATGAGTATTTTATACAGAGCATGATTCACATAGTGATGGCAAATAATAGTTGAGCTATGAATAGGGCGTAAAAGGTATATTTAGCCATAAACAAGCAAGATTCATGGAGTTTTATACTCATATAAGCAGATAATGAAGAAATGGAACAGGAAAAAGGAGAAAAAACAGGAGAACGGAGCTCCGTCGAGCCTCATTCCCTTTCGGCCATGAGGGTTTTACCTTAGGCTTAGGAAGGGGTATAAGATGGAGATTCTTCCCGGCGTCGAGGAAGAAGGAGGGAGGTGAAAGGAAACTAGATCTTCCCGAGAGAAGTCTTTGAACGCCTTGACTGCTTGAGCTCGGAGGAGCTTGCGAGGAAGAGTATGGACTTGAATGGAACAGTGTGCAAAGATGCGTGTTGTTCATAGAGAGTGATGTTGTGATGATGAATCATGAGGTGCGATTACTCGTATTTATAGATGTACAGAGGGTGAGAAGGTGAACATTCATGTGAAGGGAGGATATAAAAGGAATTCCCATAGAGACAATATTCTTTTTCGCCATTAATGCTGTGGTCCTCACACTAGGAGGACTAGAGTCACGCCGATTACATGTTTAGGCAGATCCCTAGGTTTTGGTAGAAACCTAATAGGATCAAGACAGCTTCTGCGTAGATTAGCTTCTGTGCAGAAGCCTTGCCATAAGCTAAGTTAGACACTAGATCCTTATTGGTGAAGTTGGTATTCATCTCTTATCAGAAGACATTATTTAATATTTATTCTTGTTTAGGGGTGATACTTTCAAGGTTTAGGAAGTGTGGATTTTCTTCAACATTTAGATTTACTTATACATGAAGGGCTGATATTAGTCCCTATCAAAATCCTTTGGCTACATTTGCTAGCGTTAATCGTTACCTCCCTCAGAGGGAGATTCAAACCTCTCAGCCTTGTCTTTCTTCGTCCTCTGCTAGTTCTTTAGCCTTCATCCACTCCCTCCGTCGGAAGGGTCTGGATGTTCCCCCTTCTACCATACAAGGGAGGGGTGCTAGCGCTTCCTTCCCTGGAATGGTCAATGCGATTGATGGGGGTTTGGCTGCTATGATCCTAGATAGCATTCCCCGCGAAGAGGACTGGCGATTGGCAGCAGCTCAACCTTCTGATTTCTTACTAAAGAGGGCTGCTAGCCTCGAGCTACAGGTATATTCTTAGCTTATTCACTTCCTTTTTCCAAGATAAGAGAGTATTAGTAATATTTACATTGGCTATCTTTCCTCTTTTCAGGCTGCTAGTTGCAGATCTATGCTAGGTGTCCGTGCTTTAGCCTATTACAATCTACATGTTCATCATTCTCATGCGGAGAAAGAGAAAAAGATGTTGGAGATTTAATAAAATAAATCTGAAAATTACAATGAACTTGCCGGGCGTAATACAACTTAAGAAGATAGAGCAAAATTACAAGAAAATGACGAAAATAAATTAGAAGAACTTATTTGGCCAAGTCGAGGAAAGTCCTCTTTCCGCAAGACGAGATACGCCCTGGTATTGCTCTCGGTTTTGGCGTATCGTCCCCAAAGATAAAACAACCACGTCTCGAAGGCAGCAACACCGCAGAACCTTGGAGCTACGACGAACTGAAGGAGGCGAGGACTGAGCTCGGAAAATGAAATGTAGAAAGGAGAAGAATGCAGATGCAAAGAGATGCTCGATTTGCGGTGTGTTTGACAAATGCATGCGACTCCTCTATTTATAGGCGTGTCATCACCCGAGGGATTAATGCCATCATGAAGACGTCATCATGGTTCGTTGGCGGTTACACACGAATCATGATGGCTCGTTGGCAGTTACGCAACGAGTCATGATTGCTCGTTGGCAGTTACAAGCGAGTCATGATTGTTCGTTGGCAGTTACGCAACGAGTCATGATTGCTCGTTGGCAGTTACACACGAGTCATGATTGCTCGTTGGCAGTTACACACGATCCATTAAAGGGTCGATGGCAGTTACGCACGAGCCATGATGGCTCCTTGGCAGTTTCAGTCGACCCATTAAGGAGTCGTTGATGATTGCGTTTGTAACCTCCCGTGCATCATGATGTAGTGGAGGAGTTACACTCCTAACTCCCGACGGTTACAAACGTTACACATTCAAATGTTGAACACTAGGTTCAACGAATCTGGACGCAATTCGGTTCAACGAATCTGGACGCATTTCTGGCCCAAAACTCCGAACCCGAAACCCGAGCTCGAGCTCGAGCCGGCCAACGACGCTTGCGTGTATCTATACACGAGAGAGCCCAAACTCTCTGGTCCACTTAAGTCCAATTGATTCCAAGCTCACTTGTTTAATTACTTTAAACAAGTTTAATTAATGAAGCTTAATCAATGTGGAACAACTTAAACATTCATTAAACAATGAATTAACTCACCAACACTACACTTTATTCAATCATATCTCACTCACCACATATTGGTTTCGAGAATATGAATATGTCACGTTAATCAACTCTCGGAGACGATTAACAATCTCATATTTAATTTAATAAATAAATTAAATATATTTAAATATTGATTTAAAAAACCAATATTCCAACAATCCCCCACATGAGTGAGATAGCCTTATGCAAATGTATGCATATGCAGAAGCTCAGTCCTCAAGAGATATTATAATGTCTGGATAGGTAGTTGGTGGCTTTGAACCTTCCATAGTCAATATCATCGAGTACACAGACGGACTAGTAGCAATAAGCTTTGAACTATTCCTCCACGGCGTGCACTGAGACAATGATATTGATAGTATAACTCTTCAAGCTCATCCATTCTCACGTTTTGTATCCTTTTCGGCCTTGGATACCCCTTTGGATTCATAAGTACATTTCTTGAAGCGGCCACACTTCACACTTACATAGGTGATTCTTTACCGAGTATCTTACCATACTCAACCTCCTTGAGGTATTTAGGAATCATTAAAAGTCGTAGACTTAACCTCACCACAAGGTAAGCTTTTAACACTCGACTGCTCTTTAGAAGGAAATTTAGAAAGTGAGTGTTTTAACTCAAATTTTCATAGCTTAGTTTTCCCATTGAACCAAGTTCTCGGGATCTCCGGTCTCATTGGTTGGGTTACCACTATTACAACTCTTAGTTTGTGGATTTTAGACCCATTCCTTCTAGCAACTTATTCATTTGATCACAGTTTAACCCTTTGGTTAGCGGATCCGCTAGATTATCCAAAGACTTTACGTAGTCAATCGAAATAATCCCTGTTGTGATCAATTGTCTAACGGTATTGTGTCGTCGACGAATATGTCGAGACTTTTTTTTTTTTTTTTTTTTTTTTTTTTTTTTTGATCGGGCAAATGTTAGTTGTTAGATTAGATGTTAGTACGCCAAGTACCCAATAACTCCTAGAATTTCTCCAAGCCCACCTTATATCTCCCAAATTCGCTCCCACAAGGGACGAACCCGGATCACTCCTTCAAGGGAGGAGCCCGGTGGCCAGGTGCGCTAAGTCGTCGAGACTTACTGTTATATAAACCACTTTTAGCTCTACCAATGGCAGCTTGGCTATCACAGTGAATCATCACTGGTGGTAATGGTTTTGACCAACAAGGAATATCATCTAGAAAGTTCCTTAGCCATTCCGCTTCTTCACCAGCTTTATCCAAAGCTATGAATTCGGATTCCATGGTAGATCGGGCTATGCATGTCTATTTCGTGGATTTCCACGAGACAGCACCTCCCCCAATAGTGAACACATATCCACTTGTTGAAAGTGAATCTTTAGTGTCGGATATCCAATTTGCATCACAGTACCCTTCAAGTACCGGGGGGTATCTCGAATAATGTAGCCCATGATTTTGAGTATATTTTAAATATCTCAAAACTCGTACTAAAGCTCTCCAATGCTCTTTACTTGGATTGCTTGTGTAACGACTCAACTTGTTCACAGCACATGCTATGTCGGGTCTAGTGCAATTTGTCAAATACATTAGACTTCCTATCACCCGTGCATAGTCTTCTTGAGCAACCGGCTCACCGCGGTTCTTGCTTAAGTGAACATTGAGTTCCAGAGGAGTCTTAGCAGGCAAACTGTCGAAAGCATTAAACTTTTTAAGTACTTTCTCAACATAATGAGATTGTGACAAAACAATCTCATCTGTTTTTCTAAGAATCTTAATTCCAAGAATAACGTCTGCTGGACCCATATCTTTCATGTCAAAATTTCTTTTTAACATGGTTTTTGTCTCATTAATCACTTGGATATTACTACCCATGATTAGCATATCATCAACGTAAAGACACACTATAACGTAACCGTTTCTAGTGTTCTTAACGTAAACACATTTATCACACTCATTTATTTTATATTCATGTGATAACATCACATTATCAAACTTCAAGTGCCACTGTAACGGCGCTTGTTTCAATCCATATAAGGACTTAACCAGTTTACAGACCTTTTTCTCGTGTCCGGGTTCTACAAACCCTTCTGGTTGTTCCATATAGATTTCTTCTTCAAGATCACCATTTAGAAACGCAGTTTAAACATCCATTTGGTGTATCTCAAGATTATACAAAGCTGCTATGGCTAGAAGCACACGAATAGAAGTGATCCTCGTCACTGGTGAATAGGTATCGAAAAAATCATACCCTTCTTTTTGCTTAAAGCCTTTTACTACCAAACGTGCTTTGTATTTGTCAATTGACCCATTTGCTTTATACTTTCTTTTAAGGATCCACTTACATCCTAAGGGTTTACAACCTTCTGGTAAATTAACCAATACCCAAGTACGATTTTGTTTAATGGAGTCAATTTCACTTTGAACTGCTTCTCTCCAAAGTTCACCATCCGATCTAGCAAACGCTGCTTTAATCGTTGTTAGTTCTTCATCCAACATGAACAGAACATAATCAGGACCAAAATCCTTTTTAGTTCTAATTCTCTTACCACGTCTCGGTTCTTCATCTTCTAAGTTAGACCTTCGTCGCATACGCGTCTTAGGTACTTCACTAATAGATTTAGAACTAGTGGTTTCATCTTCAATTCTATTACTAGAATTGTTTTCAACTTTATCCTTACAAGGATAAATATTTTCAAAGAATATTGCATTCCTTGACTCAATAGTAGTTCCCACAGTCATGTCAGGTATTTCTGACTTGTGGATAATAAATCGATAGGCACTACTATTCAATGCATACCCTATGAAGATACAATCGACCGTTTTTGGACCAATTGGAACTTGTTTAGGTAGAGGCACTTCAACCTTTGCCAAACACCCCCACACTTTGAGGTATTTGTACGATGGTTTTCTACCTTTCCATAACTCATAAGGTGTAACATCTTGACCGTTGAGTGGAATTTTATTCAATATATAGTTAGCCGTTAAAACAGCTTCCCCCCACATGTTCTGGGGTAACCCAGAACTGATCAACAAAGCATTCATCATATCTTTAAGTGTTCGGTTCTTGCGTTCCGCAACACCATTTGATTTAGGGGAATAAGGAGCTGTAGTTTGATGGATTATACCACTTTCGTTGCATAACTCCTCAAACGGAGCTACATATTCTCCACCTCGATCACTTCGAACTATTTTAATTCGACAGCTTAGTTGATTTTCGGCTTCATTTTTGAAGTTCTTAAAAGCTTCAATAGCCTCGTCTTTACCTCTTAGAAGATAAAGGTAACAATACTTTGTGCAATCATCGATGAAAGTGATAAAGTACTTCTTACCACCTCTAGTTTGCACAAATTTTAGATCACATACATCGGTGTGTATTAACTCAAGGGGTTTTGTGCTCCGTTCCACCGAACGAAACAGTTGTTTAGTCATTTTCGCCTCAACACAAACTTCACATTTGTTTTGAGTATTCACTTCATTGATCTTTAGTAAATCTAAGTTTACTAATCTTTTTATAGCATTTAGATTCACATGTCCTAATCTACAATGCCATAAATTAGAGCACTCAACCAAGTAAGAGGAAGTAGTTGCATTTTCATTATTCACTGGAGACTTGGTTACACGGCGCACAGCCAGTACATTTAACCTGAAAAGACCTCCGGTAAGATAACCTTTCCCGAGGAACTTCCATACTTCAACAAAGTAAACTTATCAGACTCAAACACTAGTCTAAACCCCTTATTAACTAGAATAGAGCCTGACACTAGATTCTTTCGAATGTCGGGAACATGAAGCACATTCTTCAAAGTGAGAGCAAGGCCGGAAGTAAGCTTGAGCTCCACCTCTCCAACTCCGACAACTTCGGACGAAGCTTGGTTCCCCATGTTGAGCTTCCTCCCCTCAACAGCTTGATAAGAGATGAACTTGCTCCTATCGGAACAGACGTGGGCAGTAGCGCCGGTGTCGATGTACCACCCTCCTTGGTTCTCGACATTGTTGACTGTTGGAACGGCTGCTTGAAAGCCGCCCTGACCCCCAGATCTTGGTTCGGATGTGTGATTCGATCGTGCACATAATGTCATGCAAGGGCTCGAGTACATACCTTATGATTACGAAGAACGTGCAATCTGAGTCGTCTCTGATCGATCTATGGTTCTGATCTTCTAGGATGTGATCCCACACCTTCAGATCTGAGACTTGGTGGACGTCTCAAGATCACTGGAACCTCGATCTCCTTCCCACTCAGACGGCCGCGGCTCACTCTCTCTCGCCCCTAGGGTTTACGTAAAACCTTCTCACAAATCTATTGTGTGGTGGCTAGGGTTTATGATGAGAGACTTGAGTATTTATATGGTTCATAAATAAGGAGATATGATTCCTTATTTATCTCCAACCATATCTTTGCCATATCCCATATTTATTCCTTTCCATAACCTACAAATCTTATTCCTTAATTAATACGGAATTAATAAGGAATTAATTTGTTCCGTTATGCAACTGAATATACGGAATTAATTCTAACAAATAGAATTTATTCTAATATCAGTAGAAGAATAAATAACTAAATATATACTAAATATATTTAGATATGATATTTATCCCCATAAGATTTAAATAAATAAATCTTATCTCATTAGATTTAATCTTATCCGTGAATAACTAAATAATAAATAATTAGATTTAATCTTATCCCACAGGATATAAATCTTAATTAATTATATTTATTATCCATTCACCGGATATAAATCCAATATATATCATATACCGGGCCTGAGTCCAATTATTGAGTCCAAACTCAATAATACTATTTAGATCGATTCCTGAGGTCTGTTTGGGCCATCCTAGGGATCGGATACCAGACAGAGTTGGGCCTTATCTAATTCGATATTTCCATGTCCACCCCTGAACATGTATCTAATTAGAACTATGACGCACTCCACTAAAGTGTCATAGCTGAATCACCGCTCTGTCCCAATTATGTAGATTGGGTAGGTATTTTGTATAGTTCGACCCCCGTGTTTAAGACCTCCTTATCCGTTAATCAATTAGAGCTACCATGACTGCTCCTAATTGTTAACATCTATTCCTCAGGTAGTACCCGTTCACTCCTCATTATTATACCTGAACTTAATCAGCATGCATGACTTGGTATAATAAACATTGTGAACTCCCTTGAGGGGATAACGTCAGCCTGCACTCACACAGGACACGGCTTATTGATAACACTTATTAGACATACTATGCATCTTCGTGTTACCCAAAGTACGACATGATTTAGATGAACTAACGAGAAGTTCATATCATCGTAAATCACAGTAGCATCGAAGAATACATACACATCTAATAGTTTACCAAGGTTAAGATCGAGCTAGAGCCTGAGATCTATAGCTCTTCACCTATATCACCTCTGATATAGGGTCAGTATCAGAAGAGCATTATCTCTGTTGATCCTTCAATACGTTCCACCGTACCAGCATAACAAGTGATTAGGACTCATCACTACCATTAAGCTGCAGTCTAGACCGATAGCTCAGCCCAAGCTATCTCGACTGTGAACTGTTTATATCTCATCATTATCAACGACCTTCGTGATCCTCTCCGAACTCAGATCGACACGTGGTCTAAAACATGAGATAATGGGCTTTATTCTTGCTTATACATATTCTTCCAGATAGGATTGTTAACAGTGGACCTGTGTCGTAACCACTAAAACAACTGGTTTTGCTTTAGGTATACAACAACCCCAACAATCTCCCACTTATACTAAAGTAAAACCTTTTAGTATACCAACGCGTCTACAGGAAACCATATGACTTCATCCATGTACAATGTTAACAATCGCACGATCGCAATCGTTAACAACCATCATACACTTTTTCTCCCACTTATACTCAAAGATTTTACCTTTACCTTGTACCTTTTAGTGGGAGGCTCACTAAGACATGTCAGCCATGTGCTACAGTATACCTGACACGGTGCACTTAGTGAAGGAACCGTCATCGTAAATTCCTCCAGTGTTTCTATTTTCTCCACGAAATCGCCTTAATATAAGGTACTCACTATGTTGTTACCGGCATTTCTAAATCTCAGAAAATTTGTTACTGCACTTAGAATTCTCCAGGGGGTGTAAGAATTCTAACAAATTGAGATTACTGCCAATTCACGAAGCCAAGCCTTGAATTATCTAGCTCCCTCTCAGCATTTCACTGCGTGAGAATCTTCAAGAAAATTCTGCTTCTTACGTGAATCCATAGTTTAAGGTCGATGATGTCGTTTCTAGCTACCATTCGATTATCCGTGTCCACAAACATGATGGACTATATCCGTTACCATGCACACAGCACTAACATATATTTGGCTCCTTATGCAACAGCAGGTGTATTGCAAACTTTGCCATAACAATAGTCTATGAAGAGTACTTGAATATTGTTATACTATCCGACTGTAGGATATATCCAACATTACTCCTAACCTTCATTCTAAACTGTTCGGATAATCACCACCTATTGTGTCAGATAATACCTTCACACCTTATTCACGTGCTAGTAATATTATCACACAATGTACAAGACAACCATTTCAACGTCTTTTGTAGATGAAAGATATACCATTTGTCAACACATTTCATGAAAGAATTTATATGTGTTGTTTGACAAATGAATGCTTTAAATCATTGAACTACACATTTCTATGTGTTTGTCCCGAAACATAGAACTTTTGAGAGAATTCTTCCCTTTTCTCAAATTACATCCATGTTTCCTCATGTATGTCCTCAACGAATATGAGCATACAACTTGCAAGTCTTTCGAGTGTTAAACTCACAGACTAATCAATGATAAGCAACTTCTTCATCTAACCAATCCTTTATTAGTCAACTTGGTTTGTTCATTATCCAAGAAAACTAGATTTCTTGATGAACAATTTACCATTTTCGAGACACACTCGAAAAAGCTCCCACTGTGACAAGGATCCTAAAATAATCTTGTGCAGATCCTTTTGGTTATCTGTCTTGTACTTCCGGCCTTATGATGTTCCAATCCATTAATTTCCTTTTATTCTTGGACGTTAATCAAGAATAAATGCTTGTCTTTTCTTGAAAAATAACTACTTTGTCCAACTAATTACTAATTCTATCATTGAAATTGCGACACATCGTGTGCAAATTATCCTTATTTCCGAACAGATTTAACAAATGAAACTTACAATTAGCATCTCCGTAGGGAGGAAGACTCATTGTCAACGCGAATGCTAATTAATTCATTTTAAATCACATTGAAATCTATGATCAACATAAATGCTGATCACTTCATTTCAAATAAGGAAAGGAAATAGATTTAGATATAGTGACGTAGTATTTTGTTAAAAGACAATATCGAACAAGAAGTACCACATTTATCGTAACACATTTTGGAATATCCTTCAAAATTCACAGTTATTACTCCCACTACGAATGATATATCAAAACAACCAGTATTAAAGAAGTAAATCTCTAATACAATGTCAGAAAGTAATCATCCATCAATATCTGAAAACATAAGTATCCTGCCAAAATAAGGCAACCAAATGTGGTAAAAGAGTAATAAACCAGAATCTAGTATCCAAAAACTAAGATAAAACGTAAGATAGAAATCTCCAAGTCTGCTAGACAACTGCATCAACTGAATGTTGCTTGTCGAGCTCAAGAACTTGAAGTCGTCCTACTCGTTCCTTGTAGTCGAACCTACAAAGATTGCAACAAACCACAATTAATATCCACCAGTTAAATCCGTCCGCGAGGACTGAACTAGTATAATTTGGTCTTTCATGTTACAAGAGTCTGACATACCTCCATCTACCTTCAACTTCTTGTTCCTCCTTTCATAGACCTTCACGATTGGAAGTCTATTCTTACTTCTAGCCCTTACAGCCTTTTTGACTTTCCGAACGAGTCGATCAAAATCTAGCTCTTTCTGCCACTGGCGAGCAGGCCAGATCATGTTATCCCTAACCTTTTCAACCTCGAGCAACTCGTTTTCAAGAGTAGAAACATGCTCATGGTCTACTTGGTTTTTGACAACCCCATTTCTGAATGCTTGGTACCATTGCGGTAGAGATGCAAGAATAATCTCGCATTTTCCCTTTTCCGTCATGTATCCACCATACATCTCATGCTGAGTAAAGAGATTTTTGAACCTCTTGAGATATGCCCTCGTGTCAGGGTAATCTCCAAAGTCCATAAAATCCATCTCTTTCCGGGCTAGGAAGCTAAGTAGTCGAAACCGAAAGGACACCGGAACATCATCGGAATAAGCTAAACGACAAATCTTCGTGAGAATAGAATCAATAGACATATCTGAAATAAATAACAAGTAAACAACTTATAAGCGTAAATAATTTATGTTATCAATGTTAGAAACCCAATAATAACATTGAACCAACAAACGAGTAGCCCGATACTATTTATAAATAGTCCACTATAGGTGAATGCTATCCATAAAATTATCGACCATGACCGCAGTCTATTTTATTTCTTATCCCATCACACGGACCACAGTGAAACAAAGAAATAATAACCCGTGCCTCAGGACCCTGCTAAATTGAGAAGTGACCTCTAAAGGAGGATTCATCATTAAGCAGCTAAGCTACAACCATATTTTAATATTCCAAAAAAATAATTCTATTAAGAGTAACCCACCCGTTAAGGAGGAATTACCTTATAAAATCATTTTTCCATATTATCAATTTTGAATTTAACCAATGAACTATAATCAGTGTCTCCTATAGGGAGGAAGACTCATTGTCAACGCGAACACTAATTATTTCATTTTAAATCAAATTATCCTTTTGAAGTCTAAACCAATGAAATCCATAACTAGCATCTCCTATAGGGAGGAAGACTCATCGTCAACGCGAATGCTAATTACTTCATTTTTAAACCAAATCTGGAGGTCCTTTAAATCAATTAACAAATAATCGATTAATTATACCGCTTAGTCTTTTTAAGGGTTTGTGTGACAATCGTAGCACATAGACAATTAAGTCCTATCACATGATTTCTAAGCGCAAGTAATAAAACATGCTCGCATTGAAATCATTAAAACCGGCATGCTATGACCCCTATGCATGTTATTTCTATTACGCAAACAATGAAAAGCAACTATAACATGCAAAACATGCTAATCATCTCATCGCGTAATTTAAATCCATCCATAGCATGCATATAATTAAAGCAAAATAAATAGGCTGCCGACCGGGAATGGAAAGCCCTATCTATTACATTTAATTAAATAAAATCCTGGAACAAGCTCCGGTCTTTAATCTTCAATTTGGAAGCCAATCCCGATCTTCAAGTCCACCTTCCAAAATTAGCAAGTGCTCGAAATAATTAGGGTGCGGAAAACCCTACCAAAAACGGAAAGCGAATTAATTTCGAAACGAACTAGGGTACGAAAACCCTAGCCGTTGACGATCATGCCAAGGTTTCGGAAAACCCTAGCCGTCGTCAACGTCATGGGCTGAACGTCTTAAAAACGGACAGCCCTCGTTCGAAAATCCGGCCACGCGCCGCCGCCGAGCCGCGCGTGTAGCACACGCGCCGCAGCGGTGCGTGCCGGGGACCCCGTTTCGGCTCCACGACGAGCCTGACGTGGCTGGGTCCGGGCTGGGTGCGTCCGTTGCAGCCCAGCCCGAGCCACTGCTCGTCACCGTCGCCGAAACCCTATCGCCGTCGCCGTTTTCGCCGCTGCACAAAACAGCGCCGCCGCCGCGAGCCACCGCCGGTGGCTGGAATGCCACCGGTCACTCCCACTGGCCTCGCCGGCGTCCCAGCACCACCGGAGGTGCTGGGTTCGAGCCTCAGCCGCCCTAGGGGCTTCCGGCAGCCGCACGCGCGCTGGGTAAAACCCTAGCCGCCGCGGTGCCATCTGAACCCACCACAGCAGCCGCCACCGGTGGTCCCCGACCACCAGACCTCCTCCTGCCACCGTCCACGCCCCATGTCGCCGTCGAGCCACCTCCGGTCCGCGGTGGTTCGAGCCCAGCATTGTGCGGGCCAAAACCCGTTAGGGTTTTGGCCGCCGCTGCTCCCATTCGCGTCCACCGCCGTCGCCGCGCCGATGCTAGTCGTCCGGCGCTGACTAGGCTCCGTCTCCGACGTCGAGCCGGGCGCTGGACCGCCGGGCAGCCACGGTTCAGGCTTACAGCAGCGCCGGCAGGCCCGAAAACCCTAGGGTTTTCAGCCGCCGCGCTGCACCAGCCGTCGCCGCCGTCCGCCGCCGATTCGGCCGCCGCCGCCACTCATTCCGGCTTCGCCTGAACCCTAGGATGAACCTTAGGGGTTCAGCCGCCGTGAAAAACCGAGGAGGCAGCCGCGCGAATCGCGGCAGATTACGCCGCCGCCGTCGTGCGTCCGACGCGCCGCCGCCTGGGGCCGTCGATCGCCCTCGTCTCTTGTTCGTTCCTCGGACCTCGTTCTTCAGCAATTCTCCGATTTACAGCATAATAATACGATACAAAATCGAAAAATATAAGAAAAACGAATCCTATTCTAATCGGCACCTTATTATCTCGCCGATTCAAAAACAAACGAACAACGATAAATCGAAAAAAAAACGATAAAACAACGCACGTAATTCCCGGACAACAGCATGCACACATAATCATAATGACTCGAATGCATGAACATTAAATTCGACTCAACACAGAGCCGAACCAAAAACCTCGGGCTCTGATACCACTTGTCGGAACGGCTGCTTGAAAGCCGCCCCGACCCCCAGATCTTGGTTCGGATGTGTGATTCGATCGTGCACATAATGTCATGCAAGGGCTCGAGTACATACCTTATGATTACGAAGAACGTGCAATCTGAGTCGTCTCTGATCGATCTACGGTTCTGATCTACTAGGATGTGATCCCACACCTTCAGATCTGAGACTTGGTGGACGTCTCAAGATCACTGGAACCTCGATCTCCTTCCCACTCAGACGGCCGCGGCTCACTCTCTCTCGCCCCTAGGGTTTACGTAAAACCTTCTCACAAATCTATTGTGTGGTGGCTAGGGTTTATGATGAGAGACTTGAGTATTTATATGGTTCATAAATAAGGAGATATGATTCCTTATTTATCTCCAACCATATCTTTGCCATATCCCATATTTATTCCTTTCCACAACCTACAAATCTTATTCCTTAATTAATACGGAATTAATAAGGAATTAATATGTTCCGTTATGCAACTGAATATCCGGAATTAATTCTAACAAATAGAATTTAATCTAATATCAGTAGAAGAATAAATAACTCAATATATACTAAATATATTTAGATATGATATTTATACCCATAAGATTTAAATAAATAAATAAATCTTATCTCATTAGATTTAATCTTATCCGTGAATAACTAAATAATAAATAATTAGATTTAATCTTATCCCACAGGATATAAATCTTAATTAATTATATTTATTATCCATTCACCGGATATAAATCCAATATATATCATATACCGGGCCTGAGTCCAATTATTGAGTCCAAACTCAATAATACTATTTAGATCGATTCCTGAGGTCTGTTTGGGCCATCCTAGGGATCGGATACCAGACAGAGTTGGGCATTATCTAATTCGATATTTCCATGTCCACCCCTGAACATGTATCTAATTAGAACTATGACGCACTCCACTAAAGTGTCATAGCTGAATCACCGCTCTGTCCCAATTATGTAGATTGGGTAGGTATTTTGTATAGTTCGACCCCCGTGTTTAAGACCTCCTTATCCGTTAATCAATTAGAGCTACCATGACTGCTCCTAATTGTTAACATCTATTCCTCAGGTAGTACCCGTTCACTCCTCATTATTATACCTGAACTTAATCAGCATGCATGACTTGGTATAATAAACATTGTGAACTCCCTTGAGGGGATAACGTCAGCCTGCACTCACACAGGACACGGCTTATTGATAACACTTATTAGACATACTATGCATCTTCGTGTTACCCAAAGTACGACATGATTTAGATGAACTAACGAGAAGTTCATATCATCGTAAATTACAGTAGCATCGAAGAATACATACACATCTAATAGTTTACCAAGGTTAAGATCGAGCTAGAGCCTGAGATCTATAGCTCTTCACCTATATCACCTCTGATATAGGGTCAGTATCAGAAGAGCATTATCTCTGTTGATCCTTCAATACGTTCCACCGTACCAGCATAACAAGTGATTAGGACTCATCACTACCATTAAGCTGCAGTCTAGACCGATAGCTCAGCCCAAGCTATCTCGACTGTGAACTGTTTATATCTCATCATTATCAACGACCTTCGTGATCCTCTCCGAACTCAGATCGACACGTGGTCTAAAACATGAGATAATGGGCTTTATTCTTGCTTATACATATTCTTCCAGATAGGGATTGTTAACAGTGGACCTGTGTCGTAACCACTAAAACAACTGGTTTTGCTTTAGGTATACAACAACCCCAACATTGACTTCCTCGGTGACTACCGCAGCAAGGTCGTCCTTGTCCCACTCACCGAAGTCCTTCTCGGCTACATTGGCGACTTGTTTCTTCTTCTTGTTCTTCGGCTTTCTGCAATCCTTCGCAGCATGACCGTACTTGCCACAATTGTAGCATTCGCCGTCGAACTTCTTGGTTGTTACTTTGCCTTTGCCTTTGTCTTTGGCCGATGGGCGAGGACGCTTGTTGGAGGGTTCGCCTCGCTCCATTAGGTTGGCCTTTGCATCCATAGAGCCTTTCGGCTTAGGATCTTGCTTTCGCACATCGGACTCGATGAGCAGCTTGACAATCAAATCTTCAAGAGTCATCTCCTTTCGCTTGTGCTTGAGGTAGCTCTTGAAGTCCTTCCAACTTGGGGGCAACTTCTGGATCACCGTTGCAACGACGAACGCGTCCGGTAAGATCATCCCCTCGGCATGGATATCGTGCACAATGAGTTGAAACTCTTGCACTTGCTCTATGACCGGCCTGGAATCGACCATTTTGTAGTCCAAGTACTTTGCGACCACAAACTTCTTTGTACCTGCATCATCACTACGGTACTTCTTTTCTAGAGCATCCCACATCTCTTTGGATGTGTTTACAACGGAGTATACATTGTACAAACTATCATCTAATGCATTTAGAATAAAGTTTTTACAAAGATAATTTCCATTTTGCCAATTGTCGTAGGCGGCACGAATGTTGAAGTTCGTCTCTTGCTCACTTGGCACGGGCGGTGCGTCTTCCTTGAGAAAGTTTGCAAAGCCCAATGTTGTTAAATAAAACAACATCTTTTGTTGTCATCGTTTGAAGTCGGCTCCTCCCAACTTCGGTGGCTTCTCAGCGGGCGGAATCATCCTTTGTGCCGAGCTTGCTCCCAACATAGAGCCACTAGTATAGAGCCCAATGGACCCAACACCACCAGATCTATTCAAGGATCCAAAGGAACCACTAAAAGTGGAACCAACGGTGCCGCTAGACGCGGATCCACTTGTCGACCCAAAAGGGTTCACAAACGTCCAAGGGGTAGTTGATGAATTGGTTGAACCACCGGTGTTGAACATGGTTGCCAAGGCCGTCGAAACTGAAGTCGGCATCGAGGAGGTTGTCATGGAGGAAATGGCGGAAGCTCCGGTGTTCGAGTCGGTTGAATTGGCGGCACTCATCATTTCCAAGCAAAGGTGGTTGAAAAAGTTCTAGTCTTCGTCTTCGAAAGGCAAGTCCAATATCTCGTCATGCTATTGTTGGAGATTTAATAAAATAAATCTAAAAATTACAATGAACTTGCCGGGCGTAATACAACTCAAGAAGATAGAACAAAATTATAAGAAAATGACGAAAATAAATTAGAAGAACTTATTTGGCCGAGTCGAGGAAAGTCCTCTTTCCGCAAGACGAGATACGCCCCGGTAGTGCTCTCGGTTTTGGCGTATCATCCCCAAAGATAAAACGACCACGTCTCGAAGACAGCAACACCGCAGAACCTTGGAGCTCCGACAAACTGAAGGAGGCGAGGACTGAGCTCGGAAAATGAAATGTAGAAAGGAGAAGAATGCAGATGCAAAGAGATGCTCGATTTGCGGTGTGTTTGACAAATGCATGCGACTCCTCTATTTATAGGCGTGTCATCACCCGAGGGATTAATGTTGTCATGAAGACGTCATCATGGTTCGTTGGCGGTTACACACGAATCATGATGGCTCGTTGGCAGTTACGCAACGAGTCATGATTGCTCGTTGGCAGTTACAAGCGAGTCAGGATTGTTCGTTGGCAGTTACGCAACGAGTCATGATTGCTCGTTGGCAGTTACACACGAGTCATGATTGCTCGTTGGCAGTTACACACGATCCATTAAAGGGTCGTTGGCAGTTACGCACGAGCCATGATGGCTCGTTGGCGGTTTCGCTCGACCCATTAAGGAGTCGTTGAAGATTGCGTTTGTCACCTCCCGTGCATCATGATGTAGTGGAGGAGTTACACTCGTAACTCCCGACGGTTACAAATGTTACACATTCAAATGTTGAACACTAGGTTCAATGAATCTGGACGCAATTCGGTTCAACGAATCTGGACGCATTTCTGGCCCAAAACTCCGAACCCGAAACCCCGAGCTCGAGCTCGAGCCGGCCAACGACGCTTGCGTGTATCTATACACGAGAGAGCCCAAACTCTCTGGTCCACTTAAGTCCAATTGATTCCAAGCTCACTTGTTTAATTACTTTAAACAAGTTTAATTAATGAAGCTTAATCAATGTGGAACAACTTAAACATTCATTAAACAATGAATTAACTCACCAACACTACACTTTATTCAATCATATCTCACTCACCACATATTGGTTTCGAGAATATGAATATATCACGTTAATCAACTCTCGGAGACGATTAACAATCTCATATTTAATTTAATAAATAAATAAAATATATTTAAATATTGATTTAAAAAACCAATATTCCAACAAAAGAAACTCCAGGCTGAAGTGAATCGCCTTCAGGAGAAAACTCGTCAACATGAGGCTTTTCAAACTCTCCAAGCTAAAAAAATCGAAGCTTGAGAAGGAGCTGTCCGAATTACAGAAGAAAGATCAAGATAGGGAGATTTATCTTCAGGCTCAGGAGAAAGAGGTTTCTCAGCTTCGAGCTGGCTCTGCTTCTTATGCTCGGCAAGCAAAGGATTTCCATGAGGCCTTAACAGCTTCTGTTACACAATTGGCAGGGGCGCATGACGCCCGTTTTGCGGAGGTAGAGCAGCTTAAAAGGCAACATGAGCAAGAACTGATACGAGCAAAAGCTTCTTCTCGAGCCGAGGGTTTAAAGGAAGGGCTAGAGCAAGGCCTTACCAGGGGTATGAGGAGCTGTCGATCTCAGCTTCTTCTTACCCCCTATGGGCAAGCTTTCCTTGATCACTTAATTAACCATTTGCCTGAAGTTTATCTCCACTCTCCCAGCTTCTGGGTTAGGATGACTGAACCTCTTTCCGAATGGGCAGCAAAGTCTGTGTTCGAATGTTGTAAGATGCTAGGCGTTCCTGAGAAGGCTGCATCTGTAAATTTGGGTCCTATCGTGGAGGCCTTTAGCCGATCACCTGAGACCTTGGCCCTCAACTGCAAAATCAGCGATCAGAACCCTTGGTATCTCCGGGAGCTTCGGATGGCGGCTGAAATCCTTCATCGCCCCCATGATCATTTGGAGCCATAGCTTCCTTGGGGTTCTCCCCGCATCCAGACTTATCTTCCTGATGCTGAGGCCCAGAGGCTTTTGAAGAGAGTTTTTGAGGAGGTATTATTTTAGAATCCAAGAACTCTTTTCTTACTCGTACTGGCGCGGTTATTTTCATAATTTGCAATTATATAATGTTTTCATTTATCTTTTAGGAAAAAGAATCTCCCGATCTACTACCGCCCAGATGCGAGCTTCCCTTTGAGGTTTCTTCTCCCGAATGGCTCTCTTCTGATTCCTCAGATACAGAGTCCGACAGTGCCATTCACACTTTGGCGTACCAGGCTGCCTCTCTCAAAGGCTCCGGGAAAGTTTCCACTACCTCCTCTGCGGAGATTCAAGCGGGAAGAACAACTCAAGCTGACATCTTTACCGCCGGAACTGGGCAGATCAATGAGGAGCCCATTACTATTCATGACCCTCCTGCTATTGATACTACTGCCCCTTCTTCTGAGGATCCCTCGGGGCTTGCTCAGGGTACTGCTATCGGCCCTAATCAGGATGCTTCTGCAGATCCCAACCAGGATGCCGCCGATCGTTTTGTGGATAACTTGTTTAATTCTGACACTGTCGAGCCTTCAGCTCCAAATTAGAATTCCTTTATCGACTTCTTATTTATGTCGACTGCTGTTTCTAAACAAATCTTCTTTGCTTTTATTCTGTGTTTTGCTCCAAGTTTTTGGACGACTGAAATTTTATTTTTCAGAATCTGCTTTCTGCTTTTGTCAACAGGATTTTTTTATTTTTTTTTTATGGATATATGATTTTTTACCTTGCTCCGGCTTGTTGCCCTCATCATAAATATCGCTGTAGAAAAAGCATTTTAAGATAATGGGATGTAGATATTGCTACTAGGGGGGATACTCCCTACTCCCCCCCTAGTGAGGTATAAGGAGTCGGAGGAATTATGCTTCATCTTAGGTGGTGTTTTCAAAAAGTGCCTTTTTTAACTGTAAGGACTTAGTTTGACTTTCCCATGTATTATGGAATTAAGGAATAAAGCATTCGCCAACAAGTGTCATTGACCTTGCTCTCTTTTTCCTTCCTACGGGATGGTATTCATTCTCCCATGGTTGATGAGCTATTTTCTTAGGCGTGGCTTTCACATATCATATTGATAATCCCTTTACATGCCAATGTCTTTTCAGCTTCAAGCGTTTTATCTTCCGCATCTTTTCTCTTTTTGCCTTGATCATTCTCTTTTTTGATATACTCCCGGAGCTCTCCTTCCTGGATCAATTTTTCAATAGCTATTTTCAGATTTCTGCATTCGTTGGTCACGTGTCCATAATCATTGTGGAACCTGCAGAACTTATCAGAGGGTGGTTTCCTCGGGGGATGTTTATGTCCCACAGGGATCTGCACTCCTGGTTTCTTCATGACTATTTCGAACAAATCATCAGGCTGCTTTGTCAAAAGAGTGAATGGCCTCAAGAACCGCTCATTTTGATCTGTTTTCCAAGCATCTGGTGCTGCTCTTTTTCTGTCTTCGAGCTTCTTTTCTTTTTGAGAGGCTAACTCAATTCTTTTGTTGCTTAAGGCTTCTTCCATATGGATATATTTTTGGACCCTTGTCAGTAGCTCCTCGAAGGAGGTGGCTTCCTTTTTTATGAGAGAAGCAAAGAATTGTCCTGGTTTTAGACCATCCACGCAGGCATGCACTGTTAGTCTAGGCTCTACTCCTGGGATTTCTAGGACGGCCTCGTTAAATCGCGTCATATAGTCTCTCAGACTCTCATTAGCACCTTGCTTTATGGTTGTCAGATGCAATGAGTTTCGGGTAGTCCTTTAAGCGCTGACGAACTGTTGGAGGAAAACTTCCCTCAGGTCCATGAAGGAGTGGATAGAAGCTTTTGGTAACTGTTTGAACCAGTGTTGCGCTGTTCCAGAGAGAGTAGTAAGAAATACTCTACATTTAACGCCTTCTGAGTATTGATGAAGAAGGCATAAGCTTTCAAACTTCATCAGATGCTCTCCGGGATCATCTTTCCCTTGATATTCGCAGGAGACTGTTTTAAAACTATGAGGGATAGGGTCTGTCTGGATATCCACTGAGAATGGGCTATTCTTGTCAATATATGTAGAGGGTAACTCCAAGGTATGTCCTCCATTTCTTTTATTGGAGAGGTTCTTGTGGTTTTCCTTCGGGGTCCCTTTTGGGGGTTGTTTCTGTTTTTTCAGCTCTTCTACTTTTTCAATTAACAGCTTCATTTGTTTTTGCTGTTGGGCACATTTCCTGGCCCATACCCGGCCGACACCCTCTTCAAGTTTGTCGCCAGGAACTGGGGATTCCCTATCGGTAAGGAACCCCTCCCCATGCTCCGTAATAATCAACGGTAGGCCAGTGGCCCATTTCTGTGTGACTCCTGGGATTGCAAGCTTCTGCTTTGACGTTCGAGGTGTGCCTTTACTTCCTCCGTCTTCTTGGTTTTCACCTGTGGGCTCGGGGATCTGGGAGTTCATTCCCAAAACACGAAGCCTTTTCTCGACAGCCCCCTCAACTACGCCTTCTACGAGCGTTTTCATTTGGAGGAGCATGGTTGGAGAGAACTGAGCTTCCTTATTGACACTGGCATCTGTCACCGCGGTGCCTTTTCCTTTATCCCCCGGTAAGGGATTTGCTGGATTTCCAGTAGCCTGGCCAGCTTCTTTTGAAGCAGCATCTGAAGCAGTATTCATTTTTGCAAGGTTCTGCGAATATTCAAAGATACTTGGAGGAATTAGTTTCAGATGCTCCTTGAAGGAAGCTTACAGTAAGTATAATCTGTATTTAGTGGATTCTATTGCAATCATAGACCCTTCAGGGTAGTTTTTGCCTGTTTACTACAAGACTTCTTAAGGGGTAACTTTTACCAATATTATTTCGAAGTCAATAAAACCAGCTTTCGTGAGACCCATTACTAAGGTGTTCGTTCTCCCAAAGCATTTTTTATGAAGCTATTGGAGAGGATATGATTTGGGTGGGGCATCCTTGAGGACTCGTATAGTGTCCTATTTTACAAGACTCGATGTGAGGGGTCTGGCCAAGCAGGCCTTTTGTGTATAGTGCTTACTTTGGGGAGCTTTTTCATGCGATGCCCGTTTTAAAGGGCTTGTTTAATGGGGTGTTTGCCGCTAGACAGTATTTAATGAGAAATGTATTCTTTATGTGGAGGTCATAAGAATACGGCCTCTCTTCTTCTTTTAAATAAAGCTGGCCAGAATGGCGCCTATTGAATAAGGTTTATGAAGGGTTCTGCCCCTTACATGGGATGAAGATATCGCCTATTAAATAGGATTTTTGAAAATATTATTTACTGAATCAGGCTTATGAAGAGATTACTCATTATATGGGCTTAAGGAAATGTAGCCTATTGAACAGGGCTTTTGTGCGGTTCCGACCATTGTAAGGGGCGTGTGTGGATGTTGCCTATTAAATATGGCTTTTGAAAGGTTCTGCCCATTATATGGGTCTTACGAGGATGTTGCTTGTTAAATAGGGCTTTTGGAGGGTTCTGCCCATTATATGGGGCTTACGAGGATGTTGCCTATTAAATAGGGCTTTTGGAGGGTTCTGCCCATTATATGGGGCTTACGAGGATGTTGCCTATTAGATAGGGCTTGTGCTGCCTATTAAATAGGGCTTATGCGGAGATTGCCTGTTAGACATGGCTTCTGAGGATAGTGCCTGTTAGCCAGGGCTTCTGAGATTGTTGCCTGTTTAAACAGGGCTTCTGAAGGTATTGCCTGTTAGCCAGGGCTTCTGAGATTGTTGCCTGTTTAAACAGGGCTTCTAATGGTATTATGGGAGGTTCTGCTTTCAGATGCAAGGCCCCTTCATCAGGGTGAAGGGGGTGACCTTGTCATCTTCAGCTCTCCGTTTTTTTAACATTCTTTACTGGGTGAATTTTTGATTCATCACAATACAAGGGCATATTGAGAAATGAAGTTCCCTCTGTAGTTACTAACCCCTTAAAGCCCACAAGTAGATTTAGAATTTTGAGATAGTTGCAGGGGTTGCATACTCACCAATTACAAGAGGAGAGTTGAATGCGTTCTGAAGTGGCTGCAATTTTTGACTCGGCTTTCCCTCAGATTCTTCACAACCTTAGGATTTCAACATATAGAACAGTTTAGTTATCACAGTTTGTATTATAAGGAAAACATGGTCTCGAAATCACCTCCGATTCATTTGTCCTGCTTATATAAGCAACGAAACTATGATGAACTCATGATATTCATACTCAGATTTTTTAAGAATAGCATCAGACTGACATTCAACATTTATTTATTCTACCGCCCTTATTCTCAAGCATCTCTGGCAACAGGGGAATAATAGAGCAAATTCATAAACATACCACCACAATCAGCTAAGACTCCGAATTTATCATGGAGGATAATGCTCCACATTCAACAGTTTCAACAGCGTTTACAGGTGGAAAGCTTAAATTCACACATAAGGAAGAAAAGATCAATTTCTCAAGTACGAGTTTCCCCTGACAGGGTGTCTATCACAATTTTTGTTAAAAAGGAGAGCACAATCTGAGAATCATGCTATATTTTTTTTTTCAAAAAAGGGAACGCAATCTTGAAAATCATATCACATTCTATGATTTACAATCATGGAGATCTCGACAAAACTCAAGCAATAGCATACGTATCTGGGTTTTCACCGATTAAACAACAAATACAACACACCCATTCAATCTAATATCAAGCTTTCACATATTTTTCACATAAGGACGCGGTGTGCCAAAATCATCTACAACATTGCAACAGGGGGCTAGAATTTCATATAAAACAGGGAAATCAACATCTTAAACTCAGTTTCCCACAGACGGCGCCAGTTGATAGATCCGGGATGGAGATCCACAACGATTTAGATGATCATTCATCATGTTTTGCAAGGAGCATTCATGGATCAAGCGTTAAAACGATAAAGAGCAAGAGATTTGTACATTTGAAAAGCTATAATCATGTATTTTGTATAGAAAATAGTTTACGCGGAAATGGCGAAGAGTAATCAAGCTATATGTTTAAATCAAAGGTAAGCGAGGAGCGCAGAGCCCCGTTGAACGCTAGTACCTCTGAATAACGAGGGTTTTACCTTAGTATCGAGGTGGTGAGTGAAGGAAACCCTTCTCGGCAACGAGGAAGGAGAATGGAGGTGAGCGTGGGCGATATTTCTCGGAAGAAAGCCTTGGAAGCTTGGGCTACTCGAGCTCGGAAGGGCTCGTGAGAGAATGTGAATGGAACAGTACGCTAAGTACGTCTTGGTATGGAGAATTGAGGTATGATTATTATGAATGCTGAAGTATGCGATAGTCGGGTATTTATAGGTGCAAGGATGGTGAAAGAGCAAGCATTCATGTGAGGGGAGGACAGAAAAGGAATTCCCATGGGGACAAGATTCCCTCCATCATGAATGCAGTGGTCCTCACTCTAGAGTTCGTAGAGTCACGTGGATAGCATGCTACACAGAACCTGGGGTTCTGCCAAATGCTTGGGACATTGGTCAGATCCCTTGGCTCCTAACAGATGCCGATGAATCTCAGGTGGCTTCTGGGAGGAGATAAGACTTCTAGCTTCTGCGTAAGACATACCCTATATATGCATTGAGCGTCTGAGGCCTTTTAAGAACCCACGAAGCTTCTGGTAAGATGCTACCATATACTTATAAGAAGAGTGTCTTTCTAGTGAATCGATCTATTTGGATAACGAGGCTGATACTTGGTCCCTATCAGTTTCGATTCTTTCTACTTAGGTCAGAATAGAAGAATACACCTCACTGTGATCCTATCAGTACACGCACGTACTAGTATAGACAAGTAGCCAAGACGGGCTACTTATTCTGCCTATACTACGACATAAATCGACAGTTATATCCAGAACTTTCTCGACTGTGATACCCTTTTATATCTCTAGAGAGACCGGCAACTATGGTCTTCTATGATCTACAACACACCATAAAGCCTATAACTTTGAGATAATGGATAGATGTTTGATGTATTGATAACAATTCATAATTAGATAAGAGATTGTAAGTGGTTATGGACAACACATGCATACAAGCTAGAAGGCCTGCTTTCTAGTATACAAATCCATCATGATCATCATTATCGTCAAAGGCAATGAATTATTCGTCATCACTTGACGAGCTTTCAGATAAATGAGCTTCCTTAGCTTCCTCTACAGCGAGCATGACAGCTTGTTGTTCCTTGAGGTTCTTGCCTCTCTTAGCTCGAAGCTCATCCCTTTCAGCTTTGATTAGGTGTGGGCAGTCTATCTTGTAATGACCTGGCCTGCCACTGCCAAAACACGCACCCACGGGTGTGTTAGAAGAATAGAAAGTCGAGAGTTTACCTTCGCTCTTTTTGCTAAAGTGTTTGGTAGTTCGGTTGGAGAAGTTCTTCTTGTTTTCTCGATATAGTCTTTTGTAATTGGAGGCTTTCTCTAAAAGTTTTTCATTTTCGTAGCAAATATTGCTACATCGAGAGCAAATTGATAAACTTTCTTAACAAGAAACTCTTCAAAAGAGAAAGGAGCTAATTCCTTCACCTCATCAGCCTTAAAGGTTGCATCCTTCTCTCTTTTGTCATAAACCTTCTTAGAGGATGAAGGCTATGATGACCCATGAATATGAATCATTTTGTATTAATTTCCGACAAGTATGTTGAAAAGCTCTTCAGTAGGGATGTAGTTAGAATCAACTTGTGATGGAATAAGAGCTGCATATATGTGCCAACTCGCTGGGAGTGCACGTATGACTTTAAGGTTCTTCTATTATTGAGAATATTTTAAACGTTTTATAGCATCAATCTTGAGAAGAATTTTAGTGAAGCAATTTTTTATCAAGTGAATTGTTTCACCATGCAACGTTTTAAAGTCATCAAATTTGTTGCATGCAATGGAAAGCTTGTTCTCTTTTATTTCTTCGGATCTCTCACTTAGATTTTTTAGGGTATCCCATATTTCTTTGGCAGTCTTTAGGTGTCTAATTTCACAAGGTAGATACCATTAATAGTACTTGATATGAGGCCTTTAGCATAGCCATCAAGACATGCCTCTTTTTTTCCCTCCGTAGTATAGTCACGGGGATTTTTAGGCTTTTTAACATATGTAACCTTTCGAGGATCGGTTCTCTCAATTTTATGAGCATCAACATAGATTGGCGTTAGGTTATTTTCTATTACATCCTGTTAGATCCGGGTCAAAGATCCACAACAATTATTCATCATATTTGTAGATTAGCAAAGAGTGTTCACGTACAAACGATTACAAGTGAAGATATAGAAGAGATTCATGAGATTTATTGGCCTTAACAACTCAACTTCCATAGAACGCCTCTTTTCCATGTAAAAAAGGGGGATTAAGATAGGGGTCAAGCGCAAGGCGTTTGAGCTATCGATCCAGCCGAATCCACAAAGAACAGAGCTCGTTTAAGAAGGAGAAAAAGGGAAGAGGAGGGCGAAGTAGAGAACGCAAGGCGCCTTCATACTCGTCCTCTCTCGGCCGCAAGAATTATACCTTTGAGTCAAACTGTTGAGAATGTCTTTCGCCCACAGAGTGAAGATGGGAGAAATGATGGAGGAGATTCCCTGAAGAAGGGCTTCGGTTGCTCGAGTTCGAGAGAAAGTTCTGAGTAGAACTTTGATGGAATAGTATGCAAAGTATGTGTGTAAAAGTTGTTGGAATGGTGAGATCACCCGCTATTTATAAGTGTAAGAAAGGACGAAAATGTGAATGTACATACATGGAGAGGACAGGAGAGGAATTTATAGGGGGACAAGATTCCCTTCGTCATTAATTTTTTGGTCCTCACCCTAGAGTACGTAGAGTCATGCGAATTATGTGTTCAGCAGATCCTTGGGTGTGGGCAGATGCTAGCAAGTTAGGATAGCTTCTGCTCAGTGACGGATCTGCGCAGAACCTCATAGCTTCTGTTCTGGGCATGACTTCTGCACCAAAGATGGCATCTAAGGCTCCTAGAACGCAGGTCCAGTCAATACTTAAACCTTACCATGTGGCAAGGCTGATATTGATCCCTATCACATCCCACATGTGGACGTGATGTGCTTGGAGGCACATCCTGATCCGGAGACTCCAGTCCTCATAGCCTTGGACGGGGAAATCCATGCAAACCCCGAACAAAGAAGATTACATAAAGAACAATAAAATGAAATGCTATGAATGAAAAAAAAATTCTAAGGATTGGTTCAATTTGACCAAAAACTATACTTGAATTTTTTTTTAGTATGCAAAGCAATAGTTAAAAAAATCACTGCTTTGATACCACTTGTTGGTCCCCAAAAGAGTTAATTGTTGGGAGGGGGGGGGGGGAATATACCAATAGCCAACCGTTTTTTTTTTTTAAAACAAACTGACTTTCGAGCAACTTGGACGAGGTCATTCTATCAGAGACATGGTTGATCTATCAAGCTCGTTGGAAAACAAGCTTGATGTATCAAAACGTTCAAATGCAGAATATGGTCGAGAGGTTGTTCTTAACCCTTAATAAAATCTTTAGGCCTTTAAATGCAATGTCGTTGTATGGTTTGCAATAATGAGATAGTTAGACAGACGGATAAATAATATGAAATTGAGAGAGAGAGAGAGAGAGAGAGAGAGAGAGAGAGACCACAATTTAACGTGGTTCAGTGATAACCCTCCTACGTCCACTCTAGATCTAGCTTGATCTACGAATCCCTTTAACCTTTGGATTCTAATTCTCTCTTATTTAAATTGACGGAGTATCAGTTTCATATAATCTTACAACCTTACAAATAACTAGTAAATTTAACAACTAGCTCAAACAATCTAGCTTTGACTAAGGGGGTGTTTGGCTAAGCTTATAAGCTACTTTAAGTTGCTTATAAGCTGTTGAGAGCTTATAAGCACTCTTAAAGTGTTTGGCAAAATAAGCTCCCAAAGAGCTTATAAGTCTTCAAAATAAGCTCCAATTAAGTGCTTATAAGCACTCCAAAAAATAAGTTCATCCACCCCAACTTATTTTTTCAAAGCTTGACTTTTTCATTCTATAACTTCATATATTTTTATATTTCTATTATCAACACTTTCATTTGATTTTAAAAAATTATAGATTCCAAAAAAAAATATTTTTTCATTTTTTTTTTTTTTTCTATTTTCAGATTTTAACTTATTTTGAGCTTATAAGCTCTTTTATCCAAATACTTTGTGTTGGGAACCCTCTGCAGTTGTTTTGATGATGTTTTTCAAAACCACACTTAGGCACAGCAAAGCACAATATCATAGCATGATATCTAGTTTAGATTAATTGTGCTAATATTTATTATTTCTTGAGACTGTTCTCTTTAAAAGGAGTAAGGCCGTTGTCTATAACAACCTCCTCTATTAAAGAACAGTTAGTTCTTATTGTTGTTGCTTTGCAGGTACTTCGGCAGGAAACTTCAAGCTCATTCATCTAGATGCCGAAGATACTCAGGTTGTTGATCAAATGAGGAAGATCAACCTGTCTCCCCCATAGTTGTCACCTCAGTTGCCAGCTATAAGGACCCACGTGAAGTGTTGAGTCATCACTGCAACGGCTAGTGCCACATTTGCTATTTTCTAACGGCTAGTTTTTGCAGGACTCTCAACGGCTAGTTTTCAAACTATGCCTATATAAAGCCTTCAACAACAATGATTCAGCTCACGGGAAACTCATTACCCTTACGAGCCTAATTGCTGTAGAAATTCTCTCACTAGTTCATACCTATTCAACACTCGAAAATCCTAGAGCTTTCCCAAGTGTTTAAGATAGAGAATTTCATCATTGTACTACTCCAAGCTTGTTGCATTTACTGCTGCATCAAGCTCCCTGTACTCTCTCTCATATTTAGTTTCAAAGCTAGAATAGTTGAGATTGTACGCCGTTGACTCGATTGTAAATCGAAAGTTTGTATGTTGTATGAAATTGATACGCAGTCAGTATAAACAAGAGAGAAGGAGAATCCAAAAGTAAAGGGATTCGTAGATCTAGCTTGATCTACCGTGGAAGTAGGATAGTAACATCCGAACCACGTAAAATATCTTGTGTTCTTTACTATTTTATTATTCTCTCTCATCGATAAACTGCTCATACAACAAACCGCATTCAACAGCCTGGCTTTATAAGGCTGTAAAGATTTTACATCAAAGAGTTCTATAGCACTACCTCTCCACCACATTCCGCACTCAACAGTTTGATAGATCAAGCTTGTTGATCACAACGAGCTTGATAGATCAATCTGCCTCACTCTGTGAAGGACTGCTTGACCAGCAAGTTGGCTATTGGTGTATTCCCCCCCCCCCCCCCATACACCAATTAACTCTTTCTGGGACCAACACTTTGAAATCTTATAAGATCTTAAATTTAAGAGCTTATAAGCTCTTGAAACATCTTATAAGCACTTAGTGCTTATAAGGTCCTCAAAATAAGCTTAGCCAAACACCCCCTAAATGAGTGAGTAGGTGTAGAGGAGCTTAAAACAATAGTAAACACTTTAAGCTGGATACTATTCTTCAATGGCAAAGCTCTCAATCTTCAACACTTGGAAAAATCTTGGAATTTCGAGTGTTGATCTTGATATGGCAAGTGAGAGAATTTTCGCAGCAGTTAGGCTTTTGATAATAAATTTCCCGTAACTGTTCATTGAAATGGGAAAGTATTTATTGGCGAGTTTGAAAAACTAGCCGTTAGGAGTCTAGCTGATGTGGCAACTAGTCGTTAGAGCTAACTTATTTCTTCTCGTTGGAATTTGTCCTAGCTGGCATCTGACGTGATAGCTTAGGTGGCATGTAGATGTATGGAGTTAGATCATCGGCCTAAGGTGTCTTCCAGCATCTTGATATCTTGAACTTGAGAACTGGCTGAATTACCTAAGAGCAGGTTGACTAGGACAAGTTGTTCTCCTATAGGCAAGGCAATTGGAAGAACGGTCTCGGCCTTTACATGACAGAACAACATTTCTAGAAATATAAGCTCGTTGTTCTATGTTATACATTTAGAACAACTTTGTCAACCTCTACCTCTAAAAATAATAAATATGTCTAAGTGTAGTTTTGAGAAATATCATCAAAATTAATTGTAGAGTGTTTCCCCAACCCTCTATTGAATACGTTAATCGAATTCGTAGGTAATTGATCTCTTGTTTTACACTAGATATTTATTATCATGGGTCGTAGGTAATTGAGTTTATTTATTATTTATAGTTTCTCTTAGTTTCAATCTTTCGAAACAAATGGCTTTGGAATATTTAGAAATTATATTTCCTTTCGAGGTCCATTTCAACTATGGTAGGGATTTGGATCCCCTGTTGTGGCTACAATGCACAGCAGGGTGCTGTGCATGTAAACGGTTTCGTTTGCCTCTTCGCTCATTTGGTTCCTTTATTATTAAATTTACTTTATATATTTTGCTTATTCTTTTCTGTTTGTTCACTTCAACATTTTGCTTATATAGTTTTATGTTTATTTATGTTGATAGAGTTAATTAATTCATTGTTATTTTTACTATCTATTTCATTTGTAATTAATCATTTTCTTAGGATTTGTGTTTTAAAATATGTTATTTTTGTTTTGAGGCTAATTATTTTAGCTAGGGTTAATTAATCTATAATTAGATTATATAATCCTTATATTGTAAAACTTAACTGAGTATTTAATTACTACCAGTATTAAATGATGAATTATTACATTTATCGTATTAAAATATCCGGCAAGCATATCACAAGAAAAAATTTAGAAAAAAATAAAGAAAGTGAAAAAGAACATCAAACGACATAGTATTGGCTTTAAAACGATCACTGCACCATATGTTGTGTTTTCCCACACAGCAGGGGATCCTCCCCCAATGGTAGTAAGTTCGCTTGTTTTTAGTTTTTCTTGAACTATAATTTAAATTAGCTCATCAGAATATAACAAATTTTGCATTATTGCGAAATCCACTCATAGCGTGGAAAGATTTTAAATTGAAGGAATAGCTAGGGAAATAGCAATTTGGCATTCATTTCATTCCACTTTAATTGGGTTACATATTGAATACATGTGGTATTTTAAAATACTCCATATATCTCATTAGATTATGTTAATTTGTTTGAGTTTTAATAAAGTATTAGGTGGAATAGCATTATACTCACTCCATCCCATTTAATTAGTCCACTTTTTCTTTTTTGTATGTCTTATTTTTTAGTCAATTTTCTAAAACGAAATGTACTAACACACAAAACATCTTTTAAAACATTTCTATCTCGGCATTCCACTTTTGTGTCACACTCTATGAGTGTGTTTGGTAGATAAGATAGGATATAGTAAGATTAATAAGCATGAGATTATTAGTATGAATAGGAAGTAAGATAAGTTATCTTTACTGGTGTTTGGTAGGTAAGGTTAAATGGTGAGATAAGTTAAATAGGTCTTTTGTATTATATATAAAATTCAATATTAAAACTGAATTTACCAAAATAACCTTACATTTTTTCTAACATATGTATTGATTTTTTTATTTTTTTTATTTCAAATACATATGTTAATTCCTAAAATGTGTCATATTAGGAATAATTGGGAAAATTATAAAATTATATCCAAAACAATCTTTTAATAAAAACTAACTTATCATAAATAATAAAATACACAAACTGGAGTAAAATTTAAAAACACATTCCTGAAGTGAAAAGATACAAACTGTGGTAGTTGAAAATTTTCTGATGTTGAATTTTAATTATGAATAATAATTATGGCAACAACAAATGTTATGAAATTAATTAAAATTATTTCAAAATAATAATAATTAAAATATCTTTATGCACAACCCTTTTCTTTCTCGCCACCATGGCCACCGCCATTGTTTTCCAAAAGAAGGGGCAAAATGGTATTTTCCAGTCCTAGTCTGTGCCACTGTTTCACTTGGGTAAAGTTATCGGAGGTATTTGGTCAGATTAGTTATCTAAGTGAAATAGTGAAATAAACTTGGGCTTTGACATAGTAACGGGCCCCCAAGCCTACCCATCCTACCTACCAAATGCATGTTAACTCAAGATAAATAATCCTATCTTGCTTAAACTTACCTACCAAACACTCCCTATGTGGACTAATTAAGTAGGATGAATGAAGTATGTTGTAGTAAATAAAATGAAACGATTAAGATAATATGATTATAGTATGCAATGTTCCAAAAAGCGCTAGACACCAATCGGGTGGTGGAGGGGTGACTAGCACCTAGGCGGCTAGGCGGGAGCCTAGGAGGATTCGAACTATAATGTTTATTTTTACTATTCTTACAATATTGTTGTCAAATTTATAATAAATACATATATTATGACAACTTAAAGGTTAACTTCATAATTATAAATCCAAAATTATACATAAAGTAGCATAGTGTGCCTAAACATAGATTAATTAACACATTTAGATTATTGATTAAACTTCAAGAGTGACTCGTTGGGTATCGCATAGAGCCTAATCGGATTGCATATTAGTAGGACGACGATGTACTGACTAGCGCCCAAGCGCTGCCTAGACGGGCCTAGGCAGCGACTTTTAGAGCACTGATAGTAGGATATAATGGGAGAATAAATATATTCTGATGGGACGTCAATGAAAGTTAGGTACACCCTTCGTCCCACCTCAACTAACTTATTTCATTTCGACATGAGATTTTATACGAAATGTTAAAATGAAAAGTAAGAAGTACACATCGAAAAGAAAGAGTTAATTCTTTTCATCTATAAAAACAAACCAATTTAAATAGAATATCTCGATTAGAAAAACAAGTCAAGTAAAATGGGAACAAAGAAATTATATTTTAGTGGGACAAGGTGAAGAACAAATGGTGTCGGGCAGAATATTTAAGTTATGTTAGATGAACGACTTACATGCAAACAACTACTCTCAACACATTTATTTCTCTTGTCCTTACGTTTCATTGATTGCCATCATCAACACTACTAAATTCAGAGCAAGGCATAGATCAAAATAAAAATAAAATTCCGCTACATAAATATTGTCTATATACAATTTCATCCACGAAATGCACCAAGAACAGCTGAATTGTGAGCAAAATCCTATCCACATATAACCACAATCCAAATTAAAAGACACAAAAACATTCTAATGCCCCACAAAACATAAGAACGAAAAATGATCATCATCAAGAAATATGTAAAAATTCCACTCTTTTCTTTCGTAGGTACCTCAATTGAGAAGCAGAATGAATCTCTCCAATTACTGAGAGATCCGACCCGACATCACATCCGACCCGGGTACCTGCCCGTCTTCCCCTCCGGGTACGCCCAGACCCGGATAAGAACCACCCGGAACAAGGCCCATGTTCCTCCCCCCATAATAAACTGTCTGACCCGTGTTATCAGTGATATAACGTGCAGGCATTTCATAGGGCCTCACACCCGCTGCTCCATATACGTGATTCATACCCGGAAATCCAAGGGGTACTTGACCCGATTGAACCGGGTACGATTGCATATACTGTGTCCGCATCGGGACCGATCCATTTCCCGCCGGAACATGATTACCCGGCATATAATAAACCGTGGGCATGGGTTGCACCTGCTGGTTCGGGTAGTGCCAAACGGGTCCACCCGCGTACCCGGATTGTTGGTGAGGGGGCAACTTCTCGTTTACCATCTCACTCTCCTTCTGTTCCACGTACTGAACCGGGTTAACGGGTCGGGTTTTGACGGGTGGGAGATCCGGAATGACCTGCAGGTTGGGTGGGGCCAAGGAGGAGGAAGTGGAACAGAACGGCGAAGAAATAACCGGGGCGGGCGAACCCGGGTCCGACATCGAAACGGTGTCGTTGGGGAGGTTTTTGTTCTTGATTTTGATGCTTTCTTTTAACGCATCATCGGAATTATCCAACCCGAACAAGTAATCCGGCACTTCGGAAACAATGGACGAAACCTCGGACCGGCCGCGCTCGAGAACAGAGCCGGCGGCCGATCCGCCGTTGAGGACGTCGAGGAACCAGTTCTCGCGCTTAGCCGAGCCGTCGAGGAGCGAGTTGATGCTGGAGGCTCGGGAGTCGTTGAGGTTGTCGATCGGGAAAAGGAAGAGCCGGAGCCGAGCCGACTTCTGGCTCTGGCTGAGCCGATCATACTCGTCCATCATGTTCTCGACGTCTTCGTCGGCCGTGACGGTGATTAAGGCGTCGAGGTCTTCGTTGGGGAGCTGGTACTTTATGCTGATGTTGGTTGTACCTATCGAAAGGGGTTTCAATTGAAGGCTCAAAACGGAAAAGGATAACAATTAAAAACTGAAATTCCCTCAGGTAGTTTTGGATTGAACTTTGTTCATATAAAAGTTTCGGTTGCCACTTACCTGAGAGTTTCGAGAGCTTGGATAGGAGAGCGGCGAAGGTTGTGTGGCGGTTGACGGCGACGATGCGGGTGTCGCCACCGAAGTAGCGCAGCTGGTTGTCGTGGGGGCGGGGGAGGATTTTGCCGCCGAAGCTGCACATGAAACGCACGCGCGGCTGCGGAGCGGCGGTTGTGTCATCGTGGAGGTTTTGGTAGTCGGAGCGCGGGGTGGAAGCGACGGAGTCGCCGAGGTTGGAGTCGAGGTCGGTCAACGGAAGGGCATGGTGTGAGGCCATAAATTGGAAATGGTGAACTGAGAGAGAGAGATGAAACAACAATCAACTGGTGCGAAGAATGTCTTTTGTGAGTGCTGGACGAATTTTACAAACCGAATCACTCTCTGCTATCCACGGGTACCCACCCACCCTTTATTTCTTACTTACTCCCTCCGTTCACGTCCAACGATTTTTAGACCATTAATTGAATTTTTTAGTTAATTTTTAGAATTTTTAATAATGAATTTTTAATACTCTATATTTTAGGAGTATAATTTTTCGGTTCCAAATGACTAAGCGAGTGTTAGGAGTATATTTTAGGAGTATAATTTTTCAAATATAACATCTTGTTTCTTTTAACAATATTTTTATACTACATTCGTTTCCATAATTTTGAACACGAGAATTAAAGAAATGTGTGATTTTCTCAAAATTATGAATAATATAATACTCATAATAAATAGTTAAAAAAAATTACGCATTCCATTAATTCCCGTGCATAAATTTATGGGACGAAGATGGTATAAAAATATTGTCAAAAGAAACCAGAAAGTTATCTTAAGACAAAAAAAAGAGTATAAAATTCTCATTACTAAAACTTAAAAACTAACTAAAAGGCCAATGAGTCAAAAGATCGTGGAAGAATGAAATATTAGTTACTCTCTTCGTCCTTTATAAGAGGATACGTTTTTTTTTTTTTTTTTTTTTTTTTTTTTTTGGTACGTTACTAACTTCCTAGTAAGAGTATACGTTTCATTATTTGGTTAAAAAAAATACTAAAGGGGAAAATAAAAATAAAAAATTGGACATGCACTCTCCATTTTTGACACACATATTCACTCTATTTTAATTCTCGTGCCCCAAAAGAAATGTTTCATTTTGCGAGGGACGAAATGTCTTCTTATTAAGTTATTTTGCTTTCTTAATCGGGCCGTCCACACGAATTGTCATGTTTTCTAAAATAATTTGAATTTACCCTTATTTTCTTAATGTGGATTTTTACTTTTCACTTCTAATATTAAATCTAAAATTTCGTATAAAGAAAACAAATGTGATAATTGAACTAGAACGGCGAGAATTTTTATTACATTCATCTCTTTTATTATTCCATATTAAATTTCTTTGAGCGTCATCTTAAATTCAATTGAAATAATATAAAACATTTTAGTCATAAGACTCATAACACTATTTGTTTCGTCATAACTATTTATTCCCTTTACGACTAAGATATTGTTATTAATGTTTACTAGATTTTGCACCCGTGCAATGCACGGATAGAAATATGTTAAAGTACAATTCAATAATCATGTCAAAATTATATGAATATATACTCCCTCCGTCATATTAGATTATTCCAATTAAATATTATATATTCATATATGAATTTTCAATGAGACTAATTATATGGAATGGATGGAGTAATGCATAGTGATCTAATATCTTAAATAGATTAAAGAGCATAACAAAATAATTTAGTGTTCCCTCTGTTACATAAATCAATATGTTTATTACCTGTTCGAGATCTCCTATGGTTTTCCAAAATAAAAATATTTACTCACCATTTTTCTTCACTTATATTTACATTATTTACAATACTTTTTATCTACCTAATCCTACAATTTCTAAAATTTTCAAAATTACATTTTTTTCCATAGTCGTGTACTTCTTCTTCTTCTTCTTCTTCTTCTTTTAAAAATATGTGTCACTCCTACTTTCATACTTACTAATATTTTAGAAGCCATATTTACTAATTGTTGTACATATATCTCACAACGAAAAATGTCTATTGTCGATTCAAAGGTCAAACCTATTAAACTTAAACTATAATTCGAGTTATTTTCATATTTTGAAAGTACAATGTATGGATATATAAAATGAAAATTAATTGAAATACTTGATATTGTTTATATCTAATGAAATACTTTTTGATAAGCATTACTACTACAATGGTTTGAATATTATTTTACATGACCAATCAATTATTTGTTGAATGGATTCATATGAAACTTATGATTTGTTGCTAAATTAATGGATTTTCTCGTTCAAGTATTATGTTTCTTTGCACACTTTAGGCATAGTTAAATGAGTCTTCTTTATCATTCCAGTGATTCCACATTATATATAATTTTAAAAAAATAATTGTACAATATAATGCTATGTAGCATTACACTTCAACTACCAACGCTATAAATTGATCCACCTACAGTATGAAGAACATAATTTCATCTCATTCGTATAAGTTCGTGAGACCATTGTTCGATACTCATTTCACTTTGCAGAGTAATAAAGAAAAAGAAAAGGGACGAAATATATAAGTTACAAATTTAGACTTGATTAATTATGAATCTAATAAGTTCTTTTATTCATTTACTTTCTCATTACATATCATTACATAATGATTTATGGCTTACGATATACTCCCACTGACTTATATTGTTGTAGAAATTTATATTTGTTACATCTCCAACGAATTTGCATTTTTCTACTTAGAACATAATACTCTAATAAAAAATACTTTACCCACCAATAATCGGTTGATGTTTACTCAATATCATCTTTAATTATTTACTCAAAGTTTATGTTAAATTATTTTAATGAAATTCTATTTACATATTTCTAAGTGAGTTATTAAATTAATCACGTTTGATATGATATTCTTAAAATTTATTGAGTTTTATATTAATGAGATATTAATATAATTAGTTTTAAAATTAAATGTGATAATCACACAATTATGAGATTTTCACAGTTTCTTAAAATTTATGTCAATGGTAATATTAGTGTAATGTAATACTAAAAAAAAGTTTTTTTTTTATTTTTTTATTTTTTTTTCTATAACTATCTAGGAAAAAATGTTATCTAAATCCCTCAAAAAATATATCAAAATTAACTCACTACAAATGTCCAATTTACTCTTAAAATCTATATCATACTCATACAACTTCCTTTTTAAATTGGGTTATAATTGATTTACTTATTCACTTATTTTATACACTTCTCTCCGTGTATAAAGTTATGCTAACGATAGCGCTAATAAAATAATATACTAATATCTAGAAGTTAACTTTGTATTTAACTTTGATTAGAAACCATTATTTAGAAAAAATCATTGCAAATGAAAAAAAAAATCCTAGTATAATTAATATGTTATCAATCTATTTCTAAATTTGAAAAATATTTACATTACATTGTGGAAGTTGTTAACATAAACGAGTGATTGTGTTTAATTAGAACTAAAACACATCATCATATTTTATCCTATATTCATATTTTATAAATTATAATTGAGATTTAGGATAAATAAAATTTAATATCAAAAATTTAATATATAAATATATTTACTATTTATTTATTTATTTATTAATTTATACCGAATAAATCACCCCCTAAATTTGTTCCCCCTAAATTCCTAATACAATCAAGCATGACCAATCAATTTTCTAAATTTGTGGAATTTAGTTTTCAAGAAATCTAATTAGAAAGGGAAAAACGTCCCTTGTAGAAAGGAAAAAAAAAAAAAAAAAAAAAAAAAAAGTCCCTTAATTGTAGGTAGAAAAAAACTAATTAGGTTATTTTATTTTAAAATCAAAATTGTAATTAATAACTACTTTTCAATTGATTTGAAATTGAAAAACTCCCTTTATATATATATTAGATTTTGCACCCGTGCAATGCACGGATAGAAATATGTTAAAGTATAATTCAATAATCATGTCAAAATTATATGAATATGTACTCCCTCCGTCCTATTAGATTATTCCAATTAAAATATTATATACTCATATATGAATTTTCAATGAGACTAATTATATGGAACGGATGGAGTAATGCATAGTGACCTAATATCTTAAATAGATTAAAGAGCATAACAAAATAATTTAGTGTTCTCTCTGTTACATAAATCAATATGTTTATTACCCGTTCGAGATCTCCTAAATTAGTGTGGTTTTCCAAAATAAAAATATTTTCTCACCATTTTCTTCACTTGATATTTACATTATTTACAATACTTTTTATCTACCAAATCCTACAATTTCTAAATTTTTCAACATTACATTTTTTTCCACAGTCGTGTACTACTTTTACTTTCTTCTTCTTCTTCTTCTTCTTCTTCTTCTTCTTCTAAAAATATGTGTCACTCCTATTTTCATACTATAGTGGGGGTTGTAATATTTTAGAAGCCATATTTACCAATTGTTGTACATATATCTCACAACGAAAAATGTTTATTGTCGATTCAAAGTTCAAACCCATTAAACTTAAAATATAATTCGAGTTATTTTCATATTTTGAAAGTACAATTTATGAATATTTAAAATGAAAATTAATTGAAATACTTGATATTGTTTATATCTAATGAAATACTACTTGATAAGCATTACTACTACAATGGTTTGAATATTATTTACATGACCAATCAATTATTTGTTTAATGGATTCATATGAAACTTATGATCTGTTGCTAAATTAATGGATTTTCTCGTTCAAGTATTATGTTTCTTTGCACACTTTAGGCATAGTCAAATGAGTCTTCGTTTATCATTGCAGTTATTCCACATTATATATAATTTTCAAAAAATAATAGTACAATATAATGCTATGTCGCATTACACTTCAACTACCAACACTATAAATTGATCCACCTACAGTATGAAGAACATAATTTCATCTCATTCGTATAAGGTCGTGAGACCATTGCTCGATACTCATTTCACTCTGCAATTTAATAAAGAAAAAGAAAAGGGACGAAATATATAAGTTACAAAGTTTAGACTTGATTAATTATGAATCTAATAAGTTCTTTTATTCATTTACTTTCTCATTACATAATGATTTATGGCTTACGACATACTCCCACCGACTTATATTGTTGTAGAAATTTATTTTTGTTACATCTCCAACGAATTTGCATTTTTCTACTTAGAACATAATACTCTAATAACAAATACTTTACCACCAATCATCGGTTGATGTTTACTCAATATCATCTTTAATTATTTACTCGAAGTTTATGTTAAATTGTTTTAATGAAATTCTATTTACATATTTATAAGTGAGTTATTATATTAATCACGTTTGATATGATATTCTTAAAATTTATTGAGTTTTATATTAATGGGATATTAATATAATTAGCTTTAAAATTAAATGTGATAATCACACAATTATGAGATTTTCACAGTTTCTTAAAATTTATGTCAATGGTAATATTAGTGTAAATGTAATACTAAAAAAAGTAATTTTTTTTTTTTTTTGATTTTTTTTCTATAACTATTTAGGAAAAAATGTTATCTAAATCTCTCAAAAAATATATCAACATTAACTCACTACAAATGTCCAATTTACTCTTAAAATCTATATCATACTATACAACTTCCTTTTTAAATTGGGTTATAATTGATTTACTTATTCACTTATTTTATACACCTCTCTCCGTGTATAAAGTTATGCTAACGATAGCGCTAACAAAATAATATACTAATATCTAGAAGTTAACTTTGTATTTAACTTTGATTAGAAACCATTATTTAGAAAATATCATTGCAAATGAAAAAAAAATCCTAGCATAATTAATATGTTATCAATCTATTTCTAAATTTGAAAAATATTTACTCGTACAATACATTGTGGAAGTTGTTAACATAAACGTGTGATTGTGTTTATTTAGAACTAAAACACATCATCATATTTTATCCTATATTCATAATTTATAAATTATAATTGAGATTTAGGATAGATAAAATTTAATATCGAAATTTTAATATATAAATATATTCACTATTTATTTATTTATTTATTAATTTATACCAAATAAACCACCCCTAAATTTGTTCCCCTAAATTTCTAATACAATCAAGCTTGACCTATCAATTTTCTAAATTTGTGGAATTTAGTTTTCAAGAAATCTAATTAGAAAGGGAAAAAATGTCCCTTGTAAAAAAAAAAAAAAAAAAAAAAAAAAAAAAAAAAAAAAAAAAAAAAAAAAAAAACGTCCCTTAATTGTAGGGAAAAAAAAAGAGGTTATTTTATTTTAATTACAAAATTGTCATTGATAACTATTTTTCAATTGATTTGAAATTGAAAACTCCCTTTTTATATATATAGATATAGATTACTGTATAATATAAAAACAGGCTGAATTCCCAAAATTAGTATAAGTTGGATATTTATTTTAATATTATAAAATTAATTAAATTCTTAAAAAAAAAGTTGTGAATTAATTATTTTTACCCTTTTGAAACATTTAATATCTCGTTTGTCATACGTTCATGGCGTGCTACATTTAATTTCTGTTGCTACTCTGTGGTATGGAATTTCTATATAATTTCCCTCAAATTTAATTTGTGTGCAAACGATAACTTTGTATGCTATCTTATTGCTCAAAATTCATTTACTGTGTATATTGTTATGTATAGATGGATAGAATATTTTTTATCATGCAAGTTTATCATATTCCTCTGTCCTATTTATCTAAAAATATTTGACTATTTTTACATGTATGTCATATTTATGTTAGGATAGTTGATTTCCTTTATATAAATGTTAGTATTCAAGTACATACGTAATTACGTATAAAATGACGTGATAAAATTATAAGTTTATTTTGTGAGAACTTAAGAGAGAGTTAATGTCAACTCTACTAATAATAGGTTCAAGCATACAGAATCATAAAATAAAAGGCAGGGTCCCATTAAGCCGACATCGATTATAATATCAATAATTATGTTATTTTTTTCTACTTAATTACCTAACTTTTAGTACAAAAGTTAGTTGTTATGATTGGAATAGAATATTTGTGTGGTAGCAAAGAAGAAGCTACACACCAATAAGAACTTGTGCACTTATTTATTTATTTATTTGAATTTGATAGAGTAATATTGTCTCATCGCTGACCAAGCAAGAACCATCCCTTTAAATTTTTGTAATTGGAAATGAATTTTATCCTTCTATGGTCCTTTTAGACGGACGTGGATGTCATGAAATGAAATACTCCATTTATTTATGATTTAGTGAATTTAAATCTTTAACTACATATTTTTGTATTTTGATGATATAATAATAAATTAACGTGTTAAAGTATTAAAGTATATTAATTATGAGTTCATCTAATATCTTTAATGACGTTAAAATGTTAAAAAGTAGAGTGATGAAATGTTAAAGTGTTGCAAGACTTATGTCCGAAACCGAAATTTTTTGTAAATAGTAGACGTCAATATAGAAAGAATGTCAATAAATTGTAGATGGGAGGAATACTAGTATATAATCAAAGTGAAAAGGGAAAATATCAATATATATATAATATTGTTATACATCCCGATCCTACATGGCACCGCGTATGATTTTCTTCAATATTTTCGAATATTCTCATGATTTAACTTATTTTATAATTGATTTGGCTTATTTTATAATATATTTACAATTAATTATTTTTATATGTCAAATTTTATATTTTATATTTTGCTTTATCACGAATTAGAATTCTAATACTTATATAATTAGAATTCTAAACGAATTAAACGAATTAACAATGCCCACAAATATATGACTCCCAATCTTTGATAATGAAATTCTAATATTTACATAATTAGAGTTCTACAAGAATTAATAATACACATCAATATATATATATATATATATATATATATATATATATATATATATTTATTGATGTCGCGTGCAACTTTACCATACAACCACATCTACATTACTTTTTTGTCACAAAGTTTTGTCTCCGATCTCCATCTACAGGCAAGGGCGGAGCTACATTGGGGCCTGGGGGGCCCATGGGCTCCCCACTTTTGGACCTCAATGATACTTATATATGTAGTATTATGTGATATATTTATAATTTGATATATTTTTTTAATTAAATATACATGTTATTAATTTTTTTAGAGTATTTTACTACTTCAACTTGATATAATTTCTGATTTTCTTAGATTTAGAAGATTTTGGGTCCAGATTTATAGTTCGTGTTGGGAACCCCTTTGCAGTTCGATTTTGATGATGTTTATCGAAACCACACTTAGGCATATTTTACTTGTTTAAGGTTAAGGCCGATAGATCGACCTGCTATCTGTTAGTGCAGGTCGATGCCCTACAAAGTTTAGAATCAAGTTCGATCCACCATGTAAGAGAAAGGTCGTTTATCGGCCTGCCTCATTCGGATCGAGCTGGATCATCAAGCTGTCTATCGACCTTCCTTATCAAGCTTCCAGCCTGCACTGCCTTAGAAGATTTCAAGTGCTGGACTTTCTTATCAAGGTCGATGCCCCACCTTCATGGAGCTTCACGACCTGATCCTTGCCACGTGGTGTGCCAGCAAGGACGAACTTTCCCAACGGCTAGAAGTGAGTCAGCTTCCAACGGCTAGTGCCACGTCAGCCTGACTCCAACGGCTAGTTTTTCAAAACTGCCTATAAATACATCAAGCCATATCGGATTCAAGCACGGGAAACTCAAGCAATCAACTCCAAATCTCTGCCCAAAACCTCTCTCAAGTTCATATCCATTCAAGTGTTCGAAATCCGATTAGTTTCCCAAACACTTGACGAAGAGAGGTTTCCGAATCCGATAAACACCACAACGACGAAGCGTTCACTGCTGCTTGTCGTTGATTCAACAACTTCTTCTCCGACCCGTTCGAAGTTAGAAAGTCTGTTTGTGTTTTCGCCATTATAGAGTTAGTCAAGCTCTGTAAAAGTGAAAGGTTGTTTGTACTTTTTAGTACGAAAGGTTGTAAGGGTCACGACCCAAAACTCGTGTCTAGATATTTTCAGGTTAGATTATATCTAGAACTGATACTCAGTCAGTATAAATAAGAGAGAGGTTGAATCCAAAGGTAAAGGGATTCTCAGGTCAAGTCGACCTGACGTGGACGTAGGAGGGTTTCTCCGAACCACGCTATATCGCCGTGTCTCTCTCTCTCTCTCTTTACTTATCGTCCTTATATTTTATTATCAAACTGACGAGCATCAACCTGCATATCACGCATCTACCGGCTACTGTTCACCAGCCTTAAGATTTTTCAAAGAGTAAATCAACCTCCACCAACTTCCGCATTAACAACAGTTTGATAAATCAAGCTTGTTCTCAAACGAGCTTGATAGATCAAACTACCTCTGATAGGTCCGACCTTGACAATCGACCTTTAGATCGACCTGATTTTCAAAAGTCAAAAACGGTTGGTTATTGGTGTATTCCCCCCCCCCATACACCAATTACTCTTTCCCGGGACCAACAAGTGGTATCAGAGCAGTGGTTCTTTTGACCGCTGCTTTGCATACTAAAGTTTTCTTTTAAACTTTTGGTCATTTTGAACCGATCCCTTAGAAAAATCTTTTCATTCATACATATCATATTATTTGCTATGGAGGCTTCTCTTCTCAGGGTATGTGAAGACTTCTCCATTCAAGGCTATGAAGACTGGAGTTTCCGAATCAAGATGTGTCTCAAGGCACATCACGTCCTCATGTGGGATATCATCGAGAATGGACCCTCCCCCATTATGCAGCGAAGATTATTGTGGATGGAACAGCCCCCGGGGAGGCTACATACGAGAAAGTCCTCAAAAATCCTCGCGACTACACAACCGAGGAAAGGAAGGAGGCCAGCCTCGATGATTACGCAAAGGGACTCATCTCCAGCACCGTGAAGGGCGTCCACCTGGCCAAGATCTGAAATCTTGAAACCGCCAAAGAAATGTGGGACACCCTCCGGTCCATCAGCCTTGGTTCAGAGGAAATGAAAGAGAACAAGCTGTCAATGGCGTGCAGCAAGTTCGATGACTTCAAGATGGTTTCGGGTGAAACCATAGAAGCAATGAAGCTTCGCTTCACCGAGATTATTCTCGAAGTCGCTGCAATCAACCCGTACAAATATACGCAGCGCGAGAAGAATCTTAAAGTGATACGTGCCCTTCCTGCAAATTGGCACGTATACGCCGCCATGCATCCAGCCCGTTCGGATTTCAACTCCCTCACCACCGAAGATCTTTTCGACATTCTTGTCGGAAATGAATATGAGATGATCCGCATCCATGGATCAACACAGCCTTCCACCAGCAAGAAGGCTGATGAAAAGAACGACAAGGAGGTAGCTTTCAAGGCCGACTCAGCCTCTACTGCTACCCCAAGCACGATTGACGAATCCATCGTCAAAAAGTTCGAGAAGATGACTCTCGACTATGCTCTCGCTGCTAGGAGAAATGAGAAGCTCCTAGGAAAGGTTGTCAAATACAAGAAGTTCTACCGTGACAACAAGCGAAACTTCTCAAACCGCAACCACGACCGCCCTGACAAAAAGGGAGAAGGTAAACCCTCAACCTTCAATTCTTCTAACACACCCGAGGGTGGTTGCTTTGGTTGTGGCAGGCCAGGTCACTACAAGACCGACTGCCCGGATCTTACCAAGGCCGAGAGAGACGAGCTCCGTGCAAAGCGTGACAAAAAGCTCAAGGAACAGCGAGCTGCTATGATCGCCGAAGAATCAAAGGAGGCTCATCTCTCAGATAGCTCTTCAAGTGATGACGAGGGATTCATCGCTTTCGACGAAAGTGATGACGAAGAATGTTTCGTTGGAGAGCACCAACAAAACGAGGGATCTTCAAAGGTAGATCCTCAACCGATTTCACTTTCTTTTTCTGACGATGATTGTGTAGAAGAAGGTGATGAAGAACTATCCGAGGCTGTGTCTTGAGAAGAAATCAAGAAACAGCTCGATGACTATGCCGACCTCGTGGAAACACTCAAAGAGGTCGTTGAAGATAATGCTGAGCTTATGGACAAAAATGAAAAATACAAGCTAGCATTAGAAGAAAGATTCTCTCCCTACGATGAAGAAAAGGAAAAGGAGATCGAAGCCCTAAGGTCAAAGGTTGAAGAATTAACTTTACGGGTTAAGGAGTTCGATACCAGGGCGCTCGAGAAGGACGAGTCCCTCAAGACCAAAGATGCCGAAATACACAGCCTTACCTCAAAATTGGCTGACTTGGTAATTCGACACGAACTCCTCGTGAAAAAGGAATAAAAACTTCAACTCACATTGAGTCAGTTGAAGAAAAGTGGAAAGAAGCTGGAAGAAGTACAATCCATGCAGCGCAATCCGCGCGATCACTCTGGCATTGGATTTAATGGAAAATCCAAGGAAAGCAAGGATAAAGATTGCAAGATCACGTTCGTGAAGGCGCAGTCGAAGTCAAAGAGTGTTCGGAAAGCTCATCAAGCTCTTCCAGATAAGATGGTCCAGCTGAAGAATCCAGTTCGACAGCCCCAAGCCATCCTTGTAAAGCAACACAAGAAGGAATAGCCTGTTCCTCAAAAGAAAGAGAGTCGACCTTGACAAACCGATATTTTATATGCATTTCAAGATGTTTTTGATAGGTTTTGGCTTTGATATGTGTGCTTAAACGAATAGGAAATGATAGGTTTTCTACTTATGCGTTTTCTATATGCCTTGTGTTTTCTCTTGATTTCCGTGCCTATTTCAGGTGCTTTGGCAATTTTCTGGGAATGTTTGACTTATCCTATGTCGAAGAGGATCGAAAGAGGAAGCCGTAGCACTTTGCGGATAAATTTTCCGATGCCGGACGAGAGAGAACGAGCCAAAAGCGTGAAAGCGCGCGAACTGTCAAATGTGGGCGGAAAATGACGAGTCAACCGAAAATGAAATAGTCAACCCTTCATTTAACTTTCCAGAAATTACAGATTTTACCCCACCTTCTCAACTTAAGTTCCTAGTATTTGCAATTTAGCCCAAATGTGTGGGAAGACTATAAATAGCTAGATATTTTCCTCATTTGGCATCTAATTTCACTTGTAATTCATTGTGACACTTTCTCTTAGAACCCTAGCTATTTTCCCTCTTTCTACTTTGGTATTTTTCAAATATTTGTGGATGATCAAGCTTGGAGATTGAAGTTTATTGAAGAATTTCTATTCCTTTTACTTTCCTTGTTATTTCCATTATGAATTCCTCTCTTTTTGTTGGTTTGATTGTTAGATCTATGATGAGTGGCTAGTTTTCTTAGAGGTTTCAAATGATGGATGGTGTGAATTAGGCTAGGATTTGGTGGTTTTTGATGTGGATCTACCTTTCCTTTGAGTTGCCCTTGGATTTGATTGGATTTAATTGCATGAATGATTGACAACCATGAGTGCATACAAGGTGTTTGATGGAATGCCTAGGAAGCTTCCATTCATAGCACTTGGCATGAATCCTTGCTCATATTATCTAGTATTGATTTGCATTGCTCCTAGAAAGAATTATGTGAATTGATGTTAGATTAATAGGCATTGTGCTTTTAGGAGTTGGTAATATGTTTAGAATGGTAAGCATGTTATTCAATCCACTAGTTATCAAGTCTTAGGAGGATGAGATAGCTTGATTTATGTAATAATGCCACTCAAAGGAATTAAAATGGTTTGATACATCATTTGCCTAGTCCTTAGCCTAGTCACACCGGAAATCATTTGAATCCTTTCTTGCTTTTATTGAATTTCGACTACTTGTACTTTACTTACTTGCTTTTACTTGCATTGTTTACTTGCTTAATTGAGAAAACCAAAATCTATGATATATGAGTGCTTAGATAGCATGATGGACCTTGGATAGTTACTTGACACCTCTTTCGACACACTCACTCCTTGTGGTTCGACCCGGACTACTACCTAGTTCGGTTATTGTATTATTGACACTCTAGAAATAGGGGGAGTCAGACCTGCCCAGCATCGTCGACCTGCCCCCTCACATCAAAAGTAGGCTGTCCATCCAGGGCGATACCAAGGCCAATACTATCAAAGGCCGTATCACCCTCAGTTCTTCTTTCCTGCTCATCAAGGTTGTCACTGCCACTATTCTCAACAGTCGAACTTCCGAGACAGGCAGTATCAACCTGGTCTTCATGAAGAGCAGTATTATCAACCTCGTCGCCCTCGCTCAAGGAAGTCCAAGGCTCCCAAGCCCAAGACCGCCACTGCCTCGTCCTTAGCCTCGGATAGAAGCAGACCGGCAAAACAAATTTGGGTCCCAAAGGCCGTTCCCGCAACCGATGTAGCACCCAATCTCAAGTGGGTTGCTAAGTTTAACTAATTGCAGGTCGGGAAGGCTCAAAGAAGGAGCCAAGCAGCTCGTGGAGCTGTATGGATCATTGATAGTGGATGCTCAAAGCACATGACGTGTGACAAAACGCTACTATCAAACTATCAAGAACGAGACGGGCCACTTGTAACCTTTGGAGGAAATTCTAAGGGACTAACGAGAGGCCAGGGCGATCTAAAAGTTGGTAAAACAACTATTTCTAACGTCTCTTATGTTGAAGGTCTTAATCACAACCTATTCTCTGTGTCACAATTCTGCTCGAGTGGTAAACGAGTAGAATTCACTGCTAACAAATGTCTTGTGAAAAATGAGGAAGGAGAAACACTTCTTACCGGAATTTTGCAGGATAGACTCTATATTGTTCAATGGACATATTGGATAGAGACCTGCCTGGTCACAAAGGCTGATTCCGAGACAAGTTGGCTATGGCACAAAAGGTTGAGTCACTTGAACTTCAAGGCCATCAACAAGCTCGCACGCAACAAGCTGGTTAACGACCTGCCAGATCAAGTCTTCGATCGTGATCACATCTGCAGAGCCTGTCAAGCTGGAAAGCAAACAAGATCATCCTTTCCAAGCGTGTCGGCACAAACATCAAATCGAATTCTTGAGCTTCTACATCTCGACCTCTTCGGTCCAGTCACTCCCTTGAGTATAAACGGTAGAAAATACGCTCTCGTTATTATAGATGATTATTCTAGATTTACGTGGGTTATTTTCATGTACAAAAAGAAGGAGATTTTGGAGAAGCTACCTGCGTTGCTGAGCAAACTGTGCAATCAAAAGGAGAAATCCATTATCTCCATTTGATCTGATCGAGGCACCGAATATATCAATGCGATGATCGAAGAATATTGCACAAAGAGTGGAATTCATCATCAAACTTCAGCTGCACGCACACCTCAACAAAACGGCGTAGTGGAACGTCGTAACAGGTCGCTGAAGGAAGCAGCTCGTACCATGTTGGATGAAACCAACCTTCCAAAGAAGTTTTGGGCAGCGGCCGTTAACACTGCCTGCTATACCCAAAACAGGTCGATCATCACTACCCGACATGGAAAGACTCCATATGAGCTGTGGAACAACAAGCTCCCCAGGTTAAAGTATTTTAAAGCTTTTGGGTGCTTGTGTTACATTCATAACAATGGGAAATCTCAATTAAAGACTTTTGATAGCAAGGCCGATCCAGGAGTATTTTTAGGATACTCAGAGGTTAGCAAAGCTTATAGAGTCTTTAATAAGAAAACCCTAGTTGTGGAGGTAACACCTCATGTTGTGTTTGATGAATCTACTAGTCTGTACAGAGAATCAAGTACAGGTACAGATCAGCCCGCTGCTAACAGGCCGTCTAACTCCCCCATTGACGACCTGCTAGTATGGACTCCAAATGATTTGGAGGAAGAGGATCAATCTGATCCAAAGGTCACACAGCAAGGGGGAAGTGATGCAAATGATACTTCGAGCTGTAATACATCAGCCGGAATTAACCAGGCTGATCCCCCTCCCTCAGTCCCCCAGACTGATGCTGTTCACGACCTTACATCCCAAATCGAGCAGCTCGATAGCACTATGGAGCAGCTCAACATCCAGGCCGAACAACAGCCTGATCAACAGCCCGAGCAACAGCACGTGCCCACTGATCAACCTTCAACTCACCCGGAGTTTGATGAACCCATTAATGAGCCCGAGCCAATCATTTCAAATGAAGAAAGAGCTCGACGCAGACGTTGGATCGATGCTCATCCAAAAGAACTCATTGTTGGGAACCCAAACCAAGGAGTGCGAACAAGAAGGACGATTGGTGAAAGCGCACTGCTAAGTTGCTATCTCTCTCGAATAGAACCCAAAGATGCAATTGAAGCTCTTCGTGATGCTGACTGGATTCAAGCCATGCAAGAAGAACTCAATGAATTCAAGAGAAATGAAGTATGGTCTCTAGTTGATCGTCCTTACCATCAGGGCGTCATTGGAGTCAAATGGGTTTACAAGAACAAGAGAGATGAATCTGGAGAAGTTGTCAGAAATAAAGCCCGATTGGTAGCAAAGGGTTACTGTCAACAAGAAGGAATCGACTATGATGAGACGTTTGCCCCCGTTGCAAGATTAGAAGCTATAAGGCTGTTTCTAGCTTATGCCGCTCATCAACGATTCAAAGTCTACCAGATGGATGTTAAAGTGCGTTCCTCAATGGCATTCTCGAAGAGGAAGTCTATGTGGAACAGCCTCCAGGATTCGAGGAGGGTGATTCAAGCAAAGTCTACAAACTGCACAAGGCCGTATACGGACTTAAGCAAGCTCCTCGAGCTTGGTATGAGACGCTATCATCCTTTCTCATCGAATCTGGATTCAAGCGTGGTTCAGTCGACAAAACGCTATTCACTATCAAAGTGAATGAACATATTCTTTTAGTACAAATTTATGTTGATGATATCATTTTTGGATCTAAATCTCCCATTTTGTGCGAGAAATTTGGTAACCTCATGACCGAAAAATATAAAATGTCTATGATGGGGGAAATGAATTTCTTTCTAGGGTTGCAGGTCAAGCAGTCCGATGAAGGAATCTTCATTAGCCAAACAAAGTACGCACACGAGCTGGTCGACAAGTTTGGTGTCAAAGACAGCAAGCCTGTCAAAATACCGATGCTCTCTGGTGGGAAGATCGACCCGGATCCCGAAGGAAAACCTGCCAACATAACTCAATACAGGGGTATTATTGGTTCATTACTTTATCTAACTGCTAGTCGACCTGATATCACTTTTGCAGTTGGAGTGTGTGCTCGATTTCAAGCTAATCCGAAGGAATCCCACTTGGAAGCAGCAAAGAAAATTCTTCGATACATCAAAGGAACCACAAATTTAGGTCTTTGGTATCCTTGTGATGATAATTTGCAGCTTACAGGTTATTCAGATTCTGATCATGCAGGGTGCAAGCTCGATAGGAAATCTACCTCGGGTACTTGCCATTTTCTCGGAAACAAGCTGATTTCGTGGTTTTCAAAGAAATAAACTTCAGTAGCCACCTCTACCACAGAGGCCGAGTATATGGCCGCAGGGAGTTGTTGTGCACAAATCTTGTGGATCAAACAACAACTTAAGGATTATGAAGTTGAAGTCAGTGAAGTGCCTATATTCTGCGACAGCTCGAGTGCCATCGCCATTACTCAGAATCAAGTTCTTCATTCAAGATGCAAGCACGTGGATATTCGACATCACTTTATTCGTGATCACGTGGAAAAGAAGAATGTGGTTATTGAGAAGATACACACTGACATTCAACGAGCTGATATTCTAACCAAACCCCTAGCCGAAGAAAGATTCAAAATGCTATGTGGAAAGCTAGGTTTATTGAATGTTGAGTCATCAGGCCAATCGTAAGCCTAAAGGCCGTCATTTCGTCAACAGCCTGCCACCTCCTTCAAAAGTTTGTTCGGGACCAACAATCGGGACGAACAGGCCGATATTAAGGGGGAACAGGCCGTCAACTACTCAACAGGCCGTTACCATTTGAACAGGGAGTTACTATTTGAACAGGCCGTTTGTCAGGCCGTTACCTTCAAACAGGCCGTTCGTAATGTAGAGATGGCAAATAGTAACAGCCTTTTTCAAGATCGATGAGTCTACCGTCGCCTCGTATCCCTTCCTACAGGCCGTCTCTATCAACAGGCCGTGTCTGTCAACAGGCCGTGTCTATCAACAGGCTGTGTCCAACAGGCCGTGTCCATCAACAGGCCGTCGACTATTCAACAGATCGACCTGTGCTCCTCGAATTGAGGGGGGACACTTGACCAAAGTTATCCATTTGAGGGGGAACAAAGGCCGATATTATAAGTCCAGGACGTTACATCTCGCCAGGCCGATATCACATGTCCAGGGCGTTTATTTCGCCAGGCCGATGTCTTCCCCCAGGCCGTCAACTTCGACAGGCCGTTCACTGCCACAAGGCCGATATCATCAGGCCGATATCAACCTGAATGCAACTGCATTTATGAAGGAAGAATCAAAAGGGCAGTATCACCCTTTTGTCTTATAACTTCTTCAATACGCATTGAATTCTTCATTTATTACTAATATTTATTTCTCAATGCTTTACATAATTTAAGGGTCTGATAGGTTGCAGAAAATAAGAAAAAGGGAGTAATGATTATCATTTTTGTAAAACATCCAGTCAAGTGTCAAATATTGACACATTGACCAATGCTGCATTTAATTCACTGCCTCTTTTCTGAAAAAGCACATATTTCGCACGTTTCTCCTTTTCTCACGCGCGGATGTGAAACGCCTCACATTCTACGCGCTTCAATCGTGTGGACGTGGGTGAGAGGGAAAAATTTAACCCTTTCAAATTCGAACAATCTCAACCGTTCGAATTTTCTATATATGTCATGCAGTTTCTTCACAAAAACATTACTTGCCTTCTTCATCATTCTCAGCAAAACCTAGTTTTTATTATCTGCAAAAACCAATCTGCCGCCGTCATGTTCTCTGTTTTTCTACATTCTCACTCTCTGCATCAAATCACTCGCCGTGGTTTGTGTTCTTTTCACCGATTTAGTTTTAATTTTCTGTCAAGTTCTTTATTGCTTTTCTAATCTTTCTCGAAAACTTGCAGGAAAAACAACAATGGCTGAAAAGGTTTCTACCTCTGGTCGAAAGGAATTGCAGTGGTCCGAGATCGAGGACTACTTGACGGCTCGCATCAAGTTCGAGCCCTACATGGTGCGCGAAAACTTCAGTTTTCGTGATCTCGATTCTATGTTTGCCCTGGTGGAGACATGCTTTCCATTCCACCAGATCATCTCCACCCGGCCGGCGAAGAGCCTTCCCAAGCTTGTGGGTGCCTACTTTTACAACTGGAACGAGGGTGAATCCGTGTCCTCCCACACCGTCTCCCTCGGAACCCAGAAGGCCATGATCACCATCAACATTCTTGACGCCGTGAAGGCAGCCTTCGGTATTGGGGAAGGAGGGTCGATGCAGCTCTCGGAAATTTCTAGAGATCAACTGCAGCAGGTTGCAGACCGCGTGCTGATTGAGCAAAGGCAGTACGTGCCGATATCCTTCAAGAGGAACGAGCTGCGTCCCAAATACCGCCTCCTAATGGACTTCGTGCAGAAGTGCTTTCTAGGGCACATCGGGAATCACGACCAGGTCACCCCATTCAAATTTCAGATATTGGCGGCCGTAATTCTCGACCTGCCCATTAGTTTAGCCAAATTGATGGTCTCCCTGCTCTGGGAAGAAGCCAGGCAGATCGTCTGCGAGACAGAGGGAGAGGCCGTAGTGAAAGTGTCTCTCCACAACGAGAAAAGGCCGATTCGCCTTGGGACGAAGGCCACCTGCATTATCATTTCCTACTTCAAGAATAGGAAATGGTCCAATGAGCTTCCCCCCTCTGTTCATTCTAAAAGATCTCCACCAACTGGAGATGGCGATAGGGGTGGCGCCGCAGATTTTCTACAACTCCCCAGACAATGTCAGGGCGCACCTCGCCAAGACAGGCGAATCCAAGGTCGGTTGGAGGATTCCAGCTCGACCCACTCAAAAAAAGAGGAAGGCCGATGTCGACCTGGTTCCCTCTCGCCCTGCCAAGAAGGGTCAACCTGTGAAGAAGACTCCTCCACGGAGGACGGCCTCCGGGGATCCGCCCAGGCCGCTTCACAGGATTCTCCCCGTGAATTTCGAGATATCTGCACCTCCTCACAGGGAGCCATCACCCTCTCCATCGCCCTTCTCATCAGCCGAACGGACTCCATCTCCAGTCTGTTCCGCCGCCGAGCCGTCCGCCTCGAAGCAACGCCCTGCATCTTCTCCGCAGGTCATTGTTCCCTCTCCTGTGAGGTCCCTCCCAGTCCAACGAGCTGGATCCGTAGAGATCCAGGATCTCACTGCTGAAGATTCTCAGTCTTTCCCCTTCGGGATGTGCCCGTGGAGGAAGACGTCGTGCTGCCTATCCAGCCATTCATTGAGCAGCCGATGTCTGCTGCTCACTCCCAGGTCGCCGCCATGAAGGCCGAGGCCAGGCTGAAGGTCATCGACCTGATGCCGGGGATAGCTCAACTCCCCAAGTCCCTCGACCTCGCTACTCGCCTCCAGTTCTATCTGGTTTGTAAGTCGAGTTATTATTTCGTCTTTGAGGCCTTGCTACAGGTCGTTTCCCTCGACGACCTGAAGGTCGAGGAGTTGGCGCTGGAAGCGGAGTTCGGCTTCTACAGTGTGGAGGATGCGGCTTCAAATTTTCAATCTCTGGTGCTGCGCCGCATGAAGGTCGAGGCCAAGGTTCTGGGTATCGACCTTCGCCCTCTCTACACTGTCTCTCGCGCCTCTCGCGCCCTATACAACTCCGCCGCCGATGTTGGAGATGAGTTTGAAGTGATTCAAACTCCGGAGCAATCGCCACCCAGGATTGAGGGTGGTGATCAGCTTCTTGAGGCTGCTGCTCCGTCTCCCAAAATTTCAAAGGTTGATGTGGAGGTCGTGCTCGATACCATTTCTGCAAAGCTCGAGTCCATCATCATCAACCTTCCCGAGCAAATCAAGCAGGCCGTAGCTGAGGCCCGGATCGATATTGTGAAAGATGCCAAGATCCAGGCCGATGAAGCTGCCAGGGAGCGTGTCACGGACTTTGCCGTGAGGCTATTAAAGGAATATACTGACAAGCTCCTGCCGGGCCAGCTCGAGGAACTAAACATGGCGTCCCGCGACCAGATCGGGGAAGTGTTGGAGGACCTAGCCAAGGTCGATGAGCGAGTAAACAACCTGACTTCTTCAATCTCTAACTCGGCATCGACCTCCAACACACAAATCAACGCCATTCACGGCACTATCTCCTCCCTTCTCAATGGTCAACAGGAGTTGAGGGATGCCGTGACCAAGCTGCAGGAGGAGGATGCGACTCTTCTTTCCCTCATCAAAGCCCTTTCTGATGATGTCGAAAAGGGGGAAGAAGAAAGAGCCGCCGCCGCTGCCAGGAAGAAGAAGACCCCCAAATCAAAAATTCCTTCAACTTCTATGGCTCCTCCTCCGCCTCCTCAAAAGAAGCCTGCTTCCCAGGCCGCCTCCTCTAAGGACGTCGCCTCCCAGGCCGATCCCATTGCTGCTGCCGCCGCTGCCGAGGCCGCCGCTGCCAAAGCTCGATTGGCAAAGCAGGCCGAGCTAATAACTGCCATGCATCTAGCTGGAGCGACGCCAGAGCAGGCCGTGGATCCTGAAGAGCAGCGACGCTTCATTGCCAAGCGTCGGGCTGAGGAAGAAAGGAAGAAGAGGGAGAAGGATTGGATCAGCCAGTCCTCCCTCGTTTTGAATGCTGGAGTCCAACAGCAGGCCGTCGAGCGGCTCGACGAAAGGCAGAACAACCTGCTGAGGGAGCTCAACAGCTGCTTCATCCTTCTCCACTACTGGATCCAGGACCCCTCCCTTCCTGCCGACACCGATGACGCCTATGCAGCTTACATGCTCAAATTCCCTTACCAAGACTTCATTGGTGAGCTTCGGAAAAAGGCTGCAGAGGCCGGTGCGATGTTAAGGGCCCCAGCAAAGGAATTCTTCCGCCCTTACTTCTTGGTGATTCGGGGTACTTGGATTACTCCCGGGTCGACCAATACATCGCACAGACCGCCATCGGACTGAACGTCAATGTGTCAAATTTCGATCCCAACTTTCGCCGAATCAGGGATGGAATTTACGCAAGTATGCAGTCGAAGTCGAGGGAGCAGGTCCAGGAGGAAAGAATTGCAGCCCGTGCCAAGCTGCAGCAGATGTAGTTAGATGATTTTGTATATTTTCTGTATTCATTTAAGTTCGTAGCACAGTTTGTAATCTCCAAATGTAAAGTACGCTATCGAGCTGAATGAAGCAAAAATCATCTTTCGACCTGACGACAATATCTCTTTGTCCAGGCATCTGCCTTTACTGCTTTATTTACATTGCTTTATTATCTGCCTTTCATATAATTCCTTATCAACCTTAATGGTTAATCGATCTTTCATTGTTCTAAAATCTTAAGAATTATTTGTAAAGTGTTTGGTTTCGACATCATCAAAAAGGGGGAAATTGTTGGGAACCCCTTTGCAGTTCGATTTTGATGATGTTTATCGAAACCACACTTAGGCATATTTTACTTGTTTAGGGTTAAGGCCGATAGATCGACCTGCTATCTGTTAGTGCAGGTCGATGCCCTACAAAGTTTAGAATCAAGTTCGATCCACCATGTAAGAGAAAGGTCGTTTATCGGCCTGCCTCATTCGGATCGAGCTGGATCATCAAGCTGTCTATCGACCTTCCTTATCAAGCTTCCAGCCTGCACTGCCTTAGAAGATTTCAAGTGCTGGACTTTCTCATCAAGGTCGATGCCCCACCTTCATGGAGCTTCACGACCTGATCCTTGCCACGTGGTGTGCCAGCAAGGACGAACTTTCCCAACGGCTAGAAGTGAGTCAGCTTCCAACGGCTAGTGCCACGTCAGCCTGACTCCAACGGCTAGTTTTTCAAAACTGCCTATAAATACTTCAAGCCATATCGGATTCAAGCACGGGAAACTCAAGCTATCAACTCCAAATCTCTGCCCAAAACCTCTCTCAAGTTCATATCCATTCAAGTGTTCGAAATCCGATTAGTTTCCCAAACACTTGACGAAGAGAGGTTTCCGAATCCGATAAACACCACAACGACGAAGCGTTCACTGTTGCTTGTCGTTGATTCAACAACTTCTTCTCCGACCCGTTCGAAGTTAGAAAGTCTGTTTGTGTTTTCGCCATTATAGAGTTAGTCAAGCTCTGTAAAAGTGAAAGGTTGTTTGTACTTTTTAGTACGAAAGGTTGTAAGGGTCACGACCCAAAACTCGTGTCTATATATTTTCAGGTTAGATTATATCTAGAATTGATACTCAGTCAGTATAAATAAGAGAGAGGTTGAATCCAAAGGTAAAGGGATTCTCAGGTCGAGTCGACCTGACGTGGACGTATGAGGGTTTCTCCGAACCACGCTATATCGCCGTGTCTCTCTCTCTCTCTCTCTCTCTCTCTCTCTCTCTCTCTCTCTCTCTCTCTCTCTTTACTTATCGTCCTTATATTCTATTATCAAACTGACGAGCGTCAACCTGCATATCACGCATCTACCTGCTACTGTTCACCAGCCTTAAGATTTTTCAAAGAGTAAATCAACCTCCACCAACTTCCGCATTAACAACAGTTTGATAAATCAAGCTTGTTCCCAAACGAGCTTGATAGATCAAACTACCTCTGATAGGTCCGACCTTGACAATCGACCTTTAGATCGACCTGATTTTCAAAAGTCAAAAACGGTTGGTTATTGGTGTATTCCCCCCCCCCCCCCATACACCAATTACTCTTTCTCGGGACCAACAATTCGTTTTTATTCTAATTTTAATTGATATTACATATTTCTCAACTTCTACAACAATATATTCAACGAACTTCTACAATAATATATTCAATGAACGCGTCAACTTAAATATATATTATGTAATATGTAATTTTTAATTTCTATTTAGAATATGTATCTTTAGGCATTAAGTAAAATCTATGTTGCATGGGTGCGGGGATACGGGTGCGGGGGCGATACGATTCGGTTACGGGGATACGGATTTTTTAAAAAGTTAGGATACGATTCGTGAAGGATACGTGTATATATTTATATTTTATAATATATATGACACTTATTTATAAAAATAAAAAGTATAAATAGAAAAGTATATTGTAAATATCCCTTAAAATGAAATCTTCGATTAAACCTCATAATTTAAATATTACAATAATTCTATTAATTGTTTAAATTTTAGGCATTGTATATAAAAATAATTACAAAAAAACCCAAAAATATAAAATTATTACAAAAATAACCCTAAAAGCACCCGATTCGCGTATCCGACGCACCCGATTCGCGTATCCCTTTTTTTTTTTTTTTTTTTTCAGGATACGCCAGGTGGCGTATCGGATACGTATCCCACGCGAATCCGACGCGCACCCGCACCCCAGGCGTATCCGATACTGCAATAGGGAGTTTTTTGGAGAATCCGTGCATTACAGAGTAAAATTATTTTTGAGGATAGAAAAGAAAATAATTTAGCTTGAACGGACATCCCGAAAAGATTATATACATAGAATAGAGGTATATGTTTCATTATAATTTCTATTACCGTCTAGTTTTTACTTTTAAACAAATGCTTATAACATTTTAAACCTATGTAAAGTTGGGCCCCCCACCGAAAATTTTCTGGCTCCGCCCCTGTCTACAGGATTCTCCGATCTCCATCGACGTGTTCGTCATTAAATTCTGTTCCAATCGCATCAGTGATGATTCTCCAATTTTTCACTTTGTTATTATTTTAAATTTATATGTTGGTAAATATAATAGCGTTATGAATCACAATCCTACGTGACATCACGTATGAATTTCTTGAATATTTTCTAATATTCTCATTGATTTGGCTTATTAAGTAATACTATTAATAATTTAATCCAACTACATCACATCAAGGAATTTTGTCCCACGTCGATTTGTTACAAGAACTTGATGATACAATACGTGTATAAATAGATCTATATATTTTCAACAAATTTATTAATGAAGAACTCTTTAAAATGAGAATTGGATCAAGCGATTTTATCCATTAGTTATCTCTATTAGTTATGTTTTCAATAATATAAAAAAGGGAATTCATAAAAAATTCAATATATAGTATAAAATTAGTGCATCGGAATATTTTTGTGTATATATCAATAAATTATATAAATTTCACGTATTAAATTGAATAATTTATTACAATAAAGAATTTTGTCTCATATCGAAATTTTCTCTCTCTATATGTAGTCTTTTTAAATATACAATCTTTTATCATAATTAATAAATGATATTAAATACGAATTTTCTTAATAAGTGATTCACATTGAATTTTGACGAGCGGCATAATATATTTTTATTTTATTTTAAAATTTGTTTAAAAATAACATTTTAAAGCGGTTCATGTTAAAATATGATAAGATAAAATATAAAATATATCTATTGTAAAAATATTAATTTCTTAACCCATTTTCATATTATTACGAGTAACGGGCTACTTGAAATAATTAATATATAAAATTATGTAATTTTTATTAAAACTTTACTTATAATTACAAAATAATTTGAATCACGTCGAATTTCATTTACGTGGAAACCCAAATCGAAAGAATATCACGGGCAGATGAGAAAATTTCACTATGAGGCAAAATAGGGTACGTACAAAGTATTGTTACACACCAAACCCTAGAACGAGAACTGAACTATATATAAGGTCCTTACTGCGGGGGCGAATGGATGAAACTAGATGTGGCTATTGGGATTGGACCTACTGGCTTAAGCCCCAACCGTATTGCGAAAAAGTATAAAGTTGCACCACGAGTCTTTCGGACTCAATCGAAAAATCAAGTCACTAATAACAACAATTTGTTACAATGTTTGATGAATGTTAGTTGACGCAACTTCTATGACAATCCACGTTGCCCCACATGATATATACTATTAGTATATCATTATGTACTTCCTCCGTCCACTTCATATTGACACTTTCGACTATTATTATAGACTTAACTAAATAAAAGAGAGTATCACTATAGAGTGAACGAAGAGAATACAGCTCATTTCTCTCTATATATAGAGTACTATTTTATAATAAATATACAATTTTTTATCATAATTAATAATTGATATTAATTATGAATTTTCTTATTAAATGATTCACATCGAATTTTGTCGTGACTTAAATTGTATAGTTCTTTAAGAAATGCTAACCCTTATTCACCCTTTTTATTCTTCATAAAAGATCCACCAGAAGGGTGTTTAGATAAAAATAAACAACGGGCGACATAGTATATTTTTACTTTATTTTAAATTTTGTTTAAAAATAACATTTTAAAGCAGTTCATGTTAAAATTTGACTGGATACAATATAAAATATATCTGTCGTAAAAATATTAATTTCTTAACCCATTTTTATATTACTATGAGTAACGGGCTACTTGAAAAAATTAATATACAAAATTATGTAATTCTTATTAAAAATTTGCTTATAATTACAAAATAATTTGAATCCCGTCGAATTTCGACGGGCAGTGCACTAGTATCCGTTGATTTCGTAGATCAGGTAAAAACTCTAAATCTAGTGAAATCTAAAAACCGCTAATATCCGTTGATTTCGTAGATCTAGCGGTTGAGATTTAATCCTAATTACTATTTAAAAATTCAATTATCTATTTTTTTTTTCGGATTATTTGTAGGGTTATTTTTTACTTTTATAATATAAGTGTAACTGAATTTTCCTTAATTGTAGGATTTTTATTTATTCTCTTCCTTAAATATTGGATCTTTAAAATGCAGTTTTGATTTATAGATTCAGAGTTTTGCGTATTCTTCTTCTGCGTCTTCTCTTTTTTCTGCGTCTTCTTCTTCCCCTCCCTCCTCTACCGAAATTATGCTCCGCCATAGCCTACGCTGCTTCACTTGCGTATTTTTCATATTTTTGTTGAAGATTGGTGTTGAAGATCGATAATCTAGACTCGTTCATATGAAGATCGTTGTTGAAGACTGAGTTCGTATATATTAATTTGTTTCACTCAAATCGTTTATTTGAGCATCGGTGGTGAAGGTTGTGTTCGTATCTCTAGATTCGTTTTTTGTGAATTCAGTTTTATGAAGATTGTTGGTGGTTGAATTCGTTTGAAGGTTGGTGTTGGTTGAAGATCGGTGTTGAAGATTCTTTTTTAGACAAGATCGTTTCGGAGTAATCGAAGAGCAAGGGTTGATCATAGAGTTATTGAAGAGGAAGAGAAGAAATTTCGCATTGTAATATGGATTACACAGGTTATTAGTTCTATTAGTTTGTCAATGTATGTTAATTGGTTTAAAATTAATTTATTTTGTACGTAATTGTGCTAGAGTTTGTAAATGTATAATTGTGCTAGAGATGCTCTCGTGTGAATTTTTAGATTCCGATATTATATAATTTAATTTGATTTTGTAAGATTAAACTGGAATGCAAGTAATATTGTTATTGCATATTTTGGATTAAACTATTGCATATTTTATACGTTTTGTCGCATTTTAAATGGCTTTTGATGCAGTGTAATATTATGTTTTAGGTGTAATATTATGAATATGGGTATAATGCATATTATGTCAAGTTTGTTGCATTTATGACTCATTATAATGCATTTTCGTTTCATTTTCATAATTGGTTTCAGTTTGACCTGTTAGGGTATAGCTTAAATAGGGTTTAGCTTCCCCTATGGGTTATGGTTTATCATTCACTACAACTTAGGGTTTACCTTTCCTTACTAGGTTAGAGTTTAGCTTTTTTACTGGGTTAGGGTTTAGCTTCTCTATTGGGTTTAGTTCCAAGAATATGCAATAACATTATATATTTTGTGCAACAAAAATACGTATGCGTGCAGACCCATAAATTAAATTATATAAATGAAAAGAAGATCTATAACAACTCGTGACCTAATATACACCAAAACTATTTGAATGTGTAACAATTGTTGAGTAATCACAAACAACTCATTGTAACTCAAATTGAAAATCGATGCATATTCTAGTCATTTTGATGCATATTTTATTGTTATGAAGTTTATCAAATTTTGAACTCAAATGTCATTCAAATCGGATGAAACCACCCAGAAACATATTCTACTCTTCAAGACGTTTCCAACGGTAAGTCGCCCATTCAAATCCGATCGCCGATGAGGCCGAAATCGCGTCTGGAAGTTTACGCCACTACTGAAGTTGCGATTTCGCTACTGGTTCGACTTCTTCAGCGAATATCTCCTTCGTTTCTCCACCAAAACGAGTAATCCACCATAAATATCTTCGTCTCTTCGAGTAGAATAAAACCTGGTAGTTCGTTTTACGATTGTCATGAAGATCTGGCCAAAAATCGCGAATTAATGCAAGAGTATATTTCAGTTTTGGAAAATCTCTATATTTATGGTAATTATATGTAGTGGATATATTTAGATTTTCCAATTTACTAATATGCCCTTATATGGACGAATTTTAACTATTTATTTCATTTTTTTTTTCTCAACCTTTGATTTATACAAAATCAATGTCATCCATCGGTTTTTATATTTCATTACTTATTGAGATTTCACATTTTTAGAAATATTTAATAGTGTTTATGATGGTTATTATCTGTATTATGATAGTATTGTTTCCAATTCGAATATGAAAATATATCATTGCGACGACTAAGAGAATGAGACTCTTTTTATTTTCGTTGGAGGGCCCACGAATAATAGGATTATGATATATTTAAAAAGAAGTATTAAAGATGTACTATATTCTAAGATAAAGGCTGTTAAAAAAAACTAAGTTCTATTATAACTAATAAAGTTTATTGAGTTGGCAAACCGATTTTATTCCAACTAAGTTATTTAGGACTCTGAGTCATCTAAAAGGGATAGCGGTGAATTATTATTGGTTCTCATATTACAAGGTCTTTATCCTAATCATACATGGGTATATGTCAACCTACAGACTATATAAAAGATTTTGAACAACACTGGGGAAGAGGGGCAAGTTGACTCTGCAACCACTAAACTATACTGAGAGGGGCAAGTTATGTTGAACGGATTCTTAAAAAAAAGAGCACACTGCACTTATTGAATTATTCTAGGTGCCATTTACGTATAATACGTGTGACATTCACACCAGATTCGCCACGTGACGAATGCTTGATGAATAAATAATGATAAAATATTTGATATGCGAATCCGGGATAAAAAATATGCGAATCCATGATAAAGGGTTTGCGAATCCTGTGCGTAAAGAGTGCACTGTGCACATGCAAGATTATTTCGGAACTTATATTTTTATTTTTATTTTTGAAACTTTATAATTATTTCAATTTGACAACTTGAATTTGAATTCAATAAAACAAAGGAAGTGAGAAATTAACACTTGAAAGATGCAAGTACGTAAAATGCTTAAATTATTTTATTTAAAATATTTCAAGAGATTATTTTATTAAAATTGTTGGATTATTAATACTAATGAAATTACTTAGATTTTGGTAGAGAAAATTGTAGTATATGCTTACTCTTTGAACTTTTAAATTTTTAAATATTATGCGGATATTATATAATAAAAATATATAAATATTAATAAATTAATGTATCATAAACAAATCACATCCTATTATTTTCGAAAACCGCATATCCTCATTCTGTATCGTATCTCCCTCTGCCCGCACCATGCATCCGTGCCAATGTTTTTAAACCCGACCCGGACCGGCCGGTCCGACCGGAAAACTGGTGAATCGGTCCCTGGTCCGGTCCGGGTCTTCAATTTACGTACATTTCAATTGACCCGGAGTGAATCGGTAGACCCGGTCAAGACCCGGAGTGAACCGGTCAGACCAGGTCAAACCCGGTCACGGTTCACTTAAAAAAAAATTAACTTTTGGCATTCATCAGAATTCGAACTTGTAACCACTAGCTTGTTAGTCTAACATAATAACCAACTGAACTACCTCATATATGTATTCTAAAAGTTCAACAAATATCTAAAATATAAAACAATATAATATATATTATATATATGGGTCATCCGGTTTTTTAGGAACGGGTCAACCGGTCGACCCGATGACCCGGTGACCCGATTCAATGACCGGTTCGGTATCCGGTCCGGGTTTCAAAACATTGATCCGTGCAGCATAGGGGCAAGTATCGTTCCTTTATGTCACATTGTTTTCTCAAACCGGGTCGCATCAAGATGGCTTATCATTATTGAAAATTAAACATTAAAGTCATTCTTAATGGCAAAAGTTACAAATATCGAACTATCGTTATAAAAAAATTGATACATTAATTATTACGCAATCGAGACGATGAAACAATACAGAACGCCATATCCATTTGACCCAATAAGGTTAGTCGAACCACGAACCACGATGTGACAAGCTTTTGCTATTATTATTGAAAAAAGTCTTTGGATGACTAATTTTTTTGTTTCTTTTTAGACGTATACAGTATACAGGAACGTTCCTCTGTCTACCTTGTGTATTTTTAATGTTGATACGATCCTTCACGACCGAATTGAAGAAAACGCAAGCGGAAGACTCGATAAGATACAGATAAAGGATGGAAATCCCAATATACCTAAGATCTAATCCTATAAATGATATAAGTCAATCCGAAGACAACCTATACCCCAAATAGAGATCGCCTTAGTCAGGGACGATGAATGACACACAACGAGGGATGATTGACTCGTCGATTCGCCGGATAAAGAACTCAACTTGATAAACAAGAGGAATTCGAAAATTCTCATAATAGAGAAAGAGTAAAATCTCAAGAAAATATATTAATGAATAATGATCTAATTTTCGTCCATACTATTTGAGCCTTATTTATAGGCTTCAAAAAGTCCTAATTCCACAAGGAAACTACTTAAAAACTTATCCTAAAAGATATCAAACCAAATCCTAGTCTAAAAATGAATAAAATCACTAAAATAATGCTAAAAATTAACCTACCAACTATACTACTCATAAAAAACGAAAATTAATAAAAATAAACAACTAAATAAACTACTAAATAATATCTTCCATCTTCAGCCCAAATCATCTTTAATTCTTGGCCCATGAAGTGAAATTCATGATCTACGGGCTGCATCATTCCCCTCCTCTTGAAGAAGATTTGTCCTCAAATCTTGGTTGCCTCCTACAACAAAAGGAAGGTAATTATGATTCCCTTTCTTCTCAGCCGATAGCATGGACTCCAACTCTTTCATCCCCTCCAACTCAATATGATGTTCACTTCCTTTAATTGATAATACGCCATGAAATATATCTTTGGAAAAAACATCATCAAATGCCTGCACAAATGAATAAGTAGAAGGGAATGGACAATCAAGATCATTAGTTGACGAAACATTCCCCTTGTTCCACTTTGCCTCCATGGACTTCTCCTCATTCCCGATCCACCCCAAAGCACTACTCTGATCAAGTAGAGACTCATGCATCAATCCATACTCGTTTGTCTCTACTTTCTCCTCCTCGGACTTCACCATCTCCACCTCATTTGACAGTTGCACTTGATTATCCTCATCCACTTGTGTTGGAGTAAGAGAAGCAATCGACACTTCATCCTCATGAATGACATCCTCTTGCGTCTTTCCATCATACTCTTCATTCTGCACACTCAGAGCAATATCATCGTATAAACTAAGCGGTCCAGAAAGTGCTTCGACTTCTTACACCTCTTCATTCTATTCTTCCAAGACCGTCACTTTTGGATCTCCTCTCACATCTTTGGTCACAATTCTGCCATCATCACAAGTTGTAATGGAAAAACTAGAAGAGTCTGACCTTGGTTTCATAAACGGACGTACGTACATCTTCTTCGGCTGCTCTTCTTTCTCCCAAAAGCTTCTCTTTGAATATGAAAGAGTAGTAGCTTGAGACTGCCTCCAATTATTCTGATTCTCACGATAGTAATGAGAAGGTGCAAAATGATTCCTCATCACCACCTTCATCTCTTTCCAAGTCATGATTGTCTCCACTCCATTTCTTCTTCTACTCTTAGCTAACCGATCCCACCAAGTTAGAGCATAGTCCGATAACAACCTGGATGCTAAGTTCACCTTCTTGAACTCAGAATAGTTATGATAATAAAAAGCTAGCTCCATATTTCTCTCCCATTGAAGATACAACTCTGTATCATATTTCCCTTGAAAGTAGGTAATGTCCACATCTTCATCCTCACCAAGATGGCCACGTTGGTTGTATTGTCGGACTTTGTCTTTGTATCGACCTCCACTCTTCGAACAAATTTACACCGACTCAGACCTCATCTCCTCGCCCCATTGTTTCACCATCGCCTCTATCTTGAATTTTGTTTGTTGATCAACCTCCTCATACGACATACCAGCAGAGTATTAAAACTTTTAGATCTCGTCGAGACGTTTCCAAAAAGGTATTATGGAGAAAAAATCGGAGTTCGTATGTGGATTCTACGACAGTTTTAAGGCTCTTTTTTTTTTTTTTTTTTTTTTTTTTTTTTAATACGATGAATAAAGAAGACAAACAAAAAGAATTCAAAAAAGCTAAGACACAAACGAAAGAATGATAAGGAATGAGTAACCTAGAAATGAATCTAAGAAGACTCACAAACGAATCTGATGTACGGAACGAAAATCGAAGGAACGAAACGAACGACGAAGACTCGAACGAATGACACGAACAGAACGAAAAACAAGATGATACGAATACCAAAACAAACAAAAGATAAAACCTGGATGGTGTAAACTCTGGCTCTGATACCAAATGATACGATCCTTGACGACCGAATTGAAGAAAACGCAAGCGGAAGACTCGATAAGATACAGATAAAGGATGGAAATCCCAATATACCTAAGATCTAATCCTATAAATGATATAAGTCAATCCGAAGACAGCCTATACCCCAAATAGAGATCGCCTTAGTCACACGGGGACAATGAATGACACACAACGAGGGATGATTGACTCTTCGATTCGCCGGATAAAGAACTCAACTTGATAAACAAGAGGAATTTCGAAAATTCTCATAAAAGAGAGAGTAAAAACTCAAGAAAATATATTAATGAATAATGATCTAATTTTCGTCCATACTATTTGAGCCTTATTTATAGGCTTCAAAAAGTCATAATTACACAAGGAAACTACTTAAAAACTTATCCTAAAAGATATCAAACCAAATCCTAGTCTAAAAATGAATAAAATCACTAAAATAATGCTAAAAATTAACCTACCAACTATACTACTCGCAAAAAACGAAAATTAATAAAAATAAACATCTAAATAAACTACTAAATAATATCTTCCATCTTCAGCCCATATAATCTTTAATTCTTGGCCCATGAAGTGAAATCCATGATCTACGGGCTGCATCATTCCCCTCCTCTTGAATAAGATTTGTCCTCAAATCTTGGTTGCCTCCTACAACAAAAGGAAGGTAATTATGATTCCCTTTCTTCTCAGCCGATAGCATGGACTCCAACTCTTTCATCCCTCCAACTCAATATGATGTTCTCTTCCTTTAATTGATAATACGCCATGAAATATATCTTTGGAAGAAACATCATTGAATGCCTGCACAAATGAATAAGTAGAAGGGAATAGACAATCAAGATCATTAGTGGACGAAACATTCCCCTTGTTCTACTTTGCCTCCATGGACTTCTCCTCATTCACGATCCACCCCAAAGCACTACTCTGATCAAGTAGGGACTCATGCATCAATCCATACTCGTTTGTCTCTACTTTCTCCTCCTCGGACTTCACCATCTCCACCTCATTTGACAGTTGCACTTGATTATCCTCATCCACTTGTGTTGGAGTAAGAGAAGCAATCGACACTTCATCCTCATGAATGACATCCTCTTGCGTCTTTCCATCATACTCTTCATTCTGCACACTCAGAGCAATATCATCGAATAAAGTAAGCGGTCCAGAAGGTGCTTCGATTTCTTCCACCTCTTCATTATGTTCTTCCAAGACCGTCACTTTTGGATCTGCTCTCTCATCTTTGGTCACAATTCCGCCATCATCACAAGTTGTAATGGAAAATCTAGAAGAGTCTGACCTTGGCTTCACAAACGGACGTACGTACATCTTCTTCGGCTGCTCTTCTTTCTCCCAAAAGCTTCTCTTTGAATATGAAAGAGTAGTAGCTTCAGACTGCCTCCAACTATTCTGATTCTCACGATAGTAATGGGAAGGTGCAAAATGATTCCTCATCACCACCTTCATCTCTTTCCATGTCATGATTGGCTCCACTCCATTCCTTCTTCTACTCTTAGATAACCGATCCCACCAAGTTAGAGCATAGTCCGATAACATCCTGGATGTTAAGTTCACCTTCTTGAACTCAGAATAGTTATGATAATAAAAAGCTAGCTCCATATTTCTCTCCCATTGAAGATACAACTCTGGATCATATTTCCCTTGAAAGTAGGTAATGTCCACATCTTCGTCCTCACCAAGATGGCCATGTTGGTTGTATTGTCGGGCTTTATCTTTGTATCGACCTCCACTCTTCGAACAAATTTACACCGACTCAGACCTCATCTCCTCGCCCCATTGTTTCACCATCGCCTCTATCTTGAATTTTGTTTGTTGATCAACCTCCTCATACGACATACCAGCAGCGTATTGAAACTTTTAGATCTCGTCGAGACGTTTCCGAAAAGGTATTATGGAGAAAAATCGAAGTTCGTATGTGGATTCTACGACAGTTTTAAGGCTCTTTTTTTTTTTTTTTTTTTTTTTTTTTTTTTTTTTTTTACGATGAATAAAGAAGACAAACAAAACGAATCCAAAAAAGCTAAGACACAAACGAAAGAATGATAAGGAATGAGTAACCTAGAAACGAATCTAAGAAGACTCACGAACGAATTTGTTGTACGGAAGAAAAATTGAAGGAACGGAACGAACGACGAAGACTCGAACGAATGACACGAACAGAACGAAAAACAAGAAGATACGAATACCAAAACAAACAAAAGATAAAACCTGGATGGCGTAAACTCTGGCTCTGATACCAAATGATATGATCCTTGACGACCGAATTGAAGAAAACGCAAGCGGAAGACTCGATAAGATACAGATAAAGGATGGAAATCCCAATATACCTAAGATCTAATCCTATAAATGATATAAGTCAATCCGAAGACAGCCTATACCCCAAATAGAGATCGCCTTAGTCACACGGGGACGATGAATGACACACGACGAGGGATGATTGACTCGTTGATTCGCCGGATAAAGAACTCAACTTGATAAACAAGAGGAATTCGAAAATTCTCATACAAGAGAGAGTAAAAACTCAAGAAAATATATTAATGAATAATGATCTAATTTTCGTCCATACTATTTGAGCCTTATTTATAGGCTTCAAAAAGTCCTAATTCCAAAAGGAAACTACTTAAAAACGTATCCTAAAAGATATCAAACCAAATCCTAGTCTAAAAAGGAATAAAATCACTAAAATAATGCTAAAAATTAACCTACCAACTATATTACTCATAAAAAATGAAAATTAATAAAAATAAACAACTAAATAAACTACTAAATAATATCTTCCATCTTCAACCCATATCATCTTTAATTCTTGGCCCATGAAGTGAAATCCATGATCTACGGGCTGCATCAAATGTGCTCACTAATAAGTTAGGATTTATATTTTTTAGATAGGTTATAATATAATTATTTTATTCATTAATATTATGACACATCATCCGTGTGTACCTTAGAGCATGTATAATGGGAAGGATCTTACTTATGTGGCAAAAATAAGAACCATACCTTAAATTTCATTCCCATTGGAGGTCTATAAAATAAGAACCCAAGTTCTTATATAAGATGCAATATCTTAAGAAAAAATGGGTCCCACCGCATTAAAACGTATTAATTATATAATAATAAAATAAAATCAATTGTTAAATAAAATGATAAAAAAAATAAATAAAATAATAAGTGAGACCCTCCAATTATTATAAGAACCCTTGTTAAGAACTTTACCATTGTAAAACTTTAATAACAATGGGCTGTTGTCTATGTGATATCTCTAAGAACCTCATTTGGGGTTCTAGCATTGTACATGCTCTTAAGAATGCATACAGCGAATACGAGAGCATTCTTATGGGGTATATTTTGTCGTTCAATAACGTAATAAAGTAGAATCAAACTTTCTAGTATACACTCGGTTAATACGTACATAGAGTATATTGGCTAGGCAAATATCTGGTGAACGATTTTAATCAACATGTAATGATTAAATAAGTATGCGAGTAATTGTATGGAAAGTTGAGAGAATTATAAAATAAGCCAGCATAATAGAAACAATCAGCGGTGGAGATGAATTTGACGGAGAATATATAATAATTTAATTATTAAACTCGAGTGCCTTGCAAAAGTTGTTTTATGTCAATTTCGCCAAATATTTGATAGTATTAAGTCGAGGACTTTAATATCTCCGTACTTTGCTATTAAGATGAACTAGAGGGATTAATATTCCCCCAACTTGTGTTCTAATTGTGTATGGAAGTTAAAATTACATAGTTTTATTTTTATATTTTTAATTGCTACAAATCCAAGAGTTTTCTAAACTAACAAAATTATGTAGTTTTGACTCGGATACACGATTGGAATACAAGTTTGGGGACAGAAGATCTCATACGATAATATTATACTTCCTAAGTCCCTTTCACATTTTTTTACTTCTTTGTTGATGGTTTTTAAAGTGACTTCAATAAAAAAAAATTATGAGGATACTATAACAGTCATAGTACCGTAAAAGGAAAAAATTCTTCAAATCTAATTTAAAACCCAATTAAATACACAATTGATGAAATTCTTTTTGTGCATGTTTATTTTTCCATTTGACACATACACAATTGATACACTTAGTAAATTTTTTCAATTCAATTAACATTCTTATGAATCCTACAAAATTATGAATATAATATCCACCCATACTTTAATCACATATAAAAAAAATGAGCTATAAATGTATATATGCATATAAAACTATTTTTTTTTTGTCTTATATAACAAAATAAAACTTACTATAATTGCAATAAAAATTAAACATTTGGCATGATATATTTAAATTTAACCTCTATATTGTTGGGTACAATTCTAGTTTTGGCCTTATTGGATAAAAATGCCCTTATTTAATTAACCTTGACTCATTAATTGAAATAATTAAACAATAACTTTTAAACCTTTTTCGTTGCTCCAAATTCTCTCTTCCGACTCGATTTTTTGTCGGCATGCACGCCGCCGACGTGATTAATTCAATTTATATATAAATCTTTCCCGTTCGCAAATTTTCATTTCCACGCTTTTAAATTGAATTCTATGATGAGTATATCTGGTTTTGTAATGCTAGGTCGATGCACTTCTCTAGCTTGACAAACACCATTCATCCCTTTAAATATTTGAAAAAAAAAATAAAGAAATTACACTTTCTTCATATTTAGTGCTAGGATGCATTTGCACTCGACTCAATATTGACTCAATATTGACATTGCCCATCTAGCTCGGCAATAGCAACATAGAACTTGTCATTGTATCTAAAGTTTGGTTGAGGTTATTAATCCATTTTTTCTTTATTCTTCTTATAGTTTGGTTAAATTTCATTATATTTTGATGGAATATGAATAGAATTATTTGAACCGAGCGCGCGATTGGTCCAATGGTATCAATGGTTTCATACAAATATATTAAGCATTATACGTAACAAGTGATACAATTTTACTACATAGTTTGGTTCTCTATATTTTGTATCCAAAATACATCCCATAATTTTAAAATTTTGCAGCATTTCTATACCTTATCTCCTTATGCAAATGAATCACCTTCTTTAGTATATTGCCTATGTAGGGCAATAGTCTAAAAACTATCAATTTTTATTGAAGTATAAGTTGAGTGAATGTAAATGTCGAATACAAAAGAAATGTGATATTTGTAATGTTGGTATTGGGAATCATAATATAAGCCAATAGATTCACACCCTCTCTATAAGTTCGAGCTTTTAGATGAGACGGAATTCAATTAGTAGACACACTCGATTAATATGTATATAGAGTATCATTGAATATGATTATGAACAATTTTTTACTTGTTTGTTGTTCCGAACATAGTCATTTGTTACTCGTCTTAATGAGCAGGAACTTAGCTCATAAAGTTGGCTTGAAATTTTTGTCAAGATTTCCTATGTGCCAAATCCATTACTTGTCGTTTGATTTGAGTAATTGGTTTATCATTTATCTTTTACTTGGGAGTAACTTAAACCACATAATTGTTACCCCCGAAAATAGCATAAAACAAAACGTAAGAGAAATCTTCTAATAAGTTTTTTTTTTTTTTTTTTTTTTTTTTTTTTTTTTTTTCATTGTTGAGCCAAACACCCAGTAAAAATGCATTTATTGTTACTATTGCTCCCTTAATTCAATTTCGTTTCCATAGCTAAACTTGAAACAAAATGCACATTCGCTTAACTAGTGATACAATGTAGCTATTAATCATGTCCTATAGATTAGTCTTAAAGGATCAAACACAGATGTTGTAAAACAAATTAGTGCATAATAATAAAAATGACAAAGGAAGTCAAACTTTAAGAAAACTACAGTTAAATTTGGGCGTGGGAAAGATAAATGATGGATAAATAAACAGTAGTACCGGTAAATACTTCCTCCGTCCCTTAACATTAGTCCTATTTGAAATGGACACATAAATCAAAAAATGAGGGTATATGTGACAATCATCGATTCTAGAGAGAATTTAATGTAGCCAACTATTATTTGTCGTTTTAGGAAATATGACTAATAAGGGAGACAAATGAAAATTACAAATGAGACCAATAACAAGAATATATTAAAGTTATTATTAGTGAACTATAGTTATAAACCGTATAATACTTCATATATGATTATAAGAATATATAAGCACTTTGAATCTTTCTATGACATAAATAATATAAATCAACAGGTTTTATCCCTCGATCTTCACGAGTTCGAGTTTTTAAATGAGACTATATTATGGTAACATAGTCTTCCATCCATATTAAAATAGAACATTGGTCGGGACTCTTACCAGTGGGTAGAATTGAAAAAATTGACCCCACAAGTACATCTAAATATGTATCAGGCATGTAAGTTATAAACCGATGGATGAGAAAAGTTAAGCGCGTATATATTTAAGAAATAGAGTAATTTAAGCCAGTGAGATATCTTGTTTTCATTTAGCTATTAGCGATAAATCTATCGGACAATCAAGTAGTATAAGACAATATATCTAAATCTATATGAGTCACACAAAGTATATTATTATAGGAATAGGACAGAAGCAACGGCAAAGGTATTGAGAGAAGGCGGGTTCTAAAGGGAAGCGGTGGGCCCCCGAAAATGAAATTGGGGAGGAGAGGCGGTGGGCCTTGTGGCTGTGGCGGCGACTGGTGGGACTATGGAAAGTAAAGCCTACGCATTATTCATATTTTCTCTTAATAAAGGGTGTAGCTTTCGATTACTACTCCTGTCGTGCATGATCTTTAGGTCTCAAGAGGTAGATACGGAGTTCATTATATTGTGATTATATGTTAAACTACCTCCATTTTATAATATAACAGTAGTCCTAGTTTGACTTAGCATAAGAATTAAGAAAAATGAAAATGTACGGTTGTAATTAATTTTGAGGAGAGAAAGTTAATTGTAGCCAAATATTATTTGTCATTTATAGAAAGTGAACTAATGTATAAGACGGACAAAAAAGAATGATGAACTACTTTTATGAGATGAAGGTAGTATATAATAGTAAACCCGTAGTTATGTCTAGAAATTTTAGTTCATTATTTACATTTGCGTGCATTTAATTTGATTTATGTTAACAGTTTTTAGTATTAATAATTATTTAGTTATTTAATTTGTTTATCAATTATTTTTAAAATGCTACTATATCATTATTACATATGAATATTTTTAGTCGACTAAATATTCCATATTAATTTATGACAATTTAATAATTTTAGCAATTTAACTAATAACGACTTTAAGTTTATTCTATATTTATGTTATTTTAATTTAAATTCAAATTAATTATCTTATTTAATTTGAGCATCCTTCTAGCATATACTCTTTTTAAATGTAAACCAATTCTACGCATTTTCTCTATTTCAACAAACTTTAATCATTTCATTAATTACTAGTGCAATGCCCGTCGAAATTCGACGGGATTCAATTTATTTCGTGATTTTACATAAAATTTTATTGAAAATCCATAATTTTGTATGTTAATTAATTATTTCAAGCAGCTCGTTACTCGTGGTAATATGAAATGAGTTAATAAATTAATATTTTTACGATTATTTCATCCCGTCAAAATTTGACATAAATCACTTTATATTATTATTTTAATCAAAATATAAAATAAAATAAAAATATATTAAGCTGCCCCGTTTTATTTTAACTAAAGGACCCTTCAGATGGATCTTTTTGACCAAATAAAAAGGGATAGTTAGGGTTAACATTTCTGAAATAACTATATAGTTTGCTAAGTCACGCTAAAATTTGACTCTATATTGTTAATTTTAAGCAAAATATAAAAGAAAAATATCAAAATATATCAAGTCACCCGTTGTTTATTTCGATGAAACTAATAGAAAGTTGTATTTATTTTATATCTAAAGCACCCGTCGAACATGTATATTGAAATAAAAATATGTCGATAAAGGCTAACATTTCTCAAATAATTATACGTGGTATGAATGTCGAACCTCCCGTTATTTATTATAACAGTTATTCTCCTCAAAATATATAAGCTTAGAGAAATAAATTATTACAATTTCTTATAAATTATTTTAATATGCCCGTTACTTGTGACAATAAAAAAAAAATGTTAAGACGTAATATCACAATTTTTCGATTAGCTCATTGCTCGATATCACGTTAGCATGAATAGTGCAGATTTGCCCGTTAATTTTTCTGTTAGCCAGTTGTTCGATATTCCCTCCGTCTCTTCCTAAGTGACCCCTTTTATATTCATATGTGAGGTATATCTATATACTAATAGCAGCACCGTACTGCTGTATTTAGTAACTTTCACAATCCTATAAATAGTAATTTTTGATTAGCTTTAATTTATGAAATAATTAACTATGAAGTAATTAAAATATCATTTTGGATACATTATTTTGGAAAGTATTTTGGAAAGTAATGATATTTATAGTATCATAAATATAAATAACTATTTTCAACCTTAGAATTAATGTAAAAATGTTATATAAGCAAGATACAAGGAATCACTATATTCGTAGAAAATTGATAACTTAATTTATCATACGTACATAATAATTTATTATTTTTATTTTCTCTCCGTTCCACCGAATTAAAAGAGTTTTTTTGAGTCTATACGAAGTATAAAATATAGAAACATTTGTAATTTGTGGGACGGAGGAAGTATCATATCTACTCCCTCTGTCCCGTGGCATTAGTCTCACTTTCTTTTTTTGTCTATCCCATTTATTAGTCACATTTCCTTAAAAGGAAATAATTTAACACACAAAAACACCTTTTAAAACCCCTTTATCTCTGCATGTCTTGGTTACTGTGCCATGTCCAAATGGGACTAATGCCACGAAACGGAGGGAGTATATACTAATAGCAGCTGTGAGCTGCATTTTCCAGTAACTACTACTATATGTAAATTGTACTTCCTCCGTCTCATTTCCATTGACTTGTTTCATTTCGACACGAAATTTTAAACGTAATATTAAAAATGAAAAGTAAGAGATCTAGATTGAAAAGTAAGGGTCAATTCATTTAAAAAACAAGCCAAATAAAATGGGACTTCCCATTAATAAATGAATTCAAATGAGTAGGATAGGGTAACTCATATTTTGTATTATCTTTAATTTTAATTTCACCTAAAACAAATGTGTTAATTGTATCATATATCTTTTTGAATTTGAACGAATGCTAATCATCGTCAATTCACAATTAACCAATTAAAAGTATTAAATTGTTTCCAAAATTATATTATTTTGTGCCTATAAATATCGATCAATATAATTCTATTAGAATAGTCACACATTTCACATGTTTTTGGACAATATTTTGCTTTACAATAGAGAAAGAAAAAGTGAAAGCACAAAGACAAATTTCGTACTCCCTTCTCTGTGGATCAATGTCCAAGCTCTATACATCTCATTCCCTTAGCTTGAACTATTCCTTAAAATTCTATAAATGTTTTTATTTTAAATTTTTGTGTACCATCATATATGGAATATTGTCCATATTGCTTGCTTAGGTTTATTTTTTTAGCATAGATAGTTTATGTATTTTTTAAGTTTTGTTTATTCATTACTTATTTTTTATTATTAATTTAAGAATTTTTTATATATTAGAGTAGCATTTATACATTGCTTATTATACAACTATTTGGTTTAAGTTTTGCTTATATTTTCTTAGTATATTGCATATTAATAGTATAATGTTACTTACCGTTGATTCATTCTTCATTTTAATCTTATTTATTCACCCATAGCTTATTAGAAAAATTATGTTATTATAGTTTATGCATTGCTTATTCTTAGTTGTTCTCTTTTGTCTAGAATGAAAATTAACTAAAAAATGTTGTTGGAAATAAACCTTGACTCGAAGTTCTTAATGTTATTTTGAACACCGTTGCCATACTGCTTGGGTTAGGGAAAATATTACTATAGAATTTATTACTCTATCTGTTTCATAGATATTGTTCTAAATATTGAAATTATGAACCTTCACACCTCAACAATGAGACCATTAGAAACTTTACGGTCAAAAAAATAAAAAATTACATAATTTTGTTATCAATTAACGATATTATATATAAAATTGTTGTAAAATTTTCCCCACGCATCGCGTGGGTGAATTACTAGTAATAATAAAAGGGGTCACTTAGGAAGAGACGGAGGGAGTATAATGTTAGCATGAATAGTGCAGATCTGCCCGTTAAAATTTCCGTTAGCCCGTTGTTCGATATAACGTTAGCATGAATTAGTAATGCATTTCCTCACATCAAATATGAATTTTGATGAAGATACATGATCTATTTTTATATGTACATTGTCACTAATTTCTTGTAAAAATTCTATATAATCAACGTGGGACAATTGATAGTGAATAGATTTAATGATTATTACTTGGTCACTAATTTCTTGTAAAAATTCTATATGAGACAATTGATAGTGAATGGATTTAATGATTATTAATCCAAAATAAATTATTACAAATTCTTAGTAGATTAAAGAAGTTTCATATTTTTTAGATACATGCACAATTGTACATGATTAGTATGTCAAGTTGCGTTATCTTTTTAGTGAAAAACATGTTAAGGACGGAGATGTAATCGAGTAACGGTATTCAGGATATTAAGTTGCGCGTTGGTTGTTACGTTAATGAAATATGTTAAATGCTAAACTAAAAACCTATTGTTCCTTCATATAGTCTCATAAAATAAATTACTTTAGGAATGAGCTACATTCTCATATAGATATACCATTAAAGTCTTAAGCTAGCCACCTGTGGAACATACTTAAAAATAAAAAATAAAAATAATTAGAGGAAATAACATAATTATTCATATGAATATATTGTTTAAAATAGCCTGCTACTTGTGGTAATAAAAAATTAGGATACTTTTTCACAAATAAAAAATCGTTTGATTTTTGTTTTTGAGATTTTTACATTAATTATGTAGTTTCTCAAATTAAAGATGAATTTTGTTGGAAATATATGGATCTATTTATATAGGTAATCAATCGTTAAATTTTTGTAAAAAATCGATGTGGAACATAATTCATTATTCATTAATGTGATATAGTTGAATTAAAATGATATATATCGTGATGATGAAAATAATTAATTGTGAATAAATATAAAATAAGCCAAATCAATGAGAATATTCGAAAATATTGAAGAAAATCATACGCGATGTCACGTATGATCGGGAATCATATCGGTATTTTATATATATATATATATATATATATATATATATATATATATATATATATATATATATATATATTGATACTTGAATCTTACATCTATCTATATATTAATAGCAGCACCGGCCTACCGTTTTTAGTAAGTCTTCTATTCTATAAATAGTAACTTTTATTTTGTATTATTTTTAATTTTAACTTCTTTTTTTTTTTGAAATAAATGTATTGATGATATGTGTTGCAAATTAATAATTTCTTTTCATTTTTTTAATTTTTTTGTCTATAATTTAATTGTTCTTTTGCAATTGAAATTAATACTTTTATTTATAATTTTTAGTATATTATTATAATACATAGACGTAATATAAAAGAAAAAATGTGAGTTATGCTAATTTGATTGGTTTATGTGAACATTAATTGCATGCTATACATGATTTAAGGTATAAATCATGATACAAATGTATCAAAATAAATGCTCTATCTCTCTACATATTTTTTTTATTGATTTAAGGTATAAATCATGGTACAAATGTATCAAAATAAATGCTCTATCTCTCTACATATTTTTTTTTTTTTTTATTTTTCTTATCGACAAAAATCTACTCTCTCTGTCCTTTTATGTTGACTCACTTTATATTCAACAGAGTTTATTATAATAATAAAGTGAGACAACATAAATGGGACAGAGGGAGTAATAAATTATGGTTCTGCATTCTCGAACTAAAAGTAAATCGCGATCTTATTCATGGCTAGATATGTCCAAGCTCTATCAAAATTGACATGAAAATAATGTATTTGAACTCTGAAGTATGGATAGAGATCAAGGCTCTCATCCACGACGGCATTGAGTTGTGCATTGATAATCAAATACAATATTTTAACAGGGTAAAAGGTCAAAGTGAAAAATAGGGAAGTGCCAAATAAATGGCTAAATGCAAAAAAAAAAAAAAAAAAAAAAAGGCGACAAGAAAAATTAACGGTTGTTTATTTAAATTAAAGTGTTATGAAAATAATGGTAAATATGTGTTCAATATTTATTTTATTTAGGAAATAACTTAGTTATAAACATTTTCTAATGACAAAATAATATTTCCTCTCTCTCATAAGACTTATATGAACTTTTTTTTAGCAATGGTCAATCATTAGATATTATTTTAAGGGGCTTACTTATGTCAGCTCAGCCTCATGGTTCTGTTGGAAACACTTATATTAGAGAAAATATACCCACCTATCTAAGTAGCTTAAGAGAAACAAATACTTGTTGAAAACTTAACAAAACACAAAATGTGTCCAAGTTTCATGTGAGTGGACAAAAATACCCCTAACAGCTATTTCACCTTTCTTCCCTCTTCCCGACATATGCATCCATCCCTCCCTTCTCTCTATTCTCTCTCTCTCTCTCTCTCTCTCTCTCTCTCTCTCTCTCTCTCTCTATTCTCTCCTCTCTCTCTTTCTCTCTCTCTCTCTCTCTATTTCTCTGCCCCTCTCTAACCAGAGACAAAATCACAGAATTGAGGAGCAACAACAATGGCTGCCCAGAACAAGCTCCTCTCCTCGAAGCTCACGCAGGCGGAGGAGCAGCTGAAGCAGATCCACTCGCGGCGGAAGGAGGACTCCAAGGCCAACGCCAGGGTCGTCGAGATCTTCGCCAGCCACCGCCACGCGTGGCAGGAGCAGGAGGAGCGGCTGCTGCAGCAGATCGACGACTGCAACGACGAGCTCGCCTTCCTCAAGAGCAAGCTGGAGGATTTCGAAGGGGTGGAGGCCGAGTTCAAGGCGAGCATCGAGGATTTGAAGAGGGAGGTTAGTGAGAGAGAGGAGATGCACCGGCGGCGGCGGCGGGGGTGATGGAGGTCCGAAGATGTCGAAGAAGATCAGCGAGAGCTTCGTGCGGACCAAGGAGGTGACCGCCGTCGGCTTCGAGAAGACGAAGGTGGTGGCGGCGGTGGGTTCGAGAAGATGAAGGTGGCGGCGAAGAAGGTGAAGGAGGGGGCAACCGTCGGCGTCAATTGGATGAAGCTCAAGTACAACATCAGAAGAAATAGAGGGAGAAATTTTTTGCCCTAATTTTCCCCCCAATTTCTCGTCGATTTGTTTGCCTTTCTTCGTTGAAGTTTATCGATTTTGCTTTGAGATTTTTGTTGAAGTTTTTAGTGTTGTAATCATCTAGTGAAATTATATGCAGATTTGTTGATGCTGAATTCAAATTTTCCTCTCAATTTTGGCTGTTTACTGGAAAATCTTTTGTTTATACACCATAATCTCAATTATTCAAATAAATCTGAAGTAATTTGCAACAAACAGAATTAAATTAAATCAAGTTTCCTCCTGTGGCGCCATTCTTCTTCTTCTTGATCTTTCCCTTTATTTTATTTTATTTTCTTATTTCTTTTCTTTTAATAGTTATATGAATTACATTTGTTTATGATTTGGGCTTTAGTTGGCCCGTTTAATATATGCATGCGGATTCCGTTGAATTTCAACGAGAGGGGCTCGATTCTAGTCTCTGTTAGCGACCGGTTTTCCTCATGCAGCCCCACCGCCTCGCTCCTGCATCCTGATATGTCACGGATCACCTATTCGACGAAATTCCCCAATCAAGAAAGTCAGCATACATACATAAAAAAGAAGGAAAAATAATCTTGTCTTTGCCTCTGTTTGTATTAGGTTTGGTTGGCTTGAAGATCTTATTGTTAAATTTGAAATCTTGTGTTGCTCTTGTTTCTTCTCAATCAAAGGTTAGAAAATAATAAATTCTAACTCGCGATATGCGATCATAACGTAAGAAATTTGGTATTTCTAACGGGGGGGACTGAACCTGTTGGGAATGCCAAGACACAGGTTAGAAAATAATAAATTCTAACTTGCGATATGCGATCATAACGTAAGAAATTTTATATTTCTAACGGGGTGGATTGAACGTGTTGGGAATGCCACGACTAAGGTTAGAATATACTAAATTCTAACCATTGATATACGATTATAACGTAGGAAAGTTGGTATTTCTAACGGGTGGACTGAACCTGTTGGGAATGCCACGACACAGGTTAGAATATACTACATTCTAACTCACGATATGCGATTATAATGTAGGAAAGTTGGTATTTCAAACGGGTGGACTCAACCTGTTGGGAATGCCACGACACATGTTAGAATATACTATATTCTAACTTGGGATATACGATTATAACGTAGGAAAATTGATATTTCTAACGGGTGGACTTAATATCTGGTTAGAATGTATGAATTCTTACTTATTACGACAGGAAAATGGCTAGAATATCTTAAATTCGTATATATAACAAATATGGGTAAGAAATTCTATAATATTTAGTAAGTTGTATCAAAAATAATAATAATAATAATAAAATAAAAACTCGAATTAAGAGAATAAAATGAAAATGAAAAAATTAAAAAAAAAATATTTTGTCAGTTTAGTGTGTTTTTTTTTTTTTAAGTGAATGTGAAAAGGTGAATTCAAAAAAAAGTAAAAAAAAAAAAAAAAAAGTGAAAGGACAAGTGCACGTGGGGTAGGGTGGGGGGTGGTGTTGGGGGGCAATTGATATGCGATTATAACCATTGATATGCGATTAAGGTTAGAATATACTAAATTCTAACCATTGATATGCGATTATAACGTAGGAAAGTTGGTATTTCTAACGGGTGGACTGAACCTGTTGGGAATGCCACGATTAAGGTTAGAATATACTAAATTCTAACCATTGATATGCGATTATAACGTAGGAAAGTTGGTATTTCTAACGGGTGGACTGAACTTGTTGGGAATGCCACGACACAGGTTAGAATATACAACATTCTAACTCACGATGCGGTTATAACGTAGGAAAGTTGGTATTTCTAACGGGGGAGACTGAACCTGTTGGGAATGCCACGACACAGGTTAGAAAATAATAAATTCTAACTCGCGATATGCGATCATAACGTAAGAAATTTTGTATTTCTAATGGGTGAATTGAACGTGGTGGGAATGCAACGACTAAGGTTAGAATATAATAAATTCTAACCATTGATATGCGATTATAACGTAGGAAAGTTGGTATTTCTAACGGGTGGACTGAACCTGTTGGGAATGCCACGACAAAGGTTAGAATATACTAAATTCTAACCATTGATATGCGATTATAACGTAGGAAAGTTGGTATTTCTAACGGGTGGACTGAACCTGTTGGGAATGCCACGACACAGGTTAGAATATACTACATTCTAACTCGCGATATGCGATCATAACGTTAGAAATTTTGTATTTCTAACGGGTGGATTGTACGTTTTGGGAATGCCACGACTAAGGTTAGAATATACTAAATTCTAACCATTGATATGAGTTTATAACGTAGGAAAGTTGGTATTTCTAACGTATGGACTGAACATGTTGGGAATGCCACGACACAGGTTAGAATATAATATATTCTAACTTGGGATATACGATTATAACGTAGGAAAGTTGGTATTTCTAACGCGTGGACTCAATGTCTGGTTAGAATGTATGAATTCTTACTTATTACGACAGGATGATGGTTAGAATATCTTAAATTCGTATATATAACAAATATGAATAAGAAATTCTATGATATTCAGTAAGTTATATCAAAAATAATAATAAAAAAAATAAAAACTCGAATTAAAAATGAAAATGGAAAATTAAAAAAAAAACTTTTTGTCATTTTTTTTTTAATAATTGAATGTAAAAATTTGAATTCAAATTAAAGTAAAAAAAAAAAAAAGTTGAAAGGACAAGCAAAAGTGCACGTGGGTGGGGTGGGGTGGGGTGGGGGGGGGGGGGGGGGGGTGGTGTTGGGGGCAATTTGGGGAGTTTACCTCAAACTTAGACACATTTTGTGTTTTTTTAAGTTTCCAACAACAATTTGTTTCTACTAAGCTACTTAGATAGGATATTTTTTGCCTCCTTATATTAATGGTAATAAACATATTTTAATTGGATATGCTCAAGATGAAACTTAAAATATTTCTACATACTTAAAATCAACTGATCGTATAGCATATAAAATCCCCACGCATCGCGTGGGTGTATTACTAGTATATTAAAAAGAAGATGTTGGGAATGGTTAAGGATTTATTTATTAAGGGGGAGCTTAACGGGACACTTTAATAAAATTATTATGTATTTTTGATTAGATCCCAAAACCCTCTATATAAATCCTATTCCTAAGCGACCCTATTTTGATTAGATAGGATAAAAATTTTCAAGCTTGTTATGTTAGGAAAGCATGTTTTTGTTTTAGTCGCTTTAGGTTTAGACTGCAGGTTTTCAAGCGAAGTGAGAAGACCACTCGCTTGAGTTTGTTTTGAAGCAAAGCGAGTCTACCCAGATAAAGCTAAGCGAGCGCTCCCGATAAAGTCAAAGCGAGTCAACCCGACTACGCTAAAGCGTGCGCCCATACTAAAGCGAAGCGAGCACCTTTCAAACGCTTGAAAGCGACAGCTCAACTAACAACTCTAGTTCAAACTTGGAGTTCAAATTCAGTCAAGTGAAGATCAAGTCATTAATTGCAGATCTCCACGTGACACAATAGTATTGGAGCATAAAGTTGACCGCCAGACCGACAAGCAGCCGCAACAATACTGGAGGAGGCCAGTTACTGTTACGCTTGGCTTTTAGCCATTTTGGGAAAGAAGACAAGCGAGCGCCTGGAAAAGCTGCAGGTCAAAGCAACGTACTGTCGAGAGTGGAGGGACAAAGCCACCAACCTTCAAACGGCTCCAGTCCATCCCTCACACTATAAATAGTGAAGTGCAGAGAAGAGAAACATAGAACACTTACGAAATTTCCAGCGCTCAAATCACAAGTACTCCTGAGTTTTCTGCATACATCTGCTCGAGTTCTTGTCTAAGTGTTCTCAAGCTTCAATCACATCGAAGCTTGTCTCTGCAACCTTAACTCTTAGAGTCTAAGCCACTATACATATCCCAGCTTAGAAGAAGAACTCTAACCCCTTTGCATTCACTGTAAAGAGTTCTTCACTTAGAGTGTTTCATAACCAAACCAAAACCCTTGTTCTTACCAGTCAAGAGTGTTAGAGTTTGTGTTAGTTGAGAGGTTGTTGTAAGATCTAAGGTTTCACTTTCATGGATAGTGAATACCTCGATCGTGTAGAGAGAGTCCAAGCTTGCACGTTCATCGACTGTGCAGAGCTCGATTCTTTTCTTAGGTTTTTGTGGAGAACCCGTAACCTCCCGCTGTTGTTGTGTTGGATCCAAGCTTGTGAAAGCTCGATCCGTTGTCTTGGTTTTTGAGGAACCCGTAATCCTCAAAGTTTCTTGAGTGAAGAGGAACTGTTGCAGCGAGCAACAAAGTGGAAGTAGGTGTTTTACCACCGAACCACTATAAACCCTGGTCTCGTATTTCCATCCTTAAGTTTTTCAATATTTACTTGCTTTGATTATTCATTCGTGCACAAGTATATAAACAAACCTAATACGAATCTTTAAATACTTAGGAAATTTTTAGCTCACTAAATTCCGCATTCTAGCAAGCGAGTCACTCTTTGATCAAGCTCACGCTAGGTCCAGAGATAAGCTTTACTGAAGATCAAGGTTCCAGTTTGGTCTAAAGTTTTGAAGCGACCCTAGGCTTGCATACTCTGAGATAAGTTGAAAAGAAGTTGAAAAAATTCTGTTACACGTATTCACCCCTCCCCCCCCCTACCTCTACGTGTAACCCTCTTATCAATCCGGGACCAACAAGTGGTATCAGAGCAGGGGTTCTAACGAGCCACTGCTTTGCATACCTGAAGCGAGTCCCCTCGCTTCATGTTGTCTCACCTGAACTGGTCTGTTTTCCTTAGTACATTAAAACCTCACTCACGCATATTTCATTACTACTGATATCTAAAAAATGTCTAGTCACAGTGCTTCCAACTTGCCGCAATTATCCATAGAAGGATATGAGACATGGAGTTTTCGAGTCTCAAGCTTTCTCAGTTCTGTTCACGACAGAATGTGGGAAGTTGTGACAGAAGGTCCAATCTCCATAATGAAGATCAACACGGTCAACATCCCAGCTGCTGAAGGGAGAGAAGCTACTGTCCGCCATGACTATGTTGAGAAGTCAAAAGACGACTATACTGCCAATGATTTTAAAGTGGCGAATCTGGACAGAGTTGCACGCCACATCATGTAGAGCACATTCTCAGACGCCTACCTTCCGAGGATTAGGAAGTGTACGACAGCCATGGAGATGTGGGAAACCCTAGCTCTAATCTCACAAGGAACCGAGAAGATCAAGGAGAATAAGCTTGCAGTGCTTATGAGAGAGTTCAAAAGCTTGTCAATGAAGCCAAGCCAGACCATTGACGCTTTCGAGCTACGCGTCACCAACATCATCTCAACGCTTGTATCACTTGGAAATGAGTTCACCGTCAAAGAGATCAACCTCAAAATAGTTCGAGCTCTTACCAGGAAATGGTAAACCATGAAGGAGCTCTACCTCGCAACCAAGGATCTGTCGAAATTCTCCCTGGAGATTCCTTTCTCTGAACTTAAAGCGCATGAATTCGATCTTAATCGAATGTCCATGGATGATGAAGACGAAGCACCTGCAACAGGCAAAGTAGTTGCCTTCAAAGCTGCTGAGACATCAAGCGAGTCATCAATCTCAAAAATGTCTCGTGAAGAACTTGAGGAGCACTACGCGTTCCTATCCAGAAATTTCAACAAAATGAACTCAAGAGTAGGAAAGTACAAGAGGTTCTACAAGCAGTACAAGGGAAAGAGCACTGAAGCACGAGACAGCAAAGGAAAGCGTGAGGAGATCTCAAAGCCGATCGCTAAGGATATAATGGATGTGGAGTGCTATCACTGCCACAAAATGGGCCACTACAAGTTCGAATGCCCGAAGCTAAGTGCTAAAGAAAAAGAGGAGTTGAAAGCGAGAAGGGACGCTCCACGACGAGCGCTAGTGGCAAGCGAGTCGCCATCTACTCCAAGCGAGGATGCAATAAGCGACTCAGATGCCTTCATAGATCCGAACTCAAGCAAGGGGGAGGATCTAAGCTTGATGACGCTCACTGATGTAGACACAGGAGAGGTATTCTATTATCCCCCACTCACTTCAATTACACTAGCATACGAGCACAATGAAGAAGTCTATTCCTCAACATGGAGTGAATTGCTTAGCGAACACCATAAATTGTTAAGTGATCACAAAGTGTTACAACAAGCTTTGTCTAAAAGCAAGAGTGAGAACCGAAAGCTAGCCACTGAGCTTGACTTGGTCAAACTCAATTTGAGGGCTATGACTAGTAAGTTCGAGGATCTCTTCGCTATACACAAAAGCTTGGAGGAAAGGTATGAAACCCAATCCACTCTAGTTGCCAATTTGAACAAAGCGTCATACGCTAGGCAGGCACTAGAGAGCTCGCTTCTACCTTTTGGTAGAAAGGGAGGTCTTGGATATGAGGGTGGACCTTACAAGCCCACTGTCTTTGTTGGTGCATCTAACACATCACCATTAGTCACTTTGGATAAGCCCACTGCCTCCAAAGCGACCACCAACAAGCATAAGGGTAAGATTGAGACTCCTAAGAACGGACCAATGAGGATGTCTATATCTTCAAAGGAAGCTTCTAAGGGAAAGCCAATGACAACAGCTCCTAGCACTAATCATGCTAAAACTCACCATTCAAAGGGTGAAAGGAAAACTGTTGAGGCTTCAAGTTCTCAATCTAAGACACCAAGAACAAAAGATGCTTTCTTGCAAAAGAATTTAATGTTCATGTGTCAAGTGAGTCCGATTGGAGATGGTCCAAGCGTACTTACGTCCAGGGGGAAGGAATTGAAGTTCCCAAAAGGAAGCTTCGTACCCCAAATGTTTCCAAAGCGAGTCAAGGCCCAAAGCCAAATTTGACCTCGCAGAGGATGCTAAGAGAGAAGCTTGCAGAGACTAGCAATCCCAAGTCAGTCTCTAAGCTCATGGCTAATCCTAAGCGTCCAGCTTCAGGATATAAGCAAAAAAGAAAGAGCATGGGTGTGTCTCAAACGAGTTCATCTCGTACCTTCCCGCCATGCACACACAAATGCACATGTGGAGCTGTGATTAAGCAGAATCCACAAGTGGGAAAGGTGGAGGGACCCCAAGACACAAGCAAATGCTCAAAGGATAGTTAAGCAAGTGTGGGTACCCAAAAACACTAACCTGCAAGGACCCAAGCTGGTTTGGGTACCAAAATTGTTCTAATTGCAGGTGAGCGCCGTGGATCCCATGCCCAATGAAGTCAAGCTATATGGTACTTGGACGGTGGATGTTCGAGGCATATGACGGGCATGAAGTCTCTACTTCAAGATTACATGGAGAAGAAGGGTCCACAAGTAACGTTTGGTGATAACTCTCGAGGAACTACCAAAGGCTACGACATGCTGAAGATTGGGAAGCTAAGCATTGAGAATGTTTCCTACGTTGAAGGACTCAAACACAACTTGTTATCTATCTCACAATTTTGTGATAAATGATACAATGTGGAGTTCATCTCCAACAAATATGTTGTGAGGAACAAGCTTACCTCCCAGATTGCTTTAACTGGCGAAAGGAAAATAAATGTGTATGTAGCTCAATGGGAGAGCTGCAAGCTAGACACATGCTTGGTTGCCAGAAGTGCTATTGAAATAGGATGGCTTTGGCACCGCCGCTTGAGTCATCTCAATTTCAAGACTATCAATCGCATAGCTCGCAAGGGCTTGGTGAAAGGCATACCTAATGAGGTCTTTGTCAAAGATCACACATGCTCACCATGCCAACGAGGGAAGCAAACGAAGAAGCACTTCGCAAGCTTAGAAGAAGCATCATCCAAGCGAGTACTGGAGCTTCTGCATATGGATCTGTTTGGACCAGTCACCCCCGTGAGTGTCAACGAAAGGAAGTACACTCTAGTTGTAGTCGATGATTACTCTTGCTACACTTGGGTAGTATTCCTATTCAACAAAAAGGAGACGCTGTCCAAGCTTCCACAACTGCTCAAGCGACTCGCTGTGGAGAAGAACCAAGTGATAGCAACCATACGCTCTGACAAAGGCACATTGTTTCTCAACTCTACTATCGAAGCATACTGCACAGAGCATGAAATTGCACATCAAACGTCTGCAGCGCGTACACCCCAGCAGAATGGAGTTACTGAAAGAAGGAATCACATTATCAAAGAAGCAGTTCGAACCATGATAGCTGATCCAAAGCTTCCAATGAAGTATTGGGCTGAAGCGGCCAACACCGCTTGCTACACCCAGAATCGAACGCTTCTCAACAAACTCTTTGACAAGACACCATATGAAATATGGACAGGGAGAATTCCTAACATATCTTATTTCCATATTTTTGGTTGTCGGGTCTTCATTCACAACAATGGGAAAACCCAGTTGAAAGCTTTCGAGGGCAAAGCGGATGAAGGAATATTCTTAGGATATTCTACATCTAGAAAAGCTTATCGAGTATTCAACTGCAAAACCCTAATTGTGGAGGAATCACCCCCATGTTTTTGATGAATCTACTTTAAGTGTTTCTCAGGAACAGGTTGAAGAACCCAAAGCGAATAGAGAAACTTCAAGAAAAGATCCCATCAACTCTTTGTCATGGGACACGCTTGAAGATGATGAAGAAGTCAAAGACTCAAGTGATCAAGTTGCTCAAGAAGAAGAGTTGGTAGCTGGCCCCAAGACCATGGAAGAAGAAGCTAGCCAAGAGCCAATTCAAGTTGCTTCAGATGATGAGTCAAGCAACCCCCAACAAGCTGATGGATCCAAGCGAGCATGTCTCAAAGACCATTCACCAAGCCTTATTCTTGGAGATCCTTCCAAAGGAGTGGTGACAAGAAGCCAAGTGATGGGAGAAAGCGCCATGTTCAGTTGCTTTCTTTCCAATATCGAGCCATCAAGCGTGGAAGAAGCTCTAGCAGATTCAAATTGGATTCTCGCCATGCAAGAGGAGCTCAATCAATTCACAAGGAACGACGTGTGGTATCTTGTTTATTGTCCCAAATTCCAGCATGTTATTGGCACCAAGTAGGTGTTCAAGAAAAGACTGACGAGGATCACAACGTCGTGAGGAACAAAGCGAGACTCGTCGCTAAGGGCTACTGCCAAGAGGAAGGTATTGATTTTGATGAAACCTTAGCCCCAGTGGCTAGGCTCGAAGCAAACAGACTATTTCTAGCCTATGCAGCGGCCAAGAAATTCAAGTCTACCAGATGGATGTGAAAAACGTGTTCCTCAATGGAGAGCTCAAGGAAGAAGTCTATGTGGAGCAGCCACCTGGATTTGAGCAAGGAGATAAAGTGTATCACTTGTAGAAAGCTCTTTATGGATTGAAGCAGGCCCAAAGAGCTTGGTACGATACACTTTCCCAGTTTCTTGTGGATAATGGATTCCGCAAAGGGAAGATAGATCGAACCCTCTTCACAATCAATGATGGTGAAGATATGTTATGGGTTCAGATATACGTCGATGACATCATATTTGGTATACCAAACCAGTCGCTTAGCGAGAAGTTTGGAGAGCTTATGAAGACCGAGTATGAGATGTCCATGATAGGGTTGATGAACTGCTTTCTAGGTCTTCAAGTGAAGCAGCAAGATGATGGGATTTTCATCAACCAAGCGAAGTATACTCGAGATATGCTTGCTAAGTTCGGTGTTCAAAATGCAAAAGCTGTGAAGATTCCAATGAACACCAAATGGAAGATGGAGTCAGATCTTGAAGGGAAGTATGTGGATGCTACAGTTTATAGAGCTTTGATTGGATCCCTTCTCTATCTCACAGCGAGTTGGCCAGATATTGCATTCACTCTTGGAGTATGTGCTCGCTTCCAAAGTAATCCCAAGCTTAGTCATTATGAAGCTGCCAAGCGAATCTATCCTTCGCTATCTCAAAGGAACAGTCAATATGGGTCTCTGGTACCCAAGCGAGGACAACTTGGAGCTTACTGGATATTCAGGCATTGACTATGGAGGGTGCCAAATTGATAGGAAATCAACGTCGGGCACATGTCAGTTCTTGGGAAGCAAGCTTGTCTCATGGTTCTCGAAGAAGCAGATAAGCGTAGCAACTTCAACGACTGAAGCTGAGTACATGGCAGCCGGAAGCTATTGTTTTCAAATTCTATGGCTTCATCAGCAGTTGAAGGATTACAGAGTTGAAGTGAAGGAGATTCCAATTGTCTGTGATAATAATAATAGTGCTATCTGTATTTCACAGAATCCAGTGCTTCATACCAGGTGCAAGCATGTGGAGATAAAGCATCACTTCATTCGTGATCATGTTGAGAAGAAGGACATCAAGCTCGAGAAGATTTATACCGATCTCCAGCGAGCTGATATTCTCACCAAGCCTCTAGCTGAATCTCGCTTCAATCAGCTATGTATGGAATTAGGGTTACTAGACCCTGGTGAAGAGTGCTAGTTATGGATGCACAAAGCAAGGGGGAACTCTCGCTTTGGATCTTCACCAAACCAAGCGAGACACTTTGCTCTCACTCGCTTGAGAAGAAATAAGGTGGAGTTAGGTGGAGTGTTGGAAGATGTTCCCTACCAACTAACGAAATTTTTAAGTCTATGGTTAAGGGGGAACTATTGGTCATTCTAGGAATGATCTACTTCCAAAGCGAGCAAGGAAAGCTGCTACCTAGCTTAGGATTCCCGCAAGTGGGTATAAACGCTTGCAAGTACCTTTACCAGTAAAGGTTGTAGAGCCTTGTATCAGGCTTTCCTACGTAAAACCGTGAGAGTTTTGGACATGACTCTCACTATGATCCTTGTTTCCTCTTCCCTCGATCCGCTGAAGGAGCATGTCTCTCATCTCCCATTCGTCGTGGATAAACACTATCCTCTACTCACCCTTTTGGGCCGAGCTCCAAGTGTATATTCATTTTTCCTCTCTCTGAGTAAGCATTGCCGTATACTCCCCGTAAGGGTCGAGCGCTTCTAGATGCTTATTCATTCTTTCGATGGAGGACTCTCCAAACGAGGAGGAAGATGGAAGAGATGAATGCCATGAAGATACATAATAAAAGTCTACAATGAGGTATCAATCTACTACGAAGCTTGACTGACTTGTAAGGGTTTCAATTCTTAAGTACACTAAGCAAAGCGAAGCGTGCCAGAAACCTTCGCTTACTATGTGGAAAACATAAATGTAATTTGACACAAATACAAAGAGGTAAACACTATTGTTTATTCTCAAAGTATGTTAGTCATAAACATTTTAAATTGAGCAAGTAAATTTAAGTTCAAAGCTTATTCCTTATAAAATGTTCAAGCGAGTGCCACGTCATTCGAACTCACCATCGCAAATGAGTGTGCTCCATTCACGTCAAGCGAACGCTTCGCAAGCGAGTAAATTAGCCAAGCGGCTACTATCGCTAAGCTAGCAACCGCCAAACAAGACGTACGAGCTGGGTGCTCTCGAATGCCTACTTACTTTTTACTTTACATTAAATGCGTACAGTACTGGGGTTCAATAAACCGGGCGCATGTAGTCCACTTCAAATTTGAAGCGCCAAAATGCGAAGATCCAGCCGTTGAAATGGAACAGTCTTCAAATCTCAGCCGTTGGATCATGGGCGAGAGTGCAAGCGAACCAGAGCGAGACATGTACCATGCTTAATCACCTATGTGGTTCATCTTTTATCACGGTGATGCCGCTTTTAACCGCGACACGTCGGCCATGTTTCCACTCGCTTGCGGCCACGACATATTTTTACCGTCTCTCTCTGCCACGTCACCTTCAAACACTAAAGCTATAAAAGGGCGACTGTATCACTGCAGAATTCATCACCCCCAAATTTGCCATTCTCGTGAAAACCCTCTACAATCTCTCTGCAAATCGCTAAGTCCTTTCTGTTTTCTCAATCCTTTATATTCTCACCGAAAACTTTCTATCTCTCTCACCATGGGAAAGAAAGAATTTGTTAACACCATGGAGGAATTCCTAGCCGATGGTGAAAACAACATCAATGTCGAACCTCATCTCGACGAATCCATAGTAGAGCCCGCCGGATTTTTCCGAAGGGTAGTGACGTCTACAGGCTTGTGGAAGCTTGTCACTACCAAGCCTTCAAAGATCTTGTGTTGGTCCCAGAGAGTTAATTGATGTATGGGGGGGGGGGGGGGGGGAATACACCAATAGCCAACCGTTTTTGAATTTAGAAAACAAACTGTTTTTCCCAAGGACAAGCTGGTCAGGCAGTCCTTTGATGAGATGGACATGTTGATCTATCAAGCTTGTGGTTTCAACAAGCTTGATCTATCAAACTGTCAGTGCGGAATGTGGTGGAGGGGTTGAGCTAGATAACTCTTTTAAGTAAAATCAATTACAGCCTTTATAGAGAGGCGGTTGTGTGCTATGAATGTGAGCAGTTTAATAGAGAGAGAATAATACAGTAAATGGCACGAGGTATTTTTACGTGGTTCGGATGTAACTATCCTACTTCCACGGTAGATCAAGCTCGATCTACGAATCCCTTTACTTTTGGATTCTACTTCTCTCTTGTTTATACTGACTGAGTATCAGTTTCATACAACATACAATCTTCGATTTACAATCGAATAAACAAAGTACAATCTCAACTATACTAGCTTAACACTAAATATGTGAGAAAGAGAGTACAGGGAGCTTGATGCAGCAGTAAACGCAACAAGCTCGTGGTATAACAATGGTGAAATTCTCTATCTTCAACACTTGGGAAAGCTCTAGGATTTTCGAGTGTTGAATGGATATGAACTTTGAGAGAATTTCTTGCAGCGATTTGGCTTGTAAAAGTAATGAGTTTCCCGTACTCGAACCATTGTTGTCGAAGGCTTTATATAGGCGTAGTTTGAAAACTAGCCGTTGAGAGTCCTGCAAAATATAGCCGTTAGAAAGCAGCTGATGTGGCATAGAGCCGTTGCAGATCTGACTCAGCACTTTGAGTGGGTCCAGACAGCTGGCAACAGAGGTGGCAGCTATGTGGAGGGAGGTTGATCTAGCTGATGAGATCAACAGTCTGTCTTTGGCAGCTAGATGAAAGAGCTTGAAGAGCCTGGCCGAAGAACCTGCAGAGCATGAAAAAGGAAGAGCTAGTTGTCCTTTAATACGGGAGGCTGTTATAGACAACGACCTCATTCTTTAAGGAGAACAGACTCGGTTAGAATAGATAAGAGTAATATCATGTTGTGCGATGCCTAAGTGTGGTTTTGAAAAACATCATCAAACAACTGCAGAGGGTTCCCAACAATTTCCCCCTTTTTGATGATGTCAAAGCCCAACACTTTACAAAGATCCTAAAAGATTAAGTACCTGTTTTAACAAGATTGTTAAACCAGTTTAATTGGACCATGTATGGCAATTAGATGGTAAAGCTGTAAAGCAGTTTATAAAGCCTAGACAAAGAGAGTTTGTCATAATGGGCACAGAAAATGTAACTTTTATTCATGACAAGCTGGAAGATAAAGAATTTCAGTTACAAGCTTGAACATAAAATAAAAAATTACAATCAGCTACTTTGATGAACCAGCAGCTGATAGAGCTTCTTCTCTTATGGGCGTCAGTCCCATACTTGCGTAGATTCCATCTTCTATCTGCTTGAAGCGAGGGTCAGAGTGAGGAATGTCGAAATTCAGAGCAGAAGATCAAACTCCCTCATTAATGGCAGTGTAATCCACTGTGCTTCCATCAGATAGACGAGGGCAGAAGAAGGTTTCCTTTGCAGGGACGGGAAGTCCAATGGCTGCTTCACTTGCCAGCTTCACAACTCTCTTGACGAGATTACAATCCCAATAGTGCCTTACAAATAGATTAAAGGCAACACCATTATCCTCTTGATCATATGGTGGAAGCTTGATCCAGTAGTGCAGCAGTATGAAAGAACTGGTGAGCTCTTCCCATTGAGGCTGAAGGTCTGGGCCGAGCCAGTCTCTTCCTTCAATAACAGCTTGTGCCTTCCTCTTCAAATATTTGTTGTTGAGCTTGGTGAGGATGGCCTGTTTTTGCCTCATGACTCTGTCCACTTCTGCCTGGGCTAAAGAAGCCCGTTTCTCTTCCTCCTTCATTTTCCTCACGGCATTAGCCATGGCAGCATCAGCCTTCAAACGTTCAGCCTTTTTCTCAGCTTGAATTCTCTTCTGATCATTTGGATCAACAGCCTGATCTGCATTTGCGCCCATTAGCACAGCCTCTGTGATGAGACGAGCTTCTTCTGCTGTGCCTGTTGAGGAACCGCCTTGCTGATCAGACACACCTTTATCAGTCTGATCGGCAATTGAGGGAGATTGAGACGGCCTCTCGGTGGAAGAACCTTCCCTGGACTTCTTCTTATCCTTCTTTTTCTGCCTTTTCTCAGTCTTCTTCTCCTTCTCACCTTCTCCCTTTTTGATATCATCAGAAAGGGCTGTGATGACGCCGGTCAGATTTTTCACTTCAGCCTGGAGGGCTTCGATCTGGGAAGTGAGGGTCTCTCGAGAAGAATAAAGGGCTGATATGTCTCCACTAACAGCTGCTTCCCTTTGATTTGCAGCAGATGCAGAGGTGGTAAAGAGAGAATTGAGATTTGACAGCTTGTCCTCCACCTCTTTTACCAGTCTGTTAGTGTTGCGGAGATCGGTGCTTGTGGCCATATCTTCATCCTTCAACAATGTGCCAAGAAAGGGCTTGACATGATCTTGAAGATGGACCTGGGTGAAATTCCCAATCTCCTTGGAGACAGCAGCTTCTGCAAGTTCCTTAGCTGCATTGACGGCCTTGGAAGTAACCTCACTTACTTCCGTCGTCAGCCTTTCGTCCGTGTTCTTGAGGGTAGAAAGAACATCATCCACGGACTTGGTCAGTTTGTCCTCCAACTGGCCAATTCTTGAATCCAGCCGCTTCTCAAGATCGGATAAGTGAGTGTTGACGTCGGCAAGCTCATGGCCTATCCGCTTTGTGATAAGGTATTGCAGCTGGTGGGCGGAGAGGAAGCTTTGCAAATTTTCTTCCTTGTCCTCCTCTTTTTCTTCATCATCATTGCGGAACAGATCGTCCACGTTGATGGTGGAACGGGCTGGAGTCAGAGTCTCCTGCCTGATCGGGCTCAGTCCATTCACGTTTTCCAGCATAGCTGAATTGTAAAACTCAGCTTCTTCTAGGTAGAACGGCTTCAAGTCCAAGCCCTGGCACTTGGCTTCTACCTTCATTGATGTTAGGACGAGCTGGCGGAAGTTCTCACGAGCTTCCGAGATAGATGAGTATTTAAACTCATCTTTGAGAACGGCCTCCTCCGCCTTGAGCTGATCGAGATCCTTCAGCACAAACAAAGACTGCATCACATGATAATCTGCGTCCTTGATATCCAAAAACAAATGGAGGCGAGAGGCCATTCGAAGAGCAACGGGAGTTAGGCTGATCCCGGGCAGCAGATCGACAACGGCCTTCTTTGCCGCGAATCCCATGTTGTCGTAGAGCTGGAGGGCTTGCTCCTTTTCCAGTCTACAAGCATCTTCCTCAGCCTTTTTCAGATAGAGGCTGGAGGAATCATCATCATCATCATCATCATCATCTTCATCATCATCATCATCATCACTGACATCGACCTGGATGGAAGTGATGAGAGGGCCAAAATGATAGAGGCCACCTTGAGGCTCTTCATGAACTGCCTCGGTGGGAACAACCTCGGGAGCAGCCTTGGTGAGAATTGACTCACTTCTCTGGTAGACAAGCCGATGCTCCGGGGAGACAAGCTGATGCCCCGGGGAAACAGGCGGTTGTTCTTTGGAGATGGGAGATGGCTCTTTGGAGAGAGGTTGTTGTTCTGAGGAGGAAGCCTGTTGCTCAGACCCAGCAGCAGCAGATGGAGGGATCGTTCTGGCTGGGGGACTCGAGCTTACCACAGCAGCAACGGGCTGTAGTTTCTTCGAAGGCCTTTCCTCGGCGGTCGCCCTTCCCCGCTTCTTGCTTTTCTCCACCAGCTTCTCCTTGCCCTGGGTGGAAGAAGATCCTGAAGCTTTCTTGGCCTGGGGAGGGGCAGTAGATTCCCACTTGGCTGGGAAATGAGAGTCCTCCCATTCCGGGTTAGACTTCGCCATGGCCAGCAGGAATGGTCTGATCACGAGATCAGAGGTTATGAGGGATTGGTCATTAATACCCAGCGACATGTTGAACTGTCGCTGATTCGACGGGAGCTTGATGGATTCGTTGAATGGGACAGCGTCTTCCCACTCAGCTCGTTCTACAACGGTCTGGAAGATCAGTGAGATCTTCAGACATAAGTTGAACTTCCTCTTGATGGTGATCAGGGTGTCACCGTCCTTATCCACGGAGGTCTTGAATTTTGCTGCTTCTGCTTTCATTCCAAGTACCAACAGCCTCCCCCAATTCACTGGGAGATTGTTGTAGACAGCAATCAGGATCTTGAACTTGTCGTGGGTAATCCTGTCATTCGTCCCCTTTTGAGAGAGCAAGACCTTGTGAATCACATCAAACAGAAAACGAAACTCAGGTTTTAGCCGAGTTCGTTGCATCCCCTTCATGTCGTAGGACACGGCCTGATCATCGAACGGCGGAAGAGTCATAGCTTGGAATGACTCCTCAATTAGATCGGAGGACATATCTTGAAATACGTCTTTGCTGGAGTCCTCCAGATCATACGTCTTCAACACCGCCTCCAGCAGGTTGAAAGAATCGTCAACGATGATGTTGTCGGAGGCTCGAACGAAGATATCGTCGAGGGAGTCCTTCACGTCCTCACGCCAGAAGGCGTAGAAAGCTAGGGTTTGAAGCGGCAGCATCTTCGCCGGAACCCTAGTGACGATGCGGTGGAAAGGACCGCATCTCTGCATTTTTGCAAAAACATCGTCTAGGCCGGAATGGTCCATGTTGTTGTAGGTAAGATATGGTTCCTGCACAATGTGAGATTTATAAAATTTCTTGGCGTGTTGCCATTTGAAGGAAACCTCTTGGCTTGAGGTAGAGGTTTGCTCTTCTGTGGCCATATTTTTGAAAGTAGAGTGAAGAAATTAGGGTTTGGTGAATAGAGAATATGCAGAGAGAATAGGGTGCAATATAATGGCAAAGATGGGGTTAAGTGATGAAAGGGACGGAGGAATCCCTATTTATAGAGAAAGAGGAACGACCTCGATCGTTTTGATCGAACGGCCAGGATTAATGGGATGTACCGTCATCCACTTTCAATAAATGGTGATTTGACAACATGCACCTTTTCGAGGCGCGTGGGAGGCGAAAAGTCGCGCGTGCGCAGAGGGGCACGACAGTTAATGCCCACTCGCGACTTTTCGAGTCTCACGTCCAGTCCTCACATTAATGCATCTCGATTGTCGAAGCATAAAAACCCCAAAAAGGAAGTTTTGTTACACAAAAGGAGTAATCATTGCTTTTGACAAAATCTTCTCCAATATAATGTTTGGATATATAGAGAATAAGAACAGACATGCAAATCATTAAATACCAAACATACTAAATGCCAATAATTTGAAATAAATGCTCAAGAGAAATTTTAAATAGATGAAGAGACAGTGAGTGATACAACTCACTGCCTTTACTTCCCCCTTGATTGAGCAAGGTAGTTGTAATTTCTCACAACTGCCTTCCACACAGATTGTGTAGTCCAGCTTGTGTCGATGGCAGGTTGTTGTTGTGGTCAGATCATTGAGGGAGCTGGTTCTCCAGACTGGCTGCAGTTTAACATGCCTAGATTGACACATAGCATTTTGAAGCGCTCCTCTAGTAAGGGCTTGGTCAGAATGTTAGCTCGTTGTATATCAGCGTGGATCTTTTCCACAATCACATTTTTCTTTTCAACATGATCACGTATGAAGTGATGTCTCACTTCAACATGCTTGCAACGAGAGTGAAGAATTGGATTTTGAGTGATAGCAATAGCACTCGAGCTGTCACAAAAGATGGGTACTTCTTTCACAATGACCTCATAGTCTTTGAGCTGTTGCTTTAGCCAGAGAATTTGAGCACAACAACTACCAGCTGCCATATATTTCGCCTCGGTTGTCGATGTTGCTACCGATGTCTGTTTCTTTGAGAACCAAGATATCAGCTTGTTCCCAAGAAATTGACAAGTACCCGACGTTGATTTCCGATCTAGCTTGCATCCAGCATAATCATAATCTGAGTAGCCAGTTAGTTCTAAGTTGTCATCTCTAGGATACCATAATCCGAGATTGGCAGTTCCTTTGACATAACGAAGAACCTTCTTGGCTGCTTCCATGTGTGATTCCTTTGGATTAGCTTGATAGCGAGCGCAAACACCAACTACAAAAGTAATGTCAGGCCTACTAGCAGTTAGATATAATAAAGAGCCAATAATACCCCTGTATTGTGTTATGTTGGCAGGTTTTCCTTCGAGATCTTGATCAATCTTTCCATTTGCTAGCATTGGAATCTTGACAGGCTTGCTATCTTGAATTCCAAATTTTAAAATAAGATCATGAGTATATTTGGTTTGACTGATGAAAATCCCTTCATCTGACTGCTTTACCTGCAATCCTAGAAAGAAATTCATTTCCCCCATTATGGACATTTTGTATTTGTCCTTCATGAGGTTACCATATTTTTCACAAAGCTTGGGAGATTTAGATCCAAAAATGATATCATCAACATGAATTTGAACTAAAAGGATATTATCATTCACTTTGATAGTGAAGAGTGTCTTGTCGACTGAGCCGCGCTTGAATCCAGATTCTATGAGAAAGGTGGACAGCGTCTCATACCAAGCTCGTGGTGCTTGTTTGAGTCCATACACGGCCTTGTGTAGGCGATAGACCTTGCTGGAATCACCTTCTTCAAATCCAGGCGGTTGCTCGACATATACTTCCTCTTCTAGAACTCCATTTAAGAATGCGCTCTTTACATCCATCTGATAGACTTTGAACTGTTGGTGAGCTGCATAAGTTAGAAACAATCTGATTGCCTCCAATCTTGCAACTGGGGCAAACGTTTCATCAAAATCAATTCCTTCTTGTTGACAGTAGCCTTTAGCAACCAATCGAGCTTTGTTTCTGACAACTTCTCCAGATTCATCTCTCTTATTTTTGAACACCCATTTTACTTCAATAATGCCTTGATGATGAGGTCGATCTACTAAAGACCAAACTTCATTTCTTTTGAATTCATTTAGCTCTTCTTGCATAGCCTGAATCCAATCAGCGTCTTGTAGGGCTTCATTTGCATCTTTTGGCTTAGTGAGAGATAAATAGCAACTTAGGAGAGAACTTTCTCCGTGCATCCTTCTTGTTCTCACTCCTTGGTTTGGGTTCCCAATAATGACTCTTGTGGGTGATCACCCACCCAGCGTCTTCTTCGAGTTTGTTCTTCTTGGGATATGACGGGCTCTTGTTCTGCAGCGGGTTCCTCAAACTCTGGATGCGAGACAGTTTCCTGTTTTTGATTGAAAGGATTAAGCTGCTCCATTTGATTTTCTAGATCAATAACAACCTCAGTTTTTAATACTGAGTTAGAGGGATCAGCTTGAGTATTTCCAGCTGATGTATTACAGCTTGATGTAGGAACATCACTTGCATCACTTCCCCTGTTGGTCCCGGTTTGTTAATAGGAAAATACGTAGAGGGGGGGGGGGGGGGGGTGAATACGTATTTTGAAGTTTTTCAACTTCAAATCCCTTAACTCAGAGTGACAAGTAAAGAGCTCGCTTGAAACTTAAGACCTAGCTGAAGCTAGATCTACAGTACGTAGCTTGCTTGCTTGACCGAAGTGAGTACTTGATCAAGAGGGAGTCTTTACTCGTATATGCGGAATTTGGTGAGCTAAAAATCTTTCCTAAGTATTTAAAATTTCCAGATTAGGTTTGTTTAGATGCAATATGCAATGGATAATCAAATAAGTAAGAGTTTAGGGTTAGAGAGATACGACACAGAGAATTATAGTGGTTCGGAGATAACGCTCCTACGTCCACTTTGTTGCACGAAGGCAACCGTTCTTTTCACTCAAGAACTTGAAGATTTCGGGCTCTTCAAAAGCCTGGTCAAGATCGAGCTTCACTCGCTTGGATCTGACAGACGCTGGGTGATTCCGGGTTCACACCAAAAACCTAACTAGACTAGAAGCTTCACTCGCTTCAGTCAGACGGACAGGGAGATTACGGGCTCTCCTTACAGCCTAGCTTCGATCGAGCTTTACACAAATGATGTAAGTGCAAGCTTGGATCTAGACTCTATGATCGAGGCTTCTCCAATCGATGAAAGAAGGGCCTTGGATCGAAAACAACCTAATGACGACTCAAAAACCTAACAGACAGATTTAGGGTTTTTGGTTGACGAACACACTATGAAGAGCTCTTTACAGTAAGTGCAAAGATGGCTAGAGCTCTTCTTCTAAGCTTGGATATGGAATGGGCTTAGACTCTAAGTGTGAAGGTTGTGAAGACGAGTTCTGATGAACTGGAAACTCGGAGAACACTTAAAACAAAGACTCGAAGATCGCTCGAAGGCTTGGGAGTGTTTGTTTGCTGTATGCGCTCGAATGCTCAAGTAGTGTTCTACTTCTCTTCGTCTTCATCCTTCAATATTTATAGGCGGAGAGATGGCCGAGATCCGTTGCTTGGTTGGTGGCCTTGTCCCTCCTCCTCTCGACAGTACTTGCGCAGGCTGGCACCTTTTCAGACGTCCAGTTTTGGCATTTTGCCAAAATTGGCTAACTTACAAGGTTAACAGTAACTGGAGCGAGCCAGTACTGTTGCGGCGCCTTTGTCGGCCTGGCAGTCAACTCTTCCGCTCCACTCCGCTTTCGACACGTGGAGATCTTGTAATTAATGCTATGATCTCCTGTTGACTGGAGTTCAAAATATGGGCGGGAGTCGCGCTGTCACTTTCTGGTAGGTAGTGGCTCGCTTCGCTTTGAAGTTGTAGCGTCTGCTTTAGTTGAGTCACTTCGTAGTCAATCTGTAGTGAGCCGCTTCGGGAGATAAAGTTCCCTAGTGACTGCTTTGGAAATTGATGACTAGAGTTGACTAGCTTTGACTTTATACTGTAGCGCTCGCTTCGCTTCGCTTTGGCTTTGAACAGTAGCGCTCGCTTTGCTTCGCTTTGGCTTTGAACTGTAGCGCTCGCTTTGCTTCGCTTTGGCAGACTCGCTTTGAATCTACTGTAGCGATCGCTTCGCTACACTATTTTTCGACACGCTTCACTTCGGCTTGCTAGACTTGCTTCGCTTCGAAAAACACACTCAAGCGAGTGGCCTTTACTTGAAAATTTGAAGCCTAAAATCTAAGCAAATTAAAGAGCCATCCTAACAGAGTAGGCTTATAAAAATAATTCTAACTTATTAACTACATCAAAATGGGTCGCTTGGGAACATAACGCTTTGGGGTTTTGGGATCAAATCAAAACAATGAAGTGTCCCTAATAGGTTCCCCCTTAACATGTTGTTCTTAACAATTCCCAACATCCCCCTTGCTGTGTGATCTTTGAATCAGATTGATCCTCTTCACTTTGATAAGTTGGGCTCCAGATCAACACGTCTTTGATAACATCGTTCTTTGATCTATTGAGCTCATCCTCATTGCCTGTATTAGTATCTCTGTACAAGCAAGTGGATTCATCAAACACAACATGAGGTGTTACCTCCACAGTGAGAGTTCTCTTATTATAGACTCGAAATACTCCTGGATTTGCCTTGCTTTCAAAGGTCTTTAACTGAGATTTCCCATTATTGTGGATGTAACACAAACATCCAAAAGCTTTAAAATACCTTAACCTGGGGAGCTTGTTGTTCCACAGCTCGTATGGAGTTTTCCCATGCCTGGTAGTTATAACTGACCGATTCTGGGTATAACAGGCTGTGTTGACAGCCTCTCCCAGAACTTCATAGGAAGTTTAGTCTCTTCGAGCATTGTACGAGCTGCTTCTTTCAAGGAGCGATTCCTTCTTTCATCAACTCCGTTTTGTTGAGGGGTTCTTGCTGCTGATGTTTGATGATGAATTCCATTCTTCGTGCAATAATCCTCGATCATTGAATTGAGAAATTATGTTCCTCTGTCTGATCGAATAAAGATGATAGATCTTTCTTTTTGGTTGCACAGCTTGCTGAGTAGCGCCAGCAGCTTCTCCAATGTCTCCTTTTTCTTAAATAGGAAGATAACCCACATAAATCTAGAATAATCATCTATAACTACGAGAGCATATTTTAAACCGTTTATACTCAGGGGAGTGACTGGACCAAAGAGATCCATGTGGAGAAGCTCCAATATTCGACTTGAGCTTTGAGAGCTTATGCTGGGAAATGAGGCTCTTGTTTGCTTCCCAGCTTGACATGCATTGCATACATGATCTTTGTCGAATATCTGATCAGGGAGATCGTTGACCAGTTTGTTGCGTGCCAGCTTGTTGATAGCTTTGAAATTCAGATGGCTCAGTCTCTTGTGCCATAGCCAACTAGCTTCTGAATTGGCCTTTGTCACTAAGCAGGTTTCTTTTTCATCAGCCCATTGGACTATATACAACTTATCCTGCATGACTCCGGTAAGGAGGGTTTCTCCTTCCTCATTTTTCACAAGGCACTTGTTAGTAGTAAATTCTACTCGTTTACCACTCGAGCAGAATTGAGAGACTGAAAATAGATTATGATTAAGACCTTCAACAAAAGAAACACTATGGATAGTAGTTTTACCAACATTCAGATCTCCATAACCTTTTGTTCTTCCTTTGGAGTTCCCTCCAAAAGTGACTTGAGGTCCATCTCGCTCGAGGTAGTTTGACAACAGCATTTTGTCACACGTCATGTGCTTGGAGCATCCGCTGTCAATGATCCATACAGCTCCTCGAGCTGCTTCGCTCCTTCGTAGAGCCTTTCCTACCTGCAATTAATTGAGCTTAGCAACCCATTTGAGATTGGGTGCTACATCTGTTGCTGTTGTTGTTGATTGAGCAGCCTTGGGCCTCGAGACTTTGATCACCGGCTTGCTTCTATCCTAGGGAGTGATAGAGACAGTCCGTTTCCTTGTGCTTGGTCTGGTGGCTATTTTGCTCTTCTTGGATTGATGAGTGCGGCTATACTGAGGTTGATAGTAAGGCTCATCATAGTAGAGGGGTTGATGATGCCACTGTTGATGATATGCAGGCTGTGGATGGCACATACATCCTTGTGATCGGTGGGGATGATAGAGCTGTGGATAGTAAGTCCTTTGATACTCTGCCTTCCTTGCTTTCCTCTGTTGAACAGACTTGGGAGTGTACATGTTCTCCCTTTTCTTAGGAAGTGGAGGTCCCTCCTTCTTTTCAGTAGGTTGATCCTTCTTCAACAGATTTGGCTTTTGATGGTTCTTTAAGAGAACGACCTGTGGCTGATGAGCTGGATTCTTCAAGCTTATCATTTTATCGGGAACCAACTTGTGATCCTGATCAGATACCTTCATTTGTGGCTTTGTGAAGATCACTTTGTTGCTTACTGGCCCTTTTCTTGTTGGTCCAGTATACCCCAGACCACTTTTGTTCTTTGAACTTCTCTGCATGGCCTGTACTTCTTCCAGCTTCTTTCCACTCTTCTTTAGTTGACTCAATGTGATCTGCAGCTTCTGTTCCTTGAGAACCAGTGATTCATGTCGGACCACTAAATCTGCAAGCTTGGAGGTGAGACTGTGTATCTCAGCATCCTTTGATTTTAGAGCTTCATTCTTTTCAAGCTCTTTATCCTCCAAGTTCATTTCTCTTTGAGCTAGAATATCTATTTCCAACTTCAGATATTCTATCTCTCTTTCCTTTTCGGCATCATAGGGAGCAAACCTCTCTTCTAGAGCAGTTTTGAATTTTCCATTTTGAGCTATGAGCTCTGCATTATCCTTAACAACCTCCTCAAATAGTTCAGCTAGTTCTGCATATTCCTTCAACTGTTCCTTGATTCTTTCCCAAGACTCAGCCTCGGATAGATCTTCTTTCTCATCTGCATTTTCATTGTCAGAGAAAGATAATTGAACAGTTTGAGGATATACCTTTGATGATTCTATTTTTGAGGTTGTTTCAGATGAGTCTCCCATGAAGCTTTCATCTTCGTCCTCATTTTTAGAAGCAATATATCCCTCATCATCGCTCGTTGAGCTGTCAGAGAGATGAGCTTCTTTTGTGGCTTCTTCAGCTAGCAGAGCAGCTCGTTGTTCTTTGAGCTTCTTGTCTCGCTTGGCGCTAAGTTCCTCTCTTTCTGCCTTGGTTAGGTCAAGGCAATCTGTTTTGTAATGACCTGGCCTACCACAACCAAAGCATGCACCCTCAGGTGTATTAGAGGAATTGAATTTTGAGGGCTTTGTATCGCTCTTCTTTCCAGAGCGATCATCATTTCGGTTTGAGTAACCTCGTTTGTTATCTCGGTAGAGTCTCTTATATTTTGAGACTTTACCAAGAAGCTTCTCATTGCTTTTTGAGAACATGGCTACATCAATAGCCAGGTGGTCAATTTTCTTGACCAAAGCCTCATCTATGGGTGAGGTAGATGTTTCTTTGTTCTCATTTGCCTTAAAGGCAGCATCTTTCTCTTTCTTTTCATCAGCCTTTTTAGAAGATTGAGGCTGTGAAGATCCATGTATTCGAATCATCTCATATTCATTTCCGATTAGAATATCGAATAATTCTTCAGTAGAGAGGGTGTTAAAATCATATCGAGATGGAAGTAGAGCTGAATATACATGCCAGTTGGCAGGTAGAGCTCTTGTAACTTTCAAATTCTTCTCGCATTGAGAATATTTGTTTGATTTTAGTGCCTCTACTTCGAGAACAATTTCAGTGAATCGAGTTTCATCGATTCAATGTTTTCATTTTGCAACATTTTTGAAGTCATCAAATTTGCTGCAAGCAATCGAGAGCTTGTTCTCTTTGATTTCTTCGGATCCCAGGCTTATGGCCTTGAGGGTATCCCACATCTCTTTTGATGTTTCAAGATTTCTGATTTTTGAAAGGTAGATACCTTTCACAGTGCTAGAGATGAGGCCTTTGGCAAAATTATCAAGCTCAGCCTCTTTTCTCTCTTCCGTAGTATAATCACGGGGATTTTTGAGTTTCTTTTTGTATCCAGCTTCACCAGGTGAAGTCCCAGTGATTTCAACTTTTTCATCATAGATAGGAGAAGGTCCTTCCTCAATGACCTTCTACATTAGAATGTGATGTGCTTGTAGGCACATCCTAATTCGAAAACTCCAGTCCTCATAGCCTTGGACTGAGAAGTCCTCACATACTCGTATCTATGAGGATTCCATGATTATGATATGAAATGAATGAAAGTGATTTTACTAAGGATCGGTTCTTATTGACCAAAAACTTGAAAGAGTTTTTAGTATGCAAAGCAGCGGTCAAAAGAACCACTGCTCTGATACCACTTGTTGGTCCCAGAAAGAGTTAATTGGTGTATGGGGGGGGGGGGGGGGGGGAATACACCAATGGCCAACCGTTTTTGAATTTAGAAAACAAACTCTTTTTCCCAAGGACAAGCTGGTCAGGCAGTCCTTTGATGAGATGGACAGGTTGATCTATCAAGCTTGTGGTTTCAACAAGCTTGATCTATCAAACTGTCAGTGCGGAATGTGGTGGAGGGGTTGAGCTAGATAACCCTTTTAAGTAAAATCGATTACAGCCTTTATAGAGAGGCTGTTGTGTGCTATGAATGTATGAGCAGTTTAATAGAGAGAGAATAATACAGTAAATGGCACGAGATATTTTTACGTGGTTCGGATGTAACTATCCTACTTCCACGGTAGATCAAGCTCGATCTACGAATCCCTTTACTTTTGGATTCTACTTCTCTCTTGTTTATACTGACTGAGTATCAGTTTCATACAACATACAATCTTCGATTTACAATCGAATAAACAAAGTACAATCTCAACTATACTAGCTTAACACTAAATATGTGAGAGAGAGAGTACAGGGAGCTTGATGCAGCAGTAAACGCAACAAGCTCGTGGTATAACAATGGTGAAATTCTCTATCTTCAACACTTGGGAAAGCTCTAGGATTTTCGAGTGTTGAATGGATATGAACTTTGAGAGAATTTCTTGCAGCGATTTGGCTTGTAAAAGTAATGAGTTTCCCGTACTCGAACCATTGTTGTCGAAGGCTTTATATAAGCGTAGTTTGAAAACTAGCCGTTGAGAGTCCTGCAAAATATAGCCGTTAGAAAGCAGCTGATGTGGCATAGAGCCGTTGCAGATCTGACTCAGCACTTCGAGTGGGTCCAGACAGCTGGCAACAGTGGTGGCAGCTATGTGGAGGGAGGTTGATCTAGCTGATGAGATCCAAAGTCTGTCTTCGGCAGCTAGATGAAAGAGCTTGAAGAGCCTGGCCAAAGAACCTGCAGAGCATGAAAAAGGAAGAGCTAGTTGTCCTTTAATACGTGAGGCTGTTATAGACAACGACCTCATTCTTTAAGGAGAACAGACTCGGTTAGAATAGATAAGAGTAATATCATGTTGTGCGATGCCTAAGTGTGGTTTTGAAAAATATCATCAAAACAACTGTAGAGGGTTCCCAACATCTTGACCAAAACTGTTGCATAATTTCTACTGAATTTGAAGGAGAACCAATACAGGTCCAGCATTACCGATGCTAACATAGGAAAAGCAACCTTCGTCAATCTCATCAAGATAGCCAAAGTGATGAGACTGAAGCTAGCATTGGAGAGTTGAATCCGGATTTGCAGCTTAATGGACCAATGACAAGATCGAGAGCTCAAAAGCTTCAAGGATATTTGCAGTGCTACCTTCAACACAAATTGGAGGATGATGGAGTCGGATTTTGTCAATACAAGTTGGTGAACTTATCAAGCGTTGAAGACGGAGATTCGGAGGCCCATCAAGGATGAAAGGAAGACAAGCCCGTTATTTCAGATTTATTATATTTGTTTGGGCTTAAACTTTATATTTTATTTATTATGAATTTTCGAGATTTTCAGGCCCAATTACTTAGTAATTTCGGCCCTAGCTTCTTCAGAATTAGGGTAGTATTTATGTGATTTTCGAAATTAACATTGGATAGACTTGATTGAATGAAAACAGCTTTTACGCTAATTCTCTTGTCTCACAAACTGAAAGTTCTTGGTAGAGTTTGTTGTTTGGCGACCTCAAACTTGAATTCAATCGATTCGTTCGTGATATCTTGTAGTATCCGGGTTAATCGAGCCACGAAGATTGCTGCACAGGCGCGTTTCGAATCCTTGTAGATTCGAGGTTCGTTTCTGGTAATTTTCACAACCTTATTTCGTTTCTTTTGTTTCCAGCCATCATAAACCGTCTAAACATCATCAAAAATCATTCCCACCGTCCCTTACCCATCCCTTAAGCCTGAATCCCGTTTATTTATTTTCAGATCCGTTTTTGGAACCCTAAAACGACCTGAAACTGACCACCTAGCCAAACTGAAATCCACCCGTGCGATTTTGCTGAATTTTGGATATTTTGTTCCTAACCCTAGGTTGTACTTCGTGTCCAAATTTGAGCGTAATCCGATTTTTTCTGCTTAGGTTTCTGTTTTTACCTATTTCGTGTATTCTAGAGTCGTAGTCGGGGAGTTTGTCACATTCGTGGATTGGGTTGAATCAGTTGCTAGTTGGCGTGTGTTTTCGTTTCCGTAGCTTCCACATAGCGTGATCGCATCATAAATTTTGGTACCAGAGCCACGTCGACTTTTGTTGATCGTGGTTCAATCCAATTAGGTGTCGTGACATATTAGGGGGCAACAGTTTCGATTAAAAAAAAAAAAAAAAAAAAAGAGAGAGATAGATAAATCGAAGGCCCTAGTGTGTCACAGTGTGTTCCTATATTGTTTCTTGGGTGTTTCTTGCGTGGGGTAGTCGTTGTATCTTCGTTTCTCGAGTTTTCGTCGGCCAGCACTAAAACGGCCATAACTTTTGCATACGAACTCCGATTTTGCTCTATAATACCTTTTTGGAAAGCTCTCGAAAACATCTATACGGTGGTTCCCACTTCGTCGGAATCGGTTCTTTATTTTGTCAAAAAAAGGCCGTTTAAAGGGTCAAATCGCTCCCTGAAGTTTTTAGGGATTTTTCCAGTTTTTCAGTTTTGGAGTTTTTCCACATACCGTTTAGGCAGCTCCTCTTCTATGATATTTGGGTGCATTGGGTAGTGTAGGGTCAGTCCTAAGTCAGTTCAAGTAGGATTAGTGCTCATAACGAAGTACAGCTTATACCCCCCATCCAAAATTCCTTGTGCCTTTTTCCCATAACCGTGAACCATACCCACAAATATCCAGTAACTTTGTGTCTTATACGTACCTGTGATTTCTGGGAATTCAAGTTCGAGTCTTTGATTCAAGGTAGAGGAGTCATCATCAGTTCTGCCGTGGATTTGAGGTTTAGAGATATATGTTACAATTCCGAGAGTATTGAGTGATATACACGAGAGTATTGAGTGATATACACGAGAGTATTGAGTGATATACACGAGGGTATTGAGCGACATACACGAGAGTATTGAGTGATATACACGAGTGATAGTGAGGTTTGTGAGGTTACTTGTTTTTCTTTTACGTTTGCTCGTTTTGCAGGTACAATGTCAAACAGAGGAGACGATTCCGGCGGTGATCCTCCTAAGACGCCTTGGGATGCTAAGTTTCACTTTGATGCCATGGCTGCCCACTTTGAGAGGAGGAACCGATTACTTGAGCAGAAGATGGACGACACATTTGGCAAGTTGATGCAACAGTTCGAACGCCTTGAAATAGTCGGTCGGCAGCCTGAGCAACAACCAGAGCTGGTACGCCGTGAGCCAGTACGTCGTCAACCTCTACGCCGCCAGCCTGAGTTAGTGCAAGAGAATGGTGCTGATGAGTACGAGGATGACTTTGATGATTATAGTGAGGGATCAGTGGCTGAAAATGAGCATCCATGGAGACGTGATCGGCCACGTCCACCTCCGAGGCGTACTTTTCGTGCCAATCACAACCGACATGGAGGGGCAGATAGCTTGTTGAATAATATCAAGACAAGCATTCCTGAATTTGAGGGGTTACATGAGCCTGACGTGTACCTCGATTGGGAGAGGAAAGTCGACAAGATCTTTGAGTGCTATGACTTTCCGGAGTTGAAAAAGGTTCAGCTTGCATCGTTGGAGTTTAGAGGATATGCAGCCTCATGGTGGGAGAATCGGCAAGAGAGGAGACGCCGTGACAGATACCCACCTATAGACACTTGGCAAGAGATGAAGGACGTTATGAGAGGACGTTTCATCCCGGTACACTATGAACGAGAGCTTGAGAAGAAATTGAACAGAATCAAGCAGGGAACTCATTCGATTGAGGAGTACCATAAGGAGCTTGAGACAGCAATGAACAGGGTTGGCAAGGAAGAGACATTGATTGCCACAATCAATCGGTATGTTGAGGGGATGAACCCAGACATAGCTTGTGAAGTAGAGTTGAGGGACTTCGCCAGTATTGAGGCTATGATAAACTATGCCTCAATTGTGGAACGGCAGCTTAGAGAAGGACGTAGGCGATCTGCCTTTTCGACCCCAGCACGAAATTCTTGGGTCCGAGGAGGTGATGCGCCTGCACCGAGTGCATCTGCGTCGAGGTCAGCCCCTACACGTCCTCAAGGTCAGTCCACGCAGCCCGTTCGCCGTTCTGAGCAGAATACTCCACCGGCACCGAACCGGAATGCTCCGACTCGTCCTGCACCCTCAGGTCAGCCTTCAAATAGCAGCACTCCAGGAAGAGCACGTGACGTTCAGTGTCACAAGTGCAAAGGATGGGGACACTTTCAAGCTCAGTGTCCCAATCGCAGAGTTTTATTCATCACTGAGCAGAATGAGTTAGAATCAGCTAGTGAAGAGGAAGTTGATGAAGGAGAAGACGCAAGGGTTGCCGATCAGTCCTTAGAGCAGCCCCTAGTCAGCACTCTCTTTGGTGCAATTGATGTTGAGGATGAGCAGCCAAAGCCAGCTAACGTCAGCCTTGTTTCGATCCGAGCGTTGAGCATTATTAGAGACGAAGAGCAGAATGATCAGCGGGAGAACATCTTTTACTCACGCTGTTCGATTCAGGATGAGGTGTGTTCGCTCATCATTGATAGTGGCAGCGTTGTAAACGCCATCAGTCAGTATGCAGTTGGAAAGTTGGAGTTGGTCCCACAGAAGCATCCGAAACCGTACCGATTGCAATGGTTGACAGACAGAGGCGAGATTCGTGTCGAATATCAGGTACCTGTCACCTTTTCAATTGGTCATTTTACTGACACTGTTTTGTGTGACGTCATCCCTATGGAGGCGGCACATATTTTGCTTGGTCGTCCTTGGCAGTTCGATAGGAAGGCGATACATGATGGATTCGCCAACACTTATGTCGTGACTCGAGAGGGACGCACCACCAGATTGTGGCCTTTAGCGCCTAAAGATGTGATTGAAGATCAGAAACGGATGCAGGAGAAGTTCAAAGAAGAGAAGGAGAAACGTGCAGAGGGCAAGCGACCCATTCCATCGGGACAGGCCACTGTGGAATCTCAGAGTACTAAGGGCACCAAGGGCCTTTCTAAGGCTAAAGCTGCCCACGTTACCACTTCTTCCACTTCAAGTGAGAACAGTTCTGAAGCGGTGAACCGAAACCTGTTCATCAGTATAAAGGGAGCTCAAAAAATTGTCAAAACAGGTAATGCTGTCGTTCTGGTTAATTTTAAGGTTGATGATACTTCTGACGTTGTTATTCCTTCTGTTTTGCAGCCATTGATGGAGGAGTTCACAGATGTCTTCCCAGATGAGATACCAAGTGGTCTACCACCAATTCGGGGAATTGAGCACCAGATCGATTTTCAGCCGGGAGCAGTTCTTCCGAACAGACCAGCTTACCGCACCAGTCCCGAGGAGACAAAGGAGATTGACCGTCAGGTCAGGGAGTTACTGGAGAAGAAGCAGATTAGAGAGAGCTTATCACCGTGTGCAGTGCCCGTAATCCTCGTCCCAAAGAAGAACAATGAGTGGCGCATGTGCATGGATTGCCGAGCTATCAACAAGATAACGGTGAAGTATCGTTTCCCTATCCCTCGATTAGATGATATGTTAGATGAATTATCTGGAGCGTCTGTCTTTTCAAAAATTGATTTACGTTCTGGTTATTTTCAAGTGAGAATGAATGAGGGAGATGAGTGGAAAACTGCGTTCAAAACGAAGCATGGATTGTATGAATGGCTTGTGATGCCTTTTGGCCTTACAAATGCTCCTAGTACGTTTATGCGTCTAATGAACCATGTTCTGCGTGAAGTCATAGGGAAATATGTAGTGGTCTATTTTGATGATATCCTTGTCTATAGCATGAGTGTTGAAGAGCATGTTAGGCACCTTAGGCATGTGTTTGTGTTGCTGCGTGATGCGAAATTATATGCTAATTTGTCTAAGTGTTCCTTTTGCATGGATGAGGTTATATTTCTTGGCTTTGTTGTTAGTAGTCGTGGGGTTGAAGTTGATAGGACTAAGGTGAAAGCCATAGAGGAGTGGCCAACGCCTAAGTCGTGTGCTGATGTTCGGTCTTTTCATGGTTTAGCGGGCTTTTATCGTTGTTTTGTGTGTGATTTTTCCACTATAGCAGCCCCTTTGACTGAATTGACTAGGAAAGATAGGAAGTTTGAGTGGGGCAAAGCCCAAGAGCATGCTTTTAACTTGCTGAAGTCGAAATTATGTAATGCTCCTGTGTTGGTTTTGCCTGATTTTAACAAAATGTTCGAGATTGAGTGTGATGCCTCTGGTATAGGCATTGGTGCTGTTTTGATGCAGGAAAGAAAACCAGTTGCATTCTTCAGTGAGAAGTTGAACAGTGCAGCCCTTCGGTATTCCACATACGACAAGGAGCTGTACGCGTTGAAGAGGTCTTTGGAGACTTGGCAGCACTACCTGAGGCCAAAGGAGTTCGTGATACACACTGATCATGAGTCCTTGAAGCACCTGAAAGGGCAGCAGAATCTGAATTCACGCCATGCCAGGTGGGTAGAGTTCATCGAGTCATTCCCCTACGTGATAAAGTACAAGAAAGGTAAAGAGAATGTTGTTGCTGATGCTTTATCGCGCAGGTACACTTTACTGTCTGTTGTGCATGCCCATTCCTTAGGATTCGAGCATATTAAGACATTCTATGAATCAGATTCGTTCTTTGGTCCTATATTTACATCTTGTATGGCTAAGTCTAGGGCTATTGATTCATTCTATGTGTCTAATGGGTTCTTGTTCAAAGAATTGAAGTTGTGTGTTCCTGATTGTTCCATGCGAGAGTTGTTGGTTGTAGAATCACATGCAGGAGGTTTGATGGGTCATTTTGGTGTGTCCAAAACATTGAGTCTTTTGCATGAGCATTTTTATTGGCCTCGCATGAAACGTGATGTGGAAAGAGTCTGTTCTCGTTGTATTACTTGTAGGAAAGCTAAGTCTACGTCTAGTCCTTTTGGGTTGTATACGCCTTTGCCGGCACCGTCGTCCCCTTGGGTTGATATTTCCATGGATTTCATACTTGGTTTGCCTAGATCTAAGTCTGGGAAAGACTCTATTTTCGTGGTAGTTGATCGTTTTTCCAAGATGTCACATTTCATTGCTTGTAGAAAAACTGATGATGCTGTTAACATTGCCAATTTGTTCTTTCGTGAAGTAGTCCGTCTGCATGGTGTTCCTAGAACCATTGTGTCTGATAGAGATGTCAAATTTTTGGGACATTTTTGGCGTGTTTTGTGGGGAAAGTTGGGTACCAAACTGTTATTTTCTACTGCTTGTCATCCACAAACAGATGGACAAACTGAGGTAGTTAATAGGACAGTAGGCACTCTACTACGTGCTCTTGTTAAGAATAATTTGAAATCATGGGAAGAATGCCTTCCATTTGCTGAGTTTGCTTATAACAGGGTTGTGCATTCTTCTACCCATATGTCTCCATTTGAGGTAGTTTATGGATTTAATCCGTTAACTCCCACGGACCTTTTACCTTTGCCTACTGATCATCTTTCGAGTTTGCAAGGTTCTCGTAGGGCTGAACAGGTTCGGAAGATGCATGAGAAAGTCAAGGCGAGAATTGAGCTTCAAGGTGTCAAGAACGCAAGAAAGGTGAACACCCATCGCAAGCAAGTGTTGTTCAAACCAGGTGATAAGGTTTGGATTCACTTCAGCCCGGGCCGTTTTCCTAACTTGAGGAAGTCGAAGCTAATGCCTCGTGGAGATGGACCATTTACTGTGGTTGCACGTGTCAATGATAATGCATACCGAATTGACCTTCCAGGTGAGTATAAATGTTCGTCAACTTTCAATGTTTCTGATTTGTCTCCATTTCCTGTATTCTACGGAAACGAAAACACACGCCAACTAGCAACTGATTCAACCCAATCCACGAATGTGACAAACTCCCCGACTACGACTCTAGAATACACGAAATAGGTAACAACAGAAACCTAAGAAGAACAACTCGGATTACGCTCAAATTTGGACACGAAGTACAACCTAGGGTTAGGAACAAAATATCCAAAATTCAGCAAAATCGCACTGGTGGATTTCAGTTTGGCTCGGTGGTCAGTTTCAGGTCGTTTTAGGGTTCCAAAAACGGATCTGAAAATAAATAAACGGGATTCAGGCTTAAGGGAAGGTAAGGGACGGTGGGAATGATTTTTGATGATGTTTAGACGGTTTATGATGGCTGGAAACAAAAGAAACGAAATAAGGTTGTGAAAATTACCAGAAACGAACCTCGAATCTACAAGGATTCAAAACGCGCCTGTGCAGCAATCTTCGTGGCTCGATTAACCCGGATACTACGAGATATCACGAACGAATCGATTGAATTCAAGTTTGAGGTCGCCAAACAACAAACTCTACCAAGAACTTTCAGTTTGTGAGACAAGAGAATTAGCGTAAAAGCTGTTTTCATTCAATCAAGTCTGTCCAATGTTAATTTCGAAAATCACATAAATACTACCCTAATTCTGAAGAAGCTAGGGCCGAAATTACTAAGTAATTGGGCCTGAAAATCTCGAAAATTCATAATAAATAAAATACAAAGTTTAAGCCCAAACAAATATAATAAATCTGAAATAACGGGCTTGTCTTCCTTTCATCCTTGATGGGCCTCCGAATCTCCGTCTTCAACGCTTGATAAGTTCACCAACTTGTATTGACAAAATCCGACTCCATCATCCTCCAATTTGTGTTGAAGGTAGCACTGCAAATATCCTTGAAGCTTTTGAGCTCTCGATCTTGTCATTGGTCCATTAAGCTGCAAATCCGGATTCAACTCTCCAATGCTAGCTTCAGTCTCATCACAAAGTGTTCAAGCTCCCGGGGGAAGGAGAGGAGGTTCTCTCGAACGTAGGGCTTACAGTGGAAGAAGAGTATGCTCGTTTCGCTGCAAATCGTACTACTATGTCGAGCAAGCGTAGCAAGAACATGAGAAGTGATTTGGAAAAACCCTTCAATTATGAACTGTTCACCAAATCGGTAGCTTGCCATATTGGTGGATTAGGCCAAATCACAGACAACAAAATGTTCGCTGTTACGGCAATCGTGGACAATCTATCGGGCTCCAAATTCAACTGGAGCAAATGGTTTATACAAAACATCCAGGAAGCCACCAAAGATTTTGAAAGCGAGAAGGGCAACCCCCAAAACATTGTGAGAAGAGGCAAGCTTCGCCTTCTCGGGAAGCTGTCATATGCTTTGGAGGAACTTTTTCCAGACTAGAATTGCACCGAGACTCACCAATACAAGAAACTCAGTGTCTTCAATGACCTGATCAAGCCGGAGAAACCATTGGTGGATGGAGGGCTGATTATAGTGGATGTGCGCCCAGCTGTGAGCATTCGAAAAGAGAAGAAGAAAGAGAAAGAGAAGAAGTGAGCTGCTTCGCAAGCAAAGAAGAAAGCGGCTGTGAAGAAAACCTAGTGAGTCGCTTCGCTTGTGCAGCCAAGCAAGGGGGAAGGCTCACCCTCTGGAACTTCGTTGGGAGAGTCATTGCTGAAAACCACAGAAGATGAAGAAGCTCATTCACCCGGAGGAGAAGAGGTGAACCAACCCCAAACCTCTCAAATTCACCCTACACAAATTCCCCAACCCCAAGCTTCCCAAACCCAAACCCAAGCTTCACATCCCAAAACTACCCAACCTCAACCAATCCAAGGCATACATGTGCACAGAGGAGTCGTCCTCGAAGACGAGGACTCTGCAAGCACCTTCACAATCCCAAAAATTCCATTTCTTAATCTTGATGAAACCGCAGCCTACCAAATCTTCGAGCCTTCACCCACTCAATCAAAGAACACTGACGTCCCAGATACTCCTTCCCACACAATCGATACCTCCCTTCCCCCCATAAGAACCTTTTAACCACCACCCGTTACTCCTCAAGAGAAAGCAATTGATCGTTATCGCGAGGACTGACAGCAGTCCGCGATAAAGGTGAAGAAGAGTTACCCTAGAGTACCAATGAGTGAAGAATTCCTCAACCAAGCTGCCAATTTCTTGACGTACGTCGCGTACCGAGGTACGAAGTACTACAAGGTTTTAAATTTGAGGAAAGCATTCTTGGAGCACTCGATAGCGGAGCAGGAAGCTGCTCAACTGCAATTCATCGGCGTTGATGGGTTCAAGACCCTCATCAACAAGCCCAAATACCTGGAAATGCTCGATGTTGTTGTCAAGCGAGCGTATCCAGATGCCGAGCTACCGGAAAGGAAGCTTTTTGTATATGAGCAGGCGTTGATCGAGAAGCACGAGGAGGTGCTGTCTGGAAAGAACCAAGAGATCCTCAACCTAAAGGGAATAATTCGAAAGAAGGATGGAGAAATCTTTCAATTAACAGAGGAGGTTGCCGGACAGAAAATGAACCTTGCTACGAGAGAAAGCGACCTATCTGCCCAGATAGAGGAGGAGAAGAAGAAGGTGGAGGAGGCTAAGCGTATGCTTGAGTAGAAGGTGAAGCAGTTGGAAGTTTTGACTTCCAAGCTTGCAGTGTCGGAGGAAGCATTGAAGAAGAAGAAGGAAGAAGTGGCCTCGCTTGTGAGCAAGCACATGGAGGAAATGAAGGTTGTGAGGACTGCTAATGAGAAAGCAGTAGAGAAGAAGGCCAGTGAAATCACCACTCTACAAGGAGAACTCACACGTTCTAAATTGGCCAAGCTTGCCGCGGAGACTGAGAAATCAATTCTCCGAGACCAATATGACGAGATGATGAGCGAGCTAGAAAACCGAAGGATAGAAGCGACTGCTTTCACTCTTAAGCATGTCAATCTTGATCTAGCAATAGCAAAGATGGAGGATCGTTCAGCCGAGCTTACGAGGCGCGATAGGCGGATTGCCTCTTCCCGTGCTGAACTAAGAACGTGTGAAGCAGAGATTGCTGCTTCACAAAATTTTTCTGAATTTGTGGTGCAGAAAAAAATGAAGGAGCTAAGGGCGCAAGTTGAAGCAGAGCTTGACGCTCGCTTCGCTGCAGTTGAAGCGAGGGAGCAGAACGTCGAGCCGCTCGAAAGGCTGATGGAGGAGATAGCCCGAAGGGAGAGTGCCCTAGCTGAGCGTGAAAGGCAGTCGTATTTCTTGTTGGAAGAAATCTCTGAAAAGACTGTAGAGCTTGTGACGAGCAGGGAAGGCTCCTTCATGGAGCGGACAGAAGGCGCTTTGAAGGCCATAACTCTCGAGTTCGCCAGCTTGCATCGAGCACTAGACGAAAAAGCAGTTGTTGCCGTTGGCGATGATGCCAAAAGGGGGAAAAGAAAGATGAAGAGAAGACCCCTTTGAGCAGAGCCGACAAGGGCAAGGATGTGGCTGTCTATCAAGACAAGCCAAAGAAAAGTGCCGAACCAAAGCTGCTCGCTGCATCAACTTCAGCCGCCCGCAAAACGTCGGAAAGAGCTTCCATTTCACATGATGTGATGCTTGCGCTTGATGAAACTCTTGTATCTACACTGGAAATGATGCAGTCCTACGCGCTGATGGAGGAAGGAGTTGTGGAGATTCCGCGAGTAGAGCCAATTCAATCCGTGCCATCGGAAGCTGCTGCTCCTGCCGATCAAGCTCCCCAGGCCATCACTCAAGCTACTGTCTAACCACCCTATTTCTAAAGTGAAACAATAATATTGAACTATGGAAGTCCGAGTATCGAACTCGAGGAGTAAGTGTGTTGAAAGAGGTGTCAAGTAGCTATCTAAGGTCCATTATGCTATCTAAGCACTCATACATCAAATTTGATGGTTTTATCAATCAAGCAAATTTGCCATTCTTCGTCAACATCCTCACACCATCACCATGAATCGTCTCCCTTTATTGTGAGTCTCGATCGCCACTCACCGGGTGACAATGAGCAAGAGTATGGGCGTCGCCAACGGGTTCCTTTTGAAACCGATAGGTACGCTACTACCAATCTCTACCTCCGTTTGAAAGGTCTTGATATACGTCCTCCTAGGCATTACAATATGGATTTTTTGAGGCGTTTGTCTATTTTTCCGACTATTCGCGAATATGCTCTTCGATTAGGATTAATGCAATGTATGTCTAGACAATGGGAGGCGCATGATAGTTTGTGTCTGGAGATGTGTAGTAGTTTTCGATTATCTAGACGTGGTAATGAGGTTGTGATGGAATGCACTTTTCGTGGTGTCTTGTGGGAAGTTTCTAAGGAAACGATGAAAACAGTATTTGGTTTTCGTGCTCATCCTAATATCTCTGATTGTGTGCCTGCGGATTTTAATATTAATGAGGCTTGGATGGAATTGACGGGTGTTAATAATTTCAAAACTTCGGGTGTGTCTAGTGCCTTTTTACGCGATGATGCTTTGATCATACTCCATCGCTTCATATCTAACATGGTCTCCGGTAAAAAGGAGGCTAGTAAGGTAACGGGCATGGAGGTTTATTTGCTGTGGTGTGCTAGGTTCAATCGGAAGGTGTGCTTGGCTCCATTCATATGGACGCAGCTCTCGAACGTGCAGTCGAAGAAAGGCGGCCATCCCACTCTTGGATATGTCGCGACGGCTCTAGCTCGTCACTTTGGAGTGGATATTTCGGAGGCCGAAGGGTTGGTGCAGAGTGTGGATATGTCGTCCACCGAGTTGATCAATGCCCACTTGATGAGGAGTCCGACAGAGTTTACTCGAGTCGAGGACCGAGCCTCTGTTCGTGCTTACTATGCTGACCCGCGTCGTATTCGAAGAGCCGGGCAAGAAGCCGAGCACCAAGAGGAGGAAGACGCTGAGCAACAAGAAGAGGAACAAGAAGAGGAAGAAGAATAGGAAGAGGAAAACGAGGACGACGGGGACGGAGACGAGGAGGAGCAGCAGCATGTCCCGGACGACAACGAGCGTTTGATTCACTACTACACTAGGAGAGATCACGTCCGGGCTCATCAGAATATGGAGGCCGAAGTCCCGTCCTATTGGGCCGACTTTCGAGCTGATTTTACACACTTTCAACAAGGTGTGTTTGATCGGTTCGATTCTTTGTCGACCCAAGTGACGGGCTTGGATAGGCGTGTGTCGAACATCGAGGGCCATTTGATGCGGTACACCGACTTCTCCATTGGCTCCACCTCCGCTCCACCAAACCCGAATGATCCCCGTTATTGGTCTCCGCACGTCCCCGATGGAATGACCCACGGTTCGGAGGTCCTTTCAATTAATCATAGCCATGTTTGTGTCTTTTATTTTTGTTTGAGTCTTTTATTGTTTTCTCTTTATTTTGTTCGATTTTACGCTTTGGTATTTGTGTTCGTCATATTGCGATAAGTTCTCTTTATCCCTCTCCTTTTTATTTTCTCGCAATGGGGACATTGCTTGATTTTAAGTGTGGGGGGGGGGGGGGGGGGGGGGGGGTCTTTGAACTTTTGGCATGTAGTTTTTAATTTTGTTGAGTCTTAGGTGTTAATTGAGTCAAATGAGCATGTGATGATAGTATTGTGGACTTGGCCAATGATAGAGAATTGTTGATTTTTGAAAAAAAAATTCATGGTCTTTATTATGCATGGAACCTTGGCGAAGCAACGCATTTTATTTGATGAATTTGATGTATGCTATGATGTCGGGAACTAGTTAGTTTGAACCCGTGAGATTTGAGCTATTTGTGCATATTTATGCCTATTCTTTGATTGAGTGATCATGCATGCTTCGTTGTTTCTAGAACTTGCCTTGTTTCTCCATCAAGACCTTAGTATATTTACGAACTAGGAGATGATCTTAGGCCATTCTTTCGTAGCCACATGATTCCTATACACTAACCTTGTTCATAATCCTTTGTTTACCCCTTTTGAGCCTTTATTAGCCGTTCTTTGTGAAACCGGATGATAGGAGGTTTGGATAATTATGGGTATCTTTAGTTGTAGTTGGTGATATGGAAAGAGATAATTGGAAAATATTTGTTGTGGTGTAGAAGGAGAGAAAGAGAAGAAATTTTAGATGCTTGTTTAAGTTTAGTTAGCTATCCCTATGAGCTTAGAAAAAAAAAAAGAGAAAAGAGAAAAAAAAGAGATAAGAAAAAAAAAATAGAGCCTTTGTTCAACATTAGAAAGAACATTTATTAGTTGAGCTCTAGAAAAAAAAAAAAGAAAAGAAAAAGAGAAAAAATAAGCATAAGGGGATAGTTAGCTTTGATTTGTATAGTTGATATTTTAGCATCTTTGAGTTTGTATTTGGTGTGTTGGAGGGTAGAAGATGGAGATAAAAATCCATACTTTTGTTGGAGTTGAAAAAGAGGTTGATGATTTAGAGCATTTTGAGTCACTTAGCCTATATATTCCCTACCTTAACCAATGTCCCTACATTACAAGCTTATATAAAGACCTTTTTGATCCTAGTTTGTAAGTATTACATTAGGTGGAGATGTTGAGATTGAGGGCAAGCCTATGGTAAACATGTTGCATTGCATTGATGTTGAGTGAACCCTCTTGATGTGCATTATATTACATCTTTTCTTTGAGAGAGTTGAGTGTTCACTTTCATATACAAAATTTCACATGTTGGAGAGTGTTCTTTGATGGATTAGCATACTTTGAATTAGTTGAGTAGATTGTGTTGATTGATGCTAAGCTTGTGTGCATAGTTTTGATCATGAACATGAGAGTTTGTTTTTGAAAAGTTTTGAGGCCTATATAGTTCACAATACTTGAGTCTATTGTCTATTTTGTTTTGCTTGAGGACAAGCAAAGGTCTAAGTGTGGGGGAGTTTGATTGGTGTTTAGTTGTTAGGTTTTTCGTTGCGTTTTCGTGTTCGTTTTCATTATGTTTTTGTATCTTTTAGTGTGTCTTTTGGCTATGATTGTTTGTTTGGAGCTTTGGGTATCGTAGGAGCAAAAGGTGAGAAATTGGAAGAAAACGGGACGAAAAGTGCACGAAGAGAAGGAAAAGCCGTGAGAGACCAGAACCTGATCTGGCCGATCGGCCAGATTTCCTTAGGAATCTGGACGATCGGCCAAATGCCTATGCAAGGGCTCGCCAGTCCCTGATCTGGCCGATCAGCCAGAATTCCTTCACAATCTGGACGATCGGCCAAAAGTCGGCGTCCAGCTGTTCTTTCCTTTTTCATCTAGGTTTTTACCTAGTATATATATATCATCCTTGTGCACGAATTTGTATCATCTTTTATCATTGTTTAGCTTTAGTTTTCAGATTAAAACACTTTAGATTAGCTTTCTATTGTTCGGATCCGGATTCTTCGTTTTTGCAATTTAATTCAAGACGCTTTATTTAATTCAAGTTCTTCGTTCTTCGTCTCAATTTTCGTAAGTTCTTTTATTGCTTTCGTTTACTTGTTTTAATTGCTTGCTTTCGTTTTTAGATTCGTTTTCCTTCGATTTCAATTCTTTCGTTTTTCAAAGCTTTCAAGTTAGATTAATTTGCCTTTAATTTACAGATTTCAATTCATCATGTCTAGATTTATTTATGCTTCTTTCTTTGCTTTCGTTTTCTTCGTTGTTTCCTTTATTGCTTTCTTTTCGATTCTTGCCTAGGTAGATTAATCGTTTTTCTTTAGTTTAATTCTAGATTTATTTCCTCGTTCTTAGATTAGTTATTTACTCGCTTTTATTTATTGCTTTGATTTATTTTATTTGCCTAGGATTTAAAACAAAAACCCCAAAAATCTTATTTACTTGCTTTCCTAGATTTAGGCTAGATTAGATTTTTACTACATAATTGATTGCCCTGTTAAGTTTTCCTTGAGATTCGATACTTAGGTTTTACTTGCTAGTGCTACGATAGATTTCGTCTATTGCGAACACTTTTTAGTGAAACACTAGGCATTCCATCAAACACCTTGTATGCACTAGTAGTTGTTAATCATTCATGCAATTAAATTCAATCAAATCCAAGGGCAGCTCAAAGGAAAGGTAGATCCACATCAAAAACCATCACATTCTAGCCTAATTCACACTATCCATCATTTGAAACCTCTAAGAGATCTAGCTACTCATAGATCTAACAATCAATCCAACAAAAATAAGAGAAAGCATAATGAAAAGAACAAGGAAGGAAAATGGAAAGGAAATCTTCATTAATTTCTTCAAACTCCAAGCATAATCTTCAACACAATTTGAAAATACTAAAGAGGAAAGAGGGAAAATGCTAGGGTTCTAAAGTAGATGCTAAAAGTGAATAACAAAGTGGTTCATGATGCCAAAAGAGGAAAATAAACAAGCATTTATAGTCCCCACACAAGTTTGGGGCTAAATTGCAATAAGTATAAAATATAGTTGAGAAGGTGGGGTAAAAAGTGTAATTTCCGGAATTTCAGCTCAAGGGTGTGTGTGTATTTTCGGCCTCCTTCCGCCTCTTCGCGCACTCCTACGGTTTTGGCTCGTTCTCTCTCGTCCGGCCTCAGAAAAATAATCCGCGAAGTGATACAACTTCCTTTTTTGATCCTCTTCGACATAGGATGATTCGCATGTACACAGAATATTTCTCCAGCACCTGAAAATCGCACGGAGACCGAGAGAAAAACGATAAAATATAGAAAACGTATAAGTCGCAAAACCTATCATTTTCTATCCATTTTAAACACATAATTCAACCAAAACACGCAACGAGATGCACTCTAAAGCATGCTTAATATGTGGTTATCACTATCCCTGCTCCTGCCAAAGCCCTGCTTGCCCCAACTGCAAAAGCCATAGCGGCTCCGTCTAAAGCTGCCCCATCAAAGGTCATCACCAAGCGACCCGCTCCAGCTCGTGAGGAAGCGGACCCCGCGGCCAAGCGCCAAAAGGTGAAGAAGGACCTGGCAGCCAAAGCTAGTCGCTTTGAACAGAAGAGGAAGGAGAAGGAAGAAAGGTTGGAGGAAGTACAGAGAAGGAAGGCCCA